>JBAMAV010001581.1:1277622-2555244 GCA_037043315.1 Amiota communis
TATTGCTTTATAAAATATTGTTCCAATCATAAAAATTTTAGATTATGTTGTGAAAGTTTGTTACTTTAACTTGAAAAAAATTTAGAAATTCTAGTAAAAGAAGTTATGTAACAAAATCACATCTTCGAACCTGGGATTGCTTTGGGTTTTTATGTGGGGAAGATTAGTATCTAGTAACCGCATAACTAACTGCATAACTGCGACCGCAGGTCTCCGATTCAAATTTCAGTTCTATGAATATGATTGTGATTGTGAATTCGAATGGAATCGGGAAATCTGTACATTATATTGAAAATAATCAGTATTACATTTAGAGATTCAAACACATTAGTCGGTACGTTACTCCTGATATCCACATACGTCAATCAATAAAGAAATTCGTCCAGGTACCTAGCATTATATGTATTGTTTATTCTCTTCAACGGCCAATTGTTCTTCAACGTTATCTGAATCTAAAATTACAGGGATAACATGAACTCTATGAATTTGCAGAACACGGTTGAGAATATCTACATCGGACCAGGGAAAACAACCTGGTCTGCATATCAATATCAATATTGACGTAGTCTTTTAAAGAAGCTGTAATGTTTGCTACTGCTCTAAATAATGAATGTAGAGTAGCCAAGTCGGATAACGAAAGAAAGTCCTATTCATGCCAATGCGTAATTTGAGTTTACATGAAATCTTTCAAAAATTCTGTCTTTCTAAAACAGTTAGCCATTATTTCTGGATTTATACAGATATTCCGTACTGTGGCTAAATTTCGAATAGTTTGTATCAAATCTTTGTTCATGATAGATTTGATCTCTTCAATATGTTTATCAAAATTATTTAAATAAATTGTAGATTATGCCTCGGTCCATTGGTTGAAAATAACGAAGTCATGTATTTTCTGTGAGTTGCAAACATCTCAACAAAGTTGTAGTGCCTAATGACACTTACATATGTATGTGGGAAAGGTATAAAAAACATTAATAATATTAATAATTTTAATCCATAAACGCAACTAATGTAATATTTTTGTCAAAAAAAAAAAAAAAAAGAAAAAAGCATCACTCCGAAAATGAATAAAACAAATAAATAAAATATACAACAATAATTTCAAGGTTATGCTTAGGTGACTACATATACATATTAGGTTTAAACATAGTATTTCTTTTTGTCATATAACAGTTAGTATGTGTTAATCAATTTGAATATTATTGATTTATTGATTTCATTACAATATCGTACATACGAGCATTAGAAGAATCATACAAATATTTATTTTGCAAAAATTTTGGGGATTTTTCATAAATCCAAGTCCAATAAAACTGACCTAGGTGAAATTAAATTTTATTTAGCACAATTTGATTATTGCATTATTTTGAATATTTTCTTATTTTACAATCGACTACAATTTTTATAAAATAAAGACTCTCAGGAGTGGCCAAACAGGAGTCCATTGGCAAACTTGGACACTTTTATATAGGTAGATACATCGTAACCAATACGCTGACTTTAAATTGTTTGTTTCAAAAGCCAAGTCAAGTCCTGTTAGAGTCGTAGCTGCTTACATTGCATATATGATAGATAAACAGAGCTTGATGACTATACAGCATCACTAACCTTTTGAGAAAGGGAGGTGTGTAACATTATTGTAAGTATAAAATATAAACATGACAGCAACATCAACATCAACCAAAAAGCGGAAGTCACAAAAAAATACCGCAATATGGTATTTCTTTCTGTTGTCTTTCCTCGCATTACATACACTTCATTTCACTCAATTCACTCACTCACTTATTTCATATATTTTGATTTCATCGCCTCATCCATCCATCGTTTGTGCCATTATTGATTACACCATAATTTCTTTCCCCCGCAAGTTCAAATCCATCAGATACAAACATCGCTTCGATCTTTTGTGATTTACCAAAAGGGAATTAAAAATTGTATTGCCAAAGATTATGCAAAGCGATTTGTTCATATACAATACAAAAAATAAAATAAAACCCTCTAAAATCAGAAATATTTATACAATATTTAATAACAATAATGGCGAAAATTGCACTTGAATGCTTTCAATTTATAGTATATACATATACTATATAGTAAGTGCACAGAAAACTTTCTCTCTATTTAAAATTTGAAATTTAAGACGCGCCACAAAATATTGAGTTGTGGTTTTTTCATAATCTTTATATGATTGTCACATCAATTTATGTTGAATTTTGCACCTTTTCTGCCAATTTTGTTTGACTTTATGCTGCATAACCAAAATTTCAAAAACAGCTGCAGGCATCTTTGATATACCAAATGTCTATACATAAAGTACTATTTTATTATACACATATAAGTGTGTGTAGATACTTCCTGCCTTGTATCGCAAGACAAGTGCACTTGGCATTAATATGCCTTTGGACGGAGGCAATCTGGTTGGTGTTTGTCAGGCAGTCATGCAACACCTTGAACTGAATGTCGATGAAGTGACTTATGAGTGTTGTAAGTCTTTGATGTCTTCTTTTGCCGAAAGAAAGAAAAACAGTGGCATGCATAGAATTTTTGATAAGATTTGATTATATATACATACTTACATATACCTATATATGTCTATATATGGTATATTTGTACATAAGTATATAAAGTTTTGATTAAACCGTAAGAACAATGAAAGGAATACTTAAAGTTAAGACTCATAAATTCTTATTTGCTGGTTATTACTGAAAGAATCTTTGATCATTGCCTTTCTTCAATAATCTTTACCAAAATTTGCTTTATATAATATAATGCTTAATAAAGGTATAAAACAAGTAACAGTGGAACGTGTTAAACTAATAATGTATGTACGTACCATAGAAGCCTTTCAAACAAACTCTGTGTACTGTGTTCCACTGATCATAAAGATCTTTAGGTCTAGGCTAGTACTAAGGACCATCAACAAATCTATGCAATTGCTTAGATTTATATATTTATATACTTAAATAAAAGGAGATATCTTATATTGGGAATGAAAAAGGGAGACCCTAATTCTGGCAGGCGTCCAAGAGATGGTAAACTGTGAGTGTTCAATGCGCAGGCGAATATCTTATATTTATGGGAAACTCTAAAAATTTTAAAAATGTAGATCATACTAAGTTTGATGGAACACAATACTAAAAATATTTTTAAAAATGTCTCAAGGTTGGAAGCTCTAAATGATAACAATAGTATTGTCTTTAACAAAAATAAAAACAATATAAAAACACGGCAAAAGATCAAATTTCCGCTACATTCCCTCTATTGTCATCTATGTATTTCATACATAATATGAATTTATGAAATTTATTGAACTTGTTTAGCAAATTTAAAATAACCCCACCTTAAAACCTACAAATATTCATGAATAATTGATAAGTTTTTTTTTTGCACACCCTTTTGTAGTTTTATTTTCACTTATAAATATCATCTGTTAGTTAAATATATCCGATCTTAAATGGGTGTAATTATGGTACAAAATATTGTAATTTGCTTTGACTGACAACTTATGTTAAATATTGTTAATATAACATGCGATGCGATGCGATACGATGCATGTTTTCAATTCTTTTTATGATTTGTCAGTAAAATTATTATGTATTTAATCACTCAAAATTAAATGAGCCTAATAAAGTCATCATCAATGTCAAGATAATCACCAAACAAAAAAAAAACAAAACCGGTAATTATTGAACTTGATGCATAACAAAAGGTTAACTGTATTGGGCTCTACCATGAGTCAAACTGAAAACAGAATATTAATTTCGGTACCATCGAAGCTTACATACCTTTCACATCTCTGTAGATAATGAACTCTTATAGAAATTATTTATTTCTTAGATTCTTAGGTATAGTTTTATATTAATTGTCATTTTCAACCGTTCTAATCTAAAACTGGGGAAACAATACAGATCATAAGCTACAAGAACCAAGTTTTGAAACTGATGCTGTTTTGTTATTTATAAAGATACTTAGTACTTCTTATAGTAATCGGTACAATTAGACTTGTCTGTAACAAATTTTAATTTTATACCATTTAATGAACAAAAATCAGCCGACGACTAAAGGATATAAAAAATGTATGTGACAATATGGCAAGAGATTGACAGAAAAAAGTATTTGCAGGGAAATGTCTGGTTAATTTAGAAGCGGAGTCTACATCCTCATTGGCGTCCGTATACCCAAAGGTAGTCAGGGTGAGCCTGCTCCTAGAGGTAGCAGAATCTAGGCTATTGACATGATAGTTTAGCCGGTCATTATACCAGCTTGTATGGAAATTTATCTGCTCACGGACAGAGAGGATTCTCAGGTCTTTGGATATGACGTCATTACGAACGTACCAAGGAGCGTAGGGCAGAGCTATACATTTGACTGCGGTACCCCATAGGGCAATTAAATAAATTTTAGATTTGAAAGCTTAACAACTGAGAGACTATTATTTATAAGGCTAATAAACTGTATGACAAACTGTTGGGCATAGCTGACTCAATTAAAGTTACTAGTTACATTGAATCTACCCATATATACTTTGTGGTATCTTCATGTTGTTTTGGTTACAAACATTACAACAAAATGATAAGACCTATTTACAATATTATAAGGTATACAAATGAAATGTTGCAAAAGTCAAAATAAAAAAATTGAAATAATTTTACCAAATAAGTTCATTTAAATTAAAATACAAATTATCAACAATAGTATGTATATAAGCATATAATTACACACTTTGTTACAGAATAACTTAAATTAACTTGTATTTAAGTATTATATGTAATGTAATTTATTCTTTTACACTTTCTTTCATTTTCTTTGTGTACTAAGTATTTCATAATTTCTTTGTTTTGCAGCCATCTTCACGGCCTGAATCTGATTTCACGCTCGATTTACCACGTGCCGAGCAATTGCGTCTCAAAATGGAAAAAGAGAAAAAGTTCCGCCAAAGATGTCGTTATATAACAACATTTCTAAGTCTGGTCTTCTTTCTGCTGACGGTGATGGTGGTCAGTTTGGTTCTAACGCGTGGCAAACGAATGTTTGGCAGCATGATTTGAACCACGATTACCACCTTCTTTGTATAGCGGACACGAGTTTAAGTTTTAAGTTTAGCAAAATAGGTAAACAAAATAAAAATTCCCTTACATTAAATCGATCAATGAATGATACTTACAATATAATGAATAATAATTATGATTAAACTAATTTTTCTTTTTATTGTATTTTTTGTATAAAAATATACAACGAAAGCCATGCCGATATATAAACGGGAAGCTATGAAAGTAAAAAATAAATTACATAAATAACATAATAAATTAATATAATGTACATAAATGTAAATGAATGAATATGTTTTTTTTGTGTTAAACGTGTGTCCTTTTTATGTATGTATAAAACTCCAGTTTTGTCTTTCTTCTGAATATTTTTTTATACCATACTATATATGTATATATTTTTTGTGTTTTATATGGAAGCAAATCAATAGCAGCAACAGCAGCAGCAGAAGTGTAGCAGTATTGTTAATAAATTATTATTTGTGATGTTAGTTTTGTAAGTTAGTTTTGCATTAAATAAATAAAATAAAAATTGTTATATCAATAAATTTGCTTAAGTTTTCAATTATTCTACTTCTAATTTCTTAATCAATGCAAATAAATAAATATCGAAATAAATTAATAATAATAAAAAAAAATAATAAATAAAATAAAACGAAATTTTAGTATTTAAATACACAAATAAAAAAACTATTAAAAATCGAAAATAAACAATATGATTAATGCATGTGATGAATTTTTTTCTATAATGCAAATAAAATGATATAAAAATTAAATTTCTAACATTTTATTATGTTTCATTATAAGCCCCTGGATCTCCCTTTCAGATTACCGGAAGATTAAGGAAGGACTTCATTCAATAAACATCCAACAACATAACATAGCTTTGGCGAGATTACGTTTTTTTTTTTCATAAATCTTATTTATTAGGAACATTAAACTAATGAAAATTTACAGAGATTGATTGATTTAATTAAAATCAGTTTACAGAAAGGAAGGTGCAGTATTTTAGGCACCTTTGAATCACCGTCCTGGTTATTGATTCTGTGAGTGAATTTGGGTGGGAGTGAAGTTTGTCATTGTATCGGCTGTTCTTTGGAAGTTTATTTTGTGGAAAGCTGTAGGAATGCAGAGGTTGTTGTGCATTGGCCTTATTTTGAAGGAACTGTGATGTACTTCATAGCGGGATACCGTATTTCCAGGAAGGAGCAACAATTTGTTTGTATATTAAAAGCTTATTTTCCAAGCTAACTTTAATCTTAGTGGTCAGAAGCCAGTTCAGATTTTTCAACTTATGGCAACAGGATCGGGCAATGTTTGTTATATGATTTTACCATGTTAGGCGTTTGACTAGGTGAAAGCCCTAATATTTCACAACTACCAAACGTTATCGAAGGTATAACTTTTTTCCTAAGAGAGAACGAACACAGTTGTTGTTTACTTTGATGTTCCACTTTGTTGACCAGACTTACAGCGATTCAAGTATGACTGGAGGTTTGTAGCAGCTTCTATCGTCGAATTGTCGGAACAGAGAACCACAGTGCCATCCGCGTATATGACTAAGATCATGGTATTGGAAGTGAATAGTAATACGCTGCCTTAGGGAACACCAGCCTGAATAAATCAGATTAACGACCTTGCATCTCTATATTTAATGTAAAAAATTTTGTTTAAAAAAAAAAAATGGAAAGTGTTAACATTTTTTAATATCTTTTATTTTTAGCACTTACATTGATAAAATTCTTTTTTGTGTTATACATATACATTTTTTTTCTGTTATGTTTATAACAAGACACAAAAATTTATGTACACACTTTTAAGATTATTGATATACTGGAAAATATACATATACATTATATATTTTATATATCTAAGTATAGCTTCTTGTGAGTTTACAAATCATCGTTATCATTTCATCAAGTACATGTATGTATGTATATTTGTTGTACACATAGAAAAAAATAATTGTTATACATATATAATTAATTCATTGTATTTATTTGATTTTCCATCATTTCATATTTCTTCATTTAATATCACAAAAATTCGTCAAAGAAAATTAAATAATAAAAATTAAAATTTAAGATTAAATTTTAAATGATTAAGGCATATTCAGAGATTTTTTATTTGTTTAGTATAAATTTACATGATTAAATTATTATAGTTAAGCGAGTGAGTGATGAGATTACAGCGAGTTCAGTTATGTACGAATGAGTGTATATGGCAAGAATAAAGTAAAGTATGCATAGAATATATTAGAAGAGAGCATGAAAAATAATATGCAATTGTGTTTTGTTTTGTGGTTTTAGTATTAAATGATACATAAAGCTTTGGTATTGTTTTTTCTTTCTATTTAATTTTAGGTATTTCATAAGATTCTTATGTTATGTCGATTAATCTCGAAAAGCGTGTGATCATCTTCATCGCTATTAATATCTTCTATGGCCATGGGTAGCGGCGTAAGTTCCTGATTTGCGCGATCTCCTTGCACGCCATATTTGCGTTCAGCACGTGATAAACGAAGTCTGCAATAAATAAGTTAAATAAATAAATATCATAAATACACTCTGACAAAATATTAACTTCAACACAACAAAATATGACTAAAACGACTCCACTGAGTGGTACTGGAATCACCATGACAATCATGAATTGGCCAAGAACTTTTCACACCTGCCGCAAGGCTGCAGTGCTACATGCAGCAGCCCTCATGCAGTTTAAACAACAACAACAAGTAAAATTCTTTAGCATAAAGGCTAAAGTTCTCAGGATTGTAATTAAAGTGTGAAAAGAAGAAGTTTTAATCGGGTTACAAGAACTATTATATTTTTTAACACATGGCTTTTATTGCAACAGTCCCAATCGAGGTCACAGCCATTTACTATCTTATCTAATATAGTGTATGATATTTTGATTCCGTCAAATCAATACAAATTTAATAATATGAATTGCTTTTTAAGCTCTATTATGGAAATTTCTATTATACCATGTAATACCAGAACACATTTTTTGGAAAATGGAAGTGGAAAACATTGATAATATGGGAATAAAACGATGTGTGTTTAATATCAGCTTCATAGGTCGAACTTTGTATTGTATAAAATCTTCAACAAAAATATGTACAATCTACGCATAGTGTGTTAAAGATATAATAAACAAAAATCCCATATTTAGTGCACAATTCCAAACAAATCACACAAACAAAAACACATTGAGAAGGTAAGAAGTTAAAAGTTAAACATCCTTTAGACAGTATCAGCAAAATTTGGCCCATAATGTGGTTACTGTTTAGATACTGTGAAAAATCCGGAACATCTAGTTCATAAGTATCCTTGAATTGAACGTGGTGCTACATAATAATCCGATTGATGATTTCGCAAGGAAAGAAAGACATGAATTATCATTACAATGCATATCCATTTGTATTGTATTGAATCCCCGTTGCATTTATTTGGGCAAACAATAATAACATCTATACACAGTGTAATGCATAATGATAATGGAAATCATGTCTATACCATACACTGTTTAATTATTAAACCATTCATTATCATTTCATATATAACTTACCGATATACTCGCACTACAATAAAAAGTATTGCTGCACTGCTTAAGCCAAAGAAGAAGTAAAAACCAGCTCGGTATGCATCGGGCATATCCATATCATTTGTTAAAAATGTTTGTTGAATTCTGGAACTACTAACTATTTGTACATCATCATTAGCACTCCCACCGCCAGCGCCAGTAGATGATTCTGTGATTTTGTTTACACTATGTGCTGTGCCAACGTGGTCGTTTAGCCGTTTCGATTGTTTCAATTCTACTACTTGTGGTGTCGGCGCTCCAGACGGTGCAGATGCAAGTGATTCCTCTTTTGGTGCTTGTTCTTGTGCTTTTAAAGGCTGTGTTTCCTCTTCTTGATGTTCTATATTAACTGGAAGTTTTGGTATTTCTGGTGCCAATGCTTTTTTTACCGAATTCGATTCTTTTTGATAAACAATTTTCGAATCTGTTTCGTCTGTATTGAGTTTTTCTTCAACTTTTGGAATCTGAATCACTTCATCTGCCATAGAAATATTAAGAAGCAAAAATCCAATTGTAATTAGAAGCCAATTGATGGCGATGTGTTTTGTTGTTAACTTCATTTTTACGGGATAATTTGTGTAATATTATTGCACCGTCTTCGAATGTTTCAAAACATTTATTATTTATTTATTGCAAAAATCACATGTGAACGACGTGTTCACTTTCTTGTTTTAGCGTGAATGGCAAAAGTTTTGCAGCACTAAAATTTAAACTGTCAACAAACATTTGCATTTGCATAGTTTTTAAAAGGAAGAATTTTCAATAGAATCTTCGTAATTTTGAAACCAAAAACTTGTCATATTGAAAATTTAATTCAACCAAATAAACAAAATTTTAAACAATTTTATTTAAATTGATTTTTTGTGTTTTGCAGCCCTGGTAGTCGAATAGAAAGTAAGCGTCTTGCAGCACTGTTGCCAACTTGTATGGTTGTTCAACACTGTGCACATTTTTATATGTTGAAAATTTCTTTATTTTTTCAACAATTTAATTTAAGTAAAAATTATAATTGTAATAAAGTATAAATATATTTTCATCTAAAACATTAACACACACACAGAGCAAAGTTTCGCATAGTGATTGAAACCAGGTAAAATTTCGCATTACTTTTTTTCACACAAATAATTGCAAAATTTACTTTAATGAAAAACAAAAATGGCGTTGCAACACGAACAAAAAGAGCAAAAAGCAAATGTGTTAATGATGAAAGACAATGATGAAGTTGTTTGTGAAATGATAATTATTTTTCAATTTGTATTAATATTAGAGAGTTAAATTTATTTTATAGATAAAAATTCTAATATTCCAAAAAGAACCAGGCCACACATCACCAAACAGAACAACTCCCTTTTTCCAAAATGAAATAGAGAAGAAAAAATAATAAAAGAAATCTCAATACCAGGAAGTGCATACCATATATACACAAGCACACACACTTTCATTTCGTTAGTGCATTAGTGTATCACATTTCAGCGCCCCCTACACCCTTCGCCTTGTCTGGCAGGCGCGTAGTGTGTTCACGAAGCCAACTTCGCTTTTCACTGCGTATTTTGCGTTAAGCGATTATAACGAAATTGTAATTGTAATTATTGGTGAATGCCAGCAGTTAGCCAACATCGTGTAAAGTGGTTTCATTGTTCACATCGTGTGCGTATCTCAATTTCAATTTTAGTATAACCTTCATACATAGTTCAACAACATTTTCATTTTTTTTTTTGTAGTGTGTGTGCGTGCGTGTGTTTTATAAAATTTTTGTTTTTTTTTTTTGTTAAATTTTTGGTAAAATGAAAATTTCACATTCATGTTGAAGTTTGTTTATCATTATTTATTTTTTTATTTTTCTTTCAGTACAAAAAAAAATATTTTTCCCAAATTTCCTTTATCAGTTCAGCCAAAATTCCGACCAAAATAAATAAAACAAGGACAAGCAAACGACGACATAACGAGAATTCGCCAAAGTCGCCAGCAACAACAGCAAAGGACCAATCGCAACAGCAACAACAAGAAGGGCTCGAGGCAACTGCCGCTAAAATGAATCGGCCTAATTCGTACGGGTCAACACAGAAACACGTTAACCTGGAAGAAATATGGTCTGATCTCGAAGAAGGCATACGTCAGGTGTTCGAGCCCAACCAATCACTCACCCGCGGTCGTTATATGAACTTGTACACATATGTTTATAATTATTGTACAAATGTAAATGCTACTCCGAACAATAGCCGTAATAACAGTAAAACTGGTGGCGCCCAACTAGTTGGCAAGAAGTTATATGATCGTCTTAAAGACTTTCTTAAGGACTACCTCAGTGGCTTGCTTAATAATTTCGTAACAATAAAAGGAGAGGAGGTGCTTCTGTCATATTATACCAAGCAATGGGTTGGCTATCAGTTCTCTAGTACGGTGCTAAATGGCATTTGCATGTATTTAAATCGTCACTGGGTAAAACGAGAATGTGAAGAAGGTCAAAAGGGAATCTATGAGGTTTACCGATTAGCATTGGTCACCTGGAAAGAACATTTGTTCAAAGTACTCAATGAGCCAGTAACTAATGCTGTACTCAAGTCGATAGAGGAGGAACGTCAGGGTAAACTCATTAATCGTTCATTGGTACGCAATGTCATTGAATGCTATGTCGAATTGGGTTTCAATGAAGAAGACACTGATCCGTTGGATCAAAAGTTAGCAGTGTACAAAGAAAACTTTGAACGGAAATTTATTGCTGAATCTATCGCTTTCTATGAGAAAGAATCCGATGCGTTCCTATCAACGAATACAGTTACAGAGTACATGAAACATGTGGAACAAAGACTAGACGAAGAACGCCAACGTGTTCGCAGCAAAAATTTAAAATGTGTGCTCACTTCATATCTGCACGAGAGCACGTTCGATGTTCTAGTAACAACATGTGAACGGGTAAGTTGCGGAAATTACTTAAACAAAATAAATAAATACCTTAATACCAGAGAAATTAAAATCAGGTTCCTCTTTTTTATGATGTAGGTGCTCATTGAAAAACATTTGGTTATATTCCGAACCGAATTTCAAAATCTTTTAAATGCAGATAGAAATGAAGACTTAAAACGAATGTATTCACTTGTTGCGAGAAATCCCAAGAATCTTAACGAATTAAAGATAATACTAGAAGCACACATCTTGCAACAAGGTACCGAAGCAATTGAGAAATGTGGCAATACAGAAGCAGCAAATGATCCCAAAATCTATGTACAAACCATACTGGAAGTTCATAAGAAATATAACGCACTTGTGCTGACGTCGTTTGCTAATGACAATGGATTTGTTGCTGCATTGGATAAAGCATGTGGCAAATTCATCAATACAAATGTGGTGACTCAAGCAAATAGCGCCAGTAAATCGCCAGAATTACTTGCAAAATACTGCGATGTGTTACTTAAGAAATCTGCTAAAAACCCTGAAGACAAGGAACTGGAAGATAATCTCAATCAAGTAATGGTCGTCTTCAAGTACATTGAGGATAAGGATGTATTCCAAAAGTATTATTCAAAGATGCTCGCTAAACGTTTGGTGAATCACTCATCGGCATCAGATGATGCTGAAGCAATGATGATCTCGAAATTAAAGCAAACATGTGGCTATGAATATACCGTGAAATTGCAACGCATGTTCCAGGATATTGGACTCTCTAAGGATCTGAATAATAGCTTTAAGGAATACCAACAGCGTGAGAATATAACGCCTGAAATCGATTTTAGCATTGAAGTCCTGTCCACCGGGTCATGGCCATTCATACAGAGCAGCAGTTTCCTTCTACCCGCCGAACTCGAGCGATCTGTGCAACAATTCAAAACATTCTATGCATCACGGCACTCGGGTCGCCGACTCAACTGGCTCTATCACATGTGCAAGGGTGAGCTGGTTATGAATGTTTCACGCAACAATGCAACTTCGATGTACACGCTACAAGCGAGTACATATCAATTGGCCGTTTTGTTACAATTCAACGATCAAACTAGTTTTACTGTTCAGCAATTAGGTGAGAACACGCAAATTCAACAGGAAAATCTTATACAGGTAAGATATGGTTGATTAATGGATGTCGATTGTTGTTCAAATTTTTTATTTTTTTTTTTGGTTTTTTAAATTTGCATAGGTTTTACAAATATTGCTTAAAGCAAAACTTCTGACCAGTGTTGACAATGAGAATTCGATAACGCCTAATTCTGTGATGGAGCTATTTTTGGATTATAAGAACAAGAAGCGAAGGATAAACATCAATCAACCGCTAAAGACTGAAATGAAGGTCGAACAGGAAACTGTACATAAGCACATTGAAGAAGATCGTAAACTGCTTATACAGGCCGCAATTGTACGCATTATGAAAATGCGCAAGAAGCTCAACCACACGAACCTCATCTCAGAAGTTCTTAATCAATTGTCGACGCGGTTTAAACCAAAAGTACCGGTCATAAAGAAATGCATTGATATATTAATTGAAAAGGAATATCTTGAACGTATGGAGGGATCAAAGGACACGTACAGCTATTTAGCTTAAACTAAGGTAGTCACTATATCTTTAAATACAAAATACAACTTCAACTTAAACATAATATTGAATTGAATATCAGCGTCCCACATAAGATGATGATGCTTATGACGTTGGAGAAAATATGCCGACAACAGTTGCTTGTCTATTGTCTATGAAGAGATGATATTATTATGTTTGCCAAATTGTATCAGCTTTAGTTATTCATATTACGCAGCAAACTCCACCAACCACGACAACATTGCTTATTTATCATAGAAAACTACATAAATCACTCACATAAAAGATATAAATTATCAACGTCCTAAAAGACGATTGAAGTTTCGTATTTCAAATTGTTTTTCTTTTCTTTTTTTTTTTTTGATACTTGAAGTGTGTTTTTCTTTTCTTTTTTGTTGATTAAATATATATATATTTTTTTAATCTGATTCTGATTGTTATCCCTCCAATTTGCAAAATTGGTATACAATTTAAAAAAATATACTTATGTATTTCTAATGGATGCAATTCGTGTTTCATAACTACTTCTATTATTATCTACTATTTATCAATAAAAAAAACCCCCCTCTAAATTTTGTAAAATGATAATTAAAAACATACAATAAAAAAGAATATAGTATATAATAAAAAATTTTAGTTCTTCCAAGTGAAAATGATTGGTTTATTTTTTCTCTAAATTAACCTTAAATGCAATTATATTATTGTTTCTTTTTTCATCACCACCTACGATAACACCCTAGAAAATAAACAGCAACAACAACAAAAAAAGCTATAGAATGATTACAAGATTACAATTAAATTGAATGAAAAGAAATGAAGATAAAAAACGAATATAAATAAATCAACTTTGGTGTTTCAAAATTACTTATATATCTGATTGTATTCATAATTCCTGCATGGTGTATTATAGTATGAGTATATATCTATCTTTATACTTTTCACGGGAATGAATTGTGTTATAAGTTTGTCATGAAGTTTGCAACACACAGTAGGAGACATCGCAGACCACTTAAAGTATATGCATATGTTCTTGATCAGCTCGATGAGACGAGTTTTTTTTAGCCATATCCGTCTGTATGTATACAAACTAGTCCCTCAGTTTTTGAGCTATAGAGCTGAAATTTTGCACATAGCAAATTGATTCAAATATTTCAGAATAAAATACTAAAATGTGCTGTGAATACATTCAGCAGTGACTTTGAATGCGACTTTGGCATCGAATTAGTCATTCTTACATGGAAAGGCGGTTGGAAAACAATGCTTAAACGCACAATGACCCATCATTTCATGGAATATAACTATAACACCTTTACAATCAATGAATGTACCAACATTATGCTTTATAACTAGTTGCAATGCAAAAAAATAAAAAAATTATAATAATTCATGAGTATCATATGATATTTGTATTTATTGGAATATGATGATTGATATGAGATGATTAGAAATCAATGAATTGCTTGAAATTCGAAATCTTAATCCAATCTTTCAGAATGACATTTTCAAGGGGCTATTTGATTTATTGGGTATCTTTTCGCCACTTTTTTCAATGTATACAATTTCTGTTTTGCCTCTAGCGAGCAGTTAAAGCGCACTACGTAATTTATCGGCAATTTAACTTTCGGCATCTAATCTGATGTGTTCTTATGCAACTTTGTATTGAAGAACGTATGTAGAAATTTTCTTCTTTGGTATTAGGAATAGTATTCGCCTAATTGCAACATACACTTCATAAATTAATATATCGCTTCATTAATCGCTGAATGGTTTGTTTGTTTGCCTACCAGAACTTACCAATCTTCCTTGTTTCTGTACTAGATTAAAAATTAACCAGAAATCACATAATTAAAAAATAAATTATTATAAATTATTAATCATATGAGAACAACTTTATGCCTATTTTCATTTTTTGGGCAGGTTAATCTTGGCATCAAATGGTTTAAACTTTTTATTCGGTTCAAAAATATGTACTTTTTTTTGCAGTTTATCGATGAATAAGACAGAAAACTGTAGTTAGCAGCATATCTGAGTGTAAAACACTAAACTCTTGTCATTTTGGAACTAGAGTCTTAGTGTAAGATAAACATTATTAATCGCAGATTCTTTTTTTTTTTAAATATGCATAGGACATATGATTATGACCTCCGTTATATCAATGGATCCTCAAATCGGCACAACTGTTAAATCAGTGAAACTTTGATGCTTTGTAATATATAAGGTTAGTGTGGTAAACAGTACCAACGACATTAAAGGCCCGTTGAGTTGCCACGGAGAGGAAAAAGTGTAGCAGAAGCAAAATGGCCTCCGCTAGGGTGAATAATATGATAAGAACAAACATTCTTCATTACGGTCACCGGAGTATCGTTTGTATTAACACGGTTCGGCACGTTATAAGAAGACGACTTTGCAACCTTACTATGATTACTGCTTGGCAAAATATACTTTGATGTTTCAAAACTTGGATTTGTTATTGCATTACTAATTTCTACAATAGTGTATAAAATATTATATTATGAGTATCTCATTAACTGAAAATTTATATTTAAATTCCACTTTTTAGTTGTGTTCATCCATTGCATAAACTGTAAGTGCAAATTTAGCAACCTGCAAAAAAATCTTAATACTTGAAGACATTCATAAAAATCTATACTATTGTATATCAGTAAAACAAAATTTGGTAGCCAAATTTATGGGGAATATATTCAATGCTGTAAATGCCGTACTAGGTTTCTTTTTACCATACACTTCAAATTAATAATACTGATATTTTAATTATTGAGTAAATAAATACTTGTATACTAAAATTATGAAAATTTTAATTACATATTGTTAGGCTTTGAAATCAATTCTATTTCAATTTCGCTCGATTTCTGTGACACACCTGATTATCTCCTTCTGTGCAAGTAATTCTCTGAAAAAAGACCTTCATTGCCGTCTGTATTTTTGTACATTATTTTTACTTGTTATTTTTGTCAAATAAAAACGCCATATAAGAGAATACTGCGAAAAATAATATTTTTATATTGTAATATATCTTTATTCTGGAAAGAAATACATGTACTACGAAAAATACTGCGGTTTGAAATCGTTTGTACTGCGAAATAGCTATTTTTTGAGGAAATGTACTGCTTTTTGCCCAAAAAAGATACGAGCATTAGTTATACATAAAGACAAACGTTATATCAGATCTTAAAAATTTTACATATGCAATGTTATGGCGATTGATGTTCAGCCACAGAAACGCGAGGTTTAATCTCAAATAAGTATGTGCCCCTCAGAAAAAAATCCTGGATCCACCACTGTACTATATGCTCAATTATTTTAAATTTTTGAGTTAGAAATAATTGTAAAAGTTATAGTTGTTTGCAAATTTAGTCAACACACGTTTCAGTATGTATAATTTCAGATATTGTTTTTACCGATGTTCATTATTTTGTCAAACAAAATTTGTGGTCTTAAGGAGTCGGAATATAAATTATCCACCGTCGATTTGAACGTAATTAATTTGAAATATTATGTTGTGAATATATAGTACGTTTTTCCAAATTTAAAATTGAATTAGATGTTGATGTAATGGCACCTTTACAGGAAGTAAGTATACAATGAAATTATGTACTAAATTAGAAAAGTTTTTTATTAAATTCCTTGTACTTATCTTAGTTTGGTATTAAAGAAATCTTCACTCAAAATCCTACATTGAGTGGTTTATTGTTCAATACCGGAAATCAAAAGGTATCTCAAATTCAACACAAAGCCTATCTGGATATTAAAGAGGAAGGCTGTGAGGTACCATTTGCCAATTGTATGTCATTTACCTTGATGTGAATATTTCATTATGTTTGATTTTGAATTGAATTTTTTATTTATAGTTTTTCGATTGAAAATAAAAATCAAAAATCTGATCCACAGTTTTTGAATGCAGATCATCCTTTCTAGTTTACCATTCGTAACGATAAATTTGTCTTTTTTGCAGGACATGTTGTTGCTCTCGTTTGCGAGCAAGTGCGTTTTGGCTCATATTGTTTTGCTCATATTCATAAATGAAGTGCTCTTTAATGAAGCGTTCATGTTCGAACAAAAGCACTCTCCACAGTAACTGCACAGCGCATGATAGCACGTTAATATACATAAATGAAATGTTGTCAGCAATTAGCTGAGAGCTAAATGAATGCAAGACCATGCTCGCGAGCAAAAATGAAAGGAAACGAAAAGAAGAAACAAAGAAATCTTCATTTATGAATAAATATTATAGTGGCTTCAGATAGAGCAGACCTCGAGTTCTGGCAGAACTCGCACGAGAACTCGAGTTCAAATTACAACAACCACAGGGAAAATGAACGAAATTTGTAGTTGTTGTTGTAGCTCATAACTCAAGTTCTCGTGCGAGTTCTGCCAGAACTCGCTGTTCTAACATGGTCAGTCTAAATAGTGTTGATATAATGAAAACAAAACAAAAAACAGCTGCTCACAACTCGAAACTCAGAACTCGGTGACAAAAAACGGGTAACCAGAACTCGCGCAATCAGAACTCGCTGTCTGAACACAGTATTATGAGCGTACATGAGCGTTCGCACATGAAGATTTTTGTACTCTGAATGAAACTCACAAAATACTTAGGAATAATAATAATTCAACGCATTATAAGTGACCTACAGCAACGCGTTGCCGGGTCTACTAGTTTATTATATATATTTATTTACTAATAATATATACTCGTATGTATTTATATTTCACTTGCTTTCGTTTGTTTCAGAAAAGCGGCTTTGATTGCATTACGATTTATTTTGCCATTTAAATTCCTTTGTAGATCTGGAACAATAATTGCTCCAGCATTGAGACGCTTATATTTGACACTAACATGTGAATCCACATAATCGATCACTTGTTGTGCCGTAAGTGAGCTCTCTGTTGTTGCTACAACAGCCGCTGCAGCTGCATCTCCTTCTAATTCATTCCATATACCAAAGACACAAACATCAACAACTTCGGGCATTTCGGCAATTATTTCCTCAATTTCATGTGGATAGTACATTGTGTTAAGATATTTCAACATTTCCTTTTTCCGTCCGACAATATAAAGAAATTGATCTTCATCGAAATAGCCGATGTCACCAGTATGTAGCCAACCATCGGCATCCTGCATTTCGGCGGTAGCTTCCTTCATACCATAATAACCATTCCAGCGCTGACCATTGTGGCAGTAAAGCTCACCCTTTTGATTGGGACCCAGAGAGTTACCCTCGTTATCGACAACCCGCATTCGTATACCCTTCGAAATCTGACCTACTGAAGTTGGTTTATCCTTGAAGTGTAGATTAGCTGAAGCTATTCCATTTAACTCCGTGAAGCCATAGGTATTATATAAGACATCATCTTTTCGTAAATGTACATTCATAGCTTCTTGTATGGCCACAGTTGCACTGCTACCTCCTAAAAACAAATACTTCAAGCTGCACAGTTTATCGTGGCTTGTGCTTGGACAATTCAACAACATTGTAATATATTGGGGGATAGTGACGACGCATGTAACTTGGTATGTTTTAACGATCAACAGGAATTCCTCTGCGGAAAATTCTTCTTTCGAAATTATACGCTTTGTGCCATAAACCGCGCTTGTAAGAAGAACCAAAAGACCGCTTAACCAATCCAAGGCACAGGTAACATATTGGACATCGTTGATTGTCAAAAATCTGTAATACCAAAAATATCAAATTGAATTTGAACATAAATACACGTAATACTTTGTAAAGGCACCCTACCTTTCTCGTTTGAAAATTCTACGACTGTTGGTAATAGTAACCGCTTTCGGAGTACCCGTAGTGCCCGAAGAGCATAATATGGCCATAGTTTGATCAATGCCATTTTTTAATTTCGTAGGTCTGAAGTTCTCAACTAAATTGGTGTCGAGTATGTCCACAATGGAGGGAACTCCCTCAATATGACCACTTAATGTGTAAATTTTTGGTGTTATATGCTGCGTTGCATTTTGTATCTTTGAATAGTTGTGACCATCACAGAATATAATCTTCGGTTTCGTGATGTTATATAAATTTTTTATGATCTCTAGCAGAAAATAATTTTTCATTAACAAATGCAAAAAGTTGCTATCACTCACTTACTCTCTTCGAGGTTTGAAATCACGGCATGAAATGGTGAACCATTGAACATGCAACCATAAGCCACAGCAGCCAGATGAGTTGTATTCTGAGCTATTAAGCCAACTATATCGCCTTCTACAATACCGGATTGTTGCAGATATGTTGCTACTTTAATAGCATTATGGCGCATTTGCTCTCTGGTAAGCGTAGTCTGTTCACTATGTGAGATCTAAAAAGATTTTGATTACTCAGTGTCAATAAGTAAACAAATAAAAATATATAAGTAGTTCCTTATTTAGTATTACTAACCTGACAAATGCGTTCCGGTTGAATTTGCAATTGTTCGTAAATGATCTCTCCTATGGTTAGTTCATCATCATAGACTTTTTCAACTTCCCCACTAGACCAAATTTTATTTACAGCATCATAACTTAAATGAGGTTTATGGTAAACTGAATGCATTGTGATTCCGTGACAAAGTTTTAATTATTAACGTGTCTGATCGCTTTAAAGTGTCGGTTATATACTGGCAAGCAATATATTTTGGGTTGGGTTTTAAAACATAGATGCTTGTAAAGGTTAATTGGTTTATATATTTAACAAAAGATTAGATTATTATTACTATTGAAAAGTAGTATAGCAATATGTTCTTAAATTACTTATAACACTGTGTTACAAAAAAAAAAAAATTGAAAAAACTTCTTATCAGACCTAGTGGAGGTTATAGGTCATAAAAAAATAAAAAGAATGGCACATAAAAAATTTTTGATACACCCTCAAAATCTTGACTTAAAGCTCAAAAACCGTTTTTAAGAGGTTCCTGTACATATTACCTTATAACTTGGACATTTTTTATCTTTACCAAATTAATGCTTAACAAAATACATGCTAGCAAAAATGATAAGGTATTATATAAAAACTAATTTCATATTCAAGTAGACAATGGCAATGCATTGCTACTGTAAACAGCTTACCCGATTCAAAATCACTAAACATTTGCTGTTAGAATGCATTTTTAGGGTGTGAGGACGGGGAATCATAAAAATTCTCGTTTACAAGCACTATTGTAACAATATTAAAACCTAACAAAATGTATTGCAACCGACAATTAAAAGCGATCAGTCAACTAAATAAGTACAAATTTGTTACAGCAGGTGATGCAGCCGGTACCATTATTGTACCGGAGCTAATAGGTAATGCACATTTAATTTGAAATCCGATAAAAAATGTCCAAGTTATAAGGTAATATGTACAGGAACCTCTTAAAAACGGTTTTTGAGCTTTAAGTCAAGTTTTTGAGGGTGTATCAAAAATTTTTTATATGCCATTCTTTTTAGTTTTTTATGACCTATAACCTCCACTAGGTCTGATAAGAAGTTTTTTTTCGCTGTGACACAGTGTAATCAACATCACTAGCTGCAATGGCCTTGAGCTCTAAAAGAGTAGATGAAATGAAAGCAAATTTGAAATTTAATTGGGGGTTTGTTATGCATAATGGTGACTGAATTTAAGAGAAATGTTTTTTCAGGGGATAATTTAATTTCATCTGTATGATATCTGCTTTCGTTATTACTTACGATTGTACTTGAGATTCTTAAGTTCCAAGAAATGAGCCTTTTGCCATGTGCATTACCTATTAGCTCCGGTACAATAATGGTACCGGCTGCATCACCTGCTGTAACAAATTTGTACTTATTTAGTTGACTGATCGCTTTTAATTGTCGGTTGCAATACATTTTGTTAGGTTTTAATATTGTTACAATAGTGCTTGTAAACGAGAATTTTTATGATTCCCCGTCCTCACACCCTAAAAATGCATTCTAACAGCAAATGTTTAGTGATTTTGAATCGGGTAAGCTGTTTACAGTAGCAATGCATTGCCATTGTCTACTTGAATATGAAATTAGTTTTTATATAATACCTTATCATTTTTGCTAGCATGTATTTTGTTAAGCATTAATTTGGTAAAGATACGTTTTTGCTCAAAGGGAGTCATCTATACCGAAGTCGTTCGGACCTGCCAATCACTTCACTAACGAGAATCCTTCGGTGAAGTTGGTTTAAGACTCTCTTGTAATATTTCTTACAAATGTAGGGAGTTTGAAAGTGATCTTAACTTTTAATAACATTATTATTGCGAGTTCCGCCTAGGTATAAGACCGTCTCTTTGAGTTCTGAATGATATAGTTTAAAGAGAATTAATAATAGAGAAGTAAACCGTCTTGGAGAAGGGGTAAAAGCAATTGATAAGGAATATTAGTATTATATAGTTAATTATTTAACGAAGCTTATTGGTGACGATGATAATGGTTTACGGTTGTGTACACGCACTTATCAAACTTGATACATATTTTCAAGTATTTAGAACGCATTTGAAATCTTTTTATTTTATTTTATGGTAATAGGTAAAAAATGGTAATAGGTAGAAGTTGCGCTGGCTGCTCGGGCCTAAGGCTGAAACATATATGTATATATGTATGTACAAAAAAAAAAAGAATCGATAGTGCTATCGATAGTACCAACGTATCAAAAAAATTAAAATAAAAAGTGTAAATCAGGGTTTTTTCATAAAACAAAACAACTCTTATTTCATTTCATTATTAAAGCGTGTAAAAAAATCATATTAAAGCTCAAATAGAGATCAATTTTAAAAGAATATAACAAAATCATAATAAAGATCAAATAGAGATCGAAGTTTAACCACCAATGGGTTTCTTCTTTATGGCGCGGTATTGCATAGGAAATTGACAAATGATATTTAAACCATCCGGCAGGCGCAAGGGAGTTGAGTAGGCAACATATGAGGACCGCATTCTGTAATTAGTTTTAAATTACAAAAAGCTTGCAGATTATGATTCTGGATGTTGGCTGGAGGTTTGTTGGTCCATTTTTGTTTTATACCCCATTCCCTTAGATATTAAGTATACGTACTGAATTTTAATGATTGTAATAGTGACAATATCCAATTGTTTCTTATGATTAAAAATATGTATAGCTAGTCAATTGGAAATAAAAATAAAAAAGTCACAAATAAAAACAAGAATTGTCGATAAAAAATTTATTAATATGAAAACACCAATTTTAACATAAGCCATCCAAATAAATACAAATATGTAATCACTCTTTTTTATTTTGATAGTTATTATTTAGATGTACATGTGCACTACAAAATACCATAATGCTGACCAAACATTATTACAGCCTATTGGTTACACATTATTAGGCTATGAGAAAAAATATAGTAAATTGTACCTACGGCAACTGACGATGCGACCATTGCCAGTATTGTTGATTCAACACTGTAAATGGACATCAATTTGTCAAACAAAGGTTTGTTCTTGCAAAAAATTACAACTAAATGGTTCTACTTTGTGTATGCCTTATGCCAGGTCATGCTACTAAGACAAATTTTAAAAATAATGAATTGGTATAAGTTATAAAACTACAATTCAAACATAACCTAATTGTAGTTTTTTATAAATTCTGTTGGATTTTTCCGATATTTTCATAGTCATTATGCTATACGGGTCGGAGACGAATCCAAAAAATCATACATCAATAACATTGGTTCAGCTGTTCTTGAGATATAAATCCTGTAACACACACGTCTTTCTTTTATATAAGTTAACATCCACTTCTCAGCACCTGGGTAGCGGTACTGCTGCAGCATTGAAAACAAGTGGTACTGCAGTAGCGTTTGAAGACAAGCGCTGCTAATATTATTTTATGATTGCGTGGTAGTCTAATGAAATACTTTGTCTGAGTTAGTCTGAAAATAAATGCTGAAGGAAGCACAACATGCTCTAGCTTGCTTCTCTAATTCCCTACCAGTAATTTGTAATATCCCATCTGGAATGCAAATTGTTGGAACCACAGATTCATTAGTTAAATTCCAAATAACCTATGCACATAGTGCAGTTTCCGGAATTTAATTTCTTATTTTATATATTGATTTATTAGCAATATTACCATTAAGTAAACATAAAGCTAATAAGGGAGGAAGGTATCACTTGCTGCTAGGGCTAGGGCTAAAATATATATAAATTTATTTAGTACGCTCATTATATACAATGACGAATATTCATAGTCGTGCTATTAAGTTAATACTAACAAACCTTCAACTTAACTTTAAATATCAACTTCCCAGGTGTCACAAAAATCGAGAGAAATTTAAATTGAATTGATTTCAAAGCCTAAAAATATGCAATTATCTGTGACACACCTGATAATATCCCTTACTATTTCTTAAATGACCCGCCATGACGTTTCCAACACTTCTTTTTGGACATTTGATATGAACGTGCGTGCAATCAATAATGCCTATAACACTTGAAAAATGCGATATACATATTGTAAAATTTGCATTTTGCCTCATTAATTTAGTCGGCTCCAATATAATGAAATTTCGCAGATGCAACGCAAGCTCAACATGTCAATAATGAACTGTGCTTTGTTTTTGTCAAATCTGTAGAAAAAGTCTCCGTCATCTAATTCGGATGGATCAATAAGTATGCTGTAAATTTTACTGCGCCTCATTAATTTCATGTCATCCACAATCTCAATATCTTCTAGAATTTCAAAATTGCGTTGAACTCGCTTCATACTTTTATTTGATTTAATTTTTCTTGGTTTTATCAGTCTTTTTACTTAAAAATGTGACTTTTAGACGGTCAGTTCAGTCTCAGTCGCAGTCCATGTTATCGCTTCAGAAATCGGTGTATTTATATGTAATTTTGCAAATTTCGAGGAAACATGCACACAATTTGTTGTTGGGTACAAAAATAGAAAGAGTGCGAGCTGCATTTGACCAGTCTATCAGGTGTGTCACAGAAATCGAGAGAAATTGAAATTGAATTGATTTCAAAGCCTAAAAATATGCAATTAAAATTTTCATAATGCTGCCACGTTGAGGAAGAGGTAAATGAGTAGCAGGAAGGCCTCCCTTAGGATGTAAGGTGGATAATATGGTAGGAAACCACAGCCTTTCTTTCGGACTCCGGAACATCGTTTCCATAAACAGATTTCAACACGTAGATGTTTCAAAACTTGTTTTTGTTATTGCATTACTAATTCAATCTACAATTGTTTATTAATAAATAATATAAGTATCTCATTAACTGAATATTGATTGATTAAATAGGTTTACAAATTTAGATTTAAATTCCACTTTTTAGTTGTGTTCATCCAAATATTCACCATATTTTATGAATTTCTCACCCAGATTCATAGTGTTTGCTATTGCATAAACTGAAAGTGCAAATTTAGCAACCTGGAAATAAATTTTAATACTTGAAGACATTCATTCAAATCTATTCTATTGTCACTTAACATCACTTACACTTATGTTGGTAGCCAAATTTATGGGGAATATATTCAATGCTGTAAATGTCATGGGTTGCTGTACTTTTTGCAAAAATTGTAATATGGCTTTCTGATAGGGTTGATTCTCGAACATCCAATCTGAGTGGAAAACAGCATCTCCCAACTCATAGCAACGGTCAATGAGAGCAGTACAGAAATAACACAGGGGAAATGTTTGCAGTAGCACTGCTAATATATAAACAATGACTGCAGCACGGGATGCTCCATCCGGGGAAACCATTAGATTGATAAGACAAGTACCGATTATTGTGCCACAGCACAGAAACTGGGAAAATATTGTTGCAGACATTGGAGCGCTTATAATTTCACAGAATCTACAATACATATAACAATTTATTATAAAATAGTTGCATGGATAAAGAAGGGATTCACTTACCTTAGCATACTTTGATGTACCTTAATGCACCCAATTAATTCGTCATAACGCTCTGATTCACTGAGTTCTTTTGCTTTTGAACACAACTTTGCAACGCGATTCTTAAGTATATCAACATGAGCGGTTAAGCCCATAACAAATAGTAATGGATAACAATCAGTTGCAACTGCTATATAGATTGCAAACCCAACTAAGAGAAACTCAAGAAGTGTATGAATATACAAGTCAGATGTACTTTCTCGCCAATCCAGATATGGAAAATAAAAGTTATATGGCGGTTGCGAATTCATAAGTGGCGTTATCAGAGTCGATGTTGCGTATGCAGCATACATGCCGAAGAAAATTAGAAAGGTCTTGTTACCCAATGCGGCAGCTTTCCTAATTTTGTGCAACTGCTCTTCAGTCTTACAATATTTGTCCATTTCATCAAATTCACTCAAAGCACCATCGAACAAATCGAAATACGCAGAAACCACACAATATTTTACCGATAAACTCCAAGAATTTAAACAAATTTGCAGCGAATTCAAAAATTCAACAAATGAAAGCTTTTCAAAATTGAGTGCAAAATTAATTATGAAACTGAGTGGTAAGTAAAGTATACAATTGATGAATAGAAAAATATGCCAAATTTTATAGGGTATCTTCGACTTTACTGGTACAGTGTTAATACATATGACCCATAAAGTGTGATACAAATAGATAAATGAGTCACGCGTTCGCGATACTACCGTCTTCGGAGCAGTATGAATGCGTTTGAATAACATCTTGACAAGTTACCTCACAAAGGACTTGCAGTAGCTTTTATACACAAGGAGTTATGCCGTTTTAAACTTACGTATGTGAGAATGAATGCATGTGGAATCCAAAACTGGGCGTAATGATTTACCTGTCAACGTTAATTGTCGATTCCCATTTTAAACAATACCATAAACAATTAATAAAATTACAAAACAATGTAAGTACGTGTAAATTACATTAGTCAGTTTTCGCCTCAGTACAGGTTGCATATGAAAATATTTCTCACACTCAATTATAATAAAGTATATAACATAACTCGTATCTTGTCATATCAAATCGATTTGAAAAGTTTCATTTGAATATTTTAAGAAATACATATGCAATATTTAAGAAACGATGGCTTGAAGGTAAATCACACTATTAGACTAGATGGATCGTATAGTCTTGGGTTTCTTAAGAGGATGCTGTAGAGTTATGTAATACTTATAATAGAATCTCCTGAAATTCTTAATAAGTGCCACAGTCTCGGAGGAGCTGTAGTTGTTACAATAGGCCCAATCGAGGTATTAGTGACGAAGAGACTATCTGTCTGGATACTATTGTAGGAGCTCAATAAATCACACGTGTCCGTTTTCTTTGCTGGCACAACACAAACTAAACTTTATTCTTGGGCGTATACAGCTGCCAATGTAGGGGGCACCCTTTTTTTTTGTTCAATTTTTGAACTTTTATATTTCATAGTTCAATGAAAGATGTAGATACTCTACTTATTCACATATCAATGATATTATTAGACATCATTAGATTTAAGTTTTAGTGTAAAGTTTCAAAACCATTCTAGGTGGGTTTTTGAAACATTTACAACCAAAAAAATAGAGGTATTAAGTTTGCAATTACCATGTTTTTATATTTAATTCACCATTTAGGTTATCTTCGCTCATCGTAGTCCTTAGCCATGTTTTTACACTTCTTAGGGTACTGAAGGATCTCTCCACCGATGCCGTAAGGCATGGTAGCGCAAGCAATATGCCATTTGTTTTTTAATTTTTGGATAAAAATCTGTATTTTCGTAAGCAGAAATTAAATCTGCTGGCTCTTTGTTACTTTACTCCTTATACCGAATATCTAGTTCATTTTCGATACCTTCAAGTTCATTAAAAGTAATTGCATCACAAATCTGAGATTTGAAATCTTTCAAGCCATGGCGTTGAGCATGTGCTGGATGTAAAGCAGTTCAATTAAATGCTGTATTATTCTCCTGTGAAAATCTTTGCTTGAGTGCAGATGTCAGCCATTCTAGATAAGGCTGATAAATTGTTCGCCGGAAGTATTCCTTTGCCGTTGTAAGAGGAGGGTTCGTCCTATTTTGTTGCTCTTCTGCAACTCTGAGCACACAAACATCGAAGGAAGCTTCATGTGCTAATTCCAAACACTGTTTAGAAATTTCATTGAATATAATTTCAGGTGCTGATCTATAACATTCAACATTTTAAGTATGTGACCACTGCATTTTATAATCTCGTGGCTATTGGACTGCAACTGGTTGAAGAAGTTACATCTTATCTAACTTCCAGAACCCAAGGAGGTTTCTTTAAGGCAGCTTCTACTAAGGCTATTCGTGTAACTTCAAAAACAAAAAACTTTTTCTAATAAGAACATAATGTCAATGGTGGCTTGTATGGGAGGTACTCCAACAAATGTTCAGCGCTTGACAAAAGGAAACCTATGTGCTCCAGCTCTCTAGCTCATAAACTGAGGGACTAGTTTGCATACATACAGCCGGACAGACGGACATGGCTAAATCAACTCGTCTCATCGAGCTGATCACAAATATATATACTTTATGTGGTCTGCGATGTCTCCTTCTGAGTGTTACAAACTTTATGACAATCTTATAATACTATTCACTCCCGTGAAGAGTATAAAAATTACTTATTTTTTCTTTATCCCACTTCTGAGATTTTAGGAGTGTAGAAGCTTAATAAAACACACGTTTTCTTTGCTGGCATGCTGGCACAACACAAACTAAACTTTATTCTTGTTCCATTCTCCCTTTGTCCTTAACATACACAATACATATACATACAATACCTATACTTATTCTACTACACTATTTTAAAATATAAGAAAAACTAAGTTTATCACAATCATCCAGCAAACAATTGCACATAATATGTACACTAGTGTAAAAGCCTTCTCAAGGCATTCAGTATCTAAAGGAGTAATATTTTATTTATTAGGTTACCATCCCAATGGAATCAAGGCAAAGTTGAAGGGAACTTAGAATTTCAGCTGGTGCCAGTTGGTCGATGTGAAGTCTGCTTAGCGGCGTCAAGCTGCACATGTTTCATACAAATTATTCGAAAGTCACAAGGATAGTTAAAAATATTACCAAGCAGTAGTAATTCTAAGAACAAAATTTAAAGACAGAGAAAAACCCGCTTTTTCAGTAGCTATTGTGAAAATATGAGTTTTGTAGATTTCCCTATAGTCTGAAGAATGCATCAAGCATTTGTTCTTAGAGAACAAATAAGTATATGGTGCATTTTGTCTACGTCGATGTCGTAATTATATTCTCTGAAAATGAATAGGCATTAAAACTACTCCTCATAAGGTGAACACGATTCAAAACAACTCAGCTCATCCCAAAACTACAGAAGGCAAGGGAAAACCTTGCATCCGAGGATGTATTGTTGCTCTATCCAGATTATCGGAAGCCATGCGCACTTACGACCGATGATTTATCTCTTGGCCCAAGATGGGAAACCCATTATGATGATCTCAAGGACATTGAAAGACAGAAAGTAAAATTTTGCAAGTAACGAACCGGAATTGTTAGCAATATAACATTAGAAAGTACTTTAAGAATTTAATCATTTACACAGACTACCAGCCACTTATGTTTGCGGGTTTATAAACCTGACAGGGAAAACTTTGTCGGTGTTGCACTATAATATATATACTATGTATATATAATAAAATATCCATACTCTCGAGATAGAGACGTGTAGCGATGTAGCCACGGTACATAATGAAGTGGCAAAACCTTACACCATTAAGTTAACTGACAAACCTATCAATTGTTTTAGAAATCAATTTATTTTGTAAATGTACCGGTTTCCGTTAAAGCAGAACTTCATATTTTTTGGTCAATAAACACGACACCTCGATTAGGTTAATGTAGTAAACGCAACACATTGCGAATTGTCAGTTTGCATTAGACGTTGTTAACAAGGAGGACCTACGTAAAATAGTTATTTCAGAACACAATCGCACACATAGAGCTGCACAGGAAAATATAAAACAGATATTCTATGACTAGTAACACTAAAGTATTGGTTATTTCTTACCTTGTTGTCTTACACAAATCTAGAGCAGTAATAGCGGAGCTTTATTGATCTCGTCTCCATTTGTTAAGATATGCTTAGGATTATAGAACTGCATTTTATCATTTGAAGCTTACATCGGCAACAATATAAGAAAACTTGGATGCTTTGTTGGATGAAGGTATAATTTTGAATGACACGGAGAGGAAGAGGTTTAGCAAAAGCACCATATGCTGTAGGTTGGATAATATGGTAGAAATATACAGCCTTCCTTTCGGTCGCCGGAACATCGTTTGCATTCACAAGGTTCAGCACGTTACGGAGAGGTTAAGACTAAGTATGAGGGCGACATTGCAACCTCGTATAATGCCTTACTATGATCGCTGGTCGGAAGAAAATACATTTATGTTTCAAAACTTGTATTTGTTGTTGCATTACTTATTTCTACAATAGTGTATTAAATAATACATATAACTAAATATTGATTTCAATTCCACTTTTTAGTTGTGTTTATCAAAAAATTCACCATACCGTTTGAATTTCTCACCCAGAATCATCGTGTTTGATATTGCACAATCTGTAAGTGCAAATTTAGCAAACTGCAAATAAAATTTAATACTTGGAAACATTCATAGAAATGTATAGTATTGTATAGGAGTAAAACAACATACACTTACAGAGTTCTTATAATAGCACAGTATCTACATATAACATAACCATTCATTATAAAATGGGTGCATAGATAAAGAAGGGATTCACTTACCTTAGCATACATTAATGTACTTTAATACACCCAATCAATTCATCATATTGATCCAATTCACTAAGTTCTTTTCCTTTTGAACCCAACTCTGGAACTCGATTATAAAATATATTAAATTAAGCGATTAAGGCCATAACAAATAGTATTGGATAAACCTCAGTTTTAATTGCTGCAGGAACTCAAGTAATGTGTGAATAAATCTGAGATACTTTCTCGCCAATGCAGAAATGGAAACTAAATGTTATATGGCGGTTGCCAATTAAAAATTCAACCAAAAGTAAAAATTAAGACCTTGTTACCCAATGCGACAGCTTTTCTAATTTAGTGAAACCTCTCTTCAGTCTCACAATATTTTTCTATTTCATCCAATTCATCCAATGCTCCATTGAACGAATCAATATATGCAAAAACCACAGAGAATTTTACCGATAAACTCCACCAATTTAAACAAATTTGCATCGATGTGAAAAATTGAACAAATGGAAACTTCTCAAAATTGATTGCGTAATTAATTATGAAACTGATTGGTAAATAAATTAAATTACTGAATAGAACAAATTGCCTTATTTTACATTGGACTTTAATGGCTTATTGTAACACCTACGCTCCATAAAGTGCGATACAAATCGATAAAGGAGTCACGCGTTCCCGTTGCTACCGTCTTCGTAGCTGTATGAATGCGTTCGGATAGCATCTTGACAAGTTACCTCACAAAGAACTTGCAGTAAATTTTATAAACTAGGACTGATGCCGTTTTAAACTTATGTATGTGAGAATTATTGCATGTGGAATCAAAGATTGGGCGTAATGATTTAGTTACTTGTCAACGTTAATTGTCGACTAAAAACAATTATTAAAAGTACAAAAAATATACGTGTAATCAAACTCAGTTCTCAGTAGAGGCAAAAAAAAACTTCGATCCAGTACAGGTTTCATATGAATATATTCAATTATTTCATATATGGTAACATAATATATTATGTAACTCGTATCTTGTCATTTCAAATCGATTTGTAAAGTTTCATTTGAATATTTTAAGAAATGCATATGCAATATTTAAAAAACGATGGCTGGATCGTATAGTCTCAGGCTTCTTAATATGATGCTGTAGAGTTATGATCAATATAGAAGAGGAGAATAAAATTTCTCGCTATCAATTCCAAAGCGTTATTTTTTAAAAGCAGGGCGGGTTGCTAGTACTTTATAACTTAAAAGTTTTATTTTATTATTGAGCATGAGTGTAAAGAAGAATAGGGAAATACCATTAAAATTAGATCATAAGAAAAGTTTTGTTTTTCTAGTTTGTTTGTTGTTGAGGCGTTGAGGCTGACCATGGTACACTTTTGTTTGGGTATTTATATAGGTCACACGCACAAATACCAATACAAAACCTTTTGGTTAGGCGTGCCAGGCAAGAGTGTTGGAGCAGGCTTATATCGAAGTCAAGGCCAGATTCGACGGTAATGCCGGGTCCTCTTACACCAGTGGATCCATTCCACGAGGAAGGGACAGTTGGAGGCGACTAGGACGAGCCGGAGCTCCAGTTGTTGGGTTTCTCGGGGAATCGACCAGTTATGAGGAATCAGCCAGAGACGCCAATGAAGGAGGTTGTGAAAGAAGAAATCAAATCGCAACTGACGGCGGAGATGGCCACTATGAGGACGGCCATCAGCGACATTATGGCGGTAGGAAATCCTAGTACCTCAGAACCGTCCAGTACCTACCAGATCCCAGGTGAAGATGGAGACGTGGGAGATATCCTTCAGCGGTGACCGGAACGGAGTATCCGTGGAGGATTTTATCTTTCGCGTGCAAGGATTTCACCGTCTGGTATCTGTTAGGGCTAACGAAAGGTACTGGTTATTCGCCAAATCCAATGAATTCAGGGATTGGAGAGTCCTGAAGGAGGCCATGCTCGGTCGGTTCAGTACGAGCTGTTGAAGGAAGTCATGGATCGTCGTCAATTGCTCAATGAGTCGATTGATGACTTCTTTCCCGCCATGCAACGACTATTTGGTAGATTAAAGGATCCGCTGTCCGAGGCTGAGGCCATAAAGGTTATCAAAAAGAACCTGAAGGAGTCTATAGCTCATTACACTTATCCCATTAAAGTGTTCAGCATTGAGCATTTACAGGATGAGTGTAACCAGCTGGAAGCAGCTTTCGGGAAGCGTGATCCTCGCCACGTGATAAATTTTGTATCGTCAAGTAAGTAAGTACCCACATCTGTTTTTTGTTGTTGTATGTTTGTGTTGTCTAAGAGCTCTTAGGGACCATATGCATAGGAACTCCCCAACGTACTCAATCGTACTCCGTTTTTTTTTTGTTTTCTTTTATTTTTATTTTTATTCATTTTAACTTTTTTCGTATTATTAATTTTTTTTTATTTTTTTTTTATACATATTTGTTTTTTTTTTTATCATATTCAGTTATTCTTATTTATGTTGTTTTTTTTATTGATGTTTCCGGTTTTTTTTATATTTTGTTGTTGAATAAATATATATGTACATATATAAAATGGATTAAGTGTTTGTGTGCGGGGAACGGTAGGGTGATGGACGGGCGGTAACCGCGACCAGGCCTTGGTAGCCTGGGTTGTGATATAGGGAATCGGCGATAGAGCTGACACAAGGTAGGGGGGAGCATCCGCGACCAGTACCACCGATGGGCGCATAGGTTGATGTGGTTTTTTTTTTTGTATTTTTGATTTTGATTTTGTGTGGTGCCTTTGAGGAAGAAGTGATAAATGATGAATTGGCCACCCCTGTCCGAGCAGAGTGGTTAACAACCCCGCCCTGGGCCTTTGTAAGCCGATCAAAACTCTGTTGGGACCTAGGTCTATAGGGGTTCGGCACAGTCTGCAGAGGTAATGCTATAAGAAAAAATATTGTACTAACACTAGATGTTAGATCAGTAAATATCATAAGATTTATGACAGCAATATCCATTCACAGTATCACAAACACTCAAGCTACGTAAAGATAGTTTAAGAAAGCATATGTCGAATTACTTTAGCAAACATAAAACGGGACTAAATGCTTATTTCCACATATATTAAGTAATTTCTAATTTTTATTACACAAGTAAAATTTTATGATACTTTATATAGTTTAACAGCTCTTTGCGTTGATTATTAATGTCTTAGGTATCGCCACAGTCTAAATAACTGACGCGATAAGACAATAGATTCACATGCGTAAGCAGTATAAGAACAAATACTACTGAGGCACAGCAATCGGTGGAGATATGTATATTGAAATATTGCGCGACCAACTGAAAGGCCCTCATTTATTGATTGGAGCACTAGCTGCCAATACAAAAATGGTATAAAAATATTAAAATTGGAGGTTTATTTTAGAATAGCACATAATACCGTTATAGATGAGCACGCATTTAATACTTTCTGCACTCCACTGACGGATCTTCATATGTTTTTCCGCACTCTTGCATCTTTCATCACGTTTATCCACTGGTTTTAAAGTCTTCTCAAGGAATTTTTTCAGGATCCGAATGGGGTAACAATTATTTACATTTACAACTCGACTGACGGATGACGGTGCCAGTAAGAATATAGATTCCATATATGTAAACCTTAGACCACTAGACGCTACAAATATTTAATGCATGGAAAACTTCTCCATTTATTCATATTTGAAATATAGCAGCCATCTCATTAAATATGTAAAAAATAGACCAATACACCATTAGGTCATATAGATTCCTGGTTGAAACTTAGTCCAATATTTACTATTGTGTGAAAAAACTTTTCCAATGATTCAGATTTCGGATAAATTACACTACATTAAAATATGTAAAAAATGAATGATTCTATTCTCTATTATGTTTTTGTACAAAGATATTTTTATTTTGTAAAAAAATAAATTTCTTTAATAAACTATATACATCTGATTTTATGAAGGATATACAATATGCTTAAAGAAGCCTTTTTAAAAATAAAAAAAAAAAAAACATTTTAAGAACCATTTATATTTATTAATAAATTGTTTGAAGGGTTTTTCGCTCCCCCTATAGTTTTGTTTCTCTAGAGTTGATAACGTACATAGTACTTACATTTATATATATATAGATATATATGCATATAAATATAATAAAATATATAATACAAAATTACTACATACTTTATATTTATACAAATTTATTTTAAATACTCTCTTCATTCTCTTCATTTTAATAAATTTCTTTATACAATAGAGAATTATTATACAATTAGTAGTAGGTGTTGTAGTAGGTAAAGTGTTTACGTATCTATAAAGCTATAAGTATAATGTATTTGTTTATTTAGATTGCCAGAACATCACTGGACAGTGATGATGTTGATGTGCGGAAGAGATCCAATTTAGTGTGAATTAATGTATATACATTAATATTATATAAATATTTTTGATTATATAATACAAATAATAAGCTAATTGTAGTCTAATCCTCATCATCTAAATTAATGGTTTTTGTTTGAAAACGCATACGTTTTGTATTTTTGATGACGGCATTTGGCAATAAATTCACCCCCGGCTTAGGGCATGGCAACTCATTCCATAGACGCTTAACGCCTCCCGCTGCTTTGGCATTGAAATCATATTTCTTTTTCATGGATTCATTGGAGTCAAAGCGTTTCAACATGATGACAGGACGTTTTTTGCGTGTATTTACACTACTGGTATCACTGGTGGTGCTAACATTGTCAGGGACTTCGGCATCGGCATCAGCATTTGCAGAGAGTAACGCACAACCACGTTTCTGACTATCTGACTTGGATTTTTTACTACGTGAACTGTTGGCGGATGTCGAACTAAAGAATATAAAGATATTTGTGTTAAAAAATATACAATTATTTTAATATACATATGTATATACGATTTTATTACCTTGGCTGATCATATTGATTTATTGTTGGTGGAGCTGCTGCGCATATTTTTCCCGGCTCTTCCGGGTGGCAGCCATAATCCTGTCCCTTTAGCCAATCTTCATAACGATCCTTCTGAAAGCGTTTCACAAATGTTTCCATCGAAATCTTAACCATATCACTGCGGCATGTGCACATTCTTGCCCTTTTGCCATACTCAATCCAACGTTTGGAGGCAAAGTTTGTCGATTCTGCTCCATTGAATCCATGATTAAATCCAGCATGGTATCCGAATGGAAAAGTTATCATGATTTCACCAGCTTCTTGGGTAATTTTATTAAATGGTATCTGATGATCTCGTAAAACTTTTGGACTTATCAAAGTCATTTTGTGTCGCAGATGGGCATTGCAGTGTTGATAGTTTTCCGTAAAAGCCTCATTTGCCAATCGTTCCAGACGCCGTCCATGGGCAGGCGGAACGGCATACCATGTTTTTGGAGCACCAAAATGTAAATAATTTATAGAGTACAAATCCATGTCTTCCGTATGCCATGCAAATGTACTCTTCCACATGCCAAAGTAAAGATATGCTGTGTTCACTCCATCAATTTCTATACCATAATCGCTATCGACAAGATTTAATATGGTATCGAGGCGATCTATATTCCATACATTTAAATCATCATCGCTGAGGCTGCCTTTGACATCGGCAGCATATAATGAAGGTACATAAGTCACATTCTTCCAGAACTTTCTCTCCAAATCATCATAATTAAAATGGCGCGGTGTCTGATGCAGTTCGGAATTTGCCTTATTCATGAACTGGCGTAGAGTTAACTGACGTTGTTGGACATTGATGACTTGGTACATGCCATGAGCACTACAACAAAATATAGACAAATGTGAGTATTAAAAATGATTTTAACAAAATAATTAAATTTTACCCGCCAACCATCTGACGGATAGGAGTCGGTATGGTCATATTGATCTCCTCAATGTCATAACCCGATTTCCGTGGCACCCACTCTGATGGTGGTATAATTTTCGCTATACCGGCACGATGGGCACCGCGAGATTCAATGTATTCGATGTAGTTTGCGAAATCTTTGAACTCCTCATAACTTGGACGAAATGTCATAATGCGCGGCTTCGAAGATTGTTCAAAAATATCATCTGAATTATCTGACGACATAATTGTTCCGCGCTGTTTTTTTTTTACTTCACTTTAACTAAACAATTGAAAAAACTTACACAAGAAGACAATAAAATAGAAGTAGAATTACAATTGAACAATTGACAAAAACAAAGCATCAGAAGTGTCAGTAATGGTAAACGTGCTTATAAAATTGTACAGTGTTGGAAAGTTCTCACAAGGTGCTGCCAATCTTTTTGAAAAAATATTCAAAAGTCATATGACGTTATTTTTTAATCTGTTAAATTTCTGCTGTTTATAGCGTGTGTATATTTAAAATATTAGTCATCTTTAAAGAAATGCATCAAAATACATAAAAAGATTAATTGTTTATTGTGACTTGAAATTGTATCTTCTTGGAACAATTCATAAATTATTTCAGAGGAAAACTCATCATGCATTTGTGTCAGTCAACAAACAGCATTTAATCTAGAAATCAACACAAGATAAGCAAATTTGTCATTGTTATTTTTAAATGCGTCTCTCTTTTAAACTCAGTAATTAATAGTATTTATGAACTTAAATAAACTAAATTATTATTTATTATTTTTAAAAATTAGTATTATTAATTATTTAGCTGAATATATTAGTATATTAACATAATAAATTATTGTTGCCTGCATCAAAGTCTCAGCTTTACTAAAAATATTCTTGGTACTTAGACTCAAAGAAATTACTGGTAACGCGTAGTATAGAATTCCTCTTCTATTCATCATCATTTCCTGTTTCTCCCATTGGAGCATAGAGCCTCAATAAAGCAATTACATCTGGTCCAGGATTATCCGCATTCATCAATTTCTTCTTGTAAAGATCTCCTCCACGTGATCTTAGGGTGACCCCTCTTACGGCTTCTTTGGAGGTTCCAGTCAAGAACGGGTCGGCAAACTTCTGTGGCATATTTTCGCAATGTGTGGCCTATCCATCTCCATTTTCGTAATTTGATATAGTTGGCCATAGGTTCCAGTTTGCATTTTATGTATAAATCATCATTGCTGATGACATTTGGGCACCACACCCGCAGGCATCTGTTAACAAAGCTCTGAATCTTTCTAGTTAGATGGTCGGTTACAAGCCAGGTCTCGCATCCGTAGAGCAGTATTCCTTTTCTATTACCCAAATCATTTACAACGGGAAAGTTATGAACACGACTACTATAGCACACATCTTCTCATTATAAACTAATATTTTCATAGGTCGTTACAGAGAAGACATGGCATTTTTAATAGACGATACTCTTGACAATAGACTCTATAAGTCACATCCGAATAATGTTGTGTTAAAAGGTTGTCTTCCACCTGTCGATGATAGCGAAATGAGACTTCCTCGTAGTAATCGGACTACCTTAGCTCAGATATAAGGTCGGCATGATCTCTTATCATCCAGTGCTATTGAGAACAAATAGGTCTTTGTGGCAACAATTGAAGTTCGCATGGTTCACCATTTCAGTTGTAATTAATTGTTTTATTTTCTTTTCCCTCCTGCTGAACAACAAATCTATCATACCTGGCCCGGGAGTTAATTGCAATATTAGAGTAGGTCAACCAAGTTGTTCCAGACGATTCAAGGAATATGTGTAATCGTTTCGTTTCGAGGCCATAAAATAACTTTGGTGCAAATCGTCGGAATGATCGCGTCATGTAATAAAAACACACTCTCATTCACTCTCACTTTATTAAGGGTTTAGATTATACATAGAACAAATTTAAATGACTGAAGACGCATGAAGATACCACATTAAATTTATTTTCCAAAGATCTTAGAACGATGACAGTAGAATATGGACTTTAATAGTGAAAATTAATTAAAACAAATACTCTTCTGTCCTGAGAAAAGATATTTCTCTCTCATAAATTTAATTTAATATATTAATAATTTGACAGAACCGATGGCATAGCAGCTAATGCTCTGATATCATTAATCAGTTATAGAACTTACGTATTACTGAAAATAAATAAGTTTTTAAGTTCTCCACAATTGGTCTGAGAGACAAGATCAAGATACACCGTATTACTACTTGTACATTTTGTAATTGTTGTTTATTGTTTAAATAAGAAGTCAAATCAAATGCGAATGATAAAGTACTATTGTCAACAGCAATAACAAAACGAAAACAAAAACAACATCAAATATAATAATGTCAACTTTTTCAAGTGCAAGCGCTAATCAGCAAATATGTATGTTTTTGTAGAGTCAGTAAGTAAAGCCAGTTGAGTTCAGTTCAATTGTGACTTGTGGGTTATGGGTGGTACTATATAAGCAACAGGTAAACCAAAGTATAAATTTCAGTTATCAATCAAGAGCGAACGGATACGGAGTTGTATTTTTTAGCATAGCATATCACTCGATAAGTTCAAAAATAATTTATTTTTAATTTAAAAAAAATTACTAAAATCAAAATGAGATTTACTAATTCAAATGATATAAAAAAGGATGAATACACAAAACGTAAGTTAACCGACAAAAAAAAAAAATCAAAAATCGAATCAAACAAACAAAAAGAAGTGAAAGTATTTATTATATGTGACTAAGTGATAATAATAAAATCAAATCAAAATCTTATGGTAAAAACATTTCCATAACAGATAAATACTCATACTAAGTACGAGTATAATAACTGACCTTAGAACTGAATAACAACAAACATGTTTTTACCGAAAATGTTTATTTGCAGAATAATAAAAATATATAATGCAATAATTTTTATGATACATACTAAATACTAATTTAAAGCAGTGATTTTTTAACTTTTCTTTTATATCATGATGTATTTATTTATAAAAATTTGACAAGGAACTTTCTGGGTCTACAATTTATGTTTTGTATTTTGTATATATTTCTCATTGGATAATACAATATTCTTCAATGATAATAAATTAAAAATTCCATTACAAAGTCAACAAAGAATGTTTATTCAATGATAAATTAAAAATTATTGTACACTTACTGTGAAATTTGAGTTTCGTGATTTCTTGATAATTTCATTTATACAATTTGTGCATAGAAATGATAATGCATCCATCTGTCGTTTCATTATACACATTTAAAAGTTTGTATCTTTGTTTTTTTCTACTAGTAGTAAATTCTCCCATTCTATTATGAATTCCATTTGCACCAACTGAAAATTGTGAATGCCCCTTTTTGTATGTCATAGGAGCAGACAGCAGGTTAACATCATTGTGTTTTTTCATTTTCAATTCACTGGTTAGTGATAATCAATAAAAATTCTCAGGGTAACTGGTATAGTGCATAAAATCGAAGGAGAAGGTTTCGAGGATTTTGCTGAATATTGTAGATTTAATGGCAGACAAAGAACTTGATGAGGATGATTAAGTGTACATGGTTACTGAAACAAACGATTACGATAGTGATTCTGATGAAGACGGGGTTCACAACCAGTTATATTTATGGCAAAAGTAAATCGTGAATGATTTAAATTAAGACTAAAATTGGGTTATAATTTCCTACAAAAGGACCCCAATGTTAAACGAGCTCTTCTATGTCAAACACTTAATTCAAAATGTCGAGTTCAATAATGATTTGTCCGATAACCAAACCAAATTGTTAATGATTGATTTCATTACCAAGGTTTCTCGATCTTATTATAATTTATCTGAATCGCACCAAGTTTCGGTTGATCATAGTGATATCTTACGAAGAAAAGAACTATTGTCCATGGAAGTAATAACAGTGATCAACTTTTTGATTAATACTTTTAATACTTTTTTCAGTCAAAGGAAACCGAATAAAATGCATACTACTATAAAAAAGTTCTTACTAGAAAAAAATATTTATTTCATTACAATAATACTTATGTTCTACACTAAATCGTTTTAAAACTTCACGTACAGTAGTTTTATCGACATTTTCTTGTACAATTTTTCTGTGTACACTAAGCATACATAGACCGTTCAAATTATTCTCTACCTTTGTTGACCTCAGACGATGACGCAGTATAGAGAAGGATCTCTCTAAGTTGCTTAAAATTAAAATTGAGCTTTTTGTTTCAGGGAAAGATTATTTCCTTCTCCTTTAAAACTTCCGTAAGAGGTAGGTCTCTCATGTTTTCTATTGTCATATCATTGTCCTTCCATAGCTTAAACCATAACTCGGCTACATTATCATAACATTCTATATGGTAGTATTGACTGAAATTTTTTGTTTTTTTTTTTTTTAAATCTGCCAATGACATATTTAGCACTAAACTTGGATGTAACTACATCAAACCGAAAGCATGTAAATACACATTAGCAAAATGCTGCTCCAGTGCGAGTATCAGGGATTCTAAATAAGGGAAGTAGATCAATCGCTTTCAAAAATCTTATACCGTACCTGGTAGGAGGAACTCATTTCATTTGATTCAGAATTACTACCTTAAATAATTAGCTAAGCTATTTTTCTATACTATCACATATATCATTGCAATTTAAACAAAAAAGAGAGAAAAAACATGAGATTATACCCTCATGCCATGCCAAGATGAGAAAGGATTAATATCTATGTTGAAAGTGATCGGTATCAGATTGCACATGTCTTCTATTTGTGTAACAATAGAAGGTTATACATTTTGTGGGGTTGCGTATTTTTGAATTCAAATTTTTTAATGAATGTGGCACAACAATAATTTGATCCGGCAGTTTTCTACCTTTTTGGTGTAGCAGCACTCCCCATGCTCCACATTCTTGAACCTTTCCCATCGAACCCAGTTGCTAATCTAGAGTAGTTTAAGAACATTTAATTTTCTCTATCAGTTCCTTTGTTGTATAACACGAAATTTCTTGCATCGAACTTAACTGGTCGTGCGAGACCGAGGTGCATCTTTGAGGTCGAAATTTCTATTTTCGAACTTGACATTTGAGTCACAATTGGTTTTTCAGCTAAATAAAAATCACAACCTTGCACCTTGATCAATAACTTGATTAAAAGCAAGAAGATATACACATAAGTATCTGTAAATAACATTAATATTTTTCTAAGTATGTATGTACTTTATATAGTCTTATTCAATTTCTTCTGTATATTTCATACAATTATTCGCAAAAGCTTATCAGCCTTTTAACTTTAAAGATATCATTCTGTTAACATTTGAGAAGCACTTTTTGTAGCAAGTCTTGCAATAATTAAGAGATTTAACCTTAGCAATATAATAATAATATGTGTACATACAATAAATACTTTAAACACATATGATGTGATCTAAGTAGTACTTTACATTGACACCCATAGAAAAAATAGTTACCTACATGATGGCTTTAATTTTTAGAGATTGCATTAGCACAGCTGCGACAAATAATCTCTGTACTAAATTTCATTTTAAAGCCTTTTAATCATAGGGATTAAATTGCATTAACACACATTTCGGGGTCTAAACAAACAAATAAAATTATAATTTAAGAGCTCTAAACAAATATTAAAATGTGGTTCCATATTTCAAAAACAAATCTGAAAAAATACATATTCATTTAGATGGAACCCATCACCTTGGTGACACTGTTATTAATCCACACAAATTGTGAAACAACAAACCCCAAGTAATGTTAAGATTCATCAAAAGTCTAAACATATAGGGTTTCTATAAAATAAGGTCATGTACAATAGATCTTATTGGTCGCTGTGCTTTCGGGCCCTTTATTACTAATATTATTGAACCCATTACTTTTATTGAAATACATACTCACATGAATTTAAAATGCATTTACCATATTTCTTATCGACGACTCCATCATTACATGGTATTACTTAGTTCATAGATGATTTATCACTATCCAAAAAATTTATTCTTATCAAGTTAATCAGTTAAGACTGTGAGATTGTGCATTTTCAAGGATATAACCTAAATAGTTTCTAGTTTATGAGAAATCATATCCTATAGAAAATTTCAAACTATGACTAATTTGGATTAGTTTTTATAGAATACTATATCATTTTTGTGAAGAAATAGTATAAACATATACAATAGTATATTGTCTCTTTGGAATTCATTTCCAGATGATAATGACACAATATTTATTAATAAAATTTAAATAATAATTTGCTTACAAAGTAGAAAGAACAATACATAATTACATATACGTAATAATAAAAGTAATCACTATCAAAATATGTATGTACAATCATTGCAAAAAGACACAAGAGAACAACAACCGATCGATTAATTGATTGATCATGAAAAATATTTATATATAGCATAATCAGTTCTACAAACAATAGCAGACTTCTCTAGCTAGTGAAAGAGTTTGGACATGGTTTATACCAGAAGTTTGTTGCGTTCTGAGACTACGCCACTCTTAAGTGACTTAGTGCGACCATCTGCCAGAGGCAAAGGATTCTTTATCTGTACTTTCATAATACAATCTATCCGTTACTATTTATTATACTACTTAGTATATATTGTAGAATAAGAATTATAAGAAATAATGTTATTATTGCAGCAAATGGCTTTGGTACACGTCATACACAAGTGTCACTTTTATTTCTGGGTATGGTTTTTGGTTACTTCCAAAGAGTGGATATATCAGCCTGCATAGTACCAATGACTCAACCAACAGCTGGAGCAGCATACTACGAATGGAATTCATCAACAAAATCTCTGATTCTAAGTAGTTTCTTCTGGGGATATGTTGTTTCACAGGTGCCAGCTGGTAGGTTCCCGAACTTATACAACTTGATTCGATTATTCGACTCTAATTTTATTTATATTGATTTTCTTTCTTGCGTAACGACTTCAGGTCTCCTTGCAAAACGATTTGGTGCTAAACCTGTATTGGGTCTGGCCACTGCTGGTGGTGGTATTGTTTCATTCTTTCATCCCATGGCAGCAGCAAATGGCGGCTGGGTAAGCATTTGTGTGCTGCGTGTACTGACTGGTTTACTGCAAGGTACAGTGTATCCATGTATGCATACACTTCTTGCTAAGTGGGTGCCTCGAACAGAACGTGGATTTCTGTCGGCCCTAGTCTATTCAGGTGCTCAATTTGGCACTGCTGTGATTCTGGCGACAAGTGGTTTTATATTTGATTCCAGTATGGGATGGCCAGGTCTTTTTTATATAACTGGTGGCTTAAGTGTCATTTGGGCACTTCTTTTTCTTATTTTCGGCTCTAATCAACCCTCGGAATCAAAGAGAATAACAAAATCTGAACGTGAATATATTGAAGCTCTAACAGGGGGAGGCGAAAAAAGCGAAGTAAGTTAAAGTGGATTTAAAAATTGAATCTTTATAAAACCAAATTTCATTTAGTCCTTGCCTGTACCCTGGAAAGCAATCTTTACTTCATTACCATTCTATGGCCTACTGGCAGCTCATTGTGGCTTCACTTGGGGTTTCTATACACTCCTTACTGAAATGCCTTTATATATGACTAAAGTTCTACAGTTGAATGTCAAATCGAATGCTCTACTATCCGCTTTGCCATACTTTACAATGTGGGTGCTGTCATTAGCAGTTAGTCCCATATCTGATATGTTGATCAATCGTGGTACTCTCAGTGTAACTACATCACGTAAGCTTTTTAATTCGATTGGCCAATGGGTGCCAATGGTTTGTCTAATTGCGTTAGGTTATATGACAGCCGATGACAAAACTTTAGCCATTACACTCTTAACGTTAGCTGTTGGTGTCAATGCTGCCTCCTTCTGTGGCTATTTGGTTAATCACATGGACTTATCACCGAACTTTGCTGGGCCCATGATGGCCATAACAAATGGTATTGCGGGCCTGATGTCAATTATTGCGCCTCTTATTGTCGGTGCAATCGTAACAGTCGAAGAGAATCCAAATCAATGGCGAATTGTATTCTTTATCTCGGCTGGCATATATCTGCTGTGCAATGCACTCTTCATTGCTTTTGGCAAGGCCACACTTCAACCCTGGAATGATCCCAAATCCTTGACTTCAAGTACAACGACATTGCGCAATAATTCCGAACAAATGTCCAAAACAATTATACCAACAACTCAAGTAGTAGAACAAAAGTATTAAATGTTACCATATTTAGTCAGATAGATTATCATATGTATTTAGAATGTTTTTTATACACATAGTAAGTATACAATACAATACATATATATATAATATCGAATGTCTATAGGCTTAAGTTATGTTTATATAGAGATATCATTTATTTAAGCAGTAGAAAACTATAATGTCATGTTACTAAGTACCATGATAATAAAAGAAAATAAATTCTTATCATCATAGAAAATATTTGAAGATTTTTTTAATTTAATTTTAGGCAATTTATTTATGTGAGCATCATATCTTTATCTAACTACTTATATATCTTTCTTAAAGAAATTTATATCATTTCACGTGCCGGCAATCACTATTCAAAATCAAGACAAGTTGTAAAAAAATCAGAATGCTTTAACAATGCCGACGCGTCTGAAGTATTTTTGTAAATTGTATAAAAAAAAAAACAATTTAAATAACGCAATTCCAATTCCACATGATAAGCACGTTTTATATGAGATTACTTCATTCATTGTTGTTAATAAAAAAGAAATAGTATACAATAAATAATAATAACTTGGCGCACGCCTTTCTTTACTCTTTGCAAAAGACAAAACTTTCCATGTGCGCTTCATAGACTTCATTTTTGATAAAGCAACACACTCAAAGTCAGTAGAGATGAAGTCAGTTAGTTAGTCATTCCACTCAGTTAGTCAGTCATTTAGTCAACCAAACAACAAACACTCAGACAATCAGTCAGTAAGTCAACCTAGACACAATAGTGTTGCTTTATTTTTCTGTTAGTTAATGATAATCTTTTTCAGTTTTATTGAGTGCTAAGATTTAATTTTATAGAGATAGAATAAATATAATACCAAAATACTAGTGTCACTATTATTGTAAATTACACTTTTTCATAAAACTATTGTTTACTTAATATTTATACATTTATTTTCTAAATAAAAATTAGCTTTGGTTTGTGTCTCACAGATAAGAAAAAGATTTTTGATAAAACACATAAGTACATATTGTACATTTCGATTAAAGCAAATCATCATCATCATGGTCAGTGGGAAATAATTGCATTATCAGAATAAAATACAATAGCTTAACTTAACTTGTTTATAACAGGGCATTGCTCTATATATGTATATGCAATTTTTATCTTATATACAATACACTTATAAAAATTAAACATTATTATATTTAGTAACTTAAGGACTTTTGAAATTATAAATTAACAAGCAAACAGCTAAACAAAACCTAAAACTTAATTAAGCAAGAAATTCACTTTAAAAATATAGTTATCATTACTATAACATATATTGATATATACATACATATGTATGTGTATAATCATTATTGCTTTTTATATCATAAAAAGTAAAGTAAATTTAGACAGCATCATTTTGTTTATTTAAATTTCTCTTGTAGTATCCTTTGTTCGTTAAGCTTATGATTTATACGCCTTGGAATGGTATGTGTACGAAATATTGTCCATAATGAAACAATCCAACTAATTATTATAGTAGCACATAGAATGGAAGGCCTAAATTTGGTATTACCAACAGGAATTTGTGCTCGCAACGGAGTTTTTAATTGAAATTCAACTTTAATGTGTTTCCAATTACAATTTTCCACATTTTGATTACTAGATGTATCATCTAACTCTTCAAAACCTTCAGAATGTTCATTAAAACAATACATGCTATCAGAGATGGTGGCCAATTCATTATCCTCATCAAGACAATTCATGTACATAGCAGGTGGATTAATGTAAACGAGAATAAAACTTCTGAAAGAAAATAAATGTTCTTGTTTTTCTAAGTGATTCAAAATGAAAACCAGTGTCGCTTACTTTTTATCTTTTGGAGAATGATAACGAAAATGTATGGGCAACTTAATGGAATCGGTTATTTTCGGTGTGCCGGGAAGTAATACAATCGATGGTTTAGCACGTTCAGCTGAAACTTCAATATCCACAAATCCAGGATATTTGATATGAAGCTATACAATTTATACGATTTCGATTAATATTATAAATTTATGAATTTTCATACATTAAAAACTTACTCTATTTAGACGCATTAAATCTGCCAGTTGATCGGTACTAACATAAACAGCAGCTGGTAAAGTTTGTTCCAACATATATTCGCATTCCTTGCCGGCCAATGGATAATCAAATTGCACTGTGTAAAGTAAGTGACTGGAATAGTTTTGAAACAATTTTAGTATTTCATTTATTTTTTATGTAAAAACAGTTTTTGATTGCTACCGATGCATTCCAACTTCATCCATTTCTATGCCTACAATCGGACGTTGCGTTGGCTCAGCTTCACATATGATTGGCACCAAGAGCAGAATGCTATAGAGCATTCCTTTCAGCATTATTAAATGCATTGCCTTATTTTAATTTATATTGTTTATTTTAATAAATTCGGCAAATTCTCCACGATCAACAACATTTTTCCAACAACTTTTTTTACTCGGTTTGGCCAAGGCTGCCAACTTAATGCAATTATGTACAAAGTGCTGCCAAATCCATTTAATCATGTAGACAGTGCTACTACACCAATGTCAACACAAAGTGCTGCCTTCTTCTATTCAATGAAAATATGCTTCTTATTTCAATATTTATTATTTATTTATAAAATAACTTAATAAAATGGTATTATGTATAAACGAAAGTACTTGGATAAATATATCTTATATTAAAATAGTAATTACTAATTTAAAATTACTTCTTTTCGTGATACACTTCATACAATGCTGCACCCTCGCGTGCAAGTTCGTCTGCCATTTCATTGCCCTTTACGCCATTATGTGCTTTCACATAATTCTAGAATAAAAATTTGTTATTTAATGTTTCAAAAATATGTATGCATATATAATTACCCATTTGACATCTATACCACTAGTTTGCAGCAGCTCATCTAATTCCTTAAAATCAACAACATTTTTTACTGGTTCACCAGAACTCAAATGCCAATTGCGTTGTTTCCAACTTTTTACCCACAATGTGATGGAATTTATTAAAAACTGTGAATCTGTGTTAATGCAGAGCTTCTTTATACCAAGATCTAAAGCAGTTTTAATGGCATAAATTGCTGCCTGAATCTCACCAACATTGTTGGTTGCACGGCCAATAACAGGTTTCGCAGCATTTCTGAAAATTATATATCATAAATCAAACAGTAATTTAATCAGTTTTCTGGAAATACTCTCTATTCTGTACTCACAGAGGATGATTACATCCATAATATACCCCAAAGCCAGCACTAGCATTTTTTTTCCCATTGTTAATGCAAGAACCATCTGTATAAACTATAACATGCCCTGTGTCATCTATAAAGAAATCAAAAACACCAACAGTTTTTATTCCCGCTGGTTCCAAAACCATAGATTCATGCTTCATGACTTTGTTGTCTGTATAATTAGAGATCGCGTCTAATTTGCGTTTTTTGGCTACAATTTTAGCCGCAGGCTCTAGTCCTTCAACTTCGTCCATTGCGGCAAGCTATGAATATGATAATATTCATATCATTATAATAATAATTATATTAATACCAACCAAATCAGCCTTGGATAATTCCTCCTCCCCTTCAAAGTCAATATCACCATTTGATTCGGGCCAAAACTCATCTTTGGGTGCTGTGTTTGTATTTGTGTTTTTCGATGTCCCAGCAACATCATTCCATACTGTTGGCGATGGGCCTTTACTGCCCAATGGAACAGCAGCATTTTGAGGATTAAATGAGGAAGTTGTACTACTGTCACTACTTCCATTATGTGCCTTTATAAATTCTTCAGCAGCGCTTCGTGTAGGAAACTTTTTAAATGTGGCGCCTCTAAATCTGTCTATTTGTTCAAAACATTTTGCCCATGTCAAATACACACCAACTTTACGTCCTCTTGCAACAGCGTAGTACGACATGGTTCGGCTCTCTACATCCATCAACATTCGTAAAAAAGTTCCAAACATTCTAAGAAAACAAAATTAATTTACAGGTAATTTAAGATACACTACACAGGGTTGATTTGACAAATCTCAAATATCAACAGCTGATTTAAGTTACAGGATTGCTTTGATTTGAGAGAGTACAAAAACTGTTGTAGCAATTGAAGAGGGAACATATGTTTAAAAAGCATAATACAAAAAAAGAAGGTAGCGACAGTAGTTTATAGTCATGATACAATAAACAAGGTAGCGACATTTTGGATTGTTACGCTCTCAAAATTGCTCACTGTCAATTTTGACTTTATAAGTGTGCTAAAACGCTGAAAAAATACTCATTTAGTGTTGAAGAATAAAACACCAAATTAATAAACAAAACAGTTATCGCCACCTTCTTTTATTGGATCATGGCTTACAGTTATGAGTTATTCTCTCTCATCTTCTTCTAAATTTTTACGCTGCACAGCACTGTCATATGTTGTTATTTATGTTTTTTCAATTTATATACGTAATAGTGTGCATATTCAACTGCTTGAAATTTTGAATTATTGTGAAAAATAGAAAAGTTGCTGCTTTTTTGTTTTATTCATGTTTTTGTGAGTCATTCGCGTTATGTTCAACACTGCATGAGTATTTTTTCAGCGTTTTAGCACACTGATATACTTATGAAGTCGAAATTGAGAGCGTAACAGGCCAAAATGTCGCTACCTTGTTTTATTGTATCTTGTTTACAAAGTGCAACTTGATTGCAACTGCAAAGTTCCTTAAGTTTTTCATATTTTATTGAAAAAAATTGACATAAATATCTAAAAATGAGTTATCAACCACCATTGCCAACTCAATTTAACATTCCACCGCCACCGCCGCCACCACCACCACCGATAGATGAGGAGATCAAGCCAGATGTACAACAACATAAAGTAGCCCCAGTACTCCCCAGCAATTTTGCATATCCACCGCAACAACACTCATTGCCACCACCACCTGCCTATTACATGCATATACCGCCGCCACCATTACCTACTCCAGAAGTGGCTTCAAGTGTGCAAGCAGCAGCATCACCTGCAAACTATTATCTCACAAGTCAGCCGACTTACTCAAACTATGATCAACATTACTATGATGATGGCAGTTACTCATATGCCCCATATGGAACCACCAGCTACCATACTACCCATCATCAATATGGAAATACTACCTATGGTCATGGTAGTAGTACAAACTGGACACCTTATATCAGCAGTGCAGCAACACAATCGACTTGGTATAATCGTTATGGTGGGAGAGATAAATACACTTCCTACCAAGACAGCCGTAGCAGCACTACTAGGGATCATTTTACCAAGAAGCTGGGACTACGAACTTCGAATTATGTTCCTGCTCCAACACAGCCAAGTTATCGAGAGCGAAGTGATTTGGAACGGAAAAAACCAGAGACAGAACGAGATCGCTTGCTAAAGAACTGGCGTGCTAATTATTGTGAAAGACCTGAGGATATAGCAAGCAAACTAGCTGAGCTAGCCGAACTAGATGAAAATGCCCATGAAGTATGGATTCGTTCATCACCGGCAGATTTATTCTATGAGCGTGTTACTAATAATGAAATTGAGGCAAAACCACGTTTGACAGCTCTATGTAAACTCTTTGATGAAGAATTGCTGCAACGTGCATCAAAAGTGAGAGCTAGTTTGCCAGAGTATAAACCGCCACCGCGTCCAGCACGACGTCGCATTTGTAAACACAAATCAGAGGTTTGTTCTTCATCCTCAGAAGAATCAGACGAATCAGAGTTCAAATTTGAGCAAGATTGTTGTATGGAAGAACTGACGCGTAAAATTGAACATCCCAACCGTGTTCATCGTGATCTATGGCACAATGATGCTGGAGAAATGAACGATGGACCATTATGTCGATGCTCGGCTAAGTCTCGTCGCATTGGCATACGACATGGTATCTATCCTGGAGAAACCGGTTACACGAAATGTAATCCAAATTCAAATAATATTGATAAATTATACCATTATCGCATCACCATTTCACCACCAACTAATTTCCTGACAAAAACACCAACAATTATTGAGCATGATGAGCACGAGTTTATCTTTGAAGGATTCTCTTTGTTATCGCATGTGCCACTTGGTGATCTGCCAACGTGCAAAGTTATACGTTTCAATATTGAGTACACAATACTTTATGTGGAGGAGAAAATACCGGAGAACTTTACCATCAAGGAATTGGATTTATTCTGTGAGTACACTAAAATTATATTAAGATCTTATCTAACCTCAATATTTTATTTCTTATAGTTAAATATCTATTCCATGAACTACTCGAACTGGTTGATTTTACATTGTATCCAAATGTTCTTGTCCATGAGAGTGCAGTGGACTCTTGTCCAGCATTTCATTTTCTGCCTCGATTTGTTCGCGATTTACCTGACAATGGCAAGGAAGTTTTGGCCATGTGCGAAGTACTTAAGTATTTATTGGACAATGCTGCTCCTTTGGTGGATAAGGATAGATTGCGAAATTTAAGTAATATTGAACAACATGAGTGGCAGGATTATGTTGATTATATCAAGGGAATGCTTGTCACAAAGCCTGGATACAAGCCATGTTCGCTGCGTGTAGATCAATTGGATCGCAACAACTCGGATTTGCCTGAGTGTATTGATGCAGAAACTGGTTTATCTCATCCGGCAATTGTACACTTTGGCATAAGGCCTCCACAGCTGAGTTATGCTGGCAACCCTGAATATCAGAAAGCTTGGCGTGAATATGTTAAGTTTCGTCATTTATTGGCAAATATGTCGAAGCCTTCGTTTAAAGATAAACGTAAATTAGAAGAAAAAGAGGCCCGGCTACAGGAGATGAGAACTCAAGGTCGCATGAAACGTAACATTACAGTTGCCATCAGTTCTTCTGGTTTCTATCGAACTGGAATTATGTGTGACATGGTACAACATGCCATGCTTGTGCCGGTTCTAACAGGTCACTTACGTTTCCACAAGTCTCTCGGTTTGCTCGAAGAGAAAATTGGTTATAGTTTTAAAAATCGATATTTACTTCAATTGGCACTCACGCATCCATCGTATAAGGAGAACTATGGCACTAATCCAGATCATGCCCGGAATTCACTGACAAACTGCGGTATACGTCAACCAGAATATGGTGATCGAAAAATACACTACATGAACACACGGAAACGTGGCATCAATACCCTCATCAATATTATGTCACGTTTTGGCAAGGATTATGAGACAATGTCGAATATAACGCACAATGAACGCTTGGAATTTTTGGGTGATGCCGTTGTTGAATTCCTTAGTTCAATACATTTGTTCTTTATGTTTCCTGATCTTGAGGAAGGCGGCTTGGCTACATATCGTGCAGCAATTGTTCAAAATCAACATTTAGCTTTGCTCTCAAAAAAACTGAATCTCGAAGAATTTATGCTCTATGCACATGGTTCGGATTTGTGTCATGAACTTGAATTACGTCATGCAATGGCCAATTGCTTTGAAGCATTAATGGGTTCATTACTTTTGGATGGTGGCATAAAAGTGGCTGATGAAGTATTCACAGATGCTTTGTATATGGAAGATGATACTTTACGTGGCATATGGAAGAATTTCCCAGAACACCCTTTGCAGGAACAGGAGCCATTAGGTAGGTTTTTATTAGAATTCTTTCAATTTATTTCTATATTCTAATTTCAATTTCGTTGTTAAGGTGATCGCGGCTGGATTGAATCCTATCAAGTTCTTAAGGAACTTACAAAATTCGAAGATTCCATTGGCATTAAATTTAAACATATTCGCTTATTAGCGCGAGCCTTCACTGATCGTTCCATGGGCTTTACGCATTTAACGCTGGGCTCCAACCAACGTTTGGAATTTCTGGGAGATACAGTACTGCAATTGATATGCTCAGAATATCTTTATAGACATTTCCCAGAACATCATGAGGGTCATTTGTCACTGTTGCGTTCTTCACTTGTCAACAATCGTACTCAGGCTGTTGTCTGTGATGATTTGGGAATGACAAAGTTTGCTGTGTATTCCAACCCAAAGGCTGAATTAAAAACCAAAGATCGTGCCGATTTGCTGGAAGCATTTCTAGGTGCTCTGTATGTGGATAAAGGTTTGCTTTATTGTGAACAATTTTGCCATGTTTGTCTATTTCCACGTTTGCAAATCTTCATTATGAATCAAGACTGGAACGATCCTAAGTCGAAACTACAGCAATGCTGCTTAACATTGCGCACTATGGACGGTGGTGAACCAGACATTCCTTTCTATAAAGTCATTGAAGCCACAGGTCCGACAAATACACGCGTCTACAAAGTCGCTGTCTATTTTCGCTCTAAACGTTTGGCCACGGCCACCGGTTCTTCTATACAACAGGCAGAAATGAATGCTGCCAAAGGTGCACTTGAAAACTCTCGAGACTTATTTCCGCAACTGGATCATCAGAAACGAGTCATTGCCAAAAGTATTAAGAAACAAACTGGTAATGAAATTGATACAGAAGAAGACAAAACCCAATTGGCAAAAAATAAACATAAACAACTATCATTGTTGGATGATGAATCGCATTTACCGAAACAGTATCGAACCCGTGAAGATATATCAAGTGATGAATTACCCGATGATGATGATGATGATGATAATGGCAGCAATTATAGTTATCAAAGTCGTAGAACTGGTGAGTAACAACAAACACCATAACAGAGTGCGGTAAACTTTCATAATTTAATGTTTTATACTATTGCTTTTTCTTTGATACAGGTAAACGAAGTCATAGTCGTAATGATAGTCAAAGTTCTTCGAATTCAAATTCAAGCAATGATGAATCCAAAGGAGCAGCATCAGGGGAAATGAAACCAAAAAGGACACGAGCCAAAAAGTTTTCAAGAATGGAATCATCATCATTGGGTGAAAATGTCAGCAGCGATGAATGCTTTGGCGATGAAAAATCCACGATCGCATCATCATCATCAGCCATGCGAAAAGTTCCGGAAACCACATTTCGAGATCTTAAGGATTTAGTGGAGGATGTGTCCTCAGGCTCAGCTATTGAATCTGGTGAATTAAGCGATTCAAAGTAGTTGTAGTAGTTCTTTTTATTTTACATTTCCCAATTTTATTGAGTTCATTTATACTGAGGACAATTTAGTTGTTTTGCTGGCAATTTTTTATCGTCAAAAATGTGTCCAAGGATAATTTTGTTGATGTCGTCTATAAGGCAAAGTATTTTGGATTTATAATAACCAAATTATCAATTAAAAAGAAGGTAATTTCACAAAACGTTATTTGGATTTAAATTTAAACAAGTTTTTGTTCCATTTATGGAGTTTTACTGTTCTATCGATAATCACCAACAACAACAACATTTATTTGAATAGCGACAGTCTGCGCCTAAAGGAACGACCAGCGTTATTAATTGCACCAGAAACGTCAGTTAGATTGGGTAGATTTTGGATATCACCTCGAGCAGCCATTGAAGGCGGCGTTGATAGAATGCGTTGTGCTACACGTTGAATGTCTGCTGCAGATATTTTCTCTATAAAAACAAAACAAGATTAAGATTAGTGTATTTGTTTTTCCCTATTTGAGTGTTTTTTTTTTTTTTTACCAATTTCTCTCATAAAATGTTCTGGTCGTTTTCTGTGTCCAGTGACAAGCACCTGCCGGCCAACATCTTCAAAGACCACAGGTCGTGATTCCAAGTTCATGAGCAACATCGATTGTAATTGGATTTTTGAACGCATGAGTTCCTCTCGACCAGGTTCTGCAGCCATATTTATGAGTTCACGGGTAACCACTTCAACCATATCGCGTACATGACTTGGTGGTGCACTAGCATGTATACAAAACAGGCCAGTATCGTTGTATGCATGATTGTAGGCAGTTGCACTATACATCCAGTGATAGCGATTTAGGACTTTGGTATAAAGGCGTGAATACATGCCCTTGCCAGGGCCGCCGGCTGAGAATGAACCACCTCCACCCATCATTATGTTAAGCACACAGAGAGCAACAAAGTCGGGATCTTGATGCGAACAACCTTCGAAACCGATTACGACATGCGCAAGTTCTGGCAAGCCGGCAGCTGCATATATAGGAATCTCACATATTTCTTTGACGCATCCGCCAGTGTATTGTGCAATTGAAGTGTCAACAATTTTCTTATCATTGCTAATAGTTTTCTCATTTTCCCAAATTGGTGGCACTTCGACAAAATATCTCTTCACACTTTCCACAAGTGCATCATGATCGACCTATGTGAAATCAATATAAATCTATTGTATATTGGAATAAAAAATCCACACTTCTTACACCGACACCTGCTATCACCATACGCTCCGGTGTATGATGATATCTTAGATAAGTCATTAGTACATCACGATCTATGATATCCAAATTGCTGGGTGGACATAATTTTGGCAGGCCAAGCGTGTTCTCTCTATACCCAGCAGCGTGTATCATATCCATCAGTATGGGTTCCTGTTCTGGTCGCATGCCCAAAGTTTCCAATTCAAATTGTACAGCTTTGCGAGCAGCATTAACCTCTTCGATTTGTAGTGATGGTCGCAATGTGACATCAGCCAATAATCTTGTCACGGAATCAATTGCCCTGCTGTCTATGCTGGCAGCATAAATAAGAGTGTCGCGGGAACTCTGGCAATCACAAATGCCACCATTTCGTTCCAATTCTTTTAGTATGGCATCTTTATTGGGAAAATTTACTGTGGACTTTGAAATAAGAATGTCGATAAGTATGTCATAACCTAACATTGGTTCAATCAATCTCAAAACTCACATTAAACGCTAATTTTTCGAGAAAATGTGATATACCACTGGGATATACAACCTCATACCGTGGCCCCGAGTCTATGACCAGCCCAACTGTACAAAATTGTCCAAAACGTGGTTCTGACGCAATCCGCAAGCCATTCACTAACGTCGTCACTTTTGTTACAGAACTCTCCGCCATCGGTTTGGCATATTCAACTTCAGGCAGGCCAGGAATGGCGTCTGTCAGTGGCGGTAAGTTTGTAACAATTTCCTTCGAAGGCTCATTAACTGTATAGATACCATCCGCGCTACGTTTGCGGCCGGTAATTGTACCAATTCCGGTGCCACTACCAATTTCATTACCTGGAATCGATGTTACTTTTGTCGCAAAACGACGCGGTAGCCTGGAGATAAGATACATCGACATAATTCGATTATAATTTCTCAATTCAATTATGATATTTCTGTGTACTGTCATTTTAATACAAAAAAAACTTACATGCGCCAAGAACTTTTCAGCATGCTAAATGTTTTCATATTCATTTCTTCTTGAATAATAACTAGTATCTCAATATCTGTTATGGGTCTATGTTCGCCTTCGGTTCGGGTTGTGACCTAAACGTTGCGGTTATGTTGTTGTTATAGGTGCCGGTATTATAAATTTTATTAGGAATCAAAATTTTTTCAAAAACATCTTTTTAATCAAAATATGCAAAGACTGCTGCCTCTTCGCGACATTAAAAAGATAAAGATGTGATAAAAGTGTTGCCAGACTTCAGTACTTATTCTCTCTCTCTCAAATTCCAACCAGAACAAAACTACCAGTCTGGCAATATTTCTCATATTCAATAGTTCGTTCATCTCATTCACTCAACACTCATCGTAAAATAACAAAATTTAGTTTAATGATTAACAGTTCAAAGAATTTAAAAAAAGTAATTTTCAATTTTTTTTTTAATTGTTTATAGCTGAACATCAGTATGGGCGTAGAAGAGGACATGAATCGATTGATGTCATCGAATTGTCAAGACCATTGCGAGTAGAAAATACTGTGATCCTTTTCTTTGTATATGTCCAATAATCATTTGACTGCGTTTGGCATCTATGTTGGTATATAGGTGTGCTCTACTCTATGAGCCATTAGTGCTGGGGTAGCCAAAGGCCCCTTCAAATACACAATATTGATAGCTGATATGCCGCTAGGTAACACTGTTGATGTAGCAACACATACAAATGACACAGAGATCATTACATCAAATAAAAACAAACTAGTTGCCTTACAGTTCCTAGAACGATGAACAATGCTGGTTAAAATACAAAAATCTGTTCAAACCTTAAAGGAAGGAATCTATTTCCTAGGAATATTGAACGGCTCCACTGTAACACGAAGTGAAACGGTGAAATACCATGGCTAACCTTGCTCGTAAGATCAAAAAAATAGAATGTTACACTAACAAGAAGGCAGTTCTAAAACCTGTGTGGACAAATGCAATGTATATAGCTGTGGGGAACGCCATGCAACTGCAATATTGAGATTTTGCAAAGATACGAGTCTGTGACTACATGTAATTAGTATGTGTAGCAAGTGTTCCTTAGTATATAAACAATTTCGAAGTTTATAGGGACCTGGAAGTGCCATACATTAAAAATAAAATAAGTTGAATGGCAGATAGCTACAAATGTGTATCAATAAGTTGTCTAATCACCATGGCATATTGAGACTAACCGGCTATTAAATGTCATCCATTTGATGTAATTGTTCGTTCGATCAATTCTTACCATTATTTTTTGTGGCATTTTAAACTCTCTAATGCCAGATTGCGTTAGAATTGCATTTTGCCTTATTTCATTAAAATATATTTCAATATAATCGTATGTTGATAAAATTAAGAACTAACTTTCTTTCTTTAATATTCGTTAGTCTTGTTAGATTTCAAAGATTCTATGTCTTGGACCCAAATTCATCTAATAGGGCCCTATCTCAATGTAAAGAAGCTCAACCAAATTTTTTTTTTTTTTTAAGAACAAGGGGTGTAGTGAGTACTTGGCGCCAAAAAGATTTATCTCTCTTGTTTACGGACTCTTTCTCTTCATCTAGTAATCCATGTCACTGCCATTGTTGATATACTAAACATGAAAGCAAATGATAGGATCTCTCTCATTCCAGAGGAGGTCCGTGGCATTCTGCCGTCATGGCACCCTTATGTTACGCCTCTGCTTGGGCCTTTCATATAGTTTCTAAAAAATTAAAAACAATAGTAATATCTAGCTGTCTTCCCGTCATTTAATACACAATTTCACAATTTGTTTTGCAAAATAGATCAATAGTTATTTTTTTTTTTTTGCTAAAATTTTACAAACATTTTAATAAGTACCAAGTATAAGTAATCAATCAAAATTGAAACGACGTTTGCCATCAAAGCGATAACCATAGGCAGCAGCATTTTTAGTGTCTACCAATGCTGGATTACGATACTTAAAGAAACTGCCATGTCCATGTGCTGGTCTTGAGGCACTATTCGGTACACCATCGATTTCGCGAGGATAAAATGCCTCGAACATTCCTTCTGGTGGGAGACAACACTCAGCAATCTTAGAATCATTAGGATCATAACCGTCTGCCGTATGAGAGCCTACTATATATGCTAAGCATACCACCACTAATAATACACCATCAATTGTTTTCATAGAATTAAACATTGTTTAAATGTTGTTACTTGTTGTTATAGTTTACTTTTACTTTTTTTTTTTTGTTTTTTTTTTTTGGTGGTGGTGTATTAAATATAAAAATACAATACGCGAAAACTTGTTTTTCTTCGTTGTTAGCTGAGCTGTTGGCTGTGTTGAACTGAATTCAGTTATTGTCTTGACTTAAAAATTTGGATGCTTATTTTGTGAGTTACACAGGCGGCGAAGCTTTATGTTATAGCATAATAGTTGCTACTGTGTTTATATTATGCTCACACGATCCCAATAAATTGAGTCTCATTCCGTCACATAAAAGCGAAAGATTTGAGTAAAACAATTGTATAAACAAACTTTACTTATTGCAATTAAAGTTTTATCATAATTTATTTTAAAAAGAAATGATAACAACTTTTTAGACGTTAATCCTGAGTGTTTGATTTTTAATCCATTTTCCGATTTTATTTTTTTTATATTTCAGTATTACACAGCATTCCATTTATTAATGACTATTTCTTTTGTTGTTTGTTCCTCATCTTAACTCATTACAATTATTTTCTTCCCTTCTTGTTCTCTTTTGTTTTTTACAATCACAAATATTTATTTTCTGTTGATTTTATTTTTCATTTCTAGGTTCTATGCTTAAAGCAAAATACAAATCTGTAATAATAATAATAATAATAATAAAATAAAAAATATTATATTGTATTGTATTGTGTAGTTTAAGGAATTCAACAAACCCTTATGGAGTAACAAAAAACAAAATTAAATTATATTTTAAGATGGCGATTCATTGTTTTAACTATAATGAATCTCTCACTTTATACTCTTATTTATTTTCTGTTTTTGTTTGCCTAACTTAATCATGTTTGTATATTTATTATTATATTATTAAGTTTATGTCTCAGCTATCTGCTTATAAATCTTATATGGTAAGTAATTGAATCGCTATATAATGTTTTTTTTTTTTGTGTTGTGTTGTTTTTGTTTGTTTGTTTCAGCGGCTCCTGAGTAAGCAAGTGCTCCATCCTATAGCGAGCGACACTTCGTTGCGCTGTTCTTTTCTGATTTTGATTTTGATTTCTGCATTTGTTTTGTTTTGTGTGTGTGTGTTTTACCAGTCTATTCTTCCGTAAATGGATGATCAGATGTTTCGCTACTGTTACGTCTTCGATTTTCCAATATTTTAGTCGCTTGCTCTAAGGACTCTTTATAAAAGATATTCAATCTATCACTTGGCAGTGAATATTTTGATTCATCATAATGCCATTGCAGGCCAAGCACAATATTAAAAGCGGATGCATCATAGCCATGGCATCCGGAATAGCGATATAATGGTTTCTTATTGTATTTGCAACCAATCGATTGAGCGCCTAAAGGAAATAAAATAAAGAAAATAAATTATTATTCGAATAAATTTCAATTGAAATGTCTTAGAATTTGAATAAATATGACAATATTTCCCTATTTTTAACCGACTTCAAAAAAAGGAGGACGTTATCAATTCGACTGTACTTTTTTTTTTTTTTTTTTGTGTGGTACTTTAAAACTTTTTTCTATGTCAATCGATTTTGATGTTTCTTTTTTTATTTCAAAGCTGGTGCTTGTCATTTGGCCCACATATAAATTTGATCAAGATATGACCAGTAGTTTTTCAGTTATCCTTAATAATGCGCGTTCCATTTGTGCTACTTGAAGTCGGTTTTCTCTTTTGTTCAAATTTTGTATTTTGTTTTAATTTATAACACTTGGCATATCTTTTTCCAAATATAAAAGTTACTGCTATCATTTGACTTCAGAGTTCATCAATTTTGAAGTTTGCACTGAACTAATATTGAAACAGAAACTGGGTCACCAATTGCCTTTGAAACAATCTATGTCTACTGATGGATGGATGGATAGATGATATCTAGATTGACTTTGATAACATTATGGGTCTCTTGCTGATTCCGCTATCACGACAGGTGATAAATTTATTAATCAATCATTTTATCACACAATTATACTAATAATATCCATTAAATGATTAATTTTTTTTTTTTCTGTCAAGTACTTTTTGTCATTGTTCGATCACAGCATTTATATGAGGAGGCAGAGTATTATGTCAATTTCACAACAAAACAAACAGTCACATGGCAAGGAGCTTAAATAATGAAGCAGGTACAACTAGTAATTATTTTCAGGATGCTGCTACAGATGGTAATCTGTCAAAATTGGATAAACAGCGACATTGCTATCAGCATTTTTATATAGTAAATACTGAACCCAAATGTAGCCATATAGCAAGAAACATCAATGAAGCAGGTAGTACTAAGAATTTGTATTAATTGAAATATCCAAATTCTAATCTAAGAAACAGAATTAGGTTTTCAGGATGCTTCTACAGAATGTGATCTACCACCGCTGAATGAAAAGAGAAATTCTTGGAAACAATTTGATATAGTAAATGCTAGTTCAAGACATGGCCTTGTACGTCATATGTACGCTTTATTAATGGTAAGTAAATGAATATTTGATTAATTTTTCTTATTAATCAAATCAAAATTCCAGATTCAAACACTTTTTATTGTACCTCTCATTGAATTATGGATTTACTATCCAATAACAAAAGTTGATTCTTTCTCAAAATCTATGTATGTCATATGCCTGATTATTTATATTATACTCTATAAAAGACGAAATTCGAGGCGCCACCCGCCCTATAACTATATGACATTATTGCTTATAACATTGATCAGTACCATATCAGAGGCTCTTACTCTATTGCGATTCGGACAAAATCACTGGGTAAGAACAGAATAGTACATATAAATTTTAGTCATGAATTATTAAATTTAATATAAATTTTATTTAAGGTTCTCTTTTTCCCATTGACTTTTATAACACAAATTCTCGGACTCATAATATTAACCAAACAAAGTATCATAAGGTTTAGAAGTTTATATGGTTTGCTAATCGTTTTTACCATTTATAGTTCTATACTTATTCCCATCCAATTGTTACAACATTCATTTTGGCATACTTTTTTCATAGTGCCAGCTTTCGGTAAGGCTTGCTATATTCTCTATGACACACATCAAATGCTCGGCGGACATCATGGCTACAATATTGAAGCACATGAGTATATCTTTGGTGTATGCAATTTTTATGCAGATATACCGAAATTCTTATGGGATCTTTTTAAATTCGTATTTCTAGATGCACTAATAGCTAAATGTCGTTTATTTATAAGATGTTGCTTGGCAGAGGTTTGTTGATCAAATCAAATGCACGTGCGTATGATTAATCAAATTTTAATAAAACTATTAAGAATATTTCATTAAATCAAGTAATCGATATGAAGTATGTATTTATCTGCTTATTTGTCCAACAAGGAGTAAACTAAGAATTCTTGACCATCATTACGTTCGTCATGCCTTTCAATAATTATAGTACAATAAGTGATATGATATATAGTAGACATACTACAAATAATAGCATAATATATGGCAGATTGTGTACACTACAACGGCAGCTCAACTCAATGCATGATATCATTCTGAACGGAATGTTCAGTACAGTAGCGAACTAAATGGGCCTCCAAATCTCCTTTTTAATCAAATTCCAAACTCTCTCTCCAGGATTCGTCAAAATCTCGAGAATAAGAGAAGATGGAGAGGTAAAGGCGTTATATAGGCCACTCGCGATAGTTCGCCAGTTCACCCAGAAGCCTCAAGGCCAAGTGTGATACTTGACAAAATGTCAAAGAGTAGTAGAATTGTGAAGGGTAATAACCCCACTACTGTCCAAGTTTGGTCTCTTTCTCTGAAACCAACCTGAGGAGTCCAAAGTAAAGGCATACCACACCTAAAAATAAAGAATTTCAATTAAACTATTTCTGAATCGAAAAGACCTCTGGTTCAAGGAGCCTTTAAATCCCTAGGATGAGGTTCTGTACGTATTAAATCAACAAGTTTTAAGTTGATAAGAAAAATGGAAGGAACACCTTTCCTAATAATAATGATTTCACTCAGCATATTTTTGTTTCGTCTTCAGAATAGTCATCATTTAGTTTAGCTGCCTCAGGCTACCAAAAGCTTTAAACCGCCCCTGATTTATTCTATTCGATTCAACTCAGTCACTAAGGTGCCTTCTCATATGGCTTATCATCATTGCATTGACAATGAGATATTAAATTACATTCAGATACAAATGAGTTGAGTTATTAACTTACTCTGCTCTCTCTCTCTCTCTCACTCTCTCTCGGTGGTCTTTGTTAACCATATACTAGCATGTTAAGTAAATCGTGTGTCAACTAAACAATCAAGAAACTATTTGATTGACAGCAAACTAATTACGTAAACCATTACGTGGACGGAGCAGCAACTAACATTACATTATCCTTATAATTATTGTATGTTATGATAATAAATGTACTAGTACTTACCAATTGGATCAATACATTCCAGTGTTAGTGCACATTTAATCCATGGCAACATTATTTTATCTGTAACAAACAGACTATCTGTAAAAAGTACCGCATCCAGTTCAATCATACGTAAAAAGTAGAAATTATCAGCAACCGTTTGAAAGTAATCAAACATTTTAGGATGTGTACGCGTGGATACCGCTGTTGCTGTATTCCAGCCAAGGACACCGGCAACAAGGACTTTGTTCTTCAACTCATGAAGCTCCCGACTTGAGCCACGTATACGCATATGATTCTCAGTGAATAGTATCGATTTGGAACGCATGAGTGCATCCTTTATCACAAGTGGTCGATATGCATGTGTTCGTTGATTAGCAACATAAGATGGAAACACAGACAAATCATAATTGATGACTGTACACTTTGAGCTATTACAATAAGCACTGACAGAACGGGCCTCCTCCTCCGACAGGCCGAGATCATAGACGAGCAAATACTCATTGGGGAATTTGGTTGCAATATTTTGCGCTAATAATATGGCTGAAGGAGCTTGGCCATCTTGTGCGTATGTGACTATGGTGAAATTGGATTTGGTGCCATTGTATGGCGTTGTTGGAACATGGTGTGGTTTGCCATTCCGACCCAGATGCGTTCGAACATTTGGTACGCTTGCTGCTGCTTGTTGTTGTTGTTGGTCTTGTAGTGCTGCTAGTTCAATTTCAGCTTTATTCGCAGCTCCTTCTCCAAGTCTTTGGTCTTTATCACTGTATGATTGCTGTTGTTGCTCTTCTTGTGGTGGTGGTCTAATTTGTTGATCGACTTTATATTTAAGATATTGTTCTGCATCTTTTTCCAATAGTGAACCTGTGAAACCGAGTATGGCCAAGTATTTTGGATCAATTTCAAGTTTCTTTTTCTCTGTTGCGCCACGCAAATTCTCCTGAAAATATCAACAAACAAAAGAAAAAGAGAAAGTTTTAATGAAGAACGAACGAACAGCAATTCGAGACGCTTTGGTGAAGCGCCACCCGCAACATTTTACATAAATAATTCAATTCAATTCAAAGTTTTACTGCATAGAATTCTATTTGCACTCGCAAAACAATTTAAATGCAATTTACTTATTTTATTTATTTTCTTAAACTGCAAAATGCAAAGAGGAGGGAATTATGGGTGAGTAGAAATGAGTGATGATGACATGGGTTTTATTATTCAATTATTCTAAACAAGTGACAGCAAATCATATAGAAAAGAACACTTACAAGTAGTAAATCTGAACTAATTTAATCAAAAGTCACTAGTAGCATTAAATAGAATAGAATAGAATAAGATATAGAGATACAAAGTAATCACAATCTTAACTTAGTAGTATGTATAGTATTGTAGTATATACTATCCACACTTCCACACTATGCCATAATAAACAATTTAATTGCATAAGATGAAAATTTGCAGTTCGTTAAATTGTACACAAAAATAATAAATTCATCGTCTGCCTAAATTTTGTATGCTATTCTCATAATAGTAATAAAATCTTGAATATTAAAATGGTCATAAAAATTAAATTGCACAAAACTCATTCACAATGCAATTAGTGAGGTTCTACGCCAAATTTAACCGCAATGGAATATTAAAATAAATATTCATAATAAATTAGCAATCTCTGTCAGGACACAGAATACACACACACACACACACATCAAATGTATACAATAATTTATAATAAGTGGAAGGTGGTGACAGACAACATGATATTACTAGTGGTTTTTGTATATGTAATTATGATATTTTTGGATCATTATAATTAAAGTGAGTCCTCTGTTCTGGTCAAGTATATTTGTAAGTGATTTCATAACTTTGTAATAAGTCTATACTAATATTATAAAGAGGTCATGTTTGTGTGGATGTCTTCGGAACTACTCTTCCGATGTTAAAAATTCTTTCACCAGTAAAATGCTAGGTTGCAACTGATTGTCATGGGCTTTACGTATATACTGTATATAAATAAAACTTAGTCCGGTTATTTTTAGGATTAATTGAAATATCCGGGCTAGGTGTCAAAATAAAAAATGCAAAACTGTGCTCACAAACTGATACTCAAATTGTGTTCTTTGTTGATACTCAAACATTTATACCATATCAACTTCCACCAATTTATTAGATTACTATATGTTTTGCTAGTTTGCTCCTTAGTATTTATGATAGAAAATTAACATTTCTCTCAACAGAAATTCATAGATCTCCAAAGATTAAAGAAAAATCTAGTCTTTAGACTTAAGAAATACATTTGGATTGCACTATTTTATTGATTTTCTAGCAATTTTTTTAAAAACCGAACATCCACTGTCAAGTGCTTAAACTAGCATCAAATGAAGAAGGCTAAAATCAAAATTTATGAATCCAGTAGAATATGAAAAGATTTTGCTAATACTGATGCTAATATTGGGGGTCCAGAATCAAAGAGTTCGCAATGATGTGGTAAAATTTGCATGCAAAAACTTATATTCAAAGTTCTTCAAATGAATTCCTTGCGATGAGATGCAACATTATCTGAGAGCAAGAGACGACTTTTTACAACTTACACATGGCATAATAATTATAATAGTTTTTCTTGATGCTTTGATTGAGTGTGTTCGCTTATCTTATTATCATAATTATTATTTATTATTTAATCTATGACAACTTACTGTCAATAAAGTCAGAGAAAAACAATAGATACCCAATCTAAAATTGTTACGTCTAGATTCAGTCACGGTGGATGAAGAAGCGTAGGTGTTGCAGGACCAGAGCATTGGTAGCGGTGGGAGCTATCTCAGGAGAGAAGATGTGATAAATTTTATTATAATCATCACAAAATATACGAAATGGATCATGTGGGGCATAGTTACCTACCTACCTAGAGTAAGAGGAACGAAATTTCTAGTGATACGACTAGGGACACAGAAAGCTCTGGCGAATCAAAAATACCAGTACTAAGTTTATGAATAAGGAAATTCGGCAATTACTCAACGAAGAAAGATCTATAAGAAGTCTGCTTGAGTAAACGTATACTAAGGTTCCAATTTAAGCGACAAAGTCTAAAAAGAAGGAATTGCTTGACTACGGCATTGGTTGAGATAGAAGCAATTCTTTCAATGGGTCGGGATGTTGGGTCACTAATATACCGAAATCATGTATAGAACGTTTTGAAATTAAATTGAAACTTCTGTTATTTCTTAATGAACTGTTATACTTTTTGCTTGCTTTGTATTTTACATTATTGAATTTTTAAACCAAAAGCACTCGAACCGACCACATCGAAATTTATGTATACACAAACTTTACATTATGAGATGTTTGATGTACAATTTAGTATATAATCTATACTTTAGATAAAATATGAGACCAATCATATATATAAGCAGTAACAAAGGATCATCAGAACAGACTGCTGCAAGGAGAGGATTTAAGATTATATTGCGCTTAGACAGTGGTGATACACAAAAGTGTTGAAAAAATCATTAAACTAATTTATAAATAGTTAAATAAATATAACAGTTAAGAAACTAATAAGCTCATTTAATATTCTTTTATGAATAAAATTTACTTTATTGCTGCAAAATTCCATGATAAGCTATTCAAATAACATACAATGTATTTAAAATATTAAAGGCTATTAAAAACAAAATGAGGTTTCCTATGAAAAAAAAAGGGAAAACCATAAATCGTAATTTTATATATTCACACATAATTTAACGCAACAAACAAACAAACAAATCTCTCATGATGAATAGGTGTTTTATTTCAAATGAAACCGCGAAATATCGTTAGCAACCATCAGTCGGCCGACAGGTCGGATGAATGTTTGATTAAACAGAATAAATTCTATTTGCGGTTTCGCACCTGCCGCAAGCAAATGTGAATAAATCAAGAGGCGCAACAGCAACAAACGACAACAACCTAATGAACATTTCCGCTTTTCCTGTTTAGTGGCAACGGAAAAAGGAAAAACGAATGGCAATCATGAAAAGCCGTAAATAAATGAATTCGCCAGCAAAGATTGTCATCATTAACATAATTAAATACAATACAAGAGTACGTATACGCCAGATATGTCACCGAAAGGGCATTTGGTGCTGCGGTTTGTGGAAGCTTTCATCAACAATAACAAAACAAATGAACGAACAAATCCAAATGAATACTAAAAGGAACAATTATGCCACATGCCACCTTATGTCAACTCAATTCTTTTGGTTTTACGTGCTGCAGGCAAATAGAATGTCCCTGTATATACAATATAATTAAATGAGCAGGTGCCTCAAGCGGTGGCACGCCAACCGAAAAAAAACAAGAGTGTCACACTCAGATCGCATGACAGCGTGATGTGATGGTAGCGTTATTCGTAATGTTTACCACCTGTGCCAAGGACTTTTGCTAACTATATTCATGACAAACAAAAACTGAAATGGAAATTTTCCATTTCGTAATATTGAAGTTGGAAAAAGAAATGCAAAATCATCATCACAATCAGAATCACCATCAGAAAAATAAGCAAATAAAATCATTTAAATGCCAAATTAGTTGATTTTTGGTATGTTTCTTCCTTACTTCTACTAGTCTATGTTTGTATTGTAAGCAAATTATCTGAGTGGGTGGGCGTTTTGCCAAATGGAAGGACACATCCATGATACGTAGACAATTTACTGCAACAGCAGCAACTAAAACAATATAGCTTGCAACCGACATCATGTTAGTCAACAGAAGCACAAATGACTTCCATTGCTACTGTTACACATTTGGCTATTGTTTGTTTACCAACTGATCCCAGATACATACGAGATAAATATTCGTATACAATCCAACATTATCATAATCAGCAGCATCAGTATCAACATCAGAGAATGGCATTTATTGTCTTCACATACTAGCCAAAATCCATTTGAAAACATACAGATTGCCTGTGGCATCAGTGCATATACTTCACTTTATATGATTGTTTTGGTTTAACAGACCAAGTCTTGATGATTGTAATACACTATACATTAGATGATATAAGAAGTTTAGCAAATGCATATGAATGTATCCCAAATGTATCTGCTAATAATGAAAATGTATTAAGGTATATCTCCCTGAGACTTTAGACTGTTACTAATATTCAAAATTTCCTGCAAACAGCGGCTTGACGACAATAAGACATCATGCATCAAAAGCAATTTTAGAAACTGACTTCCCAGAACTACTACAGGATGTAAAAGTACCAATCGGAATGTGTTGTTCAATCAATTGAGGATTACTTTGACGGAGAATACGAGTCAAACTAACGTAGAGTTAAGAACGCAGGACAGACCTTCACATGTTGACTTATATAACCACTTAGTATAGAACAGTTTACAAATCCAATCAATTATAATCTTCAATTTTAGTGACTTCACTTATTTCATTGATCTGCAGGTCATTCATTTGGTCTTTGAGGATTGCTTTTAATGAGTACACTATGTAATGTATACACAATAATATTTAACTATTATTATTATAAACAGCAAGATCAAAGTTAAAAACTAACAACCTAACTTATGGAAAATAGCAATATTTTTCTAGCTAGACCTTAGTTAACTGAATTGACTTTGAAAATGGAAAAAGAGTTAATCAATTGTTATACTTACATACATATACATATATGTGTAGGGGAGGGATACTTAAAATACTACTTGACTACAATATATATATTTTTCTTTCATTATTGTGAATATTTATTTCGATTTTGGAAAATTGCCAATGCAAAATGTTGAACACATTGGATTTTTGGTTATCTTCTGTTGGCCTCAATAATACTGTTGTTTATAAAACACAAATAAGTTCTATGAATGAGTAGCAACAAATTCATTTATTTTCTTTTATTCTCTTATAAAGTATCAAAATTGCTTTTAGACAAACACACATACCAATAACCAAATGTGTATTGTTTATTTTGTTGATTTTCAAATGAAATTGAAATCTTTTGATTTGGATTTAGCTAATAATCAATTTTGTATGAGCAATTTCGATTCAATTTTCTTTTTAATAATTTAAAAGATGAAAAGTTTCTAAAGCTACAATTAAAGAGCAATTCTAAAATACAAAAGCAAACACAACACAACAATTGGAGTTATGAGTTTTCATATTTAATTATTATTTTGTTTGTGTTTCTTTTTTAATTGTTGTTGTGTACATGCACGGATTTTATAAGAATTATTGTATAACAAACAATTCGCATGTCACACATGGTTCCTTACTTCCTTCATATGTATGTATGGTCAAAAGTGACGCGCCTAGATGACGGCAATAAATTTTTTTATTTTTTTTTTTTCCACAAAAATGAAATGTGTACTTGTGTTTATATATAAGTATGAACATATATATATATACATATATATCTATGCATAAGCGTGTGTCGATGCCCTTTATTTGCTTGTCGCATGTTTAATAGTTGAATGGGTGCGCCGCCTGCCCTCTGTAATTGCCCCTGGCACTATTAAATGCGATTTAAGTGTTGTTTGATGCCGCCGGCATATTCTCAAACAAATCCTGTGCGGCAACAACAAATCAATTTAATTATGGCATGCCGCTTATTTACAAAAAAAAAAAACACATATACACTCGTATATCAGTTTTCTAAAGGACACTTTTGTAATTGTAGGCTTTTGTGCAGTAGAATTCTATGTTTTATTCATATGTTTAGTTATTTTATTTCTACATTCAATTTTAAATGAAAAACATATTGAAATTAAAGAAAGACTTGCAACATGTTAAAGAAAATTGGAAATGACCAAATGCATTTGTTTATATGGAACTAAATTCTTGAACCGAAAGACCAGATAAATTGGTAATTTGAAATTACATACTAATTTCAATAAAGTCTTTCATTAATGAAATAGTCTAGTCGTTCACTTCTTGATTTGCTCTGAGCTGAAATGCGCAAAAAACTTGCACAAATTTTAAGGGAGCCCCTTTCATTGTACGATATGTGTAAATTTGAAGCCACCGGTTCAGTGCTCGATACTCCATTGCTTGTGCGTCAACGTGAAGAAATGTCGACAGACAATATGGTTGCGGCTGCGGAAAGTGTGCGCCAACACCTGGAAATGTCAATTACGCCACGTTCGCAAGAACTTAACCTTTCAACGATCAGTATGTGGCGTATTTTGCTTCGAGATTTGGGCATGCATCCGTATAAAATTCAGTTAAAGGAGCAACTGAAGCCTTTGGACCATGTGAAGCGGAGAACATTTTCAGCTTGGGCTTTCGAGCACAGAGCCGTTGATGCACATTTTGGCCCAACAAAATCATCTTCAGCAACGCAGCGCATTTTTGGATCAACGGCTTTGTTGTTTAACAAAACTTTCGGTTTTGGGGGACCGAGTATCCACTGCTGATAATGGAAGTGCCTTTTCACTCGGAAAAAGTAACTGTGTGGTGCGGAATGTGGGCCGGCGGTATCATTGGTCCGTACGAGAAAGTGTAGCGCCAAGCATTGACGATCAATATCGAACGATGGTGAACGATTTTTGTTTTACCTAGTCTGACCAGCATCGATACGGGAAACATATTTTTTCAACAAGACGGTGCAACATGTCACACCAGTAACGAAACAATCGATTTGTTGCGTGAACACATTCTGGATCGATTAATCTTACTAAACGGCGATGTCAATTGGCTGGCGAAATATTGTAATTTAACGCCGTTAGAATTTTTTCCTTTGGGAAAGTCCCTCATATACGGCAACCATCTAGTGACGAGTAAAGACCTCAAGAGCAACATTCGCGCCGAAGCTGCAATTATGCTCCCGACTCATCCAAAATCGGGGGATTCATATGATGGCCTGTTAGCGCAGCCGTGGGCGATGTCATATTCCATTACTAATTGAATGAATGGTACTTTCGGTTGATAATAAAATTTTGTTTAACATAAAATAATAAAAACAATAAAATTAGGACACTCTTATGGATAAACCCTTTATCTAGGCCAGCCTAAACAGACGTACATGAAAATAATAAATTCCTGAAACCTAAGAATCTGCCAAGATTTATATACTACAATAATATTGAGGAGCTTTTCATAGTCGAATAAGTATATAGTAGTAAAATTATCAATTTGTCATGTCTAGCCTGCGTTTCAATATAGCTTAAGATATGATATTGTAATTGAAATGTAAAATCAAAGGCTTATACTAGTTGATGTCCGACGAAATTAAATACAATCTCTATCTCTTCTCTATCTTTACATATATATAGAAATGAATTGCTAAAAGTGTTTGTAAGCGCCAAACTCGAGAACGGCTGGACCGATTTTGATGAAATTTTTTTTTGTTGTACTTTTTAGGTTAAGTGGATGGTTATAAGTGGACCGGGTAGGTGGCGTAGTTTTGGAGATACAGACAGTTTTTTACTTTGCATATAAAACTCAGAGACATTTTTTAAAATCAATCAAGTCGCCATTATCAAATATAGCAGGAAATTGTGTCAATATTAATATTGGATTCGTCTGATTTTTCAAAAGTAAAAAGAGAACAGTATCACGCACTTACATCACTTCGGAAGCGTAGCAAAGCTCGCCGGGTACGCTAGTAAATAAATAAATATATGTGCACAGTAATTTCAACTTTAACTTGCCAATCTATGGCATATTTACAAGACGGAGTATTACCACACTTAGTGGAAAAGCAATTAAAACCATTGGTATATGTAATCAATCCTTTGAAGAGCAGAACAAGACAAATTTTCAATCTAAATTCACTTGTTTTTGCTGAATAGGTCTAGATCTACTACTTCATATACCTATTAATTTCCATGTAAGTCAAGGTTTCTAGTAAAATCTAACTGAATGAAGTGAAATTTTTGAAACATTTCTTCCTTTTTTTTTTTTTTTTAATTCAAGATTCGAATCTTTTGTGTGCCTGTTTTGAACAACATAATTACTTAGTTACTAGTTCATTTGGTGCATGCTTAAATATTGTTTTCAAGTGGGACAAATTGGCAGCTAAAATTGTGCACTTCTGTGAACCAGTCAAAAACCAGGTCAAGTTAATTATTTTTATTTTTCTTTTTTTGTTTTTAATAGTGGAAATTGTGAATTGTGATGTGATGATGGTGGTAATGTGACGAACGAACGAAGAAGAATATCAAATATTGTATGAAGTCATGGCGACAATTACTATTGTGTTATTAAATTTAGTGCAGGGTACAAAGGTCAAACAAACTCACATACACAATCATACACGTACACACGAGTATGTATATCCACATAAAAACAGAATTTGGATAATTGAAGCAAAAAAAAAAAATGTGCTTATTACAATAATATGCATATGATGTCGATTCGATATGTTGGTGGATAGATTTCATATTTGAATTTTTCGTTATGCAGGAGGCGGCTGTCGCCTGTCATTTTGTGTTCTTGAATTTGAAATAAACTCGTATATTTTATTCTTAAATGCAACTCAGCACGTTTTCCATTTTTTCTTTATTTTTCTAGTATTTCTTCTGCACAAAAGCATTTTTTGTTTCCTCAATCCTTAGCTCAATTTCTTTAACTCTCTCTCTCTCTCTTTCTTTACTCTTATTTTACTATCTTTTCCTCATTTATTCAACGCGCAATGTCATCGTTTTTGCTACTATTGAGCACACACACAAGTGACACAACAACATTGTTTTTTGTTTCTTCAGGATAAAAGTCAAAAAGGACAAACGACAAACCATCGTTCGCATTGCGTTTATCCTGCTGATACTATAATCGTATTCAAATTATTGGCTTGCCTACGAGCTGCGCTGTGCTGAGCTGCCTATCTAAGTCGATATTGAATTATTTAACAGTATCAAGTAAAATTGTATTCTCTGACATAGGACCGACGAACCAATCGACAGACAGTCAGACAGGTTAACTGACGACCAGACCCCAACCGGAGGATAAAATGCTTGCTTGATTGCTGCTATTGATTCGGCCAATGTCGTTCCTTCGTTCGGTCGTCCTTTTTCTTATTCATTCAATGTGTGCTTTGCTCTTGAATAAATGATGAGCATGAAATGTTGCCATTGCCGGGTCACCATAACCAAGCAATTTGAGAGCAAGTAAGACAAACACAAGGTTAGCTGGATTAATTAATGTCAATGAGTAGTACATACTAGTACAAGGTCGACCGGTCGTCTTACAGGACAAGGAAAATGGAGTTTATGTTTAGATACTATAGTATTACAGCAAATATATACTTGTATTACAATAAATTTAAGATGATAATATTGTAGTAAAGTTTTTCTTTGGAAATTAATGAAAATTCTTAGTCAAAAAGCAAATTCTATAAATAGTATTGATCAATGTCAAAAAGGTCAAGGGAATTTGTAGTATATTATTAGTTATAGTGCATGCGTAGTATATGTAGCCGTAAAGTAGTCACTAAGTTTGCATTGTATATCCTCTAACTCCAGTAGTTCAGTACTGAATTGACTATTTATCACACGCGTGATCTGGGTAGAAATTGGCGTGGTATAAATTAGAATTGATACGACAACCCTCAAAGAGAATGCATACAATATGTTACAATTATAGATAAGATGTTTTTCTGATTGATTTGGGCTACGAAAAACGAACAACAATAGAATGATGTTAGTTTCGAGGCAGAAGTCATTCCTTATTGAAACAAAACTTGGAAATCTATTGACTCAGTTGCCTCACAGTTTATTTGGACCGCCTAAATTGATTGCTTTGATGCATAAGAAGCTCAAAGCGGGACTCCTCAATTTTATGTGAAATAAATCTTACATCTAAAGAACAAAACTGGAACAACAACACAATAGAACTTTTAGGATGCAGTGTTATTTTAACTCATTTACAATGGTTTATATAGAAGACTTTCACCAAAAAAATCGGTTCCATACTACTAAAGTGTATGTATGTTGTACTAACTTGATCTAACTAAAGTTTCGACTGATCAAACAATGAAACAATCGATTTGAAGTCTTTTCAGTTTATTTGCAATTAAAATGAAAGTTTAACAAACTTTGTTATACAATAACAAAAATATTGTTAATACAATAATAAAATACAACAATTTATTGGTTAATTACAAAGTACATACGTGTTTGTACTATATAATTGTTATTGTTATCTGTTGCGTTTTCACAATAAAAACTTGTTCTCGTGTAATCATGTCAATTTGTTTTCGAAAGAGACTTGAGACTTTATTCCCATTGACTTGACTCATTGTTTTAAAGAAAATTCCATTAAATTGTCCTCCTCTCCTTCTCTTTGATAAAATTAAGAATTTTAATTAAAATAAGCATACAAGTACTATAAATGTTTATTTTTAAATGATTAAAACGAATTAAAAATAAATTTTAAATGAGGTTTCACTGTACTAATATCAATTGTATGATATGGTATTAAACTGGTTTCAATTTGAACTGCTCAACTTACTGTTATATATTTATTTAGAAAACAACAAAAACCACAACAACAACAACAACAACAATGCAAATAGTGAATAAAGCTTTTAATTGCGAAATTTTATATGTACTATACTAGCAAATATGTATCTAGATATTGTACATATTCACATGAATATATTTTTCTATATATAACTTCGTGGTTGGTAGAATGCATTTAAAAAAAATAATAACAATGAATGTGAAACAAAAAAACACTCACACAAAATCTCTATATGATGATAAAAGAATAATAGCAACAACCTAGTGTGTGTCCTAGTGTGTGTGAATCTGAGTTATTTCGCATTGTGCATTATTCATCATTTGTGCAACAATAATAATAACAACAATGAGAGATATACACTACAGTACAAGTGTAAGTTCATATTATTGACCTACACACAAAATTCATGAAGCGCCATACCATACCATCATTCAAAAGTATCTCAAGTATTTGAATAAAATATTTTGTGGTATCTGCGTGTCGTTGCCTTTGAAAAATCAGCAGGACAGGAAATTTATTACTAAAGCAGCACATGCTGTGCTTAAGCATATACTTTCACATCACTTCTGAGTCTTATAAATTTATTCATTCATTCATACAATACAATCATTCTTTGATTCAAATATGCAATTGTGATACGACGATGAATATTTTTAGATATTGTAGTTTTTTTTTTAGAAAAATACTTAAGTGTAGATGCAAATATGAATTGTGTGTAATTTATATGGAAGAGGATAGACATAAAATTCCAATAAAGATGAAACCAAGATTTGAATTGAGCAAGAACCTGCACTACCAAAATCACAATTATGACATTTTAGAGCTTCACTAAACTCGACACAAGCAATGTTATTTTGTACTATAACTAAGTAGTATAGCATCACTTAACTCTGACATCGCTAGGGGACTAAACAATCTAAGACAGGCCAACGACCACCCAGCACCTAGCCCAATATTAAATAAACTTTCAATTTCTTACCACTGAGAATCTTTTGTTTATTATGCATAGAATTAAGCATCGGAAATCAAACGACGAATAAAAAGAATTTGCCTATTCAGCAACGAAAGAAAAAAACATTGATATTTACCAGGGGTCGTCAAAAGTGGAGTTTCAGAAAGATTCAGATCATGACAATTTTGTGGCTCATCGGTCTAAGAAGTAACTTTGAAATACAATACATTCTGTCAACAAAATACAAAATATCGAAGAATGTGGATGACGAAGCATTGGAATACTTGATTTTTCGCTACTTCAGATCTCTTATAGATTCTGCTGGATTCTTAAAAACCATAGTTTCACTACACAATGCCATTTATAAACAAGACGCTGGCCAGAGTTGCTGAACTCTAGACTGATCATTGTACAATATTAGACTGAGTAGAGTCTCTGAACATTACTGAGTAGAAAAATAAATTCATTTAATAAATCATGACACTTTTTAGTAAAAGAGGTGATCCAATGAATTCATGATAAAATAGAAATACAACATATGTAAGTACAATATATGTATAATTACGTATCTCTGAACTTCGTTAAAGCTCTAATAAATATTGCTTAGTCATTTTAGTTTAAAAATAATAAATCAACGTAAAAATGTTTACATAATAAATTTGGTTATAGGAAATTTTCATTAATAAAAGAAACACGCTAAACCAATTTAATTTGCCATCACCAACAATGAAAAATAAATAGAATTCTAAAAACAAACAGAATGTGAAAGAAATGTATAAAAAAAGTATCTGTTTGGTCAGCAGCTTAAATCTGTTTTTTAGAATAAACAAACAAAAAGGCATAGTAATGTTTGTTCATATACAATACATACATATGTAGACCCTGAGGAAACTGAAATCAATTTAACTTGGATGCGGCGGATGCGGAAATTCACACGCCAAAACACATAAAAAGTAAACACAGAGGTACACATATGTATATATGATGTGTATATACACAACCTTATTTATGTATTTGTGTGGCATCATCATCATCATCACCAACACCGAACACCATGGCAATGAAGGCGATAATGGAAAGTTTATTTCAAATTTTCTTGTTGTCCTTTCTTTTTTCGAAAATATTCTTTGTTCTGTTGCCACCTTTCTTTTTATTTTGGTTGAAAATCAATGACCTCACTCACAATAGAATAAAGCAATGAAGGTCCCAAAAGGAAAGCAGTAAAATATTGTTGTTCTGAAAACTTTTTTAAGGGGCAAACCAAACTAAATTGTTTTAAAGAATATGCCAAGCAAAAAATATACTAAGCATAATAATATAGATTTATCCCACGACACAACAAGACCAGACTGCATGGCGTACAAATATAACATACCAATGAATGTTTGAAATTTTTACACAAGAAAATTGTGCTAAAATGATTCACACAAAGTAGAATAAGGAAGACAAAAAATTCAAAATTATGTCAGAAAATAAATACAATAAATTAAACGCCTTTGATAAAACTAAGTACAAATGATTAAATAGATTATAACTCAAACAATTTGGCGGCGTTGCAAAATAATAATTCATTGAAAAATCTATATCTATATTTTTATTATTGTAATCTTATCTACAATATATGGGAATATAGCAATGAACCCTAGCCACAATAATAATATCAACATAGTACTTATATTATCAGAAATCATTTTGCTTGCAGATTTTAGTTAACGCGGCGTATGAGTAATCAAAACTATTGTAAAAACAATATTTGTTATCTATTAAAATATATATATAGTTAATACTATATACCCGGGCAGACATTGCTTTCGAATATGTACATGTCAAGCGAAAAGCATGGCTATTTTTATTGAAGTTCTTTCACTGCTCTAAACAATTCAATCAAATAGTGAAAATAGTACTACTTTGGTTCTACGGTCACAATGAAACGTACCCATACTACATGACCCGTTCAGTGGGCCCCGGGGATCTTCAAAATACGATGGTTGGTCACAGAGACGAGGGGAGGTCTTGGGTTTTCGTCACGTAGTCAATATCTTCTAGCGAAATCTCGCACTTTTTCGAGCTATGTTCAAAAATTTTAAAAAATTTGTCACGTAGAATGGATGTACCCTAATGAGATACTGTATGCTGTTTTACATTCATTTCCTTTGTTTAATAGACTACGAGACCGTCAGCATGCATCATCCGCCTAAGCCAACAATGCCGGGTTAGTAGTGTCAGCCAGCTTTCATGAGACTTTTAATTGCAATATTGAAAAAATACATTATTTATTTGTTTTTTACTATAAATTCAAATAAATATATTATTGAAATATTCTTGGACGGCTGATCGACCAAGGTTGGTTAAGAATAGTTGGCAGCTCATCATTTATCTTCCTAATCGAAAACACATTTCAAGATCTATTATATCGGATCTGATCTACCAACAAGAGCATAGCAATTCACGGAGGAGGTGTTGGATGCTCTCCGGTTCCTGCTCATCTTCACAGCTACGACAGAAGTCATGATGAGGAACCTGCATCCTATAGGCCATCGGCCCGATGGTGCAGTGCCCCGTAATAACTCCCATCATCGTCCGAATACTTTTCTTGTTGAAGTGTGTCCTGGCCTGCTAGATCCCTGGTTTTCGTTTCAAGTCCTGAGAGGTTATCCTGTAGTGGTCTATAAATATCGTCAACTACTTCAGGCACAAGCAGTGCCGACCCTTTCCTCGCACACTCGTCCGCCATTTCATTACCTTGGAGACCGGAATAAGCGTGATAAGAATGCTGTCGAGCTTGATGAAGAGCTTCTACCGTGCTATATGGTTTTGCTCTTTATGCTGTGGGTGGACAGAGCCTTGAAAGCGGCCTGGCTGTCAACATAAATCGATATGTGCCTTGAGGTCTCCCCCATAGCGTTATTTAACTTTGCTGCCTGCCAGACAGCGTAAATTTCTGGCTGGAACACGCTGCACCAGTCCGGTAGACGATACAATAGGTGAGCTGTTAGCTCATTTGAAGAGATGCCAGCACCTGTACCGGCTACCGTCTTGGAGCCATCTGTATAGATCGAAAGCTTGTCTCGTCCAATGACGTTAACCCGCTTCCAATCATCTCTTCCTGGGAATCTTGTCTTAAAATTGTCATTCCATTTCAGTACTGGCACACAGTAGTCACATATTGCACACTAAGCTTGTATCCCCACTTCTTGTAGGATAGTACTGTGGCCAGCGACACTGGGTTTTAGAAGATGTAACTTCCGGGGTCTGACTGCATTTCTAGCCGCATCACAATGCACAAATTATTTTAATAATGCAATCGATTTGAACATCTAACAACTGCTTTATAAATATTGATCTGATTGGTTCCAGAATTGGGAAAAAACGGATGATGGTTTTACACTGTAAAATTGCAGATATTGACTAAATAAAAACATTTTCACAAAAGGCAAAGTACATACGTGCACGTGTAATGTTTTTATAAAACTAATACAGTTGTTAAGTTGAGATAACAAAATTTCATTTGTGGCAATAACTGATACACAAATATACATATGTAAATACACTTACTTACACTTAGGTATACCATATCATATATTAGTCATTCTTTGATTTGTAGGGTGAGGAAAAAGGTACCACATGACTACTTTATAGTTGATGAGATTGGAAAAAAAAGATATAACAATAAAGTGCTATAAAAAATGAGTACTTATAGTATCTAAATACACTTATGAAGATACGAGTATACCAATCATATCATGTATTAGTCATTCTTTTATTTGATGGGGCGAGGAATAAAACCCAACATAAATACATACTTTGGAGTTGACAAAAATATAAAGATAAGGTGTCATATTATGTATAAAAAACAAAAAACAAAAACAGGATGACAAATCGCTTATCATTTTAAATAACGCCCCAATCAAATAAATAAAAAAAATAAAATAATAAATAATAAATTTTTAAAATTGATTGATTATAACTGATTTAAACCAATGCAATTCATTATTTTTTATATTGTATATCATAGTCATTACTAACCTGTAATTCTTTAAATTGTTGATGAGTTTGACTAACGATGCTCTTAAATGATTCATTTGGTTCTCCAACTGGTCCAAACAATATGAAAATTATCGTTATCACGATGACGCCACTGAGTATCAAAATAAGATGTTTCGTGCGCATTGCCTTCAATATTCTTGACATTAATGTGGTTTTCTTACGTATTCTGTGTGATAGCACACGTCGTCGTCTCCTTTGCTCCCTTGAAGAATCCACAATGGATGCATGTAGTACGCACACTAGCGATAAAGTGCGATTTTTGATTTTTTTTTTGTTTTTTTCGATTTTACAATTAAATTTCTTGATTTGATTTTATCTTAATAATTCGCACTGCGAACACATTATCAATTGATTTTGTGAATTTATTATGTGAATTTTGTGATTGTTTGTTCATTAATATTTCTTGATCTAACCAGCAGTTTATTCATCATTTCGGTATAAATTTTATGGATTTTTTTTCTCAATATGATCTTTATTCATTTACACATTTGCAAATTAAATTATCATGTGTTAAGTTTATTTTTGTATTCTGTTGAATTTAAGTTTTAATAAGTATCCAACGACAGACTGATATAATACACAATCTGAAATTAAATAAATAAAGGATTTTATTTTTAGTGAAAATTTAAAAAAAAAACTTTAATAAGTAACTAGGATAATTTGATGTATCATAGTAAATAGATGATAGTATAAACTGTATAACACTAATAATTTCTAATGACTTTTGGCAAAACTTAAAGATACTATGTATGTACTTACTTAGTTGTTATCCGATTGAGAAAATTCTAAATTCCTATATCATGCTTTTTCATGAAAAAATATAAAATTATGGAAAAATTTCAATGTCTACAAACATAAGAGGGCAGATAGATAAGTCTTGATTGACTATTTTAATAAAAGAAACGTTTTACTTCTTTTTTTAACTCAATACATTTAACCTTTCTTTCTAATTTTTTTATACCTTCCAAATAAAAGGTTTCTTAATGTCCTCAAGATAGACTTTTGTGTCAGTGTTAGCATTTCATTCGACCCAAATGTATTGCCGCCGAGCCATTTTTCTTCACGTTTGGAATCAGGAAATAGTCACAGAAAGGATAAATATATAAATATGAGAATATTGCTGCATGGGGTAGCACTTCGTAGCCTAATTTTATGGATTTTTGCAATGGCATCTACACACGGTATGAATCCGTACATTGCCATGTTGAAAGAAAAGCATTTTTCCTTGCCGGATGCAGTCGTTTTTAGTGCAATCAATGTTGAATCTGTCCAACAATTAGAATGATCCCAAAAAACTGACGCCATGACCTTTTTGGTCGATAGACCCACCTTGATCTTCTTTGGTGCACTTTCACTCACTTCGACTGTAGTTTCTGGTGTGTTGTGATGGAAAAAACACATTCGGATTGCTGTTGAACATCGCCAAACACTACTTACGCTTATGGTCGATTGAGAGCAATCGCGGCACCCATCGCTCGGATAGCTTTTTCATGTCCAAATATCCATGTAAAATGTGATGTTCCCGCTCAGTTGAGATGCGTACAGTCTAAAACATCTCACGCACTTTCATTCTCAGAACGTCCAATATCATTCCATGGATTTTATAGACGAAATATGACGTGACAATCTCTTTTGGGCGACCTGACATGGTTCGGCGTCAATTGAGCTTTTTTTACTCAAAAAAATAATACTTGATAAACACACGAAATTAATTTTATTTTATTTTCGTCGAAATTCACGAGGTTGTCTCCTAAACAAATAGAAAGAGGACACGCTGCATTTGTCCAGTTTATATTGTTTGTATAGTCTTTGAAATCAAAGATATCCATATGATGCGATGAAAACTGGGAGCTCGTACACGGTTCATCGCCAACTTGATGCTAACAACTCAATACTAGGTCTCTTGACGATAGAAGCTCCACCGTTATCAGCTTCACTTGAAGCTCTAACAAGACTCAAGTGTTGCAGCGTTAGCAAATGCAATAGTTCAGACTGAACTTTGTCCTTAACAATTACATCAAAAAACTTTAATTTGTACATTGAATCGAAATACAATATGTAGCAAAAGCGAATACAATGTATTGCTTGGAAGGTGACGAAATCTTGAATTGATGGCTTCAATTAGTTAGAGGCGAAGTTCCGTTATAACCGTAGTAAAAATGGTGTCTGTTAGAATCTAGCAGGCCAATGGAAAATTTCATTGCAATAACCATTAAGTCGTACAACATGATTTCGATTAAATATTCATATTTAGCATTTTATAATCGGGGTCAAAAGTCCCTGATAAGGTTATTTTTTTTCTTTGGTAATCTTTGGTAAAGCTTAGATTGAAATTTTGGCATTATCTCAATGTTACAGTATGTTGCGATGCCTCACAACCGTTTCTATGCAATAAACACAACAAAACAAATCTATGATTTAAAACAGAGATGTCCAACCTGCGCCCCGCGAGCCGCTTGTGACCCAAATGAACTCTGAGTGCGGTCAAATACGCCCCAGATGTGGCTGAAGTGAAAGCATGGAAGCAACAGAAATTATATTGAACCGCTGCTCTGCGATTTTTTGCGGAGTCTTCCAAAGGTTGGATAACCCTGCTATAAAGTGTTTCATATAGGGACTACCTGTGAGAGACTATCCTACTTAATGTAGCAGGTAGACTAAAGCATGAACTAGGCCTAATCGATTCTCCTCATCACAATCATCATTTTTATATGTGAATTCTGTAGTCTCAGACGCTTGATTCTTTCTATGCGTTACAAACATCGCACCAAAGTGATAATGCCAATTCACACTAGTATGTTTAGTATAAAAAAACAATGCATATTTATACATTGTAGTACATAATGTGAATGTTTATTTATTGTATTTTCTACTCTTTCATTATCTCCAAACAAAACAAAGCAAAACGAAACAAAGTCAAGGCAGCAATACGTCAAATGATATTTTATAATGAGAATTTGAATGTTTAAAAGTAACATGCTGCAGCGGATAGAAATACCCTACTCACTGTTGATGCAACTTATTAAACAATGTGAGATTCATTCGCCCACTTTGGGAACATATATTCTAAAGTAATAACTAAAAAGACTTGATCATTTCAAGGTAGCGAGCAAGAATTTATGGCAAAGTTCCAAAACTTCCGTAAAAAACCACGACAACCAAAACTCATATGTTTATAGTACAAGGTAAGCAACATCGACATGTCGTCGCTTTCGTTATTGTTGTCGCAGTCCCGTTTAATGAAAAAGCAAAATAAATAATAGGAAAATGGGCAACAAAGTATTTACATACATACATACTTATATCGTTGCTAAGAGTTTCTTTTTTTCATGATTTCTGATGATTAAAAATAGCTCAAAAGCCGAGTCGAGTACAATAAACATCCGTTTGCAAAAGAGATAAACACTGCAGCACATGCATATATGTGCATATTGTATGTATGTGTGAATGTACACTTACCTTGCTTAAGTTGGCGCCACTCAGCTGTTGCCGGTTTAAAATAAATTAAATCGAGAGTTTTGTCTCCTCACTGTCTGCTTCTGTCAAGAACCGTTGATGATGACCGCAAGTGGAATGATGGCGATATGTGATGATGCTGTTATTATTATAGTTTTTGTTATTGTAGACACACGAATGAAATTTATACTGTTGTTGTTGTTTTTGTTGGTCAGAAAATATTATCGCATTTATGTGAAGGCATCGGCATTGTCGTCGCTCTTCACAACTTATATCCATGAAGCAATCAAGAAGAAATGCCGCTGACCTTTCAACTTTGAACATTGATAAACAACATACTATAAAATTTCACTTTCTTTTGAACTGAGTATTGTTTATTGTTTCTTATTTACTTTTCTCCAATAAAACAAATAATATTTTATGCACTGCACGTGTGGCAATTAATTATTGAACTTTGGATAATTGAAAATTATTATTTGTTATTGTTTTTAAATGGAACTTAATTTTTTACATAATTAGCTGTTAGAAAGTTTTTTAGGCTCATTGGTTTCTTTTTTTTTTAAATTATGTATAAAATTTGCGTTACAAATGAAAATGTCCCGCTACGATTGCTGTTTATTAATGATGAACACAGCAAGCAGGTGCAGTCTCATAGGAATATACCGATTGAAATATAAATTAAATTATATGTATTCCAATAAAAGTATAAAGATAGTGTTGTGAACAACAATCACACAAAGTCTTTGTTTATTATGTTGTTGTTTGTTTGTTTGTTTAAAGTCTTACGGCGAAGCTTTTATTTTTTAATGTTTAAACAAACTCGTAACACTCGCAAAAACTTTGCGAACCAAACGCCGAACAATAACTGAGCAAAATAAAATAAATAAGCAAACAAGAAGAACGAGATGAAGAAGAAAGATGAAAACTCGTTTGTGTAAAAGTAACGTGTGTATTTTGACTTTATTAAATTAAAAAGGTCAAAGTACGCACATTACTTTTTCACTGCCGCAATATCATTTTTAGGGAAGGTGTGGGGTAGGGAAGTGGGAAGAATAACTTCTGAAATTTGAGAGAGTAACAAGAACCTTGAGAGAGTAAACAAGAACTTTGAGAGAGTAGTAGTAATAAGAATCTTGAGAGGCAAGTTTTTCTTTTCCAAAACCAATCAGAAATGCAATAATATTATAATTAATGAATTAAAAATTTACTCATTCAACGCATATTAAAGTTTAATAAACGAGTCAAAGCATAGAAATGGATATACAACACAAAATATCCTTTTTTTAGTTCCAAGAGGTTGGCAACTTTCACTTCACAGAACCAGAAGCAACAATTCCGATTCTATACAGTTTCTGTTGTTTTGGTGTAAGCAACATGGAAAGAGAACAGAAACAGTCATTCACTTTTCCTGCAATAATTTAATTTTACTGGCATTTGTCGCAAATTCACCGAGTGTGTCGTAGTTGCTAAGGGCATTTTGCAGCACTGTTTTCTATTTCTGTTCTGATTCAGTTGCTTTTGTACTGGATTCCAATTCAGGTTCTGATGTGTGTGTGTGGCACCAAGTCTTCTTGCACAACACCAAATATGCATGGTTGCATTCAAATTGCATACCTATTCACTTTGACTGGCACAAGCGCATGAAGCAGTAAACTCAAAATTGATTCGCGGAATGTAGTGAAATTATGAAAAGGGATCTTGTTTAATTAAGTTTAAAGTGCATTTTATGATTTAGAAATAAATATTAAGTATTAAAGTAGTCAAAATGAACATATTACAAAAGGTGATAAACCGGGAGCGTGGTCTAGGTAAGTAATTGGTATTGGGTAAACGCGGGATTTTGTTTTACTACGCAACATTTTGGCGCTCAACCATGAATGAATGGAGCCTCCTTTCGCGGGAAAATCGAGCGCCAAAAAATTGCTGTGTTGGAGTTGGGGGGGTCAAAATTGGCGGTTGTACAATGAACTTTATTTGACTTTGAATAAGTTTCAACATTCAACAACTACATCATTTCCTATAATGAACAGCAGAATTAAATAAATGCAGCGCAAGCAAAAAAATGCACTACAAAATGTAAACAATATAGTTATGATGAAATAAACTATTAGGTTGAATTTCTTTCATATACAAAATATACTAAATTCATATACTTAATGCATATATACATTTTTTTTTATATTTTTAGTGGCTGAACGTAATTATGACTTTGCTTTAAGGCGTTTGTGTGTGGCAAAAGAGGACAGTTGGCGCGGCATATTGCCTTCAAATGATGGACCAGATTATAATCCGGAACCACCAATTTTTTCTGCAAAATTCGCCAATTGTGATGGTTATAGAAATATGCTAGCCATAGCTAATGAGGATGGAAAGATTGCATTGCAGGACACAACACAGCGTAACCTTGAACCTGAGGAAAAGGCTTTAGCTGCCGAACAATGTCATTATAATGCTGTGTTTGATTTAGAATGGGCGCCAGGCCAAATGAAGCTGGTTTCTGCATCAGGAGATCATACAGCTCGTCTTTGGGAGGTAACAGGAACTGGCATTAGAGGCCTTAATGCCTACATGGGACACACGCGTTCTGTGAAAACAGCTGCATTTAGACACAGAGATCCAGCGGTATTTGCGACAGGTGGTCGTGATGGTGCCATACTTATATGGGATACTCGAGCACATCATAATGTTGATTTGCAGCCGCGTGCTGATAATTGCATTTATAGTGGGCATGCCGGTGGACCTGGTACACCGATATCTCAAAGAAAACAGCGCACGCGTACCCCCAAAGTGAAACCGAATGGAACATCGAGTAGCATAACTGGTTTAGTCTTTCAGGATAGCAATACCTTGATATCATGTGGTGCAGGTGATGGTGTCATTAAGGTTTGGGATTTGCGCCGCAATTATTCGGCCTATAAAAAGGAACCGCATCCTCGGCAAAGTCTACCATATGCGGGTAGTTCTACATTTAAAGGTTTCACGAATCTTATTATTGACGAGGCCGGCTCACGTCTTTACGCAAACTGTATGGATAATACAATCTACTGTTATAACTTGCACTCGTATTCACCCAAACCACTTGCGCGCTACAAAGGTTTGCAGAATAGCACATTCTATATAAAGTCATGCCTCAGCCCCGATGGCAAATACTTAATAAGTGGCAGTAGCGATGAGAAAGCATACATCTGGGGCCTAGATTATCCGGCTGAACCATTAGTTGCTCTTTCTGGTCACACAGTTGAGGTGACATGTGTGGCCTGGGGTGCTTCACACGATAGACCTATTGTAACATGTGGCGATGATGCTCGCCATAAAATCTGGCGCATAGGACCTGATTATGTCACAGATTCTGATCGAGAAGAATTGTATCGTGGACATGCAGAGTATGTACGTTCATTTGAAAGGAAGCAGCAAGAAGGTTCAACACACAAATACAATCTACGGGAACTGGAATCTACGCCGCGCTCATTAAAACGTCTAATGGAACAAAATGAACGTACGCCAGGATCCATTGAGAAATTGCCCAACAAACGTTCTTTCCTCGATATGTTGGGTGCAGCAACAAGTTGTGGCGAAGAAACAAATTATGAACCACATCAGAAACGACCAAAGATTTTAGAATCCAGAGGTAAATAGTAAAGTGTAAAAACACCAAGTTTCCATAATAAGTTTTAAATTTTTGTTATCATTTTAGGGCGTAGACTTTTTGGACCTTCCACAAGCCAAAGCATTCCGACTGAGCGATCTGCCATGAACGTACACTTAACTCCTGTTCCCGAAGAAAGTAACACAACAATTAATACAACGCTCACACATGATTCCACCACAAGTATCGCTTTCACAAGTAGTCATTGCAACCAAGAAAATGTACAGTCCGAGTCAACACATGTTTCGCCATGCGTTACAAGTAGAATAGTATTTAATAGCACAACAACTCCGTCACCGCTCAGCGAGAAACTCAATAATGTTTACACTTCACCACCCACCACGTCAAGCAATGCGGCATCATCATCATCATCCAGTAATCGTCATTATACTCATCATCATTCAATGTCGAATGCCATCTTTTCACCCACTTCCAATTTACCTAACTATGTCGTAGATGGTGATGCACCTCATTTGGGTATTATGTCACCTAAGCGTAAAATGAAAGATAAAGTCGATTGGCTAACAAAAATACGCAAACAAAAACTAATGTCGAATCGTCGAACTGGTGGATTATGCGATAAAATGCAAGAGGAACGTTCAGAACTTGCCTCTCCGCGCCTCCAAAGTCTTCGTAATTCTGAGGGTAGTCCACGATTGTTGACGACATCACCGAGACGGCGTATTTCACATTCAGATCACAATCATTCGTCGCATCCACGTACGCCGACTTCAAGTCGACGAAATAGTGAAACGACACTTCTGCGCTTCTTTAGTGTACAACGTGGTAGTAGCGTTGAACATAGAAGTGATGAAAGCAATGGCAATGATGATACTATCGCCGATGGTGATCATGATATGCATCCACTGCCGCCTTCTCCTGTTTCTGCACCTGCAACAATACCCTTACCGCAACAACATCTTACATCCACCAGTTGCAGTATGTGCGAGTGATTGATGGCAACTGTTACAACCGTTACACAGTTGTCGCCTTTGTTAATGTATTCTAGTAAGTCCTTTTATAAGGTAGCATTATCCTACCATAGATTTATATATATACATATATATATAATATATTTTTATTTATTTATTTAAGATAATTATTATTGTTAAGTTAATCAATGGACTTTTTTTTTTGCTAAATTATAATTTAATTAAAATCCAACAGAACTGGTGACTAGTTCATTCAGAATATACATACACACATATATATAGTTAAGATTTTAATAAATAAGACTTAATAAAATCAATTCTAAAAATGTTTAACGAAGCCTCCACTACTTAATGTAGCCTAGTATTATGTTCTACATTTTTGGGTTGTGATTGTGTTTAGGTTTGCGTTGCGTTGTCATTTTGTGTTAAAAATTATGATAAAAATATTTGTAGTACGTATTTATCTTTGATAAAGACTATTTCATCAGTATCCCAACTTAACTTAAGTTACTTTAAGTTTTTGACCATTCTTTATGGCTTCATTTGCACCATTACTTTGTTGGTCATTTGGTTGTTGTTCATCTTTATTTCTACGCACAGTATCACTGAATCTTTTCGTCTTAAATAGCTGGCGTCCGATACCAAGAAGTAACATGAAATGACACAAATGCAGGACATAGCTGGAGAAATTTGTACTTGGATATGTGTTCCAGCAGTACTCAATTAAGCCAAGTAATAGACAGCGAACACCCAATGAGTATGGTGCTGTCCAAGCTAAATAGGGCAATGAATGAAAATACCAAACATAGAATTGATAGTGCAGCGAACGAGCACATGCTATCCCAATAAAATTTGCTATGAAGAATGGTAGAACGGCCAGTTGAGAGCATTGATCAAAATGTATATCGACAGAGTCTTCTTCCATAGTTATTTGAGGAGCAACACTAGGCGCTCGTTGACCAGTTGATTTTTGCAGTGACTTCTCAAATGCTTTAAGGAATACCTTTTGCTTGTTTGTGAGAACTTCCTCTTCTTTGCTGACAATCGGTTTTGGTTTCTTAACTTTAGGTCTATTCGCAGCCGCCTTCATTTCACGATTTCTTCTTTCAAGTTGTGGCTCCATTTGTTTTTGTAATTCACGCAAGCGTGCATAGCTCCTAAAGAATGTCCAGGTGGGTTTGGCAAGTAACAATAGGAGGATCAAATGAAGTGTAAGCAATCCCATATGGAAATATTTATGTTCAAATATTTCTCTTGGCAGAAATCTATAGTTGACCGTCCATTTATGTTCAAAAATGCGTCCCAAATCAAAGCTTCGCTTAAGATATTCCAATGGATATGTTAACAGGAACGGGGCACCAATCAGTAATTGTATACTTCCACATATGGTTAATTGCATAAAAGTCCTTAATAATCCTAAATTGGTTATATAAAAGAGCAACAGCACCGGAGCAAAAAGAAGAATATTCATTTTAACTCCAACTCCCAAACTGAAGAACACACTGCCCAGGGTCCAACGTTGATCGATGAAAAAGTTGAGAGCAGCATAAAAAAACAGTATGGCAATTGGATCGTTGAATAATCGAAGAACATAAATTGAATGTATCCGATAGGAGGTGAAAGCACTTAATACCAAAACATATGGTGGTACTTTTCGACTTTTGGTATAGAGACGTAATACAAGCCACAGCTGCACCAAATAGATAATACCAAAAATATACTGAGCCAAACGAACATTTCTTCCATGTGATGTTAAAAAGTACAATGCTGTATAGATGTAGACAAAGGCGGCTGGATATACCAAGGGACCAGTATCACCTGAAATGAAAATTACAATTTTAGAAGTTTTTTTTTTTTTAAATCTTAAAACTATTTTTGTTATAGTTGTTGCTACAGCAAATAGAGGTATGAATTAGAGTTGTCCTTTATTAAGCTAAGGTGGGCGTCCGATGAATTTAAAACTACCCGACTAATAGTGACTACTATCAAGATTGTGGCCGCTTAAAAGAGATATGAATGTCCTAGATTCTCTCCAGTGTTCAGGTCAATGTCCCAGAATCACAAAGCTACAGTTGGCCAAGGACCTCTTAACTCAGCTGCGTGGCTATAGAGGCATGTAAATAAGTACATGTGGTTGATGGATATGTGGCCAATTTGTTGACAAGTAATGATGGCCTATTATTTTTATTTTTTGGCAACTATGAAAATAGTGAGGTTTCTCAAGGTGTGGTGTGAAAATTATCTACTATATTGACGAGATTGCATGATGTGTGTGAATGTCATGTGCATATTTTGCATACATGTTATTAATAAATAATCTCGAATACTGAGAGACTGTCAGTGACTCTGTTTTTGCCCAATGTTATTCAATTTTAGTTTGGCAACTGCTTCAGCCGAACAAACAACACAAAGAAGTATTCCGGGAGCCATCCTAGTGCCTTTTTCGGTTCTAGTTATATTTTTCTACATAACATTTTTGTACTTTCATTCATTTACATTTTAACGTTTAATTCAAATCACAAATCAAATAATTTTGTGGTGACTGTCAAATTATTGTGAATGACTGTGAATGGCAAATGTCAATTTTTATTAAGAAGCAGAGTATTTTTTTGTGAAGCATGGAGGTTACGGCATGTTACTATTAGCTAAAAATATAATAAAAATGATTTCGTGTAAAAGTATAAATTTACGTGTTATTACACAAATTCCAACCAACACATGCCAACGTTATTGCTCCCATCTCCGGGGTAAGCCGTCAGCGATATCGGTGTCACTCAATGGCATCAAATCTAGAACAATCTGCAGTTTTAATAGTTTTCGTGAACTTGGAGAACAAAAGCGGCAGCCGCTCTTGACAAACTTGAGTCCGGTGTCAGTGGCAGCGCATCAAATGCGTAACATATATACCACAAATCGTTTGGATGCTTCAAAAGACTACTACAAGACGTTGGGTGTAGCGAAAAACGCTTCTTCCAAAGACATTAAAAAAGCCTATTACCAATTGGCTAAAAAGTACCACCCGGACACTAACAAAGATGATGCCGACTCAAGTAAAAAGTTCCAAGAAGTCTCTGAGGCTTATGAAGTACTGAGTGATGACCAGAAACGCCGTGAATATGATACTTATGGCCAGACGGCAGAGAGTATGGGACGTGCTGGCCATGGTGGCTTTGGTGCAGGCGCCGCCGGAGGCGGTGGCTTTGGCCCTGAGGGTTTTTCTCAAAATTGGCATTTTCGTTCAACTATTGATCCTGAGGAATTGTTTCGCAAGATTTTTGGTGAAGGAAATTTCCGTACAAACAGTTTTGATGATTTTGCAGACTCGAAATTTGGCTTTGGTCAGGCCCAGGAACTTATGATGGACTTGACATTCTCTCAGGCGGCTCGTGGCATAAACAAAGAAGTAAATATTAATGTTGTTGACACTTGCTCTAAATGCACTGGGTCCAAGTGTGAGCCGGGCACCAAACCAGGAAAATGTAATTATTGTAATGGAACCGGCTTCGAGACAATATCGACGGGACCATTTGTGATGCGCTCAACTTGTCGATATTGCCAGGGCACACGTCAATTCATCAAATATCCATGCGCAGAGTGTGAAGGCAAGGGCCAAACAGTTCAACGTCGTAAGATTACAGTACCAGTGCCTGCTGGTATCGAAAATGGACAAACCGTGCGTATGCAAGTGGGAAAGAAGGAACTCTTTATCACATTTAGAGTAGAAAAAAGTACACATTTCCGACGTGATGGTGCCGATGTTCACAGTGATGTAAAAATCTCTGTGGCACAGGCACTCTTAGGTGGCACAGTGCGTGTCCAAGGTGTGTATGATGATCATTGGATTAACATTGAACCAGGCACTTCTTCACACCAAAAGGTATTTCTGCGAGGCAAAGGTTTGAAACGCGTTAATGCACATGGTCATGGCGACCATTATGTTTACATTCAAGTGGAAGTACCTAAGACTCTTAGTAAAGAGCAACGAGCACTGGTGGAAGCGTATGCAGAATTAGAGAAAGACACACCAGGACAAATTCGAGGCATAACACAAACGAAAGATGGCAACAAAAAATCAACGTAAATACAGTATTTTATATAACATTAATCATCAGTTAAACTTGAAACTTGCAATAGAATCAAATCTTAATTGACAACCACTTAACATTTTGTTATTCGTTGCAGCACAGGAGTCAAGAGTCAAGAAAATCTAAAGACGACACAAGCGCCGGAACAGCAGACGGAGACACAAGTAAAGACAAAGTCAGAACACACGAACCCGGAGGAGCCTAAAACCGAGAAGGAGGCAAAACCGTCGGCGACGGAAGGATTTTTAAATAAAATTAAATCAATGTTTATCTGATTTGTTACTCTATTTTGTTAGATATTTCTTTAGTTGCGTATTATCACCATATTGGCTTAAGTACACAATTGATTATTATAGTATGTTATGTTAATGATAAAAACATAACTAATTCCAAAAATACAATTTATGGAAAAGAACTAAGCCAAATTGCGCGTGCATTTGTTATTCTTTTTACCGCGGGATTTCTTTCAGGTATTACAGTCACATATGCACGCACAAACACACACACACACACACACTGAAGTATAAATAGACAACAATGTTGCCTCGGGGAAGAGACAACATAACAACAAACAGCTACAACTAAATTATCCAAAAATAAACTTGAAACTTACCGCGCAGCTGAGCATAATTAGTTGTTCCATTTAGAAATCCTTCACACTCTTGCATATAAGCAATCCAATCAATTTCAGTATACGGGACTCGTTGAATAATTATGATATTGATAACCAATTCGGCCAATATAATCAACACACTGACAATTGGTAAAGCTGCCGGTTCGAAAATCAAATACTTTGCAAAATCCCAATTCACATATTTATGCATCAGAGCATCAATAGATCGCTCTTTGCGGCGCTTATTTAAAGCGCGATTGCCTTTTGTTGGCGCCATTCACAAAATAAATTTTCTTCTTGTGCTCCTGATATAACTATACTACACTCAATAATACAATTCTTCCATTCAACAATTGTTAAGGTGCTGTTAGACAAACGTTGTTTTCTTTCAAATCGTTTGTTCTGACTCGAAACAGAAAAGTTAAAATGTGTGAAGGCAACTACATACACCCGTGAAAAGTTGCCCGACTTCAACTTTATCAAAATATTATTTACAACAGTATTGGTAAATGAGAAAAGAACTACTTTTTGAACTATTGTGTGAACCAAAAAGAGCTGTTTGATGTTGTAGTGAATAACAAACACCTGTTTCGGTGAATGTCACACAAAGTGTTGCTGTCTTTAGTGAATGACAAATATGGATAAAAGTGCTGCCCCACGATCATAGAAATATGATGTACTATATCATATGATATGATAAAAAAAATGATGAACCGTGTGGACAGCAAAAATATGTCATAGAAATATGATTTTTGTCATATAAATGATGAAAAAATATAATGAAGTGTTCACACGATCATATGAAATGATGAAGAATTTCATCAGTTACAAAAAGTTATATTAAAGATGAAATACAAAATATAAAATAAGTATTAGTCAAACATTTCTAGCTGCAAAGAAAGTCATGACAAGGGAATCCTTCCTGTGCAAGTAATACCCGCTATGATGACCACTGCTCTGTTTCAGAACTGCCGCATATAACTATTGTTATAATTATGAAAATAAAATAAATGTAACTATAATTATAATTATTAATCATTAATAATTTTGTATTTGCTAATTACTTTGCGTTATTTTTATTCAATTTTCGAATTTAACTGATACACATGCTTAGCTGTTTTTTGTTTACTAAAAGCCAATAACGTTGACGTCGTTTGTGTAGTTCAACGTCGCTTGTGTAGTTTGAAGCTGAAGTAGCAGTAGTAGTAGTGCTGAAACACAGCTTGACGGTGACGTCGCCTTTACCAGGTTTTTGTTTTGCCATCAAACACCCTTGACAGCTCTGCAGATTTTCTAATGAAACCTGGCAGCACTTTTCACATTCAACATTTGATAAGAAAAATATAATTGAGATTTACATAAAGAATTAGAAATGTATTTAAAATATCTTAATCGCCACCTCATTTTAAGGTTACATAATCATTGGAAATACATAAAAAAGAAACATTTATTAAGGCACACACATACATTTAAATCGGCAAACAATTTAACTTTATTTATATTTGAAATGATTATTAATCGAAGCGTCACACAATGGAAATAAGAACAAAAAGTTACACAAGTATTTTGAACAAAATTTCTAATAACAAATCAAGTATGTACATAAGTAAATTTAATTAAATTATTTGAAATATTTAGCATATTCCTATAATTTCCCTTCTCGCCACTAAGAATTTCCCTTGTTGACATTCATTGTGATTGGCAAATTGATGTGGGACTTTTACTTTCATTTATTTGAAGACGTTATTTTTTAAACCATTTACTTATCGCAAATGAATTGTATAGAAAATGTACATATTATTGATCAAATTGAATGAATTTTAGTTCTCATGAGACACTGAATTAATAACAAAGTTAGTTAGACATTCTCACATAATCAATGTAGCTTATAATAAATGCATTTATGTTCAGCATTTATAGAATACAAAATAGGAAAGAAACACTTCATATAAACTGTGCTAATTTCTAATCAATATTTTCTATAAATTATTTATGACACATCACATTACATTAAAAGAATAGTGCAACATCGTACGACGTTTCTTTATACCATAGTCTTGTATAGTATTGTATTGTATTGTATCTAGTATAGAATCTAGAATAATGACAAAACAATTCTAAGAGCAACAACCTAATGATGGAGAAGTGTTCTATCATAAGTTATCTAAATTGATGCTTAATAGAGAAATTCATCGGTTCGTTTGTCCTCTCGATAGAAAATATGTATGTACATATTATTTTATTATCATTTTATACTCCTTATTTTCTTTTTTGTTAAAAATTCCATGTATGTATGTGTGTATAATAAATGGAATTCAGTTCATATCTCTTTAAGTATATGGAGTGTAGACCCATTTGGATTTTGCGAGAAGCTTCCTTTAAAGAAAAATACATAGTATGTATGTAAATAAAAAATTAAGTTTTCTTTAACTAATAACATCATGAATGTATAAATAATTTAATGATAGGCATTTAAATGAAGCCAAAGAAATAAAAATATAATTGAAAATCGTTAAAATGTAATCATATATTTGTATACTATTGAAGAAATCAATCAATAGAGATATATTGAGCGAACGGGCTCACACACAATCCGCCAGCCAAGTAACAAAGTTGCAAATCCGTTTATTTACTCAACCATATAAAAGACAAGTAAGAAAGCTTTTCAATACTAAGTAAAAGTTCAGAGATATGTATACTTGTACTAGTATGTTTATTCCCTATGGTAAACAACATGCATGCATGCATGCAACCCAATCGAACCCAATACAATTTAATCCAGCCACTCGTCCAATTTAACCCCAACAAATATACCGTAAGTCCTGTTTAATTACCGTTATTTCAGAACCATATGAAAGTATTTTGCAACGTTTACGGAATAAACGTAAAAATGTTTTAAAAAAAGAAGAATTGAGAGAGAAACATGTCTGGGCCCGGCGGCACTGAAAGCAAATCTGCTTATGGGCAATTTGTGCCTCAGCTTAACGGCTCAATGTCGTCAATGTTTTTCATCTTTGGGGGCTTCGAAATGCAATGAAGCAAGAGAACAACCAACCAACCAACCAAACCCCCACCCACCCATTCAATCAGTCAACCCCAACAGGTGAGAGGGATATACATATACGAGTATATTTTGTGTTCTGAAAAGTGTAATGGTCGTTTAAACACATGGCTGACATCAATGAGTAGGTGGGTTGGTTAGGTATATTCACGCATTTTGGTTTCGTGTTATATGTGTTTGTTTTAAGTGATTTTCTATCAGCTGCAATTTTTGCATTTGATTTTTGTGACACATTTGAGAAGTTGTCAACTTGTTTTTATCGTGGTTCATTGATGGTTCGTATGTGTATGTATCTGTGAATATGTACATACATATATCGGTCAATGCTTATCAATAATTGTACGCTTATCAAATTCTTGTGTGTATGTGTTTGTATGAAAAGATTTATTACAAAAACAAAACAAAGGCAAAAAGAAGGCAGTTACCATATGTAGAAATATGATTGTATATAAATTCAATCAAGCAATTAAATATACTATATGTACATATGTTTTTTAGACTTTTGCGGATTTAACTGTATTTCTGTTATCAGCGAGTTGTACTAGTATATGATGATAAGAAATGAAAATAATAACGCAAAACACCCAGTACTCTTAATCTAGTTTTCCTAATTCTTTTTTTTTATGCAAAACACACGCATACAACGAAACGAGCAAGATCAGGACTTTGCACTTTAGAACTACATATGGTATATACACATACATACATATTTATTGTCTTAAGAAAATGGAGAGACAAAAGGATAGATGGAGAACAACACATCAAGTTGGGGGCTTTGTTTTCTTAGTTTAGCTTTAGTTAAGCATCAAGAAGAATAACAGTGCAACTCTTTTTATTGCTTATACTTACATATGTATGGAGGTACATATTCTGTTTTTTTTTTGTTCTGTTCTCCACTTTTCTTTGCTTATCTCCCACACACAAAAACAAATGCTTAGGCCAACAACTTGGCGAATGCATAAATAAAGAAAAACAACACAGTGAAAAACAATGTTATTTACTTTGTTGTTTTTTTATTGTAGTTTGCACTAGAATTATTATAGGCTTAAAAAAAACAACTATAGAAAAAGAAAAAAAAGCCAGCAAGAACAACAGTAAACGAAGACGATAAACTATTGATAATTGCAAATGAGAGAGAGAGACTAAACTGACACTGAGCTAAGTGCTGAGGTGCTGAGTGCCTGAGTTGAGTTGAGTTCAGTTGAGCTGAGTTAAGTCGTCGTCGATCTGGTAAGCAATAACAACATTTTCCTTATAAACATGTTCATGATGGCCTACACTGGGCTTTGCTTGCATTGTTTGTTTCTACGGAGAGTTTGTGGTTATAGGGGTGGGGGGAGTAGAGATTCTGTTGTGGATTTGCTTGGCTAAGTTAAACAGTCAATCATCTAGAGAGCTTGTTTGTTTTTTGCTTGCTATTTTGTTTTTATTTTTCTTTTCAAGCGGGCATTAAGCGCACACATATGTTTACTTAGCAAGCAATGATTAAGTTAGCAAATGTTTATATACCCTTATTCTAAGTGAAGAGATTAAAAGAGATTAAATAGCAACAAACAAATGTTGATAGGCAGGTTCATTCTCATAAACTTTTATTTATTCATTTATACAAAAGATTTACACTACTTATTATAAAGAGAACTATTTGCCTTGACTTTCATCTCTTTGTAATTAATTGTAATAAGGTTCTTATAACCTTAAATCAATCAATGCTCTCTTTGTATGAAATGCATACAAAATAGTAGGGTATTGAAGAAACATGCTATTCACGCAATATTTATTGTGTTTTGCTTGTTATTTTGTTGCTGCTGCTAACTTGTTGGTCATGGCAATAACAAAGCTCAAGCGTTCGTTTGTTGCTCGTAAGTTTGTTTCTCTCTTCGTTAGCAACAACTAGCTGCTATAAAAACAACAAAAACATTATCAGCAGCAGCAGCAGCAGCAACTACGACAATAATGAAACCGTCTTTAGTCTGATTGTTTTTGTTGTTATTGTTGCTGATAGCACTTGTTTGTCGTAGTCGTTTCTCATTCGTATTCACTTCGTGTTGCTGTGTTGCTGCTGCTGCTGCTGATATTATTGTTTTTGCTTAAGTTTACTCGTTGCTGCTGTGAAAATTAAAATCGCAGTTGAACATTGACTTGTGAACGGGTAGGATATTACGTTTTGTGTGGTTTTTGTGTTCGGAACTTTTTCGAAATATTTTTCATAGCGGGTTTTGTGTTTTTTCAGATTGGTACATATTTTTAACTTTTTAATCATATAATTTATTGAATATCAAAGAACAATATTTGCTTTCGGTAATTTAAATTCAATTTTATCTTTGCTTTTTTTTTTGTGTGTATGAAATAAGACAAATAACAAATAGAAGAAAATAGGCGAAAAAAAGATTTATATTTGGATGGAAAATTACTTAACAAAAATGTTTGATGAAAAACAAATTAAATTAATTAACTTAATTTAAAAACAATTATTACGAGCACACGCCATAAATGACAATTCTTCAATTGAAGAACAAATTGAATGAGAAAAAATAAATAAATAAATAAAATTTGCCGGTAGCAATTTGCAGTTTATTATTTTTAAATGTTTAAATTATTTTCTGTCATTTGAATTTATTTTATTTGTATTTTGTTTTTTTTAATGAAAAAAAAAAAAAAAATAATATAAAAAATGGCGATGTTTAATAAATTAAATGTTATTTTCTAAATTTAATGCAAATCATGTTGTTTTTCAAAAATAACATCATCATCATCATCGCCATAATATTTTCGTACAAAAACAAATTCGTGACCTGTAAAAATTATTTATTTATATATTTTGTTTTTCATTTTAATATCTTTTCTTAAATTAAATTAATAAAATTAGAACAAAGAAATTTTATGTATGTATGTATATTTTATTTTCTGTGTTTTCTCATTTAAGCGATTTTCATCGTACAATATTTTCCTGTTTTTCCGTTCTTTTTAATTTTTTTGTGTTTACTGTTCGATGTTTTTGTGCATAAATTAAAATAAAAAGAAATATTTATGAAACTTGAAAACAATTTAAAAATAAGAAACAAGAAAAAAAGAAACGTACCAAACGTTATCAGTAACAATCAACGAAAACCTAACCAAAAGAAGGAAAAAAAACATTTACATCAAAATACAGTTGTATTGATTTACATACGCACACATACACAACTCAACGCAACGCAACACAACACAATACAAAACTACATCAACACATCCAAAGCGACACAGTAAATTACTGTTTAATAATTGTTGCTTGCATACATAAAGTGTAAAGCATTTTTGGACATCTTACGGTAAGTTGAAAATGTTGTTTTGCTTAAAAACAAAAAGAATAAACCATATATCTATCATATATACATTTGTATACCATACTAGTGCTGAAGACACTATTAAGACAATACAAGACTAACTAGGCTTCTATATATGCATTAAAGACCATTAACTGCATAGACTGGACAAATCGCGCATGAAATATTGCGTTCTTCTTTTTCCCTTTTAGAATCTTGAGTCAGTAAGTCTGGAACAAGTTTGTACGGTTTCCAACAACAAAATCCAACGAAATTGTTGGAAAAACAATTTGAGAGCGAATACAATTTCGTCAGTTTATTGTCCAGTCTATGTAGTTAACCCAGTTGACCAAAACATCCGTCAATGGTATTACTTATGAGAGTTAAGCGGGTACTGAGGCAGCAGAAACTATCATTTACGGCCCTCGCAAATGGGCCGTTAATGGATCCGTTTTCGGTCCGCCAATGGAACTATTTATCTATGTATCCGTTTCATGTCCGAAATAATTCCGCGAACGTGAATGATTCAGAGCATGAAATAGATGTTGTTGCGGCACTGCTTATTTGTTGTTGTTTTGTCGTCTCATTTTATTATTTTTTATTTCTCATACACTCATTTCTGAGCCTGTTTCAGATAGTTTCGGCGGAGGTCCGCACGACATACGATGCTTGGTCAACTGGGTAATGGTCTTTACCATAGTGCATGCCTACATATGTATTGTCTATTCTTTCAGTTTATATGCCGACTCTCCTTTAATTTGTAAGATTAAAAACTAAAATTGCGCATAAAGTATCCTTGTATTCTACACACAGGTCTGAGACATATGTAGATGTGTCTCAGCCAAGATTTTGGTTTACTAGAAGGCATAGTAACCAAAAAATGCAGATTTTTATGTTTGATTATGAAATCTTTACAGATTAATTGAATTTTTATTATTTTTAGCATAAAACATACATAATACATACGAGTATATTCAATAAAATGAAAAAATCAGTCCAATTTTTATGTACCATAAAGGAGCATTTCCACGTTCGTCACTATTACACAACTTAGTAAAATCATTTCCCTACCCAAACTGTCTGGAGTTAGACCTGTATACACACCTGATCAGACAAAACGTCTTTCGACTAATAAGACAACAGGTCAGCTTTTGTTTGTTTTGGTGTGTGCTGCCTCATATGAAATAATGTACTGTTGTTACATCAAACAAAGAAACACGTTTTGTAAAATCCGGTGTGTGTTCAGTCTTAGTCTGATAAGAGTCATCACTTCAGTTTAATTAGGAGCCGGCCCAAAGCACAGACCTCAATCCAAGGGAATATCTTTGGTCATTGGGTAAGTGAAGGCTTCCAAAATTGAGTGCATCATATTTTCGTTACCCCTTTTTGAGAAACTGATGGAAATAGAAAATATAACTATGAATGTGCGCTGAAAAAACCATAGGCTTATTAGTTGAGCAAATACAGGAAGCCTTTATTTATATATTTCGCCTTGTGTTTTTTTTTTTGCTTATGAAATAAAGAATACGACCTGGTATTTTTCATTATATGCTTCATAATGTCACGGGCATTTACTCATTTTTGTTTGCAACTGTATATTCCATTTTAATCATACTCATTTTTGTATAATTAATTTCTTCAATAGTCCATCTAAGTGTCAGATTGTCTTGAATGACTAGAAAGCATAGCCTTCAACAAATTTAAGTCTTTTTGTTTGCGTGTGAAATCTGTACATTTGATAGTCGATGATTATGGCGAATTTCGACTTCAAGAATAATTTCTGCAGCACTTTTCTCAAGTATTAGGAAATGAAGAAGTATGATACTTTTTGGGATGAAAATGATTATGTTTAAAACAAAAATCTACTCAGGACATAAATGTCTAAGACTGTCTTGAAAGTACAGAACAGGTTCGTAGCTAGTCCCTTTGGGACCAGTACTAGAGTCAACTCTATTCCCTTTCACATGTATTCAAGTGGTGAATTTAACATGGCAATGCCATTGGGGTCAATTGTCACCGTTTGCATTACTGTTCACTGTTTCATCAGTTGAATGAGAGTAAACATGTACGTATGTACTTGTCAATTGATCTCACTTCTTGGTTCGCTTCTGCATTACCTATGACTACTGAAGCTACCAGTAATACAAAGAGCGACTAGTAAATTACTATTGACACGAGGAGTATTGCCACCAAGCATACTGCAACACGAATTTAGTGAGACCTTTTCATTAGAGAACTATTCCCTTACCTAAGATTTATGGTTTGTAATTTCCATTTCAAAATATCTTTCATGTTCATGATATACATACATATCTTATTTTATGAGATCGATTGTCTTATACAATTGCAATTAATTAAAGTATTCACCCGACGGCAAGGTTTGTCCAGAAATCAGTTTCCATGGCTTGATTTGGGGTTGGCTACCTGATTATAAATTTCACCGAAGGCAATGTCTAGGTCAACTTCTCAATCCTGCTTTTATGTTCTATACAATCTTCTGTATTTGACATTGACACGCGACCGACTAACATAAAAAAGTATTTAACCAAGATACTTTTCAATTATTAAAGATTCTTGAGGCAAATATATGCGTGTCTTTGACATTTGATATATGTATATACTTATATGGAAACAACAAATACATATATGTAAACAAAATTTGCCCTAACTTTAAATGAACTCCTCTTGAGAAGATTTTTTTGAGTTAGTTAATCTTATACAATAGTGAAATGAAAAGTCATGAAACAAAATCTTCTTTGGTAAAAAGAAATTGTCGATTCTAAAGATTTTTTAATTTTTGTTTTTTTAATGGATAATTATGTACTAAAAGTTCAAAGTCATTTCAATATAAGCAAATACAATAATATACAAATACATTTACACATACACATTTCTTTTTTGCTTTGATCTTTTCTTTTCACTTTTGATTTTGTATGCTTTTAAACATGAAATGATTTCTTTATTGCCACTTGACCTACCACACGAAAATCTAAATTAAGCAATACTTCGTTTATGCATGTTTCTCATTTGCGGTCTCATAAAAAAAAAAAACAAAACAACAACAAACGATTCCTACAGTCATTTATTTTAGATGCATAGAAAAATATACATACATATGTATGTATGTACCAGAAACATATGTACGAATATGAAAAATATTACATTCGGTTTCACCAAATATTATATACTTTTCACATTCTCAGCGTTTTTTTATGTTGCCAAAAGTAAATGAAACCTCCAATATCATGCTGATCAATTTCTAAATTAGCATCCCAAGATTAGTGTTCTGGCCCTAAGCATAATTTACATAATTTTTTAAGATTTCTTTATCAAATATTTAGGGATTGATTGCATCATGGAATCAGCAGACTGATACTTTAACAATTGGCTTTACAATACAATAGTGTGTAATAATAAGGTTCAATGGTTTTCATATACTTATGTATATTGTATTTCTTTTCTGCCATTTTTTATTAGTAGGATTTAGAGTCTTAACCAAAAAAAAGTACAATTGGAGTCATAGGCGAGTTTTCCCAGAGGTAACTTAGGAACACAATCCTAAGAAATGCCCTCAAATATACTGATTCTATTTTGATTTCTCTATGGCTATACTAGTTAAAACCAACATCAGATAACTAATTCTAATATTGACCTTATGTGAATGCTGTATTCCATTCCTTATAAAAACAAATAGGTAAATAACACTGGACGACAAAATAACACTTTTTGTTTGTCACAAGAACTATTTTACTTTTTTTTAGAACTAATTCGCTGATCGCTGATTCCGAATCTGCCCTTGGTTTTTTTGTATCACGTCTAGTTTTTGAGATACAGCCACTTCATTCTTTCTTACCTTTACATAGAGTTTGTTTACGTTATTGCACTACTACTATGCTGTTTATGTTATTGAAAATCTTAAACATTAAACTCATATAAAGAAATATCAACAAATTCATAATAATTTTGTTTCAAAATCAAAAATTGTTAAATATTTATAATATTCATGGAAGTTGATAAGAAATTAAAAATAAAATATAACGGTAATTGGTTTTGCCTTACTTTATTTTTTCTAAAAATAGCTTAATGAACAGTAATTTCAAGATCAAAAGATAATAAAAGTAAAGGAAGACTTGCAATAGAAAAAACAATATGCAACTAGTCGAAAACTAATATCACATTTTTTTTTTTTTGTTTTTTAAAATTGGCATATATAAAATACTTTTTGTTTGTCACAAGAACTATTTTAAAGGATACTTACTAATTCGAGGTCGCTGATTCCGAATATGCCCTTGTATCACGTCAGGTATTTGAGTTACAATCACTTTTAGAGACTATAAGTGTCTGAATTTCAAGAACCTAGCATTACTAGATCGTATAGTTCCATGTGTGCAGTATGAATACTAGAGTGAGTACTAAACAGTAATCAAATCAATGATGTGTGCTCAATCACAGGAGGGTCATGTGTGCATGGTCATGTGCCACATATTTAGCGGCATCTACATATGACTATTAGTGTATTGAAATGCAGTTTGAATACTGACTCTACCCTAAACGTAAGTCAAATCAATAATATAACACAGGAGTGGGAAGAGTATTACAACTTTGGCATAGCCAAACATAACCTTCCTTCTGGTTTATATATAATGTTTTGTTAAGCTACAATTGTGGATAACTTTGATCTCATCATTGCTTACAAACATTTCACATACATATGTATGTAAGTTATTTTTCTTCATTTGGTCAAATGATATAGTTATTTCAATACGTATATTTTCATAGTATTATGATTTCTTATATAGAAATTTAACCATTTCTATGAAGTTTATTGCACTCAAGGCTATTTTGCTAGATTTTATCGTACTTTATAGTATACAATTTTGAAATAATATAGTATATTTACTTGAGTTCTGCTGCATAACTTATACAATAATATAGAAAAAGTTTAGGTTTAAGTTGCAGTTTAGAATAAAAATATACCTACATATGTACATGTATGAATAGGTATAAACATAGGTAGAATTTAAGAGAGTAAATCACCTTGAATGACCTTGTCCGTTCGTACACCTTATCAGTAAGTATGTACACTATATAGTATATGATAAAGCGTACATGTATGGTATGTAGATGATTATTTTAATTATGATTTAAACATAAGTACTATTTTGTTTATCAATTGGCTTACTTTGGTTTCTCTATCAGTTATCTGCCTTTGGCTTATAAATGGGTTTTTTCTTTGTTTGATAAAAGAAAAATATGTATATTACCATATATTAAATAAGATTTAATGATATTAATCTCTGTTTGTTCCCCTGTCTCGAATAATAATAATATGTAATAACAAAAACAACAACAGACACATGTGTATCTAGATACAACAATAACTGTTCCTTTTTCTTAAGTGTTGTTGTTGTTGTTTTTCATTATTATTGTTGATGTTAAGCGATCAATCAGTTTATCTTGGGCGTTGTGATTTTTTGTGCTCCCTAAAGAAAAGCATTTGTAATGAAAAAAATAAAGCACTTAAGTGGCTCTCATTGAATATATAAAAAAATATAACCACATACATAAATACACACCGAAGTCATACGAGTACACATCAAGACACAGACAATTGAATATGTAGAAATCATTGCATATTAAATATAAAATGTTGCTTGTGTGTTGCTATGAGAGCAATATATGTAGTATCTATGTTTATTTATTTTTCTATGTTATTTATGTTGCACATTCAGATTTATAACGAAACACCACTCATACACTCATGTATATGCAACAAATTTGATTTCTCTTTTCATTTCATTTCTTTATTTTATTTGTTTCTAAGCAACGCGTCTCTGATGTTGTTAAAATGTTGTTTTACCCTCGTAGGGTAGGCTCACAAGTACTCAACTCGACCCCAGGTGATGTTCCATATAGTAAAAGGCTTATGATAGTGCTAAGGAGTCACAGATTTACTGCGAACTTCAACATGAGAACGTTCATTCAACTAATATGAATAACAACTTTACTAATCTTAAAGATAAATATAGTTTAAAGATTATATGCATACCAAATTTAAACAGATAGTGTTGCAACGAAAAAGATGGAATCGACATTACCCCCATTTTAAAGGCGGTTCGAAATCAATTATGTCTGTCGAGCAAGATTTGTGATCTTAATATTGGCTATACAATTAAGTTTTAAAGGATTTCCAACAGAGGGCAATAGTGGTGTTTAAGCATACCGGACCATGTTGGAACCAACTTTATGTGAAAGCTTTATCATTTTACCACATTTTAGAATAAATTACACTCCATTTTTCGTTCGACTGTTTTTGTGTCTACAAAACTCCATCCGCGAGGAGCATTGGTATTTTGATTCTATTTGAAGAAAAGGGCAGCAGTGTGAGGCTTACGGGTGCATGTTCCATCAATTTCAACTTGGGAGTACCCAAGATATAGTCCACTTATATTATTTTCTAATTCTAAACTTTAAAAAAATAGCTTGTTGAATAAGATTTAATCAGATCAAAATAATAGATATACCCGTAATATGCTTTTTGTTGAAATTATCGAGTTATTTCAGTTTTGAATCGGAACTTTTCATGAATTAAGTGAATGGAGTAAGGTCAAATATTCTTTCTAGATAGGTCGAAACATTTACTGCTCGCCTGAAGAGCGCTGCTATGAAAAGAAGAAAAATCTCTGCAATATGTTGGAAAATTGTTGAGTTCTTTGTGTGCAAAATGGTTTTAAAATTTAACTAACCAAGGAAGGACCATATTTTATTTGTTACGTTAGTTATGAACTTTTGGGACTAATCTCGTACATTATACTATGTTTATTATTGTTAAGTTTGGTCTTATTTTTCTTTCAACGATTCAACATGTTGCTAGACTCGAATTCATATAAAGGCAAAGACATATTGTTGCTATGCAACACATTTATATATTATTTTTTGCCATTTTTTTTTGTCTTTTCTTTGTATTTGACGTTGCCATGCAATTTTATGGCATTCGCTGTGATCATGGTTGCGTTGCGTATACTTAATATTTAGTTAGGTGGGGGGAATTTATTTATTTATTTTAATTCAAATTAATCACACGCTGTGATGTGATGTGTTGTGTGTGCCTTATTGAATTATGAAAATTATATAGTAAAAATGCATGATTATTGCATGGAATATACGTATGTACATAAGAAAACATGACAGGAACGAAACTTTCTTCGTTCAACCCAATAACAATTTTTCTTTCTTTCCAACTTTCTTTGTTTATATTGAAGAAATCAAAAGCAAAAGTGGCGCAAAAATATAAATTTAAGTTTAAGATAAATGCATATAACAAAAATGCATACAATTTTAACTGGTAAAACAACACGACGTATGAGTAATGTTTACGAAAATGTTTGCAAAAAGAAAAACAACGAAATCATCATTTGACATTTTAATTACTAAGTAAGGCACACTTTCTATGGTACTAATGGTAATAATTATGGTACTCATGGAATAATAGTGAAATTATCATGATGATGATGATGATTATAATGAAGCCTACAAGTCATGGGTGCATCATACGAAACGACAGTTAAGATAACAACAACAACAACAACAACTACAATAATAAAAAACAATGCAGTCATTTGCTATTTTTTTTTACTGTGGCCACAAAAAATCGAGGTGAGTGAACTTGTTGAACTGAAGTGTAGTGTAGTTTAGTAATGTTGCCATTTTTAGCTCTCTCTCTCAACAACTCTCTACTTTATTCTCTATATTTGAAGTCTCTTTTTGTTTAGTTTTGTAACTTATACACTCAAATATTCAGTTATTCAGTTACTTACTTAGTTAACTTATGGTACTTGTACACCCACACATTTTTTGTTCATTTATTTTGTCCTGTCCATGTTGTTTGATGAGAAACTAAATTGATACAAACTGCATAACTGTGCCTGCTCCCCCAAATTGCCCTCTTTACATACAGTTTTCAATGTTTTGATGCTTGTAAACTTATTCCATTATTCACCCTTTTCCAAAATGTACAAGTAAGTATGAACTTTTTAATTTCATTGCAAATAAAATTTTTGTTTTTAAGTGCAATAAAATCTTCCGTGAGCGGACGTCAATGAAATGGTTCGTCCCACCTGACTTGTATTATTTCTTCTTAAGTAAAAAAAGCATGTTTCTAGTTTTTGCTTTCTTTAGTTTAATTATTTATATTTAATTAGTTATCATTTTTAACATTATGTTGTATGATCAATAAACTGGCGTACTAAGTGTAAAATGAACGGTGCTGCCACCTCAAACCATGGAGTCAACAAAAGTCGAAGCTAAAAACCCAACCCAAAGAAAACAAGTTTTAAATTAAGTTTGAAAACTTTTGGCATATCAGGGACCATAATATGTATGATTTTGCTGCCGTAGCTCCTCGATAAAGTTGGTCCTCCACTGGTTAGTCTTCTTAATATGTGTACAAGGTTGTTAAAAAACCAAAATTTTTTGTCTTTTATTATTGATTTTAATTAAAGAAAAGTTAAAATGGTAAAATAAATTTAATTATGTGTGCTATAATCTCTTTTTGCTTCGAGTCCATTAAAAACATTCATATATCCTCATCATATCAAATGAGTATCTTTTATTGGCAATGTGTTACGTTGAGCTCACATAAACACTTTGGTATATTTTTGTGACAATCTTTTTCTTCTCATTTGCTTCATATACATAAATAAATTCAACCACTGTATTGAAGAAATGAAGCAGGGAACTTTGTTTTCCAACCATTCTTGATTAAAAAGTGTTTTATGAAAAGTATATTCATATGTTCTGGATTCTAAACTCTCTTGGAAAAGAAACTCTGAAGAAAGAATGAAAAGGGCTTTACGTGTGTAGGAGGATGTTTGGCAAGAGATGGGCGCTTCAGCCGTATATTATCCACTGGTTTTATACAGCGGTTAACCTATGGAGCACTAGTGTGGTGGGAGGCGGCAAATACCAATTCCCACCTACACAATCTTCATAAGGTGCAAAGAATAGCTTGTCTAGGAATTACTGGATCTTTGCGATCCACCAACCCATGTGGCTCTGGATGTTACTCTCAATCTGGCATCGGTGGGCACATATCTTAAGTACGTAGCGGCTAGAACTGCAGTCAGACTCTGGGTGCTGCATCTTCTTAAGCCCTGTGTCGCCGGCCATACTACTACCCTACAAGTAATGGGAATTCAAGCTAATGGTGGAGTATGTGACCACGGTGTGCCAGCACTAAAATGGAATGACTATTTTAAGACAAGATTCCCGGGTAGAGATGATTGGAAATGGGGTAACGTCATTAGACGGGACGAGCTTTCGATCTATACTGATGGATCCAAGACGGTAATCAGTACATGTGCGGGCATCTTCTCGGAATGGCGAACAGCTCAGCTATCGTATCGTCTACTTGACTGGTGTAGCGTGTTCCAGGCAAAATTCTACGCGGTCTGGCAAGCGACAAAGTAAATTAACGCCTTGGGGGAGACACCGAGGCATATATCGATTTATGTTGACAGCCAGGCCGGTATCAAAGCTCTGTCGGCCCACAGCTTCAAGAGCACACTCATACGTAGTACGGTAGAAACTCTTAATCAGGCTCGGCAACACTTTATCACACTCATCTGGGTATGAGATGGCGGACGAGTGTGCTAGGAAAGGCTCGGCACTGCCCATGTCTCAAGCAGTCGCCGATATTTACAGACCCTTACAGGATATACTTTCATGCCTGGAAGTGAAAACCAGAGATCTAGCAGGCAGGAAGTGGGCAAATGAGTCTACCTGCACTGTTGCAAGGACACTCTGGCATTGTTATCAACCAATGAGAAACTCCGAGCTCCTTCACTTTAACAAGAAAATGGTTCAGAAGTTGACGTTCTTCGAAGAGTTGGGTACTTTGGCAAAATGTCCTTTGGGGGACCTGGCTCTGTTCGTGGACTCCTTAGGTTGGTTTTAGAGAAAGGGGGTGATATATGGAGCGACCTTGAATTGTTGTGTGATTACCCCTAACTCCTCTTAATCCTCTTTCCCTTCCACGTTTGTATCACAATGAGTCTTTAAGGCTTCTGGGTGAACACGCGAGTAATTGCAAGCAGCCTGCATAACCTAACCTAACCTAAAATCATATTGATTTGTCCTTGTCAACACCTACAAATATATTGAAGATACATACATTTTTATGTATTTTGTTTTATTTAATTTGAACAAATTGTATGTGTGCACGTGTTAAAATTGTTCTAATTTCATTTATTGTTGTTTTTATTAATTTAAATGTTTAAATTGTTTGATTGATATTTTATTATTAGTTTTTATCAAAATAAGAAAAACAACACACTCTTCTTTTTTTTAACCAAATAATATTGTATTTATATAACAAATAAAAAAGATACAATTTGACTAATAAAGAAGAAACTACATAAGTACATATTTACTTAGACAAAGCAACAGAAATGAAAAAAAAAAATAATGAAAAATATTAATAAGGTGATAAAATAGACTTAAGTAAATAGGTGCAAAAAAGCAAGGGGTATGGAAAAAGTAAACAATATATTATAAAGAACATAAAGAAAAGAAGAAGAAGTAGACGAAATATTGTGTTAGTGTTACTAATCTTATCAATGAAGCATTGTAAGCACAACTAAAGACTCTTAGAAACTGGCTAGACATAAAATACTTTATATTTATCACTTGGAAACATTTTGTTTGGCTTAGTTTTTTTGGATTTTTTACATTCTATGTAGACAAATAGACAGACAGGCAGACATTATTTTTTAATAAAATAACATTTAATTTTCATTTAATGAACTTACTTCTGATAAAAGATGAGTATCCTAAATTTGCGTAACATGCTAGCATAATCCACTAAATACTTACAACTCTTATTATAATACTGACTTAGAAATCGGTAGACATATGTATATACTAGCGGTATGTTATAAATGTAGCACTGAAATTTACTGAACACTATATTCATTGTACACTGTACACATACATGCGAAAGAAAAAGAGTACAACTTTTTGCTATTCTCTCGCTCTTAACGAATGAATACATACATATAATAAAATATTTTAGTATATTAAAAATGAAAGGAATGACGTTACGAATATGAAGTGAGAGTACACGTACAACAAATACACACATATATTTGTACAAGAAAATGCTATACTCATAATTTACTGTACACCATAGAGTATTCATTCAATAATACGTGTACATAAGAACATGTGAATAAGAGCAAAAAACACAATTCACTCACATTCACTTTAAAGAGACCAGAAAAACATGTATTCCTTTTCTGAATGAATGATTCACATGTCAATTTGAATGTATTCATGCAGACCTCTAATTTATAAGTAGATAGAATGAAATATTAAATTTAGCGGTTCATCTGACTGAGAAGTGAGTTTTCTATATAGTAGACTACCTCATCCATTTATTGGAGGACCCTAATAATGACATAATATCTGTGCCTATGCACCATGCCTGTACCAAATATTAGGTGGAAAACTTAAAAACTGGCAGACAATCGAACGATTTAATGCGTTACCAACATCACACCCAAGTGATAATATGCACTCTTCATACTGGAGTGAAAGGTATAAACAATGTCTACAGTTCAATGATTTCCAAGACAATGTTCTATGACGTAAAATAATCAATTGCTGATTAAAATATATACAATATATATGTATGTATGTACAGTAGTTGGAATGAATATTATGACATGAAAATAATGACTGTTCCAAATAAAATCTTAATTATTAAATGTGACTGTGACAGTTAAAATCTTGTGAAATGTTCCTAGATTCTTTTTGACAATGAAACTGAGTACATAAGTATATATATGAACATGTAACATCATTAAGTTATCCATTTAATTGTTCTATGGTTTACATAACGAAAAATAAAATCAGAGAATTGCTGGACAAAATGTGCCTCATTTATTTTAAACATTTTCCTCAAAGAATCTAAACTAACAATTAATTCAAATGGGAAATTTAATTGCCAAAATTTCATATCAAGTCGAATGTAGCATGTCTTTTCATATAGTTAATACGAGTTATAACGAAAATAGCTAAACAAAATGCTATTAAAGAATTAAAATTTTACAATAAATTAATCAATATTTGAAAATATCAATATTTCCATCTATGAAGACAGACATACTATTGTGTGATCTATTCTGGTCAAAAGACTTCTTAACACCATTATGAAGAAAAATATACAAAATTATTGTCAAAATATTTATGCCGACTAGTGTACATAATGGGAAGAAATCATTTAATTGGTTAGAAAACAAAATCTTTCGTAATAAAAACAAAATATTGCAGTATACAAAATCAATGTTACTGATATGATTAGTAACTAAATTATGGTAACATCTACGAGAATCAAGACAGACACAAGTAATATCATATAATGATTTTGATAATTATGAATAAAAATCTGAGAAATTTCTTTCGAAATATTTAAATTGTTAGTTTTCTGTTTGTCTTTGATTTGAACGCCTATAAAACAATTCTAGGTCAAGTATATATGTATATGTAGTAGTTATATGAGTATATATGTACATACATAGTTTATGTTAGTTTAGCTATGGAAATATGTATATGGTAAACAAAAACTTTTCTTTAATATTTGCTTGTGATTGTCATATGTGTTTAATGTTTATTTAAATTAAATTTTTTTCTTATTTATTCAACTTTTATTAATTAATTTTTTTCTTTATTTATTTTATTTTTTTTGTATTTTTTAGATTTAAGGAATTTCCATTAATTCTAAACTTATGTACGCGTTCACCTAAAATAAACACGGTAAGTTGTAACATGTTAAATGTACACAGTTCTCAGATCAGACACAAGCAAACTTAATTTTATAATATAGATTTTGTATGTATTGTTTATTTTATATTTATTTTATTGTATTTTAGATGATACCCTATTAGAATAAGATTTATAGAAACTTTTTTAAATTTATGGTACAAAAAATATTCATAAATAAGTATTTAAATGTTCACTCAAAATCTGTTATGATTTCTGTCTATTATAAGTAGTATGCACTTAAAATTGTCAATTTCATAATTTTGTATTGCATTTAAAGCATTTCTCTTTGGCTCTTTATCAATCTACTATAATTAGAATATGGACAATGAATTATGGTTGTATTTTTATTTGATTTGAAAATGTATCTCATTAAATGAAATTGGTTTGTAGAATATGACATATGTATTAAATAATTCATAATGATAAACAACATGACAATGTGATGACATGACAACATGAAATGTTTTTGGAAAAAAGTTTATAAATATTTCACTTTTTCATTTGGAACGCATTCAAGTCGATATTGAAGAACTCATAAAGAACAAGTATGTACATATGAATATTGTCATAAACAGCTTTTCAATGTATTGCTGTCGAAATTTATTTATTAGTTAGAATTATGTAGTGAATATTTTAATGCCTGCTAATATACCATATTTCAGTATAAGATCCTTTGATAATTTAAAATACCGGTCATACTATGTATGCAAATTCGTTGGACGTTAAGTTTGTACCTGTCTGAAGTGATGTAAAATTAATTTGCTTCTGTTTTTGTCGCAAAAGTGAAATATTTAAACACAGAAAAGTGTACTTATATTTAAACTGCAACCTACAAAAATTAACAACAATGAGAAACAAGAGATAAAAACTGCGTGTAGTTCATATTGGAGCACACTTTTCTTGTATTTTTATTTTATGTTTATTATTTGTCGTTATAGCGGCAATTGAATTACACACTTTGTGGAAATTTCAACCGTTTACCAATTACGGTTCATGAGATAGAGCTCACTGATGGACGGATGGACGGACGGACGGGCGGACGGACATTGTAGGTCTAGTAATGGGGCACCTTTTGGATACGGAAACCTAAAAAGTAGCTTCAAAGAAAACTTAAGGCTGGAAAATGCCAAAATAAAACTGACAAAAAGAGTATATATACAATAGTTTTTGTATGGTATTGGACCAATTGTACCAATATTTTTGACATTACTAATGATGTAGACCATGAAATTATAACTTCTTTATCAATAAGTATGTCATATCATCCTCATTTGGGGTGCATAAAAGTTATACAAACTTCGGTGTAATCGAAGTTAATTGTCTCATTGGTTTCTTATTCAATGCAACAAATCATAACAACAAATATTGTATATTCTAAAGTATGTGACGATATAGTATAACTATAATTGTGATTGTCATCGCATTAGTATGATGAGAAAACATATTGATTTTGACTGTTTTGATTGACAGTTAATGAAAAAGGAATGTACTCAATTGCTATTTATAAAATTTATATGAAAATTTTCGTATTGTCTAATAGTCTAAAATGAGATGTTTTGAAAATGTATCAATTGTTGGAGTTGTTGAATTGAAAATGAAAACAAAAGTTTGTGTTTTATAATGAAAAATTCAACAAACTTGAGAGTAAAAAACATAAATTTGACTAGACAAGAAATAAAAAGTTGTTATAGGCAAGGGAAATGTTGGATATAGAGTCTTCAATATAAAGTGCATTTACAAAGTATTGTATACGACATTTGTAAGTTCAAGAGTGATCAAGGTTACATACCAATCTCCATACAAAGGCATTCTTATTCTTATTATTATACTCTGTTAAAACTTGGGACTGGACTGCGCTTTTCTCAGAGAAGTTTCAAAGTTTTATGTAGTAATAAACTGAATAGGGTAATAGGGTGTCATATAGTTTTGTAACGCACAATATCTTAAAAAAGTCGGGGCAGGCTACCAAAATTGTTTTTGCGTCGAAACGTTTTTCATGAACCTATTATTATTACGTAGTATAAAGCAAAATCGACATTCAAAATTGTTTCGATACGGAGAACCTTAATATGATAATACAGTTATGTATTGTAAATGAATATTAACTTAACTTTATTTGTTTCTTTGATTATTTAAATTTATTATCCAGTGTTAAGGGTAATGATGGGAGAAATAAAATATGTAGGGTTTGCATGTCAATTGTATGTTTATTATAAAAAGTCAAAATTTCCAACTTTGCCGGTGGGTTTTCCAAAAATTTTCTTTTAATTCTCCTAATTGGCTATAATGAACAAAAGAAAAATCAACCAAGTAATACGCTTACAAGAGAAAAGATAAATTTCAATTTTAATCACCTTTTCGAACGCCCCTCTCCCATTGTAGACATAAGCTCGCCATGACAAAATTTACAGGCTTCACCACATACTATATTACTAAAGTACTTGGCGCTACGACTTCTACTGCAATTTAATGTGTCTGATCTGAATTCCAATTTCACCATAAGTATAGTTTTTTATAAAAAAATGTGTGCTCTTTTGTCTTAAATTTGTTTGATTTTAATCAGTTAGAATATAAACAATTCCATTCGGTCAGAATATGATAGGCAGGTTACTCGCTACAATGACAAGATCAAACATTGTGATATGTAATTTGGATTGCTCTTAGCTTAGTACTGTGTTCGTCTTCGATATTATCGATATTTCAAATCATAATTAAGATACAATTAAGCAAAATTGTGTCAATAAATCATATCAATTTTATTATAATCCAATATTTCTTGGCATGCGTAAAGGGTACTAAATAAATTCAGTGAGACATAAGATAATAGAATATTTTATTTATCATTAAATACTACAATAAAATAAATTTAAAAAAATGTATTTATATTTGACTGACGCATTGATGCCCCTTTTATTTTTTACTCTAAATCTGCCAATAAAATAAAAAAAAAAAAGAAAAAAACCAATAAATTCAATTTAAGATATTTTTGTATGGATTTTTTTTTATATTATTTTCTACCAAATGAAATAAATTAAAAATAAATGCATTGCACTGAAAATAAGTTGCTCTTTTGATTTTAGGACAGATGTGCAACAAATAACTAAATAAATTTCAATTGAAATGAAAGCATGCGATTTTTTTGTGCATGTGACGTGCCTCAAACAATAAAATCACCAAAATCCAAAAAAAAAAAAACTTAAACAAGTTACAAAAATAAAATCAAAAAAGAAAGAACAAAATGTTGTGCAATTTTGTATTTTTGTTATTGTTACTTTTGGCAGATAGCATATGTAGATAAATACAAATGTATCTACCGATAAATTCGCATAGTATACGGTAGTGTTTGCATAGATATTTACGCATGACTATCAGCTGCTGCTGCAACTTTGAATTGGCAACTAAGTCAGTTGTCATTATTGTTGTTGTTGTTGTTACTGTTGCTGTAGCTGTTGTTTTTGCTATTTCGTTCTAAATACAAACATTAAATGCAACTGTAATGAGATATGTGCACAATGCAATGTGGTGCAGTGCAGTGAACTGCCATGGCTTTGGGGCTTTGGGCATGAATGCAATTCTCGTGCCGCTTTTCATTTATTTTGAAAACAACAAAAAAGAAAAACAAAATTAAATAAATGAATAAATAAATAATGAGGAATTCAAGAGGTGACTGCGAAAATTTTAAGTGCAGCAGCTACAGATAGAAGAAAAAAGAAAATATCTAGAAAATTATACTAAGTAAGTAGTATAAATAAATTGTTTTTTTTTTTTTGTATAAACAAGTTGTGTTGCATAAGAGAAATGAGTGAGTGTATTACTCATCAAATGCTTAGTCAAACATTCAATCAATCATTCATTCATCCATTCACTCAGTCAGTCCGTCAGACAGTCAATCTGTTGTTATTGATAACATTTGAGCTAACGTTCAAACAAAGATACAAAAATTTGTAGTGTTGTGTACTTTGCAATTCATGCAAGAAAACTTACGGATTCAATTTCAAATTTATTTGCAACGACACAGAAAACAATGAGCAAATAAACAAACAAACAAACATTGGATTTTTATGTCAATGAACTCGCAACACACTTATACACTAACATAGGCAGTGGCAGAGGCAAAGTAGATACAAATACTTTTAGATTGAATAGCTAAACAGCAAAATCAAATACAAAAATCAAATAAAACAAAGGCCATGCTAAAATCGCATACATGAACGCGTTATGGAAAATCTTTTATTTTAGTTATACTTTAATTTTAATACACTTCTTTGTAAATAAACAAATGACAAAATAATAAGGTATCCATTCTATATGATATATGCATGTACATAATAATGATTCGACAATTCCCTTAATAAGAGATTTGAATTTTTAGCTTACAACTCCAAAATTGTAATAAATCAATATGATCGATCCGATGTTTGTCTTAGAAATTAATGCAATTTTTCCAATGTTTTAACATTTTTTTTGATCCCGAAGGTATTGTCAACCATCCTAAATATGATCACCTGTCTTTAAACACGAATGCCTGTTGTCGAAACCTGGGTTGTTATTTTTGTCAAATTGATATGATTTATGTACACTCTTTTCCGAAATATTCTTATTATGCACTAGTGCCATTTCCCATTTCCATTTCGTTATCGGTTTCATCATTCTGAAGTGAACGTTGACTGTTTGCGTTTCTTGTTCTACGGGCTATATAAGAATTCGTTCATTCTTGGCTTAATTGATTTAAACAAATTTAATATCGTTTATTCAAAACCAACTACAAAGTCTTAATTAGAATTAATTAAAACATATTACACATGAAAACCTTTCGGACAAAATTCTTTGAATGAAAGTGAAAACAGTATCAAAATCCGTTACGTGTTTTGGAAGTAATCAGTATCCAAACTTTCTAGAATTTCCACTTTGCTTTATATTATGTTATGATGATAATAGATAAGTATAAAAATTGCTTCTCACAACAAGATTTTGTCTCAATATCTTGACAACTGTAAGGCGACAGACAATCGAGTACAGATTGATAGAAAGACTGACAGGCAATCTATCGATGCGAGGTTGAGTTCAATCAGTGGTCTGACGGTCCATGTGACGCTTACAATATATTTTCTGTTGTCTTCTTTAATATGCTACAAACACCATGACAAATTTTAAATACCCTATAGTGTGAAAGGTATAAATAGAGACAAAAAAATGAGATAAGTAGCAGTTTTGTTGGTAACGAATGTAGTTGATGAAGAAAGACAATTTTGATGAGGATGGTGTAGGAAGCGAGGAGGTAGGTAATGGTGTTGGTGAAATAATAAACAATTGAACGATCGTTCACAACTACATCAATAACAACAATAATAACAACAACAAAGTTAACTGCACAGTAGCACAAATAAAGCAAGAATAACAACAAAAACACATTAGATACAAAAACAATGATACGTTTGACAACTGCAACAAAAAAGCTATTTGATCGTAGATACTTTTTATATATTGTAGTAGGTTCCGCACAATATTCATCTCTCTCTCTCTATCTCTCACACACTCTCTTCTCGTCTTTTTTCTCTCCTTCTGTTTTCATTGTATGCTTCGCTTGCACTCGTGAATTTTTTTCCGTTTTTGTTTTTTTTTTGTTTTTCATTTATCGCATGACACAAAAGCACCAAAAACAAACACAACACATAAAAAAATGTATATAAAATTAAAAATGAAAATAAAGAATTGCCTTAGTGAAATGAATGTTTGTTAGACAGTTTGACACCAACAAGCGAAACACCATCGCACACCTCACCACACCTTTTGATCTCGTTTTTTTTAGTTTTTTATTTCTGTTTTATATTTATTTTTGTATTTATTGTCGAACGTTTTATTTTTTTCGTATACCATACATGCATGCATACTGAGTGAGTGAGTGTTGATGTAAGTATCCCTGTGTGCAGTTTTCAAGATTTTTATTTAAAATTAAAATTAATAAATAGATAAAAAAAAAATCTTAAATCACTGGTCATACAGTGATGGGAAAAATTAAAGCACCCACTTTTTTTGGATGATATTGCTAGGCATAAAAAATAAATCTTTCTTATATATAAAAATCTCGTGTCACGGTGTTAGTGTATGAACTCCTCCGAAACGGCTCGACCGATTTTTATGAAATTTTTTTTATATATTTGTTAGGTACGAGAATATATCGTAAGGTATTTTTCACCCTCCTTCCCCTACCTACCATATTTTAATCGTGTATTTTCGTATAACAATATTTAGAGATAAATTTGAAAATCAATCAAGTCGCTTTTGTCGCCAGTTATCCATAAAATTATGTGATATTCCTTTCTAGGCTATTTTTACAACTTGAAAAGGATTTCTTTGTTAAAAAATTTTATACTTATGCTAAAATAGGCCTCGCAATTTGTAGGGATAGTTTTTGGATCGTTTTTAATTCTACTGCCTGTCCTAGTGAAGTTATAAATGCTAAAGTTTTGAATTAGTTATGACAAATTGAGAGATCAGGAAATTAACTGTGGACACTGATTCCAATATTTTGTGATATTCAACATCATCATTCTGATGTCACTAAACACACAGCACACACACACTGTCTTAAAACCTTTTATCATGTTCTGAATAGTTGAAAATATAAAAATGAAGTACATGGGCAAAATATAAATACAAATACAAGTGAGATTACATACATAGATGCAAATGCAAATAAAGAATATACAAATGGAAATATTCAAATACAAAGTATTATAGATAAATTTATTTGCTTATGTAGTTAGTAATGAAGATACATATGCATACAAATAAACGTATAAATTCAATTTAAATAAAGAGATAAACAAATAATATACAATTGTTGATAAAAATATAGATAAAAATGATATAAATTTATATACAGATACCAATTGAGATATACAGATAGAGTTACATGTCATATGAACACAACTATTGTACATACATATGTCGATTTGAATATGCCATTAAAATGAATATAATTTTTAATTATGACAATATTTTAAGAGACAAAATTCAATGAATCACAAAACCAATAAGGAATTTTTTTTTGTGAAATCGATTTTGCACACTATTCTTTTCTATGCTAAAAGATAAAATTAAATGTAAAAATAAAAAAAAAGTAAAACTCATAATAAAAGAAAAACAGAAATAAATACTCTAGCGACAAAATGTCTGCTGAGTCCAATGTATCTTTACCTATTAGTTCTACTATATATAGATGTGTGTGTGTGTGTGTTGGTGAATGACTGTGGTGTCTTTTTTTTTTGTATTTTCTGCAACTAACATGCATAAGTAGTTCATTTCAGTTCAGTTCAGTTGCGTTGAGTTTAGTTTCTTTCGTTTATTGTGCATAGTTTACTTAGTTTTCATCAGATGTTGTGCGTAATTTGTCACATGCTACAAATAGAAATTCACTTGTTGCATTACTCAGAGGTGATTTTCTTTGCTTTTCCTTTTCCTTTTCGTTTTGGTTTTGTTTGCTTGTTTATTTTCATCTTAATAAAAAATAAAATGTGTAACGAGTCAAAGAAATGCAAGCATTCACAAGATACAATATATATAAATTTTTTATTTTTTGCAAAAATTTAACAAAGAAATAGTAAAGAGAACAAACACAAAAACAAACAAAACAAAGATACAATGAAGCAGATGAAATATTTGGTATTTTATTCTGTTTAAGTTCCCTACCCTTTTGCAAGCATCAGTCAATGGGTCTTTTGATGAGCAGCTTCTTTATGCTTTCCTATGCTATTCTATGCTATCCTATGGCTTTAGATAGGCCTTGTTCCCGACTAAGTAAGGAGTCATAGGACCAAAATAAGTATGACTCTCAATCCGTGTGCTCGGCACCGTGGTCTTGAACCTTCCATGGCGGATATCCACGTTAAACCAACTTGAATTCGTCTATTCTTTCCTATTCTATACTCATATCTTCTGTCCTATCATATCCTTCTGTTGTTGTTCACAATACCATAGCTATGTTATTGAATGTGTACTTCTATATTGGGTTGTTCAAAATACCATATCATTACAATGCACATTGGTTGGAATTGCCAGATTTTTGGCATAAATTTTTTTTTTTTTATTAATTTTTTGGTAAGACCAATCCATCCGGTCTAGTAGAGCATAAAAGCAGTTATCCAAACCGCATGGTCAATAATTTTTCCTCTTTCCGCTCTATATGTTTGCAGCAGCTCTCAAAGTCAGCTGTTTTTCAATCACATTGTTTAAACAACTAATTTATTAGATGTTTGTTATGGAAAACATAGCTCAAGGTATGTAGAATATAAAACATTAGCCAGAGTTAATGTTTTCATATAAGTTGCCTTTGGCTTTGTGTGTTGTTGATGTATTTTTTTTAGTTAGCCTTAACCAAGAAAACATGTGTTTCGTGGAGTAAAAGTGTATAAGCTCTCGCAGGTCCTCAGAAGTGTAAGCATCGCTCTCTTCTTGTAAGCACGCCTCTATGATTAGTGTAAGTTATGTTACAAGTAATTATATAATAATAATGTACCTAGAGTGAAGTGAAAAGAATTGAATAAAGTAAGATTTAGTCTTGTGCCAACCATCGAACTGACTACAGAAGTACTAATTGATATTTGTTCATTAATATTCGAAAAAAATGCATTTCGTATAGTTAACCTAGAATTCAGTCACGCTGATGCTGATATGATTGATGTGTGGATCAAGAATGAACGGGAAAATGATGCCATTTCTGACTGGATTTTGCAAAAGATTAATACACAATAAAATAGCTGCTTTTTCTAAGTATATTAATAAGTACTTGACAAAATGCAACAGGAATGTTACAAGATGTAAAAATCAACACCAAAAAAGGGCAACAAGGACGACCTCTCTTGATGTATAGCGAAGGCACTATTCGTTGAAAGAGCAAAATGTCTATTGACCTCGGACCATGAATATAATACTTACTTCTTTGCTCGTGCATACGGCAGTCGTTTCATCAAAAAAGGCAAAAGATGAAAATAGCGAAACTGTTTTGATGGAAAACTTAATAAACTTAAAAGAAAAAAAAAGATACATCGAGAGAGCCGATTCCAATTCCTCCAGATGAAGCCCTTGCATTTTTGCTAGAGAGTTCTCTAGTCAAAAACCAGTACAACAGTATTCGATTCTTAAATAAAAAACAAAACTGTGATATAAGTATATCCAAGTTACGAAAAAGTTTTAGAAGCAAAAGCGAAATTCAGACCCGATGGAATCGAAGTGATTGAAACCGTGGCCCAAGTTTCATTACAGAACTTGTTAAATCTAAATAAATCTAAAATACTGCTACAAGAATTATTATTGTACAAAACGATGTGTTCAGTCAATTCAATAATATAACACATGTCAAATGATATCACGGATATGCTTCAACGAGCAATGGATTCATCGGATTCATTATTGTCAAGCTTATATTTAAGTAAGTGATTCAATCAAAACAAAAAAAATTTCCGATTGACGTATTGGCTCTTTTAGAAGAGCCTACTACGGCACCCAGTAAGGATTCCAATATTACGGAAGATTTCGACACCGAATTCAATTCCGACTGTGAATGAAGAATATCATCAAATTTGTGTATTTTTCAAGATTTTACTCACAACTTAAGAGAAATAAGGATTGTTATACTAAATATCTCATTACTTAATATTTGTTAATATGGGCGATTAAAGTAGGCGTGGTCGGTGTGCCAAGTTGGTTGATCTTACTATTCAATGTGCCAAGTTTCAGCTCTGTAATTGCATCCGTATATTTTATGCCGAAATTTTGGGAATTCCGACTTTATGGCAAGCAGCCTGTTTATTCTCTCCTAACCCATTTCATCATATGTGTTAATTTTGGTGTTATGTAATCATGGACTATATGGTAGATACTTTATTGGATTGCATTTCTTTTCAATAAATGCATTTATGTGTATCTGATACACATCTGTAAGTATCAACAGCTGTTTCATTGTCATCAGCAACAAAGGAAAAAATGATATGATATATTGTTTGTGTTAATGTTGTTTCTGTTGTTGTATTTTGATTGTTTCTGCAATCGAATATTGAAATTGCATCAGTTATCTACTACGACCACCACAACCATCCATCCATCGTGTGCCTTTACACATACTATAAGGTATGCATAGATAAAGGTACGAGTACATGTTCTCGTGCACGTATTCGGAATTACTTTTTTATAGCATGCGAGAAATATTGTTTGCTTTTTCTTAATACGAAACAAATAAAAGAAGAACAGAACAAATAAGAGCTGAAAAGAAATGAATCTTTAAAAAAAGGAAAAAAAAAAAAATCAATTTGCATTTTGTTGTTATCGCTTCAGCTGCTTGTTCTATCTTCTGGTTCCTGAACATCGGTTCGTTTATATTATTATTGTTGTTGTTGTTAAAGCTGCTGAATAATCAGTGTGGGAACTTTTTTTTTTTTTTATACATACACATTTGCACATATATCCCATGCCAAGCATTTCGGACACTTCAGAGATTCTTTATTCGATTCATGTGCGATTCGATTTATTTTCGTAGGCATATCAGCGTGATTTCATTCTTAACGTTAACGTACATTTGAACAGTTCATTTTTGTATCTCATAGCAAAATGTTGTACATTTTTTCTTTGTTATCGTGAAAAAAGATTATAATTTACAATATTTTTTTTTTTTTGAATTTTCTATTTAATGTAAATTTTAAATAAAAGAGAATTTTAATTTTGTTTATTTTAATTTTGCTGCGTGTGTGTTTATAAAATAAAATTAATGAAAATTTATGTAGTTTATTTTCTTAATATTTTCAATTCAAACAAGAATATTTTATATGAAGATAGAAGATATACTTTTAATTTTACCTTCTACAATATAATGTATGATGTTGTTTGTTGTCTTTAAATTATAATCTATTCCTTTTTGTAAGTAATTAATTTTCAATTATTTTTTCTTTAATTTATTGCAAACATATGTTGCACTTTTGTCTTTGAAATTTGTCCCCTTTGCTCTTTAAAGTTCTAAATGTCTTATTTATAATATTTCCATATACTCGTATGTATTGTACCTACATATATTAATAAACCCATTTCAATAACAATGAATATGACTACATCAATCTACAAATATTAATTTTATTTCATTTAACAACAAATTTATGTGGCACTTAAATTCAATTATCTTAATAGTCATTTAAATGATTGAGTTAAGTGTTTAATGTTTCTTTAGTGTATCTATTGTAAGTGACCATGAGGTCTTTGTTAATAAGTATCCAGATGTACAAACATAAATAAGAGATGTCATAAAGATTACAACTAAATACATTTGAAAAGTTATTAAAGGATTGACCTTCAGATCCTCTGGATTTGGTTTAAAAGTATTGTGTCTGAAGAATTAATGATTAATAAACTTACTAAGTGGACACACCTAAAAACCATATACCATATGATATATAATTCTATAGTGTCAAGACCAGTGTTTCTCAACATTTTGCCATTACGGTAAACTGTGAATAATATAAAAATTAAGTGGCACATTAAACAGCTGGATTAAGGCATGTGTTGGCCTCTGAGTCTCCTCACCTGATGATTCCTATTGGGTTTGTTTCAACCAGTTTTGAAAAACCAAAGACAAATGTAGAAGGTGACTCCAATTAAGTCGTTTGTGGAAGATTTCATATAGGATGGGATGATCACCACAAGGTCGACTTCATCCAGAAGCTTGACGGTTCATTGTAATGCCTAGTTTGGATTCTGCTCTTAGCTTCAGTGTTCGACCTCGACCTCATCGACATGGGTGATCTTACCGATAGCCAAAACTACTAGTTATGATGCAAATATTCGCATTTGTATTCGCATATTTCTTGATATTCGCAATCGCAAAAATGCATGCTAGTGATGCTGCGAATATTCGTTAATTGATATTCCTTACATCACTAAAAGCTACCAATGGCATAACTCTCTGGGTATTAACATCTATTAAACTCTCTTACTAAGACTAGGTGGCAATTCATATTCTCTTAGTTATTCTATCATTTCAACTTGACTCAGATCAAAGGGGAAGTTATATGACCAAGCAACTATATTTTTAAAATTGGTATCTTGGGGAAATAATTCCATAAGGGAGTTGATTGATGCTAATCAAAACTTGTGCTCGGCGCTGTGATATTAAGCCTTCATGGCAGTTAAACCGAATTGACTTTCATGTTCTTGTCTTTAAGGATTTGTTTAACATTTGCAATCACTTCGTAAACATCAATTAGAAATGAGAAAGATGAGTCTGATTAAGTCATTTATGAAAGATTTCATTTTCTTTTAATATTTGTAACTTTTAGTGAGTTTGAAACCAGTGCACCCTAGAAACTATGGGCGAAGAATCCCTGGTCTCGACTTTTTCAACTGGCAATTGGCTTATTTAAAAACCATTTAAACATAAAATCTCACCAATAACTATAAGCGTATCTCTATATGTATTTTATTGTTAATTAATACAATAAACTAATAAACAGATGAGCAAGCGATCAAATTCAATATTGTTTTTCTTTCTATTATTGTTGTTCTTGTGGTTAAAGATTCGTACATCTGTTTGTCAATAAATAAGCAAATCTATAGGCAAAATGGCGTCAATTTGGGTTTAGAGTCGTCGTCGGGGTCGTTAAAAGCGACAACCGCACAAGCAGCTGTGCGGGTCTCAAGATACAACTGCGCATTTTAGTTGTTGTTATTGTTATAGATACTTATAATTGATTCTTATTGTAAGTAGTCAGTCAGTTATCTTCAGTTCAGTTCAGTTCAGTTCAGTCATCACAAAGTCACTTTAATGAAATCGTTGAAGTATTTAATGCTCGTAGTACATTTAGAGCAAACAAAAAATACAAAATACACTTAATAATGAAAATAGAATAAAATTATTATTAAAAAATATAAAAATACACAAAATTATGAATTTCAAATGGTGAAGCTAAACTTATGTTCATGTTGTTGATGTTGATGTTGATATTTAAAGCTCATCATAATGTTGATCAGTTGCTTAAGTTACTTTTGAATAGACAAAGCAAAGGAAAAAAAAAAAAAATGAACAACAATCAAATGACAGCGGACGCCTACAAAAAAGTCACGTTCCTTGTTCATGTTCACCATTTTGATCATTCTACATTTATTCATACTTATGTATGTATGTATAATACTATGAGTATACATAAACATTTATACTTTGCTCTAGACTTGTCATACATACTACTACTTAGCTATGTATATACTTGTTATTGTTGTTGCCATTTTTACTAGTTTATTCTTTTTAGATATTTTGAGCTTATAATACTACTTAATAAAGAAAAGGGCATTTATGATTTGAACTTGTCATAAATTGATGAAACTATAAAATTTTAGTTTTGGTTGTTTTAATTTAATGTATTTCGCATCATTTTTAGATTTAAATTTTCAAAAGTAGATTATTTCTTTTAATTTTTGTCATATTCTTGTTCAGTTTTCTTTTAACTTGTAGTTATTATAATGATGATAATAAGATAAATCCATATTTGTTGCTATGTCTGTTGTTTTAAGCATTCCCATTTACTGTTATCTAAAGAAAATGCAGCTCACTAGTGCCATAGTACGAGGTCGCTCTGCACAACATGCTACCGCAATTCTATTTTTGTAAAAAGTTCAAGTTATGGCTAGCCTCCCATAAATCTTGGAAATAAATCCTGTATCTATCGGGACCCTCCAAATTAAAAATGTTCACGTCTGAGAGAATAGATTGATGCTAGTGCTGTTCTGGTAAAATGAGAGTGAGTTGTGTTTTGGGATTGATATGGAATGGATGGAGACGTCCAATAGTGGTTAGGCTTGCATTAACACCAATTTTTTCCTTTATCTTGGCAACTAAGTCGTGCGTATTAAAGGTTTTTCTTGCGTCCGTCCACGCTACTAACCAAACTGTGGCCTTTTATATTTTTCAATATTTATACTCATCACTTAAAAAAACGAATATTATTTTCCTAAATTTTTTTGTTTTATCGTACTATTTTTCGCGTTTACTTTGGCTTTCCTACCTCTTTTAAATGTTGTTCTTAGCTTTTCAAGTGGCGAACAATTTTATTTCCAGTTGATTCTCACGGAAATTCATATTCAATCAAAGTACTTAATTGTACTTCGAACCTACTGGACAGGGAAACTCAAGCATAGTCTGAAGAGTGCGACGCTGGGCCGGGTGCACTATCCAATTTCTCAACAACAAAGAGTTCGATCCGTACCAAACTTCACAGGAACACTCTTCAGACTATGCTTGAGTTTCACTGAAAATTTCAACAAAATCTTTATTTTCGTCGACTTTGTGACAGTGTAATTAAGTCTCTAACTTATCTGTATCGGAAAATATGAGGTTTTGAAAAAAAATTATGTAGAAAAGTGCCATTGAAGTGGCGTAATGTTTCTCTCTTTTTCCTCATATATCCAGTATGGGGTTCAAATCGATGTTTTGGAGTGGGATGGTAAACATTCATGCATTGTACAAATGTCACATTCGGTATTTAAGTTCGCATTCCATTCCCACAGCATAACGAATGATTAAGCATTTCGACCATGTTCTTGGATTTTTGAGCATCTCCTGCTCTGGACCAGACCCTGTTATGTATATCCATTTGTGTCAAACTAAGTAAGTAGCTGCAAGTTCCCACTTCGCTGGGACTTTTTTTTTGTCTCGTAGCAATAACAAATGTGCTTTTGTGTAATTTTAGAATGTTCCAGGACATTGTAGTAATTTCAAAAAATTCTAGTTCCAACAATCTCCTTTTACATGTATTCAACTGGAAGGGGTCAATTTCTACCGCCAGCATTACCGTTCTCCACTCGTGGCAACAGTCATTGCCATTGCCTGCATTTCCTACGACTAGTGAATTCACTAGCCCCTAGTAATCAAAAAAGGGGCTGCTGACTAGTAGTAGTAACGAAAACGCGCACTTACTGGTTCGCCTCTGCATAGCCTGCGACTAGTGAATTTACTAGCCACTAGGCAATAAGAAAAGGGGCTAGTGAATTACTATCGAAACGGGCACTATTGCCACCAAGTATACTGCAGGGTATATATGTATAGATATGCAGTATTCTACATATGTTTGATGTTTCTATTCAAAGATATAGAAGGATTGCATTACAATTTTCTGTTTCCGGTTCATTGTACCTTGGTTTTTGTTATATAAAATAAAATTTTTTATATTTCAGTAATTAACTAAAGGATAGCTTTTTATAAAGTGATTCAAAGGATTTTCTTTCTCTTTTTGCTACTGAAACTTACAGAAATGTACTTAAGTAGCTTATACAAATATACAGTAGATATTTCAAGCACTCATTGTTAGTCCAAATTTTACCTAATTTATTGAAATACATTTGCCTACTTCCCGCTTTTATAATATGCTTGTTTTCAATATGTTTTTGTCTATTTTTATATGTATCTTTTGTATGGTATTATAAATTTTGTTAATGTGTTTTACAATAATTTATTGTATCATGTGTTGAATTTTTCAAATATTTCTTTAAAAAAACTAACATGTTTCTTATCATTTCAATTTATTAATTTATTTTGTTTTTTTATTTATTTTCATTTCAATTTCAGCATAATTGAATAAAGTTTATTAAATGTAAATGAACTTCATAATTCAAATAAAATAAAGTGAAACAAATATAATTTGAAAAATAAAATTAAAAAAAAAAAAAAAAATTCATTAAAATACCAACAAAATTTTAAGTTGGCAAAATACAAATGAAAACCAACAACAACGCCAAGCAGAAGGAGACAATTACAACAACATTAAACTCAATTGAACAAATCGAAGAACATCAAAAACTGAATAAATTCTACAATAAAATAAAACGTAATATTTACACATTCAAACGTTTAAATCATAATCCAAGAAAATTTATTCAATCACCGAGTATCAAATAAGGAGTAAAGGAAAATATAAAAGAAGGAAAACCATAAACTATAAAAATATATTTCTCCTTATCATCGTTATCGGTCTCCTTTGGGCAGGAACATAAAGTGAAAGATAAAGAAGAAATTATACAACTGGAAGTTGTATGACAAATTAAAACTCAAATTGAAAGACCTGAGTGGCTCAGTGCTAAATTTGATTGTTGCCAATTGATAATTGTGTCAATTCATTGTCAGTGAGTATTGATAACCTCACTGGTGATCACCAATTATATTGACTTGTTCTTGGTGAACATTAATTGACGTAAACAAAGAGTTTAGACAGACGAACAGAAACACTCTGTTGAAACTGTTTTAGTCAGGAACATCAACACTGAACTAAGAAAGGAAGAAACCATTGTGCAGAAGCATAAAGGAAAATAGGAAGAGAAGAAAATAAAGTAAATAAAAAGAGGAAAAGTGAAAATTGTTGCAACAAAAAACAAGTAATAAGTAACGATATAAGTGAGACCCAGCTCTGATTTAACAAGAAAAAGTTTTTCGTTTACATTTCATCCTCAATAAATTTCTGTGGTCTCTCTTCTTCTGGTTTTTGGTGTATCTTTTTGGTGAAAGATCTCGTTTGTATTTAAGGCAACAACAAACCAAATAACCAACGAACCAACTTAGTTGAGTCGATTTCAGTGAGTGAAGTGGATTCGGTCAAAAAAACATCTACTCTTGTACTCTCTGTTTGTTGGCCCATTTTTTAAGCTGCTGCTGCCTACTATTTGAGTTGATTTTGGTTTTGACTTTTAATTCAGACTCTCAGCCTCAGTATCAGACTGAGACTCTTCAGGCGTCCACTGTCGGTTGCCATCTATAGCATATTGTTGCTAAAAAAAAGTTGCAATTTTGCTGCACTTTTCTCTTTACTTCTTCTTGTTGTTTCTTGATTTTTGGTTGTGCCAGAAACTGGTAATTGACAACAATAATAACAACAACAACTGAAATAACTACAATCAAAGAAGAAATAATATAACAAAACAGAAAAAAAAATAAATACAGAAGAGGCAGCAAAGAAACAATACTCAGACATCAAGCATCAGATGTTCTCGGCTGTGGATTATTACGCCGATATGGGACAAATCTCTCAAGATGTAAGTGAAGTTACTATAAATTCTATCTTTCAATACACATACTATATTAATCATTTCATTATATCCATAATTTAAAGTAATTTTTTATTTTATTTAATTTTATTTTATTTAACAAATTTCAATATTTTTCATAAATGGTGTCATTGACATATTTTCAAACAAAAAATAAAACAATAAAAATTGTTTGTGTCTTCTCCTTGAGACATTAAAACCATAAAAACTGGACAACAATAAAAAGAATTTATTTCAATTTTGAAAAGTGTTGAAACACAATGAATAAATGAATGAATTTATAAATACTACAATATAATGCACTTGTTGAGTTCTCGACTAAATTAGAAAAACAGAACAACTTTTGTTGCCACAAAAATAAACTCGTAAACTTTTTTTTTATGACTTTATTTATGCACATCACCAGCAACATCAACAACACAAACAACAACGTCGACGACAACAACAACAACAAAATAAAATAAAAATTGTCTAGAAATGAAGTCAAGTACTTGCTTGGTTAAATAAAAACAATAATAATAACAAACAACAACAAACTTAAGCAAAAGTAAAAAACAAAAAAAAATAAATAACAAACAGTTATGTGGCTCATAAAACACTTTGTATCTGTGTGTATATGTATGGTATATCTGAGTGTGTATGATATTTGTGTGTGTGTGTGTGTGTATTGAAAAAAGAAGGAATTGCACTTTTTTATTTTTTTTTTGCATTTATTATTTAAAATTTATGCACTTCAATACCTTGTTTATCTATAAGCTAAAAGATACAATTGTATGTTATACTCAAATGCTATATGAAGAAGTAATGATAATTAAAATTACTCATACGACAAGAAAACAATAAATTCTGAGTTTAAATCAATTAAATTTCGATTTCTAGTTTAATGTTGTATTAAGAGTTAAATATTAAAAATCCTATAAATCATATTGTTGATACTGTCACAAGAACATGAAATTCTGCATGAAGTTTAATATGGAAATTACTAATTTACAAAATGTTATTGTTTTTAATAACCGATTTATACGAAAGACCATATGTGTCAATAAGCAGATTATTGAGCTATTATACTAAATATTGTACTCTTGATTAGACCTTGTTTTCACTCATCCTTTCTGCGACTGCATTTTCTCTCGCAACTTTTCTTTGTTGACAAGGGGAAGAAGATGCCGACGAGGTAGCCGAGCTGTTTGTACCAACAGTTCTGCCAACGTTTTACCTTGTCTTTAGTCTCTTGTTGTTCGTGTTTGTTCTTAAAAATTTTTTGCTGCAAATGCATGCGAAATGAAAAATATGACGCAGAATGTGAAGAAAATTGCTCTGCGACAGAACTCATACCTTTACGAAGAAACAAATAAAGAGGTGTGAGAAAATTGATGCTAGGGTTCTAATGCTGAGTGCGAACAACGAATGGCCAAAGAAGATGAATAAGAGCATGATGCTGAGAGAAAACAAGGTCTTAGTACATATGTATATCTCTCCACTGACTAAAGACATTCATTCTTTAACTTTCAACAGTCCACCTTACTTTCTTTTACATATCAAACCAACATTTGCATTTTAATCAATGAATAAAATATTTCATCACATTTATTCACGGAATAATTTCTTATAATGAAAGTGCTTGTTTTAAGTAAAATTATTATGTTTTTTTTTTTAATTTTTAAAATATTATATAATTTTGTTTTATTGAATAAAATACAAGCAAATATTTATTGAATGATTGAAAGTAGATAAGTACAAAATATTCAATAAATAATAAAAACGTATGTATAAACAGAAAATAAAAATTCCATCAAATATCCGCATAAGTACTCGAAGTGCGTCAATTGGTTTTTTTTTCTTTTTTAAGTCTAGATTTATTTATTTATGCATTTTTATTTATTTAAGAAATTCATAACATTTTATTATATTTTTTTAATTAATAAGTATTGATGTTGAAAATACCGATTACTCTTGTACATTTCAACGAAAAGAGATTATAATAAGTAGGAGTAAATGATTAAGATTGAAAGAAGTCAGTCGATAAAGTTGGTATACGAGAATTAGTAATATTGAACATATTTCTGCAAATATAGACGGCTATATATATTGTAACTTAGAAAGGAACAAATTAATAAATTTTTACTCCAGTAATGCAACTTCTGATCTTTTCTACATTTCTTGCAACCCTTTCAATTGATTCGTCCGCTCTGCTCTACTCCTGATTAAAAATCGTGGTAGGTAGTATCGCTATACTACGCGGACTGCCGCTCTTCCTTAGATACTCTAGCCTGTCACATACCCATACAATTATGCTGGGTGCCCGGACATAGATACATCGTGGGCAATTGTGAAGCTGACGAACTAGCCAAAGAATGGACGTTACGTGAGGATGTAACGTCTACGGCTGGAATTCCGTGAAGCTCACTGTCAGAAAACTCTACCAAGTAAAAGCCAATGCTCTCTGGGTAGAAGAAGGCACTTGCAGCATAGCTAGGCAAACCTGTTCTAATATAAACAGGAAACGAACCGGCCAGCTGCTAAATCTCGGTAGAACCTCAATAAGCAAGAACATAAACGTAGTAACGGGCCATTGCGTCATAGGCAAACATGCTGGCAGACTTGGGCTTCCTCATTACGATTTATGTCGCAGCTGCAGCTCTAAAGAGGAGGAGCAGACTGTGCTTCACCTCCTGTGCCAGTGTCCAGCCCTCGCCAGAAGAAGATGGAACCACCTAGGCTCTGGGTTTCCCTTCAGCTTAACCGAACTATCATTCCTTCCAATCAGGGGAGTAGCTAGGTTCATTTCGGAATTCAAATGGCTCTCTGCATCGGACTAAACGGTGCCGTGTCAACTCTTTGCTGGTATCACAATGGGCTATACTCTTTTTTGTGCCTAAGGGCGTCTGAGGGCTGCCACTTAACCTAACGTAAGTCGCTATACTACCGTAATATTTTTTGCGTGAAAACATTCCTTTGAGTGTTTGATGTATGCACAGTGTATTCCTCTGTCAGAAGTTCTGACTCAGAACATACAAATTACTTGCCGCTACGGCTTTTGAGTCAAGAGATATATTAACAATATTGGCGACACATTCATCGTTTTAGATGTATCACTGAATCAGATTTAAACATGTTTTCACGTTAAAACAAACGCCGGGCCAGTGTTTGCGGATAAAATTAGTCATTCAAACCAACTTAAGGAACTTACCAAATCAATCTTTCAATGTGATTCTGTTTATGATTCAATTTACTTATGCTAATATTTTAAAAAGAAACCAACTGAAATACAATATTAGTTCAGTGCAGTTTTGAAAAGATTTTTATTTATTTACTTATATGTTTTTCATTTGTCATCCAACCCGAAAATCCTATTCAAATTATATTCATTAAAGTTACAGTATCCATTGAAATCTCCCCCAAAATCTGATTTAACGGTTTAAACCATATTTTAAAGATTGACAATTTTTTCATTTTCATTTCAATTTTTGTAGCAAATTAGACAAAAAAAAAACTGTGCAATCGCATAAATAATTCAAATTCTACTGAAAAACAGACAAACACAAGAAAAAAAAGAAAACAAATTTGTTTATGCTAATCAGTTTTATGCTGAACAGTAATGATCATTTTATTAGATACAAAAATAAATGTGTTGCTTCATAAGTAACAATATATGTTAATAAAATAAATAAATATTACAAATTGAATAATTTAAAAAAGTAAAATAAAATTAAATATTAAATAAGAGTTTCGCATTTAAAACACAATACAAAATATTGTTACGAATTTATTATTTATATAATTTTTGTTGTTTTTTTTTTCTTAATTTTAAAACAAGAAATACACGAGTATACAAAATATTGGAACCTAGTAAATATCATATTTTGTTTTTCGAGAAATCCTCCGCATTTCCACTTTATCTATCCATAACCGGGTTTCTTTCTTCCATCCGTATTCTTTTTCTGCTTCTTGTCATCAGCTGATTTCAGAGCTACTCTGATCATTGATCAATGCCTTAGCAGAACCTATTCATGACTATGATTTGTACTGTATTTCAACTATCAGGCCACATAAATTTCTTTATTCCACTTATTGTTGCTAACGGTAGAAAGGAATTAATTTTATTAACTACTACGAGTATTTACACAAATTCATGAATTTTATGTACGAGTATGCATGGCTGACAATGAGTTGAAAATGTTATTTACTATTTAATTGCTATACTTCATGATTTAATCATATTGTTTTGACCATCACTATACAGTTTGGTCATATTATGTTTAAGTATTTTCATTTGTCGATTGTTTTTTGTTTACAATATATTGAATTATTTTAAGCGCATATTTTTTTTTACTTGTTTTTGTTTTCAACGCAATTTTTTTGTATTTAATATTATTTTCACAGTAGATTTAATACTAGGACATTATCACTGTATCTTGGTGTTTGTAACCCATAGAACTATTGACTGAATAATCATTATAATAAAGGGAATCGATTGGGTCGTAACCTTCTGTTTGTCTAGTGTCTGTGAAAACTATTAGCTGTTTTAAGGTTATGAACAAATAATAAATATGTCGATACTAGAATTCTTCGATTACTATTATAGAAGAGGTTGTCATTGCCATAAAAAACCAATATGACCTTGACGTTACTAAAATTCTTCGATCAGTAGAAGTGTTAGTCAATACCATGGTTTCAAAGTTCACACCTTCACAAAAATGATTTAAAATAACCTCTGATAAAAGTATAAACATATCTTTGACTTTTAATGAAAAACATGATCTTCTTAAGGGATGCCAAAGGGGCATAAGAGCTTCGGTGAGCCCGAAGTTAATGTTTTCCCCTTGTTTTTGTTTTTCAGATTTGTTTATTTCTTATACTTGTATGATAAATTATATTTGCTCTAAGTTGTTGATTATTTAAATAGAATGGCGCCATCATTGAGATTTTTCAAATTGTTTAAGTTAACTCATAATACTTTTTTCTTTTTAATATTTTTTTTTTTCTATTGAAATTTATCATATTTAAGTTAATTTAATTGCTTGGGATTAAATTTCTTTCATTCATGATAAGTTTTTATAGTCAATTTCTTATATATACATACATACATATTTCTTTATATGGTAATTTGCACAGTAATTTGAGTTTTGTTGTTTAGATGTTTCTATTGTTCTTAAATGCTGTTGTTGTTGTTGAAAAACTGGGTCAATTGTGTTGTTTTTTTAATCTCACTTGAAATAATTATAATTAAGTATTATAATAGTATTTGTGTTCATTGTTGATTTAACAGTTTTTGTTCTATACTTTGTTGTTCTTCATATCTTCAATAAAAATATATAACAACAAAAACCAAATGTACCAGCAGTGTGTGTTGTTTTTGTTTTTTATTTATCATTTAAACAGTTTTAGTTCTACTTAAAAAAATAAACCTAATTTGATTAAATCTAAAGCAAAAAAAAAATAATTAAAAAAAAACTGAAGGAAAAAGAAAAACAATACAATCTTGTCTAAGAAAACAACAAAATACCAAAAAACTAACGTCATCACATAGAATTGTTCTTGTTTTTTTAGTATATTTTGTTGTTGTTGTTTTCTTTTGTATTTTTTTTTTTTTTTGTTTAAACGACATCTAGGTGGATCATGCTGTTGTTGCTGATTAAAAACGTTGTTCAAAGCAAAACAAAAACAAGAAAAGAAGCTAACAACTTTGGTCTCACCAAAGCTTGGATACACTTCACTAGCATCCATTGTAGAGCAGGAGGAAGTGCTTTTGCAGTTAGTTTCTATTATGAACAACGGAGATTGAATAATAATTGCTGGGTGTCAACTAATTTTATTCATTCAATAGCTGTGCCCACGACTTCGTAATAGCGTGTATTTTGCTATCTTGTTTCTTAATTATCAGATGTTTAATGTTACCGCGCAGCAAAAGAGGAAAACATTCGAAAATCGGCCAAAAAGTAGGCAATAGAATGAAAAATATGAATATGTTTTGATTTAGTAGGTCGATTTTGATACATCTTATTGCTAAATGTTATACAAAGCTTGCTAAAAGTCACCAGTCAAAACCGCATTTAAATAGGTTAAGCCGTTTCTGAGATTAGCGTGCACAGACACAAAACTTACGATTTTATATACATATAGATTATTGTATTTCAACAAGTCAGAAACCGAATCAATCGAGGCTCAATTGGATTGGATTCTCCTTGTAATGCACGAACATTACACTTACATGATAATAGAATATTTCCATTAGTTGTAGAGAAGTAAACTAGTATATAGAAGAAGAGTTGAAAATATTCATTCGTGTTCTCTTGCTTTATCAACAAAAATTTCATACACATTCATATGGTGGTCGCAAGCTTGAGGCAGCAGCAGTCACTACTACACTTTTTATACTCTTCACCGGAGTGAATAGTATTATAAGTTTGTCATGAAGTTTGTAACACACAGAAGGAGATATCGCAGACCACATAAAGTATGTATATTTGTGATCAACTCGATGAGACGAGTTGATTTAGCCATGTCGGTCTGGCCGCAAACTAGTCCCTCAGTTTTTGTACATAGGTTTCTTTTTAACAAACGCTGCACATTTGTCGGAATCAGCCGAATCGGACTACTAGGGGTGTACCTCCCATACAAACCCCCTTTAAATTTATGTTCTTATTAGAAAAAGTTTTTTGTGTTTTAACGTAACGAACTGATATAAGTTTCTGGGCCATATCCACGAACGTTGTGATGTTTCATGATCCTAGGGTTACCAGGAGGGGTACCTCCAATACAAATTAATTGACAAACTTATAAAGAATAAAAGTTCAATAAAATTGCCACTCAAACTGTGTTCTTTGTTGATACTCAAACTGTAACAGAGAGAATGCAGTGATGCTAAGAAAAGTAGGTTGGATGAAACCCGGAGGAGCGTGAAGAGTATTACATCTTTGGCATAGCCAATGATAGCCTTCTTTCTGGTTTTTATATACATATTTTATTATTTTTTGAATTGGATTATTTTTTGTTCCAGAAAAAAAAACACACACATGGCAAATGACCAAAAATAAGTTTATAAAGAAACTCTGGGCAAATTAAATATGTAGATACAACAATAATAATGGCAACAACAACAACAACAACAAAGAATACTTTTATGTATGAAGATATAAATTTATTTACGCAACAGATACATAATATGGGAATTTAAAGTGAAATCGAGGAAACGTCGTAGTACAAAGTTCATTAAAAAGAAACAAAAAATAAAAATACGTAATATGTTTCTTGTAACTTCTTTTGAATAATTTTAAAAACATCTTCAAAACCTTATTTATAAAATAAAATTACATTTGTATGTAGTTGAAATGACCTTCAAACGATCTTCCTTAAATGGTCTCGTTTACAGTAAATACAAACCACTTTCCGATCTCAATGACAATGGCATTTTGAATTCCATAAACTCTTTGATGTAGGCATTATCGACCAATAAAACATCGATTAATGACATCGATTATTATTTTTACTAATTAATCAATACACCAATTGATTGCTGCTTAAAAAAACGATTAATCATAAGTAAATAAACTGAGTATTTTAGTGGGTGGATAAAATGATAAGCATTATCCACCATTTCGTTGCTTAACGTTATTGTTCTTACTTGTTTGTCCAGTCCGTATATTTTTGTAACCGAACCGGATATATCGATTATTCGATTAATCGAACCCAGATGACATCGATTAAAAAAGATTAGATTATTTCAACAAAATATCGATTATTTCGATTAGGCATGTCAATTCTGCAATAGCGGTCATCAGCTAGTTATCTAGCCCAGTCCATTTGTTTGGTCTTACTGGCATATTACAGACACCTTTGACTATCAATAAAGTCTTTAATGCATACATATATCTCTTGCAATAGCAGCCATCAGCCCATTGTCTAGCATAGTCCATTTGTTTGGTCTCACTGGCACATCACAGACACCTGTGACTATCAGTATTAATGAGATTACTTTGAATCTTAATCTAGTGGCTCAATTGAGCCCGGAACTTGCCGTAATGTCTGCTCTTAATAGTTTTGCAGCCTCGGTTAACACAATGTTAAATAGTCAAAGCCAAAAACCCTAGCAAATATCCAAAGTCCATGCAATTAAATTGGTAAAAGTATTTAAGATTTGTTAATAAAACAGATGGGCAATACAGAAATCCACAACAGCCATAGATTCCAGTGATTCTGGACTTCATTTAAGTAAGACTGATAACCAAAACCAACATGAAGAGTTCGATTTTGTCAATGCCAAGAGAATATTCAAATACTTTTTTACCATTAAAAGAAATGACAAACATTTTTATTACATTGTACTATTCTATTCTATATGATAGAAAAAAAGAGGGTAGTGCATACATTTTTGATGTCATTTCATCTGTTAGCAACTGTTATTCATGCTATAAGTAAGATATGAAAATCAAACATATTTGTTATAAAATAAATATCAGATGTTGTGTGGCATAAAAATATACTATTGTAAAATACTGGCAAGCGCTTCGTTTTGAGAATTTTTACTCAATCCTACTGCACTACACTTCACTTTATGCTTTATACTTTCTTTCTTTCTTTCTAATTCACCTTTTTATATGTTCAATCACATTGTATACTCATTGTAGATATTTTGTTTTTCTTTAGAAAGGAAATAATAATAATAATTTTATTTTTGGTTTAATTCCAAATGGTTTTGAATTTTAAAATTAGAAACACTTTTGAATGCGGAAGTGTCTTAGTACATATACTTATATATTTCTATATACTGACCATGTTTTTGTTGTTGTTTTTATTTCGAAATGCATTTCAAAACATGCAGATGAAGACAATTATTACAATAAAATTATTTTATTTATGATACTCATAATACAATAATGTACTTGAAAATAGTTTATACTATAGTTTTTCCATGGCATGTGATAAATACTTATGACAAACAGAACACAAAATGAAACTTTTCTATTATTAACGTAATCTACTTAACAATCTTCTAGAAAGAACTGTAAACAGTTAATAAACATAGAGGTGACTAACTTTATAAATGCATTGTACGTATCTTTTGTTCTTATACCATATAGTATTTATTTCACAATTTCTTATCAATTAATCCATATAAGTATGAATGTAATTATGAGCAAATATTATATTAAAATACTTGCATACATCTATGTATCTACAAATACTCGTATTAATACATTTGTTATTCATTTATTATCATTATGATTTCAACATTCATTATTGTTATCAAATAAAACTTATCAATGAGTGTTGTGTTAAATTAAGTTGAAATCCAAATTTTTTTTTTTTTTTTTTTTTGCTTAGTTTCGCCCATTTTATACTTATGTTCAATATTACAAGACCACAACGCAATTGGTGCTACTGTTTATGGCAATATAGACAAGCAATATGTGTGTGTGTAAATTGAAGTTAAATATATTAAATATCATGTTGGCCTCAGTCATATTCCATTCCATTCATTCAGCAGTTCTTTCTTTATCAGTAGACAAAGCGACGCATTGAAAACCAGACAAAGTGTCAGGCAGCTGCTTTACTCATCGTCAAGTTACATACAAAAAAATAACTCATTGAGGTTGGTCATCATTGATATACATACATACATGTACATACTATACTTTATGTAAAAAAATAATAACATACTCAGATGTTTGTTGAGATACATTTGTATATACATACATACATACATACTATGTATATAATAAGTAGAATATTGTGTTTGTTTCTTAATAATCAAATCATTAATCATAAAATTTAATTAGAAAAATAAAAAGATAGAAACAAACAAACTATAAAAAGACAAAGAGATTTGGCCACACTTTTGATTTTGACAAGCAGCCAAGAAAATAATGTCATCAGCTTTCAAAATTAAATTAAATATACGATACAAAGAAATAAAATTTTTGTTATTTTATAATTTTATCATTTATAATGTTTTTTTTTTTTGTTTTTCAATTTAGAATCTTTTCATAAATTAAATGTTTGTGCCAACAGCAACCTGAAAAATATAAGTATAATAAGTACCAATCATTGGCTAAGATGATCAAATGAATATACTTATATCTCAGAAACTATAAAATTAGATTTTAGGATTGTGGAAAATTCGTTATTTAAGAAAAAAAAATAGTTATTTTTTAGAGAGCAGAACGTGTCTTGTTGTCTATTGAAAAACATAGTTATGAAAACAGGGAGGAAGGATTGGATCGATCAGTAGAGAGACAGACTAATAAAAGATGTATGTAGAGTGTGTTGATGATCATGTCGTTGTCATTATTAATTCGATCAATTCGATTTTTATTTATCTTATATTTAAGAAAATTTCTTATTTATCAACATTTATTTAAATTATTTAATTAAAAGATTTTATCTACTGGAGGTTCAGTTGGATGTATATACTCGTACATAGTAGATATCGGAGTCTGGTCCAATAATTAATGCTCTGCTGCCTTTTCTTCTTCATTTCACAATCTACATTAGTCGTTTCGACTCATCCATATATTATGTAAATGTTTCATAACTCTGTAAAGTCCTGTTAAGCCTAAAACTACACAGATACCTATCCAATTTGTTTCTAGTACTTCTTGTATTCTTCTTGAGAGAGCTAGAAGGCATGATAATTGTATTTAATAGTCATATTTTTAATATTATTATTATAATATATTTTGTGATCAACCAATTGGTGCAATTTACCATCAAGAGTTTGAGTATTAATGTTGTGGAACTCCAGCCCGCAGAATTGTTCTAGTTCAATAAGGACGTTGGCAGTTCCTTTTCTGGCAAGTTCATCTACCTCTTTATTTCCAAGATACCCTCTGTGCCCATGTATCCAAAAAATATTGCTGTTAGTCGTTTTAGACATGTTAAACAGTCCCAAATAAGCTTCGAGCTATCTCGAAAGCGTTGAATGCTTTTCGTGAAGCCTTGCTGTCTGAATTAGTCTGTAAGTGCCTTTTGACTGTAGCACACACTATTTCTTCTCTTAGACATAGTTCTATTGCATGAATTTCAGCCAGAAAAAAAAATTCTCCGCTTAATAAACGCTTTCTGTGGTTTTTTCCTATAGTGTTCCTTTTACCGTTCATGGGGGTCACAGACGGGTTTTGGTCTTAACTATGTCTATGTGCCCTATTCGGAAATGTAACTACAAACATTTGGACGCACAGAGATCACTTAGGATAAAGTTGCTTTTGCTCAGATAAGGCTCATCCCTGAGTAGGAACTTTAGGTACCCTACCGAATGTCTTTCGTTATATATGGTAGATTGATCTTTTATCATAAATAGCATTGCCTCCTTGGATTAGGGGTAGGTTTAGGTACACTTATGTATATGAATTTCTGTTAATAGTTAAGGATATAAGAAATTCAAATCAGCTCTCAACATTTCAAATGTTTGTTTAAATTTGTTTGTTTTTTGTTGTTGTTATACAATTTAAATAATAAAATTAATTTTTTATAGTATTGATTCATTAAATAAACAAATGATGGTGGAAACAATTAAATATTCTGTTGTTAATGTTGATTTTGTTGTTCGAATATAGTTTATCATGTCTAGACTATTTTGCAGTTATCTGCTTCTGTTGTTCTTATTGTTATTGTTGCCTTTTTTTCCTGTTTTGTTGTCTGAGTATATAATTTTTATTAAACAGACAAAACAGTGGGAAAGAGAGAGGGAGTAGTGGTAGATCAACAACTCACTAGAACCTGACTCAACAAAAAAAAAAAAAAAAGACGCAACCAAATAGATAAACCGACAGACAAACAGTAAGTTTATCAAATATTTTAAATTCACCCATAAAATGATGTTTTAAACACATTAATTCAATTCAGCCACTTGCATTTTGTTGTATCTTATTTATTTTTATTTTTTATTACTTCAAAATGATGTTAATGATTGATTCATCGAACAGTTTTTAATCAAACATTTTATCTTAAGAAAGACTATCGAACAAATGAAATAAATTGATCTTTTTTTGTATGTTTTTTTTTTTTTTTAAAGGATAAATTAATTAGTCAGAAACATTGGCATTTACATATGTACATATATGGAAAGCAACGCAGAAAGAACATTAACTTCGGTTCCAATAAAGCTGACATAACCCATCACGCACTCAGGATATGAAGAATTTAGCTAAATTAATTGGTCAGAAGCACTGACACTAACATGATAATCAAATCTGAAGATATTTGTTTTAGAATTTGCTTATAGGACAGTTCATTTGTCAGATTGCTTAAACATACATACTTACATGTATTTACCATATGTATGTCCGATTATTCCAATTTTTGGTTGAATGTTATCTTTCTTTATCTATCTGAAAAGTTTTGATCAATATACTTTACTCATTAGTGAGAAATGTAAAAATAAAATACCGATAATTAGGCTGGCAAATGAGATAGAAATGTGTGGGGCATATGACGGGATTCGTGAACGTCCTTAGGTTTAGATTTTAAATTATTAATTTTTGGATTATGCATTTTAAAAGATTATTGTTTTAAATTGTTTTATTTTTATTTGCTTTTATAATAAGAACAATATTAACAACTGAACTATGGTCTTTGTATACCTGTAGTCCCTTCTGCTCATCTCATATATGATTACCATGGTGTAAGAAATAGAGGTGACGCCATTAGTTTACAGTTATGTGTCGTTTTCAATTTTTGCCGTCATTCGTATATCAGTGTATAGAACGCTGAAATAATGCATTAAGTGTTGAACATGATTTGAAAATGCATCGAAAATTGAAGAATTTGAAGAATTTTCATAGCACTGCTTCTTCAATTATCAATGCATTTTCAAATCATGTTCAACACTTAATGCATTATTTCAGCGTTCTATACACTGATATGCGAATGACGTCAACAATTGAGAGTGAGCAAATTTCAAGAGAATAAAAGGCCCTAGTGGCGGTACCTTGTATTATTGTACCATGTATGATTACTATACTATATTCTAAAGAGTTCCAATAAGAAAGACTTTGAATAAAATAGTGAAATTAAAAAAAAAAAAAAATTATAATATTTTGTCTACTAATGCAATATGCTTAAACATGCTTAATATTATTTACGACTTCTTAAGTAGTGGATTTCAGAAAAGATTTTGAATATACATATGCTGATAATTGGATTGATCAGAATAATATGAATAGGTTAAATTTTGTAGCTAGTATGGCTTTTTGCATGAGGAAACTTCTTCACACCAACTTCTACATATAATTGATTGTCAATATTCTTAAAATTATTTCTATGTGTTGATGGATCTTTGTCAAAAAACATTTTATACCAACTTACTCATTTGGATAAAACTTGTAACCCTTACAGTTAAAGCAAAAAGATATTTATTGAATAGAATTGGATTGATTTGTATTTTATGGTATTTATAGTTCCCATAGATTGATCATTCAAATGGATTATAGCACAAGATGTGTGGTTTGTTTTTATGTGAAACTAAAGTTGTCATTATGTATTGCATATCAAAATGGCAACTTTTAGTTTGTGGATTATATTTAGTAGAACACATAAATTTGAAGAAAAAAAAACAACACAACGAAAAAACTCTCATATAACAAAACAAGTTCTAATATATTATTATTTTTATTGTTGTTGTTGCTATTGTTATTACTATGATTGTTGTTTTTATTGTAAATTGAATTAATTATGCCGCAGCAACAGATTCGTTGCACGCCATTTATTTTGCTTTAGATACAATCAACAATAATAACAACAACAACAACTAAGTACTTAGATAGATGAAAAGATACAATGTTTAATTATAGTACATGTGTAGTATGTATATGTGTGTGTGTGTGTGTGTTTACATGGTTACTTGTTATTTATTCATTTGTATTGTATTTGTATGAAAATGTGAAAGGCCCGTCATTGTTGTTTTTGTTATTTTCTTATATTGTATTTCTTTTTCAATTGCAAACTTTTGATGTTGTTACATCGGTGCGCTTTTCAAATTGTAATTTTTTTATCTACATATGGACACAGTAGTTAAGCGCAACCTGTTAGTTGTGCTGTGCCTTCCTATTATTGTATTGAAAGTAGTAGATATGTATGTAAGTAGTACATTCACATGCCATCTTGCAACAAATGTTTGTTGCGCTTGTGCAATGAAAGTTTTTTAAGTGTTCTCAAATTTGATTTGAAATGCATACAGAATATTGACTTTGGTTTCAAATTGGATTCTAAGACCATTATTACACACGGCAATTTAGCGAGAGCATTTTTTGTTGATTCTTCTTTGTGGTTTCTGACAAATTTCTTCACATTCCATGTTATATTTTCCATTTTGCATGCATCCTCACTCTACGCAAGCCAAACGGAATGCACAAACAACGAAATACTCGAAAAGAAAATTTAAACGTCGACAGAACTGCCATTAAATGCCTTTTAGACGGTCAGTTCAGTTTCAGTCCATGTTATCGCACCGATAACCGAAACGATGACAGAAAAATGGTTTGATGCCCAGCTTATTTGTCAGTCCATTTCGATTTCAGAAGCGATAACATGGACTCAGACTGAGCTGACCGTCTAAAAGTCCTTTTAGGTGCTGATACAAGCAACTCGTTACTTCTTCAGGCGTCGTACGTCTTTCCTCTACAAATGAAAATTGTGAGAGAGCTGAATTGACGTGTGTAATAATGGTCTAAGGTAATAGATCCACACTTTGTCTGTGGCATCACAATGGCAACCGGCTACCACCCATATCAAATCGTACATATCGTATATGCTACCACTGGCATAAGATAAAACAAGAAAACACGAGAGCGGCTTAGCATTTACCAGACAATAACCGCTGCCTTGTTCCAAAAATCCTCTCTTTTACACTTTTTTATGCTTTTCCTTTTGAAAATCCCATTCTTTTCTTCCCCTCTTCTTCCTTAATTACCAGCCTCTTCATTATTTTTCTAAGCTGCTCATTCTAGGGATACGCTGCTTCTTGATCAACATGTTGGCAGCAAACTGTCGATCGTTTCGAACTATTGTATCACTGGCCCCTCTTTAGACTCGTAGCTTCACTGTTTCCCATGTACTTTGCCAGATGATTAACGTGCACCACTTATCTTCGGGAAGTCGTATGTTTCTTCCAATTATTCTTCCTTTTAGAAAGTGTTACTAGGTAGTCTCTATCTTCTTTTTCCTTTCATATTACAATACAATTTATATGCCGCTTTACGAGTCAGAGAAGTTATTCTGACTGTAGCTTATTAATTTAACGTAATAGATAGTGCTGGGGTGATAGATTGGTTTCGGTCCATATGGATATGTTAGGTTAATTGTCATTGTATTTTTTCAAAGCAAGGCTATATAGCGACTATTCCTTCTAGTGTTCGGGGACTTGCTGTAGTTGTAAGAAATCATAAGAAGTGTCTATGCCAACTTTCAAACAAACTCTGTGGGCTTACTAAAGCATGGTTTTCTTTGCTATAAACTTACTAAGTGTCTTATATGAGAATATGATTATATTGTTGGTGTTTTTTTTTTTTTTGTATTTATTGTTTAAATTTGAATAATTTAACATTAATCGGTGTAAGTTCGGGTTGGGTTGGGTTGGTTGAGTGAGTGAGTTGTTTTTGAAATTATGATTATTTCATTACATTAAAATTATGCTCTGTCACGCGTCAGGGATCTTTTAAAGTAGCAGCAAGCAACATGAATAATAAATAAATAAATAATATTGTAATAAACAAAATAAACATAAAACAAAAACAACTTCCTCACTTCGTTTACTTTTTTCTTTATGATTATTTAGTTTTGTTTTTGTAATCATTCACGCCCTAAACATGTTGACCTTTTTTGTATTTCTCATCGCTTCTTCAAGTTTAACATTTTTATGGTTTTTTTGTTTTTGACGTTTGCTTTTTTTTTTGCTTCTCACTTACACGATTTTGTTTTGTTCATGTTTTTCGCGCGGGCACTAAAAGAAGAACAATAACAAACAATTAAATTTTTGAAGCTTTTTTTATTTTATATTATTTTGGCGCCAATTGTGGAATTTTAATTTTATTATATTTATTGTTGCTGATATTTTTTTTTTTTTTTTGTATACAATAAACTTATTGTATTTTAATATTTTAGAAATCATAACAAAACACCATGAAAAAGAATTTACAAGGCTTAAATAATAAATATTTTGTGATTTTTCCATCAAATAAATATGTAAATATTCATAAAGAAAGGGGGCCAAGTTTGGTGCAAACAATGTTCAGGAATGTTATTGTAGGTTATAAAAGAGATAAGATTCAGGTTTGGACAAAAAACTACTTACGTCCTTCATTTCTCCTGCTCCCTAGCGAGACCTGTCCTTTTGAAAAAATAATGAATACAATGATGATGCAGTTTTGCCTAAAATCATACTTTATTAGATTTAATAACTTTCTTCCATACAAGCTTAGAATAATATAATAAGCACAATCAAAACAGAAAATCACAAACGCATACATAAGATTTCAAAATGAACAGAAGAAGTAAAATTAAATTAAAATGAAATGAAATTTAATTAAATGAGTACTTGGTTTGCCCTCCACAGGCTTTTATGACTGCCTGCATGCATACGAACATTGAAGTGACTTCATATTCAATGGACATTATTCATAGCCATTCTTGAATTGGAGTAGTAGTAGTGGCATGAAATATTCTTACAGACTTATCTACAGGCAAATAGTGGCACCATACAAATTTGTGGTATCACAACCTCATATAACATAAGTGAATTAAAAGCTGGACAAAGCAAAGTTTTAAGATATTTAGACTCCACCTGCTTGTACTAATGCCCATGTAATTGGTATCCAACTAATACAATATTTTATGCAATTATGATATTTTTGATGGAACAAAACAAGTCTACAATCTTTTAAACGTATTCAATTACTTTAAAGTCTGGGCTTTGATATATTTTATTCAATTTATTTATTTATTTGTTGTTGGCATATAATTAAAATTACAATCTAACATGGTATGGGCATAGTACAGCAGTCAGACCTTAATAATATGAACGGTGAGTTTTGATCAATATCTTGTTGGAAAATGCAACTCTCACTTTTAATTTGAGTAACTGGTAATGAACATGGCATCCGTTTAGACCTCACTCATTTATTATAAGTTTCTAGGGATGATTATAAATGAAATACAAAGTCAGAAAGTCATAAATATATAGTGCAAAGAATCATCATGTAGAGTTTGCAAGAAAGTTATATTATCAGAAGAGGTAAATAAAATAAATTAGCAATAAAGGAAATTCGATTTGCTTTCGATTTATTTGGGATTACAAGTAACATCTCATCAGCTTTGTACGTCCGATGACATCAGCATTAATTTTGCAAGTGAATTTAGAAGTGATTTCAGTTTCATTAGGAACCTAAGCTAAGTACATAGGAAAGCAGTGCAGCATTAAACAAATTCAAAGATTAACGGACTTAATGAACGAAACATAAGTATGTATAAGACACCTAACGGACTGAAACTATGTAATACAAAGACGAGAAACGTTATGATTTATTGAACATTACATATTGTAGTTCAGTAATACAAACACAAATCAATCAAGTACGGAATTAGAAACCAACATTCCATTAGGAAAAATGGTTTAAACAATTGTTATGAATGATTACACCCACAAAATCATTCCAACTTTGTCGGCCAAAGATCATGAATAACAATTGTAACGGAATTTCATTTCTTTAAAATCTAATTTTTTTAATTTTTTTTTTTATATTATTTTAATTTAATAAAGGAAATTTACATGAGCCTAGAAAAAACATGACATCTAAAAAATATCTTCTATTAAGCAGATCATTGGGGTGAAGCTTTTCAAACGACGGCGGATTGTGTTGCGTGTAAGACATCTTGCCAGATGATTCGGGTGGTTTAGCAGACGATCATTGTATCGGCTGCTGAAAAAATTTATTTCCTCATTCACCGTAAGCATCTTAAGGTCACGGTGTAGAATGGTGTTTCTAACATACCATGGTGCACCAGTTATGCGTCGTAGGGCTTTGTTTTGAGTTGCTTACAACTTTTTGATGATGTGTGGTGCTGCAGTCCTGCACAACTTGTTTATAAATCATCAACTTGTGGTTTAGTGACAGTTTACTTTTCGTTCGCAGTAGCCAGTCCAGTTTCTTCATATTTTGATAGAAACATGCAGTGACTATCTTCACATGAGTGCGCCAAGTAAAGCGCTTATCCAGGTTCAGACCTAGGTATCGAATATGAGCCACCTGAGGAATGATTCTAGAGTTATATGAAATAACTGGACAAGCGCCACGCCTCAATGTGTACGTGCAGTTAGCAGATTTAAGGGGATTTATACCAATGTTCCATCGCTTGGCCCATGCTTCAAACCTCTGTAAATAGCTGCTTCAATGGGGGAAGTGGAGTTCGCAAGTATGGCGGTATCATCTGAATAGTTTGCAACCAACAAATTATTATTTTCCGGCATCGGCTTATCCGCCGTGTATAAAGAGTAAAGAACTGGAGCAAGAACACGGCCCTGCGGTACACCAGCCTTAATGCGCCTTATGCCAGAGATCATGAATAACAATTGTAATGGAATTTCATTTCTTTAAATTCAAATTTCATCCATGAAAAGATCAATTTTGTAGAAATGTATTGTAATAAAAATAATAATAATAATCATAATAATAATAATAATAAATTTAAATTAATATTTTATTATTGAAATTGAAATTGAATTCAATGTTGTGTTGTGTTGCGTTGTGTTGTTTTGTATGCATTCATGTGCTGCAAGTGCAATGAAACCAGTTTCACTATACCATATTTAACAAAATAAATAAACAAAATGTAATAAATAAACAAAATCAACCAACAAAGTATATACAACAGAATAGCAATAATATAATAACATAATATTGTAAATACATAGTATTACTTACTTACTTGAATGTGAACAGGTTTTTCTCTTTTTTTCTTTACTTGTTGTGTTGTAGGTACTTATTTTTTGTAAATTGTGGGAGTGATTTAAATTGATTGTTGTTGGTTGAAATACATTGAAAAAATACTAATAAATTTATGGTTTATTTGTTCAATTAACATTAACAATCAAATTTTAATTTTAGATAAACTAAATTTGTTTGATTGAACTTAAATAGAAAAGGTCATGATGTTTGTAGTGTAGTAATGAGAGTATCACATTTAATTTTAAGGTTAAAAGTAAATTATTTATGAATACATTTTATTAAATGTTTTTGTTGAAATGCCTGTAGCATGACAATAACATTAAACATTAACATTAAATATAAATATTGTAAGTTGAATATTGATAACTTGTTTTGTTTTTATAGTATTTCTTGATGTTGTCCATTTTTTATGTTTAAATTGAGATAATTTAATGAACTGGCGCCACTTGAAGTTGAAAACCAAAACATGATAAAAACAACAATTTTTTTTTATTTATTGTATTATTAAGCAATAATTTTATAAGTATCCTTCAAAACTCATAGACAAAACAACAAAAAACTTATAAAATAAGTTATATTAATCGGACAGCATTGATAACATTTAGTAATGTACTTGACTACTACTTAGATTGAGGTTCTTAAAAGCTAATTAGTATAGGACAACTTATAGTTCTAATTACTCTTATTATCTTTTATGGTGATTTTTGACATTTACATATATGTACATATGTATATAGTCTAGATGCACTTATGTATTGGCTAGGTGGATTATTAAATGGGAGAGGTTTTGTATTCCCACCTAATGTTATCCAATTGTCTTCTTATTACATATAAGAACTATAATATATATAAGCTTATATTGGTTGAATCGCTGTATATTAGAAACTTTTATTTATCATGTATCTATTGAGCATTATATGATTGTCATATTAAATCAATATTGTTTGTCTGTCTTGTAAAACTCACACATTCAGTGTTAAAATTTCCGTTCTCTTCAGTTTACTAAATGTTCTTTTGTCTTTAACAACTCTGCCTTTCCTGACATTTCGTCTTTGCAGCAACATGATCATCGGATTCATGCAAAATTTCGATTAAAACGTCCACGATTAGGAATTGAAGCACACCCTGATTTCATATGGTTACTGGATAGTATGTTGTTGTAGCGCCTTTGAGTAACCTTGTGGTCGGTCAGATCTTCTACAATGTAACGAGCGTTGATATGATGATAATATACGGACCTTTCAATTACAACCAGATCACAAATATTGAAATTACTTAGTAAGAAATGTTGTGCGTCGAACTCTTGTTCCTATTTCCGATGGTCGGTAGCAAATTTAGTTGCTGCTTATTGATGATTTTGCCATGTATTAAGAAATTAACGATGTTAATGCTTGGATAAATAGTTTACCAGACACATCGCGGTTGGAGCGAACTTTCTATTGAATTGATGCGTGTGATTGTCTATGACAAAGGACATTTACGGGTATGAAGACCTCATCAAGCATAAAGCACCTTCACTAGTCTGTCGCAGAGCAGAATTAAGAAGTTGTTCTAGAGATAAACCATAATACACGTATCATTCAATTGTTTAACATATTTATTGAACAATCTTTCTTATTATTTCTATAGAATTGTTCAAAAAGTAATCCCAAAAATCACATTTACCGTATAACCCTAACCTTAGCCCATTAGACTTCCATTTATTATATTTTGTTCCTTGCAAATATACTTAGACTTCATTCACACTCAGCCTGTTTGCGACTGCAGACAAGGGGCACAAGAGGCCGACACGGTAGCCGAGCTGCTTATACCATCAACAGCTTGCAGTTCTACCGACGTTTATCTTTTGCGTCTTTCGTTGTTTGTTCATTTAGTTTGGCTTGCGAAATGCAGAATATTGTGGTCAATGCAATGGAATGGAATGATACAAAATTTGCTTTGCGACAAAACGCACACCTTTATAAAGAAACAAAAATGAAAAGGAATGTGAAAATAATTGCTAGCGTGCTAATGCTGAGTGTGAATCAACACCTTCGCAAGTTTGACGTAGAAAAGTTTATTCTTAATGTTTCTATTCGGTTCCTCAATTGCATCTAGTGTATAGAAAAGAATCTTATAATAAAACTCATTGAATTCTAAAAAGCTTTACAAATTTGTCCCAGAGAAGGATACGATTGAATAAGATGGGATGCCAGAAAATTATGTAACAAAATTACTTCATTGACTTCATTACGTAGGACATCAAATACTCATCATCAAATGAATAAATAAAGTGATCTTTATAAACAACCTACATACCTAATACTTATTTGTGTGAAAACAGTCTTGTTTAATCTATTGTTGTTGTTTAATAATATTGTCTTTACTGATTATGTTGTTGTTATTGTTGCTAAAGTTGTATGGTATCTTTTAAGGTGTGTCAACGCGTTTTTATATAAATTTGAAAAGCCAAAAGATACAACAAAAAAAAAAAATGTAAATAAATAAAACACTTTATTCGGATTTATCTAAAACTCGTTTATCTTTTGTCTTTTCGCACACTGTTTTGTTTTTTTTTGGTTATATTTATTATAATATCATTTAAATTTTTATTTTGCTGTGCTTTGTTTTATGTTTCATCGAAATGTGCTTCTTTCCATTTATCATTCCGTCGTCTCCCAGTTGATATTTGTTTGCTTATTTGTTTGTTTGTACTAAGTAAGTATCTTGTCAATGATCAATGATTAAATGCACAAAACACAAAAAACAAAAAGAAAGATTTTTTCATAATAAATCACAAATTAAAATTGACATTTTGTTTTAATTTTAATTTTAATTTCAATTTACATTTGAATATACCATTCATTAATTAATTTATCGATTGTGATTATTGATTATTTTTTGTGTTAAACATTTTAATTTGGCTACTTGTAGTAAATGGTGATTGATTTCTTTAATTTAAACATATTTGTATCAGTGATTTGTTTGTTGTCAATAAATATTGGCAAATGACCTTTGTCAATATGAAAAAGTGTGTGGAAATTATGAGTTAAAAAATCAAAAATTTAAATGATTTCCTGCAAAACCAAAAAAAAAAAAAAAAAACACAAAACAAATGTCACAAAATAATACTAATAATAATTTTGAAATTATTGATATTAAATTATCATAAATATTTGGGCGCCACAACGAATTTAATTGGATTAAATTTTCACTTAAATTTTGTTATTTTTTGTTTTATATTATTTCAAATTTTATACTTTTGTTATGCCAAACATGTTTAGGCTTTTTCGTTTATATACATACGCACATATGTATGATATGTTTTAGAATTAGTATCTTTGATGTAAACTTTACTGTTGTATGCCGGTTTCCATATATTGTCATGATATTGACAATATCAACATAATATGGCATATGGCATATGGCACAATTGGCCAATTTTTTGAAACATTTTTATTGCATTTGGCACGTGAACAATTTTACTAATTATTTTGACACGGTTTCATTAGTTTTTCAATTTATTATTATGCTGTTAGGCTGTTTTTTTCAATCTATGTGTTTTCAAATAAGCAACAAACAAAGCATAAAATAAAGAAAAATAAAGATAAAAATCACTACAAAACAAAACAGGAAAAAAAGACATACTACTACATACTCGTACTACTAGTGTCTTTTTCCATATTTTGCTTTAAATTAGTCAAGTTAAGTAGTTTGTTTTGTGTTGTGCTTCTTTTTAAGGTAAATTGTCAAGTCAATTTTGTGAGTGTTATAATTGAAACCTGTCAGCATTTCAGCAGATTTTGGTTTTAAATAATACACAAGTATCATATACCATATACTTTTGGTTTTTATCTACAATAAATTTATTTGATTTCTAATGTGAACTAAATGTGCTGTGCCTTAAATGTGCTAAGGAAATTTAACATGAGTTGTGTCTGATATCTTTTATTAGATCAAGTCTTTTTGAATGGGATTCTGACTATTTTTAATTAAATTTGTCTAAAGAAGTGATTGTTCTATAGATTTGCTTATATTCTGTAAATTCATTTTATCATTTTGGTATTTAATTCTCAAGAATGTATTGACAGAATAATATATATATATACTACATATTAATTTTAAACAATGTGGCAGTATATTTGCTTTGTGATTAGATACAAATAATTGTCATTGCATTAGTAAAATTTATAGCCCAAAATTTGGATACTCAGAAACGATATTTGAAGTAGCATTAGTCCAAATTCCCATCGGGTTTAATTTAATAAGTTAAATTGATTTTATTGCATTTACAAACATTAAAAAGTAAAGTGTCGTATAGTTTTGATACCATTGAAACTAAGAAAGTAATTGCGATATTTCAAGAAAAAAAAAAACGGGCAATTGTGAGTCGGACTCTCACACGGAGGGTTCCTTACCATCGTAAAAGATTTTTTGCCGCAAAAATGAATTACATTGTATATTCAATAACTCAATACTCGAGCAATTCCAAACACAATGAATATGCATTTATTATGAAATTGACAAAAAGCTTATGCTCCAAATATTAAATTATTGATTTGACTTATGTTTACAGTAGAATCAGTATTCATACTGCATATCAACATTGAAATCGGGAACTGTGGACATTATCAAAAGGAAAAGTGAAAAAAAAAATTACCAAAATATGAAACAAAATAAATCGCAAGGCTTCTAAAACTGTGCGAAGTGCATATTGGAGCAAACGTTTCTTGTATGGGGACCCCTTTAATTTTTTAACTTTATTTTAGTTTTAGTATTTGTTGCTATCATGACAATAGAAATACACATGCTGTGAACTGTCTAGCTATTACGGTTCATGAGATACAGCGGAGCCGGACGGGAGGACGACGGAAGCTTAGTAAAAGGGTCCCGTTAGCAACCTTTGGGTACGGAACCCTAAAAAACTAATAGTATTTCTTTAAAGTAAAGATTTGAATTGATAATAAGCATTTACTTTAAGAAGTAAGCTTTGCTTTCTACACTCTTCACGGGAGTGAATAGTATTATAAGTTTGTCATGAAGTTTGTAACACACAGAAGGAGACACCGCAGACTACATAAAGTGTATATATTTGTGATCAGCTCGATGAGACGAGTTGATTTAGCCATGTCCGTCTGTCCGTCTGTATGTATGCAAACTAGTCCCTTAGTTTTGAGCTAGAGAGCACATAGGTCTTTTTTTTACCATACGCTGTACATTTGTCGAATCTATAGCCATCAATCGTGTAAATTTGATGACCCTAGGGCTAGGGATCCTAGGGGTACCTCCCATACAAACCCCCCTTTAAATTAATGTTCTTGTTTGAAAAAGTTTTTTGTTTTTTAACGTATCGAAATTTTGACCTTATAAGTTTCTGATCTATATTTATCAGCCATGTTAATTTCATGATTCCAGGGTTACCAGGAGGGGTACCTCCCATACAAACCCAAATTAAATGGCAAACTTTTAAAAAATAAATGTACAATAAAATTGCCGCTGAAACTGATGTGATGCTTATAAAGGAAGGTTGGATGCAACCCGGAGGAGCGTGAAGATTATTACATCTTTGGCATAGCCAAAGATTGCATTCTTTCTGGCTCCTTTCTCTAATTGTAAACAAGCATACATAGATTTGGTGAGAATGGAAAGTAAAAATTGTTTGGTGTCGCATAGTTTTCATGATTGTCACATCAAGGGCTTTTATTTAGTTAATTGTAATGAGATCATGTTTGTTATCCATCGGATAGATGTCTTATTTAATTTATATATATAAAATAAGACGAGAAAAATTGTTTGATGGTGATGGACTTCTTTTTCAGTGGGAAGGTTTTTGCATACATTTTTTCGGACTCGCTGTTGTCGAGAAATTGGTGGATACAATTTTTCAGAAGAGAAACTGAGTAACTGCACAAATCGTTCCGATTATATGCTGAATGGAATATTAAAATATGTTGTGTATTCCGGTGAATAAAATATATAATAAACAACAATGCCTACAAAAATCACGCACTAACAAGCACTAAGAAGGGGGCGTAGCATGGTGCGCCAGGAATGCTAGTAATATATACTTAGTTGTATAATTTCTCATATATAATTATCATAGTTTACCCTTAGGACACGCCTTCGATAATGGCTACTGCTTACATCATACTATGTGGTTAAGGATAGGTCAGTATAAACAGGATTCTTATCACAGATTCGAATGAACCCAGAAGCCATTGTGATATCTAGTTTGGACTATTAGTTTCTTCCGAGTTTGCAATTAAAAAATTGTTCATAATTTTTGATTAAATTTCTCTAATTTATGCATATTTCCAATGAAAGTTGAAGAATGTAAAATTCATAATTTAATGATAATATTTTATCATTCCACCCTAATTTTGTTTATTTTTTTTTTTTTTGTGATTTTTTATTGCCATTTATTTTGTTTGTTTGTTGTGCAGACGACAAACGTCTTCATACGCAGCAATGTGCATGCGTTTGTCACGCATACGCCGCGTTGTTTCAATTTATTTGTGCCTTTTTTTGTTATTGTACATACTACGAAAATATTTATTTTTTACTATTTTTAAAAATCATTTTATTATCATAGGCAGTCCAAATACATACGCACTTAATTACACACATATACACACACACACACACTCATAAATAAAACACATTGTTATGATAAAAAGAATCTATTTTAAAACTCTTTGTAGTATATAAGAATAAATGATAATGACAATACCAAGACGAAGCGGTAGAAGTAGAAAAAGACGCAACAACTAAGTTTAAATCAACAACAAGAATAATAACAACAACAACAACAACGAAAACAACTACATATAACAAAAAGTCATTGAACGTTTAATAATGGCGCCCTACTTTGGAAAAAAAAGAAACAAAAAAATTATAAGAAAATCTAATAAACAAAAACTCAATAAACACTTTGATTAAATTTTGCAAGCGTTTGTGCAAATAAATACGACTATATGTATGTTCATCATTCATTCTCGCAGCTGTATAATTTTATTATTATTATTTCTAATATTCTGTTATTATTATTATTTCCATTATTATTATCATTGTTGTTTTGTCTAAAGATACAATTTCAAAGTGCAAACATCTGTTTTTTTTTCATCATCATTGCTCATAATGTAAATGTTGATCACAATAATGATGATGATGATGATGAAAGGGATTTCATGAGACAAAACAAACAAGTAAATAATTTAAAATAAAGTAAATAAACATAAAAAATGAAAATAAATTAAAAATGCATATGACCATAACAATCAAACTGTTGTAATAAAATAATATGGTGGTATAGAATATATTATTTATGTAAAAATATTCTTTATTACATATTCTTTATGCGTGTGTGCATATTTTCTTAGTTTTTTTGATGAATTTTCTTTTTCTGTTTTATTCGTATGACAAACAATCGAAGGTGTTCTCATTCATTAAGCAAAAGTTTAGCTTTAATCTATCTGTATATATATGTAACTGCAATTATTGTTATTTATTATTATTAATCAAATAAGTAAACCAGACAAAACAAATGACGTTGGTTGGTTGGCTGATTTTTTATGCATTCAAACAAAACAATCTCTCAACACAAACACACTATTTCCATTACAAAGCAATAAGTGCATGCATGAACTACCATATTTGTCATACAATATATTTTACATTGGTATTAATGAGCAACTGATATGGAAACACATACACACACACACACAGCGGGAAAGAAAGGGTTTGCTTGCTACACTTTCTAGAATGTTGTCATTATCATTGTAAGCTGTCCTCTCTATCAAACTCTGTGCTTTGTTGTTAAATGAAAGCAAGTTTTTTGATTGGAATGCAGTTCATTTATTTTTTAAGAATTTTCTTAAACGAAAGAAATGTGAAAAAACTTGACTTCTGTTAACCGAAGTTTACATACTTTTTATAACGAATTTTTGCATTTTTTAAATAAGTTTATTGCCAAATGGATGTGTGATGTTTCTTATGATTTCTTATTTCATATGATAGCATCTTACAATATATGTATCAAATATTGGTCCAGTAGTTGATTTTTGTTCAGGTTGTACAATTTGTCAAAGAAAGAGTCACATAATTTAGAGTTTCTCATTTAAGCATATGGAAGAATAGAAAGAAACAAATCTTGACTTTGAATTAAATTTAAAAACCTTTGGTTTGAGTATGCCTAGAATAACTCAGATAGTTCACTGGATTTTTATTGTCACACTGTTCATTTCAATACGATACCGATACCGATTCCGATTCCGATTATTGGAGTAAATAATCAGTGATGCCTTAGCTTATTCAATTAAATAAGAAATCAAATAAATAATACTGGTACGTACCTCACGCATTTATGTGTTTCTGAGATTATTATTTCACAAAAAGAAAAAAAGTGAAAAAATAGTAAAAATAATATCTTAATAATTATAGGTCAGATTTTGATAGATTATTCTTCAGAAAAGCAAAGTTTTTTAAATTATGTCCAGATAAAGTGTTGCGCAAATCTTCTTGTATGAGGTCCGCGGTGGAGAAAAGACATTCTGATGCGACTGAGCTCAGTTGATAAGACAAGAATGCAGGATGAGTATTGGCTTCTTTAATCAAATTGTCACAAACACTCAAGATACCTGTATGTATATTTAAATTACTGAGTTAGGTGTTTTTTCGCCAAAATGTCTGTAGATTGTTAAGAGAATGTATGCAATTTGTAGCGCGGATATAATGTTTTTAAAATACATACATACTCTCAAAATAATGAAATCTTTTATTGATTCCGGATATTAAATTGCCCAAAAACTTTAAATGTTCTGGACTATTATTGTTATGGTTGTCCGTGCTCTGTTTATCTTTGATATGTGCTAAAACTTTTCAAATACAGTTAAACAATAATAAATAATAAAGAGTCTCCGATTCAAGGTTTTTATGTTCAAGGGAAATAGGTGATAACAATGTCTTAATTAATAACATAATTATGGTGAATACTTTTATTGTAATGCGTATATAAATATTTACAAATTTGTATTTACGAAATTTACTAATTAAGTACAATTACAATGAATTCCTAAGCCATGGCAATGGGTGGCAGTTTCTATTCTTTGAAATGATTAAACAAATAATAAAAATTCGATTGTTTATTTATGGATTTGTAATTTAATTATTACATGCTGCGTATGAGTAATATTACGTATATATTAAACATTAAGTATTGAATACTCATTCACTCATCCACATGTGACCCTCATACACATACAAAAATAAATAAATATTACGCATTCGCTCTGCTAGACTCTGCTTGTTGCAATCTGTTAAGTGTAAGAATTTATAAAAAAAAATTTGTTATTAAATAAAATAATATCATAAATTTGGGTTTCACAAACTAGTTTCTACCTTTTATAAAAGACAAAAATTTAATATACATGTAGATTTTAGATTAATAAAACCTTTTTTTTTTATTATTTGTTTTCAATTTTCTTTAATACATTATGTATTTAATATTAGTATGAATTTTTATTTTATTTTAGTGAATATTATTAGGCTTTTTATTTTAATGAATAATTCTTTGCGCGTTTGATCTTAGTTTCGTCTTACGTTTGTCATATCCAAGATCTCCGCAGCCACTACTTCACCGTTCGGCAGCACTTCAACCCATCTCTACTCGACTAGCAGCAGTCAACTCTTGCCCTCGATTGACTCTTCCTTCATTCCTTGCCAACTATTAACATCTTGTCTTCAGTTGCCAACCATACTCTATTTAGTATGATCGACCACACTACCTTTGGGTGTTGCCACCATATCCTACATACAATACATTTTTTATGGTTTATTATTTTTTGTTGTTTGTGTTTTTTTACCAGCAAAACCTAACAATACTAAGTATCAAATGTGAGCCGTCCTCTTTGGGTTAAATATTTTTCCAGTCTTTTAATACACTCTTTTTGAACAATCATCATTCAATTGCTCAGCGCATATTTAGCTGACTTTAGTTTAGATTTTAATTTGTACAATCTATAGGGCCTTATCTGTTGCGCCCAATGATTGGTGCATTAACATAGAACAAACTTCAAATGTCGGGTTCGCGATATACAGGCCGAATACGATGAATTCTTTGCATCAATCATATCAACACATTTAGGAAGTAGTTCCCAATGACAGTTTGACTACTTGGAATAAACTCTTTGTGGATAATAACTTTGCAACTTTTATTTGGATTGGTTGTAGCGGACTCGTTTCATAGTTCAATGGTGATTGTGTGGTAGAATGCCGGTCTCTCTCATATCTTCGCTTTTAAATAGTCCAAGAAAAAGCTCTTGGACTCAACAGTTTCTAAACCCATTAAAATACAATAGGTCACTGATGTAGTACATACATACAGACGAATCTTTGCTCAAGAAATTGTCATAATTATTCCAATATTAGGGTTTTAATAGTATCTTCTTTACCTTGTCATAATACTATAATATACAATACCATTTCTATTTTATAGAATGAAAGCAAGAATGAAATAAATCAAAAGGATATACGTATTATGCGTTCAATAAACTCATAAATAATATAAAAAGAAACAGAACAGAAATGCAATAAAAGCATTTTAATGATAAAATATAAAATTTATGAAAGAAAGAATACAATTTTTGTTTAATTTTTTTTTTATTCTTATTATTATTAATGCATGATCAAGCATGAAGTACATGCATACGAGTATACAAATATAGACATATCCATATGTATATAGATATATGTACATATGTATGTATATGCATAGTTCATATATGGTTAAATGAATATCAGACAAAAGGCTGTTGCGCCCATATTTATCAATAGCAAGCGATTGTCATTTGCCATTGTCATTGGCATTGATGGTAGCGGTGGCGGTGGCTGGCATCAACATCAACAACATCAATTTATAAAATCAAGTCTCTTTGCACAAGTGTTATAAAAATCAGAATCCATGACAGATACATATATGTAGGTACATAAGTATATAATGTATTTAATTGGGTGTGTATGTGTGTGTGTTTGTTTGAATAAAGTTTTCTAATCAAATTAGCACATTACCTTTTAACGCTTTTTCAAATCATTTACACTTGGTTGGTTTATTTATTCGTGACGCAGACACAACACATGCGGCGTATGTGAAATGTTATTATTACGAGTATTTTTTGTTTACTTATAAAATTCATCATTCACTTTTGTCGCCCATTTGTCTGTCTATCCTCTTTGTCATGTATAATATTTATTTTGTTACTTACATACATATATGTAGTTACTTATATTTTATAACTTTTTTCAATTTTGTTTTTTCTAGTGCCCATCAACAGCAGCAACAACAACAGACTATGAAATAATGGATGATCTCGAATTAGATCAAGTGACCCAAGTGATTGGATACCATCCTATATTTCGCGATCATTTTTTGCGTACGCAAAATTTCATTATGAATGGTGATGGTCCATTACCATATGATTATCGTTACTATTTGGCCATAATTGTAAGTAAACCGGTTTTTGGATTTTTTAAATTTTATAAAGAAAAATTAAGAAACTTTTAAAATGACAAGAAATCAGAACAACATATTTGTGACTGCCCAAATGCCCTTCCACCTAGAGATAAGCTAAACACGGACACAGTAATTCTAAACTGTGATTAACTGTCATTTGATTGATTGTGATTCACTTTGATTCAGTTGCTCCCAATCACAGTTTAAACAAAGTCTCTCCCTTCAAATGATTGTGACTCAATCACAGTTTAAAATCACTGTGATTTTGAAATCACAACTGTATTTTTCGTCTCACAATCATTCTCTGAAATCATTCAATTCAAAAATTAATTAAATCAAAAGACAGTTGAACAGGTGATTTGTAATTTTTGGAATAATAAAGGTTGGCTTAGGGCCAACTCCAAATGAGGTTTGCTCGTAGCACTAGGACCACTTTAGTTAAGGACCACGGTACAGTCAATTATTAGAAACTTACTGTGCCCACGACTTTGTACGCTTGGGGCAAACGAAATATATTTGTCATTACGTGTATTTTATTAACTTTTTTCCTAATCATCAGCTGTTTAAGTTGCTGCACTGCAAAAGAGGACAACATTCGAAAATCAGCCAAAAAGTAGGCAACAGAATTAAAAATATGAATATCTTTTGATTTAGTTGGTCGATTTCGATAAAATAAACGCTAAATGTTACACGAAGCTTGCTAAAAGACACCAAACAAAACCGCATTTAAATAGGTTAAGCCGTTTCTGAGATTAGCGTGCACAGCCACAAAAAGGCTTACGATTTTATATATATATATAGATATATAGATAAGAGATAAAAATACTTGTACAGTGAATGTGTCGAATGTGAATATGAATATAGTATTAGTTATATTGGTAAAGTTCACTGCCTTGAAAAGATAATCAACAAATTACTTTATATTGCCGAGAGACATGCACCTAGGTTATTGTACTTAGTACTACAGTATACTACAATATTTCGTGTGTGCTATGCCAATAAATGATGTGCTCCTTTTCCACTGACTGGTTGGAATTTCAAGATCCTAGGATTCCTAGGAAGAGTACCTCTCATACAAACCTAAATTTTCATTTTGTTTTATTTTTTTGTAGCATACTTTTGGGTGATAAATATTTCTTTTTCGCGATAAAAACAAATTACTTAATTTTACATAACTTCAGACAGAGGTACAAGCTTTACGTCCAACGAATTTGCATACATAGTGTCAAAACATTTGCGGTGGTACTTCGTGTGCTTCGTGTGCTATTCCGACTCTCACTTAACAAGTCTCACATCATCATTTCATCATGTCAACAGTTTCTCATGTTCTTTTTTATTTAACTAGCAAATTGTTTATTTGTTAGTTCATTGTTATTGTTGATGTCGTTGATATTGTTGCTATAATGAGTTATGCACAGCGTTGCTAACCGTTCCGAAAATCGGTGTGGTTCGGTTCAGTGGTTCGAACCACTTAGCGGGAACTTGTATCGGTTCATAAGTACCTCTGAACCGCCGTTCGGTTCGGTTCAAATAGTTCAATATTTTTGCACTATTTTATGTATCAAAACTTTTGTTTTAGAAAAATTATTATCTCAAGAAATATTTGATTATGAAAGCAAGTTAAAAGGCATTGTTCTTTAATTGCTTTGCAATAATTAACATAGGTTACTATATTATTTTTTTCCAATTATTCAGTATTCAAATTTAATAAAAGAATATCTTCTAAAAGGTCTTCATCTTCATTTAAGTCAAATAAAATACAATTGAGTAGATTTATGATAAAGAATTACGTTTTCATCATGAACCGAACCGGTTTTCGGTTCGGCTCTGTCCTTATAAAATAAAAGCAGTTCGGTTCATGATTCGGTTCTAAACCGAACCGTCACCTTTTTTGGTTTTGAACCATGCTTATGCAATTGTAATTTGCGTTGCCATTGTTGTTATTTTCATTTTATCTAAAGCACAATCTTCAAACAAAAACAAAACAAAAAAAAATATAAAATAAAATAGAAAACAACAAGGCAGAAGAACATATACTTCAATTCACCATTCACACTTTTTTTTTTATACATCGAGTTCATTGTCACTTTAAATTAATTTTAAATAAAAAAATTAAATACCACAAACCCTAGTTTAAAGTGAATTTTGCATGAGAATTACGTCTTCTAGTAATCAGAGAACTTTCATCGTATTTTCCATATGTTCTATAACAACCCATCATGGTTCTATTTGTTACAAACATCAAGGCAAAGTGATAATATTTGTTCAACCATATTGTGAAATTTAATCTAAAGAAAGAAAATTAATTGAAATTTTATAGCATGTAACTATTGTATTGTACAATAGTTGTTTGTATCTATCTATCTACATACTATGTAGATCATATCAATTTTTCAAATGTATTCATTTCATATAAAAACTTTGCAATATCTCAAGCAACGCCCATGTCATGCAAACTAGGATATATTGTATGTATTAACGAACAATTACAATTAATTGTATTCACTTTAAGCACACAAACATTTTACTGGTTGTTTCTTTTTTCATCTATCGTGTTGTTGTTATTACAATATTAATATTGAACTCTTTATGTTTAGTAAATGAGATACCAGTGACCTCATATATTTAGTAAATTAACATATTCTATTTAGCGAAGTAAATGGAAATGTGATTATCAATGCGAGTAGAATTGATGTAACTATTATATTTGATGAAGGTATCACTCTTAAATTATGTTGAATATTTTCTTTTGTTTTACATTTTATTATTATAATAATACTGAAGATGTTCAGTAAAGGCCAAATATAGATTTGATTGAATCCTAATAGAAAGTTTTATTTTAGTTGGTATTCAAAACTAAAAGGAACACATTGATGAACTTGAGATTTAACTATGGATTATCCACAAGAAACAATTTACTAATCTACAAGAAAATATTAAAACCAATATGTTGTTAGGAGGCACAACTTTGGGGATGTCCCAGCACCAAAAACTCAATCCAGCAATTTCAAAACATATTTAGTACTTAAAACAACATGGTGCAATTATAGAAGTGCTGACATTTGGTACGACCTCAGGGTAAAATCTATTAAAGCAAAATATTATAGTGATTCATAAAGACAGGCTAAAAAATCAAGTAAACGAAGAAGTTTTCTTTCAAACTGAAGTCAGTCAAATGCATTGAACCCAGCGATCTCGGTCCATCGTAAAAACAGTTGAATGATGAAATTTTACAATACTAAACTATTCAATATTAGTATTAAATCAGATGTTAATAAAATACTATAAAAATTCTCTTAAACATTATTATTCATCATAAATAAATCGACCATTTAAGTCAAACTGTCCAATACCTTGTAACCCAATTACAGAGTCTTCGTATCTCTAGCGAAATATGAAATTGTATAAGGTTTTATTTATTTAATCCAAAAACATAGGTATTTAAATGATGAAAAATGTTATTTTAAAGCCGTATCTTCAAAACTCTCTTTGGATCAAACATGTTTTGTTCAAAGAACATATACAGAATTTTAGATTACAAACTCTAATATACTCGTATAGTAGTACTAGTAGTACATTGGCCAGACAGTCGAATGAACATAGCTAGAACAATACTTCTGGAGTCTTTGAGATACCCCATTGCTTGCTCTTACATATAACGATATGGGAAAAGGATATAAAAGAGAAGAGGGTTTGTGTGAAAATTGTACATAAGTAAATATTTCAATCTCGTCAATGCCAACCATTATCAACCAATAATTGATAATTGTGCATTTAATTGAAATTGAAAATGTTACTGCGTTTTGCTTTTGATTAATTAATTAACATAATTGCAACAAAGAGTCAAATCAAATCATGGCAACAACTTCATAGATATAATCAGGAAAGGATGATGTTTATCATTTTCACTTCACTTATTTCAACTTGTTGCAAATACAAATATTTTGTGTGATGAAAATGGTTATAATGATGAAGATGGCAATGATTATAATGATAATGATGATGATGATAAAGATGATTGTTGTTAATGATTATGAAAATGATGATGATACTGATGCTGTTGATGGTTATAAAACCAATGCATACATGCATACATTCACACATTTTCATTCTACAATATTTACTTTGTTGACATTTGTATCTCGCTTGCAGTTTATTGTTGCAACGTTTGCAAATAATGATAAGACGAAGAAGAAGACCAACACCAACAACAACAGCAAGAATGTGTTATATAACTATTGAGTGAGTTCAGTGTTCTGGGAGTTATTAAATGTCAATGATAAGTTTGTGTCAACAACAACATAAACTAACTGTACTGTAGAGTTTTCAATCATGAACTGCACAGTTTTTAAAGATATTGTCATTCAACTATTTCTGTAAAAAACTGCAAATGTCATTGATAATGTATGGGGAAAAAATAAGTATAATAGAAAAATAAGTTCAAAGTACAATGTGTTTTTAATTCCCAATCCAAGCAATATTTGATTTTGTATAAACAAAAATAAGGATTAAAAGACTTTTAATTTAAAAAAAAAAATTTAAAAATTGAATAAAAAACAAAATCAACAAAAATAATAAATCCATTTAACAAAGGCCAAAAAATATATTAAGATCACACACACACACACATTAAATAAAGTGAATTCTGCTTGTAATTAAAATTGATTTATGGTGCAGTCAATTTGGTTTTTGGGTTAATTTGCTGCAGCGTAAAACAAAAACAGAATCAGAATCAAAGACGCATCCACATACACATCATTACACACACCTTTATCATATGCATCTAGATTCTAGATATGTACTTACGTATTACGCATTCGAGAAAATCTTTTATAATCAACAATAAGAATACGAAGGTAAACTAAGAAGTTTTCAATTACATATGAATGTAGTCGGAAATTTATGCGATATTTTCTATTACTAAAATAATTCGCACTAGGCATAATATTTTGTAAAAATTGCAATGATTTTATTAAAAAATATGTCGTTTTTTTATTGACATTGGTATTTTTTTCATATCAACTGAGATTGATTGTCAGAAATGATCTTCTACAGAACTTTTTAAGCAACCCACGCTAGAATAAAAACAAATGCATAGAAAAAAAAAAACAAAAAAAACAAAAAAAACAAAACGACCAACGCACTGAGAAAAACCTTTTGTCAAAGCGAATAATAATAATTTTTATTTTAAAAATTTATTTATTTTTGTAACAACATTTTAAGCATCTACGAATGATGATATTGATGTATCTACATCGTATCCACATACAGTAGATATTTTTATATGGTAAGTACATACTTTTGGTATGTATTTACGATGAATGTATATGTGATATAATATGATTTGGTTGCGTTTCGTTGCATTTTATTTGATCAAAAATAGTGTAAGATTCGTCATCAATCTAATATTATTAATAAATTTATTAAAACATTGTAACATGTGCGATACAATGTTGATTTAAGTTATGCCAATGGTACTACAAAAGTACTCTAAATGAATTAGAATTTATCTATGTTATACATTCAGTTAGGAATGAATTTGTAAGCCCATGCGTCCATACTTATTTTGGGATTGTTGTTTTATTTCTCTAAAATCTAAAAGATTTTAAATCTATTGTATCTTCTTCTATATAGATAAAATAGGATGCATGTATATATGTAAGTCGCCTATGGAGTCCGAAACTCTTGAACCGATTTTGATAAAATTTTATGGGCATCTCTAGACTGTAAAGTTTGGTGCGAATCGGACTTGCTGTTGTCCACAAATTAGTGGATAATAGTTTGCATACAAATCTTAGAAACATACTATAAAATTAATCAAGTCACCTCTGTTACATATAGCAGGAAATTATATCAATATTAATATTTGATTCGTCTGATTTTTTAAAAGTATTTCAATTGCTGCGCAATGTATAATATATTGATGTTTCGAATTTATAGTTTTTGATAATGGATTTCTTTATTGTTACAATCTTTTTTTTTATTCTACTTTACCTAATTACCTACCACAGCTGGCATTTTAAATCTATATCATTAAACGGCAAACATTGAAATTGTGAGTCCGTTCCTGCTTAAACCACTGAACCTATTTTGTCAAAAAATATACCAATTAAAAGGTATTTTTCGCTAGATGTGCCCTGTAAATTGTAAATCAAAATAGATCCAGACATTTAGGCATACAAAGGTGTTAAAAATAACCGCTTTATAACAACAATAACAACACACAGCGCAGTAGAATGGGAGAATAGAGAAGTTTGTGTGTTTGTGTGCCTCTCTCTTCTGTTCTATTGCCGTTGATGTTGTAAATGCAGTAGAATGGGAGAATACACAGGTTTGTATAGCTCTCTCTTATGCTGGTTATGTTCTATTGTACTGTACGCTCATTGGTTGTGTGAAGCCGTGTTATAGAGTTTTCGCAAAGAACACTATTTATAGAGAATTTATTGTATTACCACTTTAAATAATTAATGCTTTTTCTAGAATGCTCCTCTAGTTAACATAAAAACATAAACACACGAATAATTTAGCCACTTATATTTACACCAGCTTCTGTTGTCCAAAAAATCCTGCTTTACCAATTGTTCTATGCTTTTTCTAAGACTTCATCGGTGAGATTCTTTTCTTTAATCATCAATCGGCAGTCATATTGTATTATTTTCTGCTTCTTCATCTACGATCCAAAATTTGTCATTCTGTTTAGCGTCAGCTGTTCATTCAGTGACACGTAGCATACCTTGGCAACGTTAGATTACTACGATTTGTCACAACAGTATGTAAGTCTCGCCTAACCGAAGTTAAAGATGCTTTTAGGATTATTTAGGATATTTATTATTTATTTTCCTAATTAAAAAGAAGAAAAGTATGTCCATTGCATATGATAGGTCTTTTAAAATATAATATTTCTTCTAGTGTGGTTGGAACTTATGATTTGAGTAAACTAGCAATGAGACTCTCATGGGAACTTGCATCTGTACAAATTTAAATTTAGTGACTTAGTTTCTATGATGGTTATATCTTCGAATGGTCGGATTACGATGACAACTACAACAAATAAACTTGTATATAGAAAAATGTAGAACATGTATGAAATTTCCACACAAAATTTCAAAAACTCCGTCATTTGGTAACTGGCAAACAAGCAGACATGACCTATGTGATTCAATGCAATATCAATCATGTAAATAGTACATATGTATAATAATATTTACTTTCAGGGATTTCCAATGCACTATTATTGACTCTATACACTAAAGGTTGAAGTGATAATAATAAATTTTACCTCACTGTGTTCTCATTTGAGGGGTTGTTGGTGACCAAAAAAATATTCGATGAAATGAAATGCATTCATCATCACATTAAAATATAAATTTCAATATGGTACTACATCTATTCATCCATCTATCATTCTATCTATGGATGGATGAATCTATTTATTGTAGTATATACTATTATGAGATGATAGACATACATAGTACTTTGATAGTAATGCTGCTGTCTCTCTCTCTCTATCTCTCTATGTTTGATTGTCACTGTTCATTGAAATTTTATGCATTTGTTTACAAAATAAAAAGCCTTTCCACATAAATTATTCTTTATTATTATTTACTTGGTTATTTTTCGATATTTTGTTGGTGTATGCTTTAGATACATACACAGTAGATAGTAGATAGATGTACTTATTTACATTTTTCGCAGTCTATAGTTTTAGTTTATTTCTGCATACATATTTTTGTTACCGTTACACACTATACTCGTATTACTCATGTTTTAGCAACAAAATTGGGGGCGATTTTTCTCTTTTTGTTTTTATTGTTTAAAGGTCTTGTGATTTGTGTTTCTGTTTTGTTTTGTTTTATTTACTTTTTGTTAATAATATTATTATAATATCGTTGTTGTTATTGTTGTTATAATTTTGAAAGGGGAACATAAACATAAACTAGGCTAGACTAGGCTACTAGTTGGTTATTTTATCTTCTACAAATGTAAAATAAAATATAATAATTTTTTTGATTTTACGATGTCACAACATGGCATGATTTTTGTTTCTGTTTTTTTTTTTTTTTGTTTTTGTTTCTATCTTTCATTATGTTTAGCACAACAAGCCTCATTAATGCCAAAGACACAACAAACAAGAACAATAACAATAATGACAACAACCAATGCAAACCAACATAAGATACTTTTGCTTTCATTATTGTATTTTAGGTCACTTGTCATTTGCATTGTTGACAACAAATAGAAACAATTGATTGGAACAAAAACACAATGTGGGAAAATACAAAATAATAATTAGAAAATCATATCAAAAAATATTATTTTTGTATTTTATTGTTATTTTGTAACAACTATTACAAACGTCAATTTAACCCTAGATACTTTGTGTTATAATATCAAGCATATACATATATGCTAGTTATATCTGCAAAGACTTAAACCCATTAGACTGTGGGTTCCCTCAAGTGATTTCTGTAAAAGCTGTGGAGTTGAAAAGCAGGAGAAAACAATCAGTCATCTTCTCTGCTCATGTCCAGCGGTATCAAAAACAATGTTTAGAATGCTTGGTCTATGGTATACTGCAAAATATCCCTACGGTTCCAATGAAATTGTTCGATGGCCGCCCACCAGATTGTATTTTATTCTAAAATCATAACTTGTGATTAAGAGATGTCTGCCTGCGAATAGAAATTTTAGTGTACTTCTTCTTTCATTCATTGAATGTATAAGGTATTGACTTTTAAGGTTCTTAAACTCTTCAAGTTGGTTTCCCTCAGAACAGTAAACACTCTATGTCTGTGGCATCACAACAAGCTTTTAAAGGGGTAAAGTAAAACGTCCTTTACATTTGGCGAGTTTGCCATCAAATAGTTAGCGAATTAACGAACTTCCCGTGAACTCACCCAGTGTAATCATGTTGTTGTAGAGTGGAGTAGAGTGTAATAGTGATGTAGCGAATATCAATTTTTAGACATGTAAACAATCCACCAAGAAAAGTTGAAAGCCTCGCTACTCGCTGCCTGTGACACACTCTTATTTTATAGGAATAGCATTTTGGAGATCAGAAGCAGGTACTTAAACATATGGCAGCACAGGTGGAGCAGTGCAGAGCCACGAAGCATTTATCACCTTATCCCCAATATAGCAGATTGGCTAAAGAGAAGCGGCGGAGATGTTAGTTTCGAATTTATCCAATTCGCTACTGGCCACGGGTGATTCAGGCAGTATCTGCACAGATTTGGGCTTGCCGAGAATCCGTAATGTGGCCTCTGCCTGAACATCGTAGAAGACCCAGAGCACCTCGCTCATGAGTGTCCTCGGTTTGAAGCACAGCGAAGCAGGATCTCCCTGTAATTCGCAGGAGATCGTAAGGCGTATGAGTGGGCTTTTTTCTCTACCGACATAGCGACTATCATTCGTGAGGCTCGAATGTAAGAGCGTTTAATGACGCCGAGATAAGGGCAATTTTTTCCCTCCCAACGAAGTAATGCTTTGGTAGTTCCGTAGGGATTAAAGGGGTAGGAATCGGCATAACTCGTGGCACGGGCCATGAGTATCTTTTTGAAGATTTTCTCCTCCTTGTTTCGCATAACAAAAAAACAAAAATTTTCAAAGTGAATAACTATTAATCACGAGTAGTTCAGTTGTTTAAAAAATGACTTGACAACTGAGCGAGTAGGAAGTTTTGTGTGTAATCGTTACTAGTACACACACTGATTCGCCCGTTTGTAAATTCGTACCTTTTCAGCCTGCAAAACTCGCCAAATGTAAATAAGCTGGTTTTATAATAGTACCGAGTATCACCCCTTTAACAACATAACCAATTCTTAGCTATTTTTATACTCTTCACGGGAGTGCATAGTATAGTATTATAAGTTTGTCATGAAGTTTGTAACACACAGAAGGAGGCATCGCAGACCATATAAAGTATATATATTTGTGATCAGCTCGATGAGACGAGTTGCAAACTAGTCCCTCAGTTTTTGAGCTAGAGATCTGAAATTTTGCTCATAGGTTTCTTTTTACCATACGCTGCACATTTGTCGGAATCAGCCGAATCGGATCACTAAGGGGGGTATCTCCCATACAAACCCTCCTTTAAATTAATGTTCTTATTAGAAAAAGTTTTTTGTTCTTTATCATATCGAACTTGGACACAATGAGTTTCTGATCTATATCCATCAACCGTGTAAATTTTATGATCCTAGGTTTACCAGGAGGGGTACGTCCCATACAAACTCAAATAAAAATTGCAAACTTCTAAGGAATAAATGTACAATAAAATTGCCATTCAAACTGATGTGATGCTAAGAAAGGAAGGTTGGATGCAACCGAAGGAGCGTGAAGAGTATTACATCTTTGGCATAGCCAATGATAGCCTTCTTTCTGATTTTAGTGAAAATATGCTTTCACTAATTTAATTATATTGATAAGAGTGAACATTACTCAATATTTTGATCCCATATAAGTATGTATGCATGTATGTATCCATATCTATGTATATTTCGAACAGCATTATGTGCTTTTCAAAAAGGTTGAGTTTACGGTGAATTCTTAAGTTATAACAAAGTAGTAACTCTATAGTTATAACTAGCAATGAATGTAAGAAGAGTAAGAATGATAAAATATGACAAAATAGTGTCTGAGAAGTTAAAGAAGTGTCTTAATTTATGTATATCAATCGTAAAAATCTGAAATTATGTCATTATCGAGTTCATATTGTCATCTGTGTCAATTGCCATTTGATATTCCATATTTCATATGGTTTAGTTGCCGTTTTTAGAATCAATCGACGACTGACTTTGTCATAAATATCTCTTAGATTCTTCCATTCTTTTGTGTTACTCGTACATATGGTACTGAAGACATAATTAGGAAGATGCGGTATGCAATTATCGTGCCTAGTTAATGGAATTATTATTGTATCAAGTCACATGATTGTATTGACAAGACTTGTAATATGCAATAGTTCGATCAAATGCTTACATGTTTCATATTGTATATCAATATTTTGTTTCTATGGAGGGTTAAGCTTAAATCCGTTTATCTAAAACAGGCAAACAACGGAAAGCAACACTGACAAATTAAGAATGAAACACCAGAAATATTCTGCTCACTGGCTAATATCTTTTCCATCAAAATGTTTAATTATGTCTTTCTACTTTTTTTTAAATAAATTTTAGGCTGCTGCTCGCCATCAATGTCCTTATTTGGTTAAAATGTATGAAAAGGAGTTTATCAATCAAGGCGGCAATAGTGAATGGCTTAATGGTCTCGATTATATTCCTGCCAAATTACGTGCCATTTATGAGATAAATAAAATTTTAGCCCATCGTCCGTGGTTGTTACGCAAAGAACACATTGAGGTAAGTTCGAATAACAATGGTATTCTATGAATATTCCTATCCATCCTTCTATCCATGTTTTCTTCATTAGGCCCTCACTAAAAGTAAAAATTGGTCCTGGTCATTATCGGAGGTGGTTCATGCAATGGTATTGCTATCGCATTTTCATTCATTGTCGTCGTTTGTGTTCTCATGTGGTTTAACACAAAAATTGGATGGCTTGTCTAGTCCAAAATTAAAATCGGATCCAAATGCTGCACAACAACAGTCGCCACCACCGCAGCAATTGGATAAACAACACCAACCGTTGAGGGAAGCAACACAACATCAGCATCAACAACCAATAATAAAAACCCCATCACCAGAGAAGCAACAGCAGCAGCAACAGCAGCAAGAAAAACAAGAAAAATCTTCTCCAGGTAGGATTACAAATTTAAACCACAATATCAACAAGAAGAAGTACATAACCTTTTTCCATTTATATTCCTTGTACAGTTGTAATTCCTGGTGCAGATTTAAATGATTCAAATGGCGATAGCAAGAAAATAAGTCCCATTAAATTGGTTCTTGAAAATTTTGATGGAACTATTTCACCAAATGGCACAGCCAAATATATTGGTAAGTTTTAGGATTATCTTAAAATGAAAATTCATTCTATATGAGCTTTTCTTCTCCTCCAGCTTCAGCAAAACAAGCTGGTGTCAGTGTTGAAGCTTTGATGGAACGCATGAAAGTACTTTCACAGAAACCAAGCGATTGCAGTGAAGCTGAGCTCATCAATCGTTTTAAAAATGTTGAAATGCAAACTGCCGAATTGGCTTCCAATTCACCAAACAATCAACTCCATGTGCCACCAAACATTTCGCACTATGTTGATGATCCTAATTTCACATATCAGGATTTTGCACGTCGTGGTGCGGAAAATATTCCAAATACTTTTCGTATACAGGATTATTCATGGGAAGATCATGGTTATTCTTTAGTTGAAGGGTATGTAACTCATGATGATGGAAATCAATTCTTTAAATGATGGAATTTATAATTTCTTTATTTTTAGTTTGTATAATGATGTTGGCAGTTTATTGGATCAAAAATTCCGTGCCGCCTATAATTTGACATATTTCACCATGGGTGGCATTAAGAATGTTGATACATCGAAATTTCGTCGGGCCATTTGGAATTATATACAATGTATCTATGGCATACGTCACGATGATTATGATTATGGTGAAGTCAATCAGGTAAATGATAAAATGATGATTGAAAGAAACCTTAAGGTACATATATTGTGATGCCTGATAATATTTTAAAATAGGAATAGTTCACGAACAGCGACATTATGCCAAGCTACCCGTTTTCTTGCGAAACAATTCGTTGAGACATGGGCGGTATGGTAAACTTGCCATTGGTGCCACTAGGATTTGTTTGTTTGTCATAAAGATTTAATATCATGGTGCCAAGCACAATGACTGATAGCGTCAATCAACGTCCCCTTGGATATATGTATATTCGCAGGTTGCAAATTCGATTCACACTTAATTTGGTCGCATGTCTTACTCCTTAGGATATAGTTAAGGCCCACCCAAAACCTCAACTGACCCGGTTGTATAACGTAATTCCACGCTGAACTCTACCCGCATCTAAGTAACAAACCGCAACCATAAGGGGGCTGTGTGGTGTATTTAGTTTGTGTTGTGGAATCTGGGATTTGGTTTCAAACACGTAGTACGATGTTTAAGACCCTACCACTTAACGCCACTTACTTTAAGGCATCACAATTGGCCTTAAGGTTTCTGACAGAACTTTAACCCCCCTTGAATAGCAACATACCTATCCTATTCTATCTTATTATATCCTATCCTATACCATAATGGCTTGAAATAGAAGATATCTGAAACTCCATCAGAATCGTAGGCCCATCCTGGCTGCCTGTACCATAGCAGTAGTAGACCCCTTCAAATAATCTAAGTCTGAAATTTGATATTTTATGTTGAACAAAGACTTCTCCAAATTTAAATTAAATGAAATGAAGTTTAACTAACCAAAGCATATATGTAATAATATCCAAATTATCCGATTCAGACGCTTTCAGCCGTTTATAAGGATGTTTATATGTATGTTTACTCGGGATAATCGCAAGAGTAGAGCGATTAAAATAAAGACTTGGCATATTATTCCTTCGTCCGTATCCATTTTCCATTTCAATATCTTATCCTGTGGTTGTTGCTTTGTATTTGTACTTCGATGCAATTTCGTTATTTGCACAAGTAAATCTCTGAAAATAGATCTTCATTGGCATCAGTATTTTTCACTTAATTTTAATTCGATATTTTCTCCAAAAGAAATGCCATATAAGGGAATACTGGCTTCATTTGGGAAAAAATACAGTATTTTGATAGAGAAAATGTACTGCGAAAAATACTGCGTTTTGAAATCTTTTGTACTGCGAAATATAAATTTTTGGAGGAAATGTAGTGCTCTTTGCTTAGAAAAAGGTACCAGCATTATATATAGTATATACGTCCCATAGGTCATAGATATACTCCCAATATATGAGAAATTTTGTACATTCGTACATATCTAAAATAACATTATATTTAATGTAAATACAAAATTTCAAAGTAAACTACTGCATTATTTTCTATAAGGTAAGATATACACCTCACCCTTATTGTGAAGACATTGCTTTTTTTTCAATTCCTTTCAAAACTATGAGGCGACTCTTTTTTACTACAAAGTGGAGATTCAACAGACACAATGACTCCACCCGTTCGTTATAGATAAGTCCGACTGTACTTTTATGTTGAACCCATATGGCTAATAACTTCTATATAAACTACTCTTAAAATTATAGTTTTCCTTTGGACAGCTCTAAAACAATATATATGTCTTTATGTATATCAGAATAATCCATTTACTATATAACTACCTACTAACCTACCATCACATAGAATATACTTTTAATGCTAATCCTCCTACAATATATTGTTACAGTTACTTGATCGGGCATTAAAAATGTTCATTAAGACTGCTTGCTGTTTCCCAGAACGTATTACCACTAAGGATTATGATAGTATACTCGTTGAACTGCAGGACAGTGAAAAAGTAAGTGTTATACAAATAAAAGAGATTTTGTAATCTATAATCTGATCAATCTGGCAGTACAATAATTCTGATGATATAATGATGATTAATAGAAATTTGGCATTTATATCATTTCAGGTGCATGTAAATCTAATGATTATGGAGGCCAGAAATCAGGCCGAATTGCTTTATGCTTTGCGTGAAATAATGCGCTACAATACATGATCTCATTTCTCCAAGTAAAAAAAACAGAAAGAAATATTGTGTTTATATGAAAACGCAATCAGATTATAAAAAAAAAATTAATGTATAAAATATTCAACAGTTCATAGATTATAATAATGAAGATGATGAAGATGGAGATGATGATTATCCATTATATACAAGGAAATCATTTGCAATTGCAATTTTAATGTGTTTAATTTTTTATGTTATTTTATTCTATTCTATTATTTTTTGTAATGTGTTAAATGTAATTAAAAAATACAATAAAAAAAAAAAAAACCCCCCAAAAATACTAATTAACCAAAAAATTAAAAATTATTCAAAATTCAATCAAATTAAAAGTTAAAAATAAATATATTAAAAAAAAAACATCCTACCAAAAACACTAAAGAAATTTATATATGTAAAAACTATTGTTTGATCTTTGATTGATAAAAATAAGTTGCGGAAAAAGATGCAATTGGTGTTCATAAATACATATGACATATACTACATTATATAATTATTGTGCATAAAATGTATTAAGTTTCGTTTTATTTATATACGTACAGATAAAATTAACAAATTTAAAAAACAAGAAAAAACAAATAAATTATCATATTAAATATTAAAAATAAAATAAAATTATATAAATATACAAAAGGCAAATCGAAAAACAACAAAATAATATTTATAGATTTTTATTTATTGATTTCATTTATTTTTATTTATTTCATTCTCATTTGTTTGTTTTTTACCTAATTTATAAAGTGTAAATTGTTTTCTGGACAAGAAGACTCGTAATTTACGATTGATAAAAGGATATGCAAGGTACGAAGACAACACTATCTATTTATTGATCAATTAATCAATTTATAAGACTGAAAAATTATTATGAGCTTAAAAATAAAGAAAGGCATGAAATAGATGAATTTGTTCTCCCTTTTATACGGGTGCTACTCTACTGATTAAAATACAATTATATTGTTCGAACCAAAGGAGCTTGACTAAGCAATCCAACATGTTAATCTTATCTTGTGTAAATAATTTGGAAATACAATAAAAACTGAAAATCAAATTTGAAATGCATCTGGATATTTTTTCTATTTTAATGAATTTAGTAAAGAGAAGGGATGTTGATAAATTTTGAAATACCTACAATATCCAAATGATTGATTCTATTTTCATGAAAAGTATATGCTATAAAAGTGGACGATGACCTCTTTGCCTAGTGGTATATAAGTCTCAGTTTGAACCTTTAAGAAGCTGAAAAAACTTTAAGTCTTTACCTTTTCAATGAAACTATTTTTATCCAAATCGGTTGAGCCATTCCCGATATACATAAGTGCTTAAACATTTTTGAACTAACCATATCCACATTCTGTGCATTTCTGTTCGCCTGTTACTCCCAATTGAAATTTGTATTGAAATTCTGGTTTTTGTCATTTTGGCCGGTTGCCCTCGAAGTTATGCAATAATTGATGACATGAAATCCGTTTAATTTCAAATTTGAATTCATATTGAAATGTGTGAATTTATATAACTATATCTCCAGAATGGTTGGATAGATTTTAATCGAATTCCGAATATATACAAGAAGAACTTATCTATTTTCCGTAACGTATCATTTCCGCCCATTAAATCCATTAAAATTGCACATTTTATATTTGTTACGTTGTTTTTAACAATTTCCCGGAACCGGATCCGGATCCAACATATGACAGAAGAGAAGTCTCCTTCTTAAGCTTTTTATTGATACCAGTTTTATCCAAATCTGTCCAGCAATTCACATCTGTATGTTGCATTTGTTTTCTGTGGCGTGTGCAATTGTTGTTGTTGGGTTTACGCTTGCCGTTTGTCCCCACTTTAAAAATTTCGTTAGAATTTAATTTAAAATTTAGGTTTAAGAAATTCAAAATTTAAAAGCGTAACGCTTTCAAAGTTCTACTTTAAAGTTTAAAACGTAAAGCTTTTGCTTTCAATGTTCAACATTAAAGATTAAAGCTTTTGTTTTCAAAGTTTAACTTTAAAGTTTAAAGCTTTTCTGCAGCAAAGCTTTCATTCAACTTGAGTGAGTTTATCTCGTGACAAAAATGCACATTTGAGTATATACAGTTTCACTCATTTGCCTGCTGTGCATTTCTGTTCGCCTGGTATTTCTTTCAAATTTTGAAACAGCGCGATTTGTGATATTTGCGTTCATCATCATCATTATGCAGCAGGAAGTATGCAACAGTTTTTTTTTAAATATGAATTTTGGATTTTTAAAAGAAATTGTAATTAAATGCTTTTGTTTCGTTTGAAATAAAAATAAATTAAAATAAGTGGACTTAGACATTTTGCTTAATGAAACAAAGATTTGTAAGTATGAAATTGAAGAGCTTTAAATAAAATGATTTAAACTCTCAACAAACACCACACAACTAAGACATTTAATGGAATGTAAATCGTAAGAGCATATTTCAATCCATTAAACTCTTCTTGCCAAAAATACGTATGTATATTGAGTATCCAACTTAAGAGAAGATTTATGATCAAAAGACATTGAGCTGTATTACACTTATGTGCGTGCAGACAGAATTCTCTCTTGAAATTTTCGTTTGTATGTAAAGTGAAGTGCGCGGGTCGGTGAGTCGTTGTGCACGATGAAGAATTTTTACGAAATTCTTGGATCGTGCTCTGCCGATGTTTTTCGTTGTTTTCTTTCGCGTCTTTCGTGTTTGTTCATAATTTTTGGCTTGCGTAGAGTGAGGATACAGGCAAATTTTGCTTGTCTGCATGCACATAAATGTAATAGCTGACTATCGAACACAAAGAAGAATCGACGATGAGCTGCGTTGCTCTACACATCAATGTAATACGGGTCATAGCAATTTCTTGACTGTTTCCTACACAAAAGAAGGCTTATGATTATCTAAGGACATTGGAATTGGGTTGGCTTTTTTGCCATGCATACAGTTTTCTCTATAAGAAAAGAATTTTGATTTGGAATGGTTATTTTTTCCTTGCCTGATAGATATGTATATGATTTAAGGACAGTGAGATTGGGTAAACTGAAATAACTTTATTTAAATACAATTTATTTGTTTTTTATATTTTATTTGTTTTTATATACAATTTTTTCATTAAACATTTTTTTTCTTTTAGTCACAAAATCCTCAATAATTAATATAAGTATGTATTTTTTTTTATATAGTTTTTTAGTTTTAATTCAATAATAATTTCTTAAATAATTAATTAATTTATAGTTATATAATTGATTATTAATTGTTTTTGTTGTATTTGCATAATAAACTTTAAACTTTCATCATTAAATCAATAATAAACATTTTTATTTTTCTATAGTTAAAAAGGTTAATCGGTTTTATATTGTAGTTCTGTTTTTTTGTTTTTTGTTTATGGCATTAAAAATTAAGAAAGAAAAAACCAAGGAGAAAGAAAGAAAGAAAATACAATACAAAAAACTTATAAGAAGAAGATCATTATTAAGCAGATCAAATTTTTATATATGATATAAATATATGTTTGTTTGTTTGTTTATAATTTGATTAGGCACAAAATACATTATAATAATTATATAATATTTAGATGTGATTAATTGGTCCAATAAATACTTTAATCATTTTATTGCTTTGCTTTCTTTTGTTTAGTTTTAGTTTTCTTTAAATGGAATATAATTTTTCATGCTTCAATTTTTTTTCTTTTTTTTTCTTTTTCTTAAATGAGATACACAACAGGATATGTTAAGTTAATATTAAGTAATTTTAAGTTTTGTTGATTATAATTTTTTACCCAAAATTTACCAATTTCAGAAAGCTTAAGCAAAAAACTCTTTTACTCTAATTATATTTGATTACATTGAAAATTTTTATTGTTTCATATAATTTTGTTTTCGTTTTCTTTTATTTTTAATTGAATTGAATTGAAGTCAACACAATCTCATTGTTAAACATGAGAAGTGTGATTCATAATTGCTAATTCTTCATAATAATAAGCACCTTTCACATCTTAGATATCAGGGACACCACTCAAAAATATATGGAAATGTTCAACAAATGAAAGAGATTGATTCTATTCCTTTCATCGTGTAAAGAATTTGGCACAGACACTTGTTATTTCCATATACATACTTATTATAATACTATACATATATCAACTGGGGAGTTCTGATCGATCTGAATACTGCATGTGATATAGTCCCTATAGAAAGATAAAACAATATTGGCTTGAAAAATGTTGATTTAGGGCATATCAAAACAATTAATTTAATGGATTGGAATCATACCAAATGTTGCATAGATTAGACTCATACTATATATGAAAACTTGAATTCAAATGTTGAATAGATTGAACTCATATGTAATATATATTAAAACTATAGTCCAAATGTTGGATAAATCGGATTCATAGCAAATGTTTAATAGATTGGACTCATACTGTATGGTATATGAAAACTTTAATTCAAATGTTGGATAAATTGCTTAAATAGAAGATAAATTGGACTCATACTATATATGACAACTATAATCCAAACGTTGGATAAATCGGATTCATATTGCGCCCTTATTATAAAAGGTCATTAACTCAGAATTGTCAATTTTTAAGTTTTTGTTAAAAAACAACATGAGTAATCACTGTAAAAATCTTTTATATTTTTCTCTACACTTTACCCAACGAAACACTGTTAAGTTTCTTTTTTGTTTTCTGAGTAGTTTCTTCATACCGCTTCTGTTTGCTCAAAAAAAACATACATATTTTGAGCTTTGCCTTTTTTCAATTAATAACTAAAACTTTAGTTATCACGATTTATTTTGAGGTGTCAATGTTTAGTTAAATGAATCAATTTTAAGATGAATTATATTATCATTTAAAATAAATCCGCTTTTGGAATAAAAAAGGAAAATATCAGAAAGACAGTAATAACTCAAAAACAGGTGATTTGTTTTGTAATCACTAAATAAATTGAATAGAAAATCAACGTTACTTATTTCTGATTAAGCTTTCCTTCTTTAAAATGACATACCAATTTTTCCATTTTCTGTCTTTAATGTCATTTTACAAAAACAATTGTTTCCCCTTACTGAAGAATTGATAATTTTTAGTTAATGACCTTTTAAAGAAACATGTTTCATCTTCATTATTAGCAAATGAAATAAATCAAATGAGTGATCAATGGTTTGCTTGTTAACTTGATTATATTATGATGATTTCATTTATTAAGAATATTCAAATTGTGTACTCAAATTCTTTGACTAATCCAATCCAATGAATGCATTTTTTTTTTTTAATATAAAAAATATTATTTGTGATTCCTTCGTATTCGATGAAGTCATTGGATAAATTAGATAATTTTGTGAATTTGTTTTTGATTTGATTTTATAGGAAATATACTGAACAAGTATCAAATCAATATACTAGATTGGTTTTATATATACCATCATGTATAAGTCCCAAACAGACGTTGAAGGCAAGAAAAATATAGTATGTAATTTGATTAGAAATTCTTTAAATCTTTTAAGAAAATCATATAAGCAAAAAAGATGGATAAATCAGACAAATATATATTTGATATGCTCAGAAAAGCTGCCATCATATAAACTGCCCTTAAACATATTATTATTATTATTATTATAATTCTTCCAAGATGTGAAATGGTGCATATAACTATACATAAATCTTTGATAGATCCAAAGTGTTAAACTGTTCTGTTATCTTTAAACAATTTACTTTTGAGTGCACGTATTAATCAAATTTGAATAAAAATTATAAAAAACAAATATGTAATGGGAAAAATTAAAAAAAAAAAAAATATTAACTAAATTAAAAAAATAAAAGAAAATCTTTTAATAAAAAAAAAATAAAAATAATAAAGAATTATCTATATAAAAATCAAAGAAAATTACATTAAAAATGTGAATAATAAAAATAATTACAATATGAAAAAGAATAAAAGTTTAATTATTTTGTTTAACATTTAGGCACAAATGAAAATTAAAATAAAAATACAAAAATTAAAAAAAAATATTTAAAAGATTTTTGTTTAGAAAGAAAAATCATTAAATTTGAATAATCTGAAAATACTAAATTTCTTTCTACTTTCATCATCATCAGATCAACAACATAATCATCATAATTCATTATTTCTTTATGTTTTCTAATTAGTTTTTAGTTTTTTAAATTATATAAGCTGCGCTTTATATGGTACACAAATTATTATATCATCTTCTTCTGTCTTTTTGTCTTCACTTCACTTGTCTTCTTTTTAAATTAGGAATCATCATCATCATTTTATTATTTTATCATTTTTTCTTCATAACGTTTTCTAGTTTTTCATTCACTTGATTTCTATTCGTTTTTCGATTGTTTTCGATTGTGTTTGTTAATAAATTTTCCTGATTTTTCAATTATTTTTTTTGAATTCTCACATTCAATTGTTTTCAGTTGATTGAATTTCGTTTGTTGTGTTGGATTATGTGGCTGCTGTAACTGAACGTTTTGGTGATGAGGTCATAACTTTTTCTTTAGCCTTTTCATGTTCATCTTGGAAGAATATTTTCGTTATGACAATATCCCCAGTACTCAGGGTCTGTGATGCAGCATCTACAAGTTTCAATGATTTCTTATCAATAGCACCAACATTATTAGCACGATGTGTCGGTGTAATGCTTCGTTCTCCATGGCAATTGCAATTTTTGAAACTTAAATAGAAAATATTTATTAATAAAAAAATATCAAGAAAATAAATTTATGAAATTTACTTTTTAGATTTCTCACGAACAACTTGTAAATTCTCTGTTGTTGCAATTGTTGAACCCAATTGATCTTGCATTGTATTGGAAGTTATAATCTAGAAATAAAAATAAATCATATGTATGGTATTTATGGTGTAATTGCATTTGACATACTTGATCACTTGGCAATTGTGTTGCAGCCGATAATATTGCTTCGAGTTTATCAATTCTCGCTAAACGATCCATTGATTGATCCGATAATATTTCATCCATCATTTGCATAGATTCAGTCAGACTTGGTGGTTCAGAACAGAAACGTGGCGAAAATGTGCCACCAGTTAAAGAATTATCCGATGGCACTGAATCCAAACTGGGAAAATTATCATTTTCATTTTGTTCTTGTTCATCTTCCGAATCACTTTGATCTCTGTGCCGAATTAAAGAAAGTGTTAGGTATCTATGTTATATAAATCACCAGTTGTTACTTACTTTGTTTGATTGCCTGCTGATTCCATTTTCTCAAGTTTCTTGGCAACCTTATTGTAACCCTTAAGGCGTTCTTTCTCTTCATCTGTCAAATCCATGTATCTGCGACAAAGAAAAGTCAATTTCATTGTACAATATAAATACAATTGATTCTCATTGTTTTGATTCTCATATATACATTTCACACTAAATGGGAATAAATACCATATGTGTATTATCTGGCTCAGTTTTTAAGCAGAAGAGATGAATTTCGACACAGACTAGTCATGATTTAAATAAATATCTGATAGAATATATAGTCCTTACATAAAAATCAGAACATCCAAGCTACCAACTGAAACAGATCTCCAAGCTGCTACACTTTAACAAGAAATGGATTCACATGATGACGCGAGTTCTAATGTGACACTGCGCAATTGGGTTGATGGTCCAAAAGATGCATGTTCCACATTAAGATTTCTGTCGCTGCAGCTATGAAGTTGAGGAAGAATCAATACCTCTTAAGTGCTCAGGAAACCCATCTTTGATAATTTTGGCAGTTCGACAAAGTCTTTAGAGACTGAGACAGACTAGGGATACCACTTTTTACCATTTAAAATTTCCCTTATCCACTCACTCCACACCTTTTTTCAACAATGGGCCGAAAGGCTTCTGGGTGTACTTGCTAACCTAACATAATAAATCAATTGGAAATGACTTACATATGTACCGATCGAATCAATATTTGCTTAAGGATTATGCTTATGGTAGGTAAACTTGTTTTTTTATGGAAAACCTGTACTAACCTTAAGAATTACAAATGAACTATTAGAAACTAACTAGAAGTTAAATGTGTGCTTACAAATTTAAAACATTGAATCGATTTGAGAATAAATCAGTCATGCTTGTATTATAAATATTGGATAGAGTTTTCTATAAATTTCTAACTTTCGATTAAACTCAATTAGAAGGAGTTAGTTCAAATAACATATTGGATCAATGGAATCAATATTTAATATATGGTATGTATTTATAATGACTAAGCATTTCATTGGCCTGGAGAGGCAAAACTAAATGAGACTTTCAGTCGACTCCAAGAAGTCTGATTATTTGAACTCACTATGTATTGAACTGTGGACGGAGCAAATGAATATTGTGACGGAACCTTTTCTTTTGTGATGGTAGATGTGTCTTCAAATCTTGATCTCAACTTAAGACTGATTAAATTAAATCAAACAACGCCTCGTGCTCCTTTTTTCAAGATTTGAAGGAGGCCTAAACCAGAGGAGGAGGATCAGATGCTCCTAAAATAATTTGTTCTTGTTTGATCTCATCTCCTCCGCCCCCTTTAATTAATACTACAATATGTACATTCATTTGATTATGGGAAAGATTTGTAAACTCCTATTGGACCGATTAGATCAATTGATGAAGCCACCATAAAACTGTCTTAAAAATTATAAATCCTGCATTTGTAAGTTCTTCAATTTCTTAGCTAGTGTGTGTATAAGCTTCGAGTGAACCAACATTAATTATACCACGATCTTTAACTCACCTCAATAAGCGTATCTCACGATTGGAAAGTACAATACTTTTATTTGTTTGTGATAATTTCTGTTTAAGATCAGATACTTCGGTGCTAATTTTGCGTTGCTTCTTTCGTATTTTGACCTCATTGGGTTTGATTTGCATGAGAATTTGTTCTGTACATAAGTCGGCAAAAAGTTGTCGATTTTCTGCTTTAATTTGCCTATACAAATAAATATAAATCATTATAAATGAATGATGGTGATATTAGTATAAGTTATCATGAGAACTAACCTTGCTAAATTGCCAAATAATTGATCATTGATAAGAACCAAAACATCACCAGCCGCATATAATAACATATCACGTGTCAAAGGACGCTTGGCCCAGTATTTCTGATCACGTCTATAGATTTGTTTCAATTGCTCCTTAATTGGATTTATCGGTGCATTATAATATTCGCATAGCGAATTGAGCGAGACATATTTAGCTTTATAGACTTGTTTGCCATGATCCTGATACTGGAGGACAGCATGCGCTGCCTGTGTATCAAAAACGTTACGCAATAATATGCCAAATTGTTGATATAAATTGGTTGAATCATTGCGACAATCATGTACAACTTTGATGACATTATCATGCTCGAGGAGAGTCTTTAAGCCACCATCACTAACCATTTCGGGGCAGGTACGTACATCAAAAATAAACGACTCACCTCGGGTTGTACCAATCTGGATTAGAGTTATCTCTCCTTTAACACCCAAATTGATACCCTCACAGTCGAATGACACCACAATACTTTGATTGTTTTGGGCCAATTTTAGCATGGCATCCGTAACGAAAACCGATTGCTTGATATTGGCAATGACTGTAGTATTTTGTAGTACTTTAATCTTCCAAGTATCACCGACAAAATAATTGTGACTAGGTGAAGTATTATTGACATTATTTCCACCACCATTGGGGACAGATGTTGCCCCCGGCGCTGAACTATTGGAATGTACGGGACTTGAGTGAGCCGAAGAATTCAGATTGCCTCCACCTGATTGAAATGCCAACGATTGCTTATCCTTTTCCAGATTCTCTGCAAGCGTGCGTATGACCAGATTATTGATGCGTTGTTTAAGTGTCTGATTGACACTATTCAGGCGTTCAGTTGCTGGTGATTGTGGCACCAGAGACTGTGGCCCATTGCTATGAGGCACTTGTGTATTGTTTGTCGTAGTTGGCGTACTGATGGGTCCATAGGATGTGCAAACATTGGGACTGGGATAGTTTCGTTCACAGAGATTCTCCAATTTCATCTCAGACAATGGCACATAACTATCGAAACCTGAGTTCGGTTCTGAACGTGATGATTGTGAAAATGAATCGCCACTGCCGCCTCCAGTGCCAGTCATATTTGAGACTGGAGCATTCAACTTGAAATTGGGTGATGCTATGTGATTGTTATTGTTGTTGACGACAGTGAAACCATTGTTCATAGTATTCTGCTGATTGTGATTTCGCAATGCCGGCGATTGTAGACGCTGTTGCACGGAGCTCACCGGTTGTGATGATGCTAATGCTGATGACTCCTGCTTCCTTTGATTATTATTAATCGCATTGAATTGCTCCCGTGACTTGGCCTGAGCTTGTTGTATATGCGAATCGCTGAGCTTAGGTTTTTGTAACAATGTGACTAGATTAGCTTGTATGTGAAAACAATCAGAGAAGAGCTTCAAGAAGGTGCTCAGATCACTTGGAGTCTTAAACATACGCAGCCATTGATCTTGTGGGAAATTTGTGGTGAGCAAATGAAATAGTTGATCCACTAGCATGGGACCCTTTGATTCAATGCACTGAGCAAAGAAGTCCAACATTTGTTGTGTTCCTCTCGTATCAATATTCGTTTGGGGTAAATGCAGACGCTCTCCAGCCGGCAGATCGGTCATGTTCTCACAACCAACCAGCATTACATAGTCATCTACAACCTTGAACGTATCTGGATGCTTTGTCAGAAATTCAGTGAACTCTTTAATATGTTGACCTGCAGCAGCAAACCATAATCATAAATAGTACATTCAATGACTTTATTATTTAGTTAACCACTCATTTTATTGTACTGTATTGACACAAATGTGAATGTGTAACTTACCCGATATATGTCTTACTTGTGGCGAGGCCTGCGAACGATGACCTAGGAGACTTCGAACTGGTACTTCAGCACTCACTCCATATTGCAACATTTTATTCTTAAAATAGTCTTTAGACTCTTGAATGTAGTCTCGTTTGCCACCATTGCTGCCGTCATCGGCACTCGCGTGCTGGAATGAGTTCACCTGCACATAGTCACCGTCAACAAGAAATATCGATGGATACTGAGCCAAAAATTTCTTTAAACCTACACGGATAAAAGAAGAAGAAGAATTGGCATGAGAGAAATGTCAACGTTAATTTATAAACCCATTAACACTTTCGAATATAATGCAAAGTAAATGAACATCAAAATTTTACATAATAGTGTGTGTATTTATGATATGATTCGGTTTTATAAAATTTGTAATACTCTTTAAGCAATTATTTTATAAATCAGAGAGATGATTATTCGTTAAATTTGGGAAAAGGGTGGGAACTAAATATTATTCATTAGTTTTACACTGCAGTTGTTAAGCCTATCTTAACCTATCGACTCTGGGTGACGCATAATACAAACTCAATAAGATACAAAGAACGAAATGCTTGGATCTCTACGTTCTAACTGCGAAACATTTTAATTACATAGCAGCAAGAAGTGCACCTAGATTCCAGGAGATAGGAGTTGACCATAGTACCATCCTACATAAATTAGGAATACACGCTAAAGGAGGAGAAGAATTTGATTACTGTGGACCAGAACTAAAGTGGAAAGTCAATATCAATAAAAGATTTAAAGCAAGGAACCGACACTATATGCTTAGACTAACTAAGGATATCTAACAGGTGTTATCATTTCACTATCAATATCAGCATCTGTTATTTCTCTAAAGTGTAAACAACAAATTTTCTTTGTGCTCTAACCATGTCATCCATTGGGCCAACAACACGCAATTCGGGAGAAGCTAGGCTGATGCCAAACTCACGAGGAGCTCTCTGAAACCATTAGAGTTTGCTGAAGAAATGATTTCAACCTGTCTCAGGCCCATGGGGGTGTGGTTCAGAAACAAGAAAATAGGGTTCCGTATAAACTCAAGTCAAGAGACATCGAACGCCCTTTATTCACTGCTCCAAAGGCAAAATCGGAAGGGTTCTTTGCATCGAATCGTGACTGGGGACAAAAAATGGAAACACTACGACAACCCAATGCGCAAAAAATCGTGGGGAAAGTCCAGCCATGCATAATCTTCAACAGCCAAACCGAATATTCATGTGCACCTGGTGGAATCAGCTCGGAGTGATCTACTATGATATAATACCGCCAGTCAAAAATTGAAGCTCAAGCTCCCCCATTTTCCCTAAATACTTGACTAAGTGAATTTTTGAGTATGACCACATGTTACAAAAGCCGTTAAAGAAACTAGGGAGGCGCTTCAGTGGGACGTTCTACCCCAATCGCCATATTCACTAGACATTGATCCTTCCGGTCGAAGACTCATGTCCTGGCCGAGCAGCAATTCACTTCTTACGCATATGCCAAATATTGGATTGATATTTAGGTCGCCTCAAAAGATGAGGAATTTTCAAACGAAGAATCCGTAAGCTGCCTGAAAGATGAGGAAAATTCGTAACTAACTTTGAAAAAATTGGATTGTACCTATTTTTCTGAATAAAGCTTCAATGTTTCTTAAAAAAAAAGGGTTTAAAACACCCTATAATTAATATATGATATTTCGTTTTTAAGGGTTGAGATGAGACAAAGAGATCGGCAGCTCTAATGCGTGTTGGCAGGAGTCCAGAAAATGGTCTACGGTTGGATCGACTCCACAAAGAGGGCATGGTCGACATACTGTTCAGTTGATTGGTATCCCGTGTAAGTCCAATGCTGAGGCATATCTGTCTATTTAAGTTGGTGGGTAAGCTGATTTTTGAACACTTTGAACCAGACTTTGTTATTAAGGCAACCATTATCTACAACAACAGAACCAACAGAAATTGTAGAAATCTTAGAATTTGTAATGAAGACCAAACTCTCGGAGGAGGAGCTCATTTATCACCGCAGTCTAAACTAGATGGATTGTCTAACCAGTACAAATTTTATTAATCTTTTGCAGCTTTTGTAGATTGAGTTTCTCCTAATGGTTAATTGTGAAGATGTAATAGAGAGTAGGGTACAAGTACAGATTTATTAAGGAAGATTTCCTCATCTCATAATGAGAAATTACTGTCATGCTTAAAAGATAATTATAATTACATATACAATAATTGACTTTGTCTGGCATTTCTCTGATACTTATTATGATGATGAAATCAATTAATGAAACAATTTTTTAGGAATGTTCACTTTCCTTTTGTCCTTGTTTTAGAACATGTTAACTCTAAGTAAGTAACTATAACTTGATCTTTAGTTTAAAATCAGAAAAGTTTTACAAGAAAAAGCAATCACAATCAGAAAACTTTTTCTTTTGAGTATTTTATTCAACTTGAATTGCTTCAACTGCAGTCATTCACATGTATTAACTAAGTATGATATAAGTACATACATAGGACAATAAGTACTACACATTGTTGTGATTGTTATTGTTCTTGTTGTTAGTTTGTTCTTAGTATTGTTTGTTATTGTAATTGTTGTTGTTATCACATAATACTCGTACATGTTACATACAAATCACATCATGTTCACATACATATATGAGTAACTCCTAACACACGATACTATTCCCATAGTTTATTGTATCATAATACTATATACATACATGCATCAATCTCAAGAGCTAAAGAAACTACATACTATGTAGTAAATATTTTACAGAGTACAAGTTATTAAGAGTAGCGGGCAAGGCAAAGCAAGGCAACAATGACTCCCGAAGTATGAATGTAGTAATGAATTTCAGTTTATGCGGAACTTATTACTATACTGTATATATATAATCCATAAATATCAAAAGCTTAATGCACTGAAATTATTTTTATACTAATTAGGAAATGCTTTAAACAAAAAATATTATATACAATATCTCATTTTGCTTTGAGAACAGAAAACAAATTCTTTTATTAATTTGTAAATGACCAGAGTTGCAAGAAAAAAGGGGACCCCCAAAATTCCCCTATCATGTACTGAGAACAATAAAAGGAATGTGCAGGTTGCTTGCCGCATAGAGTGAGTTTATCCATTGTGATGCCTGATATTTAGGGAGTGTTGGTGGTTGGTAGTCTTAGTTGGTCTCAAAATTCGCCCTAAGCATCAGAATCAACAAAAAGATCCAAGTCCCTTTGCCTTGGGCCTACGAGTTCATCATCCAAGAACAACAAGATAGACACATAAGAGATGTTGAGTGCTTTTAAATTCTTCTTCATCATCCCTCTGATATGCCGATTCATAAATTTAAATATAATTAGATCAGAAACCTCAAATATGCAAATGATTTTACAATACAATTGTTTTCTTTAAGTTGGGGTTTGTGGCCCCGAAATTTTGTTTTGTGCCCTTCACAAATGAAAACCCTCTGCCACTGTGTGTTCGTCATTGAACCTAAACTGAAGCCGTTTCTGTTTTTTTTGTCTTTCAATTTACAACCTAAACCTAAATGGTTTTCAGTGTAAATATCTTATAAAATAAAGAGTGAACGAACGACTGAACGACTGAATAAATGAATACATGAATGAATGATTGAATGAATGAGTGAATGCAGTGAGGCATGGAATGGCGGCGTTAGTTTTTGTAAATCAGGTCATAATATTGCTGCTGTCACAATTGGTAGGCAAAGTCTATTGTTCGACTAATATGACGTGACAAGGCGAAAAACCGGCGGATGATGATGAAGAGTGTGTTTACAAAAAGATGTTGAAGAAGTATATAAACTGACAGACAGACAAACTGAAAGATAGACGGAAATGTTGGCGCTGAATGAAAAATAGGGAAAAAAAGAGTAGAAAAAGCGGCAACGGAAAGTGTTGGTGGTGGTAGTATTGCGTGTTGTCATCAGTTGCGACGATGGAATAACAACAATGATGATGTTCATAATTATGTGTGATGATGATGATGATGATGATAATGATGTTGCTTGTTGTTGACATTGTTGCTACTACTAATGTTATAGTTGTAATTGTTGGTGTTCAACCATTGTCATCAACATTAGCAGCAAGAACCAAAAGTATCTAATAGTATCTACAGCAAAGTAGCAACAAAAATCACATTGTCAGCATAGAACAACGTTATGGAACAATATGAATTAATTCAATTGCATTCTCATGTCTCAAATTATGTAAATGCAAAGCAAATGAACTTTGCTTAATCAAATTTTTTCATATACTCGTACACACTTTTTGAAAAATTTTAAACATTAATCCAAGCCAAAAGATACAATAAATTTGATCATAAGATATGGTATGGTAATGTAACGTAACATAAAGAGAAACAAACTCACATCAATCACAAAGTATTTAAGTGATTGTCATTTGATTTGACTACAAATCCAAGGCATCTCAATCTTAGGAAATCACTCTTTCTCAAATCCTCAATAAACAAATCATAAAGAAACTCAAAACCAAATGAAATGAATTTAAAAAGAATAAAACAAATCAAAACCTTGTGCCAAATGAGCCAAAACTGTGACAAATGTTACCCATCAGGCCTCGCACCCCAATTCGACTTAGAAGTCTATTTGTATAAAAGAAACACCCTCTCTACAATAATACAAGTTTATAAAAGTGTTACAACAAAGGGCATATGCTTAAGAACTAGGTAAGAAGGAACCAAGGTTTCTGTTTCTGCATCAGAGAATATTAAATGGCAACACAATAAAATATGGTAGGTAAAATGCAAGAAATTCTGCCCAACGAGCAACATGTTACTACTTACTAGTACCATTTGATAATAATTCAATTTAATGCTTTTTGAAAATACTTTAGAAAATGAAATTTTTGTCGAGCACAGCTGCTGTTGCTACTTACTATGGCCACTGTATTCCTATTGCTATTGTAAAGCTTCTCTAATAAGCCGCCCACTAGGCATCAACTGAAGGAGCATGAAACACCCAACGACGACCACAACCATATAGCCACAGACGAATAGGTTAGCAATCTTAATACGTGTAGTACTCAGTGCCAAGGTGAGCACTCCGCGCAACGTCAGCACGAAATGCCAACTTCATAAAAATTTTAAACCACAAAATATTATATTTTTATTTATGTGGACACACAGTTGGGAAAAATTATTCAAACTTCTTTTCTTGGCCAACAAATATATATTTTCAATTTTTTACTATTTTCTTTATTTTTCCTTCATAGTACTTTTTGTACCCTTTTTTCTGCATTTTAAACATGCATATCTGTAATCATTCATGTTTGCATTATTTGTGGAGGAACTGATATTACTCATATGTATCTTACTTGTCAAATATTGGAAGGGAAAATGATTTACTCCTGTTCGTTCCAAAGTTTTTGATATAAAGACCTGAAATTTTATTTCTAGTATTGGATTTCTTGCAGAGTGCAATAAGTTTAAGGAAAATAAATAATAGAATAGAATATTTGAATGAATATCTTTTATGTAAATTGGTTCCTTAGTTTTTGAGATAAAAGACTGAAATATTACTTCTCTTCTTCAAAGTTCTTAAACAAATTTTATGCAGCGTACAAAAAGCTTAAAGAAAACAAATAATAAATGAGATTGTTGAAACAAAAAATATTTTTATGCAAATTGATTACTTAGTTTTTGAGATAATGAACTGAAATTTTACTTCTCTCTTTCTAAGTTCTATTCTGAGTAATTTTTATGCATGGAAAAGAAACATTTCTGGGAAACTATTTGTTACATCTGTTGAAATGACCAATTGACATTGAAATCCATGCCATAATGACTATAAAAGGCGTACTTGGTTATGCGTTTTGACTAGTTGGGGCCTTAGGCAATGAAAATTTCAGATCCCTCAGCCACAATTGAATACATTATTTTTTTTATACATCCATTTGTTCGGAATTCACTATTACTTATTATATGAAAAGAATTCATAATCGTTATAATCCTATCTTTCAAGTGCTTTTGTTCCTTAATATTAAATTACCTTTTGACTTTGTATAGAAAAGAAAATACTTATTTGCTTGGCCTTCTTTACGACCACATAGAATTAAATGTTTCCCACGACATAGGGGTAGGGAGAGGGAGGATATTGAAGGCTAGGTAAATCGGTTGTGTAAACAAATACCTTCTTACCATTTGTAGATGGCTGAATGCAAGCAAGGATAATAAGGATGCCGACAACGTCAATGATGGTAATGACGATGACACCGACAACACCATAAATTTATGTATATTTATGCTTACTTATTGAAATGTAACGAGTTACATTCGAACAGAACATGTTAGTATACAACATAAGTTATAAATTTCAATACATAAAAATTGTACCAAGGAAATGGAAAAGGAAAAGAAAAAGAAAAAAGAAAAAGTTAAAAAAAAAGGAAAGAACCGAAACATGTGGTTAAGTAAACCAGGTAAAAGGGTTGAATTTCTACTACTCACTCACTCACTCACTTGGTCGTTTGCAATAAATTTAAGATTTTATGACTAATAATATGTGCAAGTACACATGTGTAGCAAGAAGGTGTTGCTGCCATCAACATTACTTAGGCACCGGAACATGGCAATTTGCCAAACAGTTTTCATATTCTTCCATACTCCATATTACCATTGCCAGTTGTCGAACATCCTTATCAACCAAGTCATAGGTATCGTACACATGTAGAACATTCTTTTGTTATGGTAAGCAACAATTGTTGTTGATTAACTTTTGACTAATTGCAAAAGTTCATTTTAAAGCATTTAAATAATGAGGGGAATTGCTTCTTCAACTTTTGCAATTAAACCAAATTATCAAAATGGAAATATCTTCTTAATCAAATCTGAATCTGACGACTGACTGTATGGGAAAATCAATGTGTAATGATGACGACGACACACATTTTCTATTCAGTTCAGTAAAGTTATGTTGTTTTGAGTATTCCAATAGGTTTTTTGTTTGATATTCGAACACGAAACACAGAGAACCTTGAGCACCAGCTACGCGCTTTTACCATTTAGTAAAACTCTTAACACGCAATTCTCAGTTCAACACGAATAATGCGTATAATCCTTGCTTCCTCCCTCTAGTCCATCTATTGTAACGCTGCCTGTCTGCCTGCCATTTGTTGTATGTATTTGATATTTATTGTATTATTGGGCAAAAGGGGTTTTCATTCAATATGCTTACTTGCACATTATATACTTCAGCAGTACTAGTACTACTATGTTTGTGTAGAATAACCCAATCTACAAAAGCCATGTACAAAAATCCAACAAACAAACAACATGTTGCCGAAAAATGCTATAAACATAAAAAGTCAAATTTATGTTTGAGTCAGAAATAAAGAGTCGAAAGAGGCAAAGAATGTTGTGCAGTGAGTACGTATTTTTGGTCGATGAAGTTTCCAACATTTGAATTCGTATGAATTTTAATTTCAAATATTGTATTGTGGTACATTGAATAAACCTAAAACAAAAGGTTAACTAAAACACATGTAGTAGCAGAGAAAAACTTTAAAGGATTTGTTCAAAATTTATTTGGGAGTTCAAAAGATCAACATTCTGAAATTCAATAAATGGGAATTTCAATTTGTTTCCATTTTTTTTTAGTTTACACACACATATACCATAGTATATCAAAACAACAAAATATAAACCGAGTAAGAAGTAACATTAAAAAATCCATTAATAAAAAGTTTTGGAGAAATAACAGGAAATTGTTAATTGCAAAGTTGATTAACCTTAATCATGGACGTCATCAGAAATTTCCTTTAGCCTAGGAAGGGCAGAAAACTAATTCAGCACTTAGCCTTTAGTATTCAGTTCAACGTTCTGAGCAGTCAGGTGATCTCTCTCTCCACTATCCTCACAGAACTTAACTTAAAAGAAATGAGAAATAAGAGGGTCAAGCAACAACAGAAATGATTTAGGCTGCAGTGACGAGGTGACAATAGATCTCGCCTTTTTTTAATCTACTTAGATCTACTTAGATTTTTAAAACTTATTCTAAGTAGTACCTATAGTACAAGACATATAAGTCAGATCAATGCAATTTTATGTTTTATAAATAACTCCTTTTCTTAACGATTCAATGTTTTAACTAATAAGAAATTTGAATTATAGTAAAGGTAAGAGGTGTTATTTTGAATAGTCCGCTATTTCGGTAGATGTCACTTTTGAAGCTGTCATTGACATTTGACAAGTAGAAACTACGCAATTAATAAAACAACGCATTGAAATTATTAAAATTCACTATAAAAATGGTGAAAAAATTTGAAAATTTGGCAGAGACGGTTCGTAAAACTAAAACATTTGTGGGTCGTCGTGAAGCACCTTGTCGGACAGCAATACAGAAATTGATGGAAAAATTCGAGCTGTTGAGACAAGTTAGTGATGTGAAGAATAAAACCCGTGCACGTCGCTCAAGAGCAACTGAGAATATTGCTGCTGTAGCCCAAAGTGTTGAAGAAAACCCAGGTTTGTCCATTTCTCAACGTTCTTTGGAATTGGGCATTCCACAAACGCTATTACACCGTATTTTGCATAAAGACTTGGGTCTTAAGGCTTATAAAGTTCAGTTAACACAAGAACTCAACCCGGCCGATCATCAACAACGTCGTGTCTTTGCTGATTGGGTCCTTGAAATGCATAGAAATGATCCATTCCATCGAAAAATCATCTTAACTGATGAAGCCCATTTCCACCTCGATGGCTACGTGAACAAGCAAAATTTTCGCATATAAGGCTCGGAAAAACCAAGAGTTATTTTTGAAAACGTGTGACTGTTTGGTGCGGTTTATGGTCCGGCGGGGTCATTGGACCTTACTTTTTCGAAAATGAGGCTGGAGCAACAGTTACGGTGAGCGCGAGAGATGATTAATGATTTTTTATGGCCGGAATTGGATGGTATTGATCTAGACAACGTTTACTTTCAACAAGATGGCGCTAAGTGCAACACAAGCAACGAAACCATTGATCTTTTACGGTAAAAGTTTCTGGACCGTGTTATCTCTCGAAGAGGTGATCACAATTGGCCACCGTGATCTTGTGATTTAACACCTTGCGACTTCTTCCTTTGAGGCCACGTAAAAGATAAGATCTACGCCAACAGCCCAGCGTCGATTCAAGATCTCAAAGATGGAATTCGTGAGGCTATCGAAGACATAGGGCAGCCACTTTGCGATTTGGTTATGGAAAATTTCGTGAAAAGGATATGGTCTTGTAAGCGTGGTCGTGGTGGCCATTTATTTGGCTGATGTGGTTTCCATTATTAACGGCATACCTTCTTCTTTATAATGAAATAAACATCTGATCATTTATCTCAAAAAATGCCATTTTTCTTTGAATATAAAAATATCATCTCTTATTGGAAAACCCTGTATATACCAATGTTTTTAAGAGAACTACTACCATTTCCAGTAATCGAGAAAGTCTGTATGTCACTTTGAGAGAAAACTTGAAAACTCTTCTATAAAGTACAATCGGTGAATCGTGCATTTTACTAGTCCCTCAATTTTTGAGCTAGAGAGCTGAAATTTTGTACAAAGGTTTCTTTTTACCAAACGCTAAACATTTGTCGGAATCAGCCGAATCGGACCACTAGGGGGTACCTCGCATACAAACCCCCTTTTAAATCAAAGTTCTTATTAGAAAACGTTTTTTTGTTTTTTGACGTATCGAACTGACACTATAAGTTTCTGTTGTGTTCCGTATCTATCTACAAACTCATAATGACAAACTTTTAAAGAGTATAAGTACAATAAAAATATTTACAATGCAACTCAAACCGTGTTCTTTGTTGATACTCAAAATGTGTTCTTTGTTGATACCCAAACTGTAACAGAGAGACTATAGTGTTCCGAACCAAGAGTAGAAACGACGTCTTTGACCAGATTGGCCCACAACACTCACAGTATTGTCTTCTCCCCGAAGCGATCCTGTCTTGCACTCGATGTTAATGGTTGTCCTGGCGTTACCCATGATATTTTGCGTTTCAGACTATGAAAATAAATAAAGAGCGAGGGAAAGAACAATCGAGGAACAAATTGTTGAAAATAACATGGCGAGATAGCATAAAGTGAAGGAAGTCAAGCAAGATTTGACGAAGAAAAAGAAGTTTTTAAAATAATTGACGACGATTAGTTATTGGAGCGTTGGAAGTCGAATAGTCCTTGGAGAATCGGCATCAGGACTTGACTAAAGCAGTCGGGTATGTGGCAATGTTTTAATGAAATTTGATTGTGATCATCTGTGTCTTTTGTTCAGCTGTGACACTGTTCAACCTTTTCAATAAAGAAATTCGTAACAATAATTTTTTTTATTGATTGACTAGTTGAACTGGGCAAGCGATGCCCTGCCTCCTATGTAGATTGCCTTTTATATTTTGACGACTACAAACAATTACAGAAAGAAAAGAACGTAGAGCGCAATACTCTTTCGCTTACTCAGTTATTGGTAAATGGAACGAAAGAATATAACAATAACAATACAAAATTCAAGAATCAACAATATCACAGTTCGCTTCCTCTATGCAAATCCAGAAATATTGTGTTTAATAGTCTTTGATTTTTAATTTTAAATTTAACTTTTAATTACAATGATATCTTTTGATTTTGTAGGACGATCTTGATGAAATTAACACTATATGTTACTCACAATAAAGATTGTTATTTTTAGTTATTCGATTTTGAATGCAATGAGTGGCTTTTAACACTTTCAGTCTACGATTTTATGATATGTATAGATAGATTGTGTAAGATTCAAAATTTTATGAATTGTAAAATTTTCTATTTATAAACACAATTATTGTAAGTAGCGAATCCAATTTAACTGAATGTTATTACATATGAATATAATTTAATTTAAGTTTAATCTGAAACGAAATAATTTACCAGTGTCTCAAAGTAATCAGTCAAAAATTAACTAACTAATTGTGTTTATAAACAACATTTGAAATGTTACTGGCAATGAATTTAATCAAGCGTAACAAAATACAATTTTATGGGTTGGGGTGGTCTAATCTGCCATGGCATGGCATGGTCTGATTGATTGACTATATGAACTTATACTGTTAGACATACTGCTAAGAAGCGTGCCTTACAAAATAGATTGATCAATGATTCATTTAACAAAATAAAATAAAAAACAAAATATGGTTAGAACAGAGGCGTATAGAAATAATTAAGAAATGAAATTGATACTACCGAAATAGCTTGAAATTATTTCTAATCAATACGCCACTGAATTAAATAAATACCTGAGCAAATTACAAATTCTTTTTGATATTTAAAGAAAAATATAATACGAGTATACAATGATTACGTAAGTCCTGAATTCAGAACTCAATTGTATTACTTACTGCTTATAAGTATGTTAGTGTATGATGAGTGTGTTGTTGCATTCAGTTAAATCGAAATTCTCAGTGACCAAATAAAGCAAAACTTAGTATAATTTTTGATTTTGAATGCCACCATTGAATTTAGAATAATTTGCAAAAATACTTTTTCCAAAGTAAACAATGAAACCTGTTATATTGAAACAAGTTATTAGCGTTCATCATATACACGTACATACCAATGAATGGGGATGGATAGATGAATGAATGTTATGCCTTAAAGCAACAGTTTGAAAGGGTTTTGAGATGCCAAATGCAAAAATACAAACTTAAATATAATGCTGAAAGTACAGAAAACTAAATATATATATATTTTGGTATTAATTTCCTAAATGTGTCTAACAAATTGTGACTTTTCCAAAGAAACAGAGGAAGAGAGACCATAGGAAGATACCATAGATAAACCCTTGTCAACCTTTTGGGAATGCTTAGACGCAAATATTTTATTGTACTAACAAATAATCCTGTCATGAGAGACTTCATTCCTTTAGCTTTTGGGTTTACCTCTTACTCTATGCATGGGATTTAATGTGTCTTTATTGTAATTCAATTGAACATTTTTGTCACGTAATCGACACTTTTCTATAACAATTTTCATCACAAGCAAACAAATAGAAACCTGAAAACGGAAAACAAGACAGAACATTTTCAAATTCGCTTAACAACGAATATTGTATACCTTACATAAGTACTATGTATACTTTTATTTTGATAGTTTTTGATACAAATTTTATAATCAATTTCCAGTGATTTATTTCAGTAAAGAAATGTTAAAACTGCTATTAGTACAAGTATCTACAATTTATACAGCAACAAATAAATATAATTTGCATTGCGTATGATGTTACGTCTCTCTGAGAAGTTTTGTTTCTAATTTTCGTACAGAATTGTAAGAGTTTTGCATACAAGATGTTGTCTTAGTCTATGATGGGTTTATGATATTGAATAGGTCTCTATTTCTCTCTGTGGGGACAATATTTGCCGTACCTAAGAAATGAAAAAGTTTTGCACACAATATCAAGTTGTCTTGTATAATAATGTGTATTGGTCCAATTGATCCATTGTATATGAAGATGTTTAAATTATCATTTTGAATGTTCAAGTGAAACTTTAAGTGAGTTTTTATTGACTTCAATGGAAACTATAAAAATATGTAACCAATCAATGAATTTCTTATAAGTTTATATTGGCACAGACCAAAGCAAACAAACATCATGACAAAGTGCCAATACCTTATCACACTATAGATTGTGTGTGATAGTTATAATAAGAAAATAAGTATCAAACAATTCTAAATGGGGTGGTTAGATGCCTGAGTCTCAGTCTTAGTATACTCGCATGTATGTTAACCTTAACCACAAAAGGCTCAAGGGTAAAGAAGCCATCATAAAATATGTTTTTCCACATAAGAAAATAAACAACTTGACCTTAGTGAGCTTTATGCTCATTAAAAGTTCTTATTCAAAAAGGCTTTCATAGAGCATTTTTAGAAGATTACAAAGAACTTAACTTGTTCACATCTTGTGCCATATAATCATCAATTATGAGTTAAGTATTAGTATTTCTATCTAATAATCAAAGAATCTAAGTAGTAATTTTATTAGGAAATACAAACAAATAATAAACTAATCAAAGAAGAATTTGCTACTTTGTGGTCACTTCATCTTGTGGTTAACTCCTCATTGATTATGGGGAATATTACATTGGACTAATGCATAATGTTATCAAATCAAAAGAGGGTGGAGTGGTATATTTCTGCTCCAAACCACAAATAGCTTTGTTCATATAATTAGGTCACGCTTAAATTCAAAACAAAGCATGTGGTTTATGTGGAATTTTTCGTCCTTGAATTTTTCACAAATTTTCTTATAATCCTTTAAATAGATTAACTAAGTTTCGTGTTGCATGATTTTGTCATATTTTTTGACACCTGCTGCTGTTACGACCACTTCTTCAATCAGTGGGTGGCAAGGTTAAATATTTTTTTTGTATTATGTTTTGTTGTGTTTCCCATATAAATATTTATGTCGTCATGGTTTTTTTACCTTTATTTTTCTATCTATTCGCAAATTCGCAATACAAAAACAAAAACAAAACAAAAAACAAATCGTGTATTTAACTACTTAACACGCTTTAAACGGTTGTGGGCGTTCAACTTATGATAAGTTTAAACACGCACTCTTGGCCAACTAACTCGTAACTAACCTCGATTTGTGTAATATACAATTTATTTGTCTTTAATTTTTAAAAGTGAAATTATTTTGTGTGTTAATATTATCATCACAATTAGTCAGAGCGAATTCATAAATCATTACGTATAACATATGTACGTAAAGAAAACGATAATTAAAGAAGCGCAACCAAGTTATTTCGTCACTGAGTTGTCTAGAAATAAGGGTCTGCAGTTTCCTCCTCTTCTTAGCATATTATATTAGTTTAATCGGTTAATTTGAAGACTTATTCGTATATTATGTAAGAGCAATAAAAAGTCTACAATGGCTCCTATTAGAAGCCTGAGATTATACAAATATCTTACCAAGTTGTCCTCAGTAGCTCTTGTGTGAGAGGCATGAAAGGTTTATCGACTCTTATACCATATATTCTTTTCTAATTAAAGATAATATATACCATAATATATCAATTTATATATATGTATGTATATATTTTGTATTTCTTCTTGAAATGTTATTTCTATTTTCTAAACAAAAACAAATGCATCTGTTTCCTGTCAATTCTCAGGAGGCCTCCCCAAACCTAAAAACTATGCATCTTCAAATATATTTAGATACTTGAATTACCTTTGAGTAAGAAAAAAAGTCCATTGCACTTTTAAATAAATATATGTATATGGTATTAGAAATTCGATGAGAAATAAGAAATTTATTTTTAGTTTTAGGCAACTTTTAAAATAGATCGATAGTTGTTTGTTTTGTATTATAAGTTAATGAAAGATTCTTTTGACTTTTGATTTATGCAGCATTATTCATATTAGACACTGATATTATGATATAATTTATTGTTTATTAAGGGATAATCTTATTATAATAATTTAAAGGAACGAAATTTATTGAAAATATCGAATAGATGATTGGTAGGAATTTTCTTTAAAAGGTTGAGTGACTCTTACATGGACCGATGAAACCAATATGCATACATAAATAAGAGTTATAGTCGAACTCCTCTATAAAGAACTCCTCATTAGCGAAAATATCTTTATAACGAAGTCATTTTCAAGACATAGCGTTTCTTCTCTGTAGCGAACTTCTCTACAACGAATTCCCTTTAACGAATTTATTTAAATGTAAAATAAAGGGTGGGCCATCTATTGATTTCATATTGAACCACGGGTTAATTAGACTCTGGCAATACTTATGTCATTCTGTTCTGTCATAAAATTTAGTATATTATCTCCGCTGAACGAAATGAATCGGTTTACGCTTGAGCAACGTTGGAATATATTGGAAATTTATTTCCAAAACAAAGACAAAAAAAAAAAAAAAAATCGATCTTTTCCGACGAAGCACATTTTCATATTGGTGGCTACGTCAATAAGCAAAACTGCCGTATTTGGTGCTCGGAAAACCCACACGAGGTCTTAGAGAAGCCAATGCATCCATTGCGAGTGACTGTTTGGTGCGGATTGTGGAGCGGAGGCATCATTGGCCCATATTTCTTTGAAGACGAGGACGGAGCAATGGAGACACCTATCGCACCATGATAACCGATTTTTTTGTGCCCGCTCTTGATGGTATTGATGTGGACAATGTTTGGTTTCAGCAGGATGGTACAACTTGTCACACATCTCATGCCACAATCGACTTATTGCGCGAAACGTTCGATGGCCGTTTAATCAGCCGAAATGGTGATGTCAATTGGCCGCCAAGAAGCTGCGATTTCCTGTGGGGCGCCGTTAAATACAAGTGCTATGTCCACCATCCAGAGACAATTGACCAGTTAAAGGCCAACATTCGTGATGCCATTGACGAGATACGGCCCCAAACACTCGAAAAAGTGCTCGAAAATTGGTCCGACCGAATAGGCCACTGTGAGGCCAGCCACGGCAGCTATTTGAATGAAATAATATTCCATTTCTAAGCGGAATAATTGTACTTCAAAACAAAAAAATAAATTAAATAAATAAATAAAATCTCAAACCGTTTTTGTTTTATTGCATTTTTAAATCGAAACTTTTAAATAGCCCACCCTTTATGTACATATATCTGTTTTGCAATAACTATTATGGTGAGAAGTATTTTCACTGTAACAGAGATGTTGAAACTGCTTGTTATTGGTCCGAGATGCTTCAAATGACTATAATCCCATGAAAATAATGCAAAAGCATGGTTGACCAATTAATGAGAAGTGGCTTATGCAACTAGACAGTAAATTTGCTTATGAAAAGAGGAATATTTTGCTACACGTATTTGTTGACATATGTCCTGCAAACCCTAAAATGTATTCAAACTAAATTTAAATACAATAACATTAAGCTCGCATTTTTTCCTTCAAATACAGCCAATGGCTCAAAGGCATTCAACTTGAAACAGCACAGCAATAGAAACAGAATACTAAACATACTTTTAGAATCAGAAGAAAACGTATCATTATCAAATTCATTACATGATACCATAAGAGATGTGAAGATTGGAAAGATGTGATAGATAAAACTGTTTCCTAAAAGCAAGTTTTATAAAAGTTAGTAAGATGGAGCTGGATTCTACTGATGATGCATTGTCAAACTTTCCAAAAGATGATAATTTTAATGAATGCTATGTAGGAGAATTATGATCGAAATTAACCGTTGATGTAATCGATGAAGCGTTAAATGATTTTATATGTAAATGTGAATAATAATGTAGTCACCATGGCTAATCCTACAGATGATCGTAAAAAAATATTATTAAAACTTGATTAACATAAGATTCAAGACACGCAAACAACGAAAACGAACTGATTCTCCGGAACCAACGACTTTGTTATAGAGAAGACAACTTTATGGAGAATTTTTGTAAGAAAAACTTTTGAATTTCTTTTGAATATCCAAAAATTGAATTGAATATTTCTGTAACAACAACTAATTCATTTCTTTAGCTTGTGAGTGAAAGGTAGAAAGAAAATAAGATTCAGTGGAATCAAAGTAAATATTCTGACCTGTTTTGTAACTTTTTTTATCTTATCTACAATCATCTCTTAATGATGGTTGTCTTTTGTGGATAGTTGTTTATTTTTATTGTGGTTTAATAATTCATTTAAAATAATAAATAAGATATTCAAGTGGAAAATAATTATAAAGAAAATCTAATTTACGAGAAATAAATTGACCACAAGCAACAATTTGTAATGCAATATTTATTCGTAGCATTATGGAATGAATTGATTATTGTCATGTTAATGGAAATCTAATATTGTACGTTATTTATTATTTTTATATTTTTATTACACACATTACAATAGACCTCTAAGGCAATGGAAGAGTGCTCTTAATCTTAATTCTAAAGGGATGCCTACTCTAAAGTAATACCTAAAGCATTTCTGGAGTAGGCTACTGCCCAGAGGATGAGGAGGGAGGCTTAGTGGAGACACCACACACGTAGTCACGACCGTGACTATAAGTCCACAGGGATCCCTTCCACCCTCGCAAAAAAACGTCAAAGTAGCTTAAGTAGACAATTGTTTGAAAGCTATCATTATTAACCTCTTCAAAACTTGAATTTCGACTAAGAAATCTTCTAAAAATACGGTTTAGAAACATGGTTATATCATTTTACTTTAGTGTATTTAAGATTAAAAACATTTAAATAAAACCAAACAGAAATTATTTTACACAAAGTGGACAAAACATCAAAAAAAAAAAAAAATGTTTTCGACTTCAGCTGTTTTGACTTATTGTCACAGATATGTAGTGTACCTACTTATGCTCTCAGTTAGAAACAATTGCGACTGATCATTGAATACCATATTCACTCTCATTTTTTTTTTTAAGTCTTATAAAACAAAGTCCCTTGATAAACTCAAAAACTACCGAACGGATTTTCATAAGGTTTTCACCCATCAATGGAGTGATTCATTAGAAAAGATTTAGTGTTTGTTTTATTTTAATTGGTTCACAATAATATCTATAAATTTTATAAAACATGTATGTCTGAACACCACAAACTAAAAAACTACCAAACGGATTTTCATACGGTTTTCATCAATGAACGGAGTGATTCATTAGAAAGGTTTTAGTGTTTGTTTTTGCTTCTGCTTCTTGAATTTTGTGTGTTGTGTGTGTTATTGTTTTTTTTTTATTCCATTCATTTGTTGAAAAACTGAGGACGCGCACAAGACTTTTGCTTTCTTCGTTCTTTTCTTTCTGTATACGATTTTCTCTGTCAGACCTATAGAGTGTGTTGTTGTTGTTGTTATTGTATTTTTTGTTCGGTTCACAAACAAAAAAGTTAAGTAAATATATTGTACATAAAATTCTATTGTACGAATTTTTCACATTGAACTTCTCCTAAACAGCTGAACCGATTTTAATGATATTTTTTGTATGTTTTTGAGTGGGTCCCCGGATGGTTTAGATTCACAATTGGACCCGTTAGGTGGCGCGCGCTGTTGTCGAGATTCATTTTTATATACTGAACTAAATTTTAATAATTACTTTGTTAAAACAACAATTGAATGCTATTGAAGCGAGATGCATATCTATTATTTTAAAAATCCACCACAAAAATCGGAATTGATGGATAAAAATGTACATATGATCGTATTGAAATTGATTTGTTTCACACAAATCCAAGGACAGATTTGGTTGACAGTGCGATATCTATAATACTATCTTTATAAATAAAATTCAAGTGTACGGATTTGTATAACACTTCCTCTCCTTAACGATTGGGCCGATTTTGATGAAATTTTTGTTGTTATACTTGTGGGGTCACCTGGCGCTGTTGTCCAGATCCAGACTATCATAACATGTAGAATTAACACCGCTTAAATTGAGCGCTTTGTCCACTGTATATATTTTATACTCTTTGCAGCAATTAACATCACGTCAGGGAGATTGATAAACACCGACACCATTTGACAGATCACCATAAAAATTGGCACATATACCCATTTATTTTTTTAATGGAAAATGTTTATATGCTATGCACTTTGGCACTGCGGATATCACTTTCTATACCGTTGAACTGTTAACAATATATACTTTCTGTTTCTAATAGAAGAAAAGATTTGAACGCACTAATATCACGTTGGAAGAACGATAGCAAAGCACACCGGGTTCACTAGTATTAATATACATTTATCTCAAAAACACAATTCTTGACCGAATCGTGATCATTAGCAGATAGTATGAAAATTTTAAAGGAATATTTGGATATGTTAAGTATAATGTAATTCAGAACATTACTATACTCCCGATATGAAGGAACAGTGATCCAGCTCCGAAGATAGTGTAGTTATACATAGACAATTCTTGTACATGTCACAATATTTTAGGAAATTTATATGTTTAGAGTTCAAAGAAGTCTATTAGAAACTTCTCTACACTACAGCAACTTTAAGACCGATATTTGTATATTTTGTATGTTTAAATTGATCCCATTATTCTGACTTTAACAGGTTTTGTATTAAGACTTGTCAAACATCTTTAAATTTAAAATCAAATTTATACAAAATGTATAAATGGAGAATAATTTACATACATATTCATATTAGTTCGATTGTTATGATTTTTATATATTCTACGTTTGAGATCATATAACTTGACCAACTCTAAAAATAATTATGAGGATTACCAGAGGGGGATTCATTTATATAGTAATCTAAATATAGAAAATGACTTTCATCACTTATTAAAACTTCAAGATTCAGTTTGCTGTTGTTTTGATAAGAGATTTCCAAGAGAAATATGAATAACAATCCATTATATTATATTTTCATTTATGACATTTTCTTATTATTAAATAACTACAGTATATGCTTGTATGACCAATGAATTGAAACCTGAGATTGTATGTTGTAGATAAAAACATCAATGTTTGCTATTTATTTTCATTTCACATCTCTTGATTTTTATGGTTTTCTTTTTGTATCATATTCATTCATAGATTTTTGTTGTTATTATTGTTTTTATGGCATTGACAATGGCAATGACATGTTGAATGAATTTAATATAATTAAATACTTTTGATGCTGCTGCTGCTGCCCTCATTGAAATCAATGATTGTGATGATGATGTTGTTAGCAAAACAAAAACAATAAAAGGCAGGCATGCAGGCAAGTGCAATGAACAACATAGAAAAATCATGTTACATTTTTTGTTATATTAAAGTTCAATAGATAGTTAGTTGCCAAAGGCAGCTTAACATGTTTATTGTATAACAACAAATTCGCAAAATGGAAAAATTCAATCAATTGAATAAATTTTTGTGCAAAAATATTTTGAAAATTGTTGCAGTAAAAGTGGTGTTTTCAATGGAAAAAGTTGTATGTTTGTGTAATGATAAATTTATATACACACATATGTATGTAGATATGTATATTTTATGTTGATGTTGACAAACTCACCAGACTGACTGCCGCCGGCAATTTGACGCATTTCCTTGGTAAACTCTTTATTGCCAAATTGACAGGAAAGATCATGCACGGTACGTGGTTCACCTTTATCAAGTAAACGTTCCAAAAAGAAAAGCAACGTCATGTTGCGTGCCATTTCGTATTCCATGGATTCCATTTTTGTAATCGAAACGATGATAACAACAGTAACAACAAACAACAACAACAATAATAATAATAGCAACCAACAACTACAAAAAAGCTTTTGTGTTAAGTATATTTATCTCTCACGAAAGATAAAACAAAATTCGTAAAGTAAGAAACAAAGAATGAAAGTAAGACAAAAATTTGCTTAACAACTTTGTTTTAATGAAGACTTCTTTTCTTTTATTTGTTTGTTTGTATTTTTGTATCTTTGTTTGTTGATGTTGTTGAAATTATATATGACTTGATTTTTTGTTGTTGCAATTTGTTACTATTCTCGTACGTTATCTGCGAAAGAAAGAAATAAAACACAAAAAATTCACAAAATTAATTGAAATGTAAGAAAAAGTAAAATGTTAATTTAAGATTGGCATCAGCAACAACAAAAACTGTAATTATGCAATCAAAAAAATAAATAAATAAATTTAAAACAAAAGCAAACACAGAAATGAGATGATATAAGAAATAAGAAAATATGAAATATTTAAACAAAATTTTAAAAGAAAAGCACCAAAGTACAATGGATAAAAGATACATATATAAATGTATTTACAATACTATAGTGCCTCTATTGGCAGTCCCGCCAGGGTTGAAAAAAGAGCCAGCGTAGGCCGGGGGTGGTTTTAGTACGTAGGCATCACATGAGACTGTTTGTCCGGTGAATCGTGCATGCTAGTAGGTCGGTCTGCTAGCATCTTTAGAAGATTTACACCTCCATGGCGAATCCAAAAAAAAAAAAAAAAAAAAAAAAAATATACTACTTAATTAATACATACATATGTAAATGTACTTACATAGAAAGTCAAAAACATTTACAAAACATGTGTACATGGTTGTGGTGGCATCTATCATCTGAACTTTAGACACTTTATTTGCTTAGTTTAGTTTAATTGAATTCAATTTATTTTATGTTATTTTCATTTCATTTCATTTGTAGTTTTTTGTGCTACTTAAGATGCTCTGCTGATGCACAATTTCAATTTCAGTAAAATATATTGTACTTTAAGAGTTTCACTATCCTTTCTTTTAGTTTTTCCGTACACGTTTGCTTCTTGAATAATTGAAAAACACACGTCGTAAGCAAAGCACCAGCAGCAGCAACATGGCTCAATTTATAGTAAAACAGAACAGAAGAAGCACTACTAAAACTATTCACTACAACAACCGAAGCACTAACTAAATTGTATCCTAACTAAACTAGTAGAATTTGTATCCTTGAATATCCTTGCGTTTCGTTAGAAAGTTCGTAACAAACTGAAAGCAGTTGAAAGCGTCCATCGCCGACAAAGGCAGTCAGTTAGTCAGTCAGCCTTTCTTTCTGCCAGTTCATTTAGTTGAGTCAATTCAGTTCAGTTCAGTCAACAGGAAACACCGACATAAACAAACGAATGAACGGCGAACAACGAATGACTGAGTGAATTTGCACGAATGAAAATCTTCATCATCATCATCATCAGTAGCTCAGCTGATTATTGGATTCGCCGTGCCGCACATGCATGCATGGAAATGTGGCGAATACTTATTATAAAAAAAACCCAACACGAAATACTATAACAGAGTGATAAGAAAAGAGAGAGAGAGAGAGAGAGAGAGAGAGAGAGAGAGACGAACGAGAGAGTTTAACCGGCTCTAAATATAAATTTTGTTTCTCTGTTATTTTTATCATCGCAATTTGTTTGCCTTTATTATTATTATTATTATTGTTGTTGCAAACTTAAGTTTGCGTGTGAAAAAATTTGAACGCGATGTGACAATTCTCAGAGAGGTGACGACAAATGCCGCATATTTGTGCAGCAGGTGATTGACACAGAAATTTTACTATGAAAATACATATGTATATTTGAGAAATAATTTTACATTTTTCATATGTAAATATATATATCAAATATCTTATCTTATATAAAGAAGATTGTAAGATATAATACCCACACCTAAGAAACAAACAGTACTATGTTTCTATTATGATGACATAAATGACCACTATAGTAAGCTTTTCATTCAACTTTTAGAATCAATTGGATTTTATTTAAGAAAGTTATATGCCTTTATAAATTTTGATCATTTTTTTTTGAAAGTTTATTACTGTATCTGGATAGAGAATTAAATATGAATCACCAGAAATATGCGAAGCGGGTAGGATATATTGAAATTGCTAGAATGACACTTACTACCCAAACCGCCAGATATGCTGTAAAGGGTTAAGAGCATAAAAGTTAAAATTTTAAGTTAATTTGTATTGTAAGTTGTCATTAAATTAATGCCATAGTAACAAAGTCTATCTGATCTCAATTTCAATGGTTAATCAACTTACATTAACCTGTTTATTGTTTGTTATAAAACACATTAAGTTAAAATATGCTATTAACCACTTCATCTATTGTCCAGATAATGTCAAAGTTGTAATACTCTTCACACTCTTGTGAATCAGCCTACAGAAATATTGTATTTTTGATTTGACTTATGTTTAGGGTAGAGTCAGTATTCATATTGCACATCGAAAGCTATACGATCCAGTAATCCTAGGATCTTGATCATCTATACTATAGTTGGTAAATATGGGTCATACACTTACAGTATCCAAATTTCAGTTTGATAAAACAAAAAAGTTTATCTAATAAGAACATTAATCGGGTATGTGCTAGAAAACACTGACGTTTTTGATGTCGGACGTTTACAGTTTCGTCCAAAAAAAAAACCCTACGTGGGCTAGAAAATGTGACGATTTACATTGAACAGCTGATTTGAAAAGTGTATGCGTATGTATCGTTTTACTTATTTCGTTCATTTTGCTTGAATTTAAAAGACTTTTTTGTAAAATGCTAATTTATACTTAAAACAAAATGACATATTCTTTAAATGCTATCTAGCGAAAAAAACAATAAGCCACAGATCTTGATACTTTTTTTTCCTTTAATAACTTCAGATAAGGGAGAATTTAACCAAATTGTCTGTATAAAAGTAGCCGATTGTCAAAAGCAGTTTCTAACGCACCCAAAAATTGAATTGGGTTGAAATTGAGACGAAAGCGGTTTCTAGCATATACCCGAATATGAAATTGGGTTTGTATGGGAGGCAACCCATAACGCATCAACCCATTCCTCCCGATCTCGCACTCCTTTTCCATGCTCCTTATTAAATTTTCTCACTTTTTTTTTTGGAAATTTATTATTATTATGCACATGCACACAGAGACTAAGTTTAGAAGATAAGTTAACAGTACTTTTCTTTATTTTTAGTATTAAATAAATATTATTAGAAATAAATATTTAAAAAATAAAATATGTGGTTGGTTTACCTCCAAAATCCAAATCTGAGGAATCATATATGTATATCATATCATCATAATACAAAAGAATATCCTACATTGGCTCAGGCAATACTTTCTTATAGTACTGTGGTGTTTTTCGAAAGCTACAATTGCCTTAGATGTACATATTTCAAAGCCAAACAAATCTACAAATGTGTCCCAAAACAAAATCTTTTATTCAATCAACAATGAACAAAAGCTTAGGAGAAAAGACAGCCTATCTTAAAATCTACATATATTTTGATTGAATAAATCTTATGGAATCGAATAAGATCTATGTACATATGATAATAATTATACTCTCTTGGTTATAAGACTTTTGAGTTTTTTTTTAAACTCAATCTGGTGCAACTTGGATAGACGAGGTTCAACTGTGTTTTACAATTCCAATTCGTGCTTGGAATGTTTTTTATATTCTCCATTCAAACAGACTTTGTCTTTTTAATTTCAAATAAATGTTAAAAATCGTTTATTATCAATAGCTAAAGTAGTATGTACAGTAGTGAGAAGAACACACAGGCAAAGAACCAAGCAATAAGTAACAACAACAAAAAACAATAGTAAATTCCAATAAGAAACAACAAGTGTATAAATGACGACAGACTGCCAGTCTCAATCGTAGTTTTAGTTTCTGTTGGTGTTTCTGAACCAACCTGCCGGTTGAAGAGGCAGGTGAATTGACAGAGTGCATGTGTGTGTGTGTGTGTGAGAGAGAGAGAGGGTGCTTAAAAGAGAGAAAATACTTGACCAAATAGTAGGTCGTCGGTCTATAAATGTGTGTTAGAGAGTATTTAAGATATTTGAGTATTTGTATTAGTAGTTAATTTGAAAAAACAAAAACAAAACGAAACAAGTGCAAATTAATAACGATAATAATGATGATGATGGTGATGATAATAATGATGACTGTTCATAGCAACGATAAAGAAACAAACGAAACCACAAAAAGAAATTAATAAAACACAAAAAACTAATAAATGAAAATAAAAGAGTAAAATGTAAGAAGAAATAAAAAAAAATTAAATAAATTAAATGTGTAAAAGAGAAAACGCGCAAAAAGAAAGAAATAGCAAACACAAAACAGTAAAAGAAGCAATAAACAAATATGCAAAGCAATGCCAAGAAATGAAATGAACTACGAAAGAAATGAAATGAAAATGTATCTGCACACAAAATTATTGTGATATTGCATTAATTAAATTACCTGCTGTGTTTAATTTTATTAAACGTGTCTTTATGCATTTGTGTTAATGTTGTTGTCGTCGTCGTCGTCGTGTTCGCCTTTGCCTTTGCCTTCGATGTTTGTTGTTTTATTTTTATAATTTTCACTTGTACAATATTTATTTTGCACAAAAATTATATTTTTAGCTTATTTCTTTCTTTCTTGCTTATTTTATCAATAAAGAAAACACGATACAGATCCTCGCGTTGGGGATATATGTATAAATATATGTAAATTTGATATTGATCACTTGAGCACTTCACTTCACTTTATAGAATTTATATCTCACAATTCAATATAATAATATGTAATATGGTTAATAAGGATAATTATATAGGAATTTAATAATTACAAACAAAATGCAACATCAAATGATAATGATGATGATGTCGTTGTTGTTGTTGAAGTTAAAGATTAATAAGGCACTTGTTTTATTTACGCATTTATAAAGAAAAATGCTAGTTGCACTTTAAACTTAAATAATTTTTTTAAACTATCAATAGCAACACTTTATTGAATATAATCACAAAACCAATTCGTATTTTTGTTGAATAATTTACTAACTAAAAGAAAATTATGAAGAAAAACGACAATCACACGACAGCGGTGTGTCTGCGTGTAATTTTTTTATTTTTTCTTAAGGTACAAGAAACGATGACAGCGCGACCGCATTTATTCCCCCCACAGGTGTTTGGTGTTTGCCAGAGACTGCTTCAGTATTTCAGCTGCTGCTTCTTCTTAGGCTCCAAAAAACATTCACATGACATCATGACACACACACACACACATACAGTTGGGGAGTTGTGGATTTGATAAATGGTGTTGCCACATGGTAAGCAACGATCGATTCAACTGAAATTGGTCTGATTGACATATGATATTAAAGTTTTGCAAAGAAATTCATCTTATATTATAAAAATTGTATTATATTCATATATTAATTAATTTATAAATAACACTTGATAAATGCTATTCAAAGTGTTGTAAGCCAATAAAGTTATCGATTGTTTCATTCCCATACATTGCCAGATTGGCAGACATTGCACAAGAAACAAGCCATCAGCTGATGCAGAAGCAAAAGTACTTTTCCAGCCCTCGTTTTTTAAAAAAATTCGAAACAGAAATATTTTCTTTTTTGCTGTTAATTTGAATTTGTTGTTGGTCATGGAAATAATGAAATTAAAAAAGGAACAAGGCGCATGCCATTCTTTTCCTCAAATATCTTTTGAGTTGCCTACGTAAATCATTTAAAATCCGCCTAAATATGCAACCATATTCATATGTTCTAGAAAAAGGAATGTATGCAGCTTAATTGAAACAGATGAAAAGTGGCGGTTATTTTTTGAATTACGTGGCCAACCTGTAAGAGTTTTGAATCAAATTTTGAATGCATGAAATACTATTTATTTATTTATTTATTCATTAGAACTAAAATTATAATTATAAGTTATAACCAATTTTTTTTTTTTTTTTATTAATTTATTATGCGCCAAGCAGGGCTCATTGTGCCCTTTAATGCACTTTGCTTCTGCATAAAAATATTGCCATTTAACTTGTTAAAAACAGTATTAAATCAATAAAATAAGATTGTTAACGAGGTTACTCATGGCTTGGGGAGACCGGGAAGTCGCCAAGTACGCTCAAGGTGTTGCTCTATCGCAGCAAAGAAAAATGCATCCTTTTGAGCCTACACATTATGGTTGCATTGATCAGTGGGCTGACCAGGCAGTTGTTTCGAGCCAACAGACGGTCGTTATATCGGCTTGTGTGAAAGGCGATTTGGTCTTCTACTACCGCCAAGTTCATATCTCTGTGCAATGTTGAGTTCCTGACGTACCATGGACATCAAGTCATTGGACGTAATGTCTCATTCTGCAACACTCGAACTCTCTTCCATTGGGATTTAGCAGCAGTTCCGCTATGATTTGTACGCTTATTCCCGAGGGAAGTTATTTTTTATATGAGTAATAACGACTGAGGCCTTCAGCTCAGGGGGAGAATTAAGAAGGAAAAGTGCAGGACCACACTTGAACGGTCTTTCGTTGGATTTCTACCATAACATATTTGTTTTAGAGATATTTACGTATAATATACGATTATGGCGAAAACTATTCGATAGGGAAGTGATGGACTGGTCCCATCGACTTCGTTATACACTATTTATACATTCAATTGGAGCAGAATATTAGTATAACTTATTGTTCTTCTTGAAATATACAAATGAATGTTTTGCTATGGCTCCATGTACCACATTTAATTTCCTATAAAATTTAATTTTAAGAAATCACAAGCTTCCAATGAATGACAAATCCTGAATAAATCAATATAATTTTTTTGTTCTTAATGAATGGTATGATTGTTTCGACATTGCTTAATATATTTAATTTTACAATTAGAATGTATTCCTTATTAAAATGTTATATATTAAAGTTTACAATTTTTCAATGAAATATCAGTATTAAATTGATAAGCAACGAAGCCGGTTTACGAAAAGAGCAACATTTTAGTTTAAAAATACTTGTGTGCACACGATATCTGTAAATTTTGTTAAGGATAAAATGCAAAAATAAATACTTTTAAAGTTCAATTTTATTTATTACAAAATCAATTTAATAATTTCATCATATGTCAAACGAGTATAAATATAACATTGAAGCATTAAACGTGTCTAAGTAGAGTGTGTGGGCAATAATATTATTATAGTAATCACTGGAAGTATGAGTAATTATTACATTGACTCTTGCATATACGAGTATAATATATACAATATATTTATGTAGATTAATCTAAAAAACAAGTATTTCAAATGCAAATGAACATAAATTCATGGTCAAAATATTTGCACTCAAAATCAATAAACAACAATTATTGTAATTCTCATTATATTTAACAATTATAACAACAATAAAATTCCTATATTTTCGAACAAGTTTAAAATTGTTTAAGTCTTTGGATTGCATGCACATTGAACTCGACTTTAATCTGGTACTGTAATCAACCAGTTTAATAATCACTACATGTGATAAAGTCAGTTGCGTTATAAAGTAATGCTTCATAGATAAATATTGAGACCCAACGACGAAATCCAAAAGAATATTTAGTATATTATTGTATACTTTTCACTGATTATTGTGTACACTTCATTGCAGATAATCACTTTAGTGTGATGTTTGCAAGGCATAGAATCTTTAACAAATATTATGAATACTATATGATTTAAGCAGCATCCTGAAGGGAACAATATAAGCTTAGTCCATCCGTCTGTTTCACAGAGAAACTGGTACCATGCATTTAGTATATGATCGCAGCATTTGTGATTCAACTACTAAAAGTCATTATACAATCATGGAGATTGTATTTGTTTCTAATTTAAATCGTGATTTCATAAGCGTTCTCAGCCTTTGGCCTAGGGGAGATGAAATCAGAAGTAGTTTTTAACACTAGTGTTTAGGAATGAAATTGATTACTGCCACAAAGGCGCTGTTGTCAGGGCGCCTAAAAGATCATGAAGATGAGACCAAGCCGTCTACCAATGAAATGAAGACTTTCTGAACATTCTGCCGCCGGCAAGATGAGTTGTTCCTTCGACTTCGATTTATTTTATTATTTTAAGTGGACTGTATTTAGTTTCGATGATATTCTTCTTTTAACTATGGCTGGGTCTGCCAGATAGTTGGATGCGGGTCCGATCATTGGAAGTACATTTCCTGTAGATATAAATATTCAGGAGTACTATTATGATGATCAGGATGAGACTGAAATCTTCAATGCGCAGAGTTGTTAACTTCTTTTCTAAGCTTTTTAAATCTTTTTCGTAGTTGATCTGCGCTCTGGGTACTAGGGTTAATTTGCCGCTAATTGTCGTCATAATTGGATCTCGATGTTCAATGATTCCTTTTTTCTTTTTCTTTATTTCATAAAGGTTATAAAGAATGAAATCATAGATAGAATCGTAACTTGAGTCCATTCAACTGTCGTTCAAAATAAATTAAATTTTCACAAATGTAAACATTAAACTATTGTACTTATGTACATACATAAGTACATGTGTACATGCATGCTAGTTGGTGATAATGAACCCAAAACAAACAAATCCAAGATATTACGACTAAACACAATCTATTGTACTAGTATAGTTATAGATTCGTATGTTTATAGTCTTATCGCTATTCGATAGTCAAGCGAAATACAATACAATAAATTCTTAAATTAATTTTTTGTTTTTATTTTTACAGTAAATTGTTGGTTTTCAAAATAATTTCTAGCGATAAGTTATGAACATAAATTGATGTAGTTTAGTAGGTGCCTGATCATTTCGGTGAATAGACGTAAAAACTCGAAACTATTCGTGAAAATATTGTACTTAAAGTTAGTTAGATTTTATTTAAAAAGTTCATAAAAATGAAAATTGAGTGGGCACCAATAAAGATTCCACCTCGTCGACGGTTGCAAACTTTAATCACTGCCCTATATACCTTCTTTTTTTTTGGACTACCAATAACTTCACTTGTAATAGTTGCTCTTTGCTTGGTAATAATATTTTTGTTATTGAATTTCATTCAAAATTCATGGATTTATCATATCGTTATTGATGATCTTTATTAGCTTTATGGCAATTTGATAGTAAGAACCTTTGTGCTGACATACATAATCTATGGATACTTGCAACACAGTCGAAAATTCTCAGCTTTGGATGGCAATGGGTAAGTGTGTACTAAACAGTAGAAATTTAATCTAAGATAATTGAAATACTTACATTTGTATATCATCAAATTATAGATGGATGGCTATACGAAATAATAGAATCAATAAAAATTATCGGGATTATTTTCCTGTGGATTTAGTAAAGACTGCCGATTTACCACCAAATAAGAATTATATATTAGTTAGCTTTCCACATGGAATTCTTGGGTAAGTACTACAAAGTAATGAAAATATCTCTCGTCTCTTCTTCATATTGTACAGAACAGATAAAGTGCCTACAAAATATACAAGTCAATTGTTTACATAGACATATAAAACAGAATAAATTCACCAACCAGCTATTGTGATGCTTGAAAAATTGGGGTAGGTAGCGGTTTGACATCCTACATTACTCTTAAAAGAAGCCCTGCGCCTTTGAAGTCAATCCTGAAAATCAATAAAAAGAATAGTAGTAATTTTGCTAATCCATGTTTTCAAAGAAAGACTTCCCTAGAATATGAATCCGTCTTCTAAGAAAAACAGGTCATTCATATAGGAGATGTTGTGCGCTTTCTGATTCTCATCTCCACAGCTGCATACATAGATAATTCTATCAAAATAGTAAAACTTCTATTCCCGAACAAAAAATATGTCAGCAGGTGACCTACATAAGTTGAACGCTTTTGTTTTTCGAACCACAATTCTTCAAATAGTCTTCCAAGTTTTTAATTAAGTTAAGTTAGTAATCCTAATCCGGTACGAAGACCAGTTCGCTTAAGCTACTAACGGCTCGTTGTGATGCCACAGAGAGGAAGAGAAGTAGTAGAAGCGGTTTGGATGGTATGAAAAAATAAATTGCCTTTTTTTTTAGCCTTGAGAGCAAACTCATACGTAGTACGGAAGAAACTCTTAATCAGGCTAGGCAACACTCTATCACACTAATCTGGGTACCGGGTCACTCTAGTATCGAAGGAAATGAGACGGCGGGCGAGTGTGCTAGGAAAGGCTCGGCAGTGCCCATGTCTTAATTAGTCGCTGATGTTTACAGACCCTTACAGAATATACTCTCATGCCTGCAAGTGAAAACCAGAGATCTAGCAGGCAGGAAGTGGGCAAATGAGTCTGCCTGCACTGTCGCAAGGATACGCTGGCCTTGTTATCAACCAATGAGAACCTCCGAGCTCTTTCGCATTAACAAGAAAAAGGTTCGGACGTTGACGGGAGTCATAACGGGGCACTGTACCATCGTGCTGGTGGCCCACAGGATGCAAGTTCCACACCATGACTTCTGTCGTAACTGTGAAGACGAGAAGGAGCCAGAAAGCATGCAACACCTTGTCTGTGATTGCCGTGCTCTTCTCAGTAAACGAACCCGGTTTCTCGAGAAGCCGTTATTTGAAGAAGGGTAGTTTGGCAAAATGTCGTTTGGGGAACCTGGGCCTGTTCGTGGACTCCTCAGGTTGATTTTAGAGATAAAGGGAGGTAGCTAGACCGACCTGGGACTTTTGTGTGATTACCCCTAACCCCTCTTTCCCTTACCACTTTTTTTATCAGGCATCACAATGGGCCTTTAAGGATTCTGGTTGAACTCGCGAGTAATTGCGAGCAGCGTGCATAACCTAACCTAGCCTAGACTTTAGAGCTTCGTTTGCAAGACCAGGGTATACCAAGTGATGGAAAGGTTTCATTTAGGATAGAAAATGCTATGAAGACGTCAGTACTGTCCCTTAATTCCCCATATTTTTATCTCACAAATATAAATAAAACTGAGAGAGGATGAGAAGGAATATTAAAGAAAGGAAAGAGCACATCAAAAGATTTTTACCTCTTCAAATAACTCATTATATTATAGGCATTTCAATTTGGGTTGTTGATAGGAACCTGTAATACTTACCTGCACCTTTCACTTTTGTACAATTTTACTAAAAACTCTATTAAATTTATATACTTTTATTGTATAGAACTGGCGTTTGTGTTAATATGGGAGTGGATATATCAAAATGGTTAGAATGCTTTCCAGGTGTACGACCAAAAATTGCAACTTTAGATCAACATTTTTATACACCAATATTACGTGAAGTTCTACGTGTTTGGGGTCTTGTATCTTGTTCGAAAGAATCATTGATTTATTACCTTACCAAATCCAATGATCCAGAACATCCAACTAACAGTGATGGTTTTACATCGAATGCTGTTGCTATTTTAGTTGGAGGAGCTCAAGAAGCTCTAGATTCACATCCAGGGCAGTATATTTTAACTTTGAAAAATCGCAAAGGCTTTGTTAAATTAGCAATTCGAACTGGGTAAGTTTCATTTTGTAAACTTTTTAATTGGTTTGCATATAATTGTGCTCTAATAAATTAATATTACAGATCACCAATTGTGCCATCATTGTCATTTGGAGAAGTAGACATTTTCAATCAATTGGATAATCCTCCAGAATCGATGTTGCGTCGTGCACAAACACTTATTAAAAAGATAACTGGTATTGCTCCATTGATTGTTGTGGGTCGTGGAGTATTTAATTATACTTTTGGTTTTTTGCCATATCGTAGGCACATCGTTCAAGTTGGTAAGTGAACTCAAATGAATTACAGGCCTTTGATTTGTGTATTATATTGTAATTTATATAATTTCAGTTGGTGCCCCCATTGATGTTGTAAGAGATGATAATCCAGATCCAAAATATGTGGATGAAATTCATGAGAAAGTCATCAGAAGTCTCGAAAATATATTTGAGAAATATAAAACTAAATATATTGAAAATGCTGATAAAGCAAACCTTATAATACATTAAATGAGAAATGTTATCTGGAACTGTTTAAATTTTTTAGTGGTTTTGCTATTTTAAGAATTCATTATTTTTGTGCATTGAAAATAATTTCTGAAGTATTTTATATAATAATTATCCTATGTACTGTATTATTACAATAATAAAACACGCACACATACTCGAAAATGGCAAAATATCTTTCTATATCGTATATGTATCTATTGTATTGTATATGGCATTCTTCCAAACTAGCATTAACTACCGTTCACTGAATGTTATGTTCAAATATTTTAAGGTACTTTCAAATGGTCTTTACAAAAACTCATAAGAATTGAAAGGTTTATTTGGTTCAGTTGAATAAATCATTCAGGTGCTTCTACTTAACAAATGTAGATGATTCTGGTTTCTATAAAGGGACTTCATCTTTCAATTATCGGAGATCTCTGCTTTCGATATACCATATGTACTATATATTATCTGTATATGATAATTAGCAGTGCTTCCTCCAAATTTTTAATCGATAGTTCTAAACGTAACAGATAAACCCCAATCAATTCTCCTTACCAAATTGATTATTTCTAGGTGTACAGAGATGACACTTCTCTTATTTTCACGGAAAAATGTCTTTTCATGGGATATTTATTTAACTATTATTCCATTCATCACGCGCCCCCAAAAATGCTGAACACGTCTTCCTGCATTGCCCGAGATTTGATGTTGTCAGGTCAATGGTCACAGCAGCGTTTGGAGAGGAACCGACTGTGGCGAATTGCGTTCAGCACATGTACCAATTGCAGCTGAACTGGGATGCGGTAAGTCAGGCAGCAGCTCAAATCATGCTGCGACGAGTTCAGACGAACGTTGTAGTAATAGGTCCTTAGTTTGATATCGACAAGAAATTGTAACACAAATTTCTTTCTGGTTTACATGGGGCAGAAGCAGACTTTAATCAGAAATGCTCCTTAAAGTAATACGTAGCTGTAGTGCCAGGGGAACTGCAGGACTTGGGGTGATGGGGTTTAGTGGGTGAGTCAAGTCACACCCTTCGGACAGTAAATTCGTTTGGCTGTTAATGCTTCCCCATCGAGAAAAAAAAACCATAGACTTGTATATAGACTTATACATACTCCATGGAATCGTCGATTCATAGCTCTATGAATTATGAACAAAGGTTTTATAGCTTTGAAACTACAAAGATAATGAAATATTTTTTTATAGTAGAATGTTATTCAACAAAGAACACTTTACTAAAAGAAATGTGCATTGTAATTTGTCTGAAACTATAAAATGGTTAAAAAAGAACTGAGATCCAAACCGATTTAAAAATGTCGTCTAATCTTTTAAGTTTTGTATACATTCTGTTAAGTTAAGGAAAAAATAAGCGTCCTTTTTATTTATTAAAAATTAAGATCTTTTTTTATATATAAAAAAATAAAATTTTATTATATCATGTACTGTCCGTTTTGATCGACCACCTTCTGTCATTTCTCTGCTAATATTATTATTCCATTAGTGCAGCATTTCTGGAGTTTTTCTTAAAACTGCAACATGTGATTTTTACGTGCCTCTATTAAAGCCAATTTTAAGCGAACAAGAGAGTGTTACAAAGGTCGGAACAAATGATAATCTGACGGTGCAATGTCTAGTCTGTTCATTGAATGCATCAAAACATCCCAACCCGGGACAAGACACCTTTTCTGTTGATTACACACTTTTATTCAATTTATTGCTTCAACTGCATTTATTGTTGGCAGTATGGTAGACATTCGAATCAATCGTTTGGACACCTCATGATGGAAGACAATTGGAAGGATGGAACTACTAATATTGCTGTTGTTAGAAAATCTCTGATAAAACCTTGGTTTTTTTTTTAATTAACACAATAGCCAAATGTTTTTTTATTAAATTGAAATTCTTGGAAATTTAATACAATAATATAAGCCGATTGTTCATTTTAAAGATTTTTTAATAGGATATATTCAGATTTACTGTCAGTAATTTGCTTTTTTTTTTGTGTTTTCTTTCTTATAGAATAAAACAAGAAAACAAGATTCCACATTTAGCTAGGTCAAATTTCTTTGTTCTTCATTATTGATGATTTTTGATAAAGTAATTTTTGTTTCAGATTCTTTAAAATTGAAATGATTTTTTATTATTACAATAACTAATGATTTATATGGATTTTTTTATATTTAAAATTGAATTTTTATAATTAATTAATTTAATTTTATATATATTCGAATTAATAACATTTCTATTAGTTTAATTAATAATAATAATAATAATAGTTTTTTTTTTTTTTAATTTTCAATTTCAATAACAAAAATATACATATGTATGTACGATTTTTTATGTTGGTGTGAGTGTGTGTGCTGGGTTTATGAATGTATATCTGAGTAACAAGTTTACCAATTTTGTTTATTTGTTTGGTGTTTTTTCTTTTTCATACACTTAATGCAAGATTTATTTCCGTAAATTTAAAATTTTTCCAATAGAAGAAGTTTTTATTCAGAGGTTTCAAACGCAGAGTTTGTGATTAGTTTTGAGAAACACATTTACCTTATCTTCAGATATGAGTGAGTAACTCCCTCAGTTAATGAACTAAAATATTGCACAGCATTATCCAAAATTTAAGAAAAACACCTCTATATACAAAAAACACAGTCCACAGACAGACATTATTCGTTAGCAATAAAAACTCTATCTCGTGGTCTTCATCAATATTACAAGAAAGGAACACATCATCTCAGTCTCTTAGTCGCAAAGAACTTCACAATTGTAAAATGTATGCCAGTTCGTTGCTCACAGATAAGTTTTTGATTCATTAAAATTTTAAATCATGAAACTTTCCACTGAATATGGCAGAATCATACATCGATTAAATTCTTCAAATAACATAATGATTTTTAGATGGAGATTCTGTCTAGAGATGATGATGGCCAACACATACGGGAACAGTAATTTCAATTAAAACTACATATATGATCGAAAAAGTTCGTGTTTTTAATGCAAATTAACGCTATACTTCACTGGATTTTATGACATAGTTACATATCACGAAATCTAAAATAAACTATACTTATATACAATATACATACATATGTACTGTACAAGCTTTGAAGAGAACAAATTATAAAGCTAATTACAATTTAAACGCAAGCTATGATCGAAAAAGTACATACCTTTAAATTACCGCTATGCTTCACTGGAATTTATGACATAGTTTAATATCATCAAATCTTAAGTGGATCACATATACATATATGCAACAAATTTGAGCAATTTTATGGTGACTAAGTCTGGTGTCTGTTAGTCATAAAACCAGGCAAAGGAGAACGTACAAACAACATATGTATATAGACAACATCAGAATAACAATGGCTTTTAAATGAGCCTAGTCCTAGTTTTTGAAATTTACATCTTAAATTTTTGTTTAGAACCTTCCGAATATTAATAGACAATGTCCTCATAAGCAATAAGTTCATTAAACAACAAGGAATATATACTGAGTGTAATCAGTAGTCACGACGAGAAAGGTAAGTCTGTATCTCCATAACACATTATCATATGATAAGATGGTAAATGTGAAATTTCTGCCAATTTTTCATAGGCAAGATATTGAGCAATGTAGAATTTATATAAGACAACATTCTACTCGATTCAGAAAATGTATGACGAATAAAGTATTCTTGTAGATGTTAGATTGGAAATCTTACTAGAAGTTGATGCGAAGGATAACTTTAATGTCAACACCAAATTTTATCGAAAAGTAAGTGACTTTGATGAACCAAACTTTTGACAGACTAATGGGATTTCTATAAGGCATATGTCGAGTTTTGTAGACCGTAAGAAGTTTGTAATATAATACACTGGCGTACTCGACCAGGCCTCGCACGGGCTGCATCCAAACGAACGACGACAAATGCCAGATATCAGATATGCTGTCTTTCTTACAGTTTTAGTATCAGCTGTGAGCACAGTTTGAGAGGCACTATACAGTTTTGTATATTTTGTTTTTGGACACCTGGCCCGGATATTTCTTAAAAACAACCGGACTTACTTTTACTTTATTTATAAAGATATAACACATGACACTCACTGGCAACGTGGTATTCTACTGCTGAAAGAATTTTTAAATTCGAAGATTATCTCTAACATCCAAACAAACATTACATATATAATATTAACAATAATATTATGGCAAACACAGCATTAATATTTGAATTTAGTATGATCTTTAATACATGATCTTTTTTTAACTATTGTATATACAGGTGGAGTTATCTGTCATGATCAGACCATCTAATAATAAACTTTTACAAATCCCCACATCTTTTATAAAGTGTATGTAATGCATTGATGTGACCAATGTTGGAGTTTATCCTTCTTGTGTTGTGTGTGTTTGTCTGATGCATTGTATTTATTATATAATAATTTGTTTTTTATTTTTTGTTGCATTTAAATTTTCAATTTATCTAAATTGTTAAATTTATTAAATTATTTTATTATTTTCATATAATTTTTTAAATTTCATTTTCATTTGTCACATACAACTAATGAATTTTGGTAACTACAAAATATATAATATCTTCCGAATGCAGTGCTAGCTGGATCTGGAACTGGCAGCCAATTGTTGATGCAGCAGGTCATTTTCATCTATACAAAAAATTTAAATTTACATATGTACACATAAGTATCTATGCATCTATTGTACATATGTACGAGTATGTTGATTGTGGTTCCAAAAAAGCTTCGTTTTGAAATCAATCCCTGAGTGCATTTTAATTTATTTATAGTCATTTTTGAAATGATTTACAATTGTTTTAAGAATTTGTGAGCCGATTGTATATTTTTTTTTTTTAATTTGTTTTGTGTTTTTGTTTTCTTCGATTCATTTTTAAAAATTAACTATTTTTTATTATTAAAAACATCTCATCATTATTAGAAGAAGAAGAAGAAGAAGAAGGAAGAAAAATATTTTAAAATGTATAGATGTAATTGAGTAAAATTTAAATTTAATTTAATATATTATAGAAGAAATATGAGTGCATTATTAATTGAAAGGGAGGAGGGGGCTTGAGTTCAAATTGTGCTGGGAAGAATAAAGAGATTTAATTGTTGTTTAATTGTTAGGATTTCAAATTTTTAGATTTACTGAATAAAAAGCAGTAAAATTCTTTAAGCATTGAGAAATTTTCTTTTATCATTTTTTTTTTTTTTTTTTTGTTAGTTGGTTGAGTGAGTATTGGTTTTCACGGCCGATTGGGGCTTATATGGTACATATGTATGTTAGTAGGATTAGTACTTGAATTTCTAATATATCTACAATAGTTATAACAAGTTTTTTTTTTGTTGTTTTTGTTGTTACAATAAATATATATTTTTTTTTTTTTTTGTGTTTTGTATATTTTTTTTTTAACAATTTATTTGCAAATTAATAGAATTTGTTTATATACAATTGAATATAAATTATTATGTATATTGTATATTATGTTTATGCATACCTACACCATAACAATTAGTTTGAATTCATCATATGCATATTCTGTAATCTGATTAGTCATTTAACAAATTTAAAGCTACAATCAATTTTAAACACATTAGTGTTAATTGTTTTCAAATGATAACAACAAATTTTCTTATTACTCATTTCTTCTTTTCGAAAATATTTACGCGTTTTAAATCATTTAACAACATACAATTGAATCAAACCCAATTTCAATTGGGATAATAATTGAAAATTAATAAATCAATGTTAATATTCAATTAGAGAAGATTGTAAGATTCTTCAACTCAAATTTATTTAAAATTCCTTTAAACAAGTTTATGGTTTAATAAGTTTGTCTGGTATTTAATTTGTAATATAATGAAAATCTTGAAACATGTACAATAGTAAGTATATTTCTAATCACCATGCAGACCAATCTTAATATTGGTCTATTATACAATTAATTTGAAAATTCGATGAGAAAAGATTTCAAAAATCTTTACCCAACCCAAAAGCAAATAACAAAGTTAAAATTTAATCAAGTTTGCCTGATAGTTTGAAGGAGTTGAATTATAGAACTTTTAGTATTTTCTCAATCAACATAAGGATCAATTTAAATACAATATATCGTTTGGTCCATCAACTTTTTCTTTATTTACAACCCTTTTTTTTCACAAGATCACCGCTTTATAGTCAATTGAATATTTCTCAGTATAGTTAAGATCGAAATACTTCATCATATAGCTGCCACATACGGCGATAATCAGGGTTTTGAAGCGATCTTAATAGTTATTTATCTATTTCTCAGTTCTTAAGCTTATAAGCTGAAGAAATCCGTTTGTTGATTTGATTAAGATCAGTTTATTCCATCATATAACTAAACCGACTAATTGAAATTTTTGTTTGGGAATGAATCCATCTAAACATTGATCCATCTGCATTCTTTAGTTATTCTGCTTATCTATATATATTGCATATAAAATAGTAAACGTCATTCTGTATCTGCAGGCTCATCTCAGAAACGGCTTAAAAATTAAAATTCGGGTTTTAAAAGGAAATTAGTAGATTAACACATAAGTATTGGTCCATTTACTTGCTTCAATTTTTGAAGATATATATATGATTGTTGTGTGGAAATAAATCGATCTATCTAATCCTCAGTTTTTAAGTTTATAAGCTGAAATTTCACAATTTCAATTTTGTAATATTATAAAGACCCCGTAGCCTCCTTTTAGTATGTAATAATCATCATGAAGAAATGAAACCATCTACATCTTAGTCCGTTTACTTTCTTCAAATTATAAGCTAAGATATGATAACATTTTCAATCGCTTCATTATAGAAATTTGGGTTCTTGTATGAAAATAAATCGATCTTACTTACTAACAAGAAACTCCTATTATTATATTCCATTGAGCATTTGCCAATTTGATTTAATTTGGATAGCTATATTATACAGCTGACTAATTGAAATAAGGTTCGATATGAACATTGATTCTGATGATCTATTTCTCAGTTTATAAACTCATAAACTGAAATTTTACTTAAGAATTCAATTTTATAATCTAAGTATTGACCCTAAGTCGATTTGGTAAATATTGAATGACTATATTATGTATTCACATTGACTGAATTCATTAAATTTGGTCTATCTATATCCATTCTTTTTTTTTTTTTTTGGGAGATTATACGTTGAACTGCTTAGAATCCTATTTTTCCTTTAAAAAAAAAAACAACAGTAATAAAATGCATATTTATAAGCATTTCAGATTACAGAACTTGGTGTATATATTTTATACGTTTTGTGATACGTTTACAAATATAAAATGTTAAAAATTATCATACGTAAGTACATTGGCATGTAAATCGGAACAGAATTTTATAATTTTTGTATTATATTATATTTTTCATATATCTAAAGATTCTGACTTTTTGTATTTTTTTTTTTTTTTTTGTCGTAAATTAAGAAACAAATCAGAACAATTTTTGTTTTAATTTAATGTATTATTATAAAATATTATGTTTTTTTTTATAATTTTGCATAATTTTATTATCAATTGTTAATTTAATGTATTTTTTTTTTTTGTATTCGTCCTAAAATGATTTTTTATTATTATTAGTATTATTTTTTTGTTTTTTGTTTTTTTTTTTTTTTGTCTACATAACAATGTGTGGTCTTCATAAGAATGTGTTACTTAGGATTTTATTAATATATATATATATATATATATTTCTTCTTTCATCTATTAACGTTAACTCTTCTCTCTCCGCTCTGTTTTTTTTTATTTCCTTAATGTGAAGCTACAAACTACAAGGTCAACAATCTTTTAAAGTCGGCTGGATTAATTTTTGTGGATTATCTGCATGCCGCAACTAATGGTCAACATATGTATGTATTAATAATTCAATTCATGTATGCGTCTTGGATACATCAAACATATTTTTTTTTTTTGTTAAAAAAAACTCAATATAAAGTATGTAAATATCTTGTGTATATAAATAATTTTATGGTGGTTTTACACGGCAACCACGGCCGCTATCTATGATGCAGTAGGCATCGGATTAAAGTAGTGGAGTCCATTAGTCTGCAAAAACAAAAAAAAAAAAAGAATGTTTCAATAAATTATCATATTTGTCATATAGTATATTGTACTTACTGCCATATCGTATTCAGTGATATATGCAGGAATTTCTAATTGATCCTTTGTGATTGCCGAGTATAAATGCTCGACGCCAGGAAGCGAATGCACTTTGGCTTTAATGGCTGGTGCCATAAAAGTGGTAAACCACCAAGTCATCATCTATTGAGAAATTAATGGAAATTAGTATTAGATTAATTCTATAATATTTTAATAAAAATCTATTACCTTTGTCCAAAATGTTGGATGTACAATATAAAAGGCCTTCAAATTCTTCTTGTACCTTTTTGAATAAATGTAAGATATTTCATATAATGGAACTGTTTAAAATTTTAAATCAATGTACTAACTTGTATGGTAGAAGACTATAAACTTCTCGCAGCCAGTGAAACGATGGGTAGTTACTAGTTGATGTTAGTGTGTGGAAGTATGCAATCACATAATCTCCTTTAACGATGGGATCCAATAGTTTAATCAAGTATAAAAGTGCCTATAAAGAAAAATTATATATAAATGCATAATTTCTATTTTAATTATAATTAAACAAAATGTATAACGTATAGAACTGTATAACGGAGACCCTGATCGGTGAACATGATCAGCATCGGAAGGGTAGTCGCTTTGGTCATGAGACAATACTATCAGTATTACCAAGTCACAGAATATGAAAGCTCAAAAATGATTAAAAACATCCAAGACTCCCTGTGTAACAAATTTTTTGTACTGCCCAGATCTTCGAAGAAAGGCTTCCCGAGAAAAAGGGTATGTTTTCTACGAATTGCAGGGTTTTCTGACTATTCTTCATATCCACATCTACCTGTCTGTACATGTCTTGGTGGGGAACATACATACTTTGAGTCATTAACCCAAGCATGCGACACTCAGTTAAGACTGCCATCATCATTCAGTTCAGTTGGTAACAAGGTCACAGAGCCTGGGCAACATCGGGTCTACTTCTATAAAATTACTAACCTTTTCCAAATCCAAATTTTGAGCTGGAAACCATTTGCCACAGAACACAATCACAGGTCGACCCAAACGATCAAAGCCACTTTGGTAAAGGCACCCAATACCGGACACTTCGGTGAGATCTTCAACATGAGCACGATGTAGAAGTCGTTCGTATCTGTAAAAAATAAAAAAATATTTATTATAATTCTACTATTACTATTTCTGGATATTAAATTTTCAATTTTATTATAATCACAATGGTCATGTTCACGGTACATCAAATTATTGCACACGTATGTATATATATATATATATATATATTATAATATATTCTTGGTATAATGAAAATAAAAATTTATAAATGAAATTAAACGCAATTAAATAGTGAAATCATATTTTTCCAATACGTGCCACCTTATTTGGTCTTCATAAATAATTGCTATAAAAGATAAAGATGAGTAAAGTGTAAATGCTTTTTAGTTGTTCCCGCAAATCTCTGGGGCTTATCTTTTGTGGACTTGGACTATCACTACCGCAGTAGCTACTGCAACAAGAGTTGAATGCTGTTATCAGAAAAGATAAAGAATATTCGTGTATGCGGATTGGTTGTTTATTTAATTTTCTCTGTTTTCTAAATTTAATCAAAAAATGTACTGTTGACACAAGTTGAAGGTGACTAAAAAATGTCACTCAAAAAAAAAGATATTCTGTACTAGCCGACAACCACTAAAGTTTCAAAAGCTGGGTAAGGTTTTTCATCATAGCGTTAGTAGTAGTACGAGTACTTAGTCAGATGGAAAACAAATAAATAATCCAATTTAAACTAAGCACAGTCATTACCACTTAAAAAATTACTACCCATGGGGTGCCAGAAACACTATAAAGTGGGGCCTCCCAAAACGACTAAGCAAATTTACTCAAACTGAAATGGTGGTGGGGCAATGAAAAAAGAAATTCATACAGAAACCTTTCAATTTTAACAAAATTTAATTACTTTTATAATTTAAAATCAGTTTCTATCTGTAGTCCACAATGGCTTATATCAACAACTAATTCAATATAAAAAATTTTTTTATAGAAAACATTTTTAGTTCCACAGTTGAAGATTTCAGAATTATTGTGTAAGAAAGTATAACATTTCACAAACATAAGACATGATCATGATTTCAACCCGGAAGCATATGGCTACATTCGGTCAAAGACCCTTAATCTCAGCTACAAGGCTGCAGTTCCCTTACTGCAATATCAGTTATAACAGCAGCTGTTGATACTAACGAGTGATCAGATCTTTGATCCGAAATCATAACACATAAAAAGACAAAGAACCACGCGTTCATACAACCCCTAGATACTATAACCACAACAATACATAGGTCTATAATTCTGAATGTTTTTAAATAGTATCATTTTGCCTTTAACATTACGATTATAGACCCACCCACTCTATCTATTCATCAAATTATTGTTTTCATGGAAAATGTAAGAAATGAGTTTACTTTTTTAAAGTTCTCAAAAGTTGATTTTATAAATATTATCATAACACATTACGATGGATTCTCTATAGTTTCTATTAATTGTAATTGTTGGGAATGATTTATTTTAGTTTGTTCAGTTGAGTAAAAATATATACATATGTATAACAATGTAATAAATAATACATAGTCGAGAAATGAATGAATTATTATAGATCACGTTAATGACTACTTACGAATGCAATAAAAAAAATTTAAGAGCACTGAATAATTAGTTCACACTATCAACTAACACCCACAGGTGTAATAAAAATTGTGAATGTGGAAAATATAATTATATATTCCTAAACAAATAAAAAAATTTACATTATAAGCCATAAATAATGCCAACTTTGATCTCACCAACGAATACTCCTTACTACACTTTATAAAACTGACCTGAGCTGGATCATGAATACTGCTACAAATAATTCGAATATATGGTAAAGAAAAAAAAATCAGTCAAGGACTCGCACAAAAGATAGAAACTCCGCGTATTCTATACTGGAGAACACGTTTCTTGTATGGAGCCCCCTTTTAATTTTTAACTTTATTTTATTTTTATTATTTGTCGTTACACCGGCAATTGAAAATTTTACCAGTCTACCTATTAAGGTTCATGACGGACGGACAGTGTAGGCTTAGTAGTAAGATCCCGTTGGCACCCTTTAGTTACGGAAACCTTAAAAGGATAAGTTATGCGGCCCATACATTATGCGATCTATTGTACAATGGCATTTTGCTTGTTGACTCTCTCAACGTGAGCGGGCAAGGGTCATGGCTCAATTGTACGAAAAATCAAAAAGTTTTGATCTTTGATTTTACAATAGATAGCATAATGTATGGGCCACTTTAGAATAGCATATGCAAACTGTTCGCCACACAAAGCGAGTTCACTCAGAAACCTTGCGGACCATTGTGATGCCTGAAATAATTCTTAACATTTCATACACACACCATCTTAGAGAAGCAACAAAAACAGTCAAGTCCCACACACATACATTTAGTAAACTACATAGATAGGTCTTCGGAAAAGAGTCTATATACAGGGCAGTCAAATAAATATATAATAAGTTTTCATTGCAATCTATATTCTTAGATAATACCCGATATATGGGTTCTGAAAAGGAATCGTAATGAACTAGGACTTAATTTAGTTTTATGTTAACTGTACTTTGTGTATTTTTAGTATGTACAAATTGATATAATATTGTAATAAATACTCAAAAAATCATTGTATACTATCACTGAGATATGTCTGATTTTCCAGAATCGTTCCAATTAGAAATAACTTAATATATTTATAATATTCCAAATGATTTAAATTTAAAACTCTATCAATTTTTATATAATTATCTTTATTTTTTTTTTTGCACTTAATTCCCAGAGTTTGGTATTTTAAATGATATCGTGATTAAAGCGCATTGCAATATATTTTTTTTTTTTTTTTGAAAATTCTCTTTATCTGGAATACAGCACTATATGGTATAAATATTGCAAATATTTGTAAAAATAAGCAACATCACGTAATTATAAAAACATTCATTCAAATGTATACTATGTAGAGAGATATATCTGTACTCGTATCTCTAAATAAGAACATTAAAATGCAATGTCAATAAAAATAAATTATAACAATCAATTTTTCCATAATTTTTTAATTAAAATATTTGTTATATCAGTGAATCATTGAAAAATATGGTCAATTTATTTCTACCCAAATGCTCACAAAAAATAAATGATATAAAATGATTTCATATTCTATTATTGTGACGTCATTTAAGAAATATTTCTCTTCCATTTTTATAAAAGAAAAATAAATTTATAAAAAAAAAAAAAAAAATAAGGGAAAAGCTAAAATTGGAATTGATTCTAAAATAGACAAACCTCCCTTTACTATGGTATACAAAATTGGTAAGTTATAATTTTCAATTATATTTTCTATTTGTATTATTAAGTTAAGGAATGTTATCACTCCTTCACATTTAACTTAATTATTATTATTTTTATTGTGCTACGAACTGACCTTTCTTCAGGAGACTCCATGAGCTCATCGGGCATTACGTCGCCAATGTCTCTGGTTGTTTCTTGCATGGGGCTTGAGCCCAAATCTATCGACGTCATACCTTCAATCATTGTCATGCTATTTTAAAACTATACGTATGATGGTGATGATGATGTCCCTCAAACACAAGCTTTGCCTGACTGGATGACTGATTGACTGCCTCCGTTAAAGTCCTTTCCTTATTTGGAGAAGTGTGGGAAGGTGGTGGTGGGTTGGTTGATAGTTTGTTCGTTTAATCAGGAGATTGGTTTTTTTTATGTTCTTATTTGTTGTTTCTAGTACGTTGTTATTATGTTTATTGCTTTAAATGGTTGATTCTACATACATATATTCTATTTTATTCTGTTTCAGTTTTTTTTTGCTTCACTCTTCTGTAGAACTATATAAATTTATCGATTTTCTTACTCTCACGGAATATATTGTATTGTATAATAACGAGTAGAGTGCAAGACAAAAAAGAGACACCACAGACGTCGTCGTCGTCGGTTGTTCTTTTCTTCTATTATGTTTTTTTTTTTTTTTACACCAAAAATAATTCTTTCAAAATATAGTATAATTGACGTAGTTGATTTTCTGTTTTCTTTACAATTTAAATTTAAATTTACTTATTTTTGGTTATTTTTGGCAATTTGGAATTTAAGTGTTTCTGTGTGTTTTCAAAATTTTTTATAGATTTTTAAATAATATATTCTTTTGATCAATTTTTATATAGGTTGCCGGAAGAGAATTTATTTTTTGTATAGAATACTGACTGCAGTGATTTACGTATCTACGATGAATAGTAAAAATGTATCTTCGATGACTAAGTCAAGTCACACAACAAAATGATGAAATATGTTTAATTTTACTTGTTTTTATTTTATTAAATTTGAAAATTTTTTTTGAAAAAGATATAATAATTAGTGCACTTGAATGACTCAAACGTAGCGTAGTAAATTCTTTTTCGATTTAATTATTTTCTTTTTAACAACCGTTTGCGTTGAGATGTAATTCAGGACTGAGATTGCTAAGTTTCATTGTGCTGCTCTTCATTGGCTTTGTTCGTTCAATGTTGAGAACAGCTGAGAAGAGTGGGTGGGGGGGCTACATAGTCATCGTTGTCGCTTGAGAGACAACTGAGCAACAATGAGAGCAGGTTTATTGTATCTGCGCGTGACCAAGAGAAAGCTTAAAGAGAGTAAAATGCTACTTACTCACTTATTCACTTACTTATTATACTATTTGCTATTTTTCAAAATATTTTCAAAATACTACAAAACAAACACAAATAACATGAGCAATAACAACAAAAGGGTACTAATATCAGGTGGAAACGACTATCGAATACCCTATACCACAAGAGAAATATTAATCCAAATCTTATGTAATATCTTTAGGAAAATAACCAACCTTTTATCAGATTTCAACCTTTTTCTTATTGAGGACAAATGCCCAGTACTTCCATATTGAAGCTCAATTTTATCATATTTTATAGTTTTTCTTATAATTAATCATACTGATATTTTAGAGTCCAAATAAGGTTCATGTACATACGAAATACAATATATAATGTGAAAAATATGTGTGTGTGTGTGTGTGTATGGGAGTTACATATGTGTGATTTCATAGGAGAATCTGAATGAAAATCTTATAATTCCTTTCTAATAAATATTATTGAATTTATTTAGAGTAATTTCACATTGAGTAATAAGTTGAGTTCTGGAGAATACAAGCAGAAATCTGTATTCTGATGATTACAATAACAGGGATGATGAGCAAATTCAGGACTTGTTGTAGCAGTCAGAACTCTGGGTTCTGGCTGCGTTCTCAATGAACCCAACTTGCATCTACTTTTAAGGCTGGTCATTCTAAAGCAGCTCTGCATACTTTTTGCCTTTTTCATGTAGTCATGGTATCATTAAACAGCTGATGGCACAAAACATTTTTAAGTAAAATGCAAATATTTTGTTTTTTTTTTATAATTTTAATAAAATAAGTAACATAATTGAAAAAGAGAGCTGCAAGAACTATGTGCAAAATGTTCTTAATCATGTAATTTTTACAAATTTTTAGTTGCACGTTTATGTATAACCAAAACAAAAAACAGCTGTTTACAGCTCACCAGAACACACCAGGACCAAAACCAGAACTCTCAACTTTTTACTCACTGTGGAACATTAGTTTTATAGCTCTTATTCCGGAATAACAGACATATTTATTATTGTTTTGTCTCCTAATTATATATTATAATATTTTGATTATCCAATAAAGTCTTGATATTCCAAATTGTAACTTTCTAGATCTGTTTTCATAGCACAATCAATTCATCTCGTCTTATTTTTTCTAGTTGTTACATACATTGCAACAAACTTAATATACTTGTCTACCATACTCATATATTGGATATAGGGTATGCATAAAGAAGAAAAACAGAAGCTGAAGAAACAGAGCAGAAATATTTTAGAAGTTCGCATACTACAATATACAAGATACATATGTATATAGACAATAATGTTAAATCAATTCGATGAACGTGCTTAATCAAAATGAATGCATTTGTTTCCACAGTGAATTTTATTTTTTTTTTGTGAGCGGCAATATTTTTCTGCTGAGACTTGCTGCAATTGCGCCTTACCATACATAGATTTTTCTATTTGCGTTCATGTCTCAATGACATCAGATGAAAACTAATCAATTCAAATACAATACAATACAAGAAAACAAACTATATAAAAGATACAAGGACATTTTTCATTGCTTTTTTATGTTTGACTCATTTTTCCTAATTTTCCATTTCAATTTTCTTTCATAGAAATACAAATATTAAATTTATTTTGTTTTTTAATGTTTTTCATTTTATGTACTTGTTTTGGATAAACCCCCATCAAATGAAAATTATTTATATTCATATAAGATTCCATACAAAATAAATTAAGAGTTTATCTAATTGCAAAATAAATTAACATACAAGTTTCAAGCTCTAATTGTTATCTTTAACTATGTAAACATTGCGGCGGTTGCTACCGAATAAAAGATACATATTTATAATAGTACTTTAGTATTATCTATCAGCCTCATGCCCAAAAAAATAAAATAAAAATAATAAATAGAAAACCAAATAAATCCAGATAAATAAGATTAACTAAATTTATTGTATATAAAAAGAAGGGAGAATGTAAAAAATGTGAGGTAAGTATAATCCTGATGTCATAAGATTTTTAAAGAAAATATGAGATTAGAAATGGAAGTTATTAACTTTACAATGGGAAAGAAATATACATATATTGAACTGATTTTTTTTAATTATTGGATTAGAATTTTCAAGACAAACAGATACATACTACAGAATTGCTTTGTAGCGATTATCAGTGGCATCATAATGAGTCAACATTTCTCGGTTTCTTTTCAAAACCATAGGTGATTGTCAGTTCGATTTGACTACATATGTTTTAAATGAATGTTTTGGGAGTTTTTACATTTTTTTAGAAAGTAAAACAAATTATTGAATCAGTGCTCAAAATGTAATCGATTGCAAAGGCATCATCACCACATCACGGGAATTGGAAATCGATTTTCATTAGTATAAGATTCTTGTCAAAATAACAATACTGTTTTAAGTATCAAAAGGTAATGACCTACAAATGTACACTGATCTGGTTTTGTTTTTGCATTGAAAAGGAAGTTATGTGATTTATTAAAAAAAAAATTGAAGACAAACGTGATGCGAGTGCAAACAAACTGAATAATCGTGTATTGAAATTTTGGTCAATTGCTTTAATTATTACCCAAAAAAGAAAAAAATGGAGAAAAATAAGGGAATACAAATAACTTGATTTATTTTTGGTTGAATCGTGAGTTAAGATACTGAGAGTAAACTTTGTGATTCATTAAGATGCCACCAAACTGTCAAGTGGTTTGTAATTTTATTTAATTACTTATTTGCAAATACATAGTCACTCATATGGAGAGGAGATTAATGGCTTCTGTATGTGAATGAACCTAGAGGTGAGCGATTTTACTTGTACCATTGCACGAGTATATTTAATTTAACTCATATCACGTACGATTTATGATTTCAAAATTCATTTACAATTCAAAAATACAAAATTATATCACGATTTTATTTAAGTTTACAAAAATTTCTATCAAAATTTAGAGTCTAGTTTTTCTTATGATTTTTCTTTAAAATCTTAAAATTTCAAATGAAGAGACAATTGAATTGTTCATAATCATGTCACTTCGTATTAAGTACACGTATGTGTAGCACTTGTAAAATTAAAAAAATAAAATTCTTGATAAACCAGGAAGAAATGTGTCATATTTAGTTCAATATTTTTTCAATTAATCAGTTGGCAATTGTTCATTTGTCGAGTTCAATTAATTTCGATGCAAATCGGTCAAATGTGTTATAACTTGTCTTGTTGGTTTTGTCAAGACCACAAACCACAATAAAAATTATATTAAAATGTAACCTTTAATAAAGCGTAATTAAAAATATGTAGGTACATAAATACTATGTAGGTACTGTATATATACGAGGGATATACGAAAAGTTTTGAGCCTTGTGATCAAGAGTCAGAATTTATTTAAAAGTAATTATACAAAATCAGATACCAAAACATTTACAGGGATTTAATTGAAGCGACTGAAGTGAAATGACTCATAAGTATTACCTTTATGTATTATACACTTTTCCCCTTTCAATTTTATTAAAATAAACATGATAAAGCTGTTTTTTTTAAATGCTCGTGTTAAATATGTTCGGAGGAGAAAGTTATATCCGATTTTTGCGTTAATTTATTACTCTGTAGGCAGGATAAAACTTAAATTCCTCCTTACAATCCCCAAGACAAAATCTATCTAATATATACAAATATTTAAACGAGTAATTCTTGTATATAAACTTATAAATTAATTTCGCGTATCTCGGATACAGCTCTACCGATTTTGTTGTGTTCACCTTAATATTGTGGTGGTTTAAGAAAAAAAAAAATTCGGAAAACCCAAAAGGAACAGCCGAAAAATCTCAAAATCCAAATCAAGATATGCAAGTAAGATGGCACATGGCATGATTGTAAAGATGACAAAACTTTGGTCATGTGTTTGTTTACTGGTCAGAGTTGTCATATGCATAAAATATAATGTGAATTCGCCATCAGAATAATAGTGGCTTTATCACGAAGATTCGGTTTTGTGCTTTACAGTGCTATTTTAGCATCACGAACAGCTGTTTTTTGTTTTGATTAATAGAAGAAGAAGATGAAATTGTGAAAATGCTGCCAACTTAAAAGGAAAAATTGCCCAACACTGTTAAGACTGACCATACGAAAAAACGAATCTAAGCATATCAATTTGAGATTAGATTGATTTTTCAATCGAATCACATCTACAACAACGACCTCTCAATTTAGTCATTTTCGCTGTTGTTGTTGTCAAATGGAACTCAATCAATAGTCGCATCTTCATAGATTCGAATCTTAGCTCACTGTAAAGCCACTATAAGTTATTGCCGAAAATTACTTTGCATATCTAGATTTTTAAGAACGTTTTACATTGATTTTTCAATATATAATTCACAAAATCATTATGAAAAGGAAAATAAAGCAAAATAACTACAAGGTTAGGCGATTGAACTGTTACCTATTCAAAAGACCATATTTTTTTTACAAAAATGTGTGACAATAATAAAAATTTTAGAAGCCATTCACTTTAGCTCGATGTGGCCACCTTTTGCCTTGACTATGGCCTTCAAACGGTTGAAAAATTAGTTGCATGCTGCACGAATATGATCTTGCGGTTTTTTGGCCCATTCCCGTACAGTGGCTTATTTGGCATATATTTTAGTCCTCTCCAAAATGGCCCAGATGGAATTGTCCATCGGATTTGCATCTGGCGGATTCGAAAGCCATTGTGTGAACGAAATGAAGTGTGAAACATGGTTTTTTAACCATTCTTGGTTCACACGAGCTTTATGAGACGGTGCCGAGTCTTGTTGGAACGTCCATGGTGTACGACCGAAATGTTTGCGTGTCCACGGCTTTAAAGCAGCTTCCAAAACATTTTCCCGATAATAAGTCGCATTGACTTTGACACCAGACTCGATGAAAACGATTGGACAGCGTCCATCGGCAGTCACAGCTGCCCATACCATTACTTGAGATGGAAAATTACTATGGGTGGCCGTTCGTAGGCTCAAATTTTCGTAAGTGCGTTCAGTTAAGTAAACACGATCTTATTGAGAGTTTATCTACTGCTCAATAGACAAATTTTTCTCATCAGATAACACAATGTTTGGAAATTCGCCACGTTCAGGCAAGCGTAAAACGTTCTTTGCTCTTTTGAGTCTAACTTTTTTTTGCTTTGATGTAAGAATATGCATCGGATACTTCGCTGGGATACTTTCAGTTCTTTGGTCATTTGATTATTACTACGACGTGGATTTCGTTCAAGTCGAGCCTTCTCTTTCCGAACCATTTCAGGTAATGTTGCTGTTTTTTTTCGTCCACCACATAGCGTTTGGCAATGCTGCCTGTATCATTATAACGATTTATGATGCGATACTCAAACATTTTAATCACTTTGAGATGCCTGATCTGACGAACAATATAATGCAATCACACTACATATTACGTTTGAACTTCATTTCGAATAACTTTTGTTCTATAAAACTTAGACGCAAATGCCTGTGGTAGCTTGTAAACAATATAAACAGCTGTCTTTGGTATGAATTTGACATAGTTGGCAATATCGCATTGCCAGATATACCGTTGTGAAGTTGGAACACTTCAATCGGCTAACCCTGTATACCACATGAATAAATGTGATTCGTATCTATATATATTTTCCGTAAAAACACGATTTGCCGAGCCCGATACTAATGGTTAAATCAATGAGTTGAAAAAAAGGTGATGATCATATTTTAGAAGAAGTCCAATAAAACAACTATGAAACATTCAAAATATTAACATGGCCTAAAAGTGTGCTATAAAAAAATTATCAAAAATGAGAAACACACTATAATAAGAACATTAATTTGAATTTAGGTTTTAATGGGAAGTACCCTTCCTGGTAATGTTAGGATCTTGAAATTTACATTGTTGGTGAATATGGATCACACACTTATAATTTTTCTAATAAGAACATTAATTTAAATTTGGGTTTGTATGGGGACCCCTCTAATATTTTAACTTTATTTTATTCTTATTATTTGTCATTATACACACAATTTAATTACACACTCTACCTATTACGGTTCATGAGATAGAGCTCTTTGACGGACGGACACTTAAGGCTTAGTAATAGGGTCCCGTTGGCAGCCAATGGGTACGGAACCCTAAAAAGTTTACAAAATCCCATTTTTGATGCAAATTTGTTCTAAAGCCACTAACTTAAAACCTGATAAAATATTATACCGATTATCACTACAATTATGAAAATAATACAGAATTAATTTTATTGTTTATATTGCCAGTCAAAGAAAATTAGAAAAAACGTTCTCCTGTTAAATTTGGTTTTTATAACAAATGATAATTTGCTCAGAGGGTTCGATACGTTTGTCCCGTACTTGTAACCCAGTTCCATATATTAGAAATGTTGTAACTAATTTTATTTTGATATAATTTTACCTTTGAAGCGCGTTACTTTGACTCATTGCGAATAGAAATTGCAACAACTTAATTTAAACGAGTTTTACAATTTGCTGAGGATTTTACTTTGATTTTGTTAAATTTGACATTTATTATGATTGTCTAACTCATTGACATTGTGATTCCCAATTTTTACATTAAGTTTCTGAAACAATGATTTAAAAGTTCATTTTTAATGACACAACCGATAAATCTGATTTCTCGTTTATTATTTAACATCTTTTTAAATAATAAATAAAATAAAGTGCTATAGCCCTGGATTTGATGATAGAGTACTTATATTCCACACAACATATAGTGTTAAGATACTGAGATATATACCGAAATGTTATTGATTACATAAACTCTATTCTTCAATAATCGTAACATATTATAATATTGTCAGCTTTTTTATCTCAAAAACTGAGTGACAAGTTTCTATTGCTTTTCTCCATTGAAGATAAATCACTACTTATGTTTGGCTTACCGTTCTTGATGTTCCATGCCTTCGATACCTTCGGATACAACACTTTCATAAACACCATTCAGTGATCTATCGCTTAATAGATGTTCTCGGTCTAAGTCTCTCTGCAATGAAAAGAATCAAGATTATTTTATGGTACAATTATTGTTTGAAAACAATTTACGATTTTATATGCTACAAAATGAAAGACATAGTAAATGAAAAACTAAGAGGATACATCAAAAAGTCTATGATTTTACTATCAGTGTGAACATATTATCATCATTATCATTTTGGCATATAACCATGCTTTGAAGACCCCATAAAGGTTATGTGGAGAAATCCGTGTGAGGAAAGAAAGCTTAACATTTCCAAAGGGGTGAAAGGTTTTGGAGAACCAAAGTTCTGTCTTGTTATTATTTTAGACTTGAAAACAGGAAATTGTCACTGGCGGCTAAACAATTGTGTGCATCCAAGCATTGTCTTAATAGAAAAATATTGCACTACACTTCTCTTGAGCAAATACAATCGGTGTTCTTTTGTCTCGTCATAGTCGTTGAAACGGTCCACTAAGTTGCATTAATATTCTCCATTCATTGGGTTTCCCCTCCTTTTCAAACAAACAGGAAAACACTGACAGCAATCTATCAATTAATATTTGAAGATACAATGCAGAATATTCAATCCACTTTCTTCATATATACAATCAAATGATATGATAAAAAATTTCAAATACAAACCTGTAACTGAGCTTGTAGGCCACTACTATATGAATTTAGGCTTAAACCATTCATATCTGGTTGGCCATATTCTAAATCTGAGCTATTTCCTTCCATATCGTGCGGGCACGTATCAGAATCGTCGTCAGCTGAAATAGAATATAATAATATTATTAAAGATGATTTCAGTTATCATTTTATCATTTATGTATATCAAAAGTAAATATTATTTGGCAATTTACACGAGAACTCAAATGAATTGTTTATCATTTTCCAAATAAAAATCTGATGATCCTCGGGAACTCTTCAAGTATATCAAAGTATACGTAAGTATGCGCTTTAATTAAGATGTCACTTTGAGACAGACAGAAACACAACACTTTAGACTTCATTCACTCAAGTAAAATACATTTCAAAATATGTATACGAATAATAGTAAAAAAAAATATATTCTATTATAATAAATCAAATATGAAAATTATAAAGAAAAATCGCGTTGTTGTCTTTAGCAATTTGTTGAACAAAACAATGAAATTCGATATTTTTAACTGAATTGAACTGAACCAAGCGAATGCGTTTCAAAAGCAGTCCGCTGATTGCTTGTGTAAGCTGTTACTGTATCATCATTTAAGAGAGTACAAGTTGTAAATATCAAAATACTTTATCCGCCGCCCATTTTTCTCGTTCAGTTCAAGCTCAAGATAATGAATGTATTGTATATTGTATGTATTCATATAAGTATACATATGTAAGCATGTTTAAGTATATGGTTATGATATACGAGACTATTCGCTGTTTTAATGGTAAAATGATTTATCCTCCTCCAGTCTCTTAAACACATAAAAATATCTACATACTTTTTAAAATAAGTACATATTTCTATACTCCCAACTCTACGTCATACAAGTACATATATATTTGTCTTTTTTTTTTTTTTTGTATACATTTTTGAGTAAACATTAGCTTTAACTGAAATGAAGAAGATGATACAAGTAAAATAACAATAATAAAAGCTGACAGTCAGCTGTCTTGATAAGCAACACAATCTAGAAAACTGAATTCTTTTCATACACGATTATTCACATCGGCGCCTCATTCAGTCCACAATACGTTAACTGTATTGTATTACTGAATTTATTTATAAAGTGCTTATATAACAATTTAAAGTACAAAACAATACAAAGTATGTATAAACAAGCTATGCAAATACCAGTACCAGTACCAATACTGACTATTCTTAGACTTGTTCAACTTATAAGCTTATTCTTTAATATAAAAGTACCACATGTTGTGCGGTGACTAATAGTCAAGTTTATTTCAATATACATATGCTCCTGTATGGATAGGGGGTACTCGTATCTAATGAACTCAATCCAAGTTATATGATATTTGAATTTAATATAAGTATATAATTTGTTACGTTTAGAAAATGATCCCACTAAGATATAGTCCTATTTTGTAGTTCATATAGTTTTAGATATCATACCTGAGTCCAGTAACTGCACCTTCACCGTAAGAAAAAGTCTCTGTCCGATTATAAGCTACAATGATCAATCATTCAACAGACGGAGCAAATCCGTTATCTAGGTCTGATCCTAGATAAACGCCTCACAAGGCTTGCACACATTGAAATCATTACAGTGTGGTGTTACCAAAAAATGAAGAAGCTAGACTGGCTCCTCTGGCACTCAAAAAAGCTGTCATCACTACAAGCATGCCAGAGCAAAGCACTCAGAAGAATCACGGATGCCCCGTGTTTTGTCAGAAACACCACACTGCATAAAGATCTAAAAATACTAACGCATTTAGACACAACGCAGCTTTATAGCAGCTGGCACCTTACAAAGCTCCAGATACACCATAGGCCATTAGCTTCTGCCCTGTTTCGAAGCCCAATTATAAGGCGGAGGTAAAAAAAAACTCCATCCCCATGACCTCTCACTAAGGAGACTCTAATAATTTCACATAAGGATAACTTCTACGACGAATCAATATTAGCTTGCCTTTGACAAAATTCATTTATAAGCAGATAGTACAAAGTCTACTAAACTACCGGGTTGCACTAAACCAAATCATCATTGTTTTGAAAAAGTTGCTTAAGAACATCATTCCTAGGTTTGACGTCCAATAAAGATCAAATAATACATTTTTTGTTTATTACAATATATGTTTTTTCTTTTAATATTTTTACTGTGCAACATCTGGAGAAGAAATTGAAAAATGTTCAGGATCCATTGGTGTGTAAAGAAAATATTTTCGGATTAATGCTGAATTTTTATAGTGTTTTAATGCAGACAGGCAGTCTAGCCTAGAGATGACGATATGAACTACAGAGGCATTGATAGCCCACAAATATCCCGGTACCATTACCATCTCATCAGGCAGGAGGATTAGTAGAAAACTGTGAATCACATAAGAAAGGATGATGCAAATGTCAACACATAAGTACAACAGAGAATCTTGATATCGTCATACTACAAGATGGTTCAATGAAGACCTAGCGATATAGAAAATCCTTCAATGGCTTCAGAACAATACTAAAAACTGCATGGGCATATACAGATATAGTTGGTGGCTCCGCTTTCCACTGTAAATTTTAGTGAAGAAATTTCAATCAGGTAATACTCAGTAGTATATCAAGAATACTACCATTCATCGAGATGTTCCAACTTTATCATTCAGTCTAATGATTTGCAAGACTCGAAGAGAAGTCACCATGCCATTTAAAGGCTATTAGAGGTCTGTCTGTATTCATACATTCATTAATACATACATTCACATGCCATTTCAGGCAAAATAGTATTTTGAAAATGCTAGTAATTATAAAACGTCATCCAAATTATGACAGAGACCGAAGTCAACTGATCCTTTATTGCTGCGTTCGTCGAAAAGGACCTCAATGCGTAGAAGATTGAAATGTATGCTTCTGAATATCAAGAACATAATGTAAACAGGGGGACTCACGGCAAGAGTCACGAGCCTGACGACCCCGCCCTTCCCAAGTCGTGGCCCATGCCGACAAATGCAGCAAACCTAGACGAAGGTGACCAGAAGAATGACTTCTAAAGGCAATGGAAGAATGCTCAAAGGATGCCAACTCTGAAGTAATACATAAAGCAGTTCTAGAGTAGGCATACTGCCCAGAGGACGAGGAGGGAGGTTCATATACAAAAAAAAAAAATAAATAATATAGATACAATCTATCCTGAACTTCAATACTACTATCAATTAATACAATATAAATGGAATAAATATTCCATGAATTCCAATTCATGGTGTAAATGCATCTAGTCATGCAGCTTAGTGCAGCAAATATGTATCTGAATATTTACATATCATTTCATATAGTATTAATGTCGAACCATTGTCACGCATGGAATCAAATTATTGCATGCCATGCATTAAAATATGGAATTCCAAGAGAAATGACATTCTTTGCTAATTCTAAAAAAAACGGGTTTGACCGTCCTTGGTTTGGATTTCCCAATCCATTCTAGGCCATGAAAATTAGAACATGCAGAATAACAAATGATCAATACATGGTCTACAGTAAATTTAAGTTTTTTAATGAGTCGCATTGTCTTAAAATTGGAAAACCACGTTTCGTTTCATCATTTATCTATCAATATTAATAGAAATAATCTTTCTGTATTGAACTTCAAAATAATTTGTTCATGTACAATACACTAATCTAGTACAAATACCTTATCAAATTTTCAATTTTTTCAATTGAATCATTCTTTGTTATTAAATTTAAAACACTTGCTTACTTCGATAGATCATAGCTTCTAAATGTGAGACATGACAACATGAGAAACTTCATCTTTACGTCATACGTCTTTTTGATTTATAAGTAAGTACATCATTATGAGAAACTTTTCCTTTAACTCATATGTTTTTTGATATTTACAATATTATTTTTAATAATGATTCTATTTTTGATTTTGTTGTAAAATCACAAAATGTTGAAATGAAGCAAGTTTTGCACTTTTTGTAAAAGTTATTGGAAAAGAACCTAAGAAACTAAGTATAAAATAGCAATTTAATGAATTCTGTACATACAATAATTACATACTTTATATGGATATATAGCGATTATAATTTGTAAATTGAATTTTACAATTTCTTTATTCCTATGGTTACCGTACGAGTGTTTAAAATGAACTCATAAGTCTTTTAGTAAAATGCTATCAATTGAGCCAAAAAAAAATAAAATAAAATGTCACCATGCATACAAATGCAATCATCATTTTGTAATCTTATCAATAATATTGACATGATGTTTTGATAATGTTGATAGGTATATTCATTCATTCAGTTAATACTAGTAATAACAAGTTTCCTGTATTAACCGGTGCGGTGCGGTGTGGTGTGTTCTATTGTTTGCGCATATAGTATTCATTTCCATTTTCAATTTCATTTAGATAAAGGTTTTTATTGACGCAATTGTTTACTTACTGTGACGCATCAAAACACTGTGCTGTGGATTGCGTATTATACGTATTTGCCTGTCCGGATGTTGTGGTTCACCGAATTTACCACCAATGTCTTTAGGCAGTTGCCACTGTGCGCTGCGCTCTTCCAGTTGATTGCGTGGAAAATAGAGCGGCGCTAACACTTCATAGGTGCCACGTTCATTTGTGTTAACACACAATATCACAATCTGTAAAGTAAACTTGTCCAGAAAACGTCGAATGGTACCTAATGAAATATTAATAGATTAATATGGAATATATTATACATATTCTTGTAATTATCTTAAGTGATATAGCTTACGCAAAGCAATATGTGCTGATAAGTCCGCCGGAAAGCTTGTTTGATTGGAACTAATATTACAGACAGCAATAGTAGAAAGATTTAATTCCTTGGCTTTGCACAAAACATTTCTAAAATTAAATTAATTAAATATGTTTGAAGTATATTTAATAATGAAAAATGAGATTCAATTGGTTATACCTATAACAACAATGCAAGGTATTTTCGGCGGCGGTTTTAAACTTCTCTTTATAAGCAGGTGCAACAGTGTGCAGAACATATTTAGCTGGTAGATTGTATCCACGCGTAACTCGAACATCACCAGTACGGCATTCTAAGGGGAAAACAAGAAAAACGTATCATTGCAAATTTCCATTTAATATTATTGAACTCTCTTATTAACCTTTAACTTTATCTGTGAGCTCTTCTCTTAGTTGAGTACCAGCGGCAGCTAGTATTCGATCCGATATGCTATTACTTTCTGTCAGTGTCTCATCGGTTGTATTTGTGATAGCATCCACTTCAAGTGATGCTATATCTCCATCCCTATAAAATACAATAGAATCAATTATTGAGTCATTGGTATAAATATTTCAAAATGATATGTCTTAAAATACATGGCAAGTTTATGGCAATTTTGGATTTAATAATATTCTCTACAGGCTAATCATTAAAAAGCCTATATATTCTATACCATAAGGCCTATGGTCTACCAAAATAAAAGTAGAAAGGCTTAAAAAACAAAACAAAACTTTAATTTCTTTAAATCAAATGCCATGAAAATACTGAAAAATTAAATTCCTTCAAGTGTCCATTGTTCGACCCCAGTCTATTGAAAATTGATAATCTCTGTTGTTGCTCGGACATTCTAAAATAACAAATGTTTCAGTTATAGACAAATTGAATTTGCAAGAATGCTGTTTAAAACCCGTGGCAGTTTTTGTATTTTATTTTTAATATTATAGGGCAATTGAAACTGTTGTTCTGACAAATAGACTATCTATTAATATAACAATATGATCTTCAAATATTCACATATGTATATGCAGTCTTATGCTCTTTGAAATGAAACTATATTGGCGATTCTCTATTAGTTTTAAGTCCAGATTAGAAGGCTGTCTGTCCATAGTATGGATAATACCATGGCCCAAATTGTGTTGTATACGATATAATTTTACATAACTTCACACAGAGGTACAAGCTTTGTATACATTCTTTCGAGTCCGACTCTCACTAGACCGATTTCTTTGTTTTTTTGTTTGAGTAAGCAAAGAACCACAATATGATTCTGACATATTATCTACATACATTAAGATATTTCTGTATCAAACAACGGAGAGTTTCTCCTTGATGTACATAATGGAGGATCTCCGTCGCACACTCCATGCCTTACAAACATCACAATCAATTACTTAATACCTGTTCAGACTAAAATAGTAGAGTGAAAAGCATACAAAAAAAAACAATGCGGTAAAACTGAGTTCAATACTAGAAATATATTGACTCTGTGGCATTCTATTAATAACATACTATCGTAGTTCATCTTCAAATATTGGCAAAAAATACACACAATGTTCTCATTAAAAAATTGCATGTCTAATTAGCTAGGTAATGCTTTTATCTTTGTAGACATTCATTCATATTTTTCTCTTGCCAGACTAGATATCTTTTTTGATATCTTTTATATACACATGCTTTGTAAAATGATTACACTTTCTATATATAGATTATGAAATATGAAAATTCTAGAAAATATTTGCTGTATTTGTAAGATTTATCGATGTTTCATTGGAAACATCACTAACAACATCAATGAGAGTACAGTGAAATAAGCATATAAATGGCTAAATTGTCTGCTGAGCAATTATGGAAATTGACTAGACTGAAATCAAAACTCTATAACATACTGTACTCAACATATTGATCCATATGTTAATTTGTGGAAAAGAGGTGCAACTAAATGGTTATTTTCATATATTTATTGATATAAGACTCTTTTTTGAAGATATTTTGAATATTTAAAATCTCTTTCTAACTTATCCTTTATAACAAATCAACTGGTATGTTCAAGAACTGAAAGATATATAGAATTTCTTAATTTCTGTTTAATTACAAAACTTACCAAATAACAAAACGATTATTAACATCTTTGGATAGAGGAAATGGACTGCAATTGTGTCTTGGGCCGCCAATTGTTGAATAATCAGTGATTGGCAGTCTTGTGTCTGTTTTTTGTGAGCCACCCCACGTTGAAAGGGCTTCAAGTTTTATTTTCTACAAAAGAATATTAAGAAAGACAACAATGTGAAAAATATGTCAACAAAACAATGAAATAAGCCTACTTACATAAGATGTTGGACTTAACGTCTTAAAGTCTTCGTTTGAATTTGTATCTAAACGCATTGCACTGAAAATAAATTAATAAAATATATTAGAAATTGTATACATTAAAATTTTATTATTTTAATACAAAATAAAATCTGATTGTTTCTAATTAAACACCTCGATTCAATGATTGTATACTATTAACTGAAATGAAGTTATAAATTCTCTTAAATTTGAAGTGTCATCATCAGGTCATGTACATATATACATAGATGCGAGGCGATGAGCGATTATCATCAATCATTGAGATACATAGACCGAAAAATTGACTTAACGGTGTTAATCGTCTTTATTCAAATGCCACAAAACGTCATTAGCGACGCAAATTTTTACGATTCTATTTGAAGTACAGATCACGTCATGCGATCACATCATCATATATGTTTATATTTATATTATATAAGTTAAAATCGAGATTGGCAAGCCCAAAACTTTTTAATACTCGTAAATGTCATAATAAACAAAAACAATGCAAAAATTTGTCCCGACACCCACTCACCTTTCATCTTTCTATGCAAATTATATTGACGTCGTTCTTCAAACAGACAACAATGAAATTATATCCCCACCACCACCATTAGTTAGTAAATATCATCCATGTAAATTCTATACGTCAATAAAATAATCGTGAGAATAATAGTCTAAGCAACTTAGACAAGCATTGGAAAGAATTCCAACAATTTGAGGCAAAAAAATTATTCAATTTCCAATATTGACTGAGGGACTTATAACTATCTGAATCATTATAATTTGTTAGAAGTGTTTATTTTAAGATTTAAGTGAATAATAAATAATTTTCTTTAAACAGAAAAAGTCTTGTGAATCCCACAAATGAATTGAATGTGTTCTTTACACAGAAAACGATTATATCATATGGTAGATACTATCTTACTTGCACGAATGAATTTGAAACGGCAAACAATGTATTTGTTTCGTTATAAGTGAAGCAAGATTCAAGTACTCAGTTGACCAAATAGAATGAATAGAGTTTTGTGCCAACATTTACAAATACCAAATACTTGCTTAAGCAAAACCAAATGTTTTCTTTCAAATGCCAACCAAATGCGAATGAACCAAATTTCAAATCATATTAAATGTATGGAAAACATTCGAATACTTCGAATTCATTCTTCAGCTGATGATTACGCTGATTATTGACTCTGTATGAATTGAAAAATAAAAATACAAGTATATGTGAACGACTGTTTCTTTCGCACGCACTTTGGATGATTCTGAAATATTGTCAAGTAAACCAAATAATCCATATGCGAGGCATTTCATTTTATTTGTTTTCTTTTTTTGTTCAAGTTTTTAATGGTTGCACAACCCAGCCAACATTTGGAAGATCATTTTAGCAAAAATCACCTTGCTGAGTCTAATTCGTGCCTTTTTGATGATTTAAAACTGATTAGTTTCATGTGTTATTTAAAGAATACTCGTAAATGAATGCATATGACTCAAAAATGATTAGAAATATGAAACGAAAATGAGTCGAAATGATAAGAAAAGCGATTCATAAACGACTTCTCAAGTAGAGTCGCGGCCAGGGTACCATTTTCTACCGACAAATGTATCATTTATGATCAGAAAAGCAGAGAGCATTTATGACTATTTTAATCAGTCAAACGACTCGAAAAAGACTGGAATGTGAACAGTAATTTCAAAAAATGTTAGCTAGGAACATGCACATAGGTGTGTACATGAGTCTATTTATTTAATTATTTTTATTTAAATTTCTAATAGACTTTGAAATTAAGCGTATCCGGTTAAAAAATAAAAATAGAATAAGTGACATTAGAATGGATAATAATGGAACTATTTACGCTTTGACTCAATTAGGAAAACAAATATCTATTGTACTTTTGCGATACCTAAATCTATCGATTTTTGTTATTTAAACTCAACTTATTGTTCTACAATTGAGCTTTCAGGTAATTGCTCTTAGCCCCACATATTAAAAACTATTCAGTTTATTTAGTTGGAGTAGCCCCTTCTAATATTCTAGATCACCTAGTGTTAGGTCAAGATCAAGCAAGCGAAGCAGTATTCCTTTTTTCATGAGTACATGTAAGTAGTTCTTTAGTTCTTAAGATATTAAGTTGAAATTTAAATTTTTTTTTATTTTGAATTAAACATTTATCAGATGTTGTAGTTTATTACCCATTTTTGTCAGATTCTCTCTTTACTAATCAAGATCTCCATTAGAATGATAAACAAGAAAAGCCTTATCCGTCGTGTATATCTAGTACTCCAGTTCTCATTACATCATATTGATATTTTTACAATGAATTAAATAAAAGTATGTATTTGGAATCGCACACAAATGAATAATTTAAATGATGACTAATATTTGAATAAATAAAAAAAAATAAAATCAGGGACATTCATCATCAAAAGGAAGTATGTAATTGTGAATTTATTTTTATAAATTGTTATGAAAAGTGTAAACATTTCAGTGAAACTGAAGTTTACTTAATTTTTTGTTTACTACTACTCAGCAGTTTGGGACAAATAAACATTATCTCTATAGATAGCCACATACTCATATGGTATGTATGTATATACTTACATACGAGTATAATATACTTTGATATTGCGAAAAATAACAGAGACGTCAAAGAAATATACTTAGTACTGTATATACAAGTACAGATAAATATATTTTGTTACTATATACGTTTGTTTATTTTTTTTCAAATTAATGTCCTAAAATTAAAGTTAAATAAAAAAAAAATAAACAATGACAATAATTTAATTTAATTTAATTTGTCAATACAAAATTTGTACAGAAATTTCCATATACTTTGTTAAATAAATAAATATATTGTACATATGTGTATGTATGTAAAAAAATGTCTATAATATAAAGAGAAGTAGTAGTTTCAAAGGTTAAATTCGAAACCTGTTTACACTACCCACTCAAGCTACTCTTCTCTGTGTATTGTTGATGTTATGGAAACAACTTCTCATTCGTGTATACTAACCAAACCATCATAACTTGTCACTGACAAAAAAAAAAAATAAAAAAACAACAAAGAACTTCGATCTGTCCCCAGTATACCATATACCATATACAATACAATAGTATACATGCATGTATATATGTTATTAGTAGATAATTGCATGCATATAAATAAAAAATGAGTTAAAGTTGATGGTACTATTCAATAGACGTTTTACCATTTCAGAGTATCAAATAGAAGACTAAATGAAGTCCCTGATAAGTGGGCTTTTGCCTAAAAATGTTTAACAAAGAGATCTTTTGCCTGCCTTTTACAACAAAATTATATACAATACATTCTTTATTCTCCCAGAACAAAAAATAATCTGTAATTCAAGTGTTTTTTAACTAAATACTCTTAACAAAGAGATTTTGTCAATGAAAGACAAATAAATTATATATGTACTATATTCACATTCATTGTTCCAGAACAAAAATGAAGTTGGAATTAAAACAAAACTTGACTTCTCTGGATTAAATTTATACTTTAAAACAGATTTTTTTTTTTATTTATTTATATAAAAGCATTGTTTGTAAACAATCAAAGGCTTGTCCATTGGTTTCTTGTATACCATAGAAATGAGTCAAATGTTTATTTATAGTTTATGACATTATGAGCCCCCACCATTTTATATCTTAGTATGGCGATCATGACTAAAGAAAGACCTGTTATTGTACATACTTGCCAACAACGAGATTGTAATGTTTTTTAAGTAATTTAAGAAAGAATGGATTAGAAAGGAACGAAATACAGCTAAGAAAATATATCGAACTGAATATAAATAATACCAGTGGGGGGTTTGTACATAGGCTATTCATATTTTGCCGCCCGCACCGACTTCTACAATTCGATTTGATCTCGTCCTAATTGCACCGCCTTTTTCCCGTAATTAGTATGATTGTGAACTGGTGCCTAGATTATTTTTTACAACCCAACGTTTTAGTTAAGATTGCAGAAGAAATAGTTTAAAGACTTTATGACCCATCAAGAGTATAGACTCATCGTAATCGGTCTTTGATAAGTAACTGGTACTTCCAGATCCTTAATTCCCAAATCGCTAAAAAAGGATCGAATTCACCTAACAGTTCCAAAATTATGCAATAATTTTCGTTATTCGGATGACCGAAGTTATAATCTTTTCCTCTGAAAGCTACGCCTTTTGAACTCAGTCGCTTCACCTACGTCAACAACCCTCTTCAGAACGTTTCTCCAATAAGTAACAACTTCATCAAATAATTAGTCGATTCGGACATTTATCTCACTTCTAACTATCAAACTAAGGATAATAGATTTATGACGCGAATTCGATGTTCTGTATTTTGCCCATAAAATCTGCCACCCTAGGCTCCAGCTTACTCAGCCTTCTGGTAAGCCCAGCACTGAATAATACTATCTGCAATTTTATAATAATAATTCTATTGAATTGTATTTTTAACATTATTTTTCTTACTTGCAATGGGGACTTACTTCTCTTCTAAGTCTTACAATGAAAAAACAAATAAGATCACACTTAATGGTTGGTTGGTTGGTTGGTTTAACTATAAGACAAAACATTCTAATTCGTGATGATTCTTCTAGTACTACATTAAATCTCATTAAATAATTTACGCATTGCAATTTAATAAATAATTTAAAGGACAACCGTCTGTTGAAGGATTTGTCACAAGATTCATAGATAATATATGATGGTAATGCACTTGGAAAGTTGATTTATACTTTTAAACTGAAAATCTTTGATGAACAGCAAAGCAAGCAGGGGACAAAATCTACTAGTAAAACGCTTAAGACAAAACTTTTAAACTGTGTGTGTGGACTGTGGACAAAACAAAAGGCAGAAAACAACACAAAACAAAAGAGAGAGAGAGAGAGAGAGAACAACAAAGCTATGACTTTGTCAAATGGGTAATTGGAAGCATTGATACTGACTGAATGAACCCACTTTCTCAACTCTCTTGTCTTCTTCGTTTTCTTTCGAAACATGAAAGTACACTAAGTATTAATGGGTATGTGTGTGTGTGTGTGTGTGTGCGTGTGTGTGTATATAGAATGAAAGTTAAAAGCTTTGCGCTGCATTTGCCTTTGTTACATATATCCAACAACTTTGGGCCAAAACTAAATTAGACTAGAAGACTTAAACAAGAAAAAGGTAAAATTCAATTCAATTATTGTTTCTACCTGATTGACTACTACTCGTACTACTACAATAAAACCAATAATAATAAAAAATAATAATTATAATTATAATAATGATAATAGACCATTTGATTATGTGTTCATTGGTGATTGAACAGCAGAAGCAGCGACCATAGCAGAGGTAGAAATAGAGGTAGAAACAGAGGCTGAAGCAGAGAGAAGCAGCAGATGTTACTTACATTGGTGGTAGACGTCGACGTCGATAACTTAAATGTTGCACAAAACTTTCGTCAAGGTTATTTATTCCGTCCCACTTCTTTCCACCCTTCTTATTTCACTTCACTGTCTTTACTATTTTGTTATTTAGTTCTTAGCTCTTTTTGTTGTTTGTTTTGCAAAAAACCAAATCAAACCAACTTAAAGTTGTATAACTAAGAAAGAAGGAACGAACGAACGAATAGTAGTTATATCTGATTGGCAATGCCCCCGTCGTTAGTTTTGATTTTTTTTCTTATTATTATTTTATAAATTGCACAAGAAATTTTTATTATTTATTGGTTTATTTGTTTGTTTGTTGTTGATCAAAAATGCAATGCAGGCTTAGGACTTGGCAACTTGGCTGTGACACAGTCATCAATGACAATCAATGTTGACGAGGAACAAGACAATTATGTATATATTTTGTAATTTGGCAGATAATTCAATATATGCTATGTATTTATGCAACTTAAGGTACACTTGGCTTAAGATAAATTCGTTTGTCGTTTATCATTTGTTATAGATACACTTTTGCCTACATACACAAGTGTGTGGAGTTTCTTTTTTTTTTCTTCTTTTTTCTAGCAATCACTTTATATTTCTTATTACTATTTGATGAGTTTTTCCTTTAAGCAAATTATAAATTAAGTAAATAAATTTATTATAAATCGCACGTTTATTATTTATTTATTTATTTAATGATTTTTGGTTTTTTCAGTTTTATTTTAATTTTCATGTATGTATTTAGTTATTTATACTAAAATCGAACCGAACGAACGAAAATCTCTCACCCAACTCACCCAAACACCCAAACTAAACTTGGTTAACAAGAAGAAGAGTAACACTGTTAAAGAGTGTTACCATTGTAAGTTAAAGAAAAAGCTCAACAAAAATATACTAAATTTAGACAGTCATAAGCTTTAATTACAACTTAAGACTGCGGATGTAATCGTTGATTTAGTTTCATTGATTGTAAGAAAATTCACATCATAGTTTGTAGTAAATATATCCATCCAAGTTATCATATAATTTGCACTAAATAATATAAAAATCTGTTAATATTTCTGTATGTTCATTTTAATATAAATAAAAAGTATATAGAACTTTTAGTAAGTTCCTTAAACTTATAAATTGATAGAAAATTTAAATGATAAAAATTGTAAATATAAATTGTCAGGGCTTCTTTACCAATTCTATCGATTTTAACAGCACATTGTAATCGAACCGACCCTCTACAAAGACTATGAAAATTTTCATAGTCTTTGCCCTCTAGTAGCAACGATTACATAGCAACGTAGTAGTTCACAGAGAAATAGGAACGAATGGAATGAAACAACTGAATTATTAAATTTTTTGAATGAGAAAATTTGAAATAACTTTTATTTCACCAAAATTTTAGTTAAAATTCAAATCATAAGAGAGTTAAATATATACATACATATAGAGAACAAAAATCTCCACAAATGACTCATAATTTATGAATGTTGAATTGCAACTGTTCCTTTAAATTCAAAATTTTAAAATAAATTTCAGTGCGATGCATAGACATGGCTGTCGTGATTCTTCTTTATGTTCTTTGTCATAACAGTTCTTGCCATTGAATTCGTGGTGGACCAATTTATTTCGAATTATTTCAAGGAGGATTTGTAAAATTTTAATATAATATTGTATGAAATATTGCTCACAAAGCAATAAACAAGCTTAAGAGCCGCCGCAAACACATGAACTGAGTTGTATAAAACATTTAAAGAACAGTCACTGGATCAAAGATTACTCCAGTTTAAGTCGTTGTTTAAAAATCTCACATTTACATAGACAGTTTTACTATGGTGAATGCCAAAAACGATTAGGAATATTGACAGAATCTGGTAAGTTGCTCACACCGAACATAGCGAACCAATATCTAGCATTTTTCTTCACCGGGTAATAAAATAAAAATCAAGAATAATTTTTAACAAGCTTTTTTTTTTTGAATTATGTATAACTTATAACCGTTACGGTCCTTGGTAAAAAAAAAAACAAAACAAACTATTAAAGTACAGTATTACTATGGTAATACCAAAACAATGCAGGAAAAGTTACTGCATGCAGCAAAGATGAATAAGTTTCCGATTCATTTAGAGTAAAACTAGCAATACACGCTCTCATATGATTTTAATAAACCAAAAACTACATTCTCACCAAGAGCATAACAAATGTGAATGTCGTTTTTATGTAGCGATATGTGTCTAGTGTCATTGGAACTCATACAACAGGACTTTCAACGACTTGATTTAAAAACCATAAAATAACTTTATTTTGAATATTATCTTATTTGTAGTCCAAACAATGAAACAATGATGGGACATAAATATAAATCTAAAATAACACCGGTGAAAAGGTTACGTTCTTTTGGAATACACAATTTACTAATCCGCCTAAACAAGATAAACATCTCAAATAGGCACATTCTAATTAAATATAATAATTTCATAATTTCGAAATTTGTAAAATTGGCAGTATTCACAGGTTTTTTCAAATAGATAAAAATGATCAGATCTCAACTAATTTATATGATAATTTGAACCTTTATCTTTGATTTGAATACTAGACGAATTTTTTATCTAACATAGAAAGATTCAAGCCTAGTTTGATATCATGTTTCGTTTTCGAAACGATAGCAAGAAATGGGTTAAAAGAAGTTTTAAAGTAGGTATCGATAAAATTATGTTCCTTTTATGCCAAATTTTTCATTTTCTAACTTAATATTTTAAAAGATTTCTGACATGATTCTGTCCAAATAATTAACTAAAATATAAAACTACATTTACTTGATGTCTTTCCAGTGGTGCCATGGAACAATTAGCTTAAACAATGCCCAAAGTGACCTCAAAGTGCAGTTTAGAAATATACAATATATTCTTTATCTTTATAAAAATGGAAACCAGCCATTCGTTGGTTGCAATTTTTTGTGATCGTTATATTTTTTCTAGTAAACGGCACTATTTTTGTGCTTTTGCGCATGTCTGTTAATTCGTAAAAGACACCTTTGAATGCCTGTTTAAAAAAAGTCGGTGATGTTTGCAAAATGGATAAAGCGAAGCGCGTTCAATGTTTAACAAATAACCAAAAATTAGCTATAATTGACGCTGTTAAGAAGGGAACAGAAAAAAATGAATTGTGTAAAAAGTATAAAGTGGATAGATCCACAGTTAATTGTGGCAACATACGAGATACTGCAGTTTCTTCAGGATTGCAACGAAAGCGGCAATGAAAAGGGGTACATGATTCTGTGAAAGATGCTTTGTATATCTGGTCTAATCAACAACATGCGAGCTGCGCAGTATTGAATCGTCATTTGCTTCTTGCTAAAGCAAAAGTCTTTTTTAATAAGCTCAATATTGAGTACGATCCGGATGCTAACTGGCTGTGACGCTGGCGTAAGCGCCATAACATTAAATTTGGAAAGGTACATGGCGAATCAGCAGAAAGTGACAATGCAGCAGCTTGTGACTTTTCACGTGATATCTTACCAGATTTACTGAGCCAGTACAGTGTAGAAAATGTATTTAATGCTGACGAAAGCGGTCTTTTTTTACAAAGCGATGCAAAATGCAAAGTTCTTTCTGCGCGGGGAGTAACCCAAAAAGTACGACTAACGCTGCTTTTCATAAACAACACCATAGGCACGTACAAAAAAGCGATTGCTATTGGCAAATCAAAATCGCCACGTTGTTTCAAAAACGCAAATGTGCCACTGACTTATTTTGCTAACGAAAAAGCTTGGATGACGGAGAACTATGGCAAAAAATTATTTCCTCTCTTAATGAAGAAATGAAGAATAAGAACCGTAGAGTATTGCTATTTGTTGATAACGCAGCTGGCCACATCCCGATAGTGCATTGCGAGAATATCCATATTCATTATCTACCAGCAAACACTCTACTGCCATCTTACAACCTCTGGACCAAGGGATAATACGCTCTTTCAAACTAGAATACAGGCGTATTCTTGTAAAAAAAAAACAACTCATTGCCCTGGAGAGAGGCAAGACCGTCAATGAATTTATTAAAGAAGTTTCCATTTTAGATGCGCTTATCAACATAAATCGCGCGTGGATATTGGTAAAATCAACAACGATTCACAATTGTTTTAAACATGTAAGTTACCCATTCTTAAAGCTTTAATTTTAATTTAACGACAACTTCCCATTTTATTTACGCCGGATTCATTCCGCATATGGAACACGTAGATGAAGTAGAAGAAACAAATGAAGTGGAAGAAGTGGATGAATTGGAAGAATTGGATCATGATCCGTCTAATTGGGATGATTTCGTAAATCTGGATTCAAGTCTTGCTTGTTTTGGGACCCAGACAGATAAGGAAATTCTTTCTAGTTTAGCTAAAAGTACTGAAAATGAAGATGATGATTCTGAATGTGAGAACGATGATTTCCAACTCTTTTAAGAAAGATTCTGCGCCATTAAAACTAGTGAAATTATTTATTGAGCACAAATGTGAAGAAATTTTAAAATCTATATCTATATATCTATCTATATATATGTAAAATCGTAAGCCTTTTCGTGCCTGTGCACGCTAATCTCAGAAACGGGTAAACATATTTGAGTTTGGTTTTGACTGGTGTATTGTAGCAAGCTTCGTGTGACATTTTGCGTTTATTTTACCGAAATCGACCAACTAAATCAAAAGATGTTAATATTTTCAATTCTGTTTGGCTGATTTTCGAATGTTTTCCTCTTTAGCTGCGGGGCAACATTAAAGATATGATAATTAGGGATAAATATAACAAAATACATGCTATTATAAACATATTTCGAATACCACGCGTACGAAGTCGGGGGCACAGCTAGAATCTAAATATAATGGAAGAAATTTTTTTTAAATTGAATGCCATATGCGCGATGCAAAAGAAAATAACTGACTATTACAAATAACATGTCAGTTAAATGTCTTTATTATATAAAAACTGTATGTATAAAAGTTTGTAAATTCGAGACACTTTTTTTGACGAATTATTTGTATCTTCTTTATCTACAGATTGTATAATATTTTTATAATTTATTTTAATTTTAATATTTTTATTAAAGAAGAACAAAAAGAAATATTTACTATACAGATTTACTATATGTACATACATATTATATACATAGATTTATTTCAAGAACATAGATAAATTGACTCTGTTTAAATTTTATTTAAATCTGTTTCATCAACTTTGTTAATATAACAATCCTTAGTTTCTTGTTTGTCGATAACTGAAAAACAAATTCAAAAATAACTAAATGTATTCTCTTCTGCTATGGTATATGGTATATCATATGTATTACAAACCTTTTCTTGTGTTAAACATAACTTTCATTATTTCAGCTATTGGATATTCAACAAGTAGAGTTATGAAGAAAGCGATTACATTAGTTAAAACAAATGCCAAGATCACATTACAGAACTAAATAAAGAAATATAATTTATCTGAGAATTATATAAGTGTAAGTGTATATTGTTACGTACCATGAAAAAACTATTAACATAAATTGGTTGTCTGAAATATCCAGAAATCATGCGTAAAACCACAACATGCCAAAGGAAGGCCTGATATGATATCTGAGCAATCGGCCTAAAGAAAGGCAGACAACAAAAATCATAGGCAATCCCTAGTATATGTGAATAGAAATGTAAATAAAATATATTGTAAGATTGAATAATTATTAATTCTTACATCCAACTTTGAAACACATGCCGAATACAAAACCAGCACAAATAATTATCCATAGATTCTTGTAGATGCCTGCATAAAGTGCTAACCACCATGATGGTTTCTCGAAATCATATTTTATAAATATAAAACCAGAAAATAATATGCCCAATGCCAAAAGCAAAAGCATCCACATTCCCAATTCATAATGTAAACGGCCTTGAAACATTTTCGAATAACTTGAATTCCGTATTTTTAAAAACATATAGGCAATTATGTATCCAAATAGATAACCGCCGAGATTTGTATAAAAAGGCGGATAAATTTGATAAAACGTTTCAGTATTACGAAAATATAAATATCGGTAAGTTCTGAAAAAATAAATAATTAGAATATTGAATGAATCTATTTACAATAGTATAACTTACTCTGGATTTAGATGATAGACAGCTTCTAATTCATAAAAATATGTTAGACAAATTGGTACAGCAAAAGTTAGAAACATCAGTATAGAGTTCAGATACTTTGTCATAAAGGGATATCTGAAATTATTAATATTAATCACGATCATTCATTAATATCTCTTATTAAACACTATATGAAGTTGAAGTTGACTTACTTTTTAGTTATTATAATTACAATTAAGAATAATTCAAAGAGTTGCATATCAGCTGCAATATACCAGGTTTGTTGGGCACACTAAATCGTATATTGTATATAAGATAACCAAATTTAATGGGATTAACATACTTTTAACCAAATATAATTGACTTACACTTTCCCTTAACAAATAATTATTGATAAAAAATAGATTCTTCCACCAATTTTCTCGACAAAAAACACGCTCTGGCTCAGTACTATGACGCCAAAATGGTCCATCTTGTAATCGAGTCAAAATTGTACCATTGAAGAGTATTAAAAGTATTAGAGAAGGTACAAGTCTAAACACATACAAATATTGAAACAAATTGTATAAATTAGAAATGGAAGAAAAAAAAAAAAAAAAAGAGATTTATGTATTGAAATAATGAAACTGGTTATGAAGATCTATAGCGAAAGAAGACATTAAAGAATTGACATCAATACAAATGATTCACATAGAAATTTGCTTGCAAACTTTTTTGTTTGATCACTCTTCCAACCTTCTTTATCAAAAATTAGATCATAAAACAAATAGGCCCATGTTTCAAAAGAGACATTACCAAAAAAAAAAAAAAAAACTGAAAAGACAATGAACTTTGCTTACAAGTTGTATGCGGAAGTATGAGGTTATCAATTTTCAAGAATTCATTAGTTCTATAATAGTTTTGCTTGATCATTTTGATACACAAAGAAAGATTACAACTGATTTAAAACTGGTACTTGAAATAAGCTCCCAACTTACCGAAAATATCTATAAAAAAATACTTTAAAATAAACCAATATACATTGGGTAATTTTTGTTGAAGTAGTTATTAGATTTCTCTCGGAAAAATTAACATACAATAAAAATGAGCTCATCACAAAGAATATCTGTATTATGGTACTGCCATTTTGGAATATCGATGTCTCAAATCTATATAGGAATTGTTCGAAAAATTCCGGATTCTCAATTGGTATTGTCATAAAGATCATTAATGTGTGTCCCAATATCACAAGAAAGACACCAATAACACGAAAGGCATCAAAAAAACGTAAATCATTAAAGGTTCCATTATCATGTAGGGGATTTATAAGGCGATAATAATTACGGCATATTGAAAATGATGTGAGAAGTCTTTTTGCTAAAATAAAAAGAATTGTTTTCTTAATTGGTATAGACATATATTTTGTATAGTTAAAACATACCATTTGATGAATTTGGTTTTAGATAAAAATTATTATTTTGACAACTAAATGAGTGAGATAATTTCAGACGAAAATCGTATAATGTGGAAAAGATACTGAACACTATTATGATTGTTAAAATAAACCAAACAGTCAGATCCAAAGAATCTAAAAATAAACGAATTATTATAATAATTTCAGTGTTACAAGTAATACTTATTTTATACCTTTCACGAAAATATTTTAAGAAAACAGACTATATTACAATAAGACTATATCTCAAATATTCTGAGCCCTGGGCTTTGGAAATGGTTAATTCGCCTACAACATCTTCTGACATACAACAACTGAGTTTGAAAAATTATTAAAGAAAATGATATATTCTATGAAAATTTACTATATAAGACCTGTATATCGAAGATTATGATCCTTAGGCTTGGAAATGGTTAATTGGCCTACAACATCTTCTGACAAACAACAACTGAGATAGGAAAGTATTTGATAAAATGATGTATGGTATTTTATTAAACTGTTTTATATATCTCAAAAATGATGAATCTGAGGCTTTGGAAGTCGGTAATGGCAATGTATCTCAACAATTATGAGCCCTATGCCTTGAAAATGATCAATCGACCGACAAGAACTTCTGACAATAGAGATTTGGAAGTATTTGATAGGATCAAATATTTTATAAAAAAAAACCCTACACATATGTAAGTTTTGTATCTCAAAATCTAAGATCCACTTGGCCTTAGAAATGATTAATTGACGGATAACAACAAATTCTGTTGCCCACTCCGGCTGTTTTTTCGCAATCGCACGCTTCAATCGCATCAGTTTTTATCTGTAGAAAGCCCCGTTGATCGTCTAACCACTTTTCAAAAGCACGTAGTACACGATTCTCTTCTGGTCCCAACAAATGGAGAGCATAACTTTGCTGCTATGGCAGTTTGGCTTTGGCGTCAATGGTCAGGGTTAGCGTTTTTGATTGTCGTAATGAATCCATTTTACTATGTAAAAACGACTTCCCTTTGTGCAGTTGAAGAAGCATTTCGTAAGAAGTGACACGCCGTTCGATATCTCTTGGTCTGAGTTCGTGAGGCACCCAGTTTCCGACCTTCATACCCATAGCTTCCAATCGCAATGAAACGGCTTGTTGAGTCACTCCTAACGTTGCCGGAAGTTATTCTTGGGTTTCGGCGTCTACAAATATTGGTGGCCTTCCTTCGCACTCATTGTCAGTTGTGTGAAAATCACCACTTTTGAAACGTCGGACCAGTACTCGCAGGTTAAAATTGATGGAGCATGCTCTCCGTATGCCTCACACAGCAGCCGATGACTTTCTGATGCACTTTTCATCAGATACCAATGCTTCCCGTGAATGGAGTTTTGTAAGCACAAAAATAGACATAGACAGACACTTAAATAGAGTGAAATTTATGCTTAAATAATGAAGCGTTCACAAAAAGTTGGTTCCAACATGGTCCGGTATGCTTAAACACTACTGGTGCCCTCTGTTGGCAATCCTTTAAAACTTACTCGTATACCGAATATTTAAAAAGATGAATTTTCATTTTAAAAAATTTTATCCAAAAAGGTTTTTAAATGGTAACGCCATCTTTATATGGAGACACAACATTTCACAGGTTAGAAAGTTAGAAAGGCGACTTCCATGCCTATAAACAATTCTGATAAAAATTTCTGGCCACTATTTACATTCGTGAAAGGTTTTTATAATAAATTCTAAAAATAAAAACTGTGTAATAGAACCATATTCCAAAGGCTTATCAGCATTTTCACAATATTCTATGCTGCTCCGTAACTTCAAATTGTGTTGATGATAGAAGTCCAGATTAATGCAAATATTTATTAAACGATCATATCGTAAACGTTCATCTGTATCACGTTTATGTATGGCAGCATAAAAATTCTTAAGCTATTACAGAAATCAAATAGTAACATGTTATTCGAAATTAATATGTCTTATACTATATTTATAAAGATAATTCTTACCTCTCGATCTGCTACATTCTGTTTATTATATAATTCCTGCATTTGATGTTTGCTTAGTGATTGCACTATCTTTTTACAATGATCCAAACAAACACCCATAAAGAGATGATCATGTCGAAAATTATGTTTACTATCCTTAGAAGTTTTCTCGATTTGCTTCCATAGCAATGATGTCTCATTTGCTTCGATTTCTGCATAAACCACACAATAAATTCCATGATCGGTTTTACTATTGATATTTTTACACAAATCATAATCATCCAAATAAAACATAGATGGCATCTCTTTGTAATGTGTCACTATACGAATATGTTAGAGTAGAAAATCAAATATTGCTAGTTTTGGATACAACTGAATGTAATTATAAGCTCACAATTAAACTGAATTCCAGAACAGTTTATTATTATTTGACAAATGAACACTAATAGAATTGAAAAAGCCATTTGACAAATATTTTTAATATTATTTAGTGATCCCTAATTTTTATCACAAGATCTTCTTGCTATGGCAAGTGCATCTCAATATGTTTTCTTATAGACTGATTGATCTGACTAAAAGTGTCGCGCTTTTACAAGTTTATCAATTGCGTGTAATCAAGTATCGCTTCAATGCATTTCCTAATGTAACACAATGCAAATCTGAGAAAAATAAAAAACATACAATGTCAATGTCCAAATTGTACCCACTTACTACTTACTTACACTTATTGAACAGTTTCATTGGAGAGTTTTAAAACTTAGAACAATATATTTCTATATTATGTAAGTTGTAATGTTTCCACAGGGCCGTATTAATGGTGGGGCATCCGAGGCAGCCGACAAGTTAGTGAAAATTTACAAAGAAGATCTTCAAATCAGTATTGGGAAAGAATTAGTCCAGTTTGCATAATTAATAGATGCCTTCAAGAAGGACAATGTCGACAATGAACCAAAAGAGATGTTCTTCTACAGGATTCTGGTTGATAAATGCTTGGGTGCTGCAATCCATAATATTGAAATTACGTTGAAAATGTACTTAATGTTGGAGGTGGCTAAGTGCAACGTAGAACGCTCATTTTCTAAAATGAAAATTATTTAAAATAGGCTGCATACGCTTGTCATTGCTCAGTATAGAGAGTGAAATCATTAATAATTTTGCATGTAAAGTATCTTTCACTTAAAGCTAGTCAGCCTATCAATTGATTCTCATTGTTCATCAGTCATCAGAAAAGTAAGTAGTATTAACAAATAGAATGTAACTTAATAACTTATTTTCTTTGGTTGAAACTTGATAAAAGGGCATCCACTTTCTTCATTGCCTCGGGCCCAGACATCCCTGAATCTGGCCCTGTATTTCCATTTTTTGCTATCTACTTTGTTAAAACTACAATGATCGGAGACAATATATGGTTATACAATCATTCAGCATTACTTCCTGTAAAATAAAGATCCTGTAATTTTTAGAACTTATCTTTTGAATTACAATAAAAAATATCGCTCCATCTAAACTATATTCATATATATGGTATACCTATATATTTCAAGGGATCTTAGAGCTATTCTTAAAAAATTGTGAATCCGAAGCTGTATGATTGATGTCTCATTGACATATGCAAAGTTGTAGTTTAATCCACAAACATAATTGAAAGTATTATATTGAAGAGAGGAGCTGACAAGAAGGTCTTGAGATCCAATGATATTATAAAAGTTTTCATAGCTATTTGCCATAATCAATATTAATTTATTTTTATCTCTAAAAATGTGAAAAATACTGGAAATGAGTAAAATTTGCCTCATTTGTCAAAAAGTATAGAACGAGAAGTGATCATTTAACAATTCGCTTGTTTTATCAGTGAGATTCGCTCGATTTTGTTCATTGTTGTGTTGAAAAACATGTCTCAAGGGTATTTGTACATTGTTAGCAATATGGGAGTTCAGTCTGATGTCATCTGACAAACAGATTACATGTAAAAAACAGGCTATCCATATTTTATTAAAAAAAAATCAGATAAATACTCTGAAGGCAGGGTTAAAAACTGGCAGCATATTAGCAACAACACTGAAAAATTTACAACTGCTGCGCTGCGACAGTTTGGTTGTGCTGTGCTGTTCTTTTGGCTGTGCACATTTCAACAGCCACAGCGGCAGCATAGCATTGGTTTTTTTTTTTTTTTCATTGCTGTCGGTGTGGTGGCGTATGTATGCATCACGGTTGCATGTTTTGTTTTGGACGAACAAGTGAGAACAACAACGTTATGCATGAGAGCGATAGACACATCGAACATCTTTGTGACAGGGAGAGAATCTCTACTACAAGTACATACCATATGCATATGTACGTACATATTTTCTGTATGCTGTTATTTTGATCATCAGCTGCGACGGTATATCACTGGGTTTTTTTTATTGCCATTGCTGTGCTGCCGTGCTGCAAACATACGACAGCATAGCATTGGATTTTTTTTATTGCTGTCACTGTGCTGCCATGCTGGCAACTTTTCAGTCACATCATAGACGCAGCAAATGACAAGAAAAAACTACAACAATTTTAAACCCTAACTGAAGGCTACCACAAAGATCAAGTTTCAGAAGTGTTTTGAGGATTGGAAGAATTGCTTATTCGTGTACCTAATGGAATGAGATTGTGCTCAATATTATTATTGATCTTTCCATTGCTTTGATCACACTTCACATAACGTGATTCCAATCGACTATATAATCCAACGCAGCCGACGATGACTGGATAGTACGTAACGAAGAAAACTGTAGATCAGCAATGGTGATACCATTACAGTTCGAGAGCTGTGGCAGATTACAAAAACTTTTGGTGAGGCATGGTAGAAGCCAACTTAAGGCATTCAAACATCAATTGGAATAATATAAAATAACTCGATTACAATCGGATTGATTTTTACATATTTATACCTACCACTTTACTACTACTTTAGTTCCAACTTAAAGAAATACTTTATTTCTTTGTCAAATGGTGATTGTTGGAAGTTCAAATGTTGCAGCTCTTGATACAGTTGATATAGAAGGATGTCATTTATGGAGCCCAGAATGAAAAACTAAATAAGGCCCTCAGTGTGTAAAAAAGACCATTCTAGAAAACTATTTATAGGATGGATGTATTTTGATTTGTCATCATCTCGGCTGTTGGCTTTTTTTTTTATATGATTCATCTCTTCAGCTCTTAAGATTTGGAGTTTCTTATGACCGAAGAATGGACAGCTCCGTTAGTGGTTTAGTTGCTTAACTAGAAGACCTAAAGTAAACTGCTTATACTTCCTCTGCACTGAGTTGAAGTTGGATTAGCCTAAAAAATTCAAAATTTCCAATATACTAAATATCTGATAAATAAAATATTTTAAAAAAGTATATATTTTCAAACGTCTTTATTTATTTAAATTTATATCGAATTTATGATGTGGCATTTCCAAATGCTGAGATAAAATTTAGTTTATTATATGGAAAGGAGCATCCGGACTAGGTTGATTTATTTTTTTGTCTTTTTGTTGGTTTTGTTTTTATTTCTTTATTTGTAATTCCTATAATTTTAAGATTTATATTGTATATATAGATTTATTATATAAGTTGTAAATAAAGATTAATTTTTGTATTTATGTATACGGTTATATATGCTGAATCGTAAAAAGCTCAAAGAAGAAAATATTATTTATTTAAATATACGCAATAGTGTATAGTAATGTAATGTAAATAGATAGATATCTTGTATATATAAAGAGATATTGTACCATATAATAAAAGGTAAATACATTTGAATAGTATATGATTATTTAAATATTTTCTTTAAATTTATTTATATAATTTTATATATTGTATAATAATAATTAATTATTTATGTATATTATATACAAATCTCAATAAAATTGTTTGTTGTTATCAATTATTTTACAATTAAACATTACATTGCTATTAAGTTTTTATTTTCCTTTCATTACTAATTTTTAACTTAAAAAAAAAAAAAAAAAACTAGTTTTTATATAATTTTGTAATTTTTATTTATTTTTTTTTATTTTATTTTCATTTTTTATTTAAATACATTTTTTTGTATAATTATATAAGTAGGTATATTTATTCTAAAAAATATGTTATATAAGATTGGTAGAATAGATAATTACATAATCGTAATCGTTATCGTAAGTCAATCGATAATCGATAATTTCTTAATTTATAAAACAATAAGTAAACACAATTTTTATTTCAATTTATCTAACACAAAAATATAAAATAATACAAAATTTAGAGTTCAAAATAAATATGTTTATATGTATGTACATTTTAATATTTTTTTTTTTTTCAGGATACAGATTGACATTATATTGTATATTATATAGTAATTGTATATGTACTATGATTATTATTAATTTATTATTTATTATATGATATATGTATGTATGTCTTATGATTTGTTTTAAGTTTTCTGTTTTTGATTTTGATTTTTTTTTGTTTGAATATTAACTGAATCTAAAAAATGGAAAGCGTAGTTTTTTTTTTTTATAAGAATGTATCTGATTATATGTATTGAATATATACTTATGTATGGTATATCTGTATGTTTAATGTAATATGTATTTAATGTATATTTGTATATGAAAGAATTAGAGGAAGGAATAAAAAAACATAAATAATTTTTAAAACAATTCTAATTTTCATCATCAACATCATCATATCATGGAGTTTATACCAATTTACAGATTTTTTTTAATTAATAAATTTAAATTTTTTTCCTCATTTTCTCTATACCTTTCACACTTAAAGTTAATGGCATTATCACATTAATGTGATGTTTGTAATGCATTAAAACGAAGAAGATATGAAAGAGTTTTTTGCTAAGCAGATTCTATATTTCAGTCATAATTACCCATCAAACTATCCAATTACTAGAAGGCATAGCCCCTTATGTAAATCAAAGCATGAAAAACTAAAGTTTTCATATGAAAACAGATGATTATTTTATATATTTATTTTAGACAAATGAATTCTCTCACAAAATCAAACATTATTTTCTGACTTTCAAACAAAGTTTTCCGATCACTAGAATTTTAGTCACCCAATACAGATTTGATTATTAAAAATATGAGTTTTGTTAAACACATATTAATGCTCAGCCTTAGATCAATAAATTTTACAAAGACTCCAAATATCATTCAAGTGGCATTATATGTACGAGTGACCACTGACCACTATTAATTAATTTGTATTTTTTTCTCAAATACAATTTTCAAATAGGTTTGAACAGTTATTGGAATCAATAAACTAAAAAGTATTTATACTTGTTGGAAAGGTTGTGGAATCTTCTTTCATATAAACATTTCAAAAAAATGTATTTCACATGTTTTTTATTTTTTATGAATTTTTTTGTGTAACACCACCATTCGTGAAATACTAAAAATACTTTGATAAAACAATAGAGCGGATCTTATTACGGTATGTTTTTCATGTTTTTTTTTTTTTTGGTTTTTCTTTCCAATAACTGTTTAAAATAGTTTGAAAATTGCATTTGAATGAAAATTGTTGGTGTCCCAATTAATGGTGGCCAGTGTAGTATAATTAATAGATCCAGTAAAACTTCAAAAATGAGAAGAAATATTGACCAGCCTATTTCTTGGCTATTTTTATTTAAACTTAATTGAAATAAAATTCTAATCCTTATGGGTGTACCTATTATTTTGATCAAAATTTATTATAGCTTCATAGCTTTCCACATTTGAAATTTTTGTTTTAAATACTTTTCTATTGTATTTTTAATGACCTATGAAAGATTTGTGTGAATGAAAACTTCAATTGAAATCGAAATTTTTAAGTTTTGTATTGTATTTTTTATTTTTTTTCTTTATTAACTTTTAAGTCTCCCCAGAATTCAGGTTACATATAAATGAAAATTGTATTTAAACTACTACATTATATCAGAGTACACAGATACATTTCTTAAAGCGATAAATTATAGCAAATATTGTATTTCATTTTTTTATTATTATTATTATATATTTTATGTATATTGTGTATGTCACATAAAAACTACAATTTATTTTATATTATTAATATTATTAATAATTTTATAAATTCAAACAACATAATAATTTATTCTGAAAGAGACAAATAATGATGAAAATAAAGGAATAATAAAGATAGGAGATTGTATAGTATAGTATAGAATAGGGTAAAAATAAGTAAACTACTACATAAACTAAACTAAACATCTATAAATCTAGAATTGGGTTTTATTATATTGTATGTATATAATGTGCATCTATGTGCAAAGTTACACAGATACTTCTACTCATATTCATATTCATCTTTCTTATTATTTTTGTGTTAACAAATTCTATCGATTTTTTTATAATATAATATAAGATATTGTAAAACATTAACATGCTGCTGCTTATATGATACAAATATTTATTTAGTATTTACAGTATAGTATAGTATAGTATAACAATTAGAAATTTTTTAATTAAATTTATCACCAAAATTTGATTTGATTTTAACGATCATCATTTTTAGGTAGTATGCCATATTTTATATTTCAAATGTCTCATAAAGAAGAACACATTACATTAGATTAGATTATTGAATAATTACAAAAGATTTACTGATCTGATCTGATCTTATTTGATTTGATTTGATTAGATTAAATTGTATTAGACAATAGACATACCTATGAATGTTGCTGCCTAAGAAGTGAGCAAGGTCATGCAATAAGGGATTTTTACTTGTAAGTATACATACTATATATAAATTGTATAATATATATTTAGAGTATTTTAAAAGTAAAAACTTTACTTATGGAGGGGGAGGGGGGGTGAGGTATATATTCTTATAATGTCCGTTTTCTGTGATCCAAGCGATCAAAATTTCAATAAAATGTGAGATATGGAAATTTATTGCAGCTTAGATTCAAAAAATCAGTTGCTTGTATCCATATACATATATGGTAGACTGAGGGGTTCCATGGTTTGAGTGGGTCGATTTAGAATATTTATTTTAGGAAAAATTCGTATTACTATTTCCATGCTTTTAAATATACAAAAACAGTTTGAATTCTTTCCCTAATTGGGGTTTTTTTTTTTTTTTTTAATAAAATTTTATATTTATTATTAATATTTTTATTTAGTTTTAGAATGTTATCCTGGAGAAGACATGACATGCATATATTGAGCAACGATTTATCAAAGCATCCTTTTTTTTAACAAGGACTATTTCAGATCCTTAATTGATTAATATATTGTATGTAAATATTATATAGTACTATAAATATTTACGTAAAAAAATTATCATTTGCATTTCATTTTTCAATGGAATTTTTATAATTTTTTCAATAAATTGATTTGATAGAGAAACCGGAGAAGAATCTCTACTCTATACCATCATCCATAATAATAGTATCTCTGCTATTAGGTGTAATAAAAAACACAAAAGACATTGATGATGCTCGATTTTGAGATTTTTTTGTTGGTTGTTTTTCTTTTTTTTTTTATTTAAATTCGACATAAAACATCAAAAAAAAAATGGTATTGGTTTAGAGTCGTTAAAAATAAATAAAAATATATATACATATACGATACGATACGATATCTATATGTGTAATATCTGTAGAGTACAATACATGTGACAACCTAGAGATAAAACTCATATATTTTTTTGCAAATTTCTTATAAATTATATATTTTTTTTTCGTTCTTTGCAATGCCAAATTAAAGCTTCGGCTGTTACTGATTTCTTCTTCATTTTTCTCATATCATTTCATTTCTTCGATGTTGTTCTTAGTTCTTACTTACAAACAAGTCCAAAAAACGAGCTCTGTGTTTGTTTTCTGATCATCTGATTTAAGAGATTTGCTGCTGCTATTGTCTTTAGATATTTTCATCATAATTTTATCGGATCATTCTTTTGAGAGAAAAAGAGTCAGTCAAAATAATATAATATTGAATAAAATAAATTAAAATAAAATAAATGGTTTGTTTTTCGATTTTTCCCATAATTTCATCATTTGGAAATCATAATTCAGAAGAAGACGTTCGGTATTCAGATAATTAGTTTTCCAAGCACAAATATTATACATCCAGAGGATTAAGCTCGTTATTTAATAGTGGTTCCTATTGCTGATGTTTAAATTAGCATTGTGCGTAATATTGACATAGGAGTCTGGGCCCAGCAATAATAGACTGGGTGCTGAACCATCATAGGGAAAGAAATAAGCGAATTCACCATTGAATGTGTGTTTTTGTGATTCCAATTCACCACCATCATCACCACCATATCGTAATGGTATATTATTGATTTGTTGATGGGTTAATACGATTTCTCCAGCTACAGTAACCTGAGGAGGGATTGGTATACTGCTAGTTCGATAACCATCACAACAGTAGTAAGTTGCTGATGATGATGATGATGATGATGCTGCTGTTAACACTTGATGATGTTTTGTGCATGTGATTTTGTTGCCCTCATAATAATCAATCGATTGTTCATGACTATTGTTGATCCCTTCTTCTTTTTTTCCTTCTTCTTGAATATTATTTTGATCTGATGAAGTGATTTTAATATTATTATTGTTGTTTTTTGTTAATGTTTTCTTCTTTTTCTTACTGTTACTATTACAGTTATTATTTTTTTTCTTGTTCTTTTTATTTTTATTATTTTTGTTGCTATAATGTTGAGATGATGAAGTTGACTGTGCTGCTGTTGATGATGATGTCGATAATAATGATGGCATGGTTGGCATTTTTTTTATTTTAGTTGTTGGTGATGTTACTGCTGATGTTGCTGGTGCTGTTGATGTCGTCGTTGTCGTCATTGTGGTGGATGCGGTGCCTCCAATATCAATAATTGTCGGGCTTAATCACGTGCTCAGCCAAGTTGAATTGCACGTACAAATGGTTGTTGGAATCACAGGTGCATAGTAGACGCCATTCGCATAGATCAGACTTGGTGGTGCTGCCTGTATCTGGATTGCCTGTGGTACAGATGACGACGCTGCTGTGGGTGTTCCTTGCTTTGAATGTTGGTCAACAACTAGACTTGCTGCCGAAGCAGCACTGGTTGTGGGCACAGCGCAACATATGGTGGCACCTTGTGGTGATGTCTGCTGTACATAAATCGTTTGTGTCTGGGGTGATTGGGTAGTTTGTGAAGCTGACACTATGGTAACAGTAGTTGGTTGTTGCTGCTGTTGCGATTGCTGCGTTTGTTGTTGGAGTTCCAAATGTTGTTGTTGTTGATGATGGTGCTGCTGTTGCTGATGATGTGCTGCAGCTGCTTGATGCTGTTGGTATTGTTCCTGGGCCTGAGCATGAGCATGTTGCTGTTTCTCTTGTTCCTTGTAAAGAACCTGAGCAGCAAGCGATTGTATCAGATGAAGTGTCTGCCGCCGTTCATGACCCATTAGACAGACTGTGGACATTTCAACGACTTGACGTAAATGCATCAGGTATTGATATTGTAGAGGCTCCTCATCGACGCCCCAAAAGTGATTGCGCAAATAGGCATCTAGTTTAGTGGTTTGAGTGTTTATGTCTGGAAAGTCAATAAAGAAACGCGAGCACATGTAACGCTCAAGGGTTTTGATGCGTTGTGGATCAACTGCCTTATAATTTCGTACCAGCAAATTGCAGTATTTGAGTAGACCGCCGCCGCGTATCTCCTCCGGTTGACGCGTTGAGATCAATTTCTTTTGCAAGTGATACAATGCTTCCTGGAAATCACCATAGACCGATTCGCCGACTACAGTTGGATAGAAGTTCTCCGAAATTGGTAATGCGGCGCAATCATAGAACAATAACAAAGAATCAAGTACAATCTGGAAGGAGTCAACTGAGAATTCAAATTGACGTCGCATTGTATCGACGAACTTCAGTTCGACATTTTTATGTCCCGGTGAATTGCCCAATGATATCAATGACCATCGGTCGCCATCATTATTATTATTGACTTTCACCATTTTACCGACATAGGCTTCTTTGAGTGAGCACGTATAGATGCGTCTTTTGCAAACACCCTCTGGCATCAAGTCAAGCAATGTATTTAACACAGCAGTTTTGACACGATCGAATACTCGTGACGAATTCATTTCAATGGCAAAAATCAAGTCCAAATCGTTATATGGCTGATCCTCTGATGCTAAAACATGACTAGCAGCTCCGCCATTCAAGCGAATATCTTTGACTACAACACCAGCTCCACCAGTGGCAACCTCCGATTCCAATTTACGGCGCACCATATTCACCAAGTCCTTCAAGGTTACCTCCAATGTGGGAAAATTACCATGTCCATGTATGGCCACTTTTTCATCCATAACATCGTGCAACTTGCGCACCTGTTCAAATGACAGTACAGCAAGACGTTGTGTACCCCCAGTATCAACACTTTCCAGTGATCCATGATCTGATGTCGATGCAATTGATGAGCCTGAACTAGGTGATGGCGGTGGGGTTTCAGTACCACCATCTGAATGGAAACCATCGTCAATTTGATAAACGTCCATTCTGTTATTTCGTTGTTGATGATATAACGGTTCCGGACCGTCTAGAGTCCCGCACTGAAATTATATTAAAATGGAAAAAATAAAAAATATATTAATATTAGAGTTCAAATATTTACGAAATTGTAGAAACTCTTAACTGCTATAAAGTGTTACATTCTTCAAAAGAAGGTTCTATACAAATTTATTATTACGAGTATAAATATTTATTAATATTTTTTATTATTTTTTTTTTTTTTGTAGATTAAAAATTGTGTTTAGACTTACTTAGACTTAGAAATACATGAAAAGAAGGGATAAAGATAGTATTATTATTATTATTTTTTTTTTTAAGGTTAAATATTGTCAAATATTAGAGACATAGAAATACATGCTGTGAGATAAGTCCGTCTTTATTTTTATTAACTTTTTTTTTTTACAAACAAATCTCTCAGTTTTTTATTATTCAATGTAAATCCTAGAAACAGAAATTTATCCTTTTTCTACACTAATTCATTCCAGCTGTAGGTCTACGATTCACTAAAGTCTATAGATCTCATTCTCTATTTTATTTTTCAACACAACCTCACAATTTAATTTACCAATTTTAATTATACTAATGATAGTTATGAATTTACATATAAATGCTGATCAGAGAAAATAGCGAATTTTACTTCGCTTCGTTCGAATAGAATAGAGATGATACTTTCATCGATAATTTACCGATAGATGGTGGATAGCTACTCCCCTTCCAGACACCAACTCGTGTGCGAAACTTAATTGTTTCTTTCGTTGGAAAGTTTTACCCGTGTTGTTAGGAAACAGATTAATTATTGTCACCGGAATCTTTGAGAACGAATGTTGGTTTCAAACGTTCAGTGGTTAATGCCTGAACCTTTCCATCTGTCCTGATTTGTACACGCGGTCTTTTGAACGTTCAACCACTATGTATGGATCAGTGTAACGTGGCTCCAGTGATTGCCGTCATAGCAATGACGGAATCCACTTTAATACTGGAAGGCAATATCAATTTAATAGACTTTTATTATGCCAAATTTTTGATTACGTTCAAATTAGTATGTCACACAAGTGATGATACAAATGGTCTGAGTGTTTCCCATAAAGATTGCGAATTACTTTAATTATATGGTAGTACCTCGCCTTCCTTATAAATCAATGAAATTATCGAGATTTAGCACTTGTATGAGCAGTTTTACAAAACAATTCATTTATTTATTTATTGTTGTTTGTTGTTTTTTTTTTTATATTGGATAAAACTTCATCAAACTCAATTCAATATTGCCACATATCCATTAAAAAATTTTACAATCATATAAAGTTTTGACACAATAGCTTCAGGGATCTACAAATTTTATAGTATTGTACAATAACACAAAAAATATTGATTGTAAAATGTATACTACATATTATTGTATATAAAATTTATTATTTATTCATTCATTTATTTCATTTTTTCTTTTTTTAATTAATAAAAATTGAGCACTTTATACACTTTATAAAAACAGTAGTGACACATCGAGAGGATTACAGAGTATTGTATATAACATTAAAAAAAAAAAAAAACAGTAATTATAATAATAATAATTTCTGAAAATGTTGTATTTTATAGTTATTATAAAATAGTTCATTCAATACTTCATCTTTTTATTTTTTATATTGTTTTTTTTTTTTTTTTTTTTTGTATTGTATTTTGTGTTTGTGGCAGGCACTTATCTTATGTGTATACAATTGTAATTTAATAATCAGTAATTACTTTTATAATTTTTTCGTGTCGTGTTACTATTCTATTTCTTTTTTTTTTTAATGTACTTGTTGTTTTTGTCATTGTTTTTATTTTGTGAAATTGTAATTACATTGCATTATTTAGTTTTATTTAATTTTTTATACCCTTCACAATATTTTGTAGAAATGTTTATGAAAAGAAGGCAATTAAATTCGTCTTGATATTATAAATCTCATTATAATTTGATCAGGGTTTGTATTGCTTGCTCCATAGCAGCAATAGCAACAGAAAAAATGCTTTACTCTTGCTCCAGCTCTCAATTTGTGAAGCACTTGACAGAACTCCAAAAATAAACTATTTATAGTCCGAGCAATAGCAAAAAAAAAAAAATTGGAGCAATCAGAAACAGAGCAAACGAAAGAGTTTTGTGTGCTATTGCTCTGGATACTGATCTTGATGCTCCTGCTACTGCTCTGCTCGCATAGAGCAGGAGCAAGAGCAAAAAAAGAAATACTGTGAAATAGCAAAGCATTTTCAATCTCTGGACCCCCACTAGTACCAGAAACAAATGTCTTCTTTTTGTACCAAATTGTCTCCAATTATTCTTTTGAATACAATGCAATTTAATGTAAAATGATGATGATGAAACAGTATCTTTACAACAAACTCTTGGTTATGGCTTTCAAACTGATGGGAAAGACAAGATTCCATCCATTTCTACCTCATTCATCAAAAAACAAAAAACATCTAAAGATTTCAGTTAAAGCTGAATTGTCCTAAATTTCCCAAAAATTCTCCTTTGTCAAGCTTTGCGCAAAAGATATTATCAGTTAGTCAGTCATACAATTCTATTCAGTTATTATAATAGGGTATAATTAAATTAGTGCAAATAAATAAATAAAAATGTAAAAATCTGGCAAGATAAGTATTTCGTGTCAACTACTTTCCTTTCTTTTTTTTTTCAAGATAAGGTATCCACAATAGCTAGGGTAACATATGGCATTTTATTTTAATTCATTCATAGTAAGTGCCTATGAAACAAACAGACAAACACACCTTACCAAACCAACCAACCAACCAACCAACCACCCACCCGCAATCCACCCATTATGTGTTCCAACCTATTAAAAATATTTAGTTCAAAGTAACTCATTGTCTCTGTTTGACAGTCAGTCAGTCAGTCAGTGAAAACACAATCAATTATAGCATTGTTTTTAAATCATTTAAAAGTTGATAATTTTGTTTAATTATTTTTTGTACTTAAATAAAAGGCAAACTTAAAACAATAGAAACATTTCTTTTATCTTAAAAAGAAACCCAATAACTTTTTTGTCTTGTCTTTAATTTTTTTTTTTTTTTTTTTTGTTTTGACTTAAATTTTGCAATATTGAGCTAAATTAATATAAAAAAAAAATACCAAAAGACCAATAATGTATATTTATATATAGATAGAAAGATAAATTGGTTCAGTTTGGTTTGTATGCAATTTCATCATGGTTTATTTACTCTTTTTTTTAACACTTTCAGTTTTTATTCAATTGTGTTACTGTTGCTGTTGCTGATGTTGTTATTTTTCTTTTTCAAATTAAATAAAAAGCAAAAACTTGCAATTTTCACCAATTTCTTTTAATTTTTTTGTTTTTTTCTATAATATGTAAACGGTGAGTGTTTACTCTTCTTCTTTTCCTTTCTCTATTAATATATATATTATACCCCTATGAATTTCCATGATGATCAACAACATCATAATCATCTTGATTAATTTTCAACATAAACATTAAACAACTTCATAATCATTTACACTACTACTACTACTACAGCTACGACTACTAAATAGTCTTGTTGTTGTTTGAATTATTGTTGAATTGCATAGTTAGTGATATTTGTGTGTACTCATGTACACATTAGTAATCATGCACAGATACAGATACAAATACAGATAGAAACTTATTTGTTGTCGATTTGTTGAATGCTTGTTTGTTGAGTTTGCTTGGTTGGTTTGGATGAATGACTACTACTAATACTACTACTACTGGCCTAACTAGTAGTAAGTAGTACTACGAGACTACGACTGACTGACTGACTGACTGCCTACCGGGAGACTTTTGGTCTCTCAAATAAAAGTGAAATTTGTATAAAATTTTTATTGTTTGCGTTGTTAATTTGTGAGTTACTATTGCTGTTATTGTCTATCACAATTACTTTGTTTTTTTTTTTTTTTTTTTTTTAAATAAAAATATAAAATATTATTTATTATTGCATAAATTTTAAAAAACATCACTCATATTATGATAAAATAAATATTTATTACAAAATAAAATAGAATTTTATTAAGTAATTTAAAAACACAAAAAACATACCGTCAATATATAAATATGCGAAATAAACTGTGGAATTTCGTAGATTGTTCTGTTTGCTTATAGATATTTATCTTATTTACCAACTTCTACACAATACTATAAGTTCGAGTACACACAGAAATACACTTATGAGTCTGGTAGACCAACAGACACACTTGTTAAAGAGGTTAAGGCAAACGCGGGACACTGCTTAATCCAACAACTAACTGTTGGCCTGCGTCGTCGTTCGGATGTTGTTGGTACTACTAAATATATTCTATATTTTTAATTTCCGATCATAAAACTAAACCTTATTTGTGTGTTGTGTATAGAATTTATAATACTTCTTCGTTCACTTCTTATTTTTTATTTATTTAATTTTATTATATTTTCTTCAAAACATAAACAACTTGCACACACACACACACACACATTCATTAATTATATAAAAATTCTTTTAAGAAAATATATAGTTCGGTGTCTGCGGTGATGGTAATAATAATTTCATATTGTTTTTATTTTTATTTCGTATTATACTGTATTGTATTGTATTGTATTGTATTGTATTGGTACATAAAACTTGTTTCACTTATCTATGTCTTTACTTTATAGTTTGACATTTATAATGATTCTGTTGTTGTTCCGCGAATTCGTTTAAAATGCGTCCACCTTCTTCTACATTCAAATATTAACTCAACCAAAGACTATACAAAAATGACTGAGCAGCAAAGACTATGAATAACTACTACTTAGACTAGATAATTCTCTCACGAAATCGAGAAGTCTCTCAATGATTTTGGTTCGACAACGTTGTTCGATGCAAAAAGACTCAAACAGAAAATTGTTGTTGACAACTTTTGAGTGGTTTGGAAAAATAAACACTCATAATAAACTCATAAACAAAGTCCTAGTATATTTTGAAGCATGCAAAACTCTTATTTCTTATAATTTGATTGGTTTAAGGAATATTGTTTTATTTTATTCTCATATCTTACAAGAGATTTTCTTTTATAGAAAACATGTTTTCAATGGGATTGAAATCTGGCTATTTGGAAGCGCTGTCAAAAACTGGACTCTATTCTCCATTGTTGCATAGTCTTAAGCTAGCATAGATGTAAGATGTTTCTTCATATTTCGGACTGCGTATTAGTAACATTTATGACTTCAATATGAAAGAAATTGCGTATACGTCCCATCAAAAACTATTCAACAAGATACATACAATTCATTTTCCGACAAAAACTATGAATTCTTAACATTGGAATGTGAATATCGTTTTGGTCATGACACATTTTCACTCATTTTGAGTGCAAATTTGAGGTTCGATCTGAGAGCAGAGCTTTTTTTAAGACATAATGAGTGAATTTTTCAGTCTATATATATCTCATGGGTTTTGTAACTGAGCGCACTTGTAAGCTAAAGAGTAAAATATGTACTAAGTAAAAAGAAAAAACATAATAAAAACGAGAAAAAATAAATTAAATAAACGACAGTGTGGCCAACTACGAGGCAGATAAAAGTTTAGAATGTTCGACGATTTTCGACTGCAGATACATGTTTCATGTGCGAGTATGTGTAGGCGTTTTATAGTATGCTTACAATACGAGTCAGAGAGAATTAGAGTCACTCAGTGAATGTGAGTGAGAGTGAGTTTGTTTTTAGTATAAGCTTTTTGTTGAGTTGCATTGACGTCAACAACACAACAATATGCACTTGTTGTTCTTCTTGTGTCTGTGGCTCTGTGTGTTTGTTACTCTTTGAGTGTATTTTTTTGTTTTTTCGTATTTTTGTGTAATTTTCTTTTGTTGGATCAGTGTGGCTATAATCCGCCTTTTCCTTTTCGTGAGTGTATAAGTGAGTGACTTAGTGAATGAATGACTTACTGACTGACTAACTAACTGACTTACTGAATGAATGATTGACTGACTGACTGACTGGTATTTTGTTTGTTTATAAGGCAGAGAGACGACAAGTGACTTCATGCATTAAAAGACGGCTGTTGAACTAATTTTATAGTAGTGTAAATACTTTTCTATACTATATAGTGTATATCAGATACCAGTAATGTAATGTTATAAAAAAATTTATGTTTTGTTTTTTTTTTTTTTTTTTTAATTTTTTTGTATTTCACATTCATTTTTATGTATTGTTTTGTGTTCATCATCATGCAATACTTAAGAGATCAAGTTAATGCTAGAAACAGCAATTGTTTATTTTTCCCCATCTTCATGCACATTTTAAGAGATTTTATAATAGGAAAAAATGAAAGTAGAATTTGATAACTCACATTTGTTTATATGTTTTTTATTTTGTTACTTGTCAATTTCCAAAAACGATCTCTGGATTTTTCAAAATTCAAGAAATTTATATTTTTCATTAAATAATTTAGCAATTTACCCCAAAAACCAATCGATTCCCTAAGTAAATAATTTAATGAAAGATAGAGACTTATATATATAGATATTTCTTAGAAAAGAAGGTATAACGGAAATAGCTGACAATGGTTTTTCGGTGTAAAAAGCAATAGATAAGATAAATGTAGAAAATTAGAAATCGATAACTTATCCTTAATAAGATATACTGATGCTTCTTGGAATAAAATATTATACACTGAGACCCCTACCATCTTTGTAAGGCTCTACTTGTATTTAAATCAAGTGGCTCATTGAAAGAATTATTCTGTATCGAAGATAGACATACATTTAAGTAGGAGCTAATTTGAATACGTGTTAATACTTTTCAATTACCGCTTGTTTCAGAGAGTATCCAAAGCACAAACTTTTTATGTAGAGACTGACAGAAACTTATTAAGTTCTTGAAATATTGAGGAGGGGGTACAAAATATTGACGACATGGTGTTGATTTTATATTGTTGCGGATGACCAATGTTTACTGAATTCTTCGTAGAGTAGGGTCTTAAAATGCATTGAATTGAGTAGTGTGGTTTGGTGCCACAAAAGTGTCTTATGTTGGCTCATAACTTGGCTGTATTTGATGAAGGACTAATTTCAGAAGTAAGCGCGTTTAGTAGTTTTAACTTCGCGTTTAAATAATGAAGGATATTTTCTGTTGAAATATTACGTTTAAGATCAGCCCGGTGGTAATTTTTCTTTACGATTTGAAAATGGAATCACGTATTTCTAGTTGTTTGGTGAATTGTTTGGTATTGATGCTTTGACGTATTAACTTGTTTATGGTAGCGTCTTCTTCCCGACTTTTTTGACCAAAAATCACTAACCTTCTATTTTCAATACCAAGGGGTTACAAAATCAAAGGCAATAAAGAACTGTCGTCTTTGAAAGTTCCCGATTTTGTTAACCTATCAGTCACTGTTTTCCTCTAAAATTCCTACTATATAAAATAACGATATTCTTATTTTAGTTCTTGATGCGCATTACCAATTTATAACATTCTTTTTTTGAATCTTCTCTTACTATTGTTCGATTTGTAGACTTAAATGGAGTGTTCTTAAGGTACAATACACTAACAATAAAATATTGTATGTACTTCAATAGTAATTCTAGGAAGAAATCTACCATATAATATGATCTGTGACAAGTAGCAACACTATGTAAGATAGGCAGAGTCAACACAATAATACAAAAACAAAAGATAACGAAATATTAAAGATACCAAATATTGTGTGGTATCGTATGTGGTTAAAGAAAACCAAAACCAAAAATTATGTGGAAAGAAAAACTAGCAACAGAAACTGGTAAATTAATATGTATCTTATTAAATTAATGAATGTACATGTCATATATATGTATATCTATCTAGATAAGTAGATAGATATTATAGTAGATGTGCCCCTATGCTATATCTAACTATACTTAACTCCATAGTATATGGTACCTAACCTAAGTGGAGTATAAGAAAATGAGAAGGGGTTTTGAATGAACAACATATGAAACTTGTTGCCTGCCTAACTGACTGACTGACTGACTGCCTTTAATATACCAAAGTGTTGTTGCTCTTGTTACTGGTTGCTGGTTACTGGGTGCTTATTGTTATTGACACCGCCGAAGTTGTTGCTGCCGCTGTTTTTATTTCCTTTGTCATTGTTTGTGGTGTTGGTTGTTTGATGCCTTTTGATGTTGGTAGCTTGGTATTATTGTTATTACTGTTGTTATTGTTGTTGTTGCTGCTGCTGTTGTTAATGATGTTGATGATGATGGTTTTTTCTTTGTTTTTTGTTGTTACCTTTGCTAGCATATACGTCGACCATGACCTAATAAATACATGCCAACAATGAACAGCAACAAGAGTTATATTTTATACCTTTGTCTTTGTGTATCTATATCTGTATCTCTGTGTACATGCGTTCGCAATCAATTCATTAAACCATTGCAAAATCGAAATCAAACATTAGAAAATCATTATTGAATGGGTTGAAGATGACTATGAAGAAAGAATATTGTTAGAATATAACTGTAAAGTTTCCGGACACTCCCTCGAGCTTGGAAGTCGGTACAAGTAGACTCAAAGTATGCATAATCCGTATATTCCTACCAAAAATTCTGTCCTAGTTATGAATATTCGATTGCCTTGTTCTTCAGTTAAAGACATCCAACTACCAATCTCCATTTTGTCAGGCAAATGGATGAACCTGTCTATCCTTTAACAGTAGATAATTTTTTATTTTGTTTATTCATAATTATATGTAGTCTAGGTCTGGTTAAAAGATATCCACCCCCCAATGGATGAGTTTTGCAATAATGTTGTGTTTTCAATTTTGCTTAACTTTACTTAGATTTATTAAGACATTACAAGAAACCGACAAGCCAGAAGAATGGATTAGCCTTGGAAGCTCTTCCATGCTATTGTATGATATTTGTCCTTTCGATCAAAGTTATTTCCCCCATTGAATTTATAATAAATTTGCAACAGTCAAGTAATTCTCTTTGTCTCTGCAATTTTACGGAACTTTACTGATTTATGAACGCTAAACAAAAAACAGACAGACAGACCAGGAGAATGGTTGACCTTTCCAAAACCCATGATATATGTCCATGAAAGTATTGTACAAAAGGAATTCCGATGATCTGATGATATTTAAAAGAATGTTATACATACTCATACATATTTGTGCTATGTATTACGAATTTTAAATTTTATTTTAGTCTCTCTTATATTTATTTTTAATTTTATTTTGTTATATTTATAATTTTTTCAGTTCTTTCTTTCTTTCTTTCGTTTTTCGGTTTACAATAATATTTTAAATATTTTATTTTATCAGCAGATAATACGCGTTTGTGTGTTTTTTGGGTTTAACAACCTCAGTTCAGCTCAGTTAATTCAGTAAAAGTGCAGTCAACAACAAAAGCAATTCAGTTTAAATAACTGCAACGTGCATAAATAAAATAATTTTTTATAGATTTTTTACTTTTTCTTTACTTCGTTTTCGTTTTCATTTCCATTTTTAGGGTTATCAATTTTATGGCACGAACTCAAACTGAAGCAAACAGATCAAGCTAAAGCTCAATGGTATTTTTTTTTTCTTTTGTTTTCTTGCAATTTTAAGTTGATCGATCTTATGACTAACGAACCTTAACCCTTCTTTGTTAAGAAATACTCGTATAATAAAATAAGTGTAAGTCAATGTGAATCAAATCGTTTTCAAATAAGATTGATGTGAGCTGAGTGAACGCCACCCCTTTGGAATAATACATAGGCACCAATTTTGAAGTCATAATTCATTGACTGACTTCCTCTATTTTAAACCTCTGCTGCTCTAAATCAAGTAACAAATTTTAATAGCATTTGGATATCACCACAATACTTTATAAAGGGGCCTGTATATACTGAACAAGTTTCAATCCAAAATTATGTAATAGACAAACTTTTGATTAAAGATCTAATAAAGATTATTTTATTATTGATTAAATTAAATCATCTAACAGGGTAGAAATTGTAGACATAATAAGACAGAACACTAATTACGGTTCACCTACTCTTACATACACCTTTCACATTCCAATTTTTGATTATACTAAGTTAATTGTGATTGATTTTGAAAACAAATTATATATATACTATATACTTATCTATCTATCTATATAATTAAACGGCAAACATTGAATTTGTGAGTCCGATCCTGCTTACACAGCTGAACCGATTTTGACAAAAAAAAATGACCAATTGAAAGGAATTCTTCGCATGATGTGTACAGTCTTCGTGGTCTGGACATGGTGGATACAGGTGGTACTTACACAGGTTTGGGCACGACAACACAACAAGGTGCCCACTGTGTGACGAACCGGAGGACGCTGAGCACGTTATGTTCCAATGTGCTCGGTTTCCTGTCCCAGAAGGATATCCGCAGGAGCCAGCAAGCGCATTACAGTTCACGTTAGCAAATCCGGCCAACTGGGACCGGATCTGTGAGCGTGTGACAGTTATTCAGCTAGAGCTACGTCGTCTAGAGAGGGCTAGGGAAAATATGCAGACGTTGCAGAGAGTGCCGGACGGAGGATCGTAGAATACTGACGAGTAGCCACGACCCACATACGACAACAACACAACACAATAGGTGACCTACTAAACTAGAACCGATTGACTTTTGAGCAGCAATGCTCCACCTTCCTCCCGACGTAATATCTAATGACAGTTCCGGAAGGCCGATAGGACGAGGGGCGGGAGTGTTTAGCGAGGTTAAAGTCCCGCACTCCGGTTGTAGACCGGGTAGGTTTTCGATGCTTCACTTCCGATACAAAAAAAAAAAAGGGAAGAATAGGTGTTCAAGATAACCGCTTTCCAACAAAAACACACAGCCGTTGATTTTTTGAATGCAGTAGTACACGCTCATTGATTGTGTGAAGCCGTGTTATAGAGTTTTCGCAACAAACACTGCCTTTAGAGAAGTTATTATATAAGCACTTTAAAAAATAAATGCTTTATCTAGAATGTGGTCGATTTTTATGGAAATTTGTATGGGGCTACCACTTCCAGTAACAGGAAAACCTGTTATCTAAGATAGTATATGTCATATATGTACCCAAATTCAATTCTATGCATTGAAAACTAAAACCATATTATGCAAAGTCAGGAACTAACGGATGAAAAGACTACTTACTCTCTTTTGTCATTGTAATCGTTTCTATATAAAAACATATATTTTATGAGATTTCCAGCTCTATGCATTACAAACATCAAGGCAAAGTGATAATACCTACAAAATATGTAATATGAAAGTTATAAAAACTGTGAGTAATATTATCAATTTTCTTACAATACCACAAGGTAAAGATTTTTCCTGGAAATGGAATGAGCCAACAATCTTTCTATTTCAGGAACACCCACTTTTTAAAACATTCATTTTGTCGGTCCATCAAACAAAATAATAAAAATTAAGTTATAACCATTCGTTTTGAAATTGATAGTTTGAATAGTTTGAATAGTTTTGAACTAAATTATGAAAGATTATCATAAAACACAATTTAACTAGAGTGAGAAAATTCAGGAAAAAGGAAAATAGTGATGATGATGGTGATAATGATATAACAACAATGAAAAACATCGTCAAATCGGCAGCAGCAACAACAAGTCAATAAAATAAAGTCAGCAAAAAAAAAAGGTTGTATTTGTGGTCATTCATTATGCAAAACATTGGATCGATGACATCCTAACTAACTAAGTGTCTGCCTATCTGTCTGCCTGGCCTCAAATGTTAGTAGTCAGTGCTGGTGTTGGTGGCCAATTTATGTCTTTATGTTTTAAAACAACAAACGAAAAAAGAAACAACAACTTACGGAACTGAGTCCAACAAAAATCGACCCATCAATTCAAACAAAACACACAAAAAAAAAAAAAAAAGAAAGAGTGCCGGTCAACCGTGTACTCGTAGTGCAGACAGATAGTAGATAAATAGATAGACAGGCATCGAAATCGCTTAAGTGGTTTATAATAATACATAATAATGATAGTATTTTTTTTTTTTTTTTTCTGTTGCTGTTGTTGCTATTAACAATATTTTTTGGTTACCCAATGTACTCGTAAGTCGCACACCACCAATTCATTGGTATGCGGCAAAGCACAATTTTTTTGTGATTTCAGCGTCCCTCGGTTTGTGTAGTATTGTACAAGTCGTCACTGTCGGTGTTGTCGTAATTGACATCGTGTAGTCGATCTCATCCTAGGTACTATGAGTGTGTTTGGCACATGTTTATGTATACAAATATATTTAGAATTGGTGACAGAGTTGAATAAGCTTGCGTATCCCTCATAAGCTTACCCTTTCTTCTTGTAAATAAATTCAATTTATACTATAGTATTGTGAAGGGCATAAATCTATGGATGCTATATTTACAGTGACTTATATGAGTTTTACACCTGGCTAGAGTAAGAAACAATGTTAGTTTTGTAGATTAACCAATTGTCTTCAGTGATCAGGTCAGATCGAACAAGGAACATTCATTTGGGACTTGACTCAACATTTCCAAATGGAAGAACATTCCAATATTCTCACGAAGTCTTCCAACATCCCTGAACTACCATGCATAAGCGGTTTTTAAACTTATGTAGTCCGTGACACAACGTTGTTCCTCGCATTCCACCATCCCTAAGCATTTAATACGTCTGTGTTTCAAGGATCCCTGAGAATGGCATCTTTTGCGTGCACGAACAACAGTTTAAAACCTAATGCCCGTACATCACTAGTTGACCAAGCACCATTTCATATCGTGACTCTGCACTCTAGATGTATTGTATGTTTCTATTCTATGTTGCAATTTCTAAAACAAGAATTTGGAGAATTGGAATCATTGTTTAAAGGTATCTTTTTTTGAAAACCATTTGATTCTCATCATAGATTTTAGTTACAGTTTAGTTGGTGAATAATCGAAATTTTCTTCTAAATTCTCACAAACTTTTGAAAACAAAAATCAAGACACCATAAAATATTTAAAATGCAATATTAAAAAATAAACTAATAATAAAATAAAAGAGTATTTGTGGTGTCTCTGATATTGTGTACAAGTGAACTTTGTACGTGTCTCTGGGAAAGATACATATACATTTTTGTTTTGTGTTTTTGTTACTTTGAAGTTCTTTCGATTTTTCTTTGGTCTTTGTGTCAGTGGATTAGTGTTTGTATATTTAACAAAAATAAAAAAAAAAAAATAGGAACGTAAAATAGTTTTAGGTTGGTTTTTGTAAATACTATTAAACCACATTTGCCACACAATTGTTGTACATACATAGGTACAATATCTATGTATGTACATAACTCAATGTTCGTGTTAATGTTTATTCGTTCACTGATTGTGGCAACAAACGAAACACCACAACCAACAATAACAACACTAACTAACTAACAACATCAACAACAACAACAAATGCAACAACAACACAAATTATCATTCAACTTTATATGGCGAAAATATTCTGCGATACAACCAAACAAACAATTGTATAAACCAAACTGAATAATCATACATACTAAACCAAATTTACCGAAATCAACTAAAATAACAACAACAAACACTACTATATATTATAGATACATATTCAGTAAGCTACCACAGAGTTACCATAGTAGATACATACTCATATAGTAGTAGACAGACAAACAGAGAGACAGACAAATGGATTGTTTTCAACTTTTGGAAAAAGTGAAAGGAATTTTCAAGCATTTTTTTGTATTTTTTTTTGTTGTCTGTCGTGTCTACGTTTCGTTCGTTGGTGCCACGAAATTTGTTGCAAAATAATTGAAATTTAATGAAGTGTTTGTTGTTTAATTATAAAAAATAGCAAAAATAAAAATGAGATAGTAGAATAGTAAGAATAAGAGAGAGACACAAATAGAGAGAAAAAGATTGTCAGACGAATATAAATAATGAATAACAATTAAAATAAGAAAAGCACAATAAAAAATAATATTTAATTAAATAAATATTAATAAATTCAGTTGAAATCTTGTACAAATTTTTATCTATATATATATATTTATTTATACGAGTAAATTCAGAAATTGCAAGAGTTCAAAAAACAAAACAAAATTCAATTTCAGTTTCACTTAATATTATTATTAGGGAAAATCATAAAGAAAATACATACATAACTTATTATCATTTAAAAAATATATGTAACTACTGACACACTAAATATATGTAGATAGATAGATTAATTGTATCTATATACAATAGTTTTACAATGTTATGACACCCAACCAAAAACGATTGGACACTTTAAGTTCTGACATGCTTGAAAAACAGACGAACAACGGAAAGCAGCATTGGAAACTGTTTGATAATATACTAATACTTATTATAAAGAGGAAAGATTTATTTTTTTGTGTTTCTTTGTTTGTTTGTAATGAATTAACTCAAAAATTACTTAACTAATTTTAAAAATTCTTTCACCTATAGAAAGCCACATTTTAAGCGAATGACATGGGCACTATTTTATTTTCCAGAAAATTATAGATCCCTACAAAAATTACTATAATGTCATCCAAGGTATCAAAAATCTATACTAAACATTTATTGCTTATATGCACGAACATAAGTTATCGTACGTTTTATCGTTGTTTATGCTTTGCTGCTTCTTGAATTTTGTGCTGTTGTTGCTAAAGTTGCATTTGTTCCTATCATTTATTAATAACTGTGTGAGAGTAATACGCTCTTCGTTCTTTACTTTCAAGAGAAAGATTGTGTGTTTCGGCAAAAACTATGAGATAAATGGACTCAACAACAAGAAAAATGTACACTCAAAATTTCGTAATTCCGAGCAACGTCGGGTAAAACTGCTAGACAAGCAATGGGAATCAAGACTGGAGACTGTTTGAGTGCTCAGAATATCTAAATCCATTGGTTTCAAATAGATTATCTTATGGTCAGCCATGAGTGGTTACTAGAAAAATAGATAACTTATATAAGTGTGCATTACAGTGCCCAAAAAGTATTCAAAAATCGGAACTAGCATTTTTATTGAGCTTTATAAGATCAGAGAGCTATCCAAAAATTCTCTATAAAAAAACGACAAATTCCAGGTAACAATTTTTATGGAAATTATCTTTTTGTTTTATAAAAGATGCCACAACTAAACAGCCTAGTTGGCATCATTATTTTGTGATGCGACTACTTAATCTACCTAATCAAAGCTTTAAGCTTCTCTATACTTTAAAGCACAAATAAACAAATAAGAGGAGGATCTCTTGATGTCTACCATTTATTTATAATGTGAAAGTTTATAGATAATATTTAAATGTAAAAAAAAAATTGAAACAAAAAATTGTTAGTAAACAATTAATGTTTTGAAGGCATTGCAAATCAATTTCATTTGCATTGGCAACTGTACAACGGCAATGGTAATGGTAATAAGCGATAACAGTTGCTTCACTCATCATCATTATCATCACCATCATCATCAATATATTGTAATTATCATCATCTTTCTGTATTTATTCATACATCTTTAGATATTGAGTAGTAAGTAAGCCCAGTGTGTTTCCAAAGCAGTGAGACGCTGCTAATGCTTTGGGGCAACAGTAAAGTTGCTAAATTTACATAAATTTGCAATGCGATTAGAGAAAAGAAAAACAAAAACAATAACAATAATAATAACAACAATAACGAAACAAATGCGATGCAACAAACAAAAAGTCAAAGATACTATACACAAAGTTGTAGAAATAAATAAAAATATAAATAAAAAAAATTAAAAAACTATATTTATTCAAAAAAAAGATACATGATGTAAAGTAATAAAAAATAAATACATAAAAACAAAATATGTATGTATATAAAAAATGTGACTGCATCTAACGATATTGCGACAACATCAACAACAACAACAACTATAGTATTGTATGTATATGCCAGTGCAGTGAAAGCAATTGCATGTGTATATATTTGCAGGTAATTAAATCATTTGATTGTTTAATTTTTTATTATCTCAAAACACATTAATAAAAATGGAAATTATAATCAAAAAAATAAAATTAAAAGATATCACATGAAATTAGTGTTAAAACTCTGGATGCTTACAGAATGGGGGAAATTGGAAAAATTAATTGTATAAAATAAAATAAAACTTTACTTGAGCTTATACAAAAAAAAAAAATTGTTTTTTATTCAAAAATGATGAAATCCTACATAGAATCGAATGACCAGAAGAAATGAGAAATGAGATAGTGCTGACTGACTTCTTTCCGAATCCTTTGGAGATCCTACATAGAACCAAATGACCAGAAAAAGTGGGAAATGATACAAAGCTAACTGACTTCTTCCCGAATCCTTTGGGGATCTTACATAGAACCTAATGATCAGAAGAAGTGGGACATGATACAAAACTAACTGACTTACTCCCGAATCCTTTGGGGATCCTACATAGAACCTAATGATCAGAAGAAGTGGGAAATGGTACAGTGATCCGATCGCCACCAGATAGATGAGACAGAAAGTTAGCAACATATTACCCATTTAGATTAATTGTATGGTATATTCTAGATGTTGCATTTCTATAAAATCAATATGATAAACGTATTCTTGTGATTGGATCAAGACGACTAAGAAAATTTATGTGTACCATCATAAACGATGATAAAATTTAAATTGTCTAAAAACGTATAGGATCAGTGATTCGGCAGAGGATCGGACGGGATTCCCATTAATTTCACCACCAATTGTCTACTTTGCTAGGTCTCCGATGGATGCTTCTATGGATTACCAATATCAGTATTAAAAGCTCCGCAACTTTATTGACCACATTTCTTGGTGAATATTATTAAAGAAAGCAATGGCATTTAACTAACTGCATTCCCAATCAACCTTAAATAATAATTTTAGGATAATTTTCAATTTTTTAACATTTTTACTATAATAAACCAACCAACAACCATTGAATAGAAATACTCGGAACTAAAATAATACAATGAACTAATTAAAAACAAGTTATTCATTCCATCGATTCACTTGAAACATGTTTATTTTTTAATGAGTTTAAACGTAATCATCTTTAAAAGACATAAATCACAATGATAAAATAATGACAAAATACAAAAAGGGAAAGGAAATATTATTAATATTTTGAGATAAAAAAATACAATCATCTTTCATCATACACTCACACCATTAGGTGAACTAAAGCAACCCCAATTGATCTCGTCAGGAATGTAGTATGCATGATTACTGCATGTATGAATTAGTACGCTAGTTTAGATAGTCAGTAAGTTAGCAACATATTTCGGTTCCAATTTTTGGATAATTAGAAAATTTATAATCAGAGAATTGTGTGAAAACTACTAACTCTCGGAAGGCATTTGGTCTTTATTTACCGATCTATTCTCATTGTTTTTGCGTTGACACCGCAAACAATTAAAAAATCTTTCCGATTCTTGCTACTAACAAACTGACACTTCCTAGGCAGCAGAGGACAAGACATTAGATATCTAGAGATATTCACTTTTTATGGAGAAATTTCCAGGGACTGAACTGAGAGAGATTACTTACACACAGAAATTTAAAAATCTTAGAAAAGTGAAATAAGAATTAAGAATTCTCTACAGATCTATAGTTTTCTATATAATCAACTATATATCATATCATATTATAGCTTTCAAAATCTCAAAACAAGGGACCTACTGTTCATTAATGCCAATATTCCACTATTTTCCATTGAATGGCATTCAACTATTTTCATAATATTGTAGTTTACTTAAACATGTTTACAACTTACGAACTTAAACTTTTAGGAATTCACAACAATTGAATTTACAGTGAGTAATGAATGCATCTGGATAAAATCTTACCTGAAAATAAACAATTAATAAGAAAAGAAAAAAGAGAATTAATACAAAATGTTTATAGTAGAGAAGAAAAAAATAATTATTAGTTATACTACTCGTGCATCTTATACTATAGTAGGATGCTATCTATTTATTGTATATAAATTTCAGTTTGGTGAAAGATGGACCAATTTTTTAAAAATACAGATTGTAAAACAAAACAAATTCTCAAAATAGATTTATAATTAGGCATTATCTCTATCTATTATATACATACTCGTGTGTATGAATATGAAATCAAAACAAGATCAACAATACAATGATTCGATTCGTCATGTAAAGAAATATTGTAGTATGTACATATGTATATAAATCTGATGAATCTGTTGAATCAGTTGAATTTTTTTGTACTCTCGTGAAAATGAATTCATTTTCGTCGTTGATGTTGTTGTGTTGATTGTTTTTAATTAAAATAAAACAAATAAAAATATCTGTCTTGTACCTTATACTAAAATGTTGTTGTTCTTATTGTATTGTATGTTTTTTGCCAACAACACATATGAGTGAGTCCATATATATATACATATATGTGTGTGTATTGTATCTATGTGTATGTCGAAATGATAATGAAGTGCGACGACGACAACAGTGTTGCTTGACAACAACCTAAAATGTTTACTTTATCGTCATTCTGTACCGTCTGTTCTGTTCTCTGTCGTTTAGCTGTTGTAGTTCAATTCAATTCATTTTATTCGTTCGTTCGTTCGTTCATTTATTCGTTTGCTTGCTTACTTGCAAAGCGTCTGTCAGTCAGTCAGTTAGTCAGTCAGTCAGTCAGTCAGTCAGTCAGTCAGTCAGTCAGTCAGTCCCCTCTGTCCGAGTGCGTCCGCCACCCATTGTCAGTGATCCACTAGCAAAATGTTGTGGGCGAGGAAGAAAAGAGATTATTGTTCATACTAACAGAATAAAATATAAGGCATATAGGCACATGTATGAAATTCTTACCAACTATCAATATGGTAGTCTATATAAACCAGAGATTCTTAAACTGTACAATTATGAGGGGATCTGAGAACCTATGTATGTATTTTTATTACTTTCCAAATATCAACCAATATTTATAACATGAATTTAATTTTAAGGGAATCAAATGAGAATGGTGCATTGTTTCCACCTAAAGTTCTTCAAAAGTATTCTGTTTGGTTTTAGCGAAATCATTTCATAGTTCAATGGTGGTGCATATGGTAGAGTGGCAGCCTCACGGCCTGCCAGCACACGTTTGAACCTCGATCAAATTGAATGTAGTTTTCTTTTTCTCAAGCATACAATTTTATCAATTCTTCGCTTTGGATAGTTCAAGAAAAAACTCTAGGACGAAACATATTCCTATATATACATATGTATAATAAAATCAAAATCCTAAAAAGCACATTTGACCCACAAATTTTGACCCCAATCAACATTTTTGTTGAAATAATTGGCCACATAGATCAATATAGGTTCGCAATACCTGTGAGCCAGAATTTGGGTTTAAGAATGGAGTCACATACCTACGCTTGGGAATGAGGATCAAGGACTACAAAAAATTAGAAACCACTGCAATACACTATTGAATATCGTCGCCGTCGTCAACGAATTGTTTTCAGTTTCTTATTAGGTTTATCTCGCAATTTAGCTCACACACATGTGTGTACTCGATTCGTATCTATGTATATACGTAGGTATGCCACCATATCATCTATTTATTTGTATGTCAGTCTATATATAACTACAAATATTGTAGTGTTTTCATATGCTTTTTGTCTGAAGGTGAATTTTTTAAATTGACATTTCTGTTATTGTTTTTTTTTTTTGTATTTATTCTTTAATTATTTTTTATTCGCTTTCTTTATATCATTTTCAAAATATTTACAATTCATAGTTGCAAGATAATAATGTTGATGATAATCATGATAAAAAATGATGATGATGAGGTTGCTGTTGTTTTCGTATCTGTTAATAAGTCTCACTTTGTTGTTCTGCTGTGTACACAGGTGATAAATTTTTAGTTTTGTTTTCAATTTGAGTCAATATTATGTCGTGTCGTCTTCGTCCCCATTGAGCTCAATTCAATTCAAAACACAACGCAACAGATACAATATTGTATCTGTTTATCTGTTATTTAGATCATCGATTTTATTTTTCCTTCTTATGTTCTTTTTTTTTTCTGTTTACATTTTCTTTTATTATGTTTATCATTTGCGCATCAAAACTATAACACAATCCCTAGCTTAACAATTACACAACACCATATGGAACGATCATGATAATAATAATGATGATGATGATGATGATGATGACAATATTCACTGTCATTCATTGTATAGAAGAAAGTAAACTTTGTTACTTTGTAACTTATTGTTAAAACAATTGAATTGAATTCAATTGAATGGAAAAATGAAATTCAATTGTCCTCTAGTACCCTCATTTAATTGGAATTAAAAAACATACACCTAACACAGTCTTCACAAGTCTAATTAGACTTTCTAAATAGGTATAAAGAATATTTAGGTATTTTTTCGAAAATATGTTTACGTTTTAAAGGTGAATTTCAAAGCGGAAGGCAATAATTAACAAATGAACTATCAGGTACCAAGAATAAGTTTCACTATTACATACACTTTTTCAATTCTAACAATCTATGTGATATGGTTCGACAATTGAAAATATTATTGTACTATATGTATTCATGATATCATTGTAGAACAAGAATATATTTGTCGTGAAGATGAAACTGTGATTTGTGTGAATATTAGATAACTTTGCAAGTTAATAGCGAAAGTATTCAAAAACCTTGCCACTTATTATTGTAGATTTCTTTAGAAATTATCTACAAATATCTTATTAAAGTTCAATCCGTAGTAGAAACTTCATTCAACATTTAGTAATAAAAAATTTGAAATAATCTTTGTTCTTTCATACACATGAAACGGTTCGAATAAATTTTGTTTCATAAAATTTCATTTTAATTGCACTCTGAGTAAAATTGGGCTTTACAACACAATATTGAACAATAGAAGCTACTGTTTGTTGTGTTTTCTAATTATTAAGTACGTAAACCTCATTAAATATTCGTTCAATATTCAAATTAAAAAATATGTACTTCGAACCGGTGCATTTGTATCTATCATGTACGAATATCTATTTACAATACTATTGTACACAACTAGCAGACATAGACATAACACTATTGACTGACACAATGAACTGACCTTCTCTGTATGCGCTCGACTCGCTCAACTTCATTGCAGTTGAGGCACGCGCATTGCCTGAATAAATGATTGAATGACTGACTGACTGAGTAACTGACTGACGACGTTTCTGAAGGTCAAAAAAAAAAATAAATGAAACAACAATAATTACAACTACATAAACTTTATAGTAAATATATCTATGTATTATATATTTACATACTATGCAAGTATGACCGGCCAATAATGACATAGTCACTGTCATTGACAGAACTACAATAATTGTAAAATATATTGACGTAAAAGGCACACACCCACCTACCCAAACTGCACATTACTAACTAAATCAGAGCATATCAATGACCTATGAACTTTGCTAAGTAGGTGAATATGTATATTTATTAAGTAGGAGAACTATTTATCCCCTCCTGTCACCAATCATATAATATTGTATGACTGAATTATTATGCCAAGTAAGCAAATTTAATTGTAAGTTCTAAAATACACGTACACTTACCAAAAAAAAAAAAAAACCTATCTGATGAATTGAAATGTCATTTTGTCAATTATTGTAATTATAATTTCATCCAAGAGAAACAAAGGAACAATAAAAAATTGTTATCATCAAAATTAAATCAAAAATTAGAGAAATAATTTGATATCTAGAACATTGCAATTAAGTACTTTCTAGTAAAAATAGTCTATACATTTCTAAATAAATATTGTTTTAAAAGATGAAATATCAATTTCATATCTTAAAGAATTAAAAAAAAAAAAAAAAATTAATAAATCTTTTCACAACTGCGCCAACGTCCTAAATGAAAGCAAAAACCTCAACGATGTGGTCAGCATCAATGATGACAATCTTCCACCATCACAATGGTCAATTGGTAGAGTTTCAACAGTCCACCCCACCCCAGACGGACTCGTTATAATCGCAAAGGGAACTTACAGACGATCAAATTCACTTGATCAAAATAAGCCACTAGACTTTTCCAGTTACTGAATTTCAGATAGTAAGTAGTATTTGTCTGGAGCTAATAACATAGAACTAATTGTTTTCCTTAAGAACAGATTGGTTATAGATACTTAGATGAAGCCACCATTACTCCATATGCATTGGACTGATCCTGGACAAACGCCTTACATGGCGAGCTCACATTAAAACCATCATCGCGTAGCCTTGACTGCTTGTTACGTGCCGTAGTGGCTCCTGTTTTATGCGATTTAATTATAGAGTACCGCTGCTGCCAGCAACATTCACCAGCTTCAAGCCTGTCAAAACAAGGCACTTCGGCGTTTATCTGGAGCTCCTTGGTTTGTGCGCAACACCATTTTACACAAAGACTTAACGATGTTCACGGTAAGCGACGAGGACCTTCAAAACAGTAAATGTCATCTGCAGAGACTGCAAAATCAAACAAACCACTATGACGTGAGTCGACGACGATCAAACAGACTCCACCCTTACGACTTTCCAAACAGAAGGTCTAGTTAACTATACTTACACTATACCCCACCACCATCACTATTCTTTAATTATATAAATAGTTTATGCTCTTTTGCGACAATGTTTTGTAATTTTTTCAAACAGTTCAAAGGGCAATCATCGTCGTTGTCATTTCCTATGAATTTCTAATTTCCCACAAATTTATAATATCCGCTTGCAAGAAAGGTCAACGGAAGTACTTAATAGTTGCAATGACAGTGTCAGTAGCAGTTAAGAAGCAATAGAAAATGGAAAATAAACAAACACAAAATAATAATAATAGTTTAAAATATTTTCTATTACAGTTCATTGGAAATTTTAAATGTATCATAATCTATTAGTCTATTAGATTGCAAACCAATCTTTTGGATCTATACCAATGGATATGAGAACTACATATACATATATTAGAGTATTATTTTAACTGATCTATGATTCTCTTAAATATTGGTTCCCAAAGTACCTAAATAGTCTGGTAAAACAAACTTCATGCCCATAACCTTAGGATTTCTACATTAAACAAATTATAGTGCAAATCCTCAGTTTCTCAAATCCTATATACTTATTATATATATTTCAACTTATTGCTTCGAAACGTTTTCAGCATGATGTTTTTTTTTCAGCATCACGTTGATCATTGTGGAGATATTCTTGTCACTGCCTTTGAAGCAAATATTTCCTTAAGCTTGTCCTTATTCTTGATGATGTTGCTAATCCTTAACCCCCTGTATTTTCTTTTCAATGATTTTGTGCTTCATTTATATGTTGTTATATGCTCTTTGAAGGTTTTCTATGGATTTTTTTCTTTGGAGTCATCTTTGCAAATAATTAGTAAAAATAAAACATATGTCTGGTAAAATGTACGAGCACAAGCCATATAAAGATGCTACTGAAACGAGAATACAGACTGACAAGGTTTACGCGAAATTCAGGATTATCTATTCTATGTTAAACGTTTCACGAAACGTCATTTATTGTTTTAAATTGTGCTCGTTATGCGAAGATCCTCTTTATAATCCTAGAAATACTCCAATATGCAATTTTACAAAGGAAATACAAAGATTTAATGAACCTCAATAAGGCAACAAACCAATCAAAAATTTAGGTATATTTCTTTATTCACCAATATCTTATAAGGAACAATTAACAAGCAACTGTGTTAAGAATGAAGACTTAAGTATTTCACAACATTTATTTTTCTATTACAACATATACACACATTTTAGAACGATGCACTTCATCCAATGTTTCTACAATTTTTCTAATTCCTATCTAAATATAATAAGGAACAAACTGATTTATGTATCACAAAAAAAAAAAAAAACAAAAAGGATATGAATGACGACTCTGGAGAAAAGCTTACCATATGCTAGTCTCAGTTTGTGAAAAAGTGATAGCTTTTAAGATATACAGACAGGTGGTAAGGCAAGGCAAGGCAAGTGATTTTGTTATTATTATTTTTTTCCAATTTATATGAATAATATATTTACCTTTTCATTGTAGGATTCAAACCAATTATCAGATTTCATAAGAACGCTTCGTTGGGCGGCAGACAGAATCTGCAGCAGTACGATAAATTACAAAAAACCGACGAACTACTACTTTGTAACTACTACAAAGTGAATGGCGCTGATTTGTTTGATAGAAATATCAGAAATTCAGAGGTTGGAAGCGCGTTTTTAGTAGGTGTGGATTCTTTGAATATCTTTTTTAATTATGTTTTTTTTTTAAGGTGCTACTACCTTTTATATTTGATTATTTTTATTTATTAATTTATTTCTTTTTTATGTCTTTGGTTTTTTATTTTTTATTTTCTATCTCACACAAACTCACATTTAGCAGATACACAAAAAACAGAACACACAAACACGTAGTGAATTCCACAGGTAGTAGATATATCTTGCAGTTAGATAAGATAATAAAATACACTAGTTATAATGTAATTGATATTTCTTTCAAATGCTTTAAGAAATATACTCGTCGTATACTCAATGCAAAGCAGCAATTTTTATATTTTGTATAATTTTTCTTCTTGTTTTTTTTTTTATTTTTTAGTGATTATTTTCGAATTTTAACCTTCTTCAATCAAATGAAATAAGATTAATGATGATATTTTATTTCAAATCAATTCTTCTTTTTAATTTTAATATTTTTATTTTTTTCGATTTTTCTCAAGTGTGTTGATGCTGTTGCACAAACATATGTTTCAGATTCGCGTGTGCTTCACTTCTCAAGTAGTATAAGTATTATAGATGAGTGTAGAGTAGTAGATACTTATACGGATGTGCGCAAAAACTGGTTTTCGTCTTCTGTTGTGTTTGTGTCTATTAAAAGATGATTCTTCTTTGCTCTGCTCTGCTCAGCTTAGCTTTGTGTACTTTTACTTAAAGTTTTATACTACAATATAGTATATATATTTGATTTGGGGATTTTTGAAGGCTTCAAATTTAATCTTTTCGTTTTGTTACTTTAGTTCTTTAGTATATAAAATCTGAAGTCGAACTATTTAGTAGGAAAAGAAGGAAACATATGCTTGCATTTATTTTTTTTTTTTTTTTCTTGTGTATTTAGTGCAAATGAAATTTCAGATATTTTTATTTAATTATTTTTTATTTTATAAATTATGCATTGGTTTGCAATTTTTTCCTGTTTTTTTTTTTTTTTTTGCTTTTGTTGCACACAATGAAAACCAACAATTTTGCCACAAAAATTACCGTTGATGATAATTTATTGTTGTTGCTTTTATCGAGAAGCAAAAATATCTAGATTATTCTGCTTTATACTAAGCTCATCAAAAAATCACTTGTTGTGAAATGTTTCGTTTCTACTTAGTTGGTTTTTTTTTTTTTTACTATCAAGTTTTTATTTGTATTGTGTGAAAATGTTTTAAAATTGTCTTAATTAATTTTTGTATCTTTTTTGATAATTAGACAATGATAATAATTATTATAATATATTGGACCTTTTTACAATGTTCTGTTCAATTCAATTAAATTTATTTGATTTGATTTTTTGTGTGTGTTATTTTACTTGTGTTTCTCTTATGCGTGGCACGATCCGCTGCGATTATTTTGACTTTCGTACGCGGTCACACTCGTTTAACGACTGATTCAATGTACGGTGGCATGAACATTGTATAGTATATAACCACAATACACAACACGTACGTTAATTGAGAAAATTGAGTGACGACGAGTGAAGCACAACACACACAGTTCAGTTCAATTGAGTTAAGTTGAATTGAGTTGACTTGAGTAAAATGTAGAGCCCAAGCAAGCAAACAAGAAATGCGCATTGCTTCTTTTATTCTAGTAAAATGAGTGAGTGGCAGCTTGAGTTTGAATTTGATATGAGTGGCAAACAAACTTATTTTGAGTCAAAAGCTAGCTTTGCTTCTTTTACTAAGACGAAGACAACGCTAGCATACCAAAGTAATCGAAACTAAGAACATCAACAATTACGTCAGAGAGCAGCAAGCAGCACTAGAACATTCACAACACAATAATAAATATTTTAAGACTCTCACGCGCTCACCACATACAAAACATATGCAAAATTGTCAAGAGATACCAAGCAAGCAAGCTAGCTCCTACCATAACTAACTAAACTTAAACTGACTAACTAAAATCCACCAAACTTTTTGCATTCCAGCAGTTACAATTTTTTTGTTGTTTGTTGTTTGTATACAACTGACTGACAACGGACTAGTATTTCTCTCAAAGCAAAGCAACACCAGCAGCAAAGAGCAGCAAACAGAGTATTTTGTTTTTAATTTTTTTTTTCTTTACTTTACTTTACATACATATATTTTTATATATGTATATACAATATGTGTATGTGTGTAGTATGTATGTTTGTTGGTATGTATATAAAATACTTTTATATAGTTAAGTATAAATGTCGTTTGTGGTTCGTTCTTGTTGTTGGTTGCTCGCTCGCTTGCCTGCTGTTGTCAATATGGTCTTGTCGACATCGACTACGTAGTTAGTTGCTCTGTTGCTGTTGCTGTTGCTATTCTGCTGTTGTTTCTGATTTCTTGTATTGTTTTTGTTTAATCGGTGTATTTGACGCCACTCTGTTGCCATCTCACACAGATACTCATACACACATAGAAATACATGCAAACATCCACCCAACCGCACAAACATAACAAAATACACAGCACTTGTGGGCCTGAGTCAATTCGATAGCAGTACAAGCACAAAGCTTTCAGATTTTTGTGTTCCGAAACAGCAACAGAAATATAAAAACACAACGATTTTCTTTAATAGAAGCAACAAAATAAATAGATTTAATTAAAAATAAAAGTTTATTCGTTGTTATTTTACACATACTCATATGTAAGTAAAACCATAAGCTTTGACACATTCATATACATACATATGGTATAAGTATCACAAATACAAGCACCCATGCTTACATACTTACATACACTAATAGATAGATACACTTGTGTGTAGTTGCATGATATTGTGGGTAATTAATGCAATTCGTTTTCTATCTGACAAAAACGCCAACAAAAAATAACAAAATTTGAAAAGAAAAAGACAAACTTAATTTTTACCAAAGATTTCGCACATTATAATTTTTAGTTTTTTAACTAAACACAATCACATTATATGAATAATAGAGACGACATAGATATTGTCCTAAATATGTATTTGGTACACTGAAGTATCTCTAGTCACTGACTTCTCCCGTGGCCGGACAATTTCACTGAAATCGTAGATGTACAGTATATAAATACAAGAAAGAAACCTCTCAAAGCTTCTGAAAAGACTCACAACAAAACATTAACTTCGGTTCACCGAAGCTTACATACTTATATGTAAAATATTTCACCATTCTCACTCCACTTTTTGGTATCACATCTTGAATGAGTTAATTGTCTATTCAAATCAATTTGTAATTTGTTTTGTTTAAATATCTTAAGGTACACAAAAGTTTTCCATACAAAAAACCCCCATTCTTACTTTCTGGCATCACAATGAGCCTTAAGGCTTCTGAGTAAACTCGCCATTTTTGACGTGCAACCTGTACATCCTATCCTATCATTTCTAAACAAAATCTCATAAATATTCAATAATTCATGGGGCTGCTACATCAACTAACTTATATACACTTCAAATAAACTGATTTTGCAAATACAACATGGGTTTTTCATGTAAAATGTAAACAATACTAGATAACCCGGGCACTCGTTGCTCTGCCTCTCCTTCCCAAACATTTATTGGATACTGATTAGCTATAACATATGCAAATTATTTCTCGTCAAATTTCTTAGAGAATCCTCTTTACTAGTTTTAATTCTCTGGTGTCCACTTATTGCTAAGTATACCTACCCATATTATTTCCACCTTCTTCTTTCTCAGCTTCTTCTTTTGCGATCATAATTGAGTAAATGAAGATTGACCTGGTTTTTATTTGAATATAAGTACTTCACATGACTGCCGCTTAATACATGACCAAAGTCTCTTTATGGTCATGTTTGTTGTGTTTTGTAAATGCACGTTCATTGTTGATAATTTGTATTTTATTTAGTATAGTAATCGAACCATTCTCGAGCTTTTATAGGACTAACACAAGGCAAAGATTGTTATTTGGGGATTATTACCCCATTTCTAGTAATCTGGTAACTCTGGTTCCGTCATAAATGTCTAAACAAAACTTAAAATTGATTCTATGCCTGCCAAAAACATCATGACAAAATAAAAATAGATTATAATAGGCAATGGTGAGTATTGATTACTACGATTTTGAAGACTTAAAGATATGGTATTATATTTCAATAATATCCAAAGAACTTTGTGTCTGCAAGCCTAAGACACACATTTTTTGGCAAGTTGTTCGTCTGTAATAAGTATGTACTTGGTACAGTTCATACTTTAGTAAGCCTTATAGGTCTTTATACACGCTCAATAATATGCAAAACTGTGTACATACTCGTATATACTGGTATATGTATATATGTTTGTGAAATCTAAATAAAATAGAATCAATAGAAGATTACCAACCCAGTTGTCAACACGATAAACTGTGTGTAGAAATTGAATTAATCAATGTTTACATAACATGAGTGGGTTCATTCATTAGCAATCAAAGAATTACAGAATTACAATAAAATATAGTCAAGGGTTGTTTGTTTTCTATCTTCTTATGACACAAATCATGAAATGTGAAACGTTGAAACATATTGCACTAATAAAAACACATTCAAGATATAATTACTATGTTGATTGTTTAGGAAAAATAGAAAACCATTGCATCCACATATAAATACAAGAAAACAGAGGTAAGTACTACTACCCTAGAGATAGAAACAGATAATTTATCTTGTTAATTTAATAAGAAAAGCTAATACCAAATACCATGAACTACTATATAGACTGCATAACTCGATCACAAAATTAATTTCGCTTTCAAAATTTGTTGTCCCTCTTGAAATGTCAAGGTACCACTCAATAATCTCAAGATTTCCTACAACAATTTCGTTGGATTTTGTTCCCCAATCTTTGTATTGCAATAAACAGTCTTTGCTAATACTATTTCTTGAGTTAAGGAACAGAGTTAGGTTACAAAGTTCGTTGATTCATTCAAGAACTTTCCATAGGTAAGATTGCTTCCTTTTTACATTTCTTATTTCCTGAGTTAGATGGTTTTCTTCCTTGTAATACATTTGTATTGTAATTTAATTGATGATCTTTAAGTAGAAAGTTCGATTGGATTGCTTTGATTTACTAGTAACATAAATGCACATATAACAAATTGCAATTCTTTCAGAGTTAATAGGTATTTTTATGGTAACAGTTTTTTGTAATACTACTATTTATATTTTATGTCTAGCAAACCATTTCTATCCACGTGCACGGTGAGAACAACCAACTAGTGTTTATCCCTAACGTGGCACATATGTATATAGATTTGAGAAATGCAAACACAACTCAGGGTATAGAAAATGGTAAAAAAAAAAAAAAAATGTCGCAAAATGTTTATACAAAAATAGTAACCGTAAAGCCCTAAAAGCGTCTTGAGCCTAACAAACAACAACAAAAGCAGCTGTACGTGCTCAATGCATGTGACGGATCTAAGTACATTGAGGCTATAACAACAACAACAACAACAGCAGCAATAACAATTTGACGCATGTTTGTGAGTCGGACAAGATACTGACGTACTGACGACGCACTGACCGTGTTGAAGTGTGGCTTGTTGTACGTTCGTTTGCTAATTAAAATAAATTACGTTCTAAAATAATTTGTAAAAGCTTAAGAACAAAAAAAAAAAAATGAATAGAATGAAATAAAATAAACTGAAATAATAGAAAAAAGGCGAAAACAAAAATCAAAAACAAAAATAACAAAAAAAAAATTGAAAAATTGACAATAACAAAAATCAAAGCGAATCGTGTCAGTCAGTGTGCAGAAAAGACCTTGCTTTCGATTTTTGAAAATACACACATATGTACGTATACTCATATCAAACATACGCATATCTAACACATACAAAGATACATTTAATTGTATGTAAGTAAGTAGTATGTGTGCAGATACAAAGAATAAGATACTTTCGTATAAATTCGTTAAAGATAGACACAGACATAGACTCAATGACCAACTAACTAACTGACTGTCTAACTTACACACTGTCAGTCAGACATGTTAAACTCACATACTACAATCTGGTAGTATAGAGTTTGTATGCATGTGTGGGCAAAAAAAAAATAAAATAGATACGAAAAAACGATTGAAATGCATTTCATGTACTGAAATCTAACTACAAGTCTACAGTACGAATTCCAAAAAAAGAAGGCTTGAAAAATAAAAAATTAATAACAAATAAGTATTAAGTAGAGTGTTGTTGTTGTTTATAATCTCGGTTAACACACACTGTCAAATACCCTCACATAGAATTGAGGAACAAAGAGAAAATGAAAGTGGAATGCATTCCTATACAGAGAGAGAGAGTTATCGATCGGTAGAATTAGGAAAATAATTTGCCATTTGTTATTATGAGAAATAAGGGTTTTGTACAAAAACCTAGATGAAATTGAAAATGATTTTCCAATATCTTAATTAAAATAGAAATTTAGGATGTTGTTCCAAAAAATATTACAAGTATTCACATAATAATGGAAGATAATTCTCAGATATATCATTATCGGTTCAAAGGTAGCATAAAAACATTCTCCATGAAAAAATACATGTTCATGCCAACTTTCATGGTGATCGGTTCAACGGTGTCGGAGTTTATCAATCTCATACTTACATGCGGACATATATTTTTATGTAGAATGGTGCACCCGGTATGGCATCGTAAGGTCAACCGAAACAAATCAATATCAATACGATCATGAATAAAAAAAAAAATTAAAATCAATAATAGATATCTAACAAAGGCAACTTCTTGATTGATTTTAAAATATGTCTATACATGCAAAATTTCTCAACAACAGCAAGATCGATCAGCATCAAACTTCACATGAACACTGTCTAGAGTACAATTTCTTTAAAATGGTTGCAGAAGTTTCAGAATCTATAAGGAACATACACACATACATCCAATGTTATGCAATATATAGTATTATATGATGATGATCATGATTTCAGCCCACATATAAATGTAGATAAAAATAGATCTCAAGTAGTTTAATAAGCCAAAATTAGTAACTTGTCTAGTGATCAAATTAAAAATTTTACCTTTATCAAAGACCTCGGATGTGTCCTTTTTTTAGGTCCCGAAAATCCCGGGATTAGACGATGAGAATCCCGGGATATAATTCATAAAATTTTAACACCCAAAAAATGTGAAATTCTATCTGTACTAAAAATATTCCCTTAAAACTTGCAAAATTGACGTGTATTCAAATTTAATAAACTGTACTGAACTCAATGCAAAGTGTGGAGTTTGCCTTTAATCCTGTAATTTGACCTCGAGAGTAATACCTACTTGTATAAGTAAAAATATAATAGTAACTAAATTACAGTTCTATTTACAATATAAACGTTATAGAACGTCATCCAGTTTTAATTTCATGCTCTATGAAATTAAGAGAAATTCATTTAAAAAATAATAATTATTGTCCATTTAATGACTAAACCAAAATCGGACCAATAGATGGCCCACCCTTTATGATGCTATTGAATTGTAGAAAAGAGAAAGAAAATATATATGTTTTTGTAAATATTTTCTGTGTGTTAATTAGAAAAAAATAAGTCCCGGGACTAATCCATTTCACCATTTCGCCATTTTCAAATCAAAAACTTCTTTATCTCATAGGTCTCGGATGAGTCAATAGATATATATTTTTAAACAATTGGATTTTTCAATGATTCATTTTATTTGCAAACTAAAAATTTCAGATTGTCATATCATAAAGTTTTATTCCTTTAAAACACTGCAAACTTCACTGAAAAGTCTTATGATCACATCAAATTGTGACAGTGGACAGGCATGTAAAAAATAAGGGAACCAATTTAGAAAAAAAAAAATGGAATAGAATGGTTGTTGATAGGATTAGTTTCGCTATCATGACATACAAAAATTTTGGGTATTTTGAATTTGATAATAATAATAATAATAACAAAGTTAATATACACACCTACTATATACAATATATATATGGTATATATATTGGTATGGAGATCCAATCCAATACTCTTGTAAATTGTATCAAAGTCGTGATTGAACTTCGAAACTTGGCTAAAAGTTGGTTCGTTTGTTAGTTGTTTGGTGTATAGCTGAATTATAGAGCTTGATAGATATCAGCACGCTTGAGTGCTCGAGCAGGTCGTATTCGTATAAACACACTTTGTTCTAGTTTGATTTTTATTTATTTATTTTTTTCTTTACTTATTTTTGTGACTGTTGTTTTTTATAACGTTTATAGAACTTGTTACTGTTGTTGTTATTGTTGTTGCTGTGTTATTAATGCTTAAAGCGAGGCGGCTATGGCCAAAATATATTATTTTAAGTTATAATAGACGCCGTTGTTTGTTGTTTGCAGCATTTAAATCTGGGCACCTTTCAAGACTGGTTTTTGTTGATACAATATTATTCAAAGACTATACAACACATGTGTGCCTATAGTATACTCGTAAATATACATTCTTTTCTTTCTTATTTTTGTACTTTTGAGCTTTAATGGAAGGAGGGTATGACTTGACAATTAAGTAGTCTAATCATTTTAAGGATTAGACATGCGATATACTTAGTAGTTCTATTTTTACTCACTTGTTGATTATTTCACAGAATTAAGTCATTCAATTGAGGCTCTCTAACAGAGTCTTGAGAATATATATATATAGGGGTACTATTCTTGATAAGCCTAACAACAAAAGGAGATTATAATGTCTTGAGTTGTCAAACATATGTATGTACATATTTTTTGACAAAAAATAGACCTCATACGAACACTAATCAACATTTTAAACTTGTACATGTAAATATAAAAGGAACATATTCTAATCTATACTCGTATATGAAACCATTAAGGCAAGTCATAGATTATTGTAAATAGAAACATTTATATTTGTGAAAGGTATGAATTCTTCGGTGATACCGAGGAAGTTTATGTTTGTTTGTCTATTTGTTTCTTTCTTGATTTTCGATCGTTATTAATTTTTTATCTTAAATCAACTAGTAAGTAAGTGCAGCGCAATACACAGGGCGTTGGCCATAGCTCTATAGTTGTTAATGCTACTACTCTGTTACACTGCTGCAGTAGTTAGTTGCTCTTTTGTCGCAATAATCTGAAGAATGTCGTTTTGAATTCAAAGTGAACTGCTGAGTGGGGTTGTGTTGTTGGTGCATGTGCATGGTCACAATCAAATTTGAAGTTTTTTCCATTACAAATTAGTAGAATACATGTTAGTATATTCCTAAGGGGCAACTCGGGCAAATGCCCTGAATACAAAATCCCCAAAAATTCTTAAATTATTAAATTCCAAAGTGAAACATGAAAACTTTTCAGTTTGGATTAGGGATTCTGAAATTATATACAAACAAGTCAAAATACGCCACTGTGTATAGTTAAAATAGTATCTATAGTATTTTTAAACAATCACAAATCAACTAACCCACCAATAACCAATAGATAAGACCACTATATTGTACTGCACTAAATCCTTTCATTGACGACGGTCAGAATGAAACACGAAAAAAAACCAATTCGAATGTTTGTTTTTCGATTGTCGATTGTCCAATGGCTTACTTACCGTTAAACGTGTTTCTAAAGATTTGAATTGTTGTTGTTGTTATTGCAGATTTAAAGAATCAACTTTTCTTAATTGGGGTGTGGCGGTTGTAGTCTTTAGCATTGCTGCTAGGCCACTTACTTGCCAAGACTCTTAACTGATAAAGCTGCAAAAGATAGATTGCACTGCAAAACGCTCTTGGGTCTAGTATAGACTATAAAGGAGAGCGGAGAGCGGAGGAAAGATAACTGCTTAGCAAAGATGAAACAAAAGCGAAAGTTCAATCAATGCAAAACGTACTACTACTACATACATACGTGTATGTACACTTGATTTTCAATGCAAATACAATAAATAAAACCAACACAGATGCACACCAGAGCAGCAAACACGGACACGGATACAAAGAAACATACAATAGATACAAACAAACAAACAAACACACATCGATCAACACAAATATGACTTCGTACTTAAACGCGCACATTTGGAATTTTGGAATTTATGCAAGAATTTCATTTCGAAGTAAAGTGAAAGTGAGACGCGATTACAACACCAAAACGCCCAGTGCGCTAAATATTGAACGAGTACATGGAGTATTGAATAGTACGAGTAAATAGTGTGGCATGTGCGATGCACAAACTTGTCGTCCACAGACTTGTATCAATCATCAAGTTGTCAAGGAGACCCAATAACGAAAAATCACAAATTCCAGGCACGTATCACAATAGTATTTACATATTTGCAGATATGTAGTACTATATCTATGTAAATTCGTATGTTGATATGAAGAAGGTAGCAACCAGGTAACAGCACTGCACCAAATCGAAGTAGCAGTGTAAATTCATATGTATTAGTATTAAGAAGAGATAAGAAAATTTGTGATCGACCTAAATTATGATATGTCAATAAACTTCAAGCAACAGCCTTCAAGGTTCTTAAAACATATGTATTAACAAACTAAGCGAGCGAGCTAAGAACTTCTATTACTAGTAGATTAATGCCAATGTGATTTACCACCCGCCTTCTGATACAAGTTAACTTTTGCTCGGCATACTTCATGCTAGTATTCTATCTATTACACCACATACATAACTACCTCATTGAACTAACTTGTTAAGCGGAGAGGCTCAGACATTATAATGGCTGATTTCGGTTGTCTGATTTGTAGTGTTTGTAATAAGTGCTTGCCGTTCCTACTTCAATGCTTTTGGTATATCAATGCAATGCCATACCATACCATGCCACGCCACAATAACCAATCACTTGCATACCACAAATTAAACACTTAGAGGTAGGGTAGGGCAACCCAGAGCAATGCACTTCACAATAAATTTATATTATTAAATTTTTATATATAACATATATTATCTATTATTAAAGTAAGTATGAATGGCTATAGGTAAGACTAAGCCAGGTTTGCCTGTGGATCAAAGGTTCATTTTCTTTCTTATGGACAATTGAATAAATGCACAAGAAAGCATCCCCGTATCACAAAACAAATTGAATTGCTCGTTCTGCAAATTAAAGAAATTTCAAAATTGCAAATCGTAAAGGCAAGAAGTTGAGATCAACAAAAGAAGTCCCGCATTATGGTAAATGGTCACCAGTGAGTAGTTGAGCAGCGTCAAATAATTGTTCCTTAAATAGACCCAACGTAACTATTCTTTTCTTAAGGTAAGAGGCGCCGAAGTTGAACTTTACTCAGGAAGGTAAAACCCAGCTTAAGAATAGTAAGTTAATCATAAACTAGAGACCAGTCCCTTGTTTGCATTTCATTTCTTCATCGGTTTCATCATTCTGAAGCAAATGATGTACGTTTGCATTTCTTGTTCAACGCGACCTATTTAAGAGGTCGTTCATTCTTGGCATATATACCAAGCCTTAATAAGGATTAATTATAATCTTTTGTATATATGAACCTTCCGGAAAAAGTGAAAGCTGTATCAAAATCTGTTGCGAGGTTTAGAAGCATATGTGCATATCGGAACAGATAGGGATTTTGGCTTTGCTAATGATAAACCAAAACTTGAATTTTATTATTAAGCTTAGTTCAAAAATGGCAATCCTAAAAGAAAATAACAAAGATTACTAAAAGTTAGTAGTATTAAGTCACCAGCAAATAGTATTTCACCTTTAGATACGCTGATTCTTAAATTTATCTAAATTGAAAATTATTTACATAAGGTTAGGGGACCCTAACTTATACTGTTCCCGAACGTATGCCAACGTTCTATACTCTTACTATGGGTAAATTTATAATGAATCTTAGAGGTCATGAAGTATCTTTTGAGTCCCATTTAAATTTGCAACAAATAGGAAACATCAATATCTAAATTAAGCGCTAGTACAAATTATCTTAACAAATGCGTAGGAAGTAGTAAATCATTTCCGGTTACCCGCTATGAGCAATTCCTGGTATCATTACAAACACCCACGATAGCGACATTTTGGCAAGGAAATGTAATCAACCGTATAAATTGAATAAAAAAAAAACGAGAACACTTAAAAGGCATCCCACTTAGCTACATATGATACATAGATAAGCAAACCAAACATAAATATAATTTTAGGTACCATTAACGATAAGAACAAGTCCGAAAGTAATCCCTACGAACATTTTCACTCTTCTAGCCTTTACTGTACATACTCTGTTTATGAGTTATATCTGAAAAACATTGTATAAGAATTATGAGAACATTATACTTATATTTGTTCTTCACTATAATAGCAAATGAATGAATGATGGAATAACAATTTCAATAGAACCAAACTTGATATCCCTTCTTTGTTTTTTTTTTTTTTTGTTGTTGCCATTTTCGTTTCACTTAGTGCGATAATCTAAAAATAGAACTTGACTGACTTTCGAAAATAAAAAGTGAAAGGAAACAAAAAACAAGGAGAATATAGAAATTGTTGGTGCCCACGCAAATTCATGTTCTAAATGTAATATTCGGAGCTGCCATTATATGCATCCATTCAATGGATCAGCGTCACACGGAAACAAAGAGTTCTCTCATCCTTTCTATTGAAAGAGAGACCTTAGTGCAACTTAGGACGATACTGAAAATTCAATCAAAAAAAAATTGTTAATTACAGCAGCAGCCACAGCAGCTTAACGCCCTCGCATAATGGTCTTAACGAAAGTAAAGACGTCAACATGTTGATTCTCTTCTTTGTGGGTGTGTAAAAATAACGATAACTATTGTACTTACTTACATAGTATATAAAACCAACCGCACACACAATGAATTTCGTCGCCCGCTATTTTATTTTATAGTATTCTTTCTAGTTCATAGACTCGACCGACGCCATTTCCTCCTCGTCATGCACAATTTTTTCTTAACAAGGACAACATTTTTGTGGCGCCATAAGAGTTTTCTCTTCTATGGACACGAGTACATCATTATTCGCATCACCACCAATGTGTTTATCTTTTTGCCACATGCGTACAAGTGCCTACATATAATCACTTGCCTACCAAAAGAGAGAGTATATGGTACTATGAGTAAGCGCATGACTGTGTCGCCGACTATCAATATGTTGGGGTATCTACATAACTACGCACATACATATGTATGTAGGGATTATTACCATCTATTGTACTATATCCATGACTATTTTCTAGGTGCTTCAAGAATTAATGGTTATTCTTGTTCTGGTGCTTATCAGAGAACCACAACATAAGTTGACCACATAAAGTCATAACATTATACATTTCGTTCAACTGTCTGTCATAATTCCATAAGTTATATTGTCAACATTTTTAATTTTACCATAAAATGAATGGGTCCACAATATGGATGCGGATAGATTTATAAAATAAATGATCTCATTTCACATTTTAGAATAGATTGCTTTTTTTAAAAGCAAACATTTATTTGTTATCATTCTAAAGTCCATATATGTAAACCTAATTGGTAGATAGATATGGTAGATTTGCACGGTCGATCCAATTTTAGGTCAATGCAATTAGCCTTATATACATTTTTCTAATTTATTGACCATTATATTCAATGAATTTCCAAGGTCCTTAAAATTTCTCTGATGATAAATTTCGTTCCTCCAAACTACAATACATTTCTTTAGGTTTGGAATAACAAACAATTAAAGTCGGAATCCTAAGAGATAAGGGAGTTCGTTATAGATATAGATATTTCGGATCGGTATTAATTTAATATCACAAAATTTGTTGTATTCAAATGGTTGTCATTCAAGAAGAAATCTACAATGGTTCTATCACTCTCTCTTAGCAATGCTACTTATCTTCAAATACGGGGACTTGTTAATCGACCATTGGTAAGTACTTTGCTAAAACTTCTTCTCCTTCACTTTATATGACATCTTTGATGAAACCATAGTTAATGTTTATTTTTTGTTTTTGTTTTTATTTTTTGAAAAGACAATGCCAATGTGAAGTACTAAAGAAACTAATAGAAACTGACAGGGTAATTGATACAGTAACTCCATGTTAACTTGATAGTCATTTTATGTATTGTATCTTAGGAAAATAATGTCCAGTCGAAGAAACCTATGATATTAAAACAAGTCAGTCGCTATAGTCAGGTAGACTACTTTAACAAAGATATGTAACATTAATGAAATTGACTAAATTTTATAAAATTAGACCTGCTGAACACGAAAATGGAAACTGTTTTCTTTTAACACGCACCATATGAAAGTAATGATAAATTAAAGTACCATCTTACCATGTTACCTATGAATTCCGAAACTGCTGGACCGATTTTGATGAAATTTTCAAGAAAACTCAAGCATAGTTAGAATAGTGTTCCTATTAAGTTTGATGTGGATCGAACCTGCTGTTTTGTTGAAATTGGTGGGTAAAATTTTGCTTATAAAGCTTAGAGACATTTTTATCCATGGCCTTGATAAAATTTTACATTACATCAAGTTTTATGTCCAAGAGTGGAAGAACCAAATATTCCTGTGGAATTAGAGGCTCATATTTAACGTTTGATTCACCACCAATTTTTTTGTGGCACAGTATTATACACCTTAAGTATTAAAATTGAGTACATGAAGAAAATAACGAGATTCTTCTTAAGTAATGTATGGTATTGTAATACTTAGCTACATGAAAGCAAACTGCTGTAGATAAAAGATCAAAAATTCTAGCATGTAAGGCCTTATTTAAGGGGCATTAAAGGTACCATAAAAGGGAGTAAGACACTATAGTCAAATAGACTCCTTTTACAAAGACCCTGTATCAATCATTATAACATCTTATATATTTAAACGAAGAATTCTTGTAAATATATAAATATACATAAATAAATAAAATTATGCATCTCGGAAACGGCTCTATTTGGCTGTTTTTTGCTGTGTCCGCCTTATTACTGGGGTGGTTTAAGAAACAAGAAAATTTGGAAAACCCAAAGAAACAGCTGAAAATTAGGAAAATCCAAATCAAGGTGTGCAAGTAAGATGGCAAATGGCATGGTTGTCAGATAAGAAAATGTTGTTCATGTGTTTACTGGTGCAGAGTTGCCATATGCTTAAAATATAATATAAATTGCCCATCAGCATAAGTTATATTTGAAATTACTTTGCAAGCTCGGTCCCCTGGTTCTTTCATTTCAACAGAGAAATTGATGTGATGAAATTTACATATCGAATTTCAGCTTTCCATTTCTTAAACAATACAATATGATATATCATATACTATTTATATAGTAGAATTATAACATTTAGTAAATATTTCACAATTCAAAATAAATATGAATACATCCAGATAGGACATCTCCACATGTTCTTTGAAACCATAAAAAAAATATAATACGTAATAGATAAAAATTTATTTATAGATATAAAATACATATACATACGTATTATAATTAAAATATTATATCAGTTACTGCATTCATTCATTTCGTTTTCAAAGAGAAAGTTCATTGATAAGAAATAATCAACAATTCAAAATGCAAACACATTTGATTATGTTTTTGTGTTTTGTTGCGCAATTGTCTGTTTGTATCAGCAGTTTTATTTATGCAGATGATTGAGTGAGTAGGTATCTATATGTAAGTATTTACATACATGTGTCTGTGGTATTAAGCAATTTTTTTTGTTTTGTTTGCCATTGTACTGGGATCTATTGCCCAAGGTTATTGTTGTCTATGTATGTGTTATCACAAATTTCCATACAATATGTACTATCATTTATGTACATACAGATTGTATACCATATATACAAAATACCCTGTTGAGTTCAGTTGAGTTCGTGTATGTATCTATCTAACCTTCCGACCGACCATATTGAACAGTCAAGACAAATAATGTATACGCATGCTGACGTCACGAGCCACGTAAATCTACGTCATTCATTCATGGATACATCGTAGTAGTAGTCGATGGTGGTGCATTTGATTTCATTCATGAAATCATAAAAGCACCGAAGAGAGCGCTTACAACGCAACATATGGCAAAAAGGAGAAAGACAGAGAGCATAAAAGAAAAAATAAAGCTAAAGAAAGTAAGCACAAGAGAAACGAAACTTTCATCGTAACTTTCGTACATAGTACATATCTTTATGGAAGCATAGTACATACTAGTACAGTATTTCAACTACTCAAATAGAAATAGAGAGAGAGAGAGAGTGTTTTAGTGAGTCATTTCATTTTGGAGTCCTCCGCATTCTAATTTTGCTACTCAAGTAATAATAACATGAGTTAAATTCGAATCAAATTATGAGTTGCTTATTAAATAATCCAAATAAATTCAATTTCTATTGACCTAATAAGAAAATATCACAAGTTCCCTTTTCCATATTTTATTATAGAACACAAAATATTTTGATATGAAGCTCCTGAAATAAAACATATGGTAGAAATTTGTTTGATTAGGCAAACACATACTACACAACTACATAACTTTTGGATGATGCGCGCCTCATGAGATTTTATCTCTAATTGAGTTAAAGTGTGACGAGATACAAATGACTTTGAGTGAAACCTTTGGAATTCAAAATTAACTTAAGGATGATGAGGAGTGCAAACAATAATACAATATCGTGGGCGAATGAATATTTTAGTGTGGGTTGTTTAAGGGCAAAAGTGACTAGATAAGTACAATGCATTTTAAATCATTATTTTTGCCTCAAGAATTTCTCAGAAATTTAAACTTCAACAACAAAAGTCAAAACATATGTAGGTAATTTAATTCTCCTTGTCACGATGATTGTCCTATGAATCTGTTAAACAAATGAAATTTATTATGGATACTATGAAGTATTCTATAGCATTATGATAGTAAAAATCTGTTGCCAAGACTATTAAATCTTTCATCATTTTATAGGAACACCTGTTTATAATAAAGTGAAACTCAGTGTATTAAGTATTTAATAGCCTAAAGGTAATTAGTATACTATGACTTATCCAAGAACAAATCTTAAGAAATATAATACAACAGTATAAAGATAAAGAACACTAGCCAAGACTAGTAAACTTAAAATTTTATAAGAACAGTTACGCACAATATTAATAAACCTAAGAAATTGTATTGTTCCTAAGAAGTACAACTTAAAGATAACAAATCCCTTGCCAAACTGCTAGTAAATCTACCATATTATAGAAACACCAAACTCTTAGAGACAAAAGAAGAAATATATAAAATAAAAATTTAAAAAAAATTCTACTTTCTGAGAGAAAAAATTATAATTAATTTGATGACAATCAACATTTGGGATCAACACTCTTCTGATGAGTTTCATTTTTTTTTAACGACTTTCTTAATCAAGAATGCAATTTAATTTCCAAAAAAAAAAAAAAAAATGCTTGGTGATACTTTTTATGGGCAAAAAAGAAGAAGAAAAAACCGTATAAAGTTGATCTTGTTATCATCATGCGAGCTTATTCAATTTCATCGATTTAACAATTAATGCGACGACTTTAGCAAGCAATAATAAAAAGGCAAAGGCGCGTCATCTTCACCATCACCATCATCATCAAGATCATCATCAGCTGACATCTGTAAAGTTGTGCAGTATTTGTACTTATATGATGATCTTCATTTCGTTATGTGATTCTTTATCTCTGGTTTGGTCTGTCTGTATGACTTACTGTCTGTCCGTCTGTTTGGTGTGTCTGATTTCTGACTTCAAGGTTGATTTCAAATGTCAAAAATTGCAGATGTTACTTGATCACTTGCTCAGGCTCAACTTTGTTTATGTGTGCTGGTTTGTTAGCTCCCATTTTTTTTTTTTTTTTTTTTTGCAAATCAAGTTTACACTTTGCAAACAAGTTATGCTAACTAAAGAATACTTAATACTATACTCGTCGTACTATAATATAAAACAATTCTAACAAAACAAAAACAAAAATAAATTAATTCGAAGAGTATTAAGAGATAAACAATTTGAAACCAAATAATGCGGCCAGCCAGTGTCTTCTTTAGTTGCTTACTTAGTTTACCATAATTTTGTTAGTAGCAGTACCTCGTACTAATGATGAATATACTTATATTTCAATTAGTGGGTGGGTAGTTTTTGGTAGTACTAAAGTTACAAAGTGTTTTTTCTTTTTTTTTGTTTTTTTTGTTAGTAAACATTAATTTACCATTCACTTCATTGTTTTTGTTTTGAATACTTTCAAAAAAAATTGACAGTAACTGCCACTGAGACAACGCCACAATCCAATCCACCAACAATCCACCAATCCACACTTAAGGTTAACATCGACGCGTTGCTGCTGGTTCTGTTGCTGCAAACTCGATTTTAACATTTGAACAATCAAACATTACTAATACGCAGGGGGCGAACAAAGGCACCATCAACTAGAAACTAGAAATAGTAGAACTAACAAACGAACTAACAAACATTGGTTTCGAGGTACCAAATCAAATTTATTTTCAGCAGGGGCAGCAGAATCGGAATCAGTGGTGATCGCATTATCAATTTAATGTCGTTGAACCTTTTTTTTTTTGTTTCATGTTTTCCATTTTGGTACTCTCGTACCATAATATGCCCCGCAGCTCATTCTCACTTTTAAGCTTTAACTGATAAAACAAAATACAAACATAAACCAGCCAATCGAACAAATGAACGCATCGAGAAATAAATATCAATCTATCATATACATACATACATATATAATTGTCTATAGTTTGTGTCAAAAGACTTGTATTTCGAAGAAACAACATCAGGCAAGTACTTGTCTTAATGGTTTGTTCACTCAATCCATCGATCGTTCATTTAACACTCCAACCACCAACTTGCTCAGCTTGTTCTGTCACTTGCTGTTCACTGTTGGCTCACTGGATCTTAACTTCTTATGCAAATTTTGGTGTTAGTACTACTACTACTCGCAGTGACTTTGTTGCCTCTGCTGCAATTGCACTCGTAACTAAAGCAGTGCCCGCTTAAAAAATGCAGCAGCAGCAGCAAGCAAACACCTGCACCTGCCCTCACTCACCCGCTCACTCACTTACTTGTGCTACGGCCTAGAACGATGGCGTGAATTTCATTGAAATGGAAGAATGGACTGGACTGGGTTGGTTATCTGGTTAGCTGGTTGGCTGGTTGGTTGGTTTAGTTTGGTTTGGTTTTTAGTTGGTTTGACTTTTTAAATTGACATAAAATACGTCGCACACACACTACTACTGACTGCCTATCGGCAAACCAGCCAGTTCCAAACCCACCCCACTCCACTCCACCTCTCCATAGTTACCTAACCCAATAGTTGCTCATGGCTGCTGCTGTTGCTTTACTAAATGTGAGACAAGACAACAAAGTTTACCTTCAGTAACACTGATAATTTTATACTTCTTTTAAGGGAAAATTTTGAAAATCTTATGAATTTAATTAAGTTTAAATATGTAGGTACATAAAATATACATATGTATGTATATAACATTGGAAGCAAATTAAATAAAACTAATGAGTTATTAAAAAGACATGAGTTGACATACAGATTAATCTGTTGATACTGATGGTTTGGCCCTGAGGCCAGTGAACACAAATTGATTTAAGTTTCATTTTCTGTGCCATCTCTTTTGGAATTAATATTTTGCTAAGCAAAGATTGAACAGTAAGAATTTAAACTTATTGGATAAGGTGATGATGGTAAGAAGGATATCAATCTGCTTGTAATTCAATTCATTTATTAATGGCATGGCATTTTATTGCCGAGGACTGCCATCAATGTGTTAGGCTATTCAAAAACGTAGAATCCTTATAAGTCTTATGCGAGTTCAATTGTTTTGAATCTTCTTCTCCTGAAGAAATAAATATCTTCAAGATTTCCGTCATTCATTAAGTGACGCACTTTAGATGAAAATTAATATACCATTTATTTCAAGAAAAATACAAAAGCACAAGACAGTCCAGCTGAATAGTAATGGAGCATGGACTAACTGAATGACTGACGACTGGTTTCTTGGTAATTTTGTTGGTTGCTTGGTTGCTTACTTACTTACTGGCTTAAAAGTGAATGTCTACTGAAAGTCCTTGAAATCTGAAACCAATCATTTTAGTTTAACGCTGTTTTTGTGGGGCAGTGCGCACTGCGCATATTTACAAATAAATATACTCGTACCAGTAGTAATACAATAATAAAAATAATAATAATATTAATATGAAGACGAAGAACTCGAGTGTAAAACTTTGAATTTATGAACGAAATGATCGAACGAACGAACGAACATAAAAGAACCTTAATAGAAATGTTAATAATTATTAATGAATTCGAATCATTTTATTCAATAAATAATAGAGTTTCAATACAATAATAAACAGAACAATTAAAAGTTTCAAAAGGAATTTCAATGGAATTTCCAAAGTTCAATACCTGGGTGATTACAAGACAAGAAGGTTCATTTATTTTACTAATGATAATTGGATTTTTTTGTAGTTTTTTGAAAAATTTAGATAGTTTTTACCATTAAATACCCTAGATGATGGCATTAAAATTTAATTCTACTTTTGATGTTTCGTAGTAAAAATATCAAGGCTAAAATAACTAAAATTTCATCAGCAATCATCATCAATTGAATTTAACACTTAAATTCTAGGCGTTGGCATATTGACATTCTGGAATGTCTAGGATTTGAATGTATACAAATATGTGATTGTCAATTGGTTACACACTCTTAGTACCATTATCAATTTGTTAAAAAAAAAAAAAAAACTAATGGCCTTCCCCAAATTGCGGCCAAACCAAAACGAAATAAATATATAAGAAAAAAATACAAAAGAGAACAGTATCAAAAACAAGTAAAATAGACGAATACGAGATCTTAAAGCGACAGTCGTTGTAGCACTTTATACCAAAAAAAAATTTGAAAGGCGAATGCATTTTGCTTGTATCAAACAAAGAAACAAACAACAGCAAACAAACAACGAAACAACAAAACTATATAAAATATTTATATGTCCACACACATGTGGGAATGTTTGTGTGTTTAAAAAAAAAAAAAATTTAAAACAAAATAAAATAAAAAAACAACTTCAACAAGCAGCAATAAGCTACGCTAGGAAAACGCTTTCAATTTATCAGCAGTTACGTAAAAAATGCAATTCCATAAGTTCATTGACTTACCAAAGTGCAGTGCATTAACTAAGAAAATTGAAAAGATTACACTATTATGTTATTATATATAATACAATAATGCCCAGATAATCCTCGTTGCTGGAATGTCACCCTGTCGTGGTAAGAGGCGCTCATCAGTAGGTGTAAAGATTCCTATTGGTAGGAACTGGCATACCAGAAAAGTTGAAGGCGAACACAAAAGCTAAGAGCAAAGCTATCACAATGAACTCCCATAAGGCTTCAGGGTGAAGTATGGCTTATCTGTCTATCCTATCCTCTAAACAGGTAACTCAAATTATAATAGAGATCTAAAATATATCAAAATATATCAATAATTTTTAATTAGGCTTAATGAAGAAAATATAGGTTATGTAATTAAGAAAAGAAAAGAAAAGAAAAGAAAAGAGCAGAACAATTGCTATCCCACTGTATTGGTCTAATTTGGACCAGACTTTACTCTAATATATCTAGAATCTTGAAATATACTAGAGACCCGTCCCAGCTTTGCCCATTTCCATTTCTGCATCGATGTCTATTTGCGTTTCTTCTTCTATGACCTATGTATGTCGTTCACTCTTGACAAAGAAATAACAAAAAGAAATTGTTAATAATGACAACTTGATTGATAAGCCACCATATAACCAATATACATACAATGATTTATTTAGAATTTTTAAAAATGTATTCTACATGAAAACCTTCCGGGAAAATTCTTTAAATGACAGTAAAAAATGTATAAAAATCCTTTGCGTGGTTTAGAAGTAATCAGTATCCAAACTTTATGGAATTTCGACTTTGCCTTATACTATGTAATGATTATAGTGAATAGTAGCAGACTCTTGGAAGTGCTATAATTATGAGGTTTGTTACAATAAGCGGAATTGAAATTCCATTAACGAGGTAATTCGCTTCCGCCCATCTCTAATCTAATCGAATCCAATCTTATCTTATCTAGGGTACTTAAACTAGTTAGTAAACTGTGATTATTATTGCAAACTACAACAATTTTATATGATTTCACAATTTCTTTGATGAAATTAAACATACCTATGAATTTATTACCATTATAAATGCACATTTACCAATTATTAAAGTTAATAACTGAATAGTAAAACATTTACGAAATAATGAATGAAATTTTGCAAAACCAAATTCTTTTGGTAGATAAACTTACGATTAAGTATTATAGTCTTAGCCTTTCATTTCAATTTATAGTAGTAACAATTTAATTAACCCTTTACAGCTAATAAAGAGAGTATAAAATAAGACTTAAAGTAAAACAACTAATGTATCTTCAGGCAGTAAGACAAATCATAATGGAAGATTTTAAATGCTCACTGTACACTCAGATATCACATTAATAAACTGCTTTAGCAGACTGTACATTATAGATTATACAAGGAATATGTTGAAATCATAGTTCAGCTATTAACAAAAACTTAAGCAACAATGCTGAAGAGGTTAAAATATTTTGAAAAATATAATATAAACATTGTAAATAGAAGTGAGGTCGAGACTTTTCATTTGTAATTATTTTTATGTGAAGCAATTCTCACAGGGGATCTAATAATTTCAAATGTTTAGAGATAAAATGTCAATGAATATTTTTTTTTAATATGAAAGAGGAGAAAAAGGGATTCTTTATGTTTAAACATTTCGTTGGATTATATAAAATTGTATGTATGTACATATGTTCTCTACTGCTGGACTGATGTTCCTAAAATTTAAGCATAGTCTCGAGAATGTTTCTGCCAAGATTGATGCTGATTGGACTCAATATTGTCGAGAAATTGGAGAAAAGGGTTTTGCCCCAGTGTACTTGAATGGCGAGCAAAAAAAAAAAAATAAGCTTTCCCTCAGTTTACTTGACTTGTAAAACGCTGAGCAGCGGGTCAAAGAAAATTCCGCCTGGGCCGAATTGGGTCGCTTTGCATTCAATTCAGACTTCATTTGGGGGCGTGAGGCTTGGACAGCCCTAGCTTAGAGACATATTTTCTTTTTTTTTTCGTTACTTTTTAAAATTGTCTATATTAGGTACTTAACAGTAGACATGACAATGAAATAAAAAATTATGTAAATTTAAAAAAAATACCACCAATAAAAAGCATCAATTGGAAGAAAAACATTCGCTCGTTTTTTATAAAATAGAATAGTTGAGCTCCAACAATTAAACTTAACTTAAACACTTATTTGGAATATCATCACAGATTAGTAAATAAGTCTAGGATGTGAAATCTTTTAAAATCCTTGACAGCAGAGTGTCACTTCTGTTGATCTTGAGCAAGTTTGTAGCTAATTCATTTTCAAGGCTACTCATTCAGTCTTTCTTTCCTAACAAAAGGCATGTTGAGTGCTTTGTCTTTATGTCTGCTGTAATTAATTACTTCTTACATACCAAGATGCATTGATAATATGTTCAGATTGTAATAAATCGTTGTTAGCACTCCAAACACATAAAACACAAGCTATCATTTCAGGTTTGTTTTTGTTTGTAATCTATCCTTTTATATCAAATTGTTGACATAAACTAAATATTCGTACTCAGAAGTTTAGTTTAGTTAAAAACTTCAATAACAATGTTTATATTTTTTAAATCAATTTTTAATTGCATAATTTTAGGCTGTATTCTAAATAACCTTACTGACTTAATGATACCCGTACCCACAATACACATACAATGAAAGTATGTATATCGACAAAAAAAGCTTCTTTACATTTAATTCTTTGATATGATAATTTCAATTTGAATTGCGGATTAACCACTTTAAATAGCTTTGATGGAAAGAAAATAATCAATTCGTTTCACAAAGGTCAGAAAAATAACTCTTAATAAATGTTTGTAGAATATTCTCTCTAGAACAGTTTTACAGAAAAGCTAACTTGCAGAGAAATTTAAAAAAAAGAAAAAAAAAATAATATTTTGCCAATCTAAGTACTTTCCATTATACAAATTTTGTTATTATTCTTATATAATAAAATATGAAGGTACATAAGTATATCAATATTTTGTTAATCTTCACTTCTGTCCTATACCTATTGTCTTTTATATTTGAGGAATGAATATGCACATATGATACTTAAAACAGTTGTTTAAATACAAACAAACAATTGCGATTTCAATCAAAAACAAAATATTTATTTTAATATTTCAAAATATTTATTTTAATATATCAGAAGTGAACTTGGAGCACCAAGTTATTAGGACAAGGTAAAGGTGGTAATAATACACCTGATCATCATCATTAATCCAAAATAACAAAATTCATAAAACTTTGGTTCTACAATCAATCAATTCCATCCATTTTGCTCTTAAGGTGTACCAGGGAGGGGATTCTATAGTCATGTGGCTCACAAAGGTTATGACGCTCTTATTTCAATCGGCAAAACAAGTTTCACTTTTTATTGTTGCTTTAAATTGTTTTAAAAAAAAAAATAATCAAAATATCTCAGCATCGTCTTTAAAATTCATTAAGAACTTAATGAAGTAAGTATAAAGCCGCATAACTACCAAACAAACAAGCGCAAGCTGTTTGACCAGAAACTTGATTACCAACCAACAAAGATACATGACCACTTTCGGTTTTGTTTTTGTTGCTTTAAATTTTCATTATAAGGCCTCTGTGTGTATATGCTATATGTAAATCCAATCGATTCAGATTCCTATACATACATGTTTATATGCAAATTGATAATGAAAAAAATTTATGTTCGTCACATCTTTTAACTTCTTGTGTATAAATAGAAAAAAGCATCTTATCTTTTGAGGTTTTTTTTTTTCTTCATCGATTGTATTCCGATTTAAATATTCAAGTTTCTTCTTTAAAATAATTTCATTATTTCCGTATAGGCGAATAAACTTAGTTAAAACGTGATTTTTCATTATAAAAATTTGACTTTAATATACCATACATATGATATGAGATCAAACTACACGTGTTTACTATACATATTTAGAATCATAACAGAAATGGATCTATATACAATTTATAAAAATCAATTGCTTTATATAAGTCCTGGAAAAACTCGAGAATGGCTCCACAGATTTCAATAATTTTGTTATTGTTTTGTTCGACTCAATATTGGGGTGGTTTAATAAATAAAAAAAAATGAGGAAAAACTTAACCAGGTGTGCGAGTGAGATGGCAGAACATGACAAACATTACTATGGAAAAAATCAAAATAAAAACCAAGCAACCTGCATTTAAAATGTGAAATTAGCTAGGTGTGCGAGTGAGATGACAAAATTTTAACGAATAAAGATGACTAGAAATGATTAAACGAATGTTACAGCTAAGGGACAAATTGGTACTAAGTTGATAATGTATATAAGATAAGAAATATTTTTAGACATTAAATATTATAGTAAACTCCTATCAGATATATATAGAATCCCTGAGAATAATACAATAAGAAGCCACCTCAATAAGACTAAGCAATTAATAAATGTCCATTTATTGTTGAAAAGATGAGGAAGTATTTTGTGGAGACATGTTGGCCAGACTGGATAAGAAAAACACTCGATCATTAAGAACTTACACGACCGAAATTTCGACGAGATTTGGAAACCTTGAAGGCAAATAGGCAATAGGACATAACTAATGAAGCTTAGTCGACAAGTTCAAAGACAAATCCGTTCGGAACTTGGACATGAATCACCAAATGAAGAACTATCAGCAAATCAAACTTTCATTTTGCGAACTGAATGCACATATACTCTTTATAGTTACGTGGGTCGATCAATAAATCCTTAGAACATCCGAGAGATCGCGCTTCTAGCATCAATAATTTCTTTTTAATTTTTTTTTTTTTTTTTAAGTTTAGTCCATCACTAATCATCTGTTGAAGTCTCATTAATATCGTCTACATGGTTTTATTTATATCGTTAAATGAAGCAACAATCTTTTGTGTATTAGGAAAAATGGAAAAAAGTGATTTGGTGAGGTGATTAATCCATTTTATTCAAAAGACTCAAACCTCAAAAGAAATCAAAGCTGAGTTAGATGAATTTCGTGGCACATCTGCTCCTGCGTTTGAAATTATTTACAATTGTGTAAAAGAGTTAAAACGTGGCCATACATCCACAAAAGATGAATATCGTTCGGGACGTCAAGTGGAAGAAACGATTGAGAAAATCCACAATTTTGAGCGAAAAATTGGGTGTGGAAAAGCGTGGCAAGATGGTCTCAGTAGAGAACAAAAGCAATTGCACACCTGTGCAGTTTCGATGTCCAAAATCGTGGAATTCAAATTTTAATTGATACAACATCCACCGTATTCACCAGAGTTGGACGTATGGCACGGTGGACGATATTTCACTACGAACGAGGAGGCAATCAATAAAACAAACGCCTATTTTGAGGAAATTCCGAAATCCTACTATTTGAACGGTTTAAAAATTTGGGAAAAAGATTGGATAAGTGTATAGAACTAGAAGGAGATTCTATTGAAAAATAAAAAAAATAGAAATACGAAAAAAATAAATTGTTTTTCTATAATTTTCCAAGGACTTATTAATCAGCCCACTTATTACTACTAAAATTCTGGACAAATGATGATATAAAAAAGAAAACAGGTTGATACAAACAAAAACAAAAATCCTTCTCCGGGGTCATTGTATTACAACAATCAATTGCTCTTAATTTTTATTATGATAATTTGTTAAAAAGCGGAAATTCTGGATAAACAAAATATTACTGGAATATTTAAAAAAAAAAAAAAAAAAAAATAACCAATTACGATAAGGAAAAACATGTGATATGGGCGGGCAAATTATAACATCAAAATTATATACCTATAAATATTGTATTATATTGTCTTTGAACTCACCTGCATTATGGGATACGAAATTCGACCTTTATTTAGTTCGATAATTGTTAGCTTTTGGGCATCGGCTATAATGCCAGCAATATTAGTTGATGATAGAACTGGACGCGTTGGTTGCACGATTGGCACGAAATCCTTGTTCCGCTCGACAAAATGACGATCATAAGAATTTCGACGATCACTATATGAACGACGATATATATTCTGATTATTCTGATGCTGATAATTTCGTGTTGAAGTATCACCATAATTATTATTATAATTTGAATCATAGTTTTTATAATGTTTGCCAACATATGATTTTGATTTACGATATTGCTTATGGGCCGCATAAGGTTGAGGCTCAAATGTAAGGTAAGTGCCACCAATGACACCATTATAAGATGAAGCCACTGCACTATTGGTAGAAGTAACTTCCGCTCCTTCATTACTACTGCTAATGTTGGTACTGCTGCTTGTGCTTGTGCTTGTGGTTGAGTCTGTTGTCGAGATTGTAGAGACAACAGCTGGTTTCAAACATTTGGAACAAGGTACAGCAAGAGCAGCAGTCAATAAATCGCCAGGATTAATTTTTGCAGAGAGTTTATTACTGTTATCCAAAACTTTTGAATAACTATTATTACCAATCACTGTGCCGGAAATTGTTGTTTCAACATTTTTCAAAGATTGCTTCGATTTGCTATCAAGTTTATTTATATCAATATTGGATGAATTTGAAGTCATCACGACTGCGTCTGATGATGATGATGATGATGATAAGGGATTGGAGTTATCATCTTTATTTTTATTTGCAGTATTATTATTGTTTAGTGACTTATTTATGGGAGTCTTACTTTGGTTTTTATTATTATATGTGAATATATTGAAATTGTTGTTATTAGATTCATCATATTTGTTTTGGTTACGATTTTGTTGTGAATAACTGTTGCGATTAGAATTTTGTTGTTCACCAAGAACAATAATATTTCGTCGATTTTTTTGTTTATTATTACCGTTATTTTGTTTACTGGTACCATTGTTAATACATTGCTGTACTTTATTGTTATTGTTGCTATTAACTTTGTTGCCACTTGTTGTATTGTTATGATTATTATTATTATTACTTTTATTAGAACGATTATTTATTTTTGTTTTCATGTTTTTTGTTGTTTCATTGCAATTCATATTTCCACTTCTCCCATTTCCACCGCCACCATCACCACTGACACCACCACCGGAATTATTATATTTTTTTTTATTACTATTATTGCAGTTGGTGTTGTTGTTGCCATTTTTATTCGTTATATTTGCGGCCGTTGCTGTTGCTGTTAAATGATGATTTGCTTTTATTAATGTTGTATTTAAAACTGAAATTGTTTTATTTTTCGGAGCCTGTGGAGTTGGGTTTATTGTCAAAGGCATCAATGTTGTTGCTGTCGTCTTTGATGCTGAAGATTTCTGTGCATCATTTTCATGTTGCTGCTGCAACATTTGTTGCTTCTGCTGCTGTGGTTGCTGCATTTGTTGCTGTTGTTGCTGCTGTTGCTTTCCCTTGGTAGATTTATTTGCCATATTCTTTTTAATTGCTATATGTTTATAATTATTTATTATTATTTTTGTTTTTTGTTTGTTTGCACTGCAAATGCGTTGTGATGCGATTCAGCTCAATTCGATTCAATTCAATAAGAAACTATCGATTTTCAAGGTATTCAAATTCTGTGAGAGATGATGAGATGAAAAGAAATAAATAACAGCAATAAGAAATAAACACGAGCAGACACAGATACCACGCACACTCACGCACACACACTCGCACACGCGCTCACCAACACTATTAAGCCCAGCAGACAGTATAGCGAAATAGTAGATACAATAGTATTATATTTTCGTTGAATTTCTTCGTATTTTATATTTTGCGTTTAAATCAATTATTTTTGTTTTTTCTTTTTTTTTTTATTATTTATTTGGGTTTGGGTGTTTGTCTCTGGGTATGTGAATGAGTGAGTGTGTGATTGTGTGTGTCGTTCTTGTTGTTTTTATTTTTTAATTTTGTTATGTTTTTTTTTTCTCTTTTATTTTGCGCAGTTTTGTTTTTTGCCCGAAAATGTTTTTGTTTTAGATTCTTTTATTTTTTTTTTCTGTGTGTGTTTTTCTTTTCTGAAAACTTTTGTTGTTATTCGTTTAATTATTTTATATTTTTGTGGTTGTTGTTGTTGTTGTGATTTTTATTTTTCTTGTTTTTTTCGTTGTTGTATCTGTTTCTGTTTTTAGATTGTTGATTTGTTGTTGTTGTTGTTGGTATCGTTGTCTTATTAAACAAGTTTTCGTTGTAGTACTATATGTACATTTGTTTTTGCTTAAAAATATTTTTAATCATAAAAATTTTCTATTCTTTTAGATTTTGTTGTTTTTATAATACTTATTATTATTGTATTTTACCTAACATTTAATTTACCACGCTTTTTTGTTCGGTACTACTCTCTTTATTCAAAATCTCTCTTTCTCTTATTATTTGTTGTTGTTGTTGCTAGCAAAATTTTTGAAAGAAACAAAAACAAATATCAAAGAAATACATATACAGATATTGGTACATAAATCGGTACATCGGTTTATATATACAGTGGTGTGCAAAACAATAACTGCATCAAATCAGTACATAATTTAATTTTAGAACGCATAATTCCTACAAACATCCGGACATCTGAGTGGGATTGAAGCTTATAAAATATTAATAGGAATTATACACCATCAAATAAATCTTCTTTTTCAGGAAGTATAAGCAAATCTAATCAAAAACATGAACTTCATTATCGCTTAGGCGACATGTTGCTAGCTGCGTATTAGCAATATTTCTAACTTCAATAGGGAAGGATTTGTGTTATTTTCATGAAAAATCCATTAAGTACTTCTAGAATTGAATAATCGTGAGTGTACAATTGGTATAGGTGCTTTCAAAAACAGGCCAGTTACACCCCAGGGAGAAACCATTGCTTATAAAATACACTCGGTGACAAATGTTGTTTCAATTTGACAATTCAAATTTTAATAAGGTTTTGTTTATCACCATAGTTCTGAGTTTTATAAGAACATAGTTGGAATTGAACTGTAGAGAAGTGGAAAACAGTTTTGTTTCATTAATTTCAAAGTTATAATTCATCCTTAGCTGGTCTGTATCTATTGTACTATCATAAATATACAACTTATAAGTCCTATTCACTTCAGTAGAAGTTGTTAACTCATACATTCCTGTATATTCCAGAAATATTTCCGTATATTGGATCCATTCCTGATAAAACACATCATTCCAAGTGAAGTTAAACTGCAGATCCGGCAGCTGAAGTCTAAGAAATGTCCAGGACATGTCAATATCGATGCCAAAGTGACTAAAGCACTCCCCTGTAAAGGAGTTTTATTCCTGGTAACGTTGTTCAATGCTAATATATTGCATATCTATCACTTCTCTACCCAGTAAAAATGCGCGCATCGATTTTAATGATTTCTAAACCTGATAAATCAGAAAACACTGTCTCGTCTTATATACTGATAAGCCTACTTCCCATATTCTCCAAGATATTCGAAAGGATTCTTTTTTTTGAAGAGGATAATGGAAGCACGGAGCCATACCTAAACACCAATTTGGCTATAAGGCATGGCACTCCAGAGCAACTGCATCGTGTTGTTGAACAGGTTCTCACTGCGTTTGAGATAAAACAATACTGCTCTGCGGTCTTCTTGGATGTTAAGCAGCCCTTTGACAGGGTATGGATTGACGGTCTGCTTCAAAAGATCAAAATCCTCCTACCAGTAAACAAACAAATACCAAAAACATAAATCTCACTCACAGACTATAATAAATATGGGTTCAACTACCAAATTACTGATTTGTTGCTTTTGTTTTGCACACGTCCGACATACACCTTAGTCTTTTTTATTACAATATTTACTAGAAGCTACTTAATAGAATACTTGTTAGGTAAAAGTGGTACATACTATTTTCATAAATAATACTTCAGCATTATAATTTTTTAAAATTGTTTGAAATCCAACCAAATTGATTAAAAAATTAGTGACTAAATTTGTTGCTTTTGTTTTGCACACCACTGTATATGTGTCTGCTTGATCTAAGTATATATATATGTCTATATGTCTGTACCTATATATAAATAGGTATAGAATATTTTTAATCATTTCTCTTCCGCTTTTAATTGTTGTTGTGTGGCCTTATTTTATATAAATTCATTTATTTCAAATTTTTTTATTTTTTAATACCATGTACCCCACCTCAGCTAACCATCCCATTAACCAACATACATCACACAACACTCTTACATAAATTTGTAAATAAATCGAATAATAAAAAATAATATATGGTAATTTAGTTTTATAACAGTTTTTGTAACACTCATAAACATAATAAATGATTGAAACAGTTAATACAATAACAAGTTGTAGTAAGAAGAATACCTTTACTTCCTATTTCAAATGAATTATCAATTGTTTAGAGATTAAAATTAAGGCTAAAGATTTGAAAATTACCTATAAATATTATACATATGGCAGGACAAATTAGTGGTTTTCTTTTTCTATCACTAACCATTAGGGTAATCTAATGACTCCGAACTCAACACAACTTTTGCAAGACTTTTCCCAATCAAAATGTGTTCAAATTTCATATTATACGAAAATTATTTACTCCAATTCCAATCTCTTTAACTTCTGCCTTTCTATAACAAAATTCTAAAACTTAAGAATTTTTTATTTAACATACTATAAAAAAAATAAAACTACCAAATCACTAAGAAAATTTGAGATAAATTTTCATATCAAAGGAGACGAATTCTTTTCTCCTATTCTAGTTTATTTAACTTCCTCCATTCTATAATAAACTGCTAAATTTAATGTATATAATTAATTAATCAGTAATATTGTTCTTTTTTTAATGATACCTTCAATTTGAGAAAGATAAATGATTAACAGGTTAATCTCTATAGAAATTCCCACGCTATTGACAAATGTATCTCTGTACCCATGCTATCGAATCAAATCTGTAAGTCTGTAATCATATAATAAAAGAAGGTATCTAATGTTCGTGTTAAATCAGTCTAGTCTTTTTTTTTTATTCTCATTTCTCTGATATACTTATTTAATCTAATAGTCTATTTTTAAACATTTTACATTTACACAGTGAGTGACAGTGGCTATTATTACTTTAAATGAAATACTTGCATAGTATGTAATGTATGTTTAGTACTAAAAAAAATATTGATCTAGCCATAAGTCATTCATTCATTCATTTATTCAATAGATAATCTATAACATTTTGTGATGCATTTCTTTTTTCATTATAAGATTAAATTACTTCTCTCTGGGAAAATAAATCCTTAACAAAAAAATAAACCATACAACATCCTGGATAGTGTGTATAGTGACTAGTACGCCTGCTTTTTAGCAAAGCCTATGAAAAAAATAGACAAGAAAATTCGCTCCCGAAATCGTGGTTCAACTCCAAGTCGATCCAATAAAAACAATGTGTTTACATCAAAACAAACTTAATGAAGAAAACCACATAAACAATTAATCATTATCAATTGATATTACATCTATTAATAGAATCCATTGATAATTTAATTGAAACAATGAACACAAAGAAAAAAACCTATACGACTTTGATAACATACAATTTAATTCCAAAATCCCTTGTTAATCTATTTCAAATAAACACTCATCTCACATAGAAACATGTCTATGACAGATCACTTCCAATCACTTGTTTTTTCATATCCTCTCAAGTTTCAATTTATTCAACAATCTAAGAACTCAAACCTTCCACAACTCCAATCTACTCATCTTTCATCATCTTAACTTTATTAATCTTTGATTTCCTAAAAAGAAAGCAACTACTTTCCACCAACTGCAGATCCTACAGAGGCTCTTTACTTAATATTAGATTAAATTAACTCCTAACCACTAACTACACACACTACAGTTTTGTAAATATTGTAATTACACTGTGTAAATTGAAATTGACCTGCTGATCACGAAAATGTAACCCGTACCATTTAAAAGTTATGAAACGTTAAAGTTCCATCTATATATATATGTATCTATGTATGACCCCTATGGATTCCGAAACTTCCGAACCGATTGCGATAAAACTTTCAGCGAAACTCAAGCATAGTCTGAAGAGTATTCCTATAAAGTTTGGTTGGGATTGGACACGTGGATACACGTGGAAATATGATCGTATTGAAATTGTTTTGATTCACACAAATTCAACACACACGCTCCGATTCGCCCCAAACTTCACAGAAATACTCTTAAGACTAAACTTTTTTTTTTGTAACGCAGTGTTATTAGCCTAAATTTAGTAATAAACTAAGTAAGCTTAAGGCCCCATAGCTAAAGCTGCTCTATTAAGTTTAGCTTAAAAATAAATGTATAAAAAATAACTAAATAATTTCTTGTTTTTTTATTTCCTAGAATTTCTTGTAAGTATAAGAGAAGAGTATTTAGTTACCGGTAAACCCCAAAATTTAAAAATTCCCTTTACTTTTTTTTTTTTTTTTATTTAATATTATGAACGCATTTCTTTTGTTTGGCGATTCTTGTTCTCTTCGCTACTCTTTGTCATTTCCAACGTGTGCTTAACTTAAGCTTTTCACTCCGTCCTCAACACAATCTCCTACCTCCCGCCTCCCTTCGCCTTTCTTAAAATTTCTAGATCTTTCTCTTTTATTTTTTTTTTTTTTGTTGTATTTTGTGACTGCGTTATCACACTATCCACTATCGCTATTGTTTGCTCACTATTTCTTGTGACTCTCTTTTCTCATTTATTCTATTCTCTTCACACCTCATCTCTTCTCTTCTGGTATTTTCTTCACTTCACTTTTCTTTTTTTTTTTTCTTTTTTGTTTTTGTTTCTTTTTTGGTTATTTTGCCACCTTAACGACGAAATTTTTTATCGCATGTTTCCGCAAAAATTGTTTCAAGACAACGAGGCCCATGAAAACCAATTAATTTGTAAAAACATTTATGTATTTATGTAGTTTGTTTTTCTGTTTTTATTATTTTCTTAATTTCTCGTTTAGGTTAGATTTTTTTACCACGTGTACCCCCTCGTTTGTAGATAATAATGATGATGATGATGATGTAATAAGAAACTGGGTAATTTGCTTATTCGTTTCGCTTAAGTAAGTCTTTCCATTTGTTGGACTACAATATCAAAAATCAAAAGATTGAAAGTATTTTGGATATAAAATAATGCTTATAGGAAAACAGATTAAAATTGATTTATTTACCTATTCTACCTACCTATTCTGATTTGTTTTATAGACCTAAATAACTGGTATTTAAATAATCAACATCATAGACAACACAGAACAAACAAATGTGAAGAGGAAATAAATTCATAAAAATGATTTACGGATAACGGAAGCAGGAAAATAAGCGCTTAATTGCTCAGACAAACATACACACGGCACACGGTACAATAGGAGGAAGACTGATAAGTAGAAGAATTTATTGTATTTACATACATATATGAAATGTACCCGGTCGTTTCCTTATAAATATTATATATGGTATATACCTAAGAGTAGGGTAAAAAAGAACGTGGTGGATTATATTGATTTGAAGGTAATATTAAGAAGATCTTGGATGATCAACAGATACACAAATCTATCTTCTGATATACATATATGTACATAGGTTAGGTTAGGATGGTAAATAGCTGGTATTAACAGACACATAATGTTTTATTCCCCCCGGGTGATCTAATTTGACCCAGTGTTATAGAAAAACAATGTAATTCTAAAGCAAGGTACAAGGTATTTAAAAGGCATTGTGTTTTAACCATTATAATACATACACATATGTATGTACATACCGTAATTTGCTTGTTTAATTTTTAGCTATTTTATATATGCATATGTATGTATATCTGGTGTTAATCACACACAGCTATCCAATTTTATGGCATCATTGTGTGATATATGTATTATTCTTTCTGCCCCCCAGTCTCCCAGTTAGTTAGTCAGTCTGATTGTTTGATTGTTTGTCTTTTTACGGATTATAAGTTTAATACATACAATATATTATTTACCTTTTTTGTTAACACATTTGATTACATGGTATAAACACTCAATATTTTGATTGTTCTTCAAATATTTTAATAACAGTAAGCGAATGAAAAACACTTGAATAAAGTTTTGTTTTTTTTGATGACCACAAGGAACCAAAGAGCAACCGAGCGACAGAGCAAACGAACGATGACAATGACGACGACGAAGAACGAACGGAACCTCAATCAACCCAATATGTCCTTAAACTTAACTTGGGGGAATATTGTATCTAAATATATATTTTCACACTTTGGTTATCACTTTAGTCTTCTTTTATATATAGTACTTATAGTACTTAGTAATAAAGTCTGTTTGAAACAAATCCAAACTTCAAAAAAATTCGAAATTCAACTCGGAACCGTAAATGTTAAGTTAACGTTTAACGCGAGATGATGTGGAACAAACGGAACAGATCGAAGCGGTTACGGTTATTATTAATTACAATATTGTGTTAGCACACGCAATCTTAGGTTGGTTGATTGTCGAATGATATTGATGATATTGAGATGAAGATGAAGATTATTTTACATTTAAAACCATTTGTTTGGTAATTTAACGAATATAGACTTATATATAAGTAAGCAAATCCAATAATCTTGCAATAGTTAAACTTGATGATGATGATGATGTCTTTGTTGCCAAAAAGGTAAAAACAAAAAAAAAACTCTGCTTCTAGTCCAGTGCGGTCATCAAATCAAATTTGATATCAAATCAAAATGCGTTGGCCGGCCAAATCGATCTATGTATGTATGAGTATGTAACAGTAATAATGACGACAACGACGAGGAGACAGACGCAAGTACGAACGTATATCAAAAACAATTGTATGCCGAATTGATCGAATGAAATATCGCGTTAGAATAATAATTGCATTTTTGTGTGAAATTCGAAGAAAAAAATTATATATAATATAAAATTGCAAATTGCAAAAGTTCAATTTGATATTTGTTGCTTCATAGGTTTTTCAGTCTTTGTACTTCTGGGATATAAAAAATTGTATACGCACTACTGTCACAAAAAAATCAAATTTTATAAAAATATAAGATAAGATTTGACATTAAAATATATACTTATGTGTATTATATACTAAAATTTTTAGAATGTATTTCATTTTGTTCATATAGTACTTTAACGAAGTTTACTGTAATTTCAAATTTTTTATTTAAAAAAATCAAACACAAAACACACAACACAAAATAAATCGCCTATTTGTGAAGAATGATTATTATAATGATAATAATGATGATGATGATTATTTAATTGTTGCTTGACATTTTTTTTTAGTTGTTTTTGAATTTCCCTTTAAGAACAACAACAATAATACCAACAACAACAATTATACCGTTTATTTTTCATTTCATCATCAACAATTTTCATAATTTCTTGTAATATACCATATAATAATAGTTAAAAAATCACTGAATCTTCTTACTTTTGTGTGTTTCTTTTTGTTTATTAAATTCTTAGTACAACGCGATAAAATACGCGTTAGTACACACAATACTAAAAATTATTGTATAAAAGAATATATTTTTGAAAAACTTAAATACAATAAAAATCAAATGGTGAGAAATATAAACGCGATAATGATTGCCTTCTTAAGAGTCGAACATGTGACGAGCAACTGACTAAAACGATCGGCAGCCTTGCGAAGACGACAAATTATTCCGTATTGAGAATTTTTGATGAGAGGCCGCGCTGCGTCTGCTGCCGCCTTCACCGAAGCTCTATACTCTGCTAGTAGTCATCATCATCGGAATCAAGCACCAATACCAACAACAACAACAACAACAACACAATTTATAAGGGAGCAAAACAACATCATCGCCATCGCATTCGCCAATATAGCAACAACATCAACAAACAGAGTGTACAGCAACAAGAGTATTGAAGAGTATTGAAAGAAGTAACTCACGTCACCCTTACCAAAAAACAAACAACAACAATTTGCTCAAGCAAATGAGCAAAAGCACAAGCAAGCATTGATCGTGCTACTGAGTGTAAAATCATATGGAGAGCAAAAGTCATTTATTTATTATACAAGGGAAAACAGTCTAGCCACACTACTAAGAGAAAGAATCAATCAAGAGAAAGCAAGAAAGAAAGGTGACTCTCTATAATATTGCATATTTGTTTTTCATTTGGTTTTGCATAGAAAATAGGAAAAATAGCCTACCTATTTGAATGAAAAAAGAAAGAGCATGAAATTTAATAAGAAAATTAACAAAGATGCGTTACAAAATAAAAAAAGTGGAAGAAAAATCAAAGAAAACAAGAAAAACAAAATAATAATAACGGGCAAACGAATTTTTGCCAAAAATTTGTTTTCGGCTATGCTATGAAACATTAGAAAATTAAATAATACATACCATGTGTATATACATATGTACATACATCATATATAAGACCTAGGATAAGATGCAAAATGTGTTTGTGTATTTTGTATTTTACTTGTTTACCAAAAAACCGCGTGGCTTGTAGATACATAAGTAGATAGATAGATTCGCACAACAACACCGCAACACCTACCTACATTGGACTCATTTTTTTGAAAATTTATTCCGTAACCCCCAAAAAAATGATTGTATGTGTGTGCGCGATTTGTTAATGAATCTACCGGCCGGCGGCACTCATTCTCTCTTTATACTCACATGCTCATCATGTATGATAAAAAGAGGCAAGCGTATTTTTGCGTTGATACTCGTACATCAAAAGAGCGAAAGTGTTAATTAAAATGTTTACTTAAACCTTATTTGCGTATCTTAAAATTTAAACGGCAAATTTTTAAACTACACACATCCATACATAGTACTATGTATTTATGTCAATAAATATGTATACAGGGTGCTACATCTAAATAACGATACTTTTATAACTTACAGTCATCACAACAACGCAATAAATTTTAATTAATCACTGAAATTGTTCTGATCATGGGATATTTTCAACTTATACATTATACAACGGGAATAGTTACAATACTGAGTGTCTATATCACAAGCTGAAGATATTCGTAGGCACTCACAAATCAAAATTTATGGCGTGATTTCTCATAGGACAGAAACGGCAACAGACCCAGACTCCTGTTTAACGTGCTGGGACTGTTCTTTTTCTGGTCTCTTTCTGCGGCCAGCAGCATCCATGGCTTGTGCGCAACACCATTCTGCACAGAGATCTCAATATGCCCACTGTGAGAGATGAAATCATGCAATGCTGTAACCGTTACCAGCAGAGGCTACAAAACCACACAAACAGGCTTGCGGCGGCCTTAACCCATGCGATCAGGCGACGTTGTTTAAAGAAGCTTCATCCTAATAACGGAAGGTTGCCACCTAGATAAATGTACACTGCGTTATAATCGCCCGACGTCACTATTCTACATAACCACAGCAATATTTTATGCTATTTTTGCGATAATATTATAATAAATAATTTAAAAAAAAACAAAAATCTTTCTGGTGCTGTGAGACTGTGCTACATAGCAGTTATCATACGATACCTCCAACTGACACAGTCATATCGAGTCCTATCCTTCACTTTATGATGGGAAATTGTTCTATATGTTAACTGATTGATAAAATTGTTCAGAGTATTGTAAGAGGTAAAACAATTACATCAAAAAAGAACATTAACAACAATTAATGGTCACGATATCTTATCTTACCAAAAGCTGTGTTTGAGGTGTTACAGGAAGTTTATATAAATCTTTTGACTTTCAACAAACCCACAACACACAAAGTCGGAGATGGTCAAATAAGCTTTAATCGGTAGCCGTATGAAATCCCAAACTTTTGATACACTTGGCAACTTTTTCACCTATTTTTAGAACATAACGATTTATGTGTGGGCTTTGTTTAGACTGCCCAATTTGATATATGAATCAATTGTTTATTCACCTTCTCAGATAACGAAAGTTTTATAATATAGATTTTATTACGTCTTGATGTAGTATATTCGTAGTCAAACAATTCATGTTTAATAATGTGGTATCTAATGAAGTTTCTTACATGCTAAAATTTATGGGGATCTATCAAATTGTTGTGATAATATTTACTTTTGAAAGTGTCGTTAACTAAGTAGATCATGCACCACCCTGTATACATTTTATTAAAAACGCAAATTTCTACGTCCTTGATCATTTTAGTGAAATGTTATCTATAATAATGTTGTTGTTTTTTTTTTTGTTTCTTAAACTTTTTAAGTATAATTTATATCTTTCACACGATAGTTGTGATGCAAGTAATGCGTAGAACCGTGCATTGAAGACCTCAGTAACACATTTCTTCCAACATACGTGTGTATATTCAAAGAAGTGCTGTATCATTTCTATGATAGATAGGATAGATAGGAACTCAAATGAAAGATAATAAATATTTAAATTATCTTCGTCTTTATATAAAATAGGACGAGAAAAATAGTTTATAATAGTTTCATTATGCTAAAATATAAAAAGCTCATTGCTACGGAGCTCCGTTTCTGTTTGTTCAATTATTGTATTTTTTATAGTTTAACGGTAGAAAAATGAGCAATGACTACAAAAATCACGCACTAACATCACGACGGTGGCGTAGAAATGAATGCCGGGCTACGCTAGTATAATATAATCGATATAGATTAGGTTAGGTTATGCAGGCCACTCGCAATTGTTCGCGAATTCACGCAGAAGCCTTAAATCCCATTGTGATGCCTGATAAAACGTGAAAGGGTAGTGACATTGTGAGGGGTGAGGCGTAATCCATTACTGTCCAAGGTTTATCTCAAAAATCACCCTCTGCATCAAAAACCAACCTGAGGTGTCCACGAACAGAGTCAGGTCTTCAAAAGACTTTTTGGGAAAATACCCAACTCCTCGAAGAACGGTTTTCCGAGAAACCGGGTTCGTCTACCAAGAAGAGAAGGTATTCCTCCTCATCTTCACAGCTACGAAACAAGCCATGATGTGGAACCTGCATCATGTGGGCAAACAGGCCGATAGTGCAGTGCCCCGTCATAGCTCACGTCAACGTCGGAGGTTCTATTTGGTTGATAGCTAGGCCAGAGTGTCCTAGCGACAGTACAGTCGGACTCATTTGCCCACTTTCTGCCAGCTAGATCTTCTTCCAGGCATGAGAGGATATCCTGTTATGATCTGTAAATATCGGCAACTGCTTAAGACACAGGCAGTACCGATCCTTTCCTAGCACACCGGAGTGACCCGGTTCCCAGATAGATAGAGTGTTGCCGAGCTTGATTAAGAGCTTTTACCGTGCTAAGTATGATTTTAACCTTAAAACTGTGGGCCAACAGAGCTTTGAAAAATTATCTTATCTTTATAATCGAGAAAAAAAACTTCAAAAATTTCTGGAGAATCAATATCAGCAAGTCGACAACATTATATGCTTGAGCGCATTATGCAGCGTCCTTATTATCCCGATGAGTATCCAACTTTCCCAGCAGGCTTGAAGGAACGTCAATACGGACGCAGTGGTAGCGTACCAGGTAGACGTGGCGGCATGACGCCACATGAATATGATCAGTATTATCGCGGTTTACAATAAAGTCCCCAACATGGGCCGCAAGGTGTAATGAATAGCACTTATCAGAATTTAGAGAGTGAGGATATTTATGGTAATATTGGAGGAGGAGGAGGAACTACACCACGGGTGCATTACAAGCAGCAGCACCAACGACCAGAGGTTTACGGCAATGATTCTCGAGAGCCACATGATGATCTTTATGCGAATCGCGCTTCCATTGATCTGGAATGGCGGCAAGGAGAGGCTATCAGAAGTTTATCTCAGAAGATCAAAAAACACAATTTAACATCTCTTACTTCGGAACACTAAGTACTTTAATCAGAAACTTGAAACCAGAAATTAAACTTAATACCTTTTCTTACTAACTTACAAATATGTATTCACAGTTACACAGTGACATATTATACCTTAAGCAAACTAGAAACATGCCTAGGGTCATGGAATAATAATTAAATGAATATCCTAAATGAAAAGATATTTTTCCGTGGAAATAAGAGAAGTGTCATTGAGCTTAGCGAACTGGCTTTAAATGTGTTACAAATCCAATCAAAAGTAGTTAGTTACAATGTTGTAAGGTGCTCCAAAATTTGCACTGCCTAGTAGTCCCTACAGGCCTCAATCCGGCTCTGCAGTAACATATTATCTAAAATTTTTAAGGTGTCTCTTATTACTATTTTTTACAGTCGTTACAGTTTTTGAATATAAAATGCAAGAAATCCGGCAAAGGTCAAAGAAAACATAGAAACAGATACAATTTTCTTAAGCAAATCGTCCTGCCACTTCCTATTGGAAATGCATTGACTATACGGCATATTAGAAAACGATACACTGTTATAAAGTGGTACCCAGAATTTTGGATAAAGACAAAATAGCAGATTATCAAAAGCTTTACGGCAGCGGAATGAGAAGCGTTTGGTAAGGTCTCTCATCTAAAATAATAAAATTATAATTAGTATTATCATAATCAGATCATGAATTTGCATCTTACCTCAATGTAGTTATACATGGCTAAATCACAAATAGCATGAGCATCACGCCAACGTAAATCTGTATACTTTTGAAGAGCATTTTCCAAATCAATATTTGGTTCGTTAAGTATGGACATCAGTAAAGTACAATCTTCCATCCCGGCATTCATCCCTTGACCATAATAAGGAACCATAGCATGGGCAGCATCTCCTAGTATGAGTGCGTTGCTACCCAAATGATATGGATGGCACTATAAACGATAATTGTAATGAGATTTTTTAAACAAATATTTAATTTCTATTAATTCTGTTACCTTTACTGATATTAAATGTTGAGGTTTTGATTTAAAAAAATCATTTATTAATCTTTCTTTTCCAATCAATGAAATAGCATCCGCAAAATATTGTTGGAAAAATTCCAAGAGATCATTAGCATTTTTAATCTGGTCAAATACCTTAAAGGGCATTGACAATGTTACCGTAAAGGATTTGTCTTGATTGGGCAATGCTATCATCATGAATGAATCACGAGGCCATATATGTAAGTAATTTGCTGGCATTTGGAATTCATCATTTTTTTCAGGTATACAAAGTTCCAAATATCCATGTTCAATATATTCCTGAGAGTAATTAAATCCTGATGACTTAATCATCTGTTGTCGAACCTGGCTAAATGCTCCATCACAGCCAACAATTAGATCGGCCTTAGCAATTTCTATTTTATCAGATCCAGGTCTAGAAATATACTTTGATTATTATATATTTATATTAAATATTGTGTGATTAATAATTTACCTCTTGAATTTCATAATTCCATCCGTAAAGTTCAAAGAAGACAGTTTATGACCAAAATGATGTTTTATATTTGGAAATTTTTCACCAGCTGAAAGTTTGGAAACATTTATTTATGTATTTATATTTAATGTATTATGCATTATAAAAATTTTTTACCTGTTAATAGAATTTCGTTGAGTTTCTTTCTGCTAACCGAATATAAGCACTGATTCGTACAAGGATCATAGAGAACTATAGTTGTAGATCCCTTAAGATCGTGTAACATTCTTCCACGCATTGGTATTGCTGTAGATAGTACTATTTCTTCAAGCCCCACTTCGGCCAATGCTTTGCGACCTCGTTGCGATAGGGACAAGTTAATACTACGACCTTGCTATAAATTTACATAAAATATTAAATTATTATTTGATGTAACTGTTTAGAATATCTTATATAAATCAGTTGTCAACGCATTGGGTGATTGGGTTTTTTGTCGATTTTGGTTGGTAATTCTGCTTTCGGGATTATAAGGCCTTATGGTACAATATAGTTGATGAAAAAACTTACAGCAAGTTCTGTTTTCCTTATATCCTCCCGGTATTCATATAGATGCACTTCATTGCCTAAGCGAGCCAAGTTGAGGGCTGCCAATGAACCGACCTGGAATTATAAACAACAAAATAAACAATTGTATCCATTTATTATTCTAAAAGTAAAGAAATTGTAGAACTAAGGTCAAAGTTTCCATGACAAATTCTAATACTTTGTACTTATATATATACTTTCAAGACCCAATAAACTTGTTAATTTTACCCATCATCATTTTGAAGAAGGCACACGTGTATGTACAAGATATTATCTCATAGTACAAATTGTGCAACGAATGGTCGTCGTTATCTAAAGCAAACTTATGATTCTTGTTTTTGTGATAAGAAAACACTTATTTGAGATAAAATTTTAACATATCTTTTTAAGAATCCATGCACATACAGTACTACATATTGTAGATAACAGGAATCTAGCCAGGTTTTTATCTAGCAAAATGATTGTATTAAATTTTTGGGACTGAACCCTAAAACATTATTCTTTTATATCTTTATGTCAATTTGTTATTCTTTTTATTTATCTTTCGCTCTTCTCACTGGTTACAGTATGTAGTTAGAGCCATAGATTTTATGAGATTGGACGAGATACTTATATTTAATCTTAAGCAGACAAACCTAGAGGAAACTTACCATCTGATAAAGTTTATAACCAATAAATTTAAATAGTGTATCTTTTTATCTCAATATATGTTTAGTTTGAATTGAAGGCCTTAGTGATAGCACAATATATACGAATTTTATATATATTGAATTACGTTCAATAAAATAATTTGAAACTGTGGTATATTATCAGTGATTCTCAACTTTTATTTGTATTACGGTAGCTTTTAATGATATGAAAATTTCAGAGCAACCAAAATAAAAATAAATAATTTATTAAGAAAATAAATAATTTATTAAGAAACTTGTCCTGAAAAAGGCCAAAATTGATTCCTCTTAAGTCTGCGGAAATTATCCTTTTAATTTGGATTTGAGATTCCTTGCAACTGGATCCAAAAACCTTTGGTACTAACCTTGTAATACGTGCGACTCTTTGACAAAGTCAGTACTCTTTGGAAATCTCGCGACAAATGAGTGGAAAATCACTACCCTAGTGCACTTGTTAGTTTACTTACCAAACCAGCGCCAATAATAGCCACGTTTCGATGAGATTCCATGGATCCATTACAGTCCGAAGATACTTGAGATGACATTTTTAGTTTGTTATTTATTTTTCCAAAGTAAATTGTAATAAAAAATTATGCTAATGAAACCAGACCAAACGTTTCGAATGTTCAAAAAAGAATGAATACAAAACCACAGAACATATGAAGATACTTCATTTGCAACCATAGAAACATTCAAACAGATTACACATATTAAGTCCATACTTATATTGTATACATATGTATCTACTCATTTATATGTACTTGTATTTATCAGCATACAAATGTAGGTAAAAATTGTTTGTATGCATATTCGAAAAACGTGATAGTTTGATGGGAAGGTATTGTATTTACATACATATGTGCAAGCATATGTACTATATACTATATAGATACGTTACTGGTCTCTACAGATAATTCAATTCATTAATTCATGCATTTCTTAATGACTTTTCAATGAAGCCATATATTTCACTCACTAAGATTCAATACAGAAGCAATACGTTCGCCGGTTTGTTTACCTTTTCCAGGTCAATTGATAGCTTATCAAATATCATTTTAACCACATCAACAACTGCTATACTCCTGAACTAACGTGCTTAATCGTCCAAGGTCGTTCCCAGAGGTCACCTTCAACCTCTAAAACGAACCTGAGGAGTCCACGAACTGAGCCAAGTCGCCAATAGACATTTTGCCAAGCTACCCAAATCATAGAAGAACTGTTTCCAGAGATGGAGAGTTTGTCTACCAAGAAGAGCAGGGCAGTCACATAGGAGGTGTTGGATACTCTCCAGTTCCTCCTCAACTTCACAGCTACGACATAAGCCGTGATATGGAACATGCTTCATTTGGGCCAACAATCCGATTGTGCATTGCCCCATTATTACTCCCATCATCATCCGAATCCTTTTCTTGTTAAAATGTAGGAGCTCGGAGGTCCTTTTTGGTTGGTAGCGATGCCAGAGCTAGTTTTTTTTAGAATTAGTTCTCATTTTTAACTGTTGTTATCCAGATCACTCAGAACTTTTATAATACAAGTAGATACTAGGGCGTTGTTCTGCCTCTTCTTCCCAAACATTTATTGAATACTGATTGGTGGTTAGATGTAACATCTGTACAATCAATTCTCGTTAAATATTTTAGAAAATCCTCTTTTTTCTCGTCATATTATATTCACCTTTTTCCTCGTCTTCTTCTTTTGCGAGCATAATTGAGTAAATTCATGTTGTTGGTTTTTATTTCATACACATATACATGACCAAAGTCTCTTCATACATTTCAAGAATTAGGGTCTTTTACTCGTTTATCTTGTAAAAAGGAGGATTAGATTAAATTTCTAAGATTACAGGACTTGACGAAGGAAGAGTTGAGTTCTAATGGTGTCAAGTTTTGTGCAATCATCCATAAGGTGTTTGATTGACAAACTCTTACTGTTGAATTGGCAAGGAAGACAGCTTGTACTGCCGGGAGTTAGTTGGGCGAGAGTGCCGCTCTCAATCGGACAAAAGTTCAATATCAAAACTAACATTCATTCAGTAATAATAACAAAGAGTTGTAAAGCATTTAATGCTCCGAAATTAGAACTTTAGGTTGTAAATTTGAGTGAGTTTTATTTTCCCATTTTCGATGAGAAATTTTCACGTCTTATGTTTCGTATTTTCATGTTTCCATAAAAATAATATACGTACATAAATGCATAAATGGGATTCTCCAAATAAAGCTTGTGGTGCTCTTACTTCATGGATAGGTCAGAAGAGGCAATAGACAATTGTAGTTCTTATTGCTTTACACAGTTTTCTATCAAATGAAATTGAAAATGAATAGAAAGAAATTCGAGTTACCCAAATTACAAAGTAATTCTAATATGTGAGTTTCTCCAGCACTAAAATTAATAATGTTTTGTTACTCTCTATTAAAAATGTCTTGTTTTAAAATAATTTAAAAGTAACTTCCCTCAGTATTCGTTTATTTCAGTTTCATTGTTCCATTTCATTCGTTCCACACAAAAAATCAAAAATTTTGTAAATACGATGCTATCTTAGCAGTAATGAGAACAATCTAAAATGGAATCTAACAACAATAAATCATAATTGCTCATGTTGTAGAGAAAGAGGAAAATTATGTTTTTATTCATAAACAAGTTATTTAACAAATAAATATACGACCATATATAAAAGAATCACAATGTCATTGGTTGCCGATTATTCAGATTCATCGAGTTCTGACTCATCTAATGAATCAGATGATGAACGAACGGATAAAATAAATTTGTAAGTAAATTCAGTTTGTTTTAGACAATTTATTAATGTATTAATTACTATGTATGTACATTAAAGATCTGAATCATCAAAGAAGAATCACGAGCCCAGATTGCCCAGTGCAAAAACTATATTAGAAAGTAATACCAAGACCAAAGGAATGGTGTTTAATAATCCCTTTCTGGAAGCAGAAATCGCCAAGACTGCTGCCTTGGAAAAACACGTGAAGATGGTTAACAATGACACTCATCAACTGCAGAAAAACGGTCGCAAGATATGTTGGAATTATCGTAAAGGTCGTTGTCGTTTTGGTACCAATTGTCAATATGCCCATGACTCGGATCTTAATGAAGTTGGTAGTATTACAATAAATGTTCTTCAGCATAAACACTTACAGATTGTGTATCTTGCTTCCAGGTCGCTACACCTCCTGTTAATACTAATTCTAATGTTGATGCCAATACTAGATCTGCTACCAAACGCAGCCATCCGGCACCAAATAACTTCTCGTCGCATCAGAGTAAACGCCTTAATAAGGACAACAGAATTAAATAGTTCCAGCTTTTGTATGGCGTATTATGCAAGTGACGCCTAAAGCAGAGTTACAGCTTTTAGATACTTGAAGCAATCGATGAGAGTCTTCGAAATGCACTTCATCATTGTCATTACCGCCAACGTCTCCATCGATATTCTCCAGTGGAACAGTTTCTAAACACAGACGCATGTGTGCAATTGTTTGCCAGTTAGAGCCAAGCATGGAACGCCACCGCCGCCGCCTGTCCAAAGTATCTTTGCCATTAGACTGCGAATAGTCTTCATCATAGTCAGAGTCGTCGAAATCTTCAGTATTTTTTATATCTAAAACAAAAAAAATTGCCTTTAACTTCTTAATCCACTTAATATTTATAGTAAACTTTGTTACCAGCACTTTTGTTCTTGGTATCATCAGATAATAGCAAATTTCCCAAAATAAATGATATATAATATTTTGAGGCTAACATACGCATGAGCATCATAAGTTTTACCAATAGTTTTTTGCATTCACGGCGCTCCTGATTACTTCGATAATCAAGGAAAACTAAGGATATTGAATCAATAACAATAAGTTTAATATCTGCTACATCTTCGTTATTTGTTGCTAATCTTTGTAATAGATCTTCCAAAGTATCAATGATTTCTTCGGCACTACTAACAAAGTCCAATTTTATAGATTGCAAAGCGAGTACACACTGAGAATTATCATGTTGACGGCATCTAAGCATTTCATAAATCCGAGCTGGCAAAATATTACGATTTGTATCAATAATGTAAACTGCACCATTGTAATTACTGACGAAATTCACAGCGACAGTCAATAGAAACTCAGTCTGTCCAACATCCACAAGACCAGTAATTTCCCAAATGCAACCAGACATAAAATGCGCATTACTATGTGATAATAATTCATCCAATCTACATAGAAATAATAAAGCATCAACAATTTCCCAAAGTCATGTAATTAAACTTACGCTTTGATTCCAGTTTGATAGACAAGTTCATTGGCTCGATGTTTTTCATAGAAACAAAGCATAGATATCGGTTTTGGACGCCATTGAGCAACCACATCCTTCTTTATTTGAACAACCTTTTCAGAATTAATATGTAGCAGCTCACTTAGCTTGTCACAGTCCTTTTCCAATAAATCTCGAATGGTAAATATTTTATTTTTTGACAACAAGTTAATTAAATATTCTGACAAATCCTTGCCATGAATGGGTGCCAATAATTGACTCATTTTGTAAGAATTTCTATTAATTTTCTCATATAATACTGGTACATAAATAATCCTATGGATGATCAGTTCATTATGTAGAGCACCATCTTATTTGTTTAATCTTTAGTGAAGCTACTTACAATATTTTGGTCAAAACAACAACAAAGTCGAGTAGTGTATGAAATCAAACCAATCTGTTCGCGCTTTTTTGACATTTTGCTTTGTTGTCTTTCTTATTTTTGTATATTCTCTTTCAATTTTGCATTCTCGCGCGTTTTGCGTTGCATTCATGGGCGTAGCAAGGGAGCGAAACAACACAAGCGTGAGAAACGGCAAATAAGTAAATATGCTTAAACTAACAAAAACCGATTTTATATTGCATACTATTATATGAATAAACTGGACAAATCGCTCTTAAACAGGAAGCTCTTCTTCTTTTCTTAAATTTGGCATATCCAGCAACAAATTGTATAATAATAATAATAATAGTCTTTGTTGGTACAACCTTTGGATGAACAAATATATAAGCAATCTCTCAGAGTCACAACTTTGCGATATGTAGAAAAATAATGATTTGTTTTTCCCTACCATTTAAAACTTCTCTGGGTGTTACATTGGCTCTACCATTACTACAACTGCAACAATAGAGAAATCTTTCAGTACCAGACTTGGCTGCGCTCAACAATGTGAGAATCTGGACTTGTGATTTTAATGCATACATATTATGTATTTCATACTTCGTTGTTTTAAATGTGTAACAGCATAGAAGGAGATATCTGCGACCACATAAAATATATGGTATATACTTTTGATACTCTTCACTCATTAGCCGAGTCGATATATGTAGCAATGTCCATCTGTTTGTTGCTATGCAAACTAGTCTTTCAGTTTTAAGGTTAGCATCATGAATAGGTACGTATACCTGTTGCAGGTATGAAGTACATAAGTATGTATATCGGAATGGGCCGGATTGGACTCTATCATATGCATAGCTGTCATAGGAATGGATTGGTCGAAAACTAAGTTCTTGTATACTCTTTTTTTAATATTTAAATAACATTATAGTACTACGCAAAATATATTCTGTTTACCCCCAAAATGAAATCCTGGCTACGACAATGAATTATTTTAAAATTTAAATTTAAATAAAAATTGACATAGCTTCTAGGGATTGTGATTGAACTTGTCAAAAAAGATCTAGCGGAGAGAGAGATCACTTCAAATGTCAGAAACCATACGAAGCAAGTTAAAAAGAGAATTGACACTAATTTATGAATCCATTTCTAATTCATTTCGCTAGAACGCAAAAACTCAGTACCATTCATTTCTGTATACAACAACAGCAAAACACATCGATCAATCGCTCATTATGCTCTTTTCCACTATCTTCCTTCTTGTATTGCAATACATACTTTGGTATTCATTTTGCTCTCGTTTCGTAGAAAAACAAACAGCCATACATACAGAGGTTCTTGTTCTAAGAAAAGATGTGAATATATGCATTAGATGTACGCACAGTCTATCTCTCTCTCTCTCTCACTATATAAGTATATGCAAACATATACGCACTCTCTCCCTCTCTGTCTTAACTGTTCCCATAACGGGACATTAGCAACGAAAGAATGCAAACGAAACATACAGAAAAGAAGCAAAGAAAAAGTAACCAAAGCGAACTACGATTGATATTGCTGCATGAAAGAAAAATTAAACTATGAATGATATGCAAAAAAATTACTATTATTTTGGAAGATTTTTATAAAAATATATTTACAAAATTTATATCTTAAAATTAATATATTAAATTTATTTGTTGTAAAGAATAAAAATATATGTGATCCAAGAGTAGTCAGATTAGCTTTATGTGTAACGATAAATTGACAAAAAAGCGCATAACTAATTATTGAGAAATATTGTAACGGTTTTCTGCAAAAGCAAACGAAGATATAAAAATAAAAAATGTAAGAAAAGAAGAAGTTGCAATAAAAAATAATATACACATATTTGTGTATTTGCGTTTAATGCAATTTGTGTAGGTATCTCTCTACCTCTCTCTCTCTGTCATCCTCCTTGTGTGTATCTATTCAAAATTGAAGCTGAAAAGGAGGAAAAAAAAATGCTGAAATGCGCAAAATAAAAATTTGATATAATAAAAATAAATTCATCTTTTTCTCTGTTTATGTGTTTAGTAATAGATTAATTTGTTGTAATGTACTCAAATTTCAGGCCGGAAAAAGTGCAATACGCAAAATAAATTTCAAACGTATTGCATCAATTTCGGCCTAAGATTATTTATACCAAATCGCAAAAACACAATTAAATTCACTTCAAATTTTAATTTAATAAAATGTTTATGGTTGATGAAATTGCATCAAAATTTACAGGCCAGGGGAGTGCAATATGAAATTGAAAATAAAATACATATTGTCACTGCCCTGAACCCGAAAATTAAAATGTCCTTTTGTTTCTATTCTAACCTAATTTTTTTTTTTTTTTTGAATACACGAAAATTTGTAAGGATAACACAAAGAAATTAAAATATGAATGAAATTTGAGACCTACGCGTCTTTTCCTTTTTTTAATGAACCGCACTTCACAAACACTTGAATTGAAATGATCGGAATGTCGCGAAAATAAAATGCTAGTCAACAATTATTTGAATGCTGCCATATTTCGCGAACAAAAGGGATAAAAGGAAATTGCCGCCTTGTCGCCTGCAATTCACAGGGCAGGTAAAGTAAATTATGTAGTGTTGCACAAAGTATTGATAACAGCGAGAAATTTAAATATTTGAATTTGAAATTTAACGTTCGATATTGTTGTGCAACTGATCACAATATTCGCAAGATAGAACTAGAACTTGGCAACTGACATGCTTTGCGCATATAGATAAGATTCTGATTATTAAGAAAAAGCTGTTCAAACTAGGGTATCTTTTTAAAAGTAAACTGTATGAATACTTTATTTATTTTTTTTTTGGAAATGAAAGAACATTGGTTCCAGCTATTAATGATAGAGACCCTCTCTGCCAGCTCGGCAAGCTACCAATATTTTGCATAATGATTGATCATTTAGAAATATTTGCCATAATGATGGTTCAATTATTGATATTTGCTCAGTGAGCTGTCGAAACTTTATTCTTCAAGAAAGTCTAATAGTGTTCTTCATGAAATTATTCGATTGCCATGTTGAACCGTAGTTCACTTGTGCATCGATCCATGTTAACTAACCGGTATGTCTTTATGGACTTTATACATGACAAAACATTGGTGTAATCTAGTCCTTATAAAACAAATGACGGAAAATTTAATAAAATACCTCAAATTTGAACATCCTCTATAGTGATGCAAGGTGCATAGATCGACATAATTGTATACTACAATAATTCTAATCAATTTACATAGATGGAATCAAAAATGCTGAAATTGTTTGGAAATTTAATTTTACTTAAGCTAAACTCAAAGTGAAATCTTACCAACAACATACATCGATTAATATGCAAATTTAAAACCAAGTGTGACTACCCCAAATGAAAATAATATACCATAGAAGATGCCAATTTTTTTGTTAGAAGATTAATATGGTTATTGAGTCCATCTAAGTACTTTGAACTGACTAATTTAATAACTTCTTTGATCTGCTTAACTTTAAAATCTCTATGATGAGTAGAGTAGTGATCAGCACGTACCATAATGCTTCTGCTGGCATTGGTGTGGAATTTCTACACTGAAATTACTGGCGGTACCCCACACCCAATAGCTGGACACCATAAGTCCATAAGACTGGTTTGAGAATTGTGTTATAAACTAATATTTAGTGTGTCAATCATAAGCTTAGACTTACATGAAAGTCAATTTGTTTAACATGAACACCTGTCGTAGAGACTTAATATCACGGTGTCGAGCACAGGGATTGATAGACGTCAATCAACGTCCCCTTGGATATATATCCGCAGGTGCCAATCTCAAGCCATACCTATTTTGGTCGTAAATCTCATTCCTTGGTTAGGAACAAGGCCTATCTAAGCGCTTGCTGCTCTGTGGATCACAGCACCCGGTTGTATAATATAACTCCACGTCGAGCTCACACTTTACCCGCATTTGGGTACAACCAGAAAAAAGCCTATAGTCAGACTTCGTACCCGAGGTACTGCCAATTTGAACCCCAAAAGAGTTCGTGGGTTGGTGTCCCAAAAATCGAACATAGCTTACTGGAAAAGAATGTAGGCAGAACCCACAGATGGCACAGTATACACTATATTCATGGATATAGCTTTTTCACTGTTCGGAGCGAGGTCTATTCCTACCTCATCTGTCAATGCAGCAATCATTAGATCAATGATCAAAACGTATTATGTCACCACTATCACAAGGACTTTAGCGAATGGATCGTAGGCTGAGACCGCTACTTTTCCAAACGCCCGTGTACCAGAAAAAATACCTTTGATCAGGTAGCGTGACAAAGTCACTACCAGTACAGCTCCATGTAGTTCAGGGACTGGTGGAGAAGGACCCGACTTTGTCAGCTAAGGACCAATCAACTTATCTTTTAAGATACAATGTACTACATCTAGTGGTGAACACAACTATAACCTCAGATCTTAGTCACCTATTGTTGATTTGAGTACATAGAGTTTGTATGTACTGCAATTTTCTAAATTTGGCTGTAAAGGATCAATCAGTCTTTCATTTTGCATACAGTCTGCCTGCAGAGGTACAGCAACTATAATAGTTAGAAAGGCAGTTTTAAATGGTGACTACTCTTGACTCTGAAAGATTTTCTATTAGATATCTGCAGGACTATGTCATGATCATTCAGATGTACTGCGATTTTTTTACTTTCAATCATCCTGCCAAGGTAACAGCAATTAGAACAAACAGAAATGCAGGACTAAACCCTCTTAAGTCGGAGTTCACTGAATCCTCTTAAGTCTGAGTCCACTGTAAACCAGTATGTCTACATTTTTCGATTCAACGGAATCTTAAGATCTCCAGTTGTTCTTGACGAACCAACGAATGATAGCTAGCCAGGGCAGGAGGTTTGATTGCTATCTTAGACAGGCAGCTTTTCACTATATATCGAATGCACCCAAAGGCCTTGTGGCTCATTGTGATGCCTAAAAATGGTGTTAGAGAAGGAAACCAAAGCACGTTGTGCTTCCTTCAGCAATCATTTCAGACTCAACATGGCCTACCACGCGATATTAGCAACGACTGCTCTTGTTTTCAAGCGCGACTGCTATACCGTTTGTTTCAGGCACAGATTAGTGGATGTTAACTGATATGCAGAAGTATGGTATACATAATCATATCATGTTTATTACAAAAAAATTATTCAAAGTCAAATAACTAATAACAAATTAGAGAAAAACACATATTATATACAACTCTATTTACTTGTTTACCACATGCATTTAATGCATTGGCTCTGGATATTCTACCGAACTGAATTTCATATTAAGTTTTTGATTCAGTTCCAGCAATTTTGGTTTCATCTCCTCCAACTGCGCAGTTTTCATTTCCATTGCATTCTGCAGGAGCAAACGTCGATCCTTAATATTTTGCATGTTATCACGATTTGCCTTGTTTTTAGCTAACTCTTCAGCGATTTGCTTCTCTTGTTTTTCAATCTGTGTTTTCATGAATTTAATACTGGCATCTTTGATGCGCAGGCGTATGGGTAAAGTGCGTTCCGATGGTGTCAATTTGTGTACATCCCTTTAAAAATAGAAGTTAACACAATGAATAGATCTTAAGATATTACATTGTATTGCATTGGTACCATTTGGTCCCTTCGTGTTCCTTAAAACGTTCCTTGAGCACTTCTAACATTGTTAATTTCTTCTCCACATCATTTGTTTCAAAGAAATAATTGGTCAATACATTCATGTAGTCAACCATTTTTGGCCTTAGCTCATCAAGCATTTCGGTGGCATTTAGTTCAGAACCTGCTTGACCACGCAAGATTTGTGAGAATGGTTCAAATTGTTCTGGTCTGCAAAAACGAGTTTAAAATTAATTAAAATAAAAAATAGAGTTCCTTAGGCGGACACAAAATATATTTACCGCAACTGATCGAAAACTGCTTTAAAGGCCTCATTATATGCACTTTTTGCCTCATCTACGACTTTGCAATGTCGCTGGAAGGCAGCTTCATTTTCAGTATTTTTATTTGAGGTTTCCTTGTCCGTTTGCATTATTATAAATTATAATTTTACTTTAAATTAGAATTTGCAATCAAAGTGAAGCGCAAATATGTAGTAGTGTTGGTAAATATGCCAAGTCGATCGCTGATCATCAGTGTGAGAAAACCAAATGAGTTTATATTTACTCAATTAATCAAGCAAACTGATGATCATTACTGTACCAATTTATTCAAAATAAATTTACATGTTTTAACAAAAAAAAAAAAAGAAAAAATTTAATTTCCAACAGCAAATTTCCAACCGGATGTTTTATAATGATGGTAACAAATTATAATCAGTGCTGCAAATGAACAAACAAATATTTTTAGTGCTGTAAAGCACACAAGCTTGCAAAAAATCCACACTAATCAGCACTGCTTGCGCCATTTTGCAGTGTTTTTTTCCGCCGCATAATTTTCGTGTGTTTGTGCAGCATTCACAGTTAAAAGTTTCTATTGATACAAAGTATTCATTTTGGTACAGTGGAAATTGGGAAAACCTGAATCAATTGCTTCTTCATTTAATTGTCAAAATTGAGAAAGAGTGTTAAAATTGATTGTTAAAAAAATATACAATTTGGAACGTTTGCGTATATTGTAAATTTTGTTTTGAATTAATCAGTACAAGGAGAAAAGTAAAAACTACAAGGGTAAGTAGCGGCGAAGTGACGCGCTAAAACACAAGTGTAAAGATAGAAAAGAACAAATTTATATAGACGACGATGAAATCCTTGTCGCTAGTGAAACAACATAAAATTGAAGTGATAATGTTCTTGTAAATGTATTGACAAATGTGTGAAAATTCTATATGATGATAGGATAAAAAAATATAGAAAGAAAGCAAGCAAAAATTCTATTTTTGCAAATTAAATTTTATAGAATTTTGTTCTGTTCTCGTACAGGCGAGCGAGGCATGCTTTTGCTTGCATTATTGCGCGTCCGTTGTTGGCATTGTCGCTCGTGAATTATTTGACCGCGCGCATTTTCTATACCGACCGACGGACCACACTTTTCATGTCTTAGTCGCCTTGCTTTCGCTTATTTTCTTTGTTACATTCGCCGCCGCCGCCGCCATGAGCGCAAGCATTCTCGAAGTCATCGTCTTTGCTTTCGTTCTTCGTTCTTTCATAGGCTGGTGCTGGCGGCGGCTGATAGTCAAGTTTGTTGTTTCTGCCTGACTGCCCTGACATGATGATGATGATGGTGGTATGGTATACCGCGTGTTTTCAACCACCACCACCACCATCATGTTTTGCCAGCTTTTCTTTTGTGTATGTTTATTTTGTTTTTCTCTTTGATTTCTCACTTCGTTCGTTTGTTCGTTTTAAACAAATTTTCTTGAGTGCCGTACTCTTCTTTTTGTCACACGTTTAGTTTAATTCACAACTTATTATTATTGTGTTTCGTGCTCTCGCTTCATTTTCTTACTCTCCGCCACTCTCTTAGTTTACTTTTCCGGCTTCTACAATAATTGATTTGATTGAGTGAGAACAGCGTGACAAACTATTTATTGTTCTCGTTTCTCTTCCGGCCCACAACTAGAGTCAAGTAATGGTCATTGTTATTCATTACGCTTATCACGAGTCTCTGTGATTATTGAGAGACTTATCATCATCTCCACTATTCTGGGTACACTTACTACAATATAAATTTAATAAAATTTAATTTTCTTTTTACATTGATGATTTTGAGTTGCTTGCTTGAGCTTGTGATGAAGTCAGAGTCCCACGCTTCTTGTGACTTAATAAAAGTTCATTACTCTTTGCTCTCCCAAGTATTTTTCTCTTTAATTTAAAGTAAATCATCCGAAAAAAATCTTGTTAACCTATAAATGTAAATCTTAGTTGCTTTGGCCATATTAAGACGGTAAACAGTAAAGCAAAATCATTAAAGTATAAATCGTTTGTTATTTGTTATGCCTCTTGTTTGCCATTCAATTAACAAATCATCCGTTTTTAGGCTATTTTAAATATTTACGAAATTTGTTTTTAACAAATGTTTTTTTTTTCAGTTCTTATAAGAAGAAAAGAGTTGAGTTGTTGTTTCTTCATCTTCTTCAATTTTGTTTTTTTTTTATTTATTTATTTAGTGTTGTTGTTGCTGCATGTGTTTGTTTTTGTTAAAATTGCTTTTAGCATCATTTCATGATTATCGTCATCCCATCGTCATTATTTGTTTTGTATTTAAGTTGAGCTGAGGTGTGACTATCGGCAGGCAATATCGTGTGTCTTCTTTTCGATTTCGCTTTTTATTTAAACTTGTTTCAAAATAATTGTTGTCTTTTTTTTTATATAATTTTTTGTGTTAACATCATTTTACCTTTTAGTTTCTAGTTGAGCCTGTTGGTTGGTTAGTTGATTGGTTGATATGGTGGATTGGTGGGTTAATACAAAATGTTTAAAGTTAGAGGGAGTGAGGTTGGTTGGTTGTATGCTTTATGGTGTCTTCATCTCATGTGCTCATTGTATTTTGTGTGACTTTGAGTTTTTGCCTAACAATAAAAAACAAGAAAAATAACAAATTTAGTATGCAAATTGAATTTTTATTTTATTTTGTGATTATATTCATAATTTTTTCATCGCATTGTTCTTTCTGAATTGTTTAACATGATTATTTAAATTTTAATCAAAATATTTTTCTAAGCTTAACTCAAAATGAAGGTTTGTCTGTGGGGTAGTTTCTTTTTATCTTACAAGTCTTGAATACTATAAAACAGACGAATTTTTAGTATCAAAACACTTTTATAGTATCGGAATGTGTCGAATTATGTTTCATAAGACAAAACCAGAAAGAAGATTATCATTGGCTATGCGACAGATGTAATACTCTTCACGCTCCTCCGGGTTGCATCCAACCGAACGGCGATAAATGTCAGATATCAGATATGCTTCTTTTATTAGCATCACTATATTTCCTCTAAGTTACAGTTTGAGGATCAACAACTGTGTTATTATTATATTGTGAGCACAGTTTGAGGGGCACAATAAAGTTTTGTATGTGCTTTGTTTTTTAAATTTGGGTGTGTATGGTACCCTCCTGGTACCCCTAGGATCTTGAAATTTATATGGTTGATGAATGTTAATCAGAAACTTATAGTGTCCATATTTGAGTTCGATATGTCAAAAAAACAAAAAAGTTTTTCTAATAAGAACATGTAGATATGTATGTGAGGTACCTCTCCTAGTTGTCCGATTTGGATGATTCCGACAAATGTACAGCGTATGGTAAAAATAAACATATGTGCAAAATCTCTCTAGTTCAAAAACTGTGGGACTAGTTTGCATACATACAGACGGACAGACGGACATGGCTTAATCAACTCGTCTCATCAAGCTGATCGAAAATATATACACTTTATATGGTCTGCTGTCTCCTTCTGTGTGTTACGAACTTCATGACAAACTTATACATAATACTATTCACTCTCGTGAAGAGTATAAAAACTCATTTAAATATTGATGCGGCTGTTGTTAATACGGATGCCATTCCGTTTAGTTCTCGAGTCAATACCAATATATCAATAGTCATACAGTCTGATGCACCAACACTTTCACAAATCAACTCGTATGGTGTTGAAATCAATGATATACAAGTAATTGAATTCATTAACAAAGACAGTGTGATAGACTAGATTCGTCTCAATGAGTCTGCAAAGCATAACAAACAAAATGAGTTGAATAAAAGACTCTTTTTCATGAGTTGGTTTCATAGTGTGGACAGTGTGATTGCCGACTGTTAACATTCTAATATGAATCGATTATTTAAATGGAAATTCTTTGATTGTAATTTGAAGCCAAGAGACATTCATGAGTATTCAAATGTCAGAAAATGATAATTTCGCATATTTTGTGTATAACATGTATGTTTATTCAGAAATGTGGAGTTCTTTCGTATAAATATGGGATAGGATAGGATCGACAGCTCATTCTGAACCATACGACTAATTGTGTGTAATGCGTTGTTTGGACTTTTCTTAACATCAGAGTTCGCCTTCGACTATATTGAACCTTACAAACTGGCATTCTAGAAACAGGGTTGCAATTTTGTTGTATTCTATTCTAATATGAGAATCCACTTTGATTTGTTTACAATGGCAAATAATTACAAATTATGAATAACAAATAATAAAAGATATAAATTTTGCTTAACACACACAGATTGCGAAGAGAGAAGAGCATAGTTTTTATCTTCTGATAAATAAATCTAATAAAAATCCCCAATTGATAAGAACCATCGCTTCATGATGATAGAATGTAAAGATAACATACTAAAAACCATATTGTGTTAAAGAATATTACAAATTCATAAGCTTAGACAGTGTCATTCTGATTGGATTATATGACAAACTTTTCTAACTTCCCTCGTTCGATTGTGTACCTATTGATTCCAAATATGAACAGCAGCAGCAGCAACCATTGTTTAGTTTCATTTACGCTACACTGCTATTTATGCAATGCAAAATGAAGCATAGAAACAAAACAATGCAATGCAATGCAATGCAATGCAATGTAAAGTGTTACAGCATCTTGTTGTTTTTGTTCAGCGAGATAACTACAATGACATACATACATACATACATATTTGTATGTAATGCTATTGCTATTTATCTACAATATCTATTGTAACATATACAAGATATGTGATATTCATTTATTTATTTATTTGTTATGATGTTTTGCTGATTTGTTGACATTGAACTGAATTCTTGGACAATAAATTATTTAAAAATGCAATAATAAAAATAATAAAATACAAAAATATGTTTTCTTTCTTAATTTACAATTTTCTGTATACATTGTATTTATTGTTGTTGTTGTTGTTGTTGTTGTTTTTGATTATTTTTTTCTATTTTGTATCTTTCATACTTACCATTCTTTTTACAGATACAATTTATATAAATAACTTGTAATTGTTGTTCTTTTGAGAGTGTGTTTGTATAAACAAAAAATCAAGAAAATTTCAACGCTCGCAAACATGACGAGTAAGTATTTGATGCCAAAAAAAAAAAATAAAATAAATACAAAACATAAAAACACGAAACTCAATAAAATGTCTCAAAACACAAAAATTTTATGTTATATGAATTACTCATATAAATATGACAAAAAAAAAAAAATCTAATAAAAAAATAGAAAGAAAGGAGTGTGCGCTTTATTTCATTATTATTTTATTTTTTTTGCTTGTTGTTTCTTCCTCAAATGTTATATGTATTCATTTTGTAAACATCACCCACTATACACACCTATCTAAGTATATATTTATCTATCTCTATGTATTGTATATCTATACCATATACAAACCTACCTACCCATTTACCCAAATGTCGTTCACATAGGCGTTTTCCATATGCGATTAAAAAGCTCATTACTGCAGTCACCCAATCGACTGAGAATTTAATTAGAAAACAAAAAACCTACTCTTAAAAAATCCAAATTTATTATTATGATACAAAAATAAAAAGGGGTGGTCTATAATATGATTGCATTAATATTGAATTTCGAGAAGTTTTGTAATTTGTTTTTGCTTCAATAAGAAAAATTCCAATTGCATGTTTTAATATTTATTATTGTAAACATTTTTGGTATTTTATAGATGACTATGACTACACCATGTGTGTATATTTATTATGGAATGTGTCAACTTAAATTATGTCAGTATAATAGTAGGTAATTGTGGAAGGCAGCAGGTAGACAGACATAAACACCCACCCCTTATTCTATGCATATGGCAATCATCAATTGTTTTCTACTTTCTTTTATTCATATTGATTCCTGAGGTATGCAATTCAAATTTTGGAGAACGATAAGTAAAAGTCCAATATGAAAATTACATACTACAAAAAAGATACCAATCTGTGACTCGACCCAGTACCCTTACGGGCCATTGTGATAACTGAATATAAACGAAAAAGAGAGGCCAAGAATATCATGTAGATGTTTATAAGTTGCACAGAACGCCGTTAAGGGTGTCGTGTCTATGTGATTTTAAGATTTAGAAGTTGTATGTAGCAATGAATGGAGCTTCTCACCAACATTTTACTGTAAGAATCATATTTCATATTAGTTGACCTGGGCAGACGTTGACCTACCGTGTGGATTGGCGACATTTGCAGAAAGAAAAGAACGAAGAATGCAATACTCTTGATCGTACTCAGTTATTACATGAGGGAGAAAACAAGAATATATTCGAACAAACTAGAAAATCGACTTCAATAGCTCAAGTGGAACGCGAATTATTAAGGATAACTCAAAAACTACTGGTCAGATCTTCATCATATGGGACCACATGACAAGCACCAGCTTTTTCTAATAAAGAAATAATCATCAAAATTGGTTCACCTAGAAATAAGTTCCGAGGTAACTTACATAAAAAACAAAAGAAAAGAAAAACAGTTGAATTGATACGCTCCTCCTTTTTTGAAGCCGGTTAATAATAACAACACAAAATTCAGAAAGCAGCAAAGCATAAATAATGGAAAAACGTACAAAAATCTTTGTGTGTAGTTTTGCAAAACTTAATCATAAAAAACAAACATATTTTCCTTATCCTTATAGTATTGAATAACTTTTTTGATAGTGAACCGATTCGAATGAAACGAACATGAAATGTTACTCAAAGCTTGCAACAATACATCAGTGAAAACCGCATTCAAATCGGTTTAGCCGTTTCTGAGATTAACGTACACAATGTCACAGACAAACAGAAACAGCTTGTTTACGATTTTATTATATTGATAACATAAGCCCCAAAAAGCAAATTTTTCAGGAGAGCGTTTTTTTCTACCGCTATTTACTATGGCTGGCAATGTCAATGATAAAATTAAATTTGTAACATCTTCGTAATTGTAGTGATTATCGCTATAATATTTTACCATGTGAGTAGTTAGTATCTCTCTTGCGGTTGGCACCGTCTATAGCTTTATGATTTCCTATCTATCGATACTCATTATTTATTTGTTTGAATATAGTATATTCACAACCATCAATTGATGTTTATTTTATAATTTAAAATATATGTATAATCTAACTGAAACTTGTTTTGTTGCATTGTATATTATTCTATTCAATGATGTTTGCAGTTAAGATACATACATTTTACATCATCATAAATAACAAAATAAATTTCATAGAATTTGCAAAATTTAAAATCAACAAAATTGAATAACAAAAGCCATAATGAAGAAAGAAAAAAAAAAACAATAGGAGGATTGGGAACACTTCATTCATAATAATTAATCTTAAGAGATTAAGATTATAGTATGCATATGATGATTATTTGATGAGTGTCATAGTGGTGGGTGGTTGCTGGCTTTGGGTTGGTTAATGCAAAAAAATGTTAGTTAGTCTCTTCGGTGGTGGTCGAATCGGTCAAGGTTTGATTTGATGTATGTTTGATGTATTAAATTGGTTAAGTTTAAGAAACAAGCTTTGTTTTTTTGATTACAAAATGCCAAATTTCAATCCCATGTCTTTTTAATAATGCAACGGAAAAATGATGAACAAATCAAGTTGTTATTTCTTTCTCTTCCAATCTCTCTCTCTCTCACTCTCTCACTGTATCAATCTATTTACGCGGTTAGTCGTGTGCAAAGAAACTTCAACAGAAATAATTCTGTGTTGGTTGGTGTGTGTTTGTATTTGATTGATACACACATAGATGCATACACACACTTACTCACTCACGATATAACCACATTAGTTCTTAACTTAGTTTGCTTGCTCACATGAAATTTCAAGGGTGGGAGGCACTCACAAAACGCCCAATACTATATAGTACACGTATGTATGAGTACATGTCTATAAGAGGAATAAAAATGTGAGTACAAGACTTTCAGTGGTATACAAATCGACAAAAAAATTAATGTACAGACAGGCGGATGAATAGACAACACAAAATGATACACACGCAAACCGTACTAGTTATTTTTCTTTTATTTTCAGTTTTTGGCTATACTTTTTAAAGGACATTATCATCATTATGTTTATTATTGTTATTTTTTGTTCACTTTCTGCTTGTGTAGTGTGTGTGTGTGTGCCTGCTAAGCTCAGATAGATAGATAGGTACCACCTAGGCTTCATGTATACCATAAAACTTTTAGTCAGCAAACGCTTTACTCCACCACAACTCATAGAGCAGCAAGCACAGTCTGTCATGCTATTTGCGGTGGTCACCGCCTTTTGGGAAAGTTCCTTTTGGTCACCAAATTTGTTGCCGTTGTGGTTTCATAAAAAAAAAAAATACTATCTATTTTTCTAACGCGACAATTGATGATTGCCTTCCTTCCTTCTTTTCTACTCTGGTAGTTGTATCTATCTAATATGAAGAGGGGCAGATTGAGAGACTGATGGACAGCCTGTGTCTGTCCGTGCTTAACTGTCGATTGCACCAATTTCCTGTGCCGCGGCAGCAGCGTCAGGCCATTTTCCAAGCCATGCATACTTCCCCCTATTTTTTTCTAGAGAGAAAATAATAAAAAAATGTGTAAGTAAAAAAACTTCCATTAGCTGCTGTTTTTCCATTAAATTATAGGCTATGCATTGGTGTCTTTCCTTTTTACACACACGTACATACATATGTATGTACATATGGTTATTTATATTTGTATAAGTGGGCAGCATTGGAAAAATGAATCCAATAAGGAAATATTGTTAACTCCTTTTAAGTGAATATAAAATAACAATTTCCGATGCTCTCCGAACCGAGTTGCGCTTTTATACTTTGAGTGTTTCCGTTTTGGTTCTTGCGTTGTCATCGCCACTCCACACCATCACCCCTTTGTGATTTTATATGGGATGGCTTTTTTTTTTTTTTGTTTTGTTTTAAATATGAACAAGTAGAGAACCTCCTTTTGTTGTTAAAACGTTATGAAAATGTCCATTTCATGTTTTATAGACAAATAACGCCCAAAGGAACAAACTTTGTCTGTCTCTCGAAGCCTTGTAATAATATTGTATATTTATTTTTTTATTTTGTTTTTGTTTTATTTTGTTATTTTATATTATTACAATATTTATTTTGTTGAGATAATATTAAAGAGTTCTACGGTCGGTCGTTTGTTTGATTTGATCGGTGTAAAAAATATGATTTTTTAAACTAATTACTACCTTTATGATGATGTCGTCGTCGGTCCTTTTATGTCTTTCATAAATTTTATCAATTTTGTTATTTTTAGTAAAATTTTAAATTGATTGAAAGTTGCAAAAATCTCCATTAAGATGAAATAATGTAAAGAAATATTAGTTGAAATTGTACAAATTAGTACATATGAGTTTTGTTATTATAGAATAAGTCACTTGACTACTTAACCTTAACAAAGTATAATGTGAATGGTATCGTCATCACTTTGCCTGGCCAAGATGTTTTCACAGTTTGATTTTGTTTAATTGTCAATATTATAGTATGTTAGTGGAGGTTTTCCATTGGCCTGCATTGGAACCTAGAACAGACGAACAAGTATTTGTATGAAAAAATTTGTGCTGAGCTGGGACCAATTGTTTTTTCCACATATCCAATTTCTTAATTCTATGATGTAACTTTAAACTCATTCACCTTGTCTAATTGTTGGCAGACATGCCCCTACACTGGTGGTTCTCGACTTTTGCTATCAACAATAAGGTTTAGTAGAACTCTTGGTTCATATTTCTTCAATGAACTACTTGACTGAAAAGCATAGCAGCATCATGTGTCTTTTGAGATTCTTAAACTCTTCAGGTAGAATTCCTTGGGAATATGACATAACACAGTGACTGTGGCATCACAACGGATTTTTAATAGCCTAAGTGAACTGGCCTTAGTACCACTTTTCATCTCATAGGGATATTTAAAATTTATTATTATTATTAAAAAGTAGAATAACAAAATAAATTCTTATTCCAATAGTTTCTCCTAATATAATGGGCCACATCTTTATATAACCGTGTACTTTGACAAGCCCTTTCCCACATTTTTTCTTTAATTTTAATTCGTTTATTTTCTAATACTACTCCTACTTTCTAAACGAATATTAACATTGCTGCAAAGCTTCTACACTCTCTTAAACCAGAATGTCTTCTGTTATTCCAACACTTTCCTAATCAATTTATACGTTAGCCTATCGACAGTGTCAGTCAAATAAAGTTTTATGAATGCCTGACAAGACCAAATCTTGAGTGTATAAATAGCAATTTGGGATACAAGTTTCTAAGTAAATACTACATATACTAGAGATGTAGGAGTTTTTTTTCAAGAAATATTGCATACATACCAAACCCCCATACTTGAGCAGCAAAGCTTTGTATAGCTCTAGTGACCGTTTACAGTAAGTGTTATTTGATTTCTAGCCAGGGACACTCTCCACCTAGCATTGATGCTCTTTTTGGCTAGACTGTTTCTGTTATCCACGTGGACTTTGTAGCTAAGTTGCGGCGTCAATATTTTATCACCCCTAAGTACGTATATTTTGACATGATAAGAGTGGCGCTAGCTGGCATGGCTTTCAGCTTAGTTCAGTTTTCTATTCAAGTTAGTTAGTTTTTGTTTCACAGATCATTTTGTTTTTCTTAATATTCTCTGAATTGCTATTATTCTTCTTACTTTCATTCATGCTCACTTCATTCATGCTCACTTCATTCATTGCTACTTGTTTCCAATCTAAAAAGCAAAGTGTTCTTTTACAAAATATGTGTAGTACAATAAGCCATTTTATTCATAAATTCCATTAACATTTTCTCAGACCTTTTAAGTGATAAAATCGATTTTTGGTTTGAATTTAATTTTTTTACTAATGTCCTTTTTAAATCAATTCAATTGTCTGTCGTATTAATTATCTAATTGGATACTGACTATTCATTAACGAAATGAACAAGTTTTTAATGACATACAAACTAATTGAGATTTCTGGTCGTCGTCGATACATTTGTTATTTTCTATTTTCTATAAACAACTTCACAACATTAGTATTTAGAGAGTGTATTAACATTTTAGTCTAAAGTTTGTAACGCATATACATATGTACATATAACCGTTAATCGCCGAGGCCTTACAAAGTACAGGGTTAGACAATTGAAGTGTTACCAACTTCACACCGGTATATCTGGCATAGCAATATTGACAAATTCATACCAATGACAGCTGTTTATTTTGTTTACAAGCTACCACAAGCATTTGCGTCTTAAGTTTTATATAACAAAAGTTATTCGAAATGGAATTCAAACGTAGTGTGATTGCTTTATGCTATTTGTGTGGAAAATCACAACCAGCTATTGTTCGTGAGCTCAGGCATCTCAAAGTGAATAAAATAAAAAAAAACTGCAACGTCATATGGTAATCCAATGGCCAACGAACTGTAAATATCTCAGCGAAGCATCCGACGCAAATTCCAAATTGAGCTCAAGGTAAATCCTTACAAGTTCCAAAAGGCACGTGATCTTACACCAAAGCAAAAAAGGCTAGACTCGAAAGAGCAAAGAACTTGTTACACTTGCACGAAAGTAGCGAATGTTTTGGAAGCTGCTTTAAAGCCGTGGGCATGCAAACATTTCGGTTCCACACTTCATTTCGTGGCTTTCGAATTCGCCAGATGCAAACTCGATGGACTATTCCATCTGGGGCATTTTGGAGAGCAAGTTGAGGGCTAAAAAATATGCCAGTATTGATGCGCTGAAGAAAGCCATTATACGGGAATGGGACAAAATACCGCCAGATCATATTCGTGCAACATGCAACTCATTTTTTAACCGTTTGAAGGCCATAGTCAAGGCAAAAGGTGTCCTCGTCGAGCTAAAGTGTATGGATTCTAAAATTTTTTATTATTTCCACACACAAAAAAAAATATGGTCGTTTGAATAGGTAACAGCTCAATCGCCTGACCTGGCCCTGTATATAAGTAGTGCATGTCATCTATTGGGTGTGTGCAAAAGTCATGCCGGTTTTTTCCATTAAAGCCAAAATTTAATTAATTTTATGAAGATCAAACATTAATCGATTATGTATTGGCCGTTTTGTGGGACTACTTTTGCCCATCTTTCGGGAAGTTTCATTATTCCGTCCTCTTAGAAGATTTCATCCTTATGGCATGTCAAGTGGTTTTTGATAGCCACAGCCTCGTTATAATCGAATGTTTCATCACTCAGCGTTTTGAAGGGAACGGCATAAATGAAAATTTGATGGTGCAAGGTCGGAGCTATTTTTGTTGAGTTATTAAAGATGTATGCGGTCGAGCTTTGTCATGGTGAAAAATGACACCTTTCCGATTGGCTAGTCCAGGGTGCTATTTTTTGATTTTTTTTTTTGCTCAAATTCAGATAGCTGACGCAAGTACACATCCGAATTGATTGTTTCATTCCGTGGCAGCAGCTCATAGTGAACGAGATACCTGCTCAATACCACCAAATGGCATGACTTTTGCATACACCCAATAGTATCATGGTTTTTAATATTTTGTAATCCACAGATTTCCATTTGTGTTGCTTCCGACCAATGAAAGACAAATCCACCTTAATATAAATCATTCAACCCGTTTGTTGTTTTCGTAGTCCTCTTATATATACTTATAAAGTGTATGCATGCTTTTGTTTGTTTATTTTCTTCTTATTCTCAACAATTATTAGTTCTTATAAGATAAGAAGTTCCTTTCCGAAACTAAATAATTATCAATAAAGAATTTAAAAAGAAACTCTTTCATCAATATTATTAATTTAACCAGTCCAGAGTTCAGATCATATAATTTTGGATAAAAGATTTTTATACTTTAATTTAAAAGGGTGATGAAATGTGGTTGTAAATTCAAACAAATCTTGTTCACAAAGAAATCATGATTGATAATCAGTTTTTGACAGATATTCATTAAACCACCTTGTCTCTTGTCTGTCTGTCCATCTATCTGTCATTGCTCTTGTTATATACCTAATTGCTTTTGGCTTTCGCACAATTCCTAAAATGAAGCTGCAGATGATTATTGCAAAAGAATATTAATTATTATAAATTTTGTTAAGCTAAACATATGTAGGCAAACCTGTTCTCCTGTTCCTGTTTAAAACGATAATTTCAAGTAAAACATTAATTAAGTACTCGTTTATTGATGATAAAATATAAGTTCCGGACCACAATCATAACATTTCATACACACCATCTTATATTGAAATGATTTTTGGCTTCTTTAGACTTAAATGTTAAAGAATTGTGGTTTTGTGTTGGAACAAAATGCATCTTAGCTGTAGTACTGAAATATCAGACTTAACATTTTATGCTACTGTGTGTTTGTTTTTGAATACTGCAATTAGAATTTGATTAAAGGTATATCATATATTCTATGTGGTATAATCAAATATGATAAAAACAGCAGTTACGACGGTGACGACGACTTCCATAGAAAAGGCCACATCAGCACATGTGTTAATGTTTCCCACACCAGCATTTATATGATGTATAATTAAGTAAGCTACAATTGGGGCGTGTGATACTACTAGATAATTCTAAAAGAAATATGCCTAGCTCGCGCGTGTCTTTGAGTTTGTCTTACTTGGTACATATTTGTATTTTCTGTGAAATTACTTTTTATCCCTTCTCCATTTCCCCATATTTTACCAATACTCTAGTTAATCATTAATAGGTAAATTTTAGTTACCTTTTTGTTGCCTTCTTCCTAGAATATGAAATAAGATATCGAATGTTAGTCCTTTGTCTTGTTAAGTTTTAAATTTTTAATAACTTTTCATGATGTTACTTTCTCACGATTAGTTCCATTTTGTTTTATTACAATTATTTCTATTTGTTGTAAAGAAAAAAAAAAATAAATAAATTGGAGCAAATGAGAATACATTACACGTAATTTTCTTACATAACCTAATACTTATATATTCGAATTATTTGTTCTATGGGGGAAATAAATTGTTGTTGCCCAATCTTTCTGAAGAGGACCATATCAAATTTAATTCCTCTTGAAATTTTAGCAAATACTGTTGTAAAGATCAAACACATCGTTTGTTTTCTACCACACCTACAGTGCCAGACAAAAGTCTACTTATATGGAGGACCAATTAAGAAAATAGAAAATAAACCATACTTCTTCCTCAAAAAATGAGTTTGAGTTTTGTTCCACACTGTACTTTATGTGAGACTTTTTTTTTATATTCCTTTTCAACTCCTAGTTGGAGCATAGGGCCTCCACAAGGCTTCTCCATCGCACACGATTCTGGGCTGTTGTTTTAGCGCCATCCCATGTGGTGTTAATATCTACTAGTTCCCGCAAGGTTGAACTTCTCCAAGTGTTCTTTGGCCAGCCGCAGCTTCTGCTCCCTTGTGGGTTCCATTCGAGCGACATTCTCGTGATGATATCTTTCTGGCGGCTTTCTGTTCAGTATAGGCACCTCATTTGTTAGACGCCATAAGTGCCTCGTTGGAAATAGTGTTAGGCCAGAATATTCTGCATATGATCCTTAAACACTTGTTAAAGTCTCTGCGTGATGGATTTCGAGACCAGCCATGTTTCGCTTCCGTATAGTAGCGTCGATTTTATGCATGCGGAGAATATTCGCAATTTCGTGCGTCTGGAGATTTGGGAATTTGCCCATACCGATTTTAACCGGCCAAATGCTGCCCTTGCTTTGCTAAACTTGCAGTTAGCATCCGCTTCAGCTCCTCTGTCTGTTGATATTGTGCAACCGAGGTAACTGAAGCTTTCTACGAAATCAATCGCACAGCCGTCAATCATTATATGGCTTGTACTGGAGTGATTGACTCCCATGGCTTTAGTTTTTGCAATATTTATCTCTAGTCTGACGGTGCGTGCCAGCGTGACTAAATTGTTCGCCTTCGCTTATATATCGGAGAATTTGTGCGAGAGAAGACAAATGTCATCGGCAAATTCCAAGTCCTCAAGATGCCGTGTGAGATTCCACATAATGCCAGTTCTCTTATGCTGGGTGAGGCTGTTCATGACGTCATCCAGCACGATCTCGAAAAGGAGCGGGTATAGAGGGCAGCCTTGACGTACACCAGTGTTGGTGGAGTCACTGATGCTGCCATTGTGAATAACCGCCAGCTCAGGGTTCTCGTAAAGCGCTATTATGAGTCGAATTAGTCAGGGGGACTCTTTTTCTACTCAGGTTATGTTAGACTTATATGACATTAAATTATTGCGATCAGGCCAACTAACCTATGGCCATGTCATCCAAATTGTTATGAAGCTTCGGAGCTCTTATCTTAATACAGAATGTAAAAGTTTTCGTACAACATCTTATACTGATCATGTCTTGTTTTCTATGGAGTTTATCACTTCCATTAATCGGTGAACTCCAATTTAAATATAACTGTTAGAGACTATATGAGTTTAGGATGGTCGCCGGTACCAAGACCAGTTCACGTAGTTCATAAAAAACCCATTGTGATGCCGCGAAGATAAAGATATGCTATAGTATGCTTTGACAACATGCACCTCATATCGGAGAGGCTGTCAGAAGAAGATTACTGTTCTTTCCTTTGCATTCTACGAAGACGAATTTGCTTCGAATAAGACGGACAGGCTGGGCCACTAGGGAATTAATTCATTATATCATCGCTTGTGAAGTACAATTTATGGGTCCCATTACATAAAATTTAATTGGAATAAAAGCCATTTATTTTCTAATTAGAATCTTATAGAACAACAAGCATATTATCATAGATTATTATAGATAGTTACAGGAATATCTAACACAATAATTTGAAAATTTTATTTGCATTAACAATTATAAATTCACAATTTGTTGCATTTCCCAAGCACTTAAGCCATTATCCGTTCTAAATACTCATGAATGGGTCGTACGTCACCCACCCACTATTCCATAGATGATGTGGACGAGTAAAATAATGAAACGTGTGTTTAGAGAAACTACTAAACCATTTTATGAACCGTTTGATGACAGTTTTGTACGTTTTAAAAATGCATAATGCGAATATTTTCAGCTGGTATTGACTTAAAAAGGTTAATCGTCTTCATAGTCATCGTCTCATCATTGTTCTACTCCACATATTTTACTTGGAAAAACGTTTTCAGTTGGGGGCCCATTAAGTCTCAATGCAAATTAATCTTAAATTCAGGAAATTGCAATGCACTTAAAATCATATAAAATGGGGAGGGGATTTATTATATGTAGTAGATGAGTTAGTGTTTCTGCGAAGGATGTCCTTTGGTAATGTTTGATGTTAGCTAGAGTTACATAACTATATGTAGTATAATGGATATAGTGGAGGAATGGCCTCCTGACAGCTTTTCTGTTGTTTCTATCATTATTGCATGCAACTTTTTTTTTTTTTTTTTCGTTACTCTAAAAATGTCATTTACATCCATATCTCTGACTGACAGACTTTGACTCATTGACTATATACAATATAGTAGTAGTATAGTATATGTATGGTGTATAAAAAGTGTGTATAGGTATTTTGCGTAGATATCGTACCATACATATATATAATTTTATTTTCATTTTATTACTCCCTAAATTGTCTTACCTTTTATGTATCTCTCTTGTAAGCAGCGTGCATTAGTCCTTGACTATCCATATAGAAAAGAAAATATTTGTGTTGTGGTTTCCGTAATTATATCGGTTGCATAGCAGCGGATATAGAAATTTCCCCTGAATAAATAGTACATTTAAAATGATCTAGACAGCTATCTATTTGTCGGTATTCGATTGGTTGGTCAACTTTTGTTGTTTTGTGGCATGTCCATTCGTTCTTGTCTATTCTAGTCTATATCATCTATATGAAAAAAGGATATATGTATCCTTCATTACTAAGATTCAATATGAAAATAGGTGGAGTTTCCATTTGGTTGTGTCAATTGTGTTATTGGTCAATTTCCGTTTTAGGGGTTTTGTCATTTGATGTATTGTTGTCCTTAACTTCCAGTTTTTCCAATTCTGATTGCATTTTCGATGCATGTCTGTCCTTCCGTTAGTAGTATAAATAAAGGGCTTTCCAAATTTTCATCATTAGTCAGTCAAGTGAATTTATAGTGATAACACTTCTAAAGAGTTCTACAAATTTATCTATCAGCTTCCCAGCTTATTCAAAATTGTGTTCCTAACTCCAAAGTGCCATTATTATTCTTATATAAAACAAATAATACTAAAATATTAAATATTTTCTTAAATTACCTACAAGAAAGAAGACTTATTTTAATATTTATTTATGATAAGTGTTATAAATATAAAGTAAAGTGCGTAGAATTCTGTGATTCTCTTTTTTTTAATACAGAAAGGTAAATGAATGATGTATTATTACATAATAATTTTTAGATGATTCACACATAAACTCTGAAAGGGAATGTGTGTAATTTTCAAGTATTTTTTTTTATTATAATATTATTTGATTGAAAAAATTAATTTAAGAAATATAATAAGAAAAATCTTATCTCTCATTTATATTTTTATTTATTTCGGAATTATGGCATGGGCAGTAAGCCCACGTAAAAATAAAAAAATATTATTATTAAATTCATGATTGAAAGTACAGTACAGTTTCTCTCATTCGTCATATATCAAATGACAAAAATTGTTGGTTGCTTTGTGGTTGAAAAGATATAAAAGTAAAAAACAAATCCGTTCTTTTTTTCATTAATTGAATCACTTGCCTCTTTACTTCAATATAGATGATCTGTATAATTTACACATAAAGTTTGTAACGCTTTTTAATAGTACTAACTATTATTGCTGCGAATTCTTGTACCTGATCGTTGGACATGCTGAAAAATTGTCTATACTATCCAGCTATCACCTTTTATAAGTATGAACAACTGGACAATGAGTAAAGTTTTCGCGAAAACTATAACTTTATTTATTGCCTTAAATATCATGAGACATTATCGAATAAAGAATCAAAGAGATTTATCAGATATGGATGAATCATATAATGCCACTTGATTTAATGACAAAACTTCCTAAAATGTCAAATTACTTCACTTTGGTTGTTTTACCTTGTTATCCATACAATGATTTTCTTCTCTCCATTTAAACACAACTCTCAATAACTTCGTAAAATGCACACTCCCTTAAGTGTCGCTATATAGAGTTTACTTAGTAATTCTAATATATGTTATATGTTAAATTAATTCTTATTATCTGTAGTATCGTTTACAAAATTGTTGTATTGGATGACATTAAGCATAGCTAAATTTGATTGTGTAAGTCTATCCGACAAAATTTACCGATAAATTGAAATGAACGTTCTACGTCACACAGATGTCATTGGTGCATAGTAAAATTAAATTTTTCAAAGAAGTATAGTACATCCGGATTTTTTGATACAAAATCATTTAGCTTAGCTAGTTCAGGTCCTGATAATTTGATTTTGACTGACATCAAGACTTTCAATTGTTCTTCTTGTACTGTCAATCCTTGTTTTTCCAATTTCTTAATGGATTCAGTCAAGAACTTAAATTTCTTTCGGCTAAAATGACAAAAAATTGTTAAATCTTCATAAAAAATTGTTATTTTTTCAAAAACTGCCAAAAATTGATGTTCCTTCGAAAATCGGCCAAAAATTGTTAAAACAATTGCCATTACATTGTAAAAATTGTATAGGATGGAATACAAATTTGTATTATTAGACTTTGGAGACAAGACAACCAATGATGAAATACTTGGTTCTTCCATTACTTTTTAAGTAAACAAGATTTTGTACAGAAGTAAGGTTACATATCATATCAGTCAGAGATCCCAGATTAGTGAACACAAATATGTAAATAAATCTAATTAATGATTCAATTTTTTTACAAGTTAAAAATCTATTAAAACAAAAATAGGATTATATTGAAACAATTAGTATGATGTGTGGGCACATCACATTTCTATTCGGATTGACCATATTAATTTCCTATAGCAAACAATATATTTCTACTGAATTGTAATAGAAGAGAAGGAATATGATACTTGTTCATAGTTATATAAAAATATGGGTTCATGATAATTAATTGAAATAAATACATACAAGAATTTTTTCATATTTGGCAACTACCCACCACGTGTGCATATGATGGATGTGTGTTGCATTTCGAATGACTTGATTTCAGGCATTTGGTTGTCATACATACAGTTGTTGTTGCTTTTGATTTTTTGTTTAGCTAAAGAATTTGTTAAGGAAATATAGTATAGCTAACGCATTGCTTCTTATAGTTTATAAATGCTGTTGCTGTTTTCACTTTATTTAGATACTTTGTCAATTGTGTGCTCCAAATGCCTACGTACATACATGAGTAAGACAAAATGGTATTGCGGCGGCAAGTTAGTTTAAACATTGAATCTAACGAACCAGTCAACCCAACTAGGCAAGTGAGCAAGCAAGCAGCAACCAACTCATAAAACCAACACATAAAACCTCAAACCTTAATTGAAATAAAATATGCGCGCAATTGAATTGTTTTTTGTTGTTGTTGAAACTACTACAACTGCTTCTGTCTTATTCCAACCAACTCAACTGACGTTGACTGACATATATACACAACACATATGTGCATGTATGATATGATGTATAAATTGACAAACCGACTGACAGACAGCAAAGTATTGTTTGCTTTTCTTTTTTTTTTTTTTTTTTTTAAACAAAACCCCAAATCAAGATTCGTGTGCAAAGCGACAAGTGCCAGCATCAGCATCAAAGCATCAGATTACTAAACTGAGTTCTACAATTGAGCAAGTGTTTTCAGTTTAGTATTGACTGTTAAAACAACAACAACAACTTGTCATCAATTTAAAATCAACGCAAGCATGCGAAGTAGTATATAAGTTTATTTTATTAAAATTATAAGTCATTGCTTAAAATTTTATAAATTTTTATTTTGATATTATTTTTCCATTTATAGAAAAAATGAAAATCAAACGTGATAACAATGATGATGGTCCCCAGGATAGCAAGCGCAATCGTCGCAATGATGATAATGTTCGCATACTAATACCAAGTAGTGTAAGTATTTATTGTTTGTTCTATTCTCTTTTTATACAATTATTGTTATTATTATTCATTCATCCATATTTAATAATAATGCATAAATGTCTCGATTGTTTTTACAGATTGCTGGTGCAGTCATTGGTAAAGGTGGTCAACATATACAGAAGATGCGTTCTCAGGTAATGTTCATTTGCATTCAAATTTTCATTATATTATATGACAAAAAAAAAAAAAAGCATTAGAGCATTTTTAAATGTAAAATTAATGAAATTTCATCATGATTGATGATGAACTTTTTCTATTATTTAACCCGAGACTCATACAACCACATATGTCGTTCTCATTTGCCTTTTTGCTTCGTGCAAAAATTATAGATTCTCCTCCGTGTGTCATTACATTTCATTTTATTTTTTTTTTCTTCTAAAGTCAAAATCAATATACAAAAATACCAAATTTTTCATGTAGTAGAAGGAACAACTGCCGCAAAAAAGCCCGCTCGCCGAACCATTTATTTGTTTACAAAAAAAAAAAAAAAAAAGCCAAGCCAAGCCAAGCAAAAAGAAAAAAAAAATAAACATACAGCAGCAGACCTTTTTGTAATAAAGCCAATTAATTTTTCTAAAATAAAATGCTTTCATTCAACTAACTTTGCCTTTTGTCTGGGCATATATATTAACTCCTGTGATAATGGTCAAAAACAACACATAAATTTTTAGATTATTGCTATTTTTGATTTGATGATATTATGATGGCTTATTTTCATGATAAGTGCGCTTTTCTTTGCCTTACTTCTTTAGTTTAAAATTAAATTAATAATAAATGAATAAATGCTATTAGAGGAGGAGCCTTTAAAGAATTAAAAAAAAATAATATTTTAAGGAAAAAATAATTAAAAAAAAAAAACAAAACAGATTTTAAAAATGCCATTAAAAACTTTAATTGCGACGCTAATTAACCAATTTAACTAAATGAAAATTTTTCTTTCTCTCTCTTCTCTCTTTTCACTCATGCCCCAACAAACAAACACACACATACACACAAATATACATTCTACAATGTATATGTAACAAAATCTATATACTATATGTGTATCTATAATAATATAAAAAAAATAATCACCACCACCACGTCCATACAATTGAAAATTGAAATTTGTGCGCAAAAACAAACAAACAAAATTAAAACCAAAACCATAAATCTGATCTGATCTGATAAATGAACAACCAACCAATCGACCATTGTGTCCGCCTGCCCGCCCGACCGACCATATGTGAACGTCTGCCCGGCCCGGCCCGCCTGCCTACCTGCTCAACGTTATTCAACGATTGCAACTACTGAATAATCTTCTGAATCTGGCCCTGGTCCTGGTCTCTTAACCTGATCCGATCTGATTTGTTCAAATACTGATGATCAATCCTCGGCGGTATCTAACCAAAAAAACTGTCTGAACTCGTAAATAATATAATAAATAATTGAAAACAATTTGTAAAAAATACTACAATTTTAATGTTGTCAATTTTGTTTTGTCAATTTTTTATGTATTTTTTGATGGATGACAATCATTATTGTTTTGTCATCATATTATCAAAATTGTACTACTTACTATATAATCAAATAATCCAAACTTCAAAACTCTTAATCAACGAACTCCAAAATATTCAACAATGTATGTATCGATCGTCATCGTCTCGTCTCGTCGTCGTGGTGCAATCATCATCGTCTCGTCGTCACTCAACACAATCTGCAAATGCCGACCGCCCAACTGGTGTTGCCCGTATGACCCGACCAAAAAAAAAAATAATCATAATCAAAAACTAATATAATAATAATAATAAAATCTGCAATGATAAAATCCGGAAAAACTATCTCACCACCATCCATATATATGATATCACCAATTGTGATGCTACTACCAACTACCACCATCATTATAATGGATAATCACTACCATTCTATGATTATTTCTGGTATTATTTTGATGTGTTTGTGTGTGCATCACATCACAACATATGCCCATGACCAAACTCGGTTCTCATCCATAAATTGTACCTACTACCATGTCTGGTGATAATATCTATATAAATATATATTATAATCATTATATCAAAATGATGATGATGATGATGATGATGGTGGTGTGTGATATATTCAAATATGTGTGTGTGTCACTCTCTGGTCAATTTGGATTTATACTATTAACTAATAACTTCCCATTATGATGACCAAACACAATCAATCTGATCTGATCTGAACCAATCGCCAAACAAACGCCGTGTTTGTGTGTCAACTATGTGTGTACGCCCAACCACTATATGCTGATGACCGACCAAAAACAATCAACCAATCAACCAACCAACTGAATGCCACCAACCAACAATGTTTCTTCAATGCTGTCCTATATATGTCTTCACATATATAGTATAAAGCTACTGTATCTGTCGACGATTCCCAAGGCCCCGAACGGTAAACCAACTTAATCCTTTCTATTTTATTTAGTTTTTTTCTTCTTTAGATAAGATTATCCTACTACAACAAACAAATATACTTATATAAAAATATTGTACCATTTTTAACTACGTATCTGTATCTCAATATATATTATATATAGTATATACATATATGTAAATGTATATGTACCATATATATAGAATACTATATATATATATACATATACCATATTACACAAATTCATCAGATGTCTATAAGAGAAAAGAAAAAGTACTTCAAAATAATATTATACAATCAACAATTTTATTTGAATGATCTGTGTAAAAATATCTCAAATAATTCTTTTGCTAGTCTCAAGTTTCTGTCTCTCTCTCTCTCTCTTTCTCTCATTTCTTTCACTTTTATTATATACATGTACTTATGTATTTACGACTTCTTTCTCAATGATGATGATGATGATGATAAATGTTTAATTAATTTGTTCATAATTTTTTGTTATCTTTTTTTATTATTTAGTTAGTTAACTTATTTGGTAGAATCAAATTGAAAAACCCTTTATTTATTTATCTAACATTTTTGAAAGATATAAAATATTATTGAATCTCAATCATTTACGTTCCTACCAATCTACCTATGTCATGACTATCCATCAAATTATTGAACCAATATCTGTAATTCCCCATCAATATCCTCGTATAAATTACCCTCTTACTACTATTACCCACCATCTTCCTATATGTTATTTGTTTGCTGTTTTTTTATGAGTCACTTTGTTTTTGTAACTCGTTATCTCCCACATGAGTCTTCCCAAAAAATCAATACTACTAAAAAGGGTAAGAAAAACAATATATAGTAGGGCACTACAAAAGTTTTGCAATGGGAAGTATATACGCAAAAATAGCTTGATTGTTTCGCATGACGATCAATATACTTTTGCATACGCTTAAAGCAATTTTCGTAGCACTTTTTTCCACTCCGATTGAGGCAACTCTAAAACATACTTTTTGAATGTATTATCAACTGCTTCTTCGGGAACAATAAGAAATCATTCGGTTGTTTGAGCCGAAGTGTGAGAACAACTCGTCGGCCGTTTGTTGTCCTCATTTCACCAAAAACTTCTGGCAAACAGATGATCGTGTACCAATTCAGAATTATCAGTATTACGTTTCACCAGCGAAACAGTTGCGATATGTCCGGTTATTCCAAAGAAACAAGCCAGCATTTGCTTCGAAGTGTTTCGTGCCCGAACAACTTTCGTTGGATTGTCATCCTTTTGGAACACCCATACGCGGACGATTGCTGTTTACTTTCCGGCTTTTACGCATAGATCCATGATATAACCTGATACAATCTTAAATACGTGTTTTGAAGCACCACGATCGTATTTTTTAAGCATATTTTTGATCCAATCCGTGCGAGTATGTCACATGCCGTCCATTATTAGTTTAGGCACAGCATCGATCTTTTCGGACATAACATCTGTTTTTGGTCGACCTTCACGAAAGTCGTCCTGCAGCTTAGAGCGTCCACGATTGAAATTCATAAACCAGCGGTATACGGTAGTCGTACCGTGGTGCTTCATCATCAAAAGCCGAATGAAGTCTTTCCGCACTATCTTGCCAAGTTAATCCACATCGGAAATCGTAAATAATCATCACATTCATCACAAAAATTCTCAGATCGTGAAACTCACAAAAGTGTTGCCAGATTGCAAAAACTTTTGTAGTGCCCTACACTTGATAAAATCAACTTTAATACCAACGCAATCTTCTGATAGAACTCCTGTATCTCATGTATCTTTTCTCCTTGATTTGAATATATGTATACAATTATACAATACGACCCCTTCGATGAATAATCTCTTCATTATGATTGATTGATTTTTTGTGTCTTATATAACTCTAATCTCTCATCATTTTGTACAAAATTCTGCACGCATGTGATTCATTAACTCCTAATTTGCTATGTAAAATTTTTATTAACTCAAGAAAAATGAGAATGATATATATGTATATACAGTAACAGTATTAACCAATTTTACGTGTTTTACCATGAGGCCCGAACCGAATTTAACCAAACAATATGTCCGCATTATTATTATTATTATTAACAACCCACGCTACTTAAGTTTGGGGCCGCTTTCTAATCCTAAAAAAGTACAATAATATTATAACTTTATAAAGATAAAATATAATAAAATTGTTCTGTGCCTTTGTTGTTGTTCTGTTCTCATTGTTGTCTCGTTGTTTGTTCGTTACTATTACATATTATTATGATTATTGTAATGATGTAATAATTCTAATTTGAATAATTGTCAAACCAATTTAAATTATTGTTTTTTTTCTCTCTGACTACTACTACCTCAACTCACTCACCATTCTACTCAATCGACAACCAAATCAATCCAACCAAAACAAACCAGCATTATTATAAGTACAAACTGCGTGTAATGTGTGTCTGCATTTGAGATTGAAACCTTTAGATAAACATTTTCTAAGTATAATTACAATAATTTCGTACGTCGTAATCTCTTCTCCTCTTCTACTTCTATTTGTCTTGTCTGTTGTATGAAAAGATGGAGAAGACATTTTGATATTATAACTCACTATATAATAGAACAACATATCTTTTATATCTTTCTCTCTGTCTTTCTCAATTTCTTTCTGTCATACACTTATTTGTTGTTAAAAAAAAAAAATAATTGTCTCGAAATGGTGACAACTTTTATATCCCATATAAATGTATGTCTTAGTGATGAAAATACTTATTTAAATTTTAACAGTGATGGTAGGATGAAGAATACTTATGATAAATCTTCAATTTGCATTTAATTAGTATATTTGAAATTAAATGATCTTAAATATTTTACAATTTTTTATAAAAAAAAAAAAAACATTCAAGATTTTTCATGGGTATTCTCCTACTACTTCTTCCTCCCAATTACAACATATAATAATATACTTATAATAATCTTAAAAAGTATAAAAACGACAACCTTTTTTCTAATAAAATATTTCGTATATTTTTTCTTTTTTATATTACAATTGTATTAACATATTTTATTTATTTTTATTCCTCTCTTTTTTTAAATTTTTTAATTTAAACATCTAAAAAAAAAACATAAAAACAACCTACTACTCATATATAGAACTATCCAAATATCAGCTGATATTGAGTCAACTTTGCAAATTATTACCGAAATGTTGAAATACTTTGAAGAGGTAAGTTAAAATTGCAATTTCATAATAATAATAATAATTGTGGTTTCATGAATATAAATTTTATAATTGTAGCGTGACGATGAATATGATGTTCGTTTGTTGATACATCAAAGTTTAGCTGGTTGTGTTATTGGCAAAGGTGGCCAGAAAATCAAGGAAATACGTGACGTAAGTACAATAGTATATTATATTTTTAATGAATTATTGATTGATTTTATTCTCATCAATTCGTCATGTCTCATATGATTCTGGTGCTGCTAGGTTTGTTTTCTTACATTTTGTTTTTGATATATGTATATGAATGTAAATTTTGAAATGTACCCCACCATGTTTACAGTGGACCCTCACATAACGATCACACATCATAAACTCTTTATGCGAAAGAAGCGCTTGCTCAGAGCGAAACCAATTTCTCCATGCAAATTGATGTAAAATGGGATAATGCGTTCCAATTAGAAAAGAAGTACTCAAGTATTTTATTTTCAACTTTTACAAGCTACCGAGATAATCGGGAATAAAGTAACCAAATATTTAGCTTTCCACCAGTCGACAGAACAAGCCGCTTTTTCTTCTAAGATGATTCTATCAAAAATGTTCCTAATTTTAAACATTCCCTCAGTTTATGATAAATTTGAAGATTAAATTTTGTACATTGATTTCGTTTTTCTAAGACGTTTATTACAAGATCCGACCGATCTAGCTATGTCTGACACTTCGCACGCTTGGTATTCGCCATATGTCATTTTATTAGTGTAACAGTTTGGAAGTAACAGTAATGCTTCTCCGTATACGATACTTTTGCTTTGCCTGAGAAGAAGACAGTGAAAAATTAACCAAAAAGTTGACAACAATACACAAAATTTAATTAAAAAGTATTATCTCTTGACTTTGTAGTAGGTTGATTTTGATGAAATCAACTTTATATGATACTGGAAGTTTGCTACAATACACCAGTGCAAAATGAATTCAAATTGATTAATCTGTTTCTGAGATTAGCGTGCACAGACAAAAAGACGTTACGATTTTATATATCTAAGATGTAGAGAGATAAAGATAAAACATATACCTTGTCAATATTATTCCAAAAACATACTCATACCTATTTCTTCTTTGAGATAAACCGATCCATGCTTTCAGCATTTGTTTTATTGTGCCGGAAGATTGTTGTTCTTCTACTACCTCTTCTGACAAAGCCTACTCTACATCTTCTTGATGTACAATGCAACTCTATAAATTCTTCGGTAGTCTGTTCCTGAATGTGCTCTTTCTCATCGGTATCAATATTATTCGCTTCCAAGCCAAAAATGCAATTTCATCGAACACTGGTTTCATAGCCACTGTATCAAGTCCACCCAAGTCACATAAGGACAAAGCTCTTTGGCTAAAGTTTTTTTTTCCAGGAAGATGGCTTTCGACGATGTAGAAGTGATGTTTCCAAAACTCTTTTTAGAATTAGATTGGTTCCTTCACTCATGTCAAAACAAAACTTTAGTGTACAGCTTCTTAAAACTAGAAATAACCTTCACGTTGAATTCATTGTTGTATAGTACAAATATTTTTATGCAGCATACTTTTAGGGCTTTTAGGTTTCGTTCATAAATTATTAGCAATTTTATTTATTGAATAACCTTATATACTAATCTCTGATTATATCTGATGATGTTCATTCCAATCGAATAAACAAGTTTTGCAAATATTATTGTATGTTTTCGCTTTAATTGTGCAATACATTGATCCTTTCACTTGGTATATCTATATGTGCATCGCCATCGTTGAAATTAGTCAACATTGCTGTTTATACACATATTAATTAATTATAGATAAACGAGATTATAGACAAGTTGTATCTATCTACATTTCGTATTTAAATTCATTTATAAATGGTGACTGTTGTAGATAATTTAATATATTCACTCACTCACTGTTGCACAGGACTTTCACTTGTATTTTAATGTATGCTATCATTTATATAGTATAACTTTTACACTACACATATATCCTTGTTGTGTATAGTTTATCATTATCTTTATGTTATTTATGGTGTTTCAGATATTACATATATCAATCAATACCATAGATAATTTAATTATCAGTTATTACCTAACTTGATTAGTTTTATTCAGATGTAAAGATTCATTCTATGTGGGTAGATTCCTCTAAAAGAAAAAATTATGTTTATTTATATCAGAATCAGTCAAACACATACATATGTCCAAAGATTTCATATAATCATTCCTTTCGTTTGAATAGTAAATGAATGAATCATCTTACTTGCCATGTTCTAATAATTCTTTGCTATTATGTGGTAGTAGTATATCATAATAGTACATGCTCGAAGTCATGTATGCACAACACAGTTTGGCATGTTGTATATGCTGCTACATACTTTCTTTCTGTCACCTAACTGACGCCAGTCGATGGGCCAAACACAAGCATCCACATCATCATGTGTCTCGATAATGTTTTTGCTACTGCCTGTAACTGACAATTGTTGTGTCGTTATGTTTGTTTAAAGTGGATGTTTATGAATCTACAAGATTACAGCATAAATGTGATCTTAAAATATACATAGATATCCTTCTTCTGTCACTTTACCACAACATGTCTGACTACCACCCCCTGAATCATTTAGTGTGTTTCTGTGGCTTTGAACTAGACTCTTACGTCGTCTAGGAGAATTTTATAGATATTTTCTGGTCATTGCATTTCTCTTTAAAAAGTTTCAAACTAAAGTTCTTCAATTACACTGTGGAACAAATTCAGGTTAGCAAAAGTTAGGTCCATTCTGAAAGTGGCGGGTGAAAATAGAGGCTAAATTAGAAGACCCGTATCGCGCCGTTTGTTTATGTTAGTTCGAATTTTTTTTTTAATCGACCTTCGAAGTTTGCAGTCAAATGCCGATTTTCAGCATATTGCTTATATAGTTTTTTGGCTATAACTCGTCGACTAATTGATATTTTTTCGATCTGTAAACGCCAAATTATTGCTAGAGACCTGTGCAACAATTGAAATTTTTGAAAAAATTGATTTTGAAAATTTTTGGGGTACTTATGAAGCAAAATGTTGGAAAATTTATTTTTTTTTCATGTTTTTTGAAAATATTTTTTACAAAACTAAGTCTTTTTTGCTTTTTCTGTGGTCTATAATATGCTTCTCAGTTTCTTGAATAAATTTCATTTGCAAAAAAAATTGTCTTAGTCGATAATTTGCGCTTTAGGCATACAATCATAATACAAAACTTGCTGTTTTTGAGCTCAATATTAATTTATTTCTCATTTTTTATGCTGTAAAATAAGTTCCAAAAGAATGAATAGCGAATTTTATCACGACCGAGCGAAAATTAAAAGACATCAGCTTCGGCTGAGTTTCGAGTCTGTACTGTAATTTTATTCAGTGTTGGTTTTGAAGAAACATTAAAAAAGAAATTATAAAAATATGGAATATGGGACCTTAAGTCACCAGGACCAGTTGCAACCAGTTGTCTTTTCACCGTCACCCTGTACACGAATCTTATTACAGATATTAAAATATATTATTATCCTTGTCTTTTTATTTTTTAATTTTCTCAAGCGTCACAACTAGAAGTAACTATATTAATTTATAGTTACTTCGATAAATTGTAAATTGTATACGAAACGAGAAAGCTAGTTCTCGTACAACAAAATTAGTTGAATTACATTTATTAAATTTTCCAATCTGCAAGCGAACTCATTTCAAAAATAAAAATTCAGTTATAAGACTCGAAACTCAGCCGAAGCTGATGTCTTTTAATTTTCGCTCGGTCGTGATAAAATTCGCTATTCATTCTTTTGGAACTTATTTTACAGCATAAAAAATGAGAAATAAATTAATATTGAGCTCAAAAACAGCAAGTTTTGTATTATGATTGTATGCCTAAAGCGCAAATTATCGACTAAGACAATTTTTTTTGCAAATGAAATTTATTCAAGAAACTGAGAAGCATATTATAGACCACAGAAAAAGCAAAAAAGACTTAGTTTTGTAAAAAATATTTTCAAAAAACATGAAAAAAAATAAATTTTCCAACATTTTGCTTCATAAGTACCCCAAAAATTTTCAAAATCAATTTTTTCAAAAATTTCAATTGTTGCACAGGTCTCTAGCAATAATTTGGCGTTTACAGATCGAAAAAATATCAATTAGTCGACGAGTTATAGCCAAAAAACTATTAAGCAATATGCTGAAAATCGGCATTTGACTGCAAACTTCGAAGGTCGATTAAAAAAAAAATTCGAACTAACATAAACAAACGGCGCGATACGGGTCTTCTAATTTAGCCTCTATTTTCACCCGCCACTTTCAGAATGGACCTAACTTTTGCTAACCTGAATTTGTTCCACAGTGTTATTGTTGTTTCTGATTTTTTTCTGCTCCTTCATAAAAGTTGATTGATTTTAAGAATTGTTTTAATTTATTGTAAGTATTGTTGGCTTTGCCTGCCATTTCACACACTCTTCATATAATTAGCTCTCATTCTATTCTTGCAGCTGTTTTCATTTTCTAATTTTTGTACCTTATTTTAATCTCCTTTTTTTCATCATAGAGCAAAAACTACTTGTGAGGTCACTTCTGCTTCTTTTAAGAAAAACTAAAGATTTATAAAAAATCCTCACCATAAAAGGACGAAACGTCAAGAGAAAAAAAAAAAGAAATGGACGACAGCTGCAGTTTTTGGTTCATGCTGTTAAATACACTCTGCGTTGTATTCCCGCCTTGCCGTCTGTCTATCGCCAGTATCAAAGGCTCTGCTCCTTTTGTATTCACTTTTTTGGAACAAAATTTCTTGTTTTGTTGTGTTGGTTTTTTTTCATACCATTTTCTCTGTTTTGACTTGCAAAGGTTGGTCTGACTGACTTCATCTTCTCGTTTGGTTACTTTTTTTCTGTTAGCATTTGAGTTTTAAGCCAATAACTGCTGCTTTTACCAACCCGCAAAATAGTTTCTCTCTAGCTTTTTGCAGTTTATTAATGGAAATTTCTATAACTAGGGGAAGCCATCAGTGCTGCTAGGACGGACGGGTTGACTAACTGACTGTTAGTCAGTTTGCATGTTAATTGCTTTTCAGTGATGATGTTTTGTGAGAAGTTTCTTTAATGCCAAAAGCAGAAAATCAATCTATAGAAATGAATTATGAAATTTTATACAACGGAAGGAAAGATAATGTCAAAATATTCTATTTACCAGACTTTTCTATTAAACGCAAAGAAGAAACGACATTGATACGACATATCTCTTAAAAGTTCTTTGATCATAGAGTATTCATTTGAAACTTGAATCTCTTTATGGTAAATTTCTATTATTAATGCCATTTGGAGGATTTTTTAATGAGAACCTTAGCTAAAGTACTAACTATGCATTCATTCTTCTACAAAATGTATACTTACATATAATCAAGATGTGTTCATTTTTCATTAACATCATCATTTGCATCTAGCAGATACATTTGTGTGTGCATATGTATCAAAGGATCTGCTGGTTGGTATCTTTTATGCATCTGCATCTATACATTAGTTTTGAATATACGTGTGTTTGTATCTGCTGCTGTTGCTTGCCGCCGCCGCCATGTTATGCCTATTAATTTTGTCTTGTGCCAGTTGTTGAACTAATGATGAAGACGACGACGACGACAAAACGTTCTCATTGTTGGATTATCTGGATAGATGATGATTGTTAGCTGTATGAATTCTTCTTCTGTATAACAAACATCATACAGCTGCTATCCTTATTTTCTGCATCATTGACGTCCTCGTCGTTGTCGTAGTCGTAGTCGTAGTCGTCTTCATTTTCAAGAAGAACAAATCCAAGTACATTTGTTTTCCTTTCTCTGTCTGACTCTCTCCCTCTCTCTGGGTTCTCCCTTTATAACTTCCTTAAGTTTGTATTGCGTTGTCCGTTTCACATTTGTTCCTTCTTTGTGTTGTACGTTTTATGTTGTTGCCATGTTGGCATTCGTCATCGTTTCACAATGTGTACTGCAGTTAATGAATGTCTAACAGGTGCTACTACAATGCTCCAAAAGGCACCAAATAATATCTGAAGAACATCAACAAAAAGTACACATAACTACCATATTGTGTTGCATGTATCTGTGTGCCAGTTGTGCCTTTGGTGATTTGTGTGTGTGTGTATGTTGTTCATCCTTCCCTTTGTCATTGTGTTTCAAAACGAGGAGTGAATACGTTTGGTTTAACATCTGTTTCTTATTTATCAAACATTTTGTTATTCACAACTCTATATACTACATACCTTATATACACATATCCTTGTTGCATTTGAGTTTTCGTTTTGCCTAAAAGGTAAATTCAATTCATGACCTTTTCGCTAGTATTTCTTCATGTCTTCAAAATCTTACAAATCTTGTTTTTTCATTGAGCTATGGTTTCTTTCTTTTGTTCGTAATTTGTGCTAGCAACTATTAGTAGTCTTGCCTTTAATCCTGTAGATGCTTCTGATTCATTCCATCTGTTACAAATCTTTGGCTTATGCCATTTTCGTTCGTTCGTACAAACTCATGCATGTGAAATACGATGAGATTTTGTACTTAAGGATCAGTCAATCGTTGTTTTCTGAATGTTGTGTCAGATGGGATTTAATATAATACAACACATGTATTAGTTAGTCATTGATTATCCTATTTTCATTAAACTAAATAAGTATCAGTATCATTATTCATTCATCTCTGTCATTGTTGCTTGTTAAAATCAAATCAACTTGAAAATTTCATAAAAAAATGTTAGTGAAAATCGAGAATATACACTTCTTGAATTCATCATCTCGTCGTTTGCCTCTTATTTGAAATGGTGGGAGGGGGATGCTGCTGTCAGAAGAAGTTTGTCTGTCTGTTTCTATATCTGTTAGGGATATACAAATATATATAAGGCTCCCGTACTTCCGCTTGTCCATCTGTCTGTCCATATCTGTCAGTCTGTCATCCTGTCTGTTTGTATAAATGCTTTATGTTTGTCTTCCTGTGGATGTGCTGCGATGCCCAAGTAGTATATTTTATTTCTCTTTTTCTTTTTTATAAAATTTTCTTGTTTCCCTAATCCTTGGTTCTTTCCCTTCTTTCTTTGTTTTTTTTTTTTTGTTGTAGTAGTATGCTCCACTTAAAATTTTGTGCATTTTTCTTTTCTTCTTTCATTTTTATTTTTATTATACTATATCTCTCCTACAACTAAAAATGTCTGTGCAAGTGTGAGTTGCTCATATCCTGTTAATTTATTGTAGTTTTTGTGTGTTCATTTGTTTTCACGTACAAACTTCCGCTATAAGTATCTCCATTCACCATCCTCCTCCCCCATTATCATCATTCTTATTCCTTGGTGTGTTTGTAGATGAAGGAAGAAGGAAGGTATTCTTCTTTTATATATTATTTTATTCTTATCCAACATGTTGTTTTTGAAGGAGATTGATTGGTTTAATCAAGTATAATGTACTACTACCAGGAATTTTCAAAAGTATTTGTCTCGTGTGTTTGTCTGTCTGTATGCTTTTGACTGGATTTTCCTAATGTTTTGGATTGTCATTTTTATCTAAAATTTTTGTTGTTTCAATTGTAAATCAAAAAACTCCATAGTAATTCATAGCTATTTTTTATAATTTTTTTTTTTTTAAATATGTTAAATTGAAAATTATAAAAAATTGTATAGTAAATTCCATTCAAGAAGAGTCGCATAATAGTAACCTTTGGGTTCAAAGTATAATAGGCTTAAAGTGTTTTCTCCTGGTTTGCTTTATTTGCTGCATTAAGTCTCCTGCATTCCTTCCCCACTACCCATTCAGGAGAGAAATGCATTCATATTGAAATAAGCTTATTAAAAGTTCTAAACAAAATGGAATAAAAAAAATATTTCAATTGAAATGTTCTTTTTACGATTGTGTGTCATTTAAATTTATTAGGGTTTCTTTTTAAGAATATGGTGGTATGGCGTAGAAGGATCTGTCATCTTTGTGACTTAAAATTGATTTGGAAATTATGATCGATTTGAATTGGGCTGGATATGGAAAGATAAGAGTTTAGAAACTATTTTTGTTTTATACAAAAGAAGAGGATGATTCCTTGGAATTTTGATTGATGAATATGATAGGTTATTGTGCCACACACACATATTCATAATTCAAAGCAGTGGTTCTTAGACTACTTGGTGACAATAGTCCCCATTTCGATAGTAATTCACTATCCTCTTTTCTTTTTACCTGGTGGATAGTGAATTCACTAGTCATAGGAAATGAAAGCAAGCGGTGGCAATGATTGGTGGAGAACGGTAATGCAAGGGGTGGCAATTAACCCCTTCCAATGTAATTGCCATGTTAAATTCACCAGTTGTTAGATTGTTAGGTAGTAGGGACTAGCCACGCACAAGTTTTGGACCAGATAATACTTTGATATTATGTTAGCAAGTGAAGAGTCAGAATGAAAGGCATGATGAAATTAAATATCTTGGACTACATAAGTTGTTTAAGAACCACTGTTTAAAGCAATCAAATAGGTACAGTTTTTTTAAAGTATCAATTGTGTGTCACCAAGATAATTTTTGATTTAATTAAATAAACTTATAATTTCTATCCTTCCTTTCAACTCTCCTTTTCATAGTTCCTTTCTCTCTTATATATTTTTGTTAAAGATTCATTCATTCATTGGATGCTTCTCTTAAAATTTGCTCTTTTTTTTTGTGTGTTTGGGATAAAGAAATGCTCCTGATGTTGGTGATGAGATAGAGTAGAGCATTGCGCAGGCGTTTTATGTGTTGTGTTGTTATTGCTCCTTTGTCGCTTCAATGAAATTTCACCGGTTCCGTTGTTGCCTCTTACACTCACAAATACATACAAACATGGAAAAGGGAATGCTCACTCGAATACCAGTTTCATCAACGACAAGAGGGCAACAGCAGGATAAGATGATGGCGACGTAGTTGATGATGATGCTTGCATGGATACATATACTAACATATAAAAAAATATATATGTATATACAGAGTTGGTGTCGTCCTTCTTCATCCTTATATGCTTTGTTTGTTCGTTCGTTCGTTCGTCGTTTCAACTACCTACTCTACTTAGTGTTGTTTACTTGTTTGTGTGCCTGCAGCCGTGTTATGAGCAGTGATCCCTATTTATGTTTGCCCATTGTTGTTATTTGGTTTGGTATCCTTTACATGAAATTGACTGAATGACTGACTGACTGACTGACTAACTATAAAAACTATCACACAAGCATGCTCCTCCATGTGACTGAATTGTGTTTTTGTATGTGTATTTGTATATATGTATATAATACATGCATACACGTGTTTGTTTGCCTCAGTGTACGTGTGTGCATGTATTTCAGCATTTTTGTTCAGAAATTTTCTTGAAACTTACGTAGTCATTCACATTCGTTGAACTCAACCAGTTCAGCATTGGCTTTGGTCGTAAACGGTTGACTCAACTTAGAGTTCTCTCCTCTACAGTTTGTAAGAAATTAAATTCGTTCGTGTATATTTAAATAAAATTTAGTTGAGTTAAGAATTCAATCAGAGTTCCTTTAAAAAATAAAAAAATGTTGTTTAAAGGTTTGTTAAACAATTAATTTTTATTAACCATCATTTCAAAAGTGTGTCAACTATTTATTTAGTGATAAAATTATTATAATAATAATTCTCAATTTCTATAAACAAAATTAAATAATCAATTTGTATAGTTGTTTTCCCATGTGATTTATTCTTATTATTCCTTGGCTCATATATTGTATTTTTCCTGCTTGCTGCTGCTGCTGCTGAGTAAATAACTATGCATTGTCGTCATCTGTTTTCAAATCCTCTGACTTACTTACTTATCAAATAAATAATACTATATACATGAATGTGGATAGATGGATGGCAGGCATTGTTGTCATTCATAAGGAGGTTTATACAATACTATAAAATTGTATGCATATGTGTAGATACACTGTGACACATACATGCATTTTATATATGTTACATGCATAAAAGTACTAGACTCAGTCCCTTCTTCAATTGAAAAAAGATGAATTCATTGTGAAACGCATCCATGAGTTCAGTTCTCAGAGAGGAGTCTTGTTTCCTTTTTACAAAATATTTGAACATTTTTTGTATTTTGTTTTTCAACACACTTCATACAAGGGCAAGAGAAAAAAAATAAAGGCAAATAAAGAAAGAAAAATCTTATATAAATACCAAAAAGAAACGAAAAGGCTTATGTACACATACAAACATGCATATGAATGTATAGAGGAGATACATATGTATCTATGTGTGTGTGTGTGAACATGAATTTTCTGTGTCACAAATTTTAGTTGTTCGTGTTTTAAATTAATAATACAAAAAGCAAGCGACTACGATGGCGACGATAGGAATAGAAAAGAATCCCATTGTTGTCGTAGTCATCATCAAACTCTTCTCTCACTGTAGACGACTGATGATGATGTTTCTCTTCTCTCGTCTCGTCTCCTTTGTCTCTACTTTGCTATTATTTGGCTGAGTCCTGCACACGCACATGCACACAAAGTTTTATGTCATAAGGAAGAAAATTAGTAGAAAAAGTAATAAAATAAAAAGGATACAATTTTTGTATGTGACTCACATTTTTTCCATTCTTTTTCCTTTTCTTTATCCTTTTGTTGTTATTCTTCTTTCTTCGATACACGCAAAACTATTTTGCCGCTCGACTTCTAGATAATGGTGACTCTTTTTCCTTCCTTTTCACTATGTGTATCCTTATGTTCAATGTATGTATTAGTTCCATTGCCCATGTTCTGCTTTTTCGACTTCATTTTTATATGTAGTTTATTCATCTGACTAAATGACCGAAGCAGGCACCATTGGCGGCGTTGGCGACAACCCAACCAATAATAAAGGAACTTGAATAACCACATAGTACATATATTTTTTCATTTTTGTATTTAAATGGCACGCGGTATTTGGTGATATAAAAGTTATGTTGCGTTGCGTTTTTGTTCGTCCTGTATCTACTAGTTTCTGCCTTGCCTTCTTTTGAGATATCATTCCATTCCCACCGCAGCAGACTCTTGGGGAATTTGGTATGAATTACATTTATGGCTTTTTTACCAGAGGAATGATGCAATCATTTGCCATTGTTTATGTATACATACAACAAGTATATACATTCTAAAGTATATAGAGACGGATACATATGTATGTATTTGTGCCATGATGGAAAAAGTTTTTTATTAACTAACTTGGTTAATTGTCACTCCTTTTATCCTATTCATCAAAATGGAACTTAAGACTTACAATAGAATGGAGAAGATCATCTGTAAGTTAATAAACTCAGTTTAAATTTCAAGTGTAACTTTATATGTCGCTAGTGGAAAGAAGATAATTGTGTGTACAAATACTTTATCATCATCACTCATAGGCCCCCATAATCACGGTTCAGTTAATCAGTAGTAGTAGCAAAAGAATGAAAGATGAATACTTAGTGTAAAGGACTGAGTGACTGTGTGCCCGACTGTTGTGTTTCTATTTGGTTTTTCATGTCAATGTCAGTAACACTGCATGATGATGATATGTCCTGTTCATGATACTTGTGTTGTGTGTCTGCATCTCCTAACTTGACTGACTGACTGACAAACTGACTAACTATAATATGTCAGGTCACAAGGAAGAAATATAATGGCATCATGCTGGCGTATCTATTAAAGTGAGTGTGGGTCTCCGTTCTGAGACTGACTCTGACGCCTTGTTGGCTGCTAAAAATTGATTCAAATTGTGAATATGTGACTGTGTTGTTAATGTGGTCTGACGTTTCATTTTACCCTGACTGGCATAACCTGATGCTGCTGATGATAGTGGTCTAGTGAGACAAGCATTGCGTTGGAAATTTCTCTATTCAATACCTCAGCAGCCTTGACTAGTTGTACGTTCACTAGATTAGATGTCCTTTATTCTTCTCATAAATTTCCTTTCTTTAACATTTTAGAAATTAATTTTTTTTCCTTTCTTCTTTTGTCTTTCAGAAAATCGGTTGTCGTATTTTGAAGGTTTTCTCTTATGTTGCGCCACAGAGCACAGATCGCGTTGTGCAGACAGTGGGCAAGCAAAGCCAAATTATCGATGCCATACGAGAAGTCATAACTCTGACACGTGAAACGCCAATCAAGGGGTCAGTGCATAATTATGATCCCATGAACTTTGATCGTATGTATGCCGATGAATATGGTGGCTATGGAACTGGCACCGGTAGCACCCGTCCCAGTCAACGCGGCGGAGGTGGTGGAGGCGGAGGTGGCCGTGGTGGTGGCGGCGGTGGTGGCGGTAATGGTATGGGCGGCAACGGCGGAGGATTTGGTGGTGGTGGTGGCGGCCGTGGTGGACCAAATGATCGTGGTGACCGTTTTGGTGGACGCGGAGGTGGCGGTGGAGGAGGTGGTGGTGGTGGCGGTGGTGGCGGTGCCATGGGAATTGGAAATGGTGGACGTGACAATCCCTTCATTAATCCTTGGGCTAGCGGCGGCGGTGGCGGCGATGGTTTTGGTGGTGGCAACAATGGTGGTGGTTTTGGAGGTGGCAATTTCGGCGGTGGTGGTAATAATGGTGGACCCGGCTTTGGTAATTTTGGCGGTGGCGCTCCCAATAATTTCAATGGTGGCTCAAATGATGGTTTTGGTGGAAACAATGGTGGATTTGGTGGCGGCGGCGGCCTTAATCAAGGCAACTTTAGTGGAAACAATGGTGGCGCTGGAGGATTCGGTGCAAACCAATTGGGTGGTGTCAGTGGTCTACCGTCTCTGGCTAGCTTTGGAAATAATTCTGGTGGTGGTGGTCTTGGCGGTGGTGTTGGCAATCAAGGCAGCTTTGGTGGAAACAATCCCATGGGTAATGGCTTGGGAAATGTTGGTGGTAATAATGGCGGCGGCATTGGCGGTATTGGCAATGGTGCCAATAATGCTGGCGGCGGTGCTAGTGGCTTTAACGGTGGCGGCGGTGTTGGCAGCGGTGTCGGTGGCGGAAACAGCAATGGCCCTAATTCAAATGCCCCAGCAAATCTACCCACTGGACATGATCCAAACAATAGCACACAAGTTACCATTCCAAAGGATGTAAGTACACACAATTTTCATAATCACGATTTACGTATATTAATTTGGTTTATTTATCTCCTGTTGTAGCTTGCTGGCGCCATTATTGGCAAAGGTGGCGGCCGCATTCGTCGCATCCGCAATGAGTCAAGTGCTTACATCACCATCGATGAACCATTGCCGGGATCAAATGATCGCATTATAACAATATCTGGCAACCCAAAACAAATACAAATGGCCCAGTATTTGCTGCAACAAAGGTTAGTATCGAAGACGACTGGCGACAGCAGCCCAAATGAAGCAACCTAAATTTAACAAGAACAACAATTTGTCATCTTGCATTCATTCTCAGCCAAAATTATTAATTAGGTGGTGTACTCTATAATCATTAATATCACAATCTATAACAAACAAAGAAACAAACAAAGAAAGAAAGATAGAAAGTACATATTCTCTCTCTCATCATATGTATATCACAACAACTACTCAGTCTCTTCTCAAGTGCTAACCAACCAACCAATCAACCAACTATACAAACAACTACAATAAATTAAAAGCAACCAACACAACATCAAAACCGACTACTCTTCTTTCTTTTTTGGTAATAACAAAAATCATCAATACAAACATAAATTGTTTTAATACAAGATTAAATGGTGTCTCTCTCAACTCTACTCTTAACTTTAATATCACTCTCTCTATCTATCTTGTTTGTTTTTTTATTTTGTATATTTTTTTTTTATATCCTTAAATCCAAATCAAATTAAATCAATTCTAATTACTTAACTTTATTACTATTGTACTAACTAAAACGCATACACAGTGGTGTGGTGAATTTTGTATGGAAGACTAGTGATTTTGTTGTTTGATTTTTGACATTAACAATAAATCCCTTGTCTTCTTACAACGTGCTTCCACTATCTTCATATATATTTATATAAAAAAAAAAAAAACCTCATTCTAACAAAAAAAAAAAAAAAACAATATCAACTGCTGGGAAACTATGTAAAATAATCTAATCATCATCTGAAACAAAACAAAAGTGGTGTGGTAATCTATATATATATATATATATAAAAAAAACAATTATAATACGAAATAAAAATATTCCTTTCGTGTGTTTTAACTTTCTTTCTTGCCTGCTTAATTTTTTGTTAATTGTTTGTTAACTTTTATGTATTATTTTATTTATTATTTTTTTGTATAAAGAAATTTGTTATTAATTGTTATTTTTTTTCTTCCAAATTTGTTTACAGTGTACACGAGAATGGCAGGAGAAACTTTTAATTCATACATCATAAGACAAAGGGAGCGAGCAGGACAACACCACAATGACTAAGAAGCGCTAATTTTGTGGAGATTAAAAAACCAATTGCACCTATAGACGCCCCCAGAAGCAAGCAGCACACAGTCCTCCATCATCAAAATCAACAAAGAGCATCATTAGTAGTAATAACACTAACTAACTAAATGTACGCTGCTGCATAACATAAAGTTTAATAATTACATTTAAATAATATTATAAACAACAACAACAACAAACAACATATTCATTCTAATCGATGATAAAGAAGAAAAAACAAAAAAAAAAAAAAAAGATAATTAAAATTATATTACTATATGTATGTTTATCTTTAAAATATAAGAATATGAAGAAGTAAACAATGTTGCTTTGAACGCGAATCCTTATTTTCCGTAAATCCACCAAAAAATATAAAATTCATTAAGAAACAAAGTGAAGAACAACACCCAACCACCACATACACAACAAAACACATTATATACACACACACACGCATAAACATAAGCGACGCGTCTATCCGATGAAGAAAATTATTGTATGATAATGACGACGACTATGAAAATATGATGTGTGTGTGTGTGTGTGCGCCCCCATTTAAATTAAATTAATTTAATGAAAAATTAATAAACAGAAAAAAAGTAAATGACATTTTTCTTCTCATAAGTTTCTTTTAAATTATATTTAATTTTACAAATTGTATGTACGATACTATGAAGAAAAATAAAGTGAACAAATAAAATTTAAAAAACTCCAAATTGTGATTATTATATTATTTATTATAGATATAGATAAAGGTTTTTTCAATGCCATCACTATTCTGTAGATGAAAACTTGAATCAGTACAATAATCATAGTTGTTTAGATATAGTATTGTTTGGTTATTATATAAAGATGTAATGAGATATTAAAAAAAAAAAGAGTCATGATTATGACGACGAATAAATTACACAGTTTTTGGGATAGCATTGTGAAATTTTGAACATGGTTGGTCTCTATCAAAGACTATGAATACCATAGACTAGACAACTTGCTCACCGAAAAAATTGTTTGATGCGAGCAAGTGACAATCACTCAATTGTGTGATGTGAAAGCTATCGAACCTTTAATGCCATTACCAAAATAAGGTTGGACTCGAAATGAAATTATATTTTTAGTTATACATGCGGTAGTCTTTAGAGCTAAAGGACAAAATTAGTCATTGGACTTTCAAAGCACGCGGTTGAAGAAGTCTTACGGCCATTGTGATGCCTGATAAATTTTTTAAGATAGGAATAGGAATACTGTGAGGGGGTTTGGGTAATCACTGTCAAATCACAACTGTCAAAGGTCGGTCCATCGAAAAACGGTTTCCGACTAGACGGGTTCGTCTACCAGGAAGAGCAAGGCAGTCACAGAGGAGGTGTTGGATGCTCTCCAGTTCCTCCTCATCTTCACAGCTACGACAGTAGTCCTGATATGGAAATGCATTCTATGAGCCATCATCCGGATGGTGCTTGTACATATACATATTAGTAGATACATTTCTGATTGGTAATGGAGTTCTGGTATGGGAAATGTTTGAGTTGCTTAAGTTAGTAACAAACAAAACTTATTAGAAAGACTAAAAATTTTTTGAGACTTATGTATCTTTGAAGAAAATATCTCATTGATAAACTACCCCAAAAAGGTATTGTATAATTTCTGTATCGTCAGAATTAATCATTTCCTCAGCTAGGGTGTAAAAGTTGTATAGGGTAGGTAGATCCAAAGTTATTGATTTATCTTCTGTTTATAATGTATCTATCTTTCTAGGTGTATATATTTGGTATACATACAAGTAAGTTTAAAATGATTTTATCTCGATTTTGAAACTATTGTGCAAAATTATTACACGGTATTTTATTGAAAGTATTGCCCATTGCTAGCTATGACTTTTCCACACTTTGCATGGATCCCGCGAGAGTAAAACTGTTCGTTTTATACCTTCCCGTAAGGGGGTTCTGTGTTAGAAATGAAGACATCATTTTTTTCAAAAAAGTTTTTTATTCTTCAACATTGTCCCCTTTTAGAAAGATACACTTCTCTCAACGTTCCAGCCATTTATTCATGTTAGGGAACAAAAAAAAGTTACAGGGAGCCAGATCGAGTGAATACGGGGGGTGCGGCAGCGATTCATAACGCAATTCATGCAGTTTGGCGAAGACAACATCAGATGAATGTGCTGGTGAGTTATCGTGTTGAAACAACATGCGGCTGTGTCTTTGGTCGAAGCGGTCCAATAACTCACTGTAGTATTGTCCAGTGATCGTTCTTCCTTTTTCTAAAAAATCCATAAGGATGACGCCATTCGCATACTAAAAAATCGTCACCATGACCTTACCGGCCGATGGGACCGTCTTCGCCTTCTTTGATGCAGATTCACCGGGAGAAATCTATTGTTTTGATTGTTGCTTAGTTTCTGGTGTGTAATGATGAATCCAGGTTTCATCAACAGTGACAACTCGACGCAAAAAGTCCTTCGGATCTGGCTTAAATTGCACCAAACACTGCTTCGAAGTTAACAGCCGCATCCGCTTGTTGTCCAGCGTGAGCAATCGCGGCACCCATCGGGCCGACAATTTTTTCATCGCAAATTTATCATGTAAAATATTAATTACCGTTCCGGTCGACACACCTACGGCCTTTGCTACTTCGCGCACTTTCGTTCGTCGATCAGCGAGAATCATGTCATGGACTTTCTCACTGATTTCCTCGGTAACCACGTCTGCCGGGTGTCCTGGTCGCTCCTCATCAAAAACGGACGTTCGCCCACGTTTAAATTCGTTGAACCAATATCCAACTGTGGTCATAAATGGCGACGTGTCCCCATAAACAGCATCCAACTTTGCTTTTATCTCCTCGCATTTTTTCCCATCCAAAAACAAAAAGCGAATTACTGAACGATACTGCACTTTTTCCATTTAGCGAAAATCACGAAACACGTCTGACTCGGATGGCTATCAAACATTTTGAAATTTGTATTACCGTTGTCTGATAGATGGCAGCATACGATGATAACACTAACTTCACTCAGGAACGTCCTCTATCGGCAAACACGGGTATTTAATGCACCGTCCTCGTAAGTATCTCTTTACATTGAACATTTTTTTGTTGATATTTTAATTTATTTCTTCTACGATAATTGAAAACAAACATTTTTTTACGTATTATTAAATAACATTTATTAATTATCATAATTAATTTTTGTAAACCTAATGATTAGAAACTAAAGTATTTACAATTACATAAGAATATTAAATATGAAAATAATATTAAAATTTTCAATTTTCGTTTTTCCTTTTGTATGTTTGTTTCTCTTTAAAATTTCACATTAAATTACAATTCAGTTGAATATCGTTAATTTGTGGGAGTGGAGAAGTGTGGGGGTTTAGGATAGTGGGAGAGTTTTAAATTTATCTATTTATCTATTTTTCGTTTCTCGTTTAATGTTTAAATTTATATATAAGTATTTATAAATAATACAACATAAAAATTATAAATTATTATTATTATTATTAAGTACATAAATATTATTATGATTAGCACCTACAAAAGTGTAATTAATTATTTGCTTTGATTTTTTAACAATTTTTATTACTTTTTTTGTTTTGTTTGTTTATTTGTTTGTTTGAAGCAAATTTTAATTGAATATTTTGTGAATTAATATTGCATTTTATCATCATCATCATAATCATCATAAATTTCATAAATTTAATATACATACACATATACTGGAATAATAAAGGAAATTAGTATATATCTTTATGTGCTTAGCAAAAACAAAACGAAATAATTAAAAAAAAAAAAAAATTAAATATAATAATATTGTATATTATAAATGAAACTATCTATGTTTATGTTTATGTATTAATTACGCTTCGATGAGTTTATTAAATATTTACAACAATGCGTCAATAAATGTTTTTCACTTGATGAATTGTTGTTGTGATGATGATGATTGTGATGCTGGTTGGCGCCCAATTCACGCGTATAGATATCCAGACCATATTGACCCTCTTCGGGGAAACTGAAACAGATAAATTTAATATAAGTAATTTAAGATATTTTTGTAAGGATAGATAGGATTGGAATGGGTATTCAGACCGCTCGCCACAGAGGTTGAGCATATTCACTCATTAGTCATTGTAATGAATGAAATTAAGGGGCAAAAATAGTTCAAAGGGTTCCATACCCCTGCACAAGGTTTAACACTATGTATGCAAATCCGTTGAATGTAAAGCTTGTCCATTTGTCTGAAGTTATTGTATGTTAGGGTTTCTTGTATGGGGACCCCTTTATTATTTGTCATTATAGTGGCAATTGAATTACACACTTTGTGAAAATTATAATAATAAAAAATAATAAAAAAAGAACCAAGTCGCCCAGTGGCAAATTTGCAAACTTTCTTCAAGAAAAATCTTTTCGAGAATTATCAATCTCATAGGGGTTATTTAATGCTTTCTGTTACTTCTGCATATCCATATGCATAAACCGACTTACTTTATAATGAATGTGACAATATCATCCAGTGTATTGTGCGTCACATATTTGGAAAGTTTCTTCTCTTCAATGCCATTTTTGTGTAGTGTAGCCATGAAGTCTGTAAGAGGACGTGACATACGGAACTGTAAGTCCAGACTACGTCCGGCAAAAATAAGAGGATCCTACAAAAGAGACAAACTTTAATAAAGTTCTGTGCATTTTCATTTTATTCAAAGTTTCATACCTGATGTGTGATGGGTACGAGGCCAAACAGACGTGTCGCCTTTGTGGGACCCCATTCTCCACTGGCGCAATCAGGTAATGGTACCATAACCGTTTGTAATTCTTCACAGCAAATCTACAAAACCATATGGATTATAAGTTAAACAGTTTCTCTTTTAATCTGGATCTTCAACTAACTTTAAATTTGCAAACTGATTTAAATTTCATAGGTTCCCCGGTTAGATATTCCTGCGGTGTAACAGCATTTGCAAATATATCCAAAAGAAAAGCACCAGAACATGGCGCATGTACACGAAATGCGACTATATTCCCGATAACAGATTGCATGACAAAGCGTTTCAATGAGACGCCATCATACGACAGTTCTTCATCACTGTCATAGAACTTAAGATTGTAGTGAAAGATGAGACAACTTTGCATGTCCGTAGGCATAGCAATGCGTACAGTGGCTGCACCTTTAAGAACAATGACATCAATTAATGTTAAGAACATTTATCATTACAAATTGAGAGTATATGCCAACTCACCTGTATCATCTGTAAAGACAACTGCGCCATAGCCTTCATCTGCAAAATGCAAACCATAACGAAAGAATAGCGAACGTACAAAAGGTAAATTCTCGAATTCTCGTAGTGTTATGGGGCGCTTTAGTAGTTGCCATTCCTCTTGAAGCGGGAAGAATTCATAAATGAATTCACGTGGATCCGTTAGGAAGTAATGATCGTCATATTCATAACTGTAAATCAATAATAAAAATCAAGTTCCCAAATTTTTGTAAAACAGAGAGAAGTGAGAACTTACCGCAAACTATCATTTTTGCCACGTCCCTGCTTGGGTGCCTCTTTAGCATTGACCAGATGTCTGGCACCCCAATTGCATTGTACAAAGCGCCAAGCGCCTGCCACATACACAGCATTCCATGAATTACGGAAACGTGAGTCTTGAAACTTAACTCCCGGTTGATAGCCAGCACTCTTCGAATAACCTTTAATGACAACACAATGTAGACCGGCATAACTGCATAGACGCTTGAAGAGAACATGATAACTTTCTGTGCCATACTTGATGCCACGCAAAAGACCCATGGGTGTATCACCACGTAGATCATCATCGAAATGCATGGCATTTAGATTTTTCACAGTTATCCAACGGAAAATGGTGCGAGCCTTTTCAATATCAGTTGTACAACGACCAACCAGTTGCCGGACCAAATCGGTAAAGGTTTTTTGATCTTCTTGTGCAACCTACCATAAAATAACGCATCATAAGTAACATACTAGGTAAATTGTTTGTATAAAAAGGGTACCCACCGATATAGCAATGCGATCCACATCTTCAAATTCAATTGGATCTGTGTAGATTTGAAATTTGCTTACAGCTGGTGGTGCCGGTACAGGTGCATTCAATGGATATTCAATCGGTATAGCTCCCTCAGAGAACTCATCATCCAGAAAGATACTTTCGTTCTGCATATACTCAGAGCGTCGAGCGCTTATCAGTTCCAACATTTCACTTGATTGACGATCGACTAGGGCCGCCGTTTCATAACGTTCATGTTCCAACATTTTACGTGTGATACTCTCCTTCTTCTTGCTACGTCTCAAAGTCATATTTTTCTCCAGATCCTCTTTCTGTTGTTCGTGACGCAATGTTAGCATATTTTGTTCATCACGATTGCGTCGTGTGGTGGCCAATTCCTTTTCAAATTTATGCGTAAGACGTTGCAATTCACGTTCCCATTCATCCTGGAATTCAGTTTGGATTTTGCGATCTTCCTCCTCGCGTTTGCGTGCAAATTTACGATAAAGATCATCCTCTTCCTTACGATGTTTCATTTCAAGATGAGCTTGTTCCTCGCGTGCCTATAAAATAGATGGGGAAAACAATAATAATCATCATCATAGTAATCAATAAGAAGAGAAAGTTGCATCGTAAAAAATATAAATAATAAAAATTAATAATAATTTTTCCCCTAAATTTGTTGCAGTTTTTTGTGTTGTTTTTTTTTTGCGATGCGCCGTTCTGTGTAGTTGTTGTTGTTGTAATGCGCTTGGCTTGTTAACTTGGCTAATTATAATGCAACGCTTCAGTTAATCGTTTGTCAGTTGTTTGTTGTTACTGTTGTTGTTAGTCTCGTCTTAGCGTTAAATCAAATATTTTAACTGCGTTTCTATTGTACACGTACAAAACTTTTTTTTTATTATTTTTCTTAACTAAATGCGCATGTAGACACGGCTGTCTCAATCATGCAGCCACAAGCAGTCAGTTCATCCCAAGCCAGAGGTTCTTAAATACCAATAGATATTCATTCAATCTTATGATCATGATAATGATAGTAAAGCAAAGTCACAATCCCTGTCTGTTTCGATACGCAGAACTTCTAAGCCAAGCAACGGATTTTGATACGGTTTTCACTATCATTTGTAGAATTTTTTCCAGAAGGTTCATATGTACAATAGATTCTAATTAATTCTTATTAAGTCTTTGAAATGATATTAAAATTGTTTAATTAAGAAACGCAAACAAATATCGTTTGCTTCAGAATAATGAAACCGATGAAGAAATGCAAATGTGAAATGGCTGTCCAATGCAACTGTGAAAAGCAAGGACGGGTCTCTAGTTTTAAATAGATAAATCCATAAATCGATAAATTTTGATCTCAATAAACATTTTTGCTAAGAAATTGGTGAATATGGATTTGCCATTTCTGGCCTATGAGACTAACGAGCCATCTTGAACTTTTAAACAATTTTCATAATTTTTAAATAGTTATTACAGATAAAAAATAAAACAACAAATAAAAGGTGCAATACTCTCACCAATTTAGGAAGTGACTCTTCTGCCAGCCAATATTTTTTTTTAAAAGATTCATTATAAAATATAAATCTTTAACTTTGATTGGCCTTGATAACAAATTTTGTTGAGAAAATTGGGAGCTTCAATAATCTCTAAGCTTATTGAGTCAAAAATTAAGTACACATCAAGTAGTTCAGCACTACAAAAGTTTAAGAACCGCTGTCATATAGTAAAACATCTTATAGTGATTTGTTTTACGCACGTTAAAGCTGTCAAAACTGTCTGAAATTGCAAAAATACACGATAGTTTAAATTCTCTTTTACTAAGTACACGCACGCACAATCATTTCTCATTTTTACATTCCCTCCTACACACTTCTTTTAACAGATTTTGTTTTTTTTAATTGTTAATTTTAATGTTGGTCAAATGTTTTGGTCAGTTGAGTTGGTGCTGTTATCTTTATTCGTTAAATTGTTAATTTGTTTTACTCTTTTCATTTATTATTATGGTTACGGTTAAATAAGTTGTACGTGCGTTAAATATCAAAGATTATACTCGTAAAATAGTACAAGTAAAATTATTGTTGCTAATATTTGAAATACTCGTACATAGTTAGTATTGTCGAATGCAATGCATTATTTAATTAATTGCCATTTAATAAAATTTACTACAAAAATTACGAGAATAATTATATATATATATCATAAACTAATTCATAACTGTGACAGATATCACAGGATGCTGATTATCCATATAGGGTGCGGCTCATCCGTAACGATCTATGAAAACTATGAAATCAAATGCAGTTACTATGTCACTTCTACACACTAATCTGGACCAGACTCCACTATCTTGGAAACCAGTACTTAAAACCAGTTGAAATTGTAGAATTTCCTCCAAAGAAAATGTTGGAATTCCTGATGAATACTAGAATCTCGGAGGAACTGTAATTACGAAGGTTGGCACAATAGGCCCACTTGCGGCCACAGTGACGAGGTGTTCTAGTTCCCGCTCTTTGCCTAATCTATGGATCTATTTTTTTTTTTTAAAGAGGAAACACGATCACTTAGGTTATTGAAGTTTTGATGTTGTAACATTAAACCAGAAAGAAGTTTATCATTGGATATGTTAAAAATGTAATACTTTTCACGCTCCTCCGGGTTACATCCAACATACCTTTCTTAGAATCACTATATTCTCTCTATTACAGTTTAAGTATCAACAAAGAACACAGTTTGAGTGACACTGAACTTCTATACTTTTACTAAGCTTGTGATTTAATTTTGGTTTTTATAGGAGGTACCCCTCCTGGTAACATTAGGATCTTGAAATATTCATAGTTGATGAATATGGATCAGAAACTTATAGTGTCCAAATTTCAGTTCAATAAGTCAAAAAACAAAAAAAAATTCTAATAAGAACATTAATTTCAATGTGGGTTTGTATGGGAGGTACCCCTCCTGGTTGATGAATATATGTTTCATTATTTGCTTCGGTACATCTTTATAAATGATGCTTTAAAAAGGAATTATAAACATCAGGGGCAGATCTATCTAATGGCTTTTTGGGCTGCAGCCCTGGGCACGTGGAAATAAATGGTCCCAACCCCCATTGAAGACAGCCGAAAACACTTTTTCGGATTAGTACAAAAAAAAAATATGTGTTCTTTTCTGCTTCTATTCATAGGTGGGATGGTCTAGTCACTATGATGCTGTCAAAACTTTAAAAAATAATTATGATGACACCTTGAAAATTATAAAAAGTTTTAGTAAAAATGAAGAGTTGATTTTCGAAAATAGGCATGAAATTTATTTAAAATACTGGCAAAGCTCTCTACTACAATTTTAGAGAGATTCAATTTAGTATACAAAAAATTGCAAAGTTAATTGCCATTAAAAGAGTTTCTGAGCAACATATGGCACCAATCAGATCAGAGACTATGGTAAAGGAATGAGAAGAGAAAGCTAAAAAATTAAATACTATTGTGGGACTAGAATTCAGTGACATAAACAAAAAACGCATTACTTAAGAATTTTCAGGGAAATCTACAGATAAATTCTCAGTATGCAGCACAGAATAATGTATGTATAAAAGACACACTAAACGTTGCGTTGGATGAGCTGATCATGGATTTAAATAGAAAAAGCCAAGAAATTCAAATTTTCTATGGTTTTGTAAGGCAAAAATCAAAATAAGGCGTATACATTTAAAATTTATATTATTGGACATTAAACCACCCATTAAAAAATCGCAGCTGTATCCGCCAGTGTTACTGATGACCCTGAATTATCGATTCGGCGCCGTTCGCAGCAATTGGGCCTCTGTTACTCCACTACGTGGAAAATTTTGCGAAAGGATTTGGGTGTAAAACCTTTTAAAATATAGCTGGTGCAAGAACTAAAGCCGCGCGACCTACCACAACGGCTAACTTTTGCTGAATGGGCGCTGGCAAAGTTGAATGAAGATCCAATTTTTTATCGAAAAATTGTGTTCAGCTACGAAGCTTATTTCTGGCTGAATGGATAGGAGAATAAGCAAAATTGACGTATTTGGACTGAAGAGCAACCAGAAGCATTGCAAGAACTACCAATGCATCCCGAAGAAGTCATTGTGTTGGTGTGCATTATGAGCCGGCGGCATCATTGGGCCGTACTTTTTCAAGGACGGCGACGGCCGGAACGTTATTGTGAATGGTGAGCGCTACCGTACGATGCTTATACATGAGGTTTCAACAACATGCCACACAGCATGCGAAACAATGGCCCAATTAAGAGGCAAGTTCGGTGAGCAGTTTATTTCACGTTTGGGGCCGGTCAATTGGCCGCCTAGATCATGTGTTTTTACGCCTCTAGACTATTTTTTGTGGGCCTATGTTAAGGCTCATGTCTATAGCGACAAGCTCGTAACGATTGACGCACTGGAAGCCAATATTGAACAATTTATTCGTGAGATACCGGCCGATATGTTGGAGAGAGTATGCCAAAATTGGACCCAGCATTTACATGAAATTATCTCTAAATATTAAATTATATCGATCATTTCTCTGAATTTTATGTATTTTTTTTTTTAGAATCAAATTAGCAAGCTCTTAAAAAACCACCCGTTATAAGCACACTATAGACTCTAGTGTCCTATCTCATATAATGGTGATGTGTAATTTGTTACTACTTTCTGATATAAAATTTGCGCATAACTGATTATCAATACGACATACTTGGTTAAATGAACTTGAATGAATACTTAAATTTCTATTCTCTAAAGATTAATCAGAAATATTGATACATATTCAAGTACAATAATATTCCTTGATCTATGAAAATATAAGTATAATCAATTGCATGAATTTGAAATGCAGAAATCATTGAAAAATCAAATTACTGACCACTTCACTTGTGGCTAAATGATTTCAAACATGTCAAAAATTGACAATTTTATATAAAAGTCAATGATTGGAGATAGTAGTTAAATAACATAATAGAAGTAGATTAGATCATTAATTAAAAAAAAACTTTTGCTTCCGTTTTGCATTTTTTTTATACATATATCGAAAGCCATAATTAACGCCAACAACAAAATACAAATAATAAAAATAAAAATAACTGATAGATAGTACGTGTATGCACATTTAAATAAAGTAAAGTGATTTTTTGTTTGGGTTTTTAGTGAGTAAAGAAATATAAACATAAATAAAAGAAAAACAGAAAATAAATTATTACGACAACAAAAATTCAATGTCAAGTTCAAACAATAAACAAAGATTTCAATTTCGCAAAATAAAAGATAAATAAAATTTGAGAGAAAAAACCAAAACAAAGCAGTTCAAAGGCCTCATCGCTCTTTTTCTCTTTATCTACAATATTATGATGACGACCGATGAATAATAAATATATTGCATGAGATACTTTTGTACTTACAGTTGTCACTGATGTTTATTGTTTCAAAAAAATTAAAAGTTATATAACGCCTACGAATTAAATATTTTGTCATTATCATTAACCAAATAAAAAATGAAAGTTAAAAAATATTTATAAATTTAATAAAAAAAAAAAATTCCAAAAATTGTATTGTTTTGAATGCATAAAAGAAAGAAATTACAATAGTATGAGGAAGTGAATCTAAGTTCCCATAAAAACAAAAATTGTTGCATGAAATTACATTTGATAATTATGTACAAGAAATCCGCAAAAAACATTTAGTGTTGCGTTGCTTGAATGTGGCAAGTTGCATAAGTCAGTTTATTATTTTTTTCGGCTAATAATCTCGTAAAAGAAATAATAATAATATAATTATTTCTAATTGTGTATAGATAAAAAATACACAAGTTTGGACACACTACTGCCCTGCTAAAGGCAACATAAATGTGTTATGAATTTATAGTAAGCAGTTGGCTTAGTTTTGATAATTTTGATGACGTGTCCTCGGACTTGCAACATCAAGTTGTTGTCTGTTGTCTCTTGTCTTTTGCTTTGATATTTATGTATTATTGAAGGAACGAAAGACTTTGAGTTATGATGACAGTAAGGCCAAGTGAATGGCGAAGAAATTAAAGCAATAATAAAAAAAAAGTGGCAAGTGGCAAGTTGCTATAAAATGCAATGGAACATGGAATCAACCAATAAACGAACAAACGCCAGACAAAGCTGGAAATCATCAATGTTACTACTATCAAAACGCTTGACGCTGATCTGATGCTGTTTTTACCATACTCTTGTTGTTGTTGTTTTTGTTATTGGTGATGATGATGATTGCAATGATAATGACGACGATAACGACAATGGCGACGTTGTTAATAATGATTTACTTGATGTCTGCCGCTTTATATAGCAGCAACTTACTTTCACTCTGGCTCGCATAATTTAACAAGCGAGCGAATGCTGAATACTTGCCACAGCCGGAAAAACAAGACCACAAATCTACACGGTGCAACAGCATTAACCATGCAGCAGCATGCACCAAGCACCATGATGCCAACTTGGCTTGTTGTATAGATGAATCTCATCTCTCTCAACAGTAGCAACATAAAAATAACAACACCAGCAGCAACAACAACACCAGCAGCACAAGTAGAAGAAGTACTAGTAGAGAGTCATATAAGGAAATCTATGTATCTCACACACAGTTGTGGCCAAAATATTATTACTATTTTGATTTAATTATGTATAATAAAACACAAAAAAAAAGAAACAATAACAAATTGAAACGCTTTGTTGCTTTCATAAAAAATTGTTGCAAATGGATGTCTAATCATCAGTCAGACCAGACAGACATTTAAAATTTTGCTATTCAAGAGATTAATTTTTTTCAAAAATACAATATTTCAAATGGAACCGTAACGAGGGCGGCGGTTGTGATTGGCAACTGATTTGTTTGTCAGTGGTAACCGTGCAACATGTTGCAAGTATGAACGCAAAACTCAAATGTCCAACTGTTCAAAATCTTGAAAACATACACATTTTGTTAAATTGAGCATAGCCTATCAGATTTTCTCACATGTAACACATGTCGTCGGTCATAGTTGTAAGCATTGTTGGTGGTAATCATTGCGGTGGTGGTCACTAACATTTCCAGACGATTGCGGTTTGTTTTTAGTAAACTCTACCAATAAGTGAAAGATTTTTTTACAAAATAATTTTCATTGATTTTTCATATGAACGAAATGTATTTTATTTTTTTTTTGTTTTCATCTTTTGTAATGTTATCATTTTTATTTGAATGATTATTTTTTATTTCTTTCTAAATGCGATTTTATGCTTTCACCATCAAAATATATTGTATGTACTTCAATTCAAATATCATAGCATATTCCAGTAATTATTGTTAACCCCCAATAAACATATCGATAGTCGAATCGATTCGAGTCGAGTGAGTAGATATTAGAGAAATGCATTAAGCCAATTGCTTATTATTGTTGGTTATTTACACATACATACAATCTTTGGTCATTTATTGTTGTTGCTGATGTTGCAACTGAATTTCTATCATCCAACATTTGGCCATGCTTCATGATCATCGAAATTTGTTGTTAAAATTATGAAAGATAATACTTAATAATAAAACCAATAAATTACAAAGAGTGAGAAATATTGGTAGATGGAAAAACAAAACATGTTAAATTAATAAACAATTTTCTGTTGTTAATTATTTTTTATCTGCATTAATACATGCTTAAGTTGAAAGCGATAATTATGGCAATTTATTTTATTTTTTTTTTTATTTGTAATTCAATTTTTTGAATTTTTTTGTTATTGGAGAATTATAAAAAAAAATAAAAATAAGCTATAATAACTTATCTTCAAAGAGAATCAGATTATATATGGTGTCACTTTCTTGCACAATCTAATTATTGTTGTCCTTTCCCGATATTTGCTTGGTAGCATAAGTATTAATGTTCCTCCTCGTGTTACAAAGAAATTTTTCTCCTATTTTCGTTGGGATCTGTAAGATCACCTATCATACAATCTATACTACGACCTGGTATCTTAGTCTATTTCTTCCGATCAGCTAAACTCCAATCTTTTAACTCATCTCAACACTTAGCATTCTATGAACTGATTAACTTTATATATGCTTTATATTTTTGGTAACTCACTAAGTTTGTATTGCATTTCTACTAACTCCAGTAGTTCAGTACCAAAGTGACTCAATACCCAGACTTGTTCGGTTTTTAATGAACCCCAGCTCGCTTTTGTGTGCATAGTTCTTAGTAGATTATTAGATCTTTAATTCTTCTATTTGAAATACATTACAATACTTATTTTTATATGATCATTTCTGTATACAATACTTGATTGAAATTAGGAAGAAATGAAAGCTGACAGAATTTATCCCATTACAATGCCACTGCCACATTAGTCCTACTTCTTGGGAACTTTTTACGATGATGTTCATAACTTTTAAATCGTCAAGTTCGGTAAAGAAGTATCATTCTTCAAGTGTACTGAACATAGTTCTCAAGAACGCTGGACACTATTAGAGAAAGAGACAAATTATTGCCCATCCATCCTCTACATATTGTATGTCAGTGCCATAGAAAAAATTCTCCCCTTATATGTATATGTAGGTATTTCAATTTAAAAGACTAAATATACACTAATTCTTAATTTCTAGAACTTTTTGGCAAAAAAAATCAACGATTGGTCCTGCTGAACGCTTCCAATTACTACACGTACTTATGAACACTAAAATCACAGTCTAAAAACGCATACATATATACGATTAGGTTAATGTGAATTGGACAACTGACGATCCATCAATGAAACTTTCTTTGAATAGTTAAAGCATCACTCAGGGACTTCCTAGAAGGGACTTATCCGTACTGTAATCTAATTTGCAGTTGTTATTATACAATATTAAACACTATTCTTTATATGATAGACGTCAATCTCGCTGAATATTAGTCATAAATAATAATAATCCAATTCCATGCTCATAACAAACGGTCCGAATCATAGGTGCGACAAAAATATGAAATGAAGTGTTTCAAATTTTTATAAAGTATTGTATTGTTATTAATTATTGTGATATTTTGCCGTTCCCTGCTGCACCGCTTCTTAAAGTTATTCAATTTGAATTGATGATAAAAAGAGTAAATGTTCTGGTCAGCACACAATGCCAAACGAGCCCTACTTGAACATTTTGAGAGTCAAGAGCGTTTTGAGCGCGTTTCAGAATCTAAAAAATTCATAAGAGCCAAGCAGTTATGCACACAGACAATTAACCCATCGTGTATAGGCTTTCTTTTCTGCCTCATGACTTCTAAACAGTTTACAGAGACATCGAATGCTTGACTGATTATTTCAGAAAATCACAATATCCCTTGATGTCTTAATATTTCTTTGAACTCAATTCGTAACTAAGTACATACTTTAATAGCCATGACCTCCACTTAATAGACTCTGCAGCAGTCTGGCATTCTAAAAGTCAACCTTATACGTTTATTTCAGCAAAGCCCCCATAGTCCACTTCTTAAACACGTACATACATACGAGTATGTATATTTAGTTGAAAAAATATTCAAAAGTGAAAAAATAAAATCGTTTATAAAACTTAAGCATGGACAGGCGGCGTCCGGCCTTGCTGTGCTACCTTAACATACGCAACAACACTAACAACCTAACAGCAAATGCAACAACAGTCACACACCAACATGTTTAACAAAATTCGCTTTTAACAAAAAAAAAAAACAAAAACTATCATGGCCCACAAAATATTGCAGCTGTGCACCATTTAAAAAGACACATTATGTATTTGTTTGTTATTGTAATATACAATTTTGTTTGTTGGTTGTTATTTGTGTGTTTACTTTACCACTAAACCAACAACAACAAGCGTGGCATGCAACACCGAAGGTGTAAAAACGCCAAACACTTTTTGTCGCCTTCGAAAAAGAGAGAAAAAAACGAGTCATTTAAGTAAGTATTTTTGTTATTTATGTGGCGTGCGATTTTACATTTTTCCTACTAAGCATTTGTCAAGTGCTGCCCAAGCGATAAAAAACAAAAGACTTTAGCAACGAACTTGATGGAATGTGCCAGGCAGCGGCATTACAGGTGTAATAGATTTATACAAATTGTATGCTTTCATTGTTGGGTTAACTAAGAAATTATTTAACTTCTGTTCTTGCTACATACACATATTTCTATAAATATAGAATAAAAGAATCTTTAATAAGAAAAACAGAACATAAAGAACTAATAGAACGAAAGAAGAAAGGGAGCCAGGCAGTTGAAGCGCATTTTGAACGCACATTGCATATTATTGCATGTTTTTATATGTTTTCTTAGTCTCTCACCCACTCCAATCTCCATCATTCTTTAACAAAGATACATACATAGTATTTTCTTTCTATTGGTCTTTATCTTTTAGTAACTTTGCAATCATTGCACAACCGTTCATTTAGTGTTTTGCCATGAATGAGTGATTTGCTGGGTTGACTTGACTTCGCTTTGCTTTGCTTTGCTTTGCTTTAAGTTGGTCTAACTGAATATCTGACTAACTTACTTAGTAACTGACTGATTGACTGACAGACAGACAGACAGACAGATAGTTGTTGTTGATTTTTACTTAGCTCAATTGCAATTTGCTACTACTACTGATTACTGACCAAAGTAAAGAAGCATCACATTTGAGTTAAATTTCATTAGATGTTCTGCACTAAATAATTTCTTAATTTATATTGAAGCAGTAACAACAACAGTAACAACAGTATGAGCCAGCCAACTTTAATAGTTAAAATTGTTGCTGGAAATTGAAACAACAACAGAATAATAATAGAAAAAATAATCAAGAAAATAAAACAAAAACAAAACAAAGACTTGCATTAAACACACAATTAATTGTAATTGTCGATTACAGCAAAATTATTTCATGAAGTAGTACATACTTACATATTACAAAATAAGTTACTCATAGTACTACATAGTATTTACTTAATGAATATATTGAATCAATAAAAAAACAAAAATCATCAAATAAAGTAAAAGATACATTGAAACTTACCAAATAGAAATCAATTGGTTTCTCACGCATTTTATTGTAGGCTCTTTGAATTTCGGTTTGTTTGAGGGCATGAGCAATGTGTAGAGCACTTGCATCGAAGCGTCCATATTTATAATCGGAATCATTTTGGGAGGGCGAACTCACTTCACGACTACCATAGCCATTTGGTGTTGATTGCCGAGAGCCTAAACCACCTGAAAATCAAATCAAATATCATTTCTACTTGAAGTTTATCTACTACTACTCATGTACAAACGAACCATCAACTTCATTGCGTGTACCGCGTATTTGTTCATTAACAAATTTATTTGTACGTGGCGCATTTAAAGCTTGCCTAATACCCACAGATGTCTGATCAAGATGACCAGGTCCGCTCTTTGGTACATGTGAACTGCAATAGACCTGGAAATATAAAACGAAAAAATTCAATTCAATTTAATTAATGCTTCATTAAGATTTGAGAAACCTGAAAGCTTAATTCAATTAATTTCAATTTTGGTTTGCTCTTAGTAAAGTAACTTTGGTTATTTCAAGTTGGTTCATATGGCATAGTATTTCTCTTTGTTTGCGGTTGCTCTTGTGGTTGTCATAATTGGCCAAAAATTGTTGAACTACTTTTGCTTTTCTTAATTCAACAACAACAACAGTGATTTTAACTTCCTGCTGCTGCACCCACAAGCCAATGACATTTTATACCATACTCAAACCAAAAAAAATATGCAATTAAAAATATATGGTATATAAAAATAAAATCTAAAAAACTGAAATGCTTTTGTTAAGTGATTTTTGATCAGTTTGCCAAGATACAAACAACACCATATTTAGCAAATACCTAAAACAACTTCACCTACATACCAGACGCGTCTTTAATATGCACAAGCAAAAACATACACACACTTGCATAAAGTATCTATGAATTTTTATAAATTTTTATCTCTGACTCGTCATGTGTGCATACAAGTATATGAAGTAATGCGTACATGCATATTAAATTGCGCAAATGGCACAAATTCCTTAAATACATAACAATAAATAATAAATATTTTTTACTTAACTATGCATTTGCATATCGTTAACAACAAACAAACAAACATCGACAGACAAACAAATTCATTTAAATTATGCTTATACTCGTAAATGATTGAGAAAAAAAATCTATTTACTTTTCTTATTAGACATTGTTGTGTAGTATTATACGAGTATAGATATAGTCTACCAATCATTGGAGATTTGTATTATTGTATGCATTTACTTTGCAATAAAATACAATAATAATAAAACAAATTTTATAGTTTACTCATATTTGTTCCTTTATCGATATATAAAACAATAATAGTTTAAAATACACTTTTGAAAAAATTAAGTTATGGCATATAAAATATTATTAATAGTATTACTTAACAGTTGGAACAGACGACGCTTTAAACTTGTTTCTAATTAGGTTTTTTTTTTGTTTTTCTATTTTACGAACACAGTTCTGAACATCATCATAAATTAGTTAATTTGCAATATTTTTTTAATGATTTTTTTTCTTTCTCTCTTTAACCAAAGATAATTGTTGTTTCTATCATGTGACAGACTATTTTTAAATTTTCAAATTTATAATAGTTTGGTGGATAAGTAACTTCAGAAAATGATTATGTTATGTGTGAAGAATTTTATTTTGGATAAAACTATGATTTAGTCTTTGTGGACATTCGAAAAAAATTAGAAAAAAACTGACACAATTGTTTTGAGTCCAAGAGCTTTTTCTTGAACTATTAAACGTGATGAAACGCTAAATTCAATAATTGCGATAAACTACAATCAACTTCGAACTTGCACTATGAAACTAGTCCGCTAAAACCAAACAAATCGTTTAGGGAATTCAATGTTATGCCACCAAGATTATTCTGCATGGAGCGAAATAAATAGTAATCAGTGAATGAACACTTCCCAGCCGAGTTAAAACAGAAGTGTGTGGCCTTGTTTTGTCGAAGACTTGTGAAAGATTATGCCTTTGCTGTTGATCAGTTGCAGTAATTTTTCCTTGAGTGCCTCATTTAGTGTTGTTAGTTGTTGACAATACTAGTGTACAGGAATTTTGAAATCTCTAAAAATGCTCAGCAACAACTTCCTCGTATATAGTGTCGGCTTTGCGGTGGTTGGCATAGGCTCACTTCCTCTTCCTTGCTTATGATGTTTTTCGCCTTTTTTTGTCATATGTTACCCATTTTCTATTGCCATTTTTCGGGTTGGAAAGAATAGATTATAAATTATTCCGTTTCAGTAATATTTCGCAAATTGAAATGTCATTAACAAAGTTTTATTTCTCAGCTTTTATGCCTTGCCATCCTTTTTCACTTTTTCAGTGCATTGGCGAATGAAATCGCGCAAACCATGTTCCAAATGATTGTTCTGATGAGCACAAATTTGTTTCACGAGCCTTCATGGTAGAATAACATAGTAGTGTTTCGACATTCATTTTTTTACGCAAAAATCAGCTGATTTGCTTATCACCTGTTCATTATTTTAGCAGCATGATTTTTCCCGCTTTTCATAGCTGTATGGCATTCTCAGAAAAATTAAAATCAATAATATTAAAGATTCTTTTTCATTTTCCTTCAGATTGTGTCCTTCTTTATAAAAAGATTTTATTTGTTTATTTATTTGTGAAAGTTAACGACGAAAACTAGATTCAAATAATGGCTCGAGGACAAAACGCATCGCTATTGGGTAGACACGAAGAATATTAGAGTGGCTAAACTCTTCATTCCTACTAGATCACGGAAAAGAACACTGGAATTACTGGGACTGACACGGACAGGTATTCGGATAGTCTATGGTTTCTTGACAGGACATTGCAGAGTAATGAAACACTTACATAACATGCGGATCAGACGTAGCAATCTGTGTAGATTATTTTATGAAGAAGAGGAGTCAATAGAGCACATGCTATGACACTGCGAGGGCCTGATCTGGACCAGACTCTGCCACCATGGAAACCAGTACTTGAAACCAATTGAAATTGCAGATATGTCTCCGAAGAAAATCTTGGAATTCCTGATGAATACCAGAATATCGGACGAACTGTGATTACGGAGGTTGTCACAATTTCTTCCCCTTCCCCTAATCAAATAAGGATTACAAGTCTAAGATTAACATCAGGACAGCACTGACTAGAATGGCCTTTGGCTTGAGACAGATTTTATAATTTAACCCATTCTACTCCGTTGTCGCCTACACGGTGTTATAAAAAAACAGCTTGCAACTCAGCTAAATCTTCAATAGTTTCTGGCATGTTATTGTATATGAAAATTTTAATTATTATATTATTCATAAAATTTGAGACCAAAAAATTCATATGTGTCATAGTCTTTTGAGTCTAATTGGTTCAGTAACAGAAGGGGAATGGTCTAACAATTGGAGGAATACAGGAAATACCATCTTCATTTGCAATTGAGGCTTCACAACTAATTCTAAATAAATAACAAATACAAATAAAAAGGGTACTATCTAATTTAAACTATTTTTTATTTATTTAGAAAAATGAATAGTGTGGGACACCTACATGTCTTAATCTGGTGCTCAAATTTTATGACTTTATATCAAACAATTGGTGAAGTAGTTTTTAAGGAGGAGACTCTTTGCCCTGCTAAGCAAGACTGCGACTTAGTAGGTCCATTAAGTGTTTCTTATTTTAAACAAGAGCTACCACAACACTTGTTTTTAGCAGCTGTATCTAATCAGAGAGTTTGTTTCCTTATATATCTAATAAGCTATAACTTTATAAGCAATTCATAAACTACATATATATTCATTTTTAATAAGTTTTGTTGTTGATATTTCAAATTAAATTTCTTTCTGTTGATACTATAGTATTTACAATTTATAAATAGATCGATCTATAAATGATGGTATTATGAATTACCTCTTTATCATCCTGTTTATGTTGATTATTGAAATATGTTTTAAGTGTTAGTTTTGTGCCACAATGCACACATTTAAAGCAACCGGAATGAAAGAATGTGAAATCCTTAAGAGGCCCCACACGATCCACTTGATAGACGGTTTCGTTGCAACGCAAACAGGTGGATTCATAGAAATTTGGACGATACATGCTGATGATGATTATATTGCCGCTGCTGCTGTTGTTGCTGTTGATGATGATGATGATATTTCATGCAACAACACAACAATTTGCAATTGAAAGAGAAGTTAATTGTTGTTGTTGTTGTTACTTCTGCTGCTGATCTCACTTGCGTTGTTAGAGTTCCACTTGCTGAGTTACTTGTTTTTCACAGATACTAGTTTCCGGTTTTTTCTATAAAACAAAAAAATATGCAACTGAAAATAAAAATAAAACGAAATAAAAAAAAAATTAAACAACAAATTTTCTTTTCGTTATTTACAGTAACTTGTTTTGTGTATTGGTTAATTTCAGTTTTGGTTTCAATTTTCTTGTGTTGTGTGTGCATGTATCTGTGTGAGTGTGTATTGGTGGAAATGCATCTGCATTTGTATTTGAGTTTATTTTTTTTTTATTATTTATTTCTTTGTTGTTTTTTATTTTCTAATTTCACCTGAATTTATATTCTAAAATTGCAATTGAATTGCAAAAGCGTTGAAATTTATGCGCATATTCAATTTTAGTTGTTGATTTTCGTTGGTTTTTCTTTACACATACATATATTTTTTTGTTATTTTATAATTTGCTTTGCCAGATTTTATTTTTATGTTTTCATGTGCGCCTGCGCACGTTTCTTTCTTTTCTTTCGATTGGTGAGTTTATTAATTTCTTTGTTTTTTTTTTTTTGTGTGTTTTTATTTTTAAATATTTTGGCTATCGTTTTTTAATTTAAGTGCGTGACTTGTTCACTTAAGTATTTTTTTCTTTTTACATTTTTTCAAATTTATGTATATGTTTTTCTTTCTTTAAGTTAATTTCTTTCTTGCGAAAATTGTTAACATAAAATTTTCTATTAATTTTCTTTAGTTTTTTTTGTTTGTTTTATTTTTCCAATGCCAAGTTTATTTTTGAAGTCGAAAGTTGGTTTTGGCGCTGAAAATGTAAAGAAAAATATATTTTTATTTAATATTTTTATGTATATAAATAAATGTAAGTACATATGTATATAGATATGACCATAAAAGACGAAATTATTATAAGATGGCACCTGCTGCTAGATTTCTTCTCAATTTTTATAGCCAAATTTACCACCATACTCGCAGATTGCTAGATAAAAGGCCAATTTGCCATATCCTCAATCAACGCCAACTATTGTCAACATCAACAAAGAGAATTTATACTACTCATCTATAAGAATTATAATTTCATTCAAAAAACAAAATTACGAGGTTACCCAACATTGTGGGATGAAATAGCAACTGAACACCATTATTCCAGATATTAAAAAACGCATCATATGCTCATATCAAAAATACAAAATACCACTTTGGCACAATATCTCAAACTACTACAGAACATTCAACATAAACAAAATACATTACCCATGACATACTACATACAATATTATTTATAAAATGCATACTGCTTTGCTTGGGGCACACCAATTTTACCAATAGTCATACCTTCAACAAATCTTCCCCGTCAATCTGTCAATCATACAAAGCTAGCCCAACTTCATTCCAAAATCTTCTTTACGGCCCTAATTTTAAGCTGTAAAGAGACAATTATCTGCATCCCAATTCGATACAACTACTTTCCAAAACATCTCCTTATAATACAATATATCAGGATTAATATATTTTTTAAAATCTAATTACATAGTTTGGGATTATAACAATAATCAATATGTAAATAATATTGGATAAATAACAATAGCAATAATAGGGGAACGTACGTAACCCATTTTTTAAAATTTTTTAACTGTATAACTGATTTTTTTCTGTGGAAAGGGTAAATCTTAAGGCTTAGTTATTGTTTCCACACGTTTTAATTTTAGTTTAATTTTATATTGAATAAATAGATATACAAATCATCTATACTATATATAATAGTATATATGTATGTAAATATGTGTGGGACTATTTGATGTGCATATTAAAAAAAAATTAAAACAAAATATAATTCCCTTTTAAGGTCAAATCGTGCAACAAAATACGAGTATGTTAAGCTTTAATTTACTCAACAAAAACATATTACAAAACATTCCAAATTTCAAATCAGAAAAAGTTGAGACGACAAAATTACTTTATTTAGTCAATTTCAATATAAAAAATAAAAACAATGCATAGCATTAACTTTGATTCCATCGATTCTTATAAACCATTTACATTTACAAAGTTGATGAAACAAAGAAGAACTTCTTCATATAGAAATTATAATTCAGAATTCTTATAAGCAAACTATGTACTATGTAAAATCGTAAGACTTTTTCTGTCTATGCAGGCTAATCTCAGAAACGGCTTAACAAATATTGTTCATATCGGTTTCATTATATCAGTATTATGTCAGGTCTGATTCTTTTTAAGATGTAACATTTGCATAACTTCAGAATTATATTTTTACGCGTATATTGCAAGAAAGTTATTCATTCATAAAAATATACTTTACTATTAAAACCGTTCTTCGATTAGTTGGGTAGCTTGTCGCTATATACACTGGTGGAACTGGCTCTGTTTGTGGACTCCTCAAGTTGGTTTTAGAGGTAGAGTGAAATCTCTGAGACCAAATTTGTATAGCATTTGATTACCCAAAGCCCCCACAAACCACAACCCCTCCACTCTATTTCATTTCTTCAATTATAATCAGGGATCATAATGGTCTGCAATGTTTCTGTCTCAATTTATTATCAACTTAAACAATCAAGGATTTATGAAGAAATTCTATCACAAAAGAAAACAATTTTCCAATCTGAGGTTTTTTTATATAATATATTATTATTGTAAGATCGTAAGAAACTCTATACTCGATAGGCAAAAAATTAAGAGTTTATTTTGCATAGAAATGGTAGGTCGAATATGTTTAGGTCAATTCGTTCTTCGTTTCTTTCAAGTGTTCTGGCAATGGCATCTCCAATGCATGATATTATATGTTACATACATCACTCCAAAGTGACAATACCTAATCAGACTATGTATAAAATGTACAAAAAATACCCAAAGCATCTTTTATATAACGTCATCATTTTATTTAAAATTGAAAAAAGACATTAAAGAAAAAGAAGATGACAAAAACTCTACTTAAGTACTATTTTGGTCAACAGCATTGACTGCCCACTATTACCAAAATAAAAATCTAAATAAAATTTGTCAAAGTCAAAGTTTGTTTGCACCAAACACTGAGACATTCACTCACTCATTCATTCAGTACGAGTATCTACTACTACATTTCTTTGTATTTTGGTGATTCTTCATTGGATTCGCTTTTTCTATTGAATTATAGTAGCAGCATATGCTGAAGATGGGTAGACTGCTGTAATAGATGATCTATGCTAAAGTAAAACTTTCATTTTATTTTATACCAACAACAGCTGAGTCTGTGAATTTTGTTTTTTTTTTTTCTTTAATGAAATTTAATGAAGTGGACAAAAACAAAGCCAAAATAAACATGAAATGAGTAATGTGACGCTTTTATAAAAGGCAACAATAGAATTATGAAGGCACCATGTAAAGGGTTAAAGTCAATAAACAAACAAAAATTGGATATAAAAAAAATACCAAAAATTAAAAAATAAAGAAAAAGACCAAAAGTAAAACCAAACAACAATATGGTATACAAAAATGGTATTACATATTTACTTTGGTTCGCTTGAAGATTTATTACATGATTCCACCCCACTGCCTTTGCCTTCTATGTCGATCATTCATTACTGTGATCCTCCATCTCCCTTCTTCCATGTAAACAAAATTATTGCCATTGACCTCACTTCAATAACAAAAGTTCATTTCAATGCAACAATAAATCTACTCCTCAAAGAGAGAGAGAGAGAGAGAGAGAGAGATGGAGAGAGCGAGAGATACTATTGTATCCGTGTCTATACTTGTGTGTATGTTAAACAGCTTTTTTATACCAATAAACAATAATATTTTTGTTGCCTCAAGTAAACTACTTTATACTTTATGTACATGGAAACTCACAGAAAGAGAAAGAAAGAGAGAGATAATTTAATACAACAAGAAAACCAGCAGCAAATGCTGCCGTCACAGCATCAAACTCAGCATGAACGTGCAACAATTGAACTTGTCGATGTCGATGTTCGTTCGTTTGTTTGTTTGTTTAGCAATAGATACTTAGTTTCATGCAACGCCAGCGCTACCATCAACATCACCATTATTTCTGCCATAGTCACATTCAATATGATCATCATCGTCATCATCATCACCATTCTCATTATGATTATCAACAAAGGCAACTCTTGCAACACTTGCTTACTGGCATTTTCCTTTAGCTATTTTGATTAATTGTCTCGATTGTATGCTTTGCAACAATTAAATTGCTTTGCAACACACTCAACAAAAGTCAACAAACAATGAAAAACAAAAAAATTAATAAAAATGAATGAAAATCTTTTATAAAAAATGAACTAAAAAAAGTAATGTAAGTGTGGAATGAAAAAAAAAATGCAATTATATAAAAATGAAAAGCAACCATTTCCATCATTCATTTCATTTAATTTCATTTCTTTGGTAAAATAATTAAAATAAAATTTGATTTGACTCAACTTGATTTAAGTTGATTGCTTTGTTGCAGTTTTAGGCACGTGTGTATTGTCCATTGCATTCATATACCTATCAATTTATTATAGATACTTTAACTATTTGCAACTTTATAAATATTTGCTGCATTAAAGTTCATTAACGTTGAATTAAAAATCTTCAAAATTTTATGTAATTCGAAAATTAATCATTTTATTAAATAGTTTGTTTACTCTGAAAGTCATACACATATCATATGATAGCAGTTAATAATTTGTAATCCAAGAAGATTGACATTCTGCTTCTTTGTGAAACTTTATTGGTGGTAAAATGCCACGTACAATAGATCAATTTGATATTGTCTCGTAGTGCAAAAAACATTCAGCTTATTCACCAGATTTTGAGACTTCTGATTACCATATCGAATAAATAGATGGCACAGACACTTTCCAATTAACATGTCAAAAAGTCTTTAGCAGAAAATGATAGATATCATTTCCAAGTAGGAAGAATATTTCAACCAAGATTTTCATTTTTTGCTTGAATGATGGTATTTTTAAAAGGCTTCAATATAATGGCCAATGCTTGTGATGAATAATGTTTTCATTGAAATATGATCAATTGTTTTTTCGCAATAAAAATTCCATTCAAAAAAATACTGTTACTTATAACGTATAGACCATGTCAATGAAAATATTGGTGAACAGTTCTTTAGGTAGGTTTTTAAAAAGCAAAAAATTATAGAAAAATTCTAAATATTATATTAAGTTTCTATGAATCAGAGTATACATAGTAGACTTATGAAAAGATCATATAGATATTATAGAGAACTGATGATCTGGTTAATGGTAATGTTTTTGAAGTACCATGGAGCATTAATTATTTTAAGCAGAAGTATTCTAATAAAGTATTACTTTATCATGTGACAAAGGTTTCATGACAACTTCGTTTCCTAAGGAGGAAGTTTTCTTTTATCAAGGAACCCGTCTTTTGCCTGAATGATGATGGAATGTGATAGCTATCAATGGAGAATCTTGTTATAAGATTGTACAACCCATTGACCTAGGGATGTTCATTTAAAACTACATATCGATATTTACCCGATATGATATATCAAAACTTTATATCGATATATTTTGCGATGCATCGAAAACAAATATCAATATTTTCGATATATCGTATGTAATTTTTATTTGATTACATTGCCAACCCATTTTATAGACTTATTAGGTCAATCATAGTTGAATCAATCAATAGATAAATTTGGCTTGACAAAGTATAATTCATTTTGATATGTCCGACTCAAGCCAAAACGTTCTTGATTGATTCAAGCATAATTGACAATGTCTTTAAGTCTATAAAATGGCTATTATAAGATTTGTATTAAAGAGTAAAGGCCAAATTCCATGCGACGCTATGCTTTCTACGTGTTCCAACAACACAAGCTCCATAACACGAAACTGCGTAATCTTCTTGGTTACCAAAACTCTGTAAAGTACTCAAGAGTCACTATGCCACGAAACAGAAATCCCTTTACGGGTTATCATTAAATTTCGTCTATACATCTTGGGTCTTAAAAATTTCGATTGTTCAGTGCGTTTTCGAGAGTACTCGGTACGATGTATGGCAAAAAATATATCGATAATAAGTATTCAAGATCTGATGGTTCGATTATATCGAATTAATTCAATGTAAAGAGGGTTATCGAGCAATGAATATATTGTCAACTTTGTCTCCTTCTCAGTTCATTTAAATATAAATTTCATGAATGATGGTCAAAGGTAAAAGTGATAGAAAATATTTGTGTTGCAATATTGTTGATAGTTTTTTTTTTGTAATTAAAAAAGGAACATTTCCAAAATAAAAACCTAGAAGAGGCAAATGAAGTTATTGGCAAATTGTGTCTTTGTCAGTAAATTCATATTTGAATATGTGAATCATATAAAAACTATAAATAAGAGATAAGTTCGTTTTCTAAGAAGGAAGAATTCTTTTTCATTGTTCAAACCAGTTGTCATAGCAGTTTTTCCATTCCTCTTGAGACACTTCCAAAACATGGTTTTTGAACGCTTCAACTGCTTCTTCGGCGCTCGTAAATCGTTGACCACGCAGTTTACCTTTGATATTCGGGAACAAGAAGAAGTCATTGGGTGCCAAATCAGAACTCTACGGAGGATGAATCATCAATTCGATGTTTTGACTGCTCAAAAATTCACCTGTTTCACGAGATGTGTGAGAGCTCGCATTGTCATGATGGAGAATGATTCGTCTTTGGCGGTTGGTTTTGTGAATTTCTCTGAAGACTTCCGGCAAACAAATGGTCGTGTACCACTCAGAATTGACCGTCCTAAGTTGCTCAAGCAGAATAGTGGCCACATGACCCATTCGGCCGAAGAAACAGGCGACTATTTGCCTCGCAGTGCTTCGAGCGCGAACAACTTTTATTGCATTTGGCTTGTCTTGGAACACCCACATAGTCGATTGCTGTTTTGTTTCCGGTTCATACACATATATCCATGTTTCATCACCTATCACGATTTTATACACGCCTTTTTTAGCACCACGGTCGAACTTTTTAAGCATATCCTTACACCAATCGACGCGAGCCTTTCTTTGAGCTATTGATAAATTATGGGGTATCCAACGACTGCAATTTTTTTTTTTACAACTAAGTGTTCATGCAAAATCGAATGTATTGAAGTGGACTAATGTGCAAGGATGCCTCTATCTCACGATATGTCACATGACGATCTTGCATTATCAGTTCATGCACTGCATCGATGATTTGTGGCACAACAACCGATTTTGGACGACCTTCACAGAATTCGTCGGCGACCGAACTAAGACCACGATTGAATACACAATACCAGCGATGGTGCCATACAAAGAACTCAGTTCATCGACACATTCTTGTTGAGATAATCCATGTCGAATGTTGTGAAAAATTATCCAACAAAAACCTTCTCTTGAAATTTCCATTTTTTGGCCAAATTGATTTTATTAAATCACTGTAAACGAAACAAATAGCACTTGTATATCAAAACGTTGTGAGCACGTTTATGCTAAAAAATGTCAAATTTTATTATGGTGTTGCCAGATTTAAGCTATTACCCTTTGTAATAGCCAATGGTGGAAAATATTGTTCTTCATATAAAATCGTTCAGCATATTGACCTAATGTCAATGAATACTATATATTGGCAAATTATCTCCATCTCGGGTAATTTAAATATAAACTTCATGAATGATGGTCAAAGGACAAAAAAAATGAATGATAAATAAAGATATATAAAAATAAGGAATAATTTGGCAAATTGTGTCTTTGTGAGTAAAATCATATTTGAATATGTATCAGAGAAAAACTATGAATAAGTGATAAGTTCGTTTCCTAAGAAGGAAGGAATCTATGGTATATTTTGACTGAAACATGGTCGAATGTGATAGCCATTGATGGAGAATATTTTTTTACGATATATACCTAATAGATGTCAATGAATATATGTATTGTAACATTGCCTCTTTGTCGTTTAATGTTAACTTGAAATTTCTGGAAAAAAAAATCGAAATTAATATTCTCAACTATTTTATCAAATATGTAATAATATTTTTATACTTTTAAAACCGATTAATGTCATTTGATAAATTACTGTATGTACTATACATAATTAACATGTGGTAAAGTTTTGTGATAAGTTCGATTCCTAAGTCTTTTGTTTCAATAAAGATTTCAATTAAGATTTCAAATGCCATTTAAGTTTGGTACGAAACATGAAATGAATGTGTGATCAAAATCGAGTATTAGCGCAATATAACAATATTTGGCGCCGATTAAATGCCCACACAAACAAATCCAAACAAAAACAAATAACAAAATAATAAAGATATGTTTTGTTTTTTTTAACAAAAATTTTGTTATTTTTTTGGTATTTTAATATAATTTCCGAAGAGCAAATGACACCCACATGTAATAATGTTAAAATAAAAAGGCGCTATACTTTTGTCTACCGATTAAATTGTTTTCAAACATACACACATACATACATATGTAGATACTGATATATTCACATAGATACTCATATGCTCACATACTCGTATATATGGTAGATACAGATTACAATCTATTGAAAAGCATTGAAATGTCTAATTAAGCGCTACTTGTACATAATTAGCATGTAATGAAATCTCGTAATTGTAGCGCAACGAGTATTTTGAACTCATGAACATGATCATGGTACTAATGCTAATGCTGATGATGATGATGATATTACGCTATTCTGCGCTACCACACTTTGATATTGAGGATGTCAGTATTTACTGTTCAGTGTTGAATGTTGTAATCACGTTTTTTTTTATATCTCTTTTACAAATGACAACATTAGTTTATTGACTATTTTTATGTATCTGGTATCATGCACGTATACACTTAACATACTAGTATAAGCGATGATATAAACAATGTATGTATCTACACTTAAACTGCATTACTGCATCATACATATGGTTTGTTATAACTCAATGTGTCTGTTTATTGTAACTTGATTCACAGTGTTTAGAATTGGTTTAGTTGGTTTGTTTTTTTTTTTTTTTTGATTTCTTTGAAAGAAATTTATACATAACTCATGTGCTCATCAAACTGTGACAAAGAAACATTTTCCATTTGGTTGATAAAAATTTTTTTTGTTATTCTTATTGTTTTCTATAGAAAGTCTGTTTTCTAAGTAGTTTCTATGGTGTTGAATTTCGCACATACATTTTCCATTTAAGTCAACTTTGTCAACTGGAACCAAACAATAATATGTTCGGTTCTATTCTATACTCTTTTGTTTTGTACGGATTTGTTCCGATTCGTTCCATGCCAATCAACTGCAGTTGCATCAGTTGATAGAACAAAAGATATTATTTTCAATTTCAAACTATTCGAAGCAAAACTTTAATAATAAAAAAAACAAATTTAAGCAAAAAATTTATTTGTCATCAACAAAGCATATAAAATTAGTTGGTAGTTTTGGCTTCTTTTTTTTAAATGAAAATGAAAGTTTTTTGTGGTAAAATTATTCAAATTGAAGAGTGAAAGGAATCAGAAATTCTATCAATGAATATTTGAATAATACTTTATTGTTTTTTGGTTAAAATTTTGTCTATAAATTTATTTATTTTCTAAATCTTTTGTTGTTAAATGAAAGACTTCTTTGTTAGATATATTTAACATTCATTGATTGATTTTGAAAGTCATAAACGTGTTTTCTTATAATGAAAATACAATAAATGATAAGTATATAATAATAATTTGTCGTTTGCTGTATGCAGTTTTGAACTTAATAAACTTGAATTGGTATAATTGTGGGGGCTCATGCCATAGACAAAACAACTCTATACTCTATACAACAGACCAACAAACACCTCATGCATACACAGAGGTTTCTATAAATTTTTACTCATTTTTTATTAATTATTTATTTCTTTTAAGTTTTTGTTTTCCATAATTAAGCTGCCGACAATCCGAGTCAGTTGAATGTCTTGCAATTGTAAGATAAATAAATTCAATAAAGAAAAAAAAAAAAAGAAATAAAATTAAGCTAAATTAATGTATTCATTAAAAGATTGCGTCATTCCGCTGCTGCTGCACACTTCATTTAAGATGATGATGTTATGAAACAAGATTCATCGATAAAAATTAAATGTTTATTGTATCGTTCATACATTATTTGATTGGTCTTCTATCATATCAATCTGTTATGGTGTTTGTAACATATTAGTGGAGATATTCATAATCTATTGTATGTATTTCGCATACATATGGAAATGTTTAATAAGGAGCATTTGGAAAATCCATCTACCAAAGGGTTTTTGTTCGTTTCAATGCGAAATCTTGCAATACCATAGTTTTAAAGATATTGTGCGGGTATTTTGTATCAAGTGTTCTCTTTATTGGAAGCACTTTATATTGTTTTAAAGGGATATTATTAAAAGGGATAGCTTCAATACAAAACTAGCCTATCTATTTAATAATTAACTATATCATTCTTTTTTAGAGCTTCAAAAAATTATAATGAAGGGACTTATATATTGACAAATCATAGCTTTAGTCAGGTGCTACCATGATACTGATCGATGTGCAGCGTGTCCCTGATATAAGCAGCTGTGGTAGAAGGGACTGACGATTAAGAAAGACAAAGGCGGAAATGGATATGGCGTGGTAAAAAAGACATTCCCTACGATGAATTAATGAAAAAAAGTTTCCAGCCGATGAATTAATATATAATAACATATGTACAAGAGCCCTGTACGAGTCTCGCTAAATAAATAATTATCCTCTTTCCCTGAAACGAATCATGTGCTAAAGGCAACACTATCAATAGTCACACTGTCTGTACCATCAGTTTTGCAAATCTACTCATGTGATATTGAGAATCAAAGATCTATCATATCGTTCTTGATTGATTCAAGCATGGATGGGCCCTATTATAAGAATTGTTTTCAAAGAATAAAGGCCAAACTCCGTACGGCGCTATGATTTCTAAGTGTTTCAACGACACAAGCTCCACAACTGCGTTAGCTTCTTGATTACTAAAACTATGTAAAGTAGTAGTAGTATTAGATAGTCACAATGCCATTAAGCAGAATTCACTTTTTTACTAATTTTGGGACTTTGGGGTTATCTTATATATTTCGAGAGTGATTGGTATGTTTTCGAGAGTATTCGGGACGATATATCGTATACAATATATGGATAAAAGCTATTTGATATCTGATTTATTACATGTCGATATATATCCAGCATACCTATTGTTAACCCTACTTAATGCGCGTTTGTACAGGGCTTGACTAACCGCAATTTGGATAATCATGCAGATTTACGGCTAAGAAAATCTTGGGATTCTTAATGAATACCAGAATATCGGAGGAACTGTAAATTAAGGGGGCCCACTCGTGACCGCAATGACAAGGTGTAGTAGATCCCGCCCCTTCCTTATACTAACCTAAAATGTTTCTAGTTTATATTGATGTTTTCTTTATTTAAGTATTTAATGATGGTCACACTAAACTTTACTTTACCGAAAGTTATTAAATAGTCGTAAATGCTAAAAATATATTTTATATATTCTAATCTTCACATAAAGGGAACATTCCTAACCATGATCAAAAACCCTCATGATTTATAACTTTTTCTAAATGTTATTTAAATTTATTGAACGGTATACAAATATTCGTTGAAATTGAAGGTTATGTTTTTCTAGTTCTATAATTTATTTTTATTTTTTTACGTTTTAGATACACGAAACAAGATTTGTATTTATAGAGAGAATGCAGTAAGCAAGATGGGGCAAGTGTATTTACATTGTTAATTTATATTCAAAATATCATTTATCTTACTACTTATTTAAATATTATTATTACAAAGTGTGTTGAAAAAGTATCTTGAAATTATACAAATGAGTCCGAATTTTCAGTCTATTGTTTGAGTTATTGTAAGCTATTGAGAGACATAAAATGGAAGAGTAAAACTCTTTCCCAAAGATTGAGATTGAGCTTTAGAAGTGTTTATTTTAAAGGAATCGTTAAGGAATGCAGTTCGACGATAAGCGAGCTCAGTCGTCAAGCTGATATCAGTCTCTTATGGGTTCCCGGCCATAGGAACATTGATGGAAATGAGAAGGCGGACGAACTGGCTCGTTTTGGTGCTTCCCTTGATATATCGTTAGAGGAACAGATCCCAATTCCCCTGGCGGTCGTCAAGAGAAGCAACTTCCTGTATTTCCGTCAGCTGGCAAATAGGCGGTGGAAAGATCTTGAATATTGCAGAGTGGCTCGTGCTACCTGGCCTAGTTGCAACGAAAATATGTCACATAGACTCATCAACAGAAGACTCTCGGATACCGCAAGGCTAACAGCGGTTTTTACTGGTCACTGGTGTGTAGGGTTTCACGCGGAGAGACTGGGTATTCCGTTCAGAAGCCATTGCAGTAGCTGCGAAAACGAAGAGGAAGAGGAGTCGCTCACCCACTTTCTATGTCAATGCCCAACCCTGGCAAAAACTAGATATAAGTTTCTGGGCAAATACATCATCAACAATCTCTCGGACGTTTCAGTTACATGTCCTAAATAAATACCTAAATTCGACAGGTTGGATTTAGTAATACTGATTGCGTTCGGCAAGGAAGTGGTTTAAAAACGGCACTCTAGTGGTAATTGTGGCTCGTAGTGGGCTGCCTGCCGCGGAAACCAACCAACCAAAGGGGATAATAGAAATTCCATTAAATGGTTTTGAAAATATTGTTAATGACATCAATGTTAGTCGAATCAACGGAATTCTTTTTATTCTATTCTAATATGATACTTGTATTTATGTATGTTTATTTTAATGAGGTTTTGACATAAATTTTAAATTGCTACATAAACAGATGAAGATGAATATTTGTGGAAGACAACACAAACAAGACAAATTACAACATTATCAAAGGTTTCTACTGTTATTTCATTATACATTCACAGTTTTATTTATTTATTTTTATTTTTTTGTTGCTACTTTGCATGACACTAAAAACTTTGTTAACAGGAAGTACAAGTAGATACTTCTACTAATTTATAATTGAAAACTTGTTTTGTTTTAACTCTACTACTACTACTACTACTACAGCAAAAAAAACAATAGGAACATTTGCAGATAACTGCGAATTAACTATGTAAATAACTGGGTTTAAGAATGTTTGCTTCTAGTATCTAGTATCTACATATGTATGATGACAAAAGAAGATATGAATAAAACAATAATAAAAATTTGTTAAAACATACACTTTAGTTGTCAGCATGATTCTGCATTACACTAACATACAGAGAGATACATAGGTATAGTAGATAGATTTATTTATTATTTTACAAAATGTTGATAAATTCTAAGTAAATAAAGAAAAAAGAAATTTATGGAACACAATAAGGCACCGACCTTTAAAAATAGGCTAAATATAAATAAAACCAGACAAAAAAGACTTTTGTTAAGATTTGTTGTTTTTTTTTCTTAGTTTTCAATAAACAAAGAAGTCTTTTGTTTTGTAGATATATCTTAAAATTTGTACTTAATTGTACTATATTGCAGAATGATCATAAATACTAAAAATGAGGGAACCCAATCGAAACAATTTCTTATTTCTTTATAATGAATGTTGTGAGCAGCGTCAAGACTTGTACTGTCTGTCAAACATCACATACATTAGTCCGTCTATTATCAATAGAAGAGTGTCTATCAAAATTTAACTTTCTATAAATAAGTAGCTTCTGTGAGAGAAGTTTTCATTAAAACTGAACCTAGGGGGCAAAAAACTCGAATCAAACTTAATTTTTATAGGAATCAAGAGTCAAGAATCACAGTATCCGAGAATAAAATATTCTATAAGCTCGATTTGTTTTGTCATGCTTAACTTTTCTATAAATACTCTGTGGCACCTAAAGGTTCATTTTTCTTTTTTGGAATGCAGCTAAGTTCATGCTTAACGATTGACAGGTTACAAAATTACACATATTTTAACAACAGCAATTTTTGTGGTTATGTCGTAAAAATATAATGGAACAAAGAGCAAATATGTATGTATAAAAATTTTGTTTTAGAAAATTTGTTGAGACTTACGAATTGTTAAAAAAAAGTTTATGAGTCATACTCAAGTTTACACGAGGTTTACATAATTCAAAAGTGGCCGTTATGATTTAAATGATGACACAAGACCTTGGATCAAATCATGCTGAGTTATGGAAAAAGTACGTGAAATAATCGCTATCGATGCTGGCAGAAGAATTAAATTCATCTTACTGTACAATCTACACAATATTAACTAAAAAATTGGATAAAAGAAAGATCTGTACATGTTTTGTTGCATATCACTTGAATGAAGATATAAAAATCGATCTTGTAGAACGAATTTTTGATGAAGAAACGAGTTTATATCATCGACCACCCTCCGTATTCGCCTGATCGATCACCGTGTGACTATTTTCTATTCCCAAAACTGAAAACTGCAATGAAAGTAGCTTTTTACGATGACAATCCCGCCATTCAGGTACTAAAGAACATCCCAAAAACCAAGTCTATGGATTGAATTGTTTGATAGTTCCAAACGTTGTATTGAGTTCAATGGATCCTATTTTGAATACTTTGCTTGTTTTATTTTATAACTAAAAAGTTGGGTTATTAATAGATCACACCATGTAGTTTCTGTGAAAGAAGTTGTGTTTTCTCTAATCGAGCTCAAGCATAGGAATCGAGGAATTCATATTACTGTATATTTTATTTTAGCCAAGATTCAGGATGGATTTATTTTGTTAAGCTTATATTTTCTAATTATGATGTGTGGACTCTCATCCATCAGCACACTCATATTTTTAAACAAGTTTGTTGTCTAAGTCTTCTGTTTCAAATAAAGTCTTCATTTTTAGAATACATCTAATAAAACAAATATATGTATAAATAAAAGTGACTTACCACTAAAATAAAATAAATAAGTATTACAAAGATATGTACAAAACGTTGTTGTCTATAGAAATCTTTTGGTGTAATCTAGTACATACTTTAGTTAAATTAAAGTAGAAAAGAAAATTTAATGTCAATGCAAGAAAAAGCAAGTGACTATGCCGGTAGTCTACCCTCCGGAGAAGGTTATGTTGCTGGTGGTATGAATCTTGTTGGGAAAATTATAATCCATAAAATGATGATGATTGGGGAAGCTTTGCTTGGCTTGCTGCAGGTTGTCACTTGGAATCTTGGTGTTTTTCACGCCTTCATTTAATTCAATTTTTTTTTATGTACTTCTTTATATTTTCGTTTTTTTTTTTGCTTTATTTTATTTCCTTTTCTTTTCTTTCATTTTATATGTCTTTTTTTTGAATTTTATTTTTTGTTATGCTGTTTGCCTTTGTAGACTGTTCCAGGCACTTTGGAATTTTAGTGTTTCGTGCACGTTACTTTGTTGTTATTATTATTGTTGATTGTACACACGCGATAGACCCAAGTTGAATTTCTTTATTATATGGCAGACAAAGAGACAGGTAAGTTTTCTATATTATTATTGTACATATTATTATTTTTGTATGCTTAGTTTGCACCCTACACAAATGAAACACAAGAAGAGATTCAATAGATTTGTAGACTCAAAAGCAAGTGTTCATTCTTCTGTTTAGTTCTATTCTGTTCTGATCTATTCTATTCCATTCCATTCCATTCTGTACTGTTCTGTTCTGTTCTATGGCAGATGGATGACTTTGTAATGTGTAGAAAAATGTGTTAAACAATTAAAAACCAATTAGTGTCATAATGACACGCCCATTGGCGTTTGTATACATCAAAATGATCTGCACTTTTTACTAACGTAATAACATCGTCGTCGTTTTAACTTAGATTGGATCAGTTGGGTACTTTTCTTTTAAAATCATTAGAACATATGATACGAAGATACAACGAAACAAAATATAGTTTACAAATAGGTGAGTTTTTTTAAAGGCAGCTTGTGTAAATATGCCAACAGTTCTACGAACTTTGAATTTTAAATTATCGAAAAAAAAAAAATCAAGAAACTAAGGACAGAAATGGCGCACACATATTGATCTATGCATCAAAAATGCTTCCTGAGGTCTTGGGGAGCTATCCAAATTGGTACAAAACTTTGGAATTAGGATTCTGTCATGAAATAAGAAAGTTATTCCTCTTGGAAGTAAAATCAATAATTCATTAACTCCAATGGTTCCATTTCACTGCAATATCTCTAAGAATAGTGTTTCAATCTCAGATACGCTGACTGTTAAATTTATCCAGTAGTAGCAAGTAGTAGTTCCACTCTCAAATACGGTGATTCTTATTTGTATCTAAATTGACACTTATTCACTTGAGGTTAGGCACCCTGAAATTCTATGTTATTCTTAGTTGTGACACTTATTTACTTGATGTAAGGGGCCGCAATATTATATATATTTTAATTTGAGGGGCACTGGGAAAACACAAAATGAAATGGAAAATTCAAAATTCTAAACAAAAAAGGAACCAAGAACAATGAAAGTCACAGGGGTAGCAAATTTGGGGCAGCGTCTCTAGCGATTAGTGAGTGTTTCAATTTCAGATATGTTGAATTCTTAAATCTATCCAACATGACAAATTCCGAATTCCGAAATTCAACATTGCCTAGGTCCCCCACTAATTAAAACACATCAATGTACAATCCTCTTTCATAAATATCAATCCATATCTTGTAATCTTTTGTAAAAATTTTAACATTTTTCACTTCAAATTTGATTTTAATAAATTTCCATTACAAAAGAAAAAATATAAAAACATAACAAAAAAAAGAAAAATCATAAAGAACAACAACAACAACAACAGCAGCAGAAATACATGAGCTGCGCAAAAATATGTGAAAAATGTCAAGAAGTTCCGTCGTAGTCGTCGTTGTCGCTGTGTTTGTCGGTTGCTAATTTTGTTGTTGTTTTGTTTTTGCATTTTTCTTTCTTTCTTTATTATTTTTATGCTAAACAACTTTCTTTTGCTTTTGCGTTTGTGTCTGTCTGTCTAACTTGCGATCACAACTCGCGGCGAATCGCGACTACACCCTCCGCAAGTTGTTGTTGTTGCACAACAAACGAGCACCTCGCATCTCTCTCCCCTAGACAAACACTAGTAGAGCACTTGTTCGATACACTACACTGCGCGCGCTCGCTCACTCACTTGCTCGCTGTTTACTGCGTTTGCGTTATAAGCTTATGCTGCTTCTGCTGCGCAAGGTATTTATGATAAATTTCACACACAGTCACACACACATACACACACTAAAACAAACACTCATCCATAAACACACTCATATGTGTCTGTGTTTACATAGTATACTCGTCACAAAGGTGGTGGTATACTTTACTTTTATTGTTTTTTTTTTTTTTTCGTATTTATTGATAGAAGAATTTTTTACATTATTTTAATTTTATAGCACACGCATACACATTTATTATATTTTGTTTTTGTATAAGCCAATGTGTGTGTGTGTGTGTGTTGGCTTAGACACTAACACACACAGTCACAATACACCACATCAAAGGCAATGGCAAAGAGACAACACAAAATTCAAATAAGAAAATCGCAAAGTGGATTTTGTCTCATTTCAAGTGTAAGTGAGCATAAAAGTTAAGAAGAAGTAAAGAACAACAACACACTAACCAAATAAATTGATTCTTATCCGAAAATATTTAACAAGTTGCATCGATGACGACGTTTGCTTTTCGACTGTTTTATGTCTCGACCACTTTTCAGTTTAAGCCAAGTTTGTGCAGGTGCCCTGCCAACTTATTGCGATCATCCATTGGATGTGATGCCCATTTTGATCGATATCGATAAATTATCGTTTTCATGTGTTTGAAACAAAGCAGTTAATAAATTTATTGTATGGAAGAAATTTTCAATTTTCTACTTCCTGCTTTTCAACCGCTAAAACCATATGTTAGGTTTTGGTTTAGAAACTAGAGCTTAAGCCATTAAAGACACGATGTTATACCACAGAGATGTAGATTGATAGGAGAAGCGGTAGGGGGAAGAGTATGGTGGATGGTATGGAAAGAAAAGGATATATATATCATCTTCCTTTTGATCGCCCGAACCTCAGGTGCACCATGTGTCAGACACAGGTTGAGAGACTATGAAGACCGTTCCTTGGGACCTCATTATATCACCTCAATCCCCATTATAAACTCAAACTAAGTAAATACGTATACACAAGGGTGATTACAAAAAAAATTTGCCTGTTAAAATTTGAGCTCTTAATATTTATATTTACATAGTCCGCATCGCACTTTTCTATTTTCCATACGAATTACATGGGAAAATTGTTGTTTACACCTTCTGATTTTTAGTATTACTAGCTAATAGTGTATTACATCAAAAATCTTTTGACATACTTTTGTTGAAAATTGAACGCTTGGTTAAAGTTGAATTCCCCGCAAATTTGACCGTTTTCAGTGTATTATAACAAAATTAATGGTTCCATCGGAAAAAATGACGCGAAAATTTTTTGTTAATTTTAAATTTGGTATCCTAGCAAATGTAATCAACAATTTTTTTTTAATAATAAGGCAAATAATTTTTAGTGGTAGTTTGCGTCAAAATTATAGTTTTTAGGTTTTTGTTCAACATAAAGCCAAAAAACAGTCCTTTACTCGTTCAAAAATTCTACCTTTGTACTATCAAGTTTGTTCCAATTTTTTTTTTTTTTTTGAATCACCCTAGTATAAACTTACCATTAAGTTCACATAATCTCCCAACTTAAGACTACACTCACTGTATAATCATGTATAGTACATATGCTAAAAAATGAGGTTGGGAGGAATCCCTTCGGACCTATGCCACCGTCGCATCTACGTGTATGGTGTCTCCCCTAAATCTCCCTCCTCGTCCTCTGGGCAGTAGCAACTCCGGAACTGCTTTATGTATTACTTCAGAATTGGCATTCTCTGAGCATTCTTCCTTAGAGATCAATCTCCTGTTCACCTACCTCAAGGTTTACCGCATTTATCGGCATGCACCACGACTCGGGGTCCCCCTGCCCCTTCAGGTTACATCATGTTCGTGATATTGCCGTCATACCCTAATAAGCGACCTCAGAAGCATCCATTTCAAACGCACCAATAAAGGTCCAGTTAATTTCAGTCTCTGTCATCTTTTAGAATACGTTTTCCGGTGTGAGCGGACCAATATTGTCCGTCAGCTGAGACGGCACCGTTTGTCAGCGTTGACACTCAAAAAAGGTATGCTCTACGTCGTCAATTTCAGCGTATTAAGGAAAATAGGCATGTCCTGTCAGCAGCTGCGTTATGTAGTAATCAACCTCTCCATTCTCACATTCTATCCAATCTCGGATTTGTGGGATCAATTTGCCCTTCGAATCAGTTTGCCATCGCTTCTTTGATGTCTCTCTCCGTTTGTGCATTGGAATTTTCAGTACGTTTCCACTCGAACACATATGTATTTCTACTCTTTGGCCAGCAAGTCGATGGGAGTGACACCCGCGATGACTAATGCAGCTGCGGCTGACACCGTACGGTAGGCGCTCGCTATTCTCAGCGCAGCCGTGCGCTGTACCGCTATCATTAACTGCTTTCGTAAATCGGTTTAATACAGTAGGAGCTCGATTCTTGCAGATAATGAAAACCACATTCAGTGCAAGTTTCGATGCTGTAGTAAGTATCGAGGTTTTGTTATCCTTACAATTTCAGAATATAAAACCGACAATACTCTTCTGAAAACTGATTTGCCAATACATATGTAAATGTTATTTTCAATAAATTTTGTAGTGGTAGTTGATCATACATTTATATATTTATTATTTATATTCATATTCCATTTCAATTTAAAGAAAACTAGTATTGTGTTTCAATTGAGCTAATAATATTAAATTTATTCACACAATATTAAGAAAGATAACATAGATTTCTCAGATTCGATTTCAAACATTTATCTTAAGTTAGAAATGAAGTGTGCCTACTGAATTTGTTGTCTGTTGTTAATTAAATTGAAAGATATACTACATATATGCGCAATCTATTCCACTGATAACCATTAGTTATTCAAAATTTTGTACATCCATGTCAATTAAGCGCATAATATTTATTTATTTATTTATATAATGCTGACAATGAGTTTAAACTAATAGTTAACATTAATTAGAGGTAGCCATGGCTGCCAGGGCCTTAAGCTAGAAGCGCATAATATTGTAAGTTATAATGTACTATATTTTGATAATGAAAATGTGCTGCCACCTTTTTTCAAATTACATTTCGATATACTTGCATGATCGATAACATATCGATTACACATTTTTAAATTTCATTATTATACTTTGACAATTCATTCATTGATGTGCTTAATAATATAAATTTACTCAATAGCCTCATATTAACTTTATTGCACTTAAAAAAGAATATAAAAACAATAAAATAAATTTAAAAAAATGCTAAAATCTTGAGAATTTCATATTATCACATAAAAAAGTAAAATTCAAACAATAAATTCATAAATTCATTTCCTTACTTACAAACTAGACATTTACACTTGGATATTTACTTACGTACATATACTTTACACTTAAAAAGTAATAGATCAATTTGGTATTAAATAGGAAGCGATCAGTTTTCTACTTCGACGACTTAGTTTGCATTTCCAGAAATGTTCAGAAATTATTCCTGCCTATAATTCTTGTATCAAACGTCGAACACATTTCGTTTTATGGGCACACACAATTCTCCCAAGGAATAAGCCCAGTAATATTGCAAATCCATAACCAATAACTATAACTGCTCGTTTACGTCGTCTCCAACGTAAATAGTCATCCCAGTTCGTGAAACGATTACGATATTGTGACTCCAATTCAAATCGACTACGTTGTGGAAAGAATGATAGATAAAAATCTTCCAAAAGATGACGTATTAGCTCATTTTCCCCTGCATTTTGGTCGTAGGTGTCTAAATTATCATTGATGCAATTGAATTTTCTGAAAATTATATAGATTTTTCCATTAGTAAATCAAAATTATAAATTATACATCATCATACTTAGGATTTCGACGCAGTTTATCCAATGCATCAACCACCACAGTAACATTGGAGATAAGCATCATGAAATTACTGTGTGTATTACGTTTGGAGTTCACATTGTATTTGTACTTGGGACGCATAGCAAAGTTTGAGATTAAAGCCTCTGCCAGCGGTGGGCAATTCACTACCATGTTGCGAGTTATAGTTGGCTGGGGATGAGATTAGATAGAATAGTATTACTGGAAGTGTATTGAATTTTTACTTATAAAATCACTCACCAGACTGGAATCCTCATAGCGTTCGTAAACCAAAGTTGAGTATAGACCATTGTATAGACGCCTATCCACCCCTTGTTCTTGTGAGCAATTACTTATGACTTGCTCAAAGAAATGCATGGCAGACCAGTCTAGAGGGGGTGGATAGATTCTCGTTAATAGCGTACGCACTTCTCGATCTGACCATGTGCCCGATCCATCTGTATCGAACTCATCGAAGATTTCTGCAACACTGAGATTCTTCATCTCACTCATCAGGAAGGAATAGTATGCGAAGGCATACTGTAAATCATTTACAGAGCGAAAACGCTGATGTGCTGTGGCTTCTACTTCTGCCTTGAATTTCTTTTGCATCTCAGCCATTATATCACGGTCAATGAGAAATCCAACATGTGCCAAGACACTACGAGCTTTGAAGCCATAGACTCGATTGAGCAACATGTTGGTTCTGATCAGGGATTGTGAGTAAACATCTGCTTTAAACTCTTGTTTCAGTTGTTGGGCATTGTTGGATTGTGTTAGTCCTGCTGTTTCCGCTAATTTCTTTGTTGCATTTGCCATATGCATTTTATGAAAATTATAATAATCCACAACTCGTCGCATATGATTGAGTGTGGAGTTCTGACTGCGTCTCATCAGTTCCTTAAAACTAGTGGCATTGCGTCGAAATTTCTTTAAGAATTTATGTCGAGGAAATTTACGTAAAGGTGCAAGTGGCGTAGGTGGTAGCATAGTGGATTTAATTGTAATTTGTTCTCCACTGTCACTTCCCTCATTTGCTGTCATCGGTACGGTGCAGTCACCGCCATCATACTGACATTGTTCAATATTACAATGATGATCACAAGCACCGTCACCGATATACGTCCATGGACAATCAATAGCACAATCGGGCACCATCCAAGCTTGGTAGACGTGCACACCTTCAGATTCGGTATACAAATCTTCTGGATACAGTGGTGCACCAAGAAAAATGTCATCATTTAGGTATAAAAATCGTTTCGATAGTTTTGGTATGCGATGCAGAAATGTCTCAATGGCTGCAGAAGAGAATGTAGGCAGCTGGCTTTCATCTGGAGCTAAAAACTCGTGAGGCACAATTGAGACACGTTCATAGCTAAGATCAAGCCAATTCGGTATTTGGCCATTGGTTACTATATAAACGTGTCGTATCCACTTGGCATATCGTTCCAGCGAACGCAGTGAGTATCGCAGTTCATGTTTATCATCGAAACGTGCAGGATCATAATTGATATCAAAACTTTTGGCGGATGCTATGAAATCGGGATCCGTTCCATTAACCCAGGTGTAAACAGCATCAATTGTGGGCTGAAAGTTATCATTTCTTTGTGTCTCCCATTGTCCAGGTGGTGTATATATTTTGTGTGTGATAAAAATTAGTAAAGTTATGAAAAGAAGCGTTATGACAACCCGCCGCCATCTGCGTTTAATAAGTCGCGTATATTTTAGGTCGATTTGCAACATATTCCGTTGCCAAAGTTTTGTATGGTAAACCATTGTAGTATTACGAGATCAGAAGGTATAAACATTTTAATTAAACATTTTAACACTTGAGAAAATTGCATTAGCAACAAACGAACAATAACAACCACCACCGACACCAAAGAAGAAGTACATCATATGGTTTCGAATTGTCAACTATCGCAACAAAAATGTGTATACAGATGTAACCCCACGAACTGTCCACCAGCCTAGGGATTAGTAAAGAATCAAATATATTACTTATTAATCAAAATGCTATTACTAATCATGGTAAAAATAAGAATATTACAATAAAAATTTGATGTTTTGTATAAATATTGACCCATTGTGCACATGGTAGCATTGTTTTGCAGCTTGGTTGCATTGCTGAAACGGTTTATTGTGGCCCCTTTCCAACACTGACTAATCCAATTGGATAGTTTTGTTGCACTGATCATCATGTGACCCAGCTGTCATAAGACGACATTTTTTCACAACGTTCGGTCAAGCAGTGGAAAGAAGGCGAAAATAATTTTATTTTCTTTTAATTTTCCCTTACTTTTTGGTTCGTTATATTTTGTTCTTATTCTTTCTTTTATTTCTTAATGATTTAGTTTTTGTTTTATTACGTATAAAGTGCATTAAAGCGGTCTGCAATATGTTGCTGAAAACGCTGATTGCGACTTTATTTGTCATCGGGGTCGCCTTCGCCGAACAAACGCCCGTTTTTCTATGGGGTGTCAACAGGTTGGTAGAGTTATCACTAATCAAACTTGTTGCAATTGTTATTTTATGTTATATATTCTTCTATATAGGGAGACTCAACCTGCTTTGCAGACAGTATCGCAAATTGATTTTGCTTCAATTTTAACAGAGTTGCTTAAAGATCACATGGTTGTGGCCTTCCAAGAAAATGGAGTAAGTAAATATTGAAAAAATTACACAATAATTTATATATTATATTTATATCGAATTTAATTTACAGCTTCAATCCAAAGACTTTCTTTGCACAAATTTAGACACCACCGAATCTTGCTATGCACAATTGCAAGGCGTTAGTCCCAAGACATATTATACAAGTGTTGAGAATCCCGCTGGAGCTTTACGTTCCGCTGCCAGTGAACGCGAATACACTCACATTAATGAACATGGAAAGTTGGCCGATGAAATCGAGTGTGCTGCTGGTAAAGCTGTTTTCGTAAGCTTTGATGATGACAAGCAGGCACGTGAGAATTCATTGGAAGCCCATGGTGAGTCATTTATCAAAAAAATAGTATTTCTCTCTAGTCGGGATAATTGTAAATGACAACTCAATTCGTACAGATGCTGCCATTTCATCTATTACAAAGCAATTGAAATGTAAAGTTGCCTATCTTTACATGGCTGCACCCGGATCTAATGGAGCTGCTAAATTGAATCGTCAACGTCGTGAGGCTGGTGTGCCTGTTAGTTCCACTGCAGCAGCAAATGGTGGCTACATTTTCCGTCAAAATAATCAATTTTTGATCTTTTTCGAAAAGCTCAGCTATTCTTCCGATGGCACCAAGACTGGCACAACCGAACTTAAAATCACTGGGATCACAGTCAGCAACGCCTCAACTACACAGTTCTCTGTGTCACTCAATGCCGAAACTGGTAAATCAGTCACCTTTGATGTCACTAATACCAATGATGGTTACTTTACAATAAGTAATATTGGCTATGATGGCCACAAGTTCTTTAGTCAGAACATTAACTCCATTACAACGTTCTCCTACTTCTGTGGTCAACTGACTCTTGGCGCTCAGCCTGTCGATCTTGTGTCTAGTCCAGCTTCACTGGTGTTCAATTCACTTCAAATGCAGGCACCTTTCAATGCAAACACAAAAGAAGATTTCGTCTTCGGTGATGCCTGGCATTGCGTTGGCTTCTTCTCGCCAGCTATACTTGCTGGTCTTTTTGTCGTCATTTTGATGATGATCATTCTCTTCACCGGCATCTGCTGGATAATGGATATCAATACAATGGATCGTTTCGATGATCCCAAAGGCAAAACAATCACCATTAATCAAAATGATTAAAAAATTGCCTTCTGCTTTAAATATTTCAACTACAAGAACAGCAAATATCTTTACAAATTCATTCATTCCCTTTTAATAGTTTTCAGTTAATAGTTAGCAAGAACAACAAAAACATTTAAAAAAAAAAAAAAATTTGGAAATTAGTTAATGCATTATTATGGAAAATGTTGTTTCTTAAGTTTCGCCCGCAAATGTCTGTTGTCAATTCAGCATCAGTTAGACCAACCTCTAACATTGATACTGGGCATTTGCAGCCTGAAACTTTTACTCTCAGTTTCATTAGTAACCCACCTTTCTTCTTTACGCTGCTACTACACAAAATTCATATATTAATGCGCACAGTATTTGATTTAAGGAAAAAGTTACAATTTGATATACGTTTGTATGTTTAAAGTATTTTGCATTTTTGTTAATTTTTATGTTAAAATGCACACATATTGTGTGATGAAGGAAAAGTATGCCACAGGTTCACTGTAAGTGCAACTGTTAATCCTCTTATTTATCAGTTATTTTTGTTTCGTTTTAGTTTTATCATAATGTATGTACATATGTATCTTTATTTATGTGTGTATTTTGTTGTTGTTCGTGATTTGTAAAATCTAAAAACAAACAAACAACATAACAAATCAAAATATTGTTCTCAATAAAGTTTTTCTCTTGTGTTACAACAAATTTTATTCGATTTTCAATTTTAATTTGTACGAAAGCCATTAGTTTCAGGACCGTAAATCAATTTGAATTTGTAAAAATTTTATAGAAATTCAATTGAAAATGTTTATTAAAGTGATTTGGCTTGGAATTTATTGAAGATACATTCAATTTATGAGAAGTTTATAAATCTAATTAGAATTATTTGATTTCCATTAAGATTTTAACACAACTCTCAATGCAATTGAAGTTGAACTAAATGAGCTTTACATGAGGATTGTATGATAAGTTGCATTCATTGGTACTGGAAGGCAAATTATCAAGTTAGTTAATGAAAAACATTGTATGTATTTTATTTATAAAATATGAGATTAAAACTAACTTACAACAAAGACGGCATGCTACTAGAACAGCATTGGCGAAACATTGGCATCAAAGTTGTGGATTAGTTAATCAATTGACTTCCAAGAAAGGTGATATTCTCTTGTTAATAATAATAGATAAAGAATATTTTGCAATAACTTTTAAACACCTAAAAATATGACGTTCATTCCTAAGTATGTAGATGTTTGGTAATTATGAAATGTCACTGCAGAGTGATAACAAATGGGGTGATAATGATGCTTTTCTCCACAACATTTTATTCACCTATTCACCATTCTCTAATTCCACCATGCAAATTTAACCTGCGCTAATGCAACCTTGCAATTGTCATTCTCTTTTTCTATTCTAATTCGGTTGATGTGCGATCACCGCGTGGTTTAGAAAAGAAATAAAATATTAATTTGCAAAGGTTTGTGTTGTGCACGTGTGATAAATTTTAATGATATCTTAAATTTGTGAAGTTTAGCTAAATTGAAAATAATTTGCAAGTGTTGCAATCACTTTGATTGCTTTGCAATTTGATTTTTATTCTGGAGTGATCAGTGACAGTGAGTCGGCGAATAATTGATAACTCAGTGCTGCCATTTTGTGTTTGTGAGAGTGTAGAATTTAATGTGATAAAATTCTGAAAGCGCCGGCCCTGTACCACTAAACGTAACTTTGGAAAGGAAATATTTAAGCAATCCATGTAAGTAGTGACAAATATTAATTTTTTAAACTTAATACACATATACAATAACCATTGTTACCATTTTGTAATTACACTATGTCTCTCTGCGACATCGCTTTTGGGCGATTGTTTTCTTCTGACGGCCCAATTGTTGATAGTACAGGTTCGAATTAAGAGTTCGGCCGTAGGGGAGCAGCACATAGTTGATGATTCCTTGACAATCCAATTAAACACTGTGACCACCGATTACGCCGGCTCAATCGATTCATCCACTACCATTTTCACTTGGCGTTGTCGTGAGTGACCCACATTTCATCAACAGTAACCATCTGCTTCAGAAATGTGTAATTTTTGTCATGATTCAGCAGCGATTCGCAAATGAAAATTCGGTCCATGAAGTGGCATCTATAAATCGAGCTTCTTTTTGTATCCACCCTTATTTAAGTGGTTCCAAATGGTTTTTTTTGGGTAATGTTTAGCTAATGGGTAATCGAAACAGTGGGAAACATGACGGTCGGACTTGACGATTTTCATTATTTCGTCGACATTTTCGACAATTGGCCTTTCAGAGCATGGTGCATCTTTAATGAATAATTTCAATACCTCAATAGTCACATGTTGCATACTAATTTCAATACACCAATACTCACATGTAGGTGTATTGAGCTCACATATCAGGAACTATACGATCCAGTAATTCTAGGATCTGGAAATTTACATGGTTGGTGAATATAAATCAAGCACTTATAGTGTCCAAATTTGAGTTCGATAAGACAAAAAATAAACTAGTTTTTCTAATAAGAACTTTAATTTGAATTTAAGCTTGTATAGGAGGTACCCCTCCTAGTAACCCTAGGATCATGATTCACATGGTTGGTGAGTATGGATCAGACACTTTTTGTGTTTAAATTTCAGTTCGATAAGACAAAAAACAAAGTTGTTTTTCTAATGAGTACTTTAATTTGAATTTGGGTTTGTATTTGAGGTACACCTCCTAGTGGTCTGATTCGGCTGATTCCGACAAATGTGCAGCGTATTGTAAAAAGAGAACTTCGTGCAAAATTTAGGTCTTTAGCTCATAAACTGAAAGACTAGTTTTGCATACATAAAGACGGGCATGGCTAAATCAACTCGTCTCGTCGAGCTGATAAAGACTATATGTTTATACTTTATGTATGCCTCCTTCTGTGTGTTACAAAGTCTTTTTTTTTTTTTTTTTAATTCCTTGATATAATGTACGAATACAAGATATCGCTCCTAATCGGAGCATAGGGCGGAAACAAAAGCTCACCAACGGTTTCTATCAGTTGCTAAGTATCTTAGCTCATTCGAAGTAGCTATGGCACTGCTCTCATACGGTGCGTATCCATGTTTGACGAGGACGACCTCTTCTTCGGTTACCCTGCGGATTCCATTGGAAGGCCATCTTTGCTATGTTGTCATCTTCTCTACGTAAAGTGTGGCCATTTCCGCTCCTTTATTTCGGCGCTAACTGGATGACTGTTGGTTAGCACTAGCAGTTGTTCATTTGTGACTGTTCTGGGATAGAAAATACGGCTTATAATCCGTAAACATTTGTTAGCGAAGGTTTGGAGTGCTCGGCATATCCGTTCTGATACTAGCCATGTCTCAGAACCATATAATAATACAGATTTTATGCTGGTGTTGAAAATTCTGAATTTTGTTTTTAGCGACAATGTACGGGAGCGCCACACTTTATACAGTATATGAAATACCGTACGCGCTTTGCATGTGCGAGCAGCCACATCTGCCGCTGCTCCACCATCCTTCGTGATTTGGCTACCGAGGTTCTTGTCAAACTTATAATACTATTCATAAAATTAATAAAAATATGTTAATTGAAGAATTTAATTTCAATGGGAATGGCATTATCTTGCCTTTTTTGATTTGTGGAGAAAATTGCACATAGTACTATTTCAGTAGATCAATTTCAGTTCGCTTTCCCTTTACTAGGTAGAAGTCCTTTGTCTAGTCAAGTGACATATGTGTATAAACTATGGTCTAACTTTCCAAGTTTTTTAGTAACATTTCAAATTTAATATTTAAATTTATTGTTAGATTAAGTAGGATTTTTTTTTAAGGAGAAGGGAATCTCACTCCTGTATCACTTCTAATTAGTATGTTTATAAATACTTTAGTATTCTAGTGTCCTGTATAGTTGTTACTGTGTTTTATTTGATAAAGTAACATCGATTACTAGAAAATTGTACAGTAAAAACTTAATAATTTTATAATTTAATGACACAATTTGCAATAGTAGAACATAATTTTCTTTTGATTCAAGGCTGTTCTGTTGTTCCTTTGCTAATAAACAAAGTGTAACTAAGCGTCATAATACGCAATAAAACATAAAGGAATGAAAAAAGGAAGGAAGGAAGGAAGAAAGGAAGGACGGAAGGAAAAAAATGTGGCAACAATAACTAAAAGTGCAACAAAGATGCACTTAACTGTGATTTTGTATTGCATTTAAGTGAAAACTTTGTTGCTGCCACATGGGCGTCCCTTCTTAGGGGCAATATTAAATTAATTTCTGTTTTTCTTATTAGATTCCCAGTTAGAAAACCTCTCTTCCATATCAATGATATGAAGGTATGTGTGTGTTTGTATCTATGTGTTTATCAGTAAATATTTTACGCCTCTGACATGCACAGCAGAATTTCCTATTGCACTTTTGAAATCGGGTCAATGCGTTGTTGCTGTTTGTACTCACTTTAATGTTTTCCTTTTTTTTTATACGTTTTGTGTTAACTGTATGTCTCAAAATTATTAAACTACCAGTCAGTACTTTACATATACACTTACACTTACAGAGTATACTTTTATATGTGCAGGATCAGACTTTTCATATGGGCAATAAAGGCAACAACTTTAGGAGCCCCCGATATATTAGAAATATAAGTTAGAGTGAATTGCTGTCAAAGGCAAGCAGCAGCAGTTTGAAAAAAGTTTTGTATCCTATTGGTGGTGATAAGAATTAGAAATGGTTTACTATGCTAGAGAACTATCGGGGACTTGGTATAAAACCTATGACAGTCTTCTAAGCTGTCCTTATTGATCAGATCAATGGGATCAGTAAATTTATACAAAAAGAAACATTTGAATTTTATGAACACAATATCCCTTGGAGGACTGAAAAGACCAGCTCTAACTAAAAATGACATCAGTAAAAGTGCCTTAGTTTTTGAGATAACGACACTTTTAATAATTTTTAGAAAATATAGAATAACTCTGCCATTGATAACAATCTAAGACATTCCATTTAATAGTTCTTATAACCTTAGAAAAAAAATTTAAAAAATCTATAAAAATTTAGGTACATAAGTATCCTGCATCATGACCAATTGGATTAAAAAATAATTTGATATAATGTAATGTAACGTAGTGTATAAAAGTTCAGTAGAAAACTTTTGCAGCTCCTAGAAACTTACCTGAAAACTATTTGCACGTATGTATTTTTAATAGTTTTCAGGACAAAACTTGATGACGATATTAAAGAAGCATTTGAAAAGTTAATGCAATAATATTTCAAGGAATACAATCCTAAATTTAAAGACGAAATAGTGCACTTAATTTCACAATAAGTCAACGGAAATGAAAAAATTGGCACTAGGTAAACAACACAATACAAGATTGACATTTTCAGGGATTTTATATTAGATCACATCAATGGTGTCTGTAAAATTATACAATAAAGGAAACAATTGAACTTTGAACATCAGTCGCTTCAATGATCCTAGACTTTTTCATGCCAGAGAGAGAGAGAGAGAGAGAGAGAGAGAGGAAGAGACTTCAACGAGATGAAGGCAATTAAATAAACTGATACCTAGGAAACAACGTTATGAAAGTGCAGAAGAAGAGCAAAATAAACTATTATTTTCCTGTGTTACCATAAAATTATCTTCCTAATTCGATCTTTAAGTACTACGTTTCACAACAGTCAGTCAGTCAGTAGGCCAAACTAACATTTCCGAATGAAAGCATTGCAAAAAGTCTGAATTTAATCTTATAAAAATCTATATATATTCGATCATAAATGGCTTAATGCATTGGAATATAAGATTTGGAAAAAAACGCTTAGCCATCTTAGCTTAATATAAACCTATAGTGAACGAAAATATTGGCCCATTCAGCACTTTGATCACACTACACAAATCTACTCAAGAAGAAAGAAGCCGCGAAACTTCCATTGAATACGAGTCCCTGCATTGCAGAAATCCGTCCCTGGATTATGTTTGTGTACTCGTATACACGTATACATATAAAGTAAAGAAGCACTCAGCAAGATGCAAATTTAGTACATACATACTATGTACTTACTAGTATTTCTAAAGAAAGACACAGTTTAATGCAATTTAACAGTTTTTCAACCTTCTTAATTTATTTGTTCATCTCTCACAAAAACTACTACACTTCATGAAGTTTTCAACTAAATGTAGCGGAAACTATAAGTTAAAATTTCGTATTTTTATTTTTATTTATCTTTATTATTATTATACAATATTTTTTTTAGATGCTGTTGATTTTATGTTGGGTGAAATAGTTTGTTGCAACTTGAAACTTTTCAACAACACGTAAAAACATGTGAGAGAACGTACAACTTAAATAAAGTATAATTAAATTAAATGCAATAGAGAAAAAAAAGGAAGATAAATTTGTGAGAAACAATAACACAAACTTTTTAAATTAATAATCTATGAAATGTTGCTGGTGTCTTGATATAATAAAAGTTTATTATTTTATAATAGAAATAAGTAAATTGCAATCAAATGAACTGAAAACACATGTTTTTATACAATATACATACATATATATGATATATTTAAATATAGTACACAAGCATATGTATATACATAGTAGCCGACTCTATGACTGCGCTTTGTAAAGCGGAAATGTAAATATGTTGAAGACTTTAAAAAGCGAAAATTTATGTGCGAAAGTGTAATTACGCATGGCAGGCCTAGGGGCGCACTCTTTTACTTCCTTTCCCATCCCATCCCTTTCTCTTCCTCGTCTCATGTCCCATACAAATGAACAAATTCTCTGATATCATGTTCTTTTATAAAATTAAAAGTTATTCGCGCCAAAAATTTGCAAAATGTCGTCCGAAGTGACTGGTATGAGAACCAAATAAAACAGAAATGAAATGAAAGGCATGGAATTGAATGTAGAAGAAGAAAAAAAAAAAAAATGAAAATGTCTCCAGCTTGCAGGCACCATTTTCTTTTACCATTGCGGAAGTCATTGCGCAAAAGTCAACTTCAACTAAGAAAAAAGTCAAAGTTTTACTAAGTTCATATTCTTTTTTTTTTGTTTTTTGTTTTTCTTAAGAAACAGAAACAGTCTAAATGTTCTTAAGTTTTGTTAGTCACTTCATTGCAGTTACAAAATGACATCACACATTCACACACACGCACATACACGCACACGCACACGATGTGAATAAAAGCGGAAGCACTTCTATGCCATGAGAACAAATTGGGATACTTAAAATTGGACTGACTAACTGTATGGGATGTTCGAGATGTTTTGAAATTATGAGTAATATCTAATATGAACTAATTAATTATTATTAAAAAATTATAATATTCTATTGCCATTGGCATTTAGAAGAGAGTTCTTTTGAGTTCTATAATTGATATAATTAGAATTAAATTTAATGGATTTCAAATATATCTTTATACTTATTATACAATATATATAAGTTTTCCTTCGATGCAAGCATTAATGCATTATTTATTTAAACACTGAAGGTATGTTTTATTCTTAACTTAGGTCTTGATTAATATTAAAGTGGAATGTATTGTATTGTGTGCTTAGATCTATAAAAGATGATTACTTTTGTCTGATTCAAGGAAATTTTGATTACACTGGTCGATAAAAAAACACTTTTTATCTATCACATGAACTATTTCAGTGGATATTTATTAATTCTAGTTTTCGAAATACAGAAACAAACGTGAAACAAAAAACCTAAAGCAGATTTGAAATCAGCGACTTCGAATTAGTAACGATTCACTAAAAGAGTTCATGTGATAAAAGCAGAACTCGAGTTCTGGCAGAACTCACACAATACCAAATCATGTATTTTTCACAAAATTTCAATTTTTATTTCTCACAATTGCCACAACGTTCCATTTATGCATTTGTGTGTATAATCAAAACAAAAAACAGCTGCTCAGAACACGCAACTCGGTGACGGTGAACGGATAACCAGAACTCGTTGTCTGAATACACTATTAGTTCTAATTATGCATTAGTAAAGTGATTTCCAATAAGAGGTGTTATTTTCAATAGCTCGCTATTTCGGTAGATGTCACTTTTGAAGCTGTCATTTTTTGATATTTGACAATTAGAAACTACGCCATGGAACGATACACGCTTCAATTCACTATAAAAATGGTGAAAATTTCGCAGAGACGGGTCGTAAAACTAAAACATTTTTGGGTCGTCGTGAAGCACCTTGTCGGACAGCAATACAGAAATTGGTGCAAGAATTCAAGCTGTTGGGACAAGTTAGTGATGTGAAGAATAAAACCCGTGCACGTCGCTCCAGAACAACTGAGAATATTGCTTCTGTAGCCCAAATTGTTGGAGAAAACCCAGGTTTGTCCATTCCTCATCGTTCTTTGGAATTCGGCATTCCACAAATGTCATTACACCGTATTTTGCATATAGACGGGTCTTAAGGCTTATAAAGTTCAGTTAACACTAGAACTCAAGCTGCATGGGGCTCGCAAAACCCAAGAGTTATTGTTGAAAAGCCTCTCCATCCTCAACGTGTGACTGTTTGGTGCGGTTTATGGTTCGGTGGGGTAATTGGACCTTACTTTTTCGAAAATGAGGCTGGAGCAACAGTTACGGTGAATGGATTGCGCTATCGAGAGCTGATTAATGATTTTTTATGGCCGGAATTGGATGGTATTGATCTGGACTGATCACAATTGACCACCGAGATCTTGTGACTTAACAGCTTGAAACTTCTTCCTTTGGGGCCATGTAAAAGACAAGGTTTACGCCAACAGCACAGCGTCGATTCAAGACCTCAAAGATGGAATTCGTGAGGCTATTGAGGACATAGGGCAGCCCCTATGCGATTTGGTTATGGAAAATTTCACGACAAGGATATGGTCCTGTAAGCGTGGTCGTGGTGGCCATTTGACTGATGTTGTTTTCCATTATTAACGGCGTACCTTCATCTTTATAATGAAATAAACATCCGATCATTTATCTCAAAAAATGTCATTTTTCTTTGAATATGAAAACACCTCTTATTGGAAAACCCTGTGTTTTAAAATTGTCAATACTTAATTCTAATAAGGTTTTTATACTCTTCACGGGAGTGAATAGTATTATAAGTTTGTCATGAAAGTTTGTAACACACAGGAGACATCGCAGACCACATAAAGTATCCGTCTGTATGTATGCAAATTAGTCCCTCAGTTTTTGAGCTAGAGAGCTGAAATTTTGCACATAGGTTTCTTTTTACCATACGGTGCACATTTTACCACTAGTGGGGTACCTCCCATACAAACCCCCCTTTCAGTGAATTGTCTTATTAGAAAAAGTTTTGTGCTTTTTAATATATCGAACTGAAATTGGGATAATATAACCTATCTGATCTGATCCATCAACCGTCTAAATTTCATGATCCTAGGGTTACCAGGGCGGGTACCTCCCATACAAACCCCCCTTAAATTAATGTTCTGAATAAAAACAATTTTTTTTTTTTTTTGTAACAATTCGAACTGAAATTTGGACAATATAGGTTTCTGATCTTTTTATTTGATTAAATTACGGGCATCATTAAACTAAAAAACTTTCTTAAATCAATTATGCCAAGTAGTCGTTCAATTATACGTGTAGAAACACAAATAGACATGGTTTGCTTCTGAATGATGATGAAACCGCTGAAGAAACGAAAATCAGGCTGCCTAATACAAGATCAAGGAGTTCTTTGCAGAAATATATTGCTTACAAGTAAATGTAAAATTAGCGGAAATTCTTCCCCCACCCGAACCACTACAAATACACCATATATTTTAACCATTTCCAATTCGTTGCCGCCATGTTTGCGACAATCATCATGTTTGGAATGAAATTACAAATTTATGTCTATTTTCTATGAGGCCTCAAGGAGTAAATTATGTATTTTCGAGAAATATTTGTTAAAGCTGGTTATTTATTAAAATTTTAACAAAAAATTGAAATACTCAATTTACCTATTTTTGCTTTGCCTAATCATCTGTTGTCGCCCAACAAAAAAAAGGGGAAAACAGTCGAAAATCAACCAAAAAATTGGTAAAAATGGAGTTGGCAATAGTACTCAAAATTTAATAAAAATTGATATCTTTTGATTGTGTAAGTCGATTTTGATTAAATAAACGCTATATATTAAAGGAAACTTGCCAGAATACACCACTGATAACCGTATTCAAATCAAGTAAGCGGTTTTTGAGATTAGAGTGCACACACAAAACAATTACAATGTAGAGTTAAAAATAAAAAAGAGAAATGGAAAAAACTTTAAAGTAAATCATGTATAATTTATGTAATTCTTATAAAGAACTCATTTAACAGTCCTCGTTGTTAAGCGATTTTAGCTTTCTGGTTTTATTTTTAGTTCTTTATTTTTATGTTTTTGTTGTTGTTTTTGGGGAAACACATGTTTCTCAATGCTCGTTTTTAATGTGTTTTTAACAGTTTTCTTACTTTTGTGGTTTTTTCAACACTTCTGAACGTCATTAAGTCGACCGACCAGTAACGATGTGCACTCACTCCTATCGCAATCTATAAGTATAATTATGTGTGTCTCTAAGTGTACGCATCTGTGTTTGTTCGTATGTGAGTATGTATGAATAAGTAGCATAAGTATATGTGTAGTGAAGTGGGAAAAAAGGAAGCTTGTTCTGCTTTTACTTGTCCGCAAATTGACTTCATTTAATTGTGTGTTTCTCTCACTGTGATGACTTTTAGTGTATGTAATTTCTCTATCACTGATTCTAAGGTACTGTGGTATTAGGAGAAAATGGGAAAAGTATCTACAAACGTATGTGTGTATTTGAATGATAGTCAAATGAGAGATTAGCTTAATGCAGTTGAAAGGAGCTTTTGACTTAAATTACATACAAATGTGTTCGTTGTTTGCTCTTTGTAATTTTCCATTTGAAGTTCGTACAAAATATTGTACATGTGTCATTTCCCCAACCTTTATGATATTGTTAATCATCACCCGTTCATATTCTTAACTGAAGCACATTTAAGATGTTTTTGTGCTCCTTTCACTATATCACTCAATGGGTAATTTAAAGTTATTATTTCTTTCCCCTTAACGCATTTCCTTAGAAGATTCAAAAGCATCTTAATGAAGCAATTCATGTTTAAGAATATCAAAAATATCAACACCTTCAAGGCTTTACAAGTTCTTTGAACTCTTTAATACTAGTAGTAGTATGTTGTAATAACATAAGTATCTGCCGATAAGCCGGAGTGTATAATCAGCATGATGCCTACATTCTACCATAATGATGTTAAATGACTTTATCTACTGATGAAAGGATTAATGTATAATTAACGTACCATACATGTGTATATGTATGTATTTGTATGCATATTATGCAAAGATATTTGTATTTGTATTTGTATTTGCATGAGTTCATCGGTATCTCAATCAATTTTAAAGTGCTTGAGTCAACACTACTGAGTCAAATACAATACCATACAGAACAATGTAATGAGATGAGATAATGTTGACTGGATACAAAACCATGCAAATTAAAGCAAAATTACTAGCATTTTGTATGGCCATTGGGCTATTGGACTATTGGACTATTGGCTTTTATAAGTTGATTCGTTGATTTAATCAAATGTCAGGCGCCAGACAGAAATTAATGAGATTTCATTTATATTGTCACATTTTACCCAAAAATACCCAAAAAACACTAACCAAACTCAAACTCATACCCAAACTCAAACCAAATCGAAGCACATCCAACCAAAACCAAATCGAATCAACTCAACTTAACTTAACTCAACTGAAATCAGTTCAACATGAGCCAACAAAAATACGCAAACGACATGACATTCATTGTTCGACGACGACTTTGTTGTTGGTCCTTCGTCCTTTGGTTCGTTGGTCAGTTGAGCTTTTTGCCTTTTACAAATTTTGTTGTTGTCTGGATGTTGTTTTTATTTACACATCAGCATCAGATACATATGCAAAATCATTCATTCATTCATTCATTCATTCATTTATGCAAGTTGTACCATATCTACTTATATATTGTACATCTAGTGAAAACTGTCTGAGTTTAATTTTGAGTAACGTGTGTCGCTTTAGGTTTTGAGATACATTTTTCTTAACTGAGAAATGTTGTCCAAATTGATGATGATGATGATAAAACTACATATAAAAAAAACCAACTCATGTTGAACGTTATCTTAACAAATGATGCTTGTTGTTTTTGTTACTCTTTAATATTTTATGAACGACACTGAAGTGCCATAAGGTTTTAAAACCAACCTTGATAAACAAGCTACAAATACTTGAAGTAGAATTTAACAATAATTTATTACTGAAAAGGTTAATCTTAATTTATATATGTATGTATATTTGCAAAAGGTGAATGAATAATGATTCTTTAAAACAAAAACAAAAACAAAAAAAAAAAAAAAATCCGGTTGACAATAAGTTACAAGGTTTAACAAGTTTCTTACAAAATGGAATGAATAAATGATGGAATGGAAATGGAAATATTGAAAAAGAACAACTCAAAATGAATACATATAATTTAATTAGAAAATCTTTATTTTAGGGTTTCAGTTTTATTATTGTAGAAATAAAACTTTACGAAGATATTATTTTCATTTTCTATTTGTACAAATTTTTCTTTGGCTTCAAGGTACAATAATAAATATGCGTACATACCTTGCACATATAGTATTGTGTATGGTATTATCACTTTGTGTTGATGTTTGCAACCCTTCAAGGATAATATTGAAAGACATACACATTTTAATGTTGATTCTGATATGGCCAGCATCGTAAAAGATATCAATATTGTTATGTGTATTCTCTTAAATCTGTTTATGTGTTTTGAAACAGTTGTTATGAATTTTATCATATTTTGAGTTAAGTCAACTTAAAACCAGAAAGAAGGTTATCTTTGGCTATGCCAAAGATGTAATACTCCTCTCATGTAGATGGCGCATGACTATTAGTATGAAATATATGTAACATTGTGCGTTATAAACATCATGACAAACTTATAATAATAATAATATGTGTTCTCGTATAAGCAACTTTGTGATTTTTTGAATTCAGAGCGATAATTGGAAAACTATATTATTATATGCTACAGTCAAACTTTCATAACTCGAATCATCATCATGCTCAGCAATCGGAATGAGTTTTTACACTGTTTCGTAACCGTGAACAAAACATAGATCCAACACAACACACACAAGAGTACAAAGAACAGTGCACTTCTCCGGTTGAACGTGTACCAAAGAAATCCTAGGTGGATCTCTCGGTTTATTGGGATGCACGTGGTGTCATTCACATTGATTATCTTGAAAATTGTGAAACTATCACCGACGAATTTTATTCGGAGCTTCTGTACTGATACTGGTTTGTAGCAAAATCGACCGCATTTGAAGGAAAAAAAAAGTGTTTACCACTATTAAGTCGGGCTACGAACTGCTAGCCCAGATTTAGCCCCCCCCCTGCGACTATTTTCTGTTTCCAAACCTGAAGAAATGGCTCGGCTGTAAGAGGGAGGTCATCACTGAAACAAACGCCTATTTTGAGAATATTGAAAAAAATCTATAAGGGAGTATTCTATTCTGCTAACCCAGTAGTACCAACATTCAGTTTCATTCACAATCTGTATACATAGGAACATGTCAATGTATACACCATATGTAACATATCTATATGTTATATATAAAATGTACGAAAGCGATTTAGGAAGATTATATGGCTACCAAACAAAAATGAATCTGTATAGTTCATGGAAAAACATGTGATACAATATGTACGAGTACTTTCATTTGAAAGGCCCCAGGCCAATAAATATCAAACCGTAACTAGATTCTCTGGGGGAGTCTGATCCTTCGTTTACCACCATTTCTACATTTCAAATCCAATAATAGAAATTTGTGATTAGCACAATAAAATTACATCTATTATTCATACTTATAACTTCAATTTAAAAGTAGAAAAGGAATCCTCCTCTATTTTAGTATCTGCGCATATTTCTTTCTGTTTCTTCTAAGAAAAACCACTTATGATTTGCCCTAAAAGGTCATGAGACCACTATAATTTTTGATTATTAAACAAGTATCCAAATAAAGACAGGATATAAAAAAGGATACATAATACTTATGGTACACACATGATCCAAGGATGAGGTAATAAACAAGAAAAGCCTTTTTTTATTAAGCAATTGCATCAACAACAAAATGTTGGTAAGTAGGTAATATAATTCATACTTACATGAGATGCCATGTGATGTTATGTTATGAAATGAAGTACATACATATCTACATGGATACACGGATGACTATAAATGAGATATTTTTTAAGTAAAGTTATATACTTAATATAAATAATTTAACACTCAAGGGTATCTGGATATGAATAAGTACGTTAGTATAAGAATGAAATGTGTTTGTGTTTGGGTTGAGTTAAAAAATTCATAAAATTGAAAATTCGTTTGTTGCTCATCAATAACATTTGACTGTGTGAAAATTTGTATACATAAAGGCAACTGAGTGTCAGCAGGAGTGTATATTTAATACATACATACATATGTTTGTATCTGATACTACTACATTCTACTATAGAATAAGAGTGATGTGTTTACATGGAGGGGAAAATGTAAAAAGTAATAAAAATTGTATCTCTTAACTGAAATTGAAAGCCTGCATTAAAACAATAACAGTAGCAGTTAAAATTAAGAAAAATAAACCAATATATAGTAGTATATATATATACCATAAAAACAAATATTGTATGGTAACTGCAAAGGATATTATTGCAACTGACAACAAAAATACGAGTATTGTAACAAAAACAACAAACAACAACATTTTGTCATATCCTCGTTAAATTTGACATTGACAACAAATATTTATTTCATACAATATATTGGAATAATGAACGAGTCCTCGAATATATACTGAGAAATTCAATAAATCTTCTTTTTAAGTACACATACATTTCTTCTTTCATTCCTCACTTTCTCTACCCTTCATTTTTTCATTACAAGAAAGTATGGCAATTATAAGTACGAGTACAATAATAAATCTGAATGAGGAATGACAGAGTGAAATAAAGAAATACATTAAAAATTAAAACTTTTTGTTTTATCTTATTATTGCAGAATATTTTTCATTATGTTGATATTTTTAATGAAAACAAGACAGGATGTACTCTGAAAATAGCATATGATAAATAACCAAAGTTCTGGGTTATTTGTCATTTGAATATTTTATTGCAAATGCAAAATGCAAAAGTTTTTCATATAAAAATTAATAACAACAAAACAACTGTATAAAATTTCAATTATGAAGATCCAATTATTCGATATGTTGTTGAAATTTTGCAGTAAAAGCTGTTAAAGCTTACATACACCAACCACAAATTAGAGACTAATTGGCAAAAGAAAAAATAATTCACAAACGAAAATTACCTAAATCGGACCAATTTGTCACACTGAATATTTTTTATACATACACCAGCAAACTAAGAAAGGGCAAAGGGGCCAAGACACTCTGGTTATCTACATAGTTCAGAATGTATCCAAATATCAAGAGGAGGCGACGATGTCCTGTAAGCTGTAAGCATAGATGAAAAACGAAAAGCACGCAAATCCATAAATAATGAATCAATATCTGCTAGAATCTACAGGAAGAATCACCGATTCAAAAGGAATCTTTTTAAGAAATAAAACACACATCAGGTTTCATTATGTTCATGTTCTTATTCAGTCATTCAAGGTACATATTATACATTATCTTCATAACTACATTTTTAAGTAAACCGGGGGCCTCATGAAATTTTTCCCAGACCCGGGTACCCGATAAGCTTAATCAACCATTGCATATACATATAAGTTCTATCTGGGTTCTTTGATGATCGATTTTATGCATTACAAACATCACGACAAAGTGATAATCCCCATTCGACACTAGTGCGAAAAGTATTTAAAAAGCAAACCAAAAACATAAAATTACAAAATGTTTTTCTGTTCAAGAAAATAATAAAATATTTTTGTATCAAAAATTCATTTAGTAATCGCCTGTTTGTTCACGTAGTGAATAGTATTATAAGTTGGTCATGAAGTTTGTAACATACAGAAGGAGACATCGCAGACCCCATAAAGTATATATTTTCTTGATTAGCTCGATGAGACGAGTTAATTTAGCCATGTCCGGCTGTCTGTCTATATGTATACAAACTCAGTTTTTTAGCTAGAGGGCTGAAATTTGTCACAAAGGTTTCTTTTTACCAAACGCTAAACGTTTGTCGGAATCAGCCGAGTCGGACCACTAGGAGTACCTTCCATACAAATCCCCATTTAATTTAATGTTCTTATTAGAAACAATGTTTTGATTTATCAAACTGAATTTTGGACACTATAAGTTTCTAATCCATTTTTACCAATCATGTAAATTTCAAGATCCTAGAATTACAAGGAGAGGTACCTCTCATACAAACCCAAATTCAAATTAATGTTTTTATAGCAAAACTTTTTTGTGTTTTGTCTTATCGAACTAAAATTTGAACAATATAAGTTTTTGATATATTTTCATCAACCATGTAAATTTCAAGATCCTAGGATTACTAGGAGGGATACCTCCCATACAAACCCAAATTCAAATTAATGTTCTTATTAGAAAAACTTTTTTGTGATTTGTCTTATCCAAATGAAATTTGGACACTATGAAGTGCCTGATCCATATTCACCAACCATGTAAATTTCAAGATCCTAGGATTACTGGAACGTATAGTTCCCGATATGTGTGTTCAATACACCATGGCCATGCGTCATCTCCAAGTTACTGTTGTTGTATTGAAATTAGTATGAAATGCGCCTTTCTACATGCTACTATTGGTGTATAGAAATTAGTATGAAATGCGCCTTTCTAAATGTTACTATTGGTGCATTGAAATTAGTATGATTACTATATTATTGTATATAATATTTCTGCATGCATTCTCATTCACAGAAGCGTGTAGGGTATTTCATCTTTGGCATAGCCAAAGATAATCTTCTTTCTGGTTTCATTTAATTTTATTATTTTTTGTTCTTTTCTTTACCAACAACAACGTAATAAATAAAAGAAATGAAAGTATAAAATTTGAAAATATAGACAAAACCACAAACAGGTAAAATAAAAAAAAATTCTCTGGAAATTTGAAATTTTTATTTTTTCTTTGAAATAAGAAATCATTTTTACATGATGAACTTTTTGATGGAATTGCATTTAGTTGGCATCGGTAAACAGATTTCAACTTTAATTTGGTTTGGTAAACATGAAATCTAATACATTTTTAAAGTTAATAGGAATTATATAATTCATGACCAAAAATTATGAGTTTAAATTTTTTATTTCATAATAAATTTAACATATTTTTCATTCTCATTCTCATTTACATTTGAAAATGTAAAATCAACTATAAGAAGAAGAAAATCATTGCATACTTTTGGGTAATTTTCTTTAGTATAATTCTGATATTATTCAACTTTTTTACACGCTAATGAATGCCATAGAAAGAAATTATAATGAAATGAAAAATGGAGGAAAATAAGAAAAGAAAAATAATGTTTAAAAACTACACACAAAAGAAAGTAAAATCAAACAAGGTGCAAAGTGCGCAATGAAAACTCATCAAGTTTTGGCCTCGAAACATTTTAATTTGAAAAACTTTTGTAACTTTTAAACTTACTAGAACAACAACAAAAAAAAAAATATCATCAAAAAATAACGACAAATGGTAGCATCAACTTTGCTCATATATATAAATACACAAAGACAAATAGACTAACAGAAAAAACAGACTTATGATGATATACAGTAGTAAGTATATGGAATACCATGATTAAGTTACAAAAGTTAAGCAAATATAATAAAAGAACACAGATTGCCATATTGCAAGTAATTTCATTGATGGCAGTGTGAGGGTGATGGTAAAAATTATTGTAATGTTGAATGAACCATGGTAGTACAAGTTCAAGTTTGAGGTTGAGTTGGAGTCAAACAACTTACATATTTCGCCATGTGTACGAATACAGTCGAATGAGGCACAGTCACGCATCATTCATATTGAGAAATCAACTCAACTTGCCGGTTTTCCCAACAACAATAACAGGAAAAACAAAAATCTGAAATTCATTTAAATTTAAGCACGAACGAAACTTTAGCATAATGACGTCAGATACTTCTTCTTGTGTAAAATAAAAACAAAACAAAAATATTCAAGTTGTATGAATAAAATATGGAATATGATTTTCATACGTACAAATGTGTACGTGATTGTGTGCATCTCTGTCTGGCTGTCTGTTTAGATGTGTGTCTGTTTGAGTCAAATTTTGTTCTTCCTATCAATAACTCGATTCGCAAAAGAAAACGTGACTAGCACAAACGGAAGGAAACACAAACTGGAACTGAAACTGGAACTCAACTGAACTGAACTGAACTGAACTGAACAGAAATGAGCCAAAACCAGCCTGAAGTAAAGAATATTATTGTTATTATGTATTCTTTTTTTTTTTTATATGGGCAATACGAAAAAGTGTAAGGCAGGCACACATACGAGGGGTAGTCAATAAGTAGTCAATGGTCAGCCAAACAAAGATTAGAATTGATCAAAAAGGAAAGTTTTAAGTTTCACAAAATGCTAATTTTGAGCAAATATGTGTAGTCCGTATTCCAGCAATTATGTGGTTTAACGTGAACACATGCCATGATGGATTGATTACACGGCGGCAATATACATGGATTGATATGCGTTAATCAGCGCCACTTTGGAGTTCCGCACGTATAACATTTCGAATACATACTTGTTTGGCAGAATTTCTACTTCCTTAGTATGCAATTAAGAACTACCAAAAACCTCAGCACCCGGTTGTGTAGTCCAAGTCTAACCGCATCTGGCTAAGAAACACAACAATCACGTTGCTCCCATAAATGGGTCCTCTCTCTTGACAAAGACGGAATAAGATACATGGGCTCCTGATTACCCATATTAGCAGAAAAAGCCTCTGGTCAGACTTCAGACATCTGAAGGTGCTACCAATTTGAACTCCAAACAGTTTTTGGATTGGGGACCCAAATGTATTCATTCAATTTTAACCTGAAAATTTAAGTTAAAGAATATTTGCATGATCAAAAATGATGACCAAAAAATTAATTTACCTTCAAATGCAAATGCAGAACAAGTATACTACAGAAAATGTTCTGTTTACAATGTTCCTTCCTTTAGACTTCGAAAATGGGCTGCCATAATTTTTTGGTGTGAGTGTATTCACTACCTCTGTCCTCTTTTGACTGAATCTCTTTGGTGTAAAAGTAATCGCTACTGGATTAAAGGTCTTTCTAAATGAATGATTGCTGTAGGAATCAAGAGAAATTAACTCCCTTTTTCTGTCTAGTGAAAAATTATGAAATTATGTTTAGTACTGTAGGATCTTACTTCTTTATTAGATATGGTAATTAGAAACCATTTTAACCATGTCACCAGCTGATACTTCTAAGTAAATGTATCTAATCTAAATGCAGATTTTTTTTTGAGTTATAAGTACAAATTTTATAACTTTTATCAATGCCAACAGCTACACGTTATGTCGTTTCCTTTGCTTGTGACCTGAGATTGATGGCATTCAAGTTTTTGGAACCCCCATTACTGCCATGAAATGTATTTAAATGTTTCTTTATTTTGTACATTAGCAGTTCGTAATAGGGCATTAAAAGTTAATGCGTTTTACCTGCGATTTATGCAATCACATCCAATGACATAGCACTTAAAGCTACAGTATCCTGATGGAGAGACACAATTAACCTAAAAGGCTTAGAGATCCAAGTAATATTTTTCTTAGACCTACGATCACATACATGTATGAGTATAGAAGAATACATGGCGGATGGCAAATGGTGTGACAAGTTTTTGTCTTGCGTTTTGAATCCAAATTCAATCGCTCAATCGCTTTTAAATATTAAAATATAATTAGAAGTTCTATCACATGCTGGTTTCAGTATCCATAATAACATTGGTAAAATTTCATAAGGGCAATCCAAAATTGTTAGCCCAAGATAAGTTACAAATGAAGTAATTGCATCGAAAGCAAATCATACTTTGCGATCCATGGTAAAAAATTTGGAGAATCTAAATGTTTTTTTTTTACATTATATTTAATTTTCATCTTGAGCCAAATATTTATAGAACACCCCTCATTTACGAGTACACATATCATATATTCAAATATCAACACATTTCAAGAAAATGCTTGCTTACATAACTCTTTTTTTTATTTCGCTTTATCTTTTCTACAAAGATATTTTGATATTCATCTCTGATGCTTAAAATACATTTTCCATATTTATTTCACTTTCTTTCTTCTACAATATTTTTGACTTTAATACTTTAAATCTTTTTATTAGAATATTGTATTGTAATTTAATATTGTTTATTTAAAATATTTTATTACTAGAGTAACCGGCGTGCTTTGCTACGCTCCCGACGTGATGTTAGTGCGTGATATTGTTCTCTTTTTACTTTAAAAAAAAACAATGACTACAATCACGCACTACCAATCACTAAGACGGGGGCTTAGCATGGCACGCCGGGAATGCTAGTTTTATATATATAGATTTAATTTTTTGACAAATCATTCAATTATGTAATTTCTTTTGATTTCTATCCTTGTTTGCAATATAAATTAGATAGAATTTATTGTTGACTTTAATTAAAATAATAATAAATAATACAATACAATATCAATATCAAAATTCATAAATAATTGGCTTTAAATGAAGCATAAATAAATAAAAACAAATAAATAAAATGCAATAACATCTTTATTGCAAATCAGTTGAATGATTAATTAAATTGTGTGTGCAAAAGTAAAAAGATATATTGTTGTTGGAATTTTTGAATAAAATACTACGAATTATGAATATTAAAATTTTGATATTTAAATTTTGTTATTAAATTTGTAGAAGTGGATGTTTTGCTTTGCATAAAATTTAAAATGAAGGTAGCAAGTGATTAGGTGATTATTCTGGAAGTATTTTCTAAGAATATTTGGATGATCTTGATCAATGATCAATGATTGAAAATTACATAAAACTGGGTATCAGATAATAAAATAAAATTATTTGAATGGCCTTCACTTGATATTGATTCAATAGAATACCATATGATAAAGGGAAAAATGTATGCTCTGTTAGAATGTTATCAAGCGGAAGTCAAAGTTGGGTGTCGAAAAGGACAGCGATAACAACAAGTGATCTTTCAAATGACATTGTTTAAATATGGGATTGAATCTGGTTTCATCCCAGCTCAAAGGACCATGAATATAAATGGGTTGATCGCTGGTTTCATCCAGCTCGAAGGACCATAAATAAATATGGGATTGAATTCCGGCTTTAAGGACAATGTATATACATGAGATGGAATCAGAAATATTTTTTATTCAACACAAGACAGAACAAATCAAGAACTTGTCGCTGTGACTTGTCATCAATAATAATAATAATAATAATAATGTGCTTTGTCGATATTGTCTTCCATCACCGACTGAACTGTGTTTTATTCTTTATCTCACACCGAAGTCACTGCCTACTGGCAGAACTTTCGACTGCTACATTAGCAAACATCAACTGCGAATGTCCGCTATGTAGAGGGACACCCAACGAGACGGTGGCTAACGTGCGAGAGGTGTCTTAACAGACATTATTAGCGATGATACAAATCCAAGTCATCGTGAAAATTAAAATAAAGAGTGAGAAAAAATGATCAGAAAAAAGCACAAAATCTGAAATAAATGATTTAAAGTAACTTGAAAAGGCTCCATGGGTAGAAAACAGTACAAAATCACAGAAGAATCTTAGAGTAAGCATATTACAACGAATAAATATTAACATCATTAAATCCAAATACTAACAATAAATTCATAATTGATTATACTATCCATTACTGTGCAATTCAATTGCATAACTTAACCTAAACAACGGCCTGGAAAATGTATGAACAATAGACTTAATAGCAGGAAGTCACCTTTGTAAGTCTCCAATTCTATCAATTCAATACAATGTATTGCAAAAAACGCAAACCATGATCATTAACTTATAATATTTTCATCCCATAATAAAAGAAATATAAATTTTATATCATAAACTACAAAGCAACCAAAATCCAACTTATTTATTGGTGTGTTAAACTCATATATGCAAGTGTTGCAAAACACCAAAAAGATAGAAAATTAAAAACAAAACAAGAGCAAATGTTAAGTTAAAAAGCACTAAAAACCCATTAATTTCAAATAAAATCCACATTTTCCGTACATTCATAAACATAAATCAGAATATTTTGGCATATATTAGGAAAGGACGCATGCACATTACCACATATCCTTACACAAACACACAGAGATAGTACTCACACTCACTGATATGTTGCTATCAATAGAAAGGAGCAGGAAAGCCACATGAGATAGACGACAGCATGGTATTGCGGTTTAAGCCAAGCCAAGCGATCCAAGCCAAGCCAAAGCAAACTAAGTCAGGCCAGGACAGGCCAAAGAAGGCCAAGCGAAGTCAGACCATGTTGAACTGGCCAAGGCCAATGGACAAAAGGACACATTCGCACAAATGGATTTTGATACAAATGGTTACAAAAAAAAAATCCCAAAAAAAAGAATATCACTAAACATATACCTACATATATGTACACACATGTGTCCATTTATAAAATCGCATGCAAATGTTTTTGTATGTTTGTATATTCGGTTTGTGGTTGCACACAAGTTAATGGCAACGTTTGCAAAAGTATCTAAATACATTCACACGCACACTCTACACATAAACTAAAGGCCAAATGTGAAAATAAAAACCAAAAACAATATCAACAGCAGCAAAGCAACACTTGTGCATGATTTGTTTAAGCCTATGTTCAAATATATACAATATAGTATATATGTATATGATCAGACAAATAAAGGATACTCAACACACAACTATAACACAATACAATACAATATGAAAAGGATGCGAATCAAATTCGACCATCAAATAGCATTTTTAGCAATAAAATCGAAAATGGTCTGAAATACGACTATAATGCAAATTGCTAGATACAAAATACTTTGAAGCCAAACAACTAACCAACAGCCAACACTCTATAGGGAAGATATACTAGGATGTGTGTAAAGAGAATCATTGGTAGGAAAGGAAAGAATAGATGTGAGAGAGGATGAGAAATGTGAAAAATGTGGCAAGCAAAGCACATTTGTGAAAAAGTGTAATACAAATTTGTCAAGCGTATGTTTTTATTGGTTAAAGCTTCAGATGGACAAATCGTACAAACACACAAAGAGGCACACAATGTTGTGGTAAGTGGGCAAAAATATGGTATATACAATAGCATTTAGATACAGTGAGCAAGGTTTGAAGGGTTTCCCATTTTTACGTTTGTGTTTGTTGTGAAATTTGACAATTGATACGTAGTGATTTGCTAAAACCCCAAATTTGTACATGTTTCCATTTATAATGAAATTGATTTATTTGCCAAATTATTGTAAATTGAATAAATATTTATTGAAAGAATTTTAAATTTTACAATATGTAACTTAACCTGCCTCACTTCATATGTTTAATAGTATAAAACTAAATTGTTTCATATAAAATTATGCTGATGTTGATCTGTAATTTGTGGCGAAAACGGTGTTTTCTGTTTTAGATATTTAAAAAGATTCGAAAGTCATAGCTACATCATGGCTATAAATCTGCTAGTTAATACATAGTTAAGAGATACGCTGGTTGTAAATGAATCATATTCTCGATTCACTCTTAAGTGTCAATAGTTCATTATTCATTGTTGTACATTGCTTTATATTTGATTTGATTTACAGTGCCAACTCGATTATCGAAAGACAGTTGTAATAAGAAAAATATAATAAAATAAAATAATATATTATGTTAATATAAATTACGAATAAATGAATAAGGATATAAAGAAACTGCTATAGTAGTAGCTTCCAGCGCATCACACCAACATTGAACTCACTCAATATGTTGCTTGTCAATTTAAGAATTACATAATAAAAATGTAATTTACTTAGCTTGCGGCACAGACCCCATAGCAAGAATACAAAATGCACTGAGCATCTTATATGGTACATATGTATATGTATCTGTTCTAACTTATATTCTTATGTTGCACTAAAGTAGTGTAGACTGTAGAGTGCACACACCTAAAACCCTTAAGGATACAAGCTGAGACATAAAACTATTGCCATGCTTACAAAATGCGCTACAATCAACGCTTCAACTTACTTGTTACATATAACATACGAGATGTGTCACAAAAGTAATCAGAATGCGTTCATAACTCAATGATAGAATGTTGAAGCGACCTCTATGGGCTACTAACGAATCAGTGACCAGTTCGACGACATAAAAACGATTTAGAAGAATCTGACAAGTGCAACAAAAGTAATTCCTCAAAATGATGGATGTGAAAGTATCAAGTCAATTAATGATTATGCCAAGCAGAATAATGCCAACGTGAATACTTTAGGAACATGTCTCGTATAAAGTTATAACTTATGTTGCATGCTTGCAGGGTTCTTGGGAGACGTTTTGGTTTGAACAAATGATAATTTTTCAACAAGCAACCGCATACTAGATTCATGTATCCTATTTGCCATACATACACATACCTAGATACTCTTCATGAGCTTCATAGTTGTGCAGAGTTTTCGGGAGAAACCACCACATATACACACACACACACTTACATAGCACCTTTCTAGTGGCACGTTCTGGTAACCATAAAGACAAAAAAAAAAAAATCTAAAAGCGTATGAAAGTATTAAGACAGCGAAATGAAGCAGATACTTTTAGGTAACACAAGAGCAGGAGCAACAATACAAAAAATTGCAATATATTGTATGTATGCATCTATATTTTGTGGGATATGAATGCATGGGTTTTGTTGGTTTGTTGCTATGGATGTATTAGCAAAATGTTTCAAAAGCGTCTCTTACACTCGCTTACCCATCGTCATCTACATGCTTAAGAATACAAAACCTATAGTTAAAACCATGAAAGCAGCACTGGATGGAAACGTGGAATGAGAAAATCATAGATAGAATTGCAAACTAGAGTGTGCTCTAGCATTGTAACTTTCAAGGCTTTTATTCATTTATGTCGTTATGTCTTTCTGTCTGTCTGTTTACCTGTCTATATGACTTTGTCTTATGAATAATGTTAGGTATATGTAGTCACACATACAATATCTGTTTTGTATTTACAATACAATATCTATAGATGCTGAATGTGTCTACGATTTTACTATAAATTATTGTTAATATGTGTATTAAACAGATGTTGAAGTTAAGCTAAGCTAAGTAACTACCATATTGTAGAATTAGTCTCATTTCTCATTTTTTTTGCTTTTAGTTACTCAATGGCTTTCATTATAATCATAGATGGTATGTACGTACATTACTTTAATAACAATGCAACAATACAATATATACATACATTGATTTCATTAAAATTAAATCAAATTACTAAGCAATAACAATGTTATATGTTGCATGGTATTTTCAATTATAATGATAATTATATATTGTATATTAGGAGATTATACAATAGAAATGAATTCATCATACACATAAATATTGTTTCCTATAAAAACTTCTCTTTGGATTTAAAATGAATTTTGTAGTATATTTTCTCTGATTAATAAAGTCAATTTTATTGGGTTATTTAGTGAAGATAACTAAATTTGTGGGTAAATGTTATTATGACAATCAACATTGATTAAAAATTCAATCAATTTGACGCACTCATTTTGCTACTATTAAAGATAGTAGAGATTTATACAATACAATACTCGTATAACAGCTTTTATTAAGTACTGTTTAATTAGTTCAATTGGACGAACAAAAATATATACACGGTATAAATTAAAAAAGTTGTCCATACAAAAAACTCATAGTTCTACCATATTGGTCTATGAATATTGAACCAATCGGTTTTCCTATTTGATACACTCATATTAGATCAAGATTAATAGAATAAAATACACTGTAATAAAGCCAATCGCGAAGTCCAAATCCAGATGCCGAATTACACAAGAAAATTTTGTTCAGCGATGATGCTCATTTTTGTTTGAATTAATTTTCGGCAATGATAATGGCAAATTCATTCACAATTTATCTGTGCTTTATTCCAATTTAAAGTTGTATACCTCTAAAAAACACACCCTTTACTACACGTATTATCTCAACCATTACTGATTAAAAGTTTCATTTGTAAAAAGCCTTGTAGACGGTCAGTTCAGTCTCAGTCCATGTTATCGCTTCAGAAATCGAAATGGACTGACAAATAGGCTGGGTCATTAGTCCAATTTTTCTGTCATCGTTTCGGTTATCGGTGCGGTAACATGGACTGTGGACTGAGACTGAACTGACCGTCAAAAAAGCCTTTAATACTTAAGAGGTACACTAGTTTTCTGGTCAAAAACTCATTTTTCTACCATAGATTAGGAATGCTCGATATATATCGACTTATAATAAATATCGCTATTTAACCCTCGATGCATCGATTCAATCCGATATAATCGTACCATCAGATATCGAATACTTATTATCGATATATTTTATTCGATATATGAATAGGAATACTTTCGAAATTTTTAAAACCCAAGATGCAAAGACGAAATTAAAAGATAACCCCAAAACCAGTGACAAAGGGTATTCTATTTCTTGGCATTGTGACTATCGAGTACTTTACAGAATTTTGGTAATCAAGAAACTGACGCGATTGCGTGCTGTGGAGTTTGTGCCGTTGAAACACGTAGAAAGCAGAACGTCGTATGGAGTTTGGCCTTTAATCTTTGAATACAAATCTTATAATAAGGGCACATCCATTGTCGATCTAATTATTGGATATACTATGTCAAGACTACTGGTATGTCCTTCGGTTGATGCCTATAAGATATACATTTTGATTAAATCAATCCAAATTGCACTAAAGCTGTGTTTATTCTCATTTCAAAGTTGTTTTTGTGACGTTTTTTCATTCTCTTATTAAAAAGAATCAAAAACAATATTGTTTTGTATGAAGACTACCTCTTCCAGAATAAAGGCAACTACGTGTAATCGTAAGCATTGCTCTTTAAAGTCCCGCGAAGGAATGATATTAGACTTAGAAAATTATAATTGTAAGTAAAATTACAAAGTGACTTCAATTTGCGCTAACACAACTGTAAAACAAGATCCGAGAAACTTTATAGATACTATGACATTACAAAAAGGAGAAGAAGTCAAACAATTGTGCAGGAACGGAATGAGGTTTTCTAAACCCATCAATTTTTGTTTGGTGAGGCTGATGTAACAAGAACGTGTGCCTGTGCCTGTGCCTGAGAGACTCTATGGCGTTAAATTGATTCATGTCGCCTTCAACTTTGTGATGTCTCAGATGAACATTTGATTGATTCTATGCTTTACAAATAACGTGACAATGTGATTAGTTCAATTCAAATTATATGTGAAAGTATTACAAAATGGTAATAAAATAAAAAATATTGTTTTTTTTTTTTGTGATTCAATTATAATTTTATTTGAATTTGGATGTTTTTCGCAATATTCATAAATTCAAAAAGTTTTTGTAATAAATTACTAAAAATAATGCGAAATCAGACATGCATAAAATTTTAATAAATTGATGACAATTGTGGTGAATATGGTTGTCCTTTGTGGCCGTTATTTTGGTGTCATTTGGTGGTTTACTTGCCTTGTATCACTTATCCACTTACTACATGTGAATTTATTGATACATTGCATATCCTTTGAAAAAGGACGAAAGTATATATATTCTATTAAATGTGGTAGGTTAGTTGTTCATATTTTGCATAATTTTTGAATTTAATTAGTTACGTATACGTGTATTTTATATTTATATATGAAAGTTTATGTAATACACAAAAATGAAATTGAAATTAAAATTACATAATTGCATAAATTGAAAATATAATATTCATAATCTTTGTCAAAATACTTTATGTTTTTGATTTGATTTATGAATGTGAAATATATTCACTTCAATATCAAATTAATTTTTTATAATTCAATTACAATATGTAAGTATTCTTTTTGTTTTTTCTAAATGCAATAAATTTCTCATTAAAAATCAAATATTGTTTAAGTAGATTGAATTACATAGAATATTAAGCATAGTTCGCAAATAATTGACAACCTCTTCATTAGGTCCACAAGCAACCGGTTGCGAAGAAACCAAATGTAAAAGGCACGAAAAAGGCATTGTGATCTGTTTTTTGTTTTTAATTATTTGTGTGCAAGCAATATCAATTATTTTTGTTTGTTTATGACAGGGCCAACCACTAAAAGATTTATTGAGCGAAGTTAGTCAAAAGGTCTTTCGTGTGTTTGTATCAATTTTTTTACATATGTGTGTCTGCTTGTGCGTTGAAGACGACTATTATGTGTTACCCAACAAACATTTTGATGATTTCATTTTCAATAGTTGTCTTACTAAATAGTGTTTGACTTCTTTTTGTGATTACAAATTAAGTTTTCAGATGGTCTGCCAATAAATATTAATATTTATAAAATAAATAGCAATAAATATTAATAATAACAATAAAAAAATAGTCACTGGGTAATATTTGCTTTGTTGTCCATAACCCCTTCTTTCTGCCACTTTCTCCACCACACTTTCTATCACACTCTCTCTCGTATACCCACATCACACAACAACAAAACGAGACCCTTTCGTGCATACCTTTTTTCCCGGGACAACATTGCCATTTATGTTGTGTGAAATTGAGCAAAGGTCCCAAAATAACTGTTTACTTTTTTATCACAATGAAAATGGTTGACAACATACCGAAAAACATGAAAAATAAGTATAATGGTCGAAGAGAAACCTTAACAAATTTTAAAATAAGTGTACCAGTTGGAGAGAACCAGAAAAAATTATTTTTTTTAAATGTTAACAGTTATTTGCGAACTATGATACGAGTATTAAGTATTAAAGATCATTCAAATATTAAATTAAGTCTAATTAATTAATTTTTTAGAATAATTTAAGGTGAATTCAACTCAATTGAATCTTTTGTCTGAGTGAATGATGTTGTAGTACTTTTGACCTAATTTCTACGTATATTCATTCATTCATTCATTCAATTTGTAACATTTGAAGAAGTACGAGTATATGCAACTTAAAAAAATTGCATATTATATTAAAGGCTTTGCTGCTGATAATGGTGATGATGCTGTTGCTTATGATAATGATGAAGTTAAAGCATTATATTAATGTATGTGCAATAAAAACAAGAAAATGGGTAGTAAAAATATTTTAAGTGCAAAAAGGAAGTTTGATGGATAATGATTATGAGGATGCGACAGGATACACTGCATTGCATTGCATTGCATTGCGTTGTGCTGCAGGATGTTCATATGCCAACGCTGAGTGTTATAATTTAAAAGCGTGAAAATAATTGCAATGAAACAGTATAAGCAACACCACCAACATCATCATCAACCAACACCAAAGGCGTCTATGATAATGATGAAGGTGATGATGATGATAATTATTGCAACAATGCATACACAAGTTAACAAATAGGTTATGTTGAATTCATATACATAGATACATAGATAGGCTGGTTGAATGTGTGTGAATTTTATTGTAGTTCGTTGCACACTTGCCTTTGGTTATAACTTACTTCGCTGATTATGTTGACTTGACTGCTTGAATACACACAAGAGCAGATGCACACACTCTCACCCATATACCATATAGATACAAACACACTCACATCTAATAAGGGTACTTTAATGTGCTTTTATAACTTCTACAATCATACATCTCCACACATCTATGCACATCCTCATACATGAGAGTCAAGTGGCACTCTCCAAGTGGTTTCATGCCTGCTTCATCTAAAGAGGAATCAGCAAAAATAAAAGAAAAGAAAAAAAATTGAAATGCAACAGCAGCTTCAACATTTCTCATTTTGCTTAGATACAAATTTGAGCGCTTGTGATCTCTCCCTTCTATGTATTTGTTTTTGTGTGTATTCTTTTTAATTAAAGAAATTAAATTCTAAAAAGACATTTTACTACTTGCAACAAACAATTTAATTGTGCTAATGGAGGATGCAATTTTAAGTTCAGTTACTTTTCATTTTAGATTTTTCTTAAATGTATATACATATATTATTATATTTTTGCTTCTAAGTATATGGAACAGACATTCTTTATCCAGCACTTTAGTATGCCAATAATCTTCAAAAGTGTCATCACTGCCAAACAAGTAGTAAAAGTTTGGTTTGGATTTAAGATTATACGCTTGTGTTTGATGACTGATGGTAAATGGTAAAAAGAAGCTACCCAATCTAAGGTATCTTATTACATATATTATTTTCTTTACCACAACGTTCTAAACGAGTTACACTGCCTAGGGGTGATAAATTTGCTGAACTCCAAGAATCATATGAATGAACCTATTATATTGTAGCTATAAAGTTAACATTAATATTATATATTAAGTGATCTAATGACAACCCGTTACCGTAGTCTGGTCTACCTTTCATTACGAATTGAGTTATAGTTTCAACTATAATATTAAAATCAATTTATAAATAAAACACAATGGAATTAATTATTTAAGTTTATTACTTTTATGTGACCTTCTGATTACAAGCGAATCTTAAGCTTAAAAATTTGTTTGTCTCTTCTTACTTGGTAAATTTAGATATCTTAATACTAATTTGACCTACTAATTGTAAGCAATGAGAAAGTGTGACAGTTTATTTATAATTTTTTATGTATTTATTTATTATACCTAGTCAACTTAAGCTACAGAGAGGGAACAGTTGCTACTGGGGCTTTCAGCTGGTATGCTAGTTTGTTAAATACAATATTAGGTGACTAAACTATAGACCATATTTCAGTATATGCTTTTTGAAGTATTTACAGAATTAAATTTTGATAGAAAGGTAAACTTAAGTGGTTAATTTGAGTATTTATAAAAGGTGGATGATATTATATACATGAAGTCGCTGGTTCATGGATGTAAATTGTGGGTACGTACCATACCATACCATGCCATACCATACCATACCATACCAAGCGTGGCTAGAGGCATACGTCTTCATCTTCGTCTAACACATTAATTACAGGAACTTCTTTCAATATTAAAGAACATAACAAAATTTCTTTTCAATCAATTAGAAAAGAAGCTGTACATTCTTATAGCTATTATTTAAAGAAGTGCTATGAATTTTTGGCACCCATTCAGATCACAAGTTTTTTTTATCGACGACACTGACAATATCTAACTATTGTTTGTGTTTGTTTCATTTCAAAATAATATTTTTCTTACTAAGTATTTTATATTTTTCCATTAAACAAAATTTAATTTTCTTTTTGTGACATGTGACATGTACATACATATGTCCTTATGGCAAAATTTTGTAGAGGAAATTCAATTAAATTTATAATAAATTTTATTTGTAAAATCAAATTCGTAATTTGTGGTATCTGCAAAGTCAAAAATGTCTTAACATGAGTTGGCATTACATTGACCATAATGCGCATTAAGCCTGATAAACAGTAACCGCAAGTAAACATAGACATACACATTTATATACGAATATATGGTACTACATTATTATACTCTACGATACAGTAAGTAGTTGCACAACACAATTCTATACCATTCATGAGATTATCCACGATGGCAGCATCACCAACAGCAACAGTAGCATAGTCTAACCAACAATCATATACACACACACACACACACTTGACTTTGAGGCTGTTTGACCATATCCATCCTTGTGTCCTTTCGTCCAGCTGTCCTTGTAAAACCGCACATTAACGTGAAAAGCGTTGACCAGTGACTTTTACTGCGAATTAGGTCGACGCATACACTAGTGACACATAGGCAGACGAACAGACCCAACCGACTGACAGACAGACAGACAGACCAGATGAACCAACTATAGAAGAAACTAAGCAAGTGGGAGAGTGAGTTAATCACTGGGTGGATGGGTGAGTGAGTGACCAGGGGTGATAATGAATGTGTGACTGAGTGAGTGTTTGGTTAAATGGTAACGGCAGAAACCGGCTGATACTGCTACTGACCTCAGGTTGACACTGATTCCAGTGACTCTTGCCACTTTGCCACTTTGACTCACTCGCACTCTGAATGCTACGAGTAGATATTATTCTATTCCATTCTATTCTATTCATAGTTTGGTTAAATGTCCATAGAATTTGTTCATTCACTCGTTTCGTTTGTGATAAAGACGGTATGTTTCGTTGCTTACTAATGCAGTCAATGTCGTCGCCATTGTTCTATGCGCTTGAATTTTAATTGCAAATTTTCCCCTACTTTATTTTTATGTCATCATGCCATCATTATACTTAAAACTATTGTACCATATATTCCAGTACGAGTGATATACTATATGTATGAACAATGCCTCTTTTGAAATAATTTATTTGAAGTGCTCGTGGCACTAGATTATCGTTAAATGTTACCCAGCCAACGTAACGGAAATGGATTACGGTGCAACGGAAATGGCGGCAATGAACGGCAGTCACACGTTATTTAATATCACGATGCACTTACATATGTCTCGTGTGTGTAAATGTGATTGAGTGAGTGAGTATGAGTATGTGTCTAATGTGTTTGTATGTTGATATACCATTGCTCGTGGGTATTTCCTTTCCTTTAGCAATAAAAATTTGAAAAATAAATTCCTTTATTTTTTACTCTTTTCACTTGCTCTTATGCTCATACTCACTAACTCCCTATCTCTGATTTCAGTATATTGTATTAGCTTTCTAAAATCACACATGTATAAGTTTTTCTTATATAAATATATATTGGTTGTTGTTGTTGGTATTCTAACTATCGCTTGCACATATCGTATTTAGTTTGGATTTGTGAATTTAGGTAAAAGTTTCTTACCAAAAAAAAAGGAAAAAAATAAAATTCAATCACAAACTTGTGTTGTGCTATTTTTCTCTAGATTAAAAACTTTACTTACACAAAGTGTGGGTAGTAGTTACTATGACTTGGTCATAATGCTTGTAATGCATTGCAGATGAAATCAAAGATCCTTTATACACGTAGTATATGTATATACTAGGTATATAGAAATAATCAGCATGATAAGAAGGAGAAATCATATGGTATTTTTTGTATATAAACACTGTACCCTGATTACTTAAAGAGGTGGCCCCAATAGACCCCCTTCGATTGTAATGGTAATTGTTGACCTAAATGTCAATATTTTTCAAATAAATAGAAAAATTAATTAATTTAACAAATCTAATTACTTAGGAACCGTAATGGTTATAAGTTATAATACAAAAAAATTGCTTTTTAAGAATTATTTCTTAAGCTTTATTTATTATTCAGAAAATTATTAATGTTTTCTACTAATAGAATTTAACATATACATATGTCTTGTGTATCAAACCAGTTTATTAATTTAATTAATTTCTTCGATATTCAAGCATTCATCATCTTTATGGTATATAAACTAGTATGTGTATCAACATGATTTTAATCCAGGTTGTGTTTGAATTTTTTATTATAATCTAGGGAATCAGTATTTGGAACTAACAATAAATTCCATGCAATTGACAATGTTCCACTAACTTATTAGTTTTTATTTACTATGTACTTTTAATTTTGTTTTATATTTATTTTTGGTTTAACAACAGAAATCTGTATATTTTTTCAAATAGTGAATTGCATCACACATAAACTTACATGCTCTTTTAAGGATGTCCCAAAATCAACCAAGAATTACATTTCGCTCCATTCATGCGGTAATGTGTTGAAAGACAATGACTGGAGGACTGACTATTTAAATGAAGTGCACATATACACGACCAGTTATTGTTGTGAAAGGTTTTTAAGATGAAGGTTTAGTACAACAATTGAGAAAAAGTTCAATAACTGCATTAGTATGTTTCTGATAATTTCGTTAGCTTTATTTGGGGCATGGTTAGGAAAGGTTATGCAGGCCACTGGCAATAGCTCACGAGTTCACCCAGAAGACTTCCGACTCATTGTGATGCCAGATGAAGTGTGAAAGAATATGGGGATTATGAGGGGTTAGGGGTAATCCACAACTGTCTATCACAGACGATGTGTTGGTTACTCTCCGGTTCCTCCTCATTTTCACAGCTACAACAGAAGTCATATTGTGGAACCTGCATCCTGTGGACCATCAGACCGATGGTGCATTGAGCCGTCATAACTCCCGTAAACTTCCGAATCATTTTGTTGTTGAAGTGTAGGAGCTCGAAAGGTCTCTTTGATTGATAGCAAGACCAGAGTATCCTAGCGACAATACAGCCAGACTTATTTGCACATTTCCCGCCTGTTAGATCTATGGTTTTCACTTCCAGGAATGAGTGTATATCCTTTAAAGGTCTGTAAATATCGGAAACTGCTTGAGACACAAGTATTGTTGAACCTTTCCTGGCAAACTCGTCAAACGAAGTGTTACAATTATGTGGTCCAGTTCGTTTTGTGGGATAGTCTTCAAAGCACAGGTCGCAGCTGCCTTAATGTCTTTAAAATAATATAGTATTAACTCGTCAGTTGCTAAGATATAAGTTTAGTACTGATACTTAATTCTCTAACCGTGTGTACCCTTAAGATAGTATTTACAATTTATAATTTAAAGTCTGTGTGTTGTTTTTTAAATCTGTAACTTATTGCGTGTATTTTGGGACACCTTTTTTGTGTAACGTAACCATGTCTCTTAGGTGTATGTGTATCTTAACAATGCATACATAACACATGTGTACATACATACTCGTACATTTATATATGAATGTGTGAATATATTTTTATCCAAAATCCATTGCAATATTTCGCTTACACCTTTTTTTATTTTGGTGGTTTCCCATTCTGACTCACACTTTTTGAAGCGCCATTTTGGCGTCATTGACTTTGTTGTTATTTTTGCTGAATTTCCGTTTTTTTTTTTTTTTTTTTTTTCTATTTTTCTCTTTTGCTTACATATTTGAAAATGTTATTTTCAGGCAGCTGCCATCATGGTTTTCTTTTTGTTTGTGAAAATACTCACCAAAAACAAAACAACAAAGAAAAACGCTTGAAAAAATGTGGAGTAAAATAAAATTGCTGTGGTGGTTTACTAAATTCTGTTTACTGGCCTTTTGCTCAGAAAGAAAGAATGAAAGAAAACTTTATTTTTGCCTTTTACAGAATTAGAATTTAATTTTTTTTTTTTTTTTTGTTATTTTTTGGTTTATTTTTAGTTTGTTGGTTTTTCTTTTAAATCCTTTTTTTGGCTTTTTGCCAAAGGTTGTGAAGTTGATACGCCAAAAGAGAGATTATTCGATATGTCAGCGGTAGTAGTAAGTTGTCCTAAACTATTTTTTAAGTTTTTTAAATTTGTTCTTGACTTTGTCATTTTTTGATTTCTTAATACTACTAAAATGCTACTCAAACATTTGTTGTTTTTTAATCTTATGATTTCCACATTTTTCTAGAAACAAACATTTAATTTATATTTTGAAAGAATATTACACACAGTGTATAAAGCAATTACAATATTATATCCTTTTGTTTATAAATAGAAAGTTGCAACTAAAATCTGGAAATCTGGGGTGATTGCGCAACCAGTCACTATACTATACTTCAAAGGGCTCAAAAAACACTTGTGACAAAAAATATAAAGGCAGTTTAATATTAGTAAATTTTTGAAGAAAATATATTCTGTTTTCATGAAAAAATCATTTTATTTGTTAACATAGTCTGCTTGTAGTTCGATATATTTAAGGCTGGAACAGAATGACGAAGCTGAGTCTGAAGCTGAAGTCACAGTAGTTTAAATTTACTCGGCTTCAAATGATCTGTCTCTCTCTAAGCACAGCTGACTTATATTCGAAACAAAAGCGATAATGAATGAACCTCGCTTTCTGTTCACTTTTTTGTTTGGGCTTCAGCTTCACCATTCTGTTCCAGCCTTTAGTCGAGCGTTCTTATAATTTGTTTAACCCTTCTAAATAATAGGTTTTCACAAGTTCATCAAAATAAGTGCTTGTTTTAGTGATGGTCTCTACATTTTTCATTTTCATGCAAAATTCTCATTCATTATTTGATCGTTCCATATGGAGTTTATTGACGACTTTTTGTGTGGGGCCTACCTGAACATTCGGCATCACTTTAACTTGTACGACCACAACGAAATTTAGTAAACCACTTCTTAACCTTTGAAAATAATAGAGGTCCCATAGTATTTGTCACGCCTTCCCCAGGTTTCAGTGATGGTTTTTTTACTCAATAAATAATTCTTGATGAGCACACGAAATTCCATTTTATCCATTTTTGTCGATATTCGAGAGGTTGTCTTCTTTCAATGGCTGTCAAACACAAACTAAATGTCGCAACTTCATCTAAATTTGACAGTACCACATGATAGATGACAGAAGCAGTTTTGCATTTAAAATAAATAATAAATCAGCCATCGTAAATGAAAAGAATCTCTATTATTATTATTAATGGTCATAATTGCATCACGGAGCCCAAAAGTCCATTGTATTAAGCCATGATAAATTCAGAAATTGAGTTGTTTTATGAATTTTGGTTTATTATTTCGTATTGATAATGGAAACATTGTAACTGCCAGGAAAATCACAAAGAATATGTACCGGTATTTCAACATCCAGTTAGCAAAACCGATAGTATTGTGTCGGAGATGCTACAATGGCTGAGATATTCTCATTATATTCGTTAAGTTGACTTGGCTCCATAGAAGGGCTCGGAACCAATGAAAGAATGTTTAACTCAGTGATTGGCTAGACTGAAATTCATTATTTTATAAGCTAGTCTTTGGTTTTATTGTTATGTGACTCCATAGATGTGGAGTTTATTTCTTTTTATTACATTTACAAACAAATCATATATTTTAATTAGTAATTTTTTAATTTCCTACTTGTATAGTTGAACTGATACCAAACTACAATATATACTAATACCATATACCATAGGTTAAATAAAGAATTGAATTGATGTTGACAATTTTCAATCAATTCATATTCACTTTAAAATGCCCACCTTTTTATAGATGTGATGTAGATTCTGTTATTCTATTTAATTCAAATTTCTACATTTGACTAGATAAACATGATCATCATCATTGCTGTCATGACTTAAGCTTGCCGTGCACAATTCTCAAACATAAAATTGACTACTATCACTTCAATTGACATTTTCCATATTATTACGAAATACGTTTCATGTATGGTATGTATGTATCTATGTAGTAGGTATATTTATGCATTTGATGCTGTGTTGGTATCTGTGTGTTTGGTGACAACCTCAGTAAAGCGAGTGTCTAAAGGCGACAGTGTTACGCATCAAATGACAGCGATTTGCACTCAACGACTCGCATATGAGAGGCTCAGAATGAGTTCAATGAGACTTTGGTCCTGGTTCTGGTCCTGCTACTCATCGTTCTGCTACTGCTGTTGCTGCTTTTGGTAATGTGGCTGCTATCGGCATAGATGGTGTCTGGCTTATTTGCACTTGCAAAAAGTTATTTTGATGTTGTTAAAGATTGTTGCTGTTGTTATTGTTAGTAATATTGTTGTTGCTATTCCATGTTTCTGTTCCTATTACAAAAATACTCGTTACATGGAAAAAGGAAGCAGGAAAAAAAATTGAAATGTTCATGTACATCATTGGCAAACATGTTGTTTAGCGACAACATCTGTATATATGTACATATATATATCTATGTGTATGTTTCTGTGTGCTTGTGACACATGTGCATGTGTTTGTTTGTTTTCATTTTATATTTTTTTTTTCTTTTTACTCAATCATCGTTTGCTCCTCATCATCGACTTGGAAATGTCATGTGACAGATGTTGGCTTTACTAGTATGTGTTGCTGTCATTTGCCTTACTGCTAACAACACTCACACTCACACACACACAAACACAACACACTCACAGATACTCCTTACCAACAAAACACATCAATATGTGCATAAGCCATTTTCTTCATGACTACCACAAACGTAATTGGCTTTGGGGGAGAAAATCACTTTCACGTTTATTTACATTTGTCCCTTCCTTGGTGGAATGAGAAATTATGAATTTTATTTAAGACTTTCATAACGTTTGACTGGTTGACTGGATGATGATGATGATGACGATTATATTGATGTTGTTAGCACCTTATGATGTAGAAGCTATGAGTTGTAACTTTGTATCTCATATTTTTTTTTTGCATGTAATAAAAGTGTTAAATGATTTTTCCTATTAAAGTGTTTCTTACAGGTTTTCCATATTAAATGAAGAAATTTTAACTTTTTTGGTTTTCCAGTTCTTAGTACGAGAAATGTTGCATACATTCAGGGTATTTTATAAATGTTTCGCATGTAAAAGAAAATTTTATTTGCTAAGAAATTGTAATCATAAAGAATCTCCTCGTTTATGATAGGGAATTACCTAGCTCTTTTCAAAGAACAATAGTACTTTCCAATGAATGGATAAAAGAAAGACATGTGCTGACTGTCTGGCCAAGCTTGGAATTAAAAAGCCTTTAATTGGTTTCTAAAGCAGTGAAATGTATTAAAAAAAGAGAGAACAGTCAATAGTCAACATACTGAAATACCTGCAAAGGAAAGTAAGCAACTTAATATCTTTTAAAAACTTTCCCCAACTAAACACGGATGGTCTGCGGATTCTAGTTCTATTAGTAGAAGTATAGGCTTCACTGGTCATTCTAGCTTTAGATACAATATGATTAAAATTGGTTTCTCACATTTTAAGAGACTACAAATTTTGCAAAAATTCTCTGCAAATGAATCACACCAAAGGGAGTGCTCCACCTTATTTATAATTTCAACATTTTGGTAACAGTGAAATAAATTGAAGGAAAAATATTGGCTCATATTACATTGTGTTAAATTGTAAATTTATATTTTGACTTGGTAAGCAGAATCTCAACACGTCTTGTATTATTCCAGCAACTCTTTTTGGCATACTAGAGAGCAGCTTCAGTTTCGACCAGTTTCTCATACTAAGTTTTTTGAACGAAATTCCAAATTGGAATCCTTTACTTAAACACTCTTCCATAGCTTTTCAATCGCATTAAAGTCTGATGACTGACTTGGACAGCTTAGCAAGTTACCCTTGTTTTGAATCTAATAAATACCAACATTGAAGTATGACTTGGATTGTCATTACTAGTGGAATGTGCATCATGTTCAGCATTATTCATTAAGCCGCATTGTAATCATAGCCAAATTTATAATACAAATAAAAATTACAGTGACTTAGATTGCATTCATAGGGATCGATCAGAATTTCGATGCATGCAATTTTTATTAAGACCAAATTTAAGCTTTTTCCATAAGAAATTCATTAATTGGACTGATTGAATAAATATTTGTAGTATTAATGGAGTGTTTGTAAGAAAATCTTTTGCCTTTCTTAAGATATTCAATCGAAACTTCACAAATCAGTTGAATAAACAACTAACATACAAATTCTATGCAAAAATCGTTGATGAATGGTATGTTAGCTTCGTTGAACCAAATTTAATGTTGTACATACATTTTATGTACATATTTTATTAGCCATGATTCAAGTTTGTATATACCATACATATGTATGTATGTATTTATAATAATAATAACTTTTATTATTCGTGCACTCGTGACTTTTGTTCGCACTTCCGCACATCAACCACAAAAACAACATCAACCATTGTAACAAAATCCAACAACAATAACATATCCGGCTAGTTAGCAGCAGCAATCAGTGCTGACTGACATAAGTACAACCAACAATTTATGCGCCACGTTAGTTGTATAGAAAAAAAAAATATTGTAAGACAAACAGAATCAACAAACAAAAAAACAATGAATATACATACTATATACAAAAAAAAAAAAACATTGGCGTCGAGCCTAGCCACAATGCTAAAAAATGTTGTTGGTGTTGCTGGATGTTGTTCTTTGTTTTTTTGCTATTGTTTTTGGAGGAAAGTGCCAACAATTTTTGCTGTTGAGCGAGCAAAGCATCAAAAACAATAAAATCGTCGAGTTTTCATCTTATTTCATTTTGAATGTTTTTTTGTTATGTTTTTGTTTTTTTAATTTTCCGGTCATTCCACTTCCGTTGGAAATGGACGAAATGTTTACACTTCCGCATCCGTTTGTAGTAGTAAATTTTCATCTTGTTTCATGATTATTTTTGTTTTGCATCGTTTTGTTATGCAAAATATTATCATTGTTATTTTAAATATTATTATTTATTTTTTTTTTTACTGTTATTGTTATTGTTTGTGTTGACTCAACTCAACTCAACACAACTCTTCTTATGATGGTCATTCACCGCGATTTTTTCAAGTGCTCACCCTGGCTAGACTATATTTGTTTTTACCTTTTTATTTTTTGTTTTGGCCACCATGCACTTGATGAATACAAAATATATTTTGTATGAACATAATGATGAACATCGAGATATAGGAATATAATACATTCAAAATGAGTAAGGAGATGTGTGTGTTTGTGAGTATTTCAGAATTTGTATTGCAGTTGAAATTGAGGTTTTCAAATAAAGTTGATCTTAGCTGCAGTAGTACAGCGGCTCTTAAACTGTTGTCTGCGAAAAAATGTTGACATTAATTTGATATCACCATTTTTTTTTATCATTTTCCCAATATTTATTATTATTTTTTTCAAGCTACGCCCCCGACGTGATTAGTAGAATTATTCTTCCTACAGAGTTGTGGGCTTAACATTCTTAAAGTTCTTTAAAAGATTTCCATATTAGACTAAGTGGAGGCAACATTAGTTCAAGGAAGGAAAATAGCATATATTACTAAGTCGACTTATGCCTTATTTAGTTTCGTTTTAAAGGCCCACCAAAGATTGGGATTCGTTATAAAATACAAATTCTAAACACAAAATCATCATTGCTAACATACTATAAGATTATTGATCTTGAAATTATGTTTTAAGATTGCCATACAAAGCCATGGGTGAGGTTGGGTGCTATCCAAAAATAAAGTGACTACATAAGTTTAAGAACAACTGTTGTAGTAGGAAATTTGTAGTACTTTTCTCTGTTGATGGTGCTGTTGGACCATCAGATTTTGTTGGGTGGTAGATGCTGATACATTTTACTATAATAGTATGGTATCGTAGTAGCATTGCATTTGTTTGTTTTCATTGAGGTTATTGATGTTTTCACAATTTGATTGACTTTTGGTTGGTTTTGAATTGCTTTTTGTTTATATTGTATGATTTAAATGCAATTTTCTGTTCATCCGCTTGTTTATCAATTGCTCTTGTTTGTTAGTTGTTTTGTTTTCTTATTGTTTTCATTGTGGTTGTTGTTGTTGCTGCTGTTGGTGAGTTATGCAAACAATTATAGAATTATTCGCATTGAGAATTGTTTTATTTGATTTTTGGCTTTGTGTTGTCATTTAATTGTTTTCCCAGTTTTTTGTTTCTCCTTTAATGGCTTTGTTTCTCAAAACCTTTTCACTCTATTTTAAAGTATTGTACTTGAAAATACTTTAAGATAAATTATTGAGATTGATAATCTTTTAGTTTTTATTTATATTTATTGCATTTATAAGCTGCTTTGAAGGACAATTGGTAAATATTTAATCTACAATAAATCAGGTTATTCGGTGTGGTGTCTCTTTTTTTTCTATTATTTCGATTGAAGAACTAGTTCAAATTTACTGACTGTGTGCCATATCACATTATTTTTAGTTACTTATATTATTACAATCTATGCTATCCTAAGCTATGACGATAATTGGCTATGTTCTTCGGTAAGGAAGATCTGACGGGTCCAATCTCTTGAGCCGCCCCGTTGTTCGAGAGTTGTGAAGAAGAGTTATGGTCAAGTTATTGATGTGCTGGTTGACCCTTTCGTTGCGCCTTGTGCTATATCTTCTTATCTCCTCCTCGACATTTGGCATCAAGAGATATTTGTGAATATTCACATTACGTATGTACCAAGAAGCTCAAGCCATTTTCCTTAACGTAATATATTAATAACGCTGAAGTATTTCAATATTAGATTCGACAACTTCGTTGAATCGGCTCGATCATTGCCTTTATGCCGAAGTGCAAATAAAACATTGACGGACTTAACTGTGTTAACTGCTATGTTCCATTTGATCATCCAGTCTTTGAATTTGTTGAGCTGACTTTGTAGCAGTTGTGTTGCCACGCTTACACTGAAAGACTTAGCACGTACTGCAGTATCATCTGCGAATGTGGCTATGGTTATCTCGTCGCACCTGGCATGTCAACTAAGTAGATGGCATAGATGAGCCAGTCTGGATATTTTCGGACGCTTAAGGTACTTTGTGGCACTCCATAAATTGCATTCAAGTGCGTTAGGCTCAGCATACACCAACAAATCTTTAATAGCATCATTTTTTAATTCAACCAATCTTGCTTTTAATTTCTTTGCAATTCTGTTAAATGCAATTTTGTCTCTGCGGAATAGTGGATTCGCTGCCAGATGAGTCGAAGCGCTTTTTTCTCGATAACTAGTTCCCGAATTTCTCTTGATTATAAAGAATAGTTGCGGTATGGGATTGGTGTGTAAGATGTTCAAAAAGGAGTAGCGGTGTCAGCTGTCATGAATTTACCTGGTCAACCATTCGATTGTTTCGTCGAGATCAATGAATTATGTATTTTATTATAAACCAATTGTTTTTATGTATGATGATCATCAACCAATCAGTTCAATAATTAAGTATTTTTAATATCAGAAAGGATGCTGATTGTTTGTTTTAAATGTTCCATGCATCCCCATTGTAATATGATAGATTAGATCTCACTATGGGTTGGACTAAACATTTTAATGTATTGTAGTTCGTATATTCGGAATTCTGTCCATATTATATACCTCTGAATCTATACATACATAAACCTTATAAATAGCAGCGGGATTTTCTATATATCCTATATTTTTTGAAAATCTCAAAGAACCCAGCGATATAATTGATTTAAAGAGTTTCAAGGAGAGACATGAATTGTAAACATTTTTATTAAAATAATTGTAAATTTTGTATTAAACAAAACAAAAACCTGGACAAGTACACATTCTACTACGTACAGTATGTGTGTGAAAACATAAATATATATATACATACATATATAACTTTTATAGTGACATCTTCATGGTACCTCAACTGTGTGCGTCAACAATTGCGTTGCTTTGTAATGTGCTAACTTCTACTTAAAGAACTTAACTTGTAAAATAAAATAAATTGCGTTCAACTTTAACTTTTGTCATAGAACCATAGACTAGTTGTTTGTTGTCTCTTGCATGGCAGCATGGAAGTTTTAACGTTAACAAAACAGACACGACCCCAATCCAAGGCAACCAAACTGTACCAAAGCAAACCAGACCAAGACCACACTGCTAGGTATAGGAGTGTGGGACAATGTCCTACCCCATTCGACCCTACCCAAACCGACAATAGTTGCAAACTTGTATCAATTGTCGTCAGTTTGTTTGTATTGTCGTCACTATACTAAAGTTTATTTGTAAGTAATTCAAAGACACAGTTCAGTTGTGGTTGCTTGTAGTATTTCTTTCTTATTTTCGTAATTCTTTTCCTTTTTATTGTTATATTCTCATATTGTTTATTGTTATGCGGCTTTATTTGTTCTTCTTGTTTATTGCTGATGTTGTTGCTGCTGATGCTGCTGCTACTACTGTTCCTATTGCTATTGATGTTCATCTTTCTGTTGCTTATAGTGCTTTCTTCATTTATTTTGTTGTTTTTGTTGTCGGGCAATTGTTAAGAGTTTATTACATACAAAAACACTTTATTGTATGGTTTCATCTTGAAGGTGTAAAAAACATAAAGAAAAATTGGCAAAAAGAAAGGAAAACCACGAACAACGAAACAAAATAACAATACAAATACAAAATAAAATGCGTTGCTCTATTGAAATTTATGAATTTATGAAGTACGGAATACACAAGTATAGCAACGCATAGCATCGAATCAAATCACATTGGATCGTGTTGTTCTTTTGTTTTTCCAGTTTTCATTTTTTTTTTTTTTTTTTTTTTTGTTTGATTGGGAAATAACTCCTGCTTAAGTTATAGTAAATGCGCATTGAAATGTACAAGGAACGAATGAACGAACAAAGGAAACATTTGAACGGAAGCGGAAGTCGTACGCTGTCGATGCCTTATTGTATGCGTATCATTGAATTTTCCCCATATTTTCTCTTAGTATACTTCATACCCTACTTAAAATTTTATTACTAAAAAGTGTAAATTGAGTTTTAAGACAAACTATGTAATAGTAATACTAAAGGATAATGGTTCATAAATGTCTAAAAGGTGGTGTTCTTAACTTAGAATAGTTTTTTAAAGTTTACCTAATTTCATGTTATTTAATAGAATAATCATCAAATGTAGAATTTTTTAAACTTTTCTGTCCTAACATACAATAGTCTACTGTGACAATAGAAGAAATCGAAATTTATAGACGAATCTATGTAGTACTACGGCTCACCCGAATGATTTCGCCATAAGTTTACCCAGAGTTTAGTTGATATGCCTACCATCTCAAGAGCAAGAGAGGTCACTCTTTAGTTCTTTCAAATCAGGTTCCCTGAATCTAAAATGGTTAACCTAATCTAGGTAATTGCTGTTAATTTATAGCTTGCAACAAACTTACTTATTTTTTTTTTATGGACTGAATTAGTATCAGTATATTAATTATAAAATTACAAATTATTTATTGTTTCTAATGGACTTATGTACAGAGTACAGAAAAATCTACCATGTTGGATTTGGCACAGATTCAATGATTAATATTTTTTTTTTTACTTATATTTTCACCATCTGTTTTCTCATTGAACATACAATAGTAGAGCAAGCAGTCATTGTTTATAAACTTTAAGCATATTATGGAACCCATAGCAATTTACTTTTTGATTGGTTTCTACCATTGTTTTACAACTTTTTAAAAAAAATTATAAACTTAAGAGAAATGAAAGAAAATATTGTAACAAAATAATGGAACTCAATTTCTATACAAAATTACTTAATAAGTATATATAAATACTATCATCTTTATCATAATCATTACTTAGTATAAAGCAAAGTCGAAATTTTAAGAAGTTTGGATACTGATTACTTCTGAACGACGCAACGGATTTTGATATGGTTTTCACAGTTATTTAAAGAATTTATTTAGAAAGGTTTTCATGTACATAAAAAATTTTTATTCATTTTCAGTCCTCATACATATATAACGCACAAAAATTTACTTACGTTTTTTCGTTGTTAGTGCTATGCTACTTCTTGAATTTTGTGTGTTGTTGTAATTGTTGTATTTATTCCTCTCACCTGAGTGCACACAAGAGTATTGAGCTATTCGCTCTTATCTTTCTGTATTATGATGATGAGAGAGAGAGTGTGTACAAAGAGATATGTATGTAAGCAAACTTTATAAAATAAGCCTTCTTGTAAGCCTTCGGGTAAAACATAAATAAAATTTCTTGCTATCAATATCAAAGCGATATTTTCTAAATTTTTTAAATAAAAATGTAAATTGCACCCGTGCAAAGTAGGGCGGGTTTCTAGTAATATATAAGTGGAAGAAGTTATGAATATCAAAGGTTGTCTAAGCTCATGAACCATGAAAGGTAGACAGTTAAAATTTTCACAGAGTGTGTATTTCTATTGCCGCTACACCAAACATAACATAATTTTTCAAAAAAAAAAAAAAAAAACACAGGAAAATTCTGAATTTCTATCTTTTTGCACACACTGCTTTCTTTTGTCCACGACATTTTCTGTGTGGCTGATAATGCATTGTGATGTAGTGAAGCAGTTCTCATATTGAAATGGTTTAAATTTGTAAAAGAAGTAGAAAGTAGAAGCGAGCGAATAATGAATTTTAAGTAAATAAATAAAAAAAAAAATAATTTAGTTTCTTTACCACCTGGTGTCACATAACATACCTTGCACGATGGTACGAAATCCTGCCCAATTGACTGTATGTTTTTTTTAAACTCTTCATGTAGTGGAAGGAGGCAGCGCAGACCCCACATAAAGTATATACACATATTCTTGATCAGCTTGATGAGACGAGTTGATTTATCCATGTCCGTCTGTATTTATGCAAACCAGTCCCTCAGTTTTTGAGCTAGAGAGCTGAAAATTTGCACAAGAGTTTTTACCATGCGCTGCATATTTGTCGGAATCAGTCGAATCGGACCACTAGGGAGGGTACCTCCCATGCAAATCCAAATTCAAATTAATGTTTTTATTAGAAAAACTTTTTGTTTTTTGACTTATCGAACTGAAATTTGCTCACATCTGATACTCAAACTGTGTTCTTTGTTGATACTCAAACTGTGACAGGGAGAATATAGTGATGCTAAGAAAGGAAGCATATAAGATATCTGGCATTTGTCGCCGTTCGGTTAGATGCAACCCGGAGGAGCATGGCATAGCCAAAGATAGCCTTCTTTCTGGTTTTATTACATCTTAATATAAAAAAATCTCGTGTCACGGTGTTAGTGTATGAACTCCTCCGAAACGGCTCCACCGATTTTTATGAATTTTTTTTTTATACATTTGGTAGATATGAGAATAGGTCGTAAGGTATTTTCCACCCTCCTTCCCCGATCCACCATATTATTATCACGATTTTCGTATTTTCGTATGAACAATATCCAAATAATTAGAGACAATTTTAAAATCAATCAAGTCGCTGTGGTCAAATATGTCAGATAATTATGCCAATATAAATATGTACTTAATTGATTTGTCTGGTTTTTCAAATTATTTCAATTGCAGCGCAATGTACTACAATTAAACAGAGAACAGCATCACGCACGAACATCACTTGTATATAAATTCTTAACATAAAAATTAAAAACTTCAAAAGATCCAATATAATGGATAGAATATAGGAAGAATCATAATAATAACAAATTCAATTGATCTAATGGATAAAATTTAATTCAGTTTTTATTGTGTTTAGTTTCATTTGAAGTTCTTTGTGAAGAAGCTATTTGCAAAAACATTGAAAATGTAAAAGTTTTTCATGCGAAATAATCGTTTTCATCCCTTTTAGTAATCGGAGAACTCTAAGTGAAACATTTTATGAATAATTCAATATCTTTAAATGCAAAAGTAAGTGCAAAGTATTAAGTTTGTATTTATATATATATTTGAAGTATACGGTATAAATTGTTAATTAATTTTAATTCTTTGAGATTTACAAGATTCTCTTAGAATAATTTTTTAATTGAAATATGTACTATACAAATTCATTGTAATTTAGTAGTAGTAGACTGTTAAGAAAATCTTCCAAGTTGTAAACATAAAAAGGTAAACAGCATGTGTTTCTTCTTATTAAATTTCCTTGAACTATGATGTATTGTAGTGTGTATATCCCTTTTAGCATATAATCCACCCCAAGACACAAAGTCAGAAACACAAAGTCTTTGGTACATTTGGAAAAGTACTCTGTTCCAGGTAGAACTACAGATTGTTGCTACGCTGTTTCAGATACATCAATTCTATTGCGTAATGTTTATTCTTCTATGCCAATCATCCTGCCTTAGTCATCCCCATTCCGTCATTCCATCATTTTTACTTTAACTCTTATTGCGTACAAATTTCTAGATAAAAAATTGTTGAAAAATAAATTCTTCTCATCGCCACCTGCTGTGACTCTTTGACTATGTTTAGAATTTTGCGTTCTTTGTCAATTTATTTATTTCGCATCAGTTGAATTTATTGTAGAACTGAGAAAAGCCGAAAGGAAAACAACAACTAACAAATAATAATAATAATAAAAATAATAGAAAATGAAATCAACAGAAAGAAAATAAGAAAAAAATAAAGAAATGCGCAAAAACAGATTTTGTTCACATTTTTTCTTCGAACAAATTGCAATAAATTGTGATTTTTCATTGTGCAACATCTGTGATATTTCAATAATAGAAATTTCTACAACTCTCTCTCTATATCTGCTTAGTACATATAATATTTTCTTTTATTTTTTGTATTTTTCCATTTCTATTTTCTTATTATCATTATCATCAACATTGTTATAGCTTTATGCTTTTCTGCCTTCTAGAGTTTTTTTTTTCTTTTGTGTTTTGTTCATCGATTTGCTACTAAAGCAGAGAAAAAGAAGTTTTTTCTATTATTTTCAGTGATTTTTCACATATTTTCAATTTTTTTTTTTGTTCTTTACTTCACTGTTTTGTTTTGTATTGTTGTATATTTTCATGATCTGCTTTATACTATTATTGTATTGTACAAATTGCTTCCAAATGCCAACTTCAATTCCACTTAAAGGTAAAAAATCTCCCCAAAAAAAATTCCGACATTTTCTATTTTTGCGATTTATTATGGAAAGAAAGAAGAAAGAAATCCACCAAAAGCTAGACATTTTTCAATTATATTTATTTATTTATTATTTTTATTTTTTAATGCAAATCCTTGTTCCAAGTGCGTTTGTCATTCGTTGTACTTTTCTGCATTGGCGGACTAAGTCCTTTGGTGGCTCGGGGCGTAAAAACTACAAAAAAAAAAAAAGAGACCATCAATGGTCTCAAATATTGTAAGATGGTAGATGAAGGCAAAATTAACCAATTTCAATGTCGTTAGGATTGTTATGTGTATTTGTAAGATTGAAGACCGTTTTAAGAAATATTGGAGCCCCTGAACTTATGTGGCCTTATTCGAGATTTGATTTTACAGAATTTAGCGACTTTTTAAAGGCAACTCTGTATAGAGACCCCCTTCAACTCTCCTAGTCCGCAATGTGTTTTTTCCTCTTACTCTTTGTGCAATTGCTCATCTTTTTGATTCTCGGTTCTATTCCATTTTCTGTTTTATTCTCTTCTGTTTGAGCTGCGTTGTTCTTGAATCAACTTTGAATGGAAAATGTGCACAAATTGTAATTTATATGTAAATTTTGTTTCAAAACCAGTAAATAATAATAATAAAAAAAAAACAAAAGAAAATAACAATAATTTTGATGAATGAATTTCATGCGATGAAAATTGAATTCAATTTTTATGGTTTCACAAAATGAAAGGCGCTAAAGGCTCTTCGGAATCCATGACTGAACTGAATTGATACTGAAGTCAACCTTTAAATTGAGTCATATTTCATAATTCTCAATGCTATCAATACTCGTACTTTAATAGCAGAGAGATTTCTATATATTGTAGAATGTACGTACATGGAAAATATCCTTTAAAAGTTAATTTAAAGTGAATAAGTGTTTTCTGCCATCATTCGACCATTTCTTTTCTATTTTTTTATGCAATGCCACTGAAGTTTCATTTTTTATTTAGTCATATGCAACAATTTCAAATGCACATGTTATGAAGAAAGAACATCAAAGCAAAAACCTCACTCACTTTTTTTCTATACAAATATCCTTTTCATCTACACACAACATGTGTGCACTACAAAAAGGAAATGAATGAAAGAAAGAAGGAAAAAATGTTGTTCAAACATTTTCCAAAGGAAACCGGCAGCAAAGTCGAATGCAACGTGCGGCACTTAGCAATCCCCTTTAGTAGTCCTAGTAGTAGTGAGTTTACAAAGAATGTCACGCGTGATGTTTACTCGATATAGTATACTTAGTACATACTTGCTTATTGGCAAAGCATCCAATGGAGAATGTGAGGGGGCTATATGTTGATAGATGTACTCGTACTGCTACTGCTGTACACCATTTCCCAGTTGAGTATAAAATAGAAAGAAACAGAAATTACCTACAGAATGTCATATTGAGAACTTGAGATTAATTAGAGAGCAACTTAAATAAAATATACCATTGGGAGCAATTCCTGAAGTATAAATCTTCAACAACAACGACGGCAACAAAGAAGCCAAAAGTTGAGAACTAAAGTTTGGTTGCAAAGGTAAAAGGAAATGGAGTTTTCTCCTTTATTCAAAGTCAAAAATATAAGTCGAATTAAAAAGGATATTAAAACCAAATTGTCAACTTGAATTTGTGAAAAGAAAATGCAAAAATATTTCTTCAATTAAATGAGCTAAAAGGAATTGTTCGTACTGTCTGTCTGTCTGTCATTGGTTCTAAAATACTATGGTATTTTATGAAAAAAGTCTTATTGAAATGAAGCATCATTTTCTAATTGAGTTGAAAGAAATTAAAATTTGACATAATCCTACAAATATTTCATTCAATCGAACTACATATATCTTCTTCTTCTATCTTCCATATAGTATATAAAATTTAATGTATGCATGTATGTATATATGTAAGTCTCGTATAGATTCTGAAATTGCTGAACCGATGAGAGTGTTTCAGTAAAAATTATGTTAATATGAATAATTGATACCTCCGATTTTTCAAAAGTATTTCCATTGCATCCACTACAATTCAAAAGATAAGAGAACAGCATCACACAGTAACATCACGCCGGGAGCGTAGCAAAGCTAGCCGGGTTCACTAGTTTAATGAAAATTTATATGTTTTTAAAAAGGATGGATGGCAAGGAAGTGCCTTTTTTGAGATCATTTCTTCGCTTTGGTTGTAACTAGTGTCTGTTTAGTTGAACTAAATGAAATTATTGAAGTGAGTCACAGAAATCGAAAGAAATTGAATTGATTTCTAAGCCTAAAAATATACAGTTAAAATTTTCATAATTTTAGTATACAAGCGTTTATTTACTCAATAATTAAAGTATCAGTCTTATGAAAATTTTAATTGCATATTTTGAGGCTTTGATATCAATTCAATTTCACTTTCTCTCGATTTCTGTGACACACCTGATTGTTATTATTTGGTATATTTCTAAAATCTCTATCCAACTGATATGGACACGTTTATTTGTTTCTTGTTTTTTATGAATGAAAAAAATGTTTGTAGATGGAGAAGTTGCATAAGCTATGTCATTTTAAACTTAAACTGCACTGTTGTTGCCAATTAAGCATGCAAGTGAGTTGTTTTGTTGTTAGACTTTCAAACTGCCAACGAGCAATTTGCGTGTACATACATATAACTCAGACACAATCACTTTAAGCTCAGGCAGAGTCTAAGTTAGAGGTAGAGGTACAATCAACCTTCAAAGCAACTTAACTTAACTCAACTGAATTCAACTGAACTGAACTCATTTAGGTGATGCTTGAAAGAAATTGCTTGGTTTAGTGAGAGTTTCGTTTGAGTTTATGTTAAGTTGAGAGTTGCTAATGTCAAATGGTTTCTGTTAGTTGTCATGGCAGGCATAATATTTCAAATGTTGTGTGTTGTTGTGTTAATTTTCCTTTATTTTTCTTTTTCCATGAGGCGGCGGCTTTCCACAATCACACCAAAGAATGCTTTGTTGCGCTGTTCTTGTGTTGACCTTTTTTCTTAATACATATGTAAGTGTGAGTTTAACAGCAATTGAGGCCAAGTTAAAGTTTAAAATATTACCTATATAATTATACTCTTCACGGGAGTAAATAGTATTATAAGTTTGTCATAAAGTATATATATTTGAGATCAGCTCGATGAGACGAGTTGATTTAGCCATGTCCGTCTGTATGTATGCAAACTAGTCCCTCAGTTTTTGAGCTAGAGAGCTGAAATTTTGCACATAGTTTTCCTTTTACCAAACGCTGAACATTTGTCGGAATCATATGGATACTAAAAGTGACTAGTCCATATTCATCAATCGTGTAAATTTCATGATCCTAGGGTTGCTAGGAGGGGTACCTCCCATACAAACCCAAATTAAATGACAAACTTATAAATTAAATAACAAAGTACAATGGAATGTAGTAATGCTAAGAAAAGAAGGTTGGATGCAACCCAGAGGAGCGTGAAGAGAACATCTTTGGCATATCCAATGGAAACCTCCATTCTGGTTCTTTACGACTTTTGAATTTTTATTAAACCTTATTTGTACTATAGATCATTCATATAATTTTCATTCTGTAGCCCAATTAGAAGGCGTAGGTTAAAAAGACTCCACGACCTCCCACTAAAGACAAATCAGTATTACATACGATATAAGCAAAAATGTGTCATGTCAATTGCGCAACACAATAAAATTAATGAGAGAAAAAATAAAATTTTATTTTAATTGTATGTGGAATTTAAAAATTTCTTTTTATTTTTATTTATTTATTAATTTTCTCATATCAGTTATCAATACATACATACATATCATATGTGATATATTTGATCAGAATCATACATATATTCATTCATTCATATATATTCAAACGGATGATGCTATTGAACTATTTTAACGAACTGAACAATGTTAACAATTTCGATGATATGACAAACTATTGATTACACTTGCCCTTAAAATAAAATAAAAATAGTAAATACATAAAATATGAGATGAGTGGAACAAAGGTCATATATAATAACATGTCGTTGTGTGTGTGTGTGTGTGACTTCATATTCATTTATATTCATTTGCAGATGTCGCCTTTGGTGATTCTGCGTCCTGTTGACTATAGGACTTCATACAATATCTGGTCATGTTTTCTGTCCATACTCGATATTCTTGTTCATTTTGTACGCATTGATTAATGCGCGCAAAATAAAAGCAAAAGCAAAAATAAACTCATTCGCATGAACATCCCATTGACGCATATGTGTTTGAATTCGGTGTGTGTATCTGTGTATCTTTTGGATGTATATACATATGTGTATCTGCATAGTTGCCAAAATTGAAATTTGCTGCTTTTTCGTATTGGTCTGCTGCACACAGACGAAGAATTTGCTTTTACAGTTGACGACTTTAATAAAAACAAATTGATCAAAGCAATTTTCTTCTTGTATTTTCACGTATTCCACATCTCAAGCGTATAGTATATGATAAAGTTCAAATGTACATAGATACATACACACACATACGTATGTACATTCATCTTAATTCTGTGACAAATTAATGTACAATACAATATGTAGCAGGAGGAATACACTCATATGTTGTTTTCTAGTATACAATGAAAGTAGGATTCTCATAATCCACAATGTCTCTGAAAGCTCAATGAGAAAGACATAAGTAAACGTCTACATTCTTCATACTTAGATATATTGTTATTTCATCCCAATTCACTGATTCTTGCTCAATATGACGATGGATAAGTTGAAAATTGAATGCAATTTGAATGAATTTTGTGTAACATACTTTTGAACAGTTCCTGATTCTATTATAATAAAATAATAATAATATTGTATATTGATTATATTATCCTAGCCTAATCGTTGTCTAAAAAATTGCTTGAAAAAAGAAGGTATGTTTCTCTCACCTCACGTATTCTTCTTTCATATTATTTCAATTGTAGTATACTATTGAGCACCACAATTAATTTGAAGTTTTATGCAAGTTTTTTACTTAATAATTCATATTTAAGCTTCTCACATGTTTTACCATAATATGGGTTTCTAATTTCCATATATAAATGTGTTATGATCGTATCCTTTAGTTAAAGAAGTTTTCTCGTACCAAATGCACGACACTCAAATAGTCTGCAACTATGAATTTCACGTTATTTGGCATTGGCTAATAAAAGTGATCAATTGCTCGGCAAAATTTTGAACTATGTTTTTTCTTAAGCTATTTTCGAATGTGTCCATTATGTATATTTTACTAAAATTCATCCCATCAAACCGCAAAAAAATTCGATCGTTCAAAACAAGACCTGCAATCACCAATGCCCTCTGATTTCTCAGGAACTTGACGCTCCACAACTACCTCAGCATCCCTACAAGTCTCCAGGAAATAAATTAAATAGTAGCCGATACAATGACAGATTTCACTCCCATCCAAATTCTCTCATTGAATCATTAACTAGGATGCTGAACCCAAGCGACTTACCAACAATCAGTTGATAAAATTACAGCCTTCCTTCTGCAAATTGTGTTAATATCAATGTCTGATTGTCCTCACACTAATATTTTATAGCTTTAGCGGTTTAATAAGTGTCATGATGTATAAAAAAGTATATTATACTGGAGGTTCTTAAACATCACAACTATTATCACATTATTTGAAAGCCTGTTGTATAACCATCCATACTATTTAGGTTTTTTATAAGTTTAAGCATGTTATGGGGTTCTAATTTCCAGATACTTTTGTTCGGAGCTCTACTGAATGCAAGTCACTCACAGAATTTGGGACTATGCTTCGTATTGTTCATTGCTGGATAAAACTTTGGTCTGGCTATTTTCGTAGTCATTCTTTTATCGTAACCTGTTGTCCACAGAATGGCACATGTTGATTTTTAAATCTAGACAGCCTACTTCTTAATAATCGGCGAGTGATCTGAAATCCAGGGTGATTCTTTGCATTTTAGATTAAATGAAAAAAAGGAGAGAAATTTAATATTTATAAAATAATTTTCCATTATTTTTTGTATTCTTCTTATACTACTTTTCATATCTTGCATTATTCTATTGTATATTTTATTAAATCTGTTCCCATTGAGGACTGTAAAGCTTCAGTGAGTTTATTGTATCTTCTTGACCTTAACCTGATACATACACATAGTACGTGTATGTGCATGTGATGCTTGTGTATAACTGAATTGGTCAGTGTTAAATTTAAATGAAATCTATTATTGATGAACTTTGCCGCATATGTTCATGCATTCATCAATCAATGTTTCATTTCTTTTTTTTTGTTGTTTTTGATATTTGTCCTGTTGTTGATGTTGTTGTTGCTATTATCGATGTTTCTTAAGTTTAGTTTTGCCAACATGTTCGAGCATCATTAATAACAATAGCATTTGTCGTTTTCGTAGGCGGAAACTCCTGAAAGATTGCTACATGTTTTTGTCATCATTGGTTGTTCATGGGACCGACATCAATGCATTGTATTGAAGTCGTTTGTTTAAACTAATATGATACATTATATATATGTATGGAATACAGATGTACATATATTTGTTATAACAAAAGGATAAAAAATAAACGATATATGAGAATTGATTGAATTATTATTTAAGCATTTGTAAAAGAAGCGTGTGTCATCAATCATTTGTTAGGACTAAAGAAAAACAGCAATAAGGGAATAACAAATATGTCCATGTTATATGCCCAGGCTAATTTTATAAGTTAACACGATTTCTGGCCTTTATAAAAGGATTTCATTTTTTATTTTTCTTGTTTCTTTTTTTTTCTATCAGTGATTCACTATACGAGTAACATCGAACCCATTAACTGAAATAAACATTCCAGCTGGTCTGAACATATTTTTGTCCACTTGCTACACTTGCTTCAGCCTAAACAAGGTCAAATTGGTAGAATATTTGATAAGAATGTGGGTTGGGAGAGTGCATAAAAGTGTGGATACGAGTGAAAATATTTTCAGTGAAACATATAAATCATAAAAGAAAATTTTCTATTTTTCACTTTTTTCCCCAAATTCATGTCAATATTTGCTAAGCACTTCACATGCTACAATTTTTCGATGTTACGAGTTCAGAAATAGATGCTTCACACAGCCTTCACACATCCACATAATCTTGATTACTCATACACAGCACAGCTAGGGGCAAAGTAGAGTCTCCCTTTTTCCATCCATTCTATCTTCCTTTCATTTCTAACCATTCATTTTTCTATTCATTCGCTGGTTTACTCGATTGTCCTTCAACAAATTTCAACTTGTATTCACTCTCTCATTTCGTTACTGTTTTCCTTTACTAATGGCCAGAGCACTGAGCACGTTATTGAGTGCTTCAAATGTTTATTTGGGTTCTTTTTTTATAGCCAAGCTAAAACATCATCCATCGTATATCAACAACGAATGCCTTCTTCAATACTCATTCGTGGAGCTCGATGCCAAGTAAAAAGCTAAATAAATGAAAGTTGATGAGATGAGATAAGATGCGATGCCATCCATGCGATCCGATGAGATGAGAAAATTTCCTTTAGAAAATTTCTAAAGTATTTATTTAAGTACTGTAAGGGTGTTTCTGAGTACTTGAAATATTATGCTTTGTGGCAAGCTAAGAAAATTCATTAAACGCTTCTCAGAAACAGTAATTTGCGTTTTATCCATCGAGACAAGGAAATGAAAGAGTTAAGATTGTCTTAATCAGTTGCATGACGCACATTTTCATTTCCTTCAGTTTTCTTTGTCGTATCTGTTAAACTGACATTAAAAGTAAAACAGGTTTAGTACAAAAATAGTTCATCTAGTCGCATTCTTTTGCATGCAACTTGCATTTTTCCCCCTTTCATTTCAACAAAGTATCTACATCACTTTAATGTCACTGCTATTTTCATCTTCATCAGCATCATTCCGATTTCTCAATGCTTTGTTAGTTGGCTAGTGAAGCAGATAGATAGGAAGCTGCAGGTAGATTCATTCCAGATACACGGTTGGTTGATCGGAATGAGTAAGTTGAAGTGGTTGCTCAAGAAATTGTTATTACTGTTATTGAAAAACAAGGACATTCATGGCGCGTGTCATGCATTCTTCATTAGCTTAGATTGGCTTGGCTTAATTCGACTGGAAACTGACATGGCTTGACTTGTCCATGACCATGTTTGAGTAATTTTTTTGGTATTTTTTGTTTTGTAAATTGTGTAAATTATTTAAACGATTATTTAACCTTAACGAAATCTATGTAAGTACAATACTACTATGTAAGAGTATGGATGGCAGATGCTGGCATGTAATTGACGTCTATTCTATTTTTGTGTGTTTTCTGTTTTCAGTCCTTGATGAAATAATTTTATATTCCAAACGCTTCATAAAATTTTATTTCTTTCTTTTTCCCAATTGATTTGATGAAAACTTAATAAAATATGTAAAAACGTTCTTCTAAATGCTTAGATTAAGAAATTTCAATACCTGAATAGAAAAATTATAAAAACAAAGTGTAAACATGAAAAATCTATAATTATCTTAACAAGATAAAGCCGGAATATTTTTTTTAAAACATAATTTCAGATTGCTCCGTTCATATTTACTATAGTCCTTGAAAGATGAAATTATCAAATAACTAAGTATCTTCTATATATGTAATAAAATCGTATACTGAAAGTGTTTGTGTACGCAGCACATAGAAGCCACTCATTGGATTCAAAATCGAATTACTGAAAAATAACAAGCTGGACTCTATGTGAGTAACATATAGAGTCCATTTAATCAAAATCGACATATGGAATCGAATGATATTAATTAAAAAACCACAAAATATCTGCCTTTGCATAATGGAAGCGAGCTTTGGTACTTTGTTGTTGTTGTTGTTATTTTTTTTTTTTTTTGTCATAGTGTCATATATGAATTATGGATAGATTAAGTAGGGGTTGCCCTATATGAGTGTTTGTATATTTTTCATTGTATGCCTTGCATAATATTTTGATATTTTGCGCGAATATTATAAAGAGCATATTAATTTATTGTGGGAAACATTCTATAATTAACCTGTGAATTGAAAACTTAGGGCATAGTTTCTGGATCGTACTAAAAGCACTACGTTTCATCCCCCGTAACAATTGTTTTCAGGAAACTTTCATCATTTTGGACCTCTCTAGAATGATTGACTCATAGTGATTTCTGGTTTTACCAAAATCTTTAAGAACAATAAGTCGAATTGTTAATATTCACAGCTTTTTTTTTTGTCATTTTTAGTGAAACATTGCGGTCATTTAGTACAAAATCGCTAAGTTTTGTGATTAGCTCGGGAGAGCGAGTTGAAATTTTTTTCCCATCACGTTTGTCATCCTCTAACAATACACTGCCAAACAAAAAAAAAGAGCTTTTGTGCCACAGGAAAACAATTCGCACATTTGCTGCATCAACTGGAATGTTTCTGACATAGTTTTACAGAGTTTTATGTTAAACTAGCGAATCCGGCGTGCTTTGCTACGCTTCCGGCGTGATTTTAGTACGTGATGCTGTTCTCTTTTTAATTGTTGTACATTGCGCAGCAATTGAAATACTTTTGGACAATCGAAGGAATCAATTAATAATATAAATAATCAATCAATTTCTCGACAACAGCAAGTCCAATTTTAATGAAATGAAGTTCATCCCGTGCGCCGAATTAAGCATCTTGTGTTTCAGTAATTTGATTTTGAATCAAATGAGTAGCGGCTTTTAATTGATACTTGACCAAAATAAAAAAGAAAAAAAAACTGACATGTATAGATTTAATAACAGCTTTTTTTGTTCTATTATTTTATTTATACATCAAAACTTTTTGGCTTATAAGCAAAAAGTCAAAAAATCAAGAAAAGTCAGCTGATATGATTAGGTCCAGGAATGTTAATACAGCACTGATACTTAATTATTAACTTTATTTTGTATATGAATCAATTTTATCAAAGGCCTTCAAGCAATGTATGCAGCAATGCAGCTTTTGTCTCACAGCTAATATTTCTAATGCTTCTTAGGACACTAAATGACATTTTTAAATAATAACCAAAGTGTCATTGTCTTCCTAGTAGCTGCTTGCTTATGGCAAATTGGAAAAACTGAAGTTTGTCTGTAACAGTGGAGGCTGTGATCGTCCAGTAAATGTTAAGCCAAATTATAATTCTTCACGGGAGTGGACCACTACGAGGGGTACCTCCCATACAAGCCGAAAGTCAAATTAATGTTCTTATTAGAAAAACTTCTTTGTGTTTGGACTTATCAAACTGAAATTTGGTCCATATAAGTTTGTCTGATCCATTTTCACCAACCATGATGCTAGAAGGAGGGGTACTTCCCATACAAGCCCAAATTTAAATTAATGTTCGTATTAGAAAAACTAACACAAATCACTATCACAAATTCGTAACATAACAGATTGTGTTACCGATACGAGTAATATCTGCATTCATTTTCAAGGAAAGCACTTCTACATACAGTAAGTTTAAAGAACTTTTCAAGATCAAGTTATTAACAATAGATGTAGAACATTCCATGACTTTGCACTAACATTCTTTACTTTTATTGTTCTTTTTTTTCTATAACAATCTCTATTTTCTTTTTTCAGAATCATATAATGTGATAATAAAGTTGTACTACAGCTAATAGAACTGTGTCCTAAAGGTAAGTAATGCAACTTTTATACTAATTAAATTATTAAAGAGTTGAAATATCAACACAAAAATTTTCTATGAAGTTGATTCATTTATTTCACATTTTGAAAACTTAGTTATAGACGTAGTTCAATTCTGTCTATTGCCATAGTTACAAACATGAAATCTGGGCAAAGTAAATCATCAAACAAATGATAAATAACATACAATAGTAAACCTGATAGTGTTTCTATTGTATACATTTTGGAGTATTGCAAATTAAAGGAATCAGTCAGATACACGTAGATTTGTTTGTTGAGTTGTAATTTTCATTCATTCATTAATTTCTACTTGACTCACTAATATAGTATGTAGTATATGTATGCCTCTTCATTAATTAGATGTATGTTGATGATGGTTGAATGTAGAGATGTAACGATACAACATTCTGATTATTGGATTAAAACATCAGCGATTCCGATACCGATACCGATATGTGCATATATGTAGCTTATTAAAGGCACTTTTATTTAGACGGTCAGTTCAGTCTCAGCCCATTACAGCCTTTCTACAGTGACCAAAAAGTTATGAGTTCCGGTTTTTCGTCCACAGTGAGCTCTGGTGTATTCTGAACAGCTTTTTTTTGTTTTGGTTATACAAAAACGTGCAACTTTGCGCGCACGTTGGCAAAATTAAAACTGAAAATTTGTGAAAAATGCATGATTAAGAATATTTTGCAGAATATTCTTGCAGCTTTTGGATCATCAGTATCGTACACAACTCTTTTTTCGAAACTGTGTTCCAACATTATTTGTTTCTTAGGTAGCAGACCACTGTCGATCTTTGGCGTGTCGTTGTGCAACTCTTTTTCATGATAACGCTTTAAGTTTGTCCACATGTTTGATGTCGTGTAGCCTTTATGTCATCATCCTGTTTTATTTCAAAATTTTTCCAGATAGAACTTGTACACGTTAAAGGCTTCGCCATTCCAACAATTGTTTGTAACTTAGTGGTTTCCCGCGCTTATTCACTGTTTCCAGGCTTGCCAGCTTGGGAGAATAAGTCAGATTCAGAAGAAAAATATAAACTACGACTAAATGGCCTTTTAGACGATCAGTCCATTATTGAATCGAAATACGTACCGATAACTGAATCGATGACAGAAAAATGGACTGATGGCCAAGCTTTTTTGTCAGTCCATTTCGATTTTCAAAGCGATAGCATGGACTGAGACTGAACTGGCCGTCTAAAAGGCCTCATGTTGGCAAGCCTGACTGTTTCATATCGTATTATATATATATATATATATATTGTATCGGCCGATATATCGGAATCGGAATCGTTACATCATTAGTTTCATGTATGAAGATATAATGTTCTGACTACTGCTAGAGTTCATATTGCGCTGCAAATTATTAAATTTTGGAATTTGCATATTGAAATTCCATCAAGTTTGTGATACTACAATATGCGTAAGTACAAGAATAAATACTCATTTACTACTCTATATGTACATATGTTTGTATGTACATAAGTGTACATTGCTTGGTGATACAAAGATACAAACTTACCTACACATGCCCACTCACAAGTGTACGTATACAATGTTTAACACAAATTTTTCACGATGTTTGCATATTTACTTAATTGAAATATTTGTGCTAAGTTTATAGCGGTATAACGAAATGAAAAAATAAAAAAAATAAAAAGAAAAATGATTAAATGGGCAAATGAAACACAGAAAGGAAAATGAAAAGGGTTTCAAGAAATTAGTGCGTGTGTGTGCGCGTATTTGCATTGCGGGTCCGAGTACCTTACGGCATGAGGTTAAACATGGCACAAATTTAATTACAATGTAAGTCGTTTGTACTTTATTCAATATTTACTTGTACATATATTTACATACTGACACATTCATACACATGAGAGCTTGGGTAAGTGTAAATATTCGTGTAATTGTAAATGTATTTGTGTGCGTTTCTGTGTCTTAATAAATGTTAATTGACACTCGAATCTCATTAATTGTGTTCGTATCGGGATTAAAACGGAAGTGCCGCAATCAAATGAGTGTGCTCCCGTGTGATCGTAAGAGTGTACGGCGTACGCTTATTTCTATCCTAAGAGTGGATACACATGTTCCTAAGCCCTTAAAGCGATGTCACACCAAATGTGTTTTTTGTGTAAATTTCAAAGAATTTAATCTGACATGGCAAATGAAATTTTGCATTTACTACTTCCATGCAAACACGTATAGCGCGTCTGTGTATTAAATTATTTTAGTATGTTTATATGAGGAAACCTTAAGATACACACACATACACACATATAGCATAGAGTGAATGTGTATTTGTATTGCCAACACCTGGTAGCAGTTAATTTTAATTACTCACAAGTTAATGTGGCGTTGTTGTGTCTCAATTTGCTTAAACACCAGCATCCGCACATTCCCATTTATCTAACACCCCCAGATACATTCACATAGATAGTACATGTGTACTATGTTGTGTATCTGCTTGTGTAGAAATTACTTTTATACGTTTTTCACGCTTGAATCCCTTTCTAGCCACAAAGTAACGTCGTCGAAATAACGTGTGGCAAAAGGAAATCACTCGTTGACAGTGTATGCACATGCCTGTTATCTTGCTAGTGTCTATGTGTGTGTGAGTGTATGCTGTGCTGAGAACGTTACTTGTTTTATTTCAAATGAAATAAAAACAAAAGCAACAAATAGTATTGTATGTAGTAGCTTCGGTGTCTGTCAAAAAAAAAAAAACCGAAAAAAAGTGCCAAAGGAAACAACACATTTAAATTAATTTTGTCCTTGTGCAGGTGAAGTTTTTTCACACATACTCATACGCACAGAAATATGCATACATGTGTTGTTATTACTTTTTATAACAACTGTAGCTACTCTTTCTTCTTCCATACTATTGTATTGTGTTGTGCGTTTGAGGACGTTTGAGTTGAGCTGTAAATATTTATTTTTGACGTTGCTTGTGCTTTTCACTTTGTTTCTTTTTTTCTTTTTATTTTACTACAACTCACTACTATCTAGCCCACATATTTATACATATGTAGTACATACATATGAATGTATGTATGTACATATATAGTACGATGACTAACGCTTGGCTTTCCAAAATTAAATATTTCCTTGGCATACATTTCCACATAAAAAATAAAAAGAATGTATGATATATTTTCCTTCTTTTCTCTTTTTATATATGGTACATTTGACATTGTTTGCAACATTTTTAGATTAATTATTCTCTTTTGCATTATTTTTCCAAAAAAAAAAAAAAAAATTGTTACATTATTTTATTTTATTTTATTTTCTTCTTTTGTTGCAATTTTACATCATGAAACTATTTTGTCAAAGAATTTTTGGTGAAATTCAATTTGTTTTTTGAGCACAAAGCATAAAAGTTAATATGATGTTGTGGTTTCTGAAGCGAATCCAATATTTTAATTGAAAATATAATTTTTGTCAAAAAAAAATAAAAACTGTTGCTGCAAAACCATAAAACATTTAATTACTGTAGTCGTAAAGAGGGATCCATCATAATTAAACCCAATCTCCATTGAATTTTTTTTCTTTACATGCTTTTACATTAATGTTCCCGTTATTATACTCGTCACACAATGAGAACTATTATAAGTTTGTCAAGAAGTTTGTAACACACAGAAGGAGACCCTATAAAGTGTATAAATTCATGATTTCGCCATGCCCGTCTGTATGTATGCAAACTAGTTCCTTCAGGTATTGAGCTAAATAGCTGAAATTTTGCACAAAGTTTTCTTCGTACGATGCGCTGAATTATCCGAATCGGACCACTAGGAGGTTACTTCCCATACAAACCCAAATTCAATATGAAATTTTTTTTTGTTTTTTGTCTTATCGAACTGAAATTTTTGATACTATAAGTGCCTGACCCATATTCAACATCCTAGGATTGATGTGTATTGGATATGAATATGCTTCCGGTCTCAATGTTGAAATGTAACGCGACTACTGTCCCTACCCTAAACATAAGTCAAATCCATAATATAATATTTCTGTATACTCATTTACAGGACCGTGAAGAGTATTACAACATTGGCATAGCCAAAGATAACATACTTTCTGGTTTACATTTAATTATGTTGAATGGTACAAGTTCCAATTTATTTCCCAATTTTTTTTTTTTTTGTGAAATTTATGTTGGAACTGCAATGATAAGGGTTTAATATGTGCAACTCTTTAGTTTTTGTGATTCTATAGATGTCAATTGATTACTGATTGGATAGCTGTAACATTTGTATAATCATTTCTCATCAAATGTTTTAGAAAATCCTCTTTCTTCGTCAAAATTCGCCACCTTTTGCTATATCTCTCGATATTATTTTCACCTTCTTCTTCCTCGGCTTTTTCTTTTGCAACTATAATTGAATAAATGTTGGTTGTCCTGGTATCTATATATGTATAAATAGATAAGAAGATTATATGTGTGGAATCAAAATTATATAAAATCCATTGAAATAAAACTTCATAGTAACATGTTTCGTTATCCCATCAACTCATCTTTATTTTCCTTAGAATCTTAACTTCGATATGATTTCACAATATGTTTTATTTTGTTTCTCTATTACCCGAAATTATCAATATATATGTAACCTGTTTTAATTCTGCTGCCTGACACGCGTACTACATAACTTCATACAAACTATGTTGTCCATCATAAATTCATAGGTATTTATATAATACATACAATTTTTTTTCTTTTAAATATGGTACATACATATACAATACAATATAATAAATCTGGCCATTTCAATGCTTTCAATGGATTTTTTTTTGTTTTTCATATTTATTTTAAATTCAATATATGATTATATTTATATATATTTTTATTTTTATTTTGATAAGTTTTTATACTATAAATTTTAAACAAGTGAAGTATATTTATTCCATATGGAATTTGGATTTGTATTATAGTTTGTTATGTTATTTATTTTGTTTATGGCCTTCTCTGGAATATTGTTTCCTGTTTATCTCATATAAATACATACTTACTATATCTTTGTTGATACAAAGTAATCATTCATACATACAATATATGTATGTATATTTATGTGTTGGAAAAATCTCTACTATGATGCAGTTGGTTTTTAAATTTTTTTTATTTCTTTCTTTTTGTTTATTCCTTTCATATATAGAAACAATAGTATCATCCCTTTGTCATATGTGCCACCTTTGCATAATATAGAAATGAGCACCATAATGAGGAGAATTCATCTAGGCATCTAATTCCTTCCCTTCATCTGTTGCTTTCCAAATTAATCTTTTAGTCTTTGAACTATCGAAGATATGTATGTAACATATGTGTACGGGATATACACAATTATATATACTTCGGAGTTTCCCAATTACTGACAAATCAAATACTATCAAAATATGTAGGTATGTTTGATGAACAGAATGTATATTGTCACGTTGCTGCATCCGTTCGTAAGTTTCAATACAAACAAGTCCCATAATTTTTGAACGATCTAGTTGAAGATTAGCATTTAGACAAATAATATGCTTTGCAATTCTCCCGATTACCATTATGTAAAGTACAGCATCAAAACTTTTTAACACAACTTAAACAAAAATTGAAATGATTGACAACAAGCTTGGTTTTTCCCCCATTAACAACCTACCATGTATTTAAGTAGAGGATCAACACTTTTTAAGACAATACAATCTTTCCAAAAATCGTAATGATCAGACAAATTAATATCCGAGTACCTGGGTATAAATATTTCTCTTAATTTTAGTCTTTATGTGAAAGGAATATGTAAGATTCAGCAGAGCCGAAGCCAAAATTCTGCCTTGCATTCTTTTTTCGCGTCTTTACAATAAATATTTTTTCTTTTAACTGGTAAATTTCAAATTGTTTATATATATATACATTAAGAGTTCAAGTTTATACAATGAACCCGCTAGTATGTAGTTAGAGTATTGAAGAAAAAGATTCATTTATTAAAGATTATTTAAAAATAAAATATAAATTCAAAGTAAAAATCATATTATTATTTATTTTCGAAATCATCAAATGCAAAGTAAAAATTTATTTATTAATAAAATTGGAAATTGGTAGAATGTATAATTAAAAAAAGAAAAAAAAATAGTGCTAACTAAAGCAATGTCTTAGTGTTGGTAAGTAATTTTACAAATACTATTACATTTAATTATGTTCTCTTTTTAATTCTCTATAAACTAATAATACAATATATTTTTTAAAAATTCTTTCAATTTTACGATTATTTTTTTTTGTATAAAATCAATTCAATATTTGATAAGGAAATAAATTTTTATTATTTTTTTTTTTAGATAAATGTTTTTGAATAAATAAAATTAATTTTTTTATATTAATTTCTTTAAATAATTTATAAGATTTGTTTTATTATAATTTTAAGCTAAAAATATCACCCTGCTTCTTAACAGAAATATACCAATATACATAAGTATACATGTAATAAGTTATATTGTATATGCAATAAATTGCTTTCCATTTTTATCCATTCCTCTTCATCCACTTTGTATTGATGTTTGTCTTATTTGTTCTTGTTGTAATTGTAGTTGTTATTGTTGCAATTGTTATTGTTGCTGTTGTTGTTGTATTACATTACTTTGCATATTTGGTTTCATTAAAATGGAGAACTTGAAGTAGCTACACTTCTTCATAACTGCGACACTTAGGTACCGGACTGGACCAATTGCCATCGGATTGACAGCGTGGACGTTCTGGTGGACCTTTTGCATCGGCAAAGTGAGCCTGCACGAAGCCGGGACGGCATTGCACACTAAGATAATCGCCAGCATCGTAATTGAATTTAAGCGGAGCAATAAGACCATTTGGCGGATCGCCGGGATAAGGACACTGCGATTTGCCTGCAATGTTAGTTAGGTATGTACATATGTAGAATGGATAGAAGCAGGGTAGAACAGAAAGCAAGAAGAATTACAGAAATTCAGATATATGTATATAGGAAGAGAGAAAGACAAATAGTAGATAAATAGATACAGATTGAATAATTTAAAAGGAAACAGGAGAGAGAAGAATGGAAGAAAGTTATATAAGTAGATAGATGAATGGATGGTGGGGAAGAAAGTGGGAATAATTGAAGCAGAACGCGTTTATGCACATCCAGAGCAGTTAATTAACGTTGATCATATTTTAGGTCGCAATTAATGCACAAATTGAACTTAATTGAAGCCAGTTGTTGGCTTACATGATGCACACACACACACCCATACAATATAGTATGTAGATATGTGTGTGTGCCCATCCAACTAATGCCCCATCGTACGCCATGCAATTCAATTACTTACAAAATGGTGGCGAATGTGACCAAAAACCATTTTCGGTGCATATGATGCTCGGTTCGCCAACCAAGGTATGTCCTTCGTTGCAACTAAAGGTGATGAGTGCACCCACTGTGAGGCGTCGTTGACTCATATTGGTACCTCCAATGCGTCCATTTAACGGTGGCACTGGTACGGGGCATTGTATGGCTGTGAAATGGAAATAAAAAAAGAATGATAACATTGGGTAAAATAAAAGAGAAAAAGGGTGGGAGTGTAAAATCAAAGAGAGAGTAAGTAGCATGTGTGTTGACTGTCATTGGTAGTTGTAACTATGCCATACCATGTTACCACATTGAGTGGTGTTGCATGTTTAAGTTGTCAATAAAAAAATTCAATTAAAAGTGAACGAGTGAATTTTCAAACATTTACTTCACATCACTTCGTTTATCTGAGTTGCTTGCTCACTTTTTTATTCAGTACTCGAAATTAAATTGAATTCAACAAATACATATTGTAATTATTGGATAAGAGTTAATTGTGGCATACTTACCTTTGCATCTGGGCACTGGGCCACTCCACACACCCGTCGGCTCACAGTCCAGTCCCGGTGGGCCGGTCAACTTGAAGCCCCATTGGCATTTGAACATCGCGCGCCCCCATGCCGAGGTGTTCAGTTCAATCAGACTTAAATGTGGATCGTCCAGCGATAGCCGGGGACATTGGATAGCATGACACGTCGGCGGCGGCGATGACCAATTACCCGAGGCCAAGCAGGTCGCATTCATTTCGCCATCGATCCGATAACCCGATGGGCAGCGGTACTGAGCGCGCTGCCCCAACTTGTTACCCTCGAGACGCAACGTGAGCGGCGCAACCGGTTCTGGCAGCTGCGGGCATGTAGAGGTAGCCACCACAATAGCAATGCTATTTGTTAGACCACGTGGTGATGTGCAAGTGAAAGTTCCCGAATCATTGTTCTGTATATTCTTGATCGTCAAACGATAGCGTATATTCTTCTCATCATGCGGTGGTACCCAACCTGTTAATGGACAATGGAAGCCAATCAAAATAAACATAAACCCATGCTCACACCCAATTATTTATGAAGTAATTTAGCCACCTGTTGGATATTGCATATACCAGCTGGTCCAAGACCACTCCGGAGGTCCCCGTACTCGTGGATACATACAATCCAAGTGCACTGTCGAAGCTGGAGGCACAGCCATAACACCAGATGGTTCAAAGGCGCCCGATCCATTAAAGACCTTGATACGTATTGAGGGTGCACTGTCATCAGAGAAATTGGTTAAAAGGGTTGTGGGTACGCATGAGGGCATGCGTGGCGCCCATAGACCATTTGAGCATAATACACGCGACTCGCCCAATAGTTTATATAGTCCGAGATCCTTACAACGCGCTTGTAATGAATGTCCATGTGGTAAGTCCCAGCCAACATTCTAAAGTTTAGGGAGTTTGTGTTTTTTGTTTTGATTTTTGTACGAAATTTCATAAAATGTTAAGTGCACAAGCGTTGGTCATGAGGAGAGTTAAATGTGTTAGATTAGTAATTAATTTAGTTACAATTACGATGATTTATGTGTGTTAGAGAGAGAGACAAAAACAAAGAAAGAAAGAGGGAGAGAGAAAGAAATATATTTACAAGACGCACAAAAATGCTCACTAAATTGATTGAAGTGATCACACAATTCTCTGTAGTACTATATATTTCGGTTGTTCACATGTTGTGTGCTGAGAGTGAAGTGCATTGAGTGTGATAGTATATTGTATTTGTGCTGATCTGATCGGATCGGATCTGATCTGATCTAATTTGAGTTGTTGTTAGTGTTGTTAGAAATCAAATGTTAGTTAGTTAATAACTGATTGTAGTTATGTATGTAAAAGTGGTCATAGAGAGGCAACATGCATGACCAATTCGCTTGATTTAAAAGGTCATTTGAAGTTTGTGTCTGTAGTCAAGCAAATCAATCATGCATATTGATCGTCTATGGCCACCTTAATTAGGCAGCATATTCCAAGCTAATCAAGCAAGCAGCTTATGAGGTGCTCTGGTGTTTCGTTGTGAATAAAGCAGTTCATATCATTCATTAATTCCTAGCCACTAAATCGAGCAATTTGACAATATAATACAATTTTTTTTTTTTTTTTTTTTTTGTTAGTAGTGCATAGAACTAGACAAATGGGGAGAAATCGAAAGACGATCATAAAAACTAAGTACATTCAAGATTGCAGCAATATTTTTGCATGACATGAGAACAAGAACTTGTGGTACGGCGCAAAATGTTGTTAAATATAAGTATATGTACAATGTCTATCTATGGTTTGTTGCACGATTATTAGTGATGCTGCAAGATACTTGTACTTGTTGCGGCTTAAAGGCGCTAATATACAACTCACAATTTGTGTGTTTGAGATTAGCGTCGATTTGGAAGTTCGATTGCGACGCAAGCCGCGTACTGAAGCAATTGGTGTCTGCAAAAATATAGAGAAAACATCACTAAGCCACCAACTAGATATAGTTATTCATTTGATAATCATTCATATAATATAGTAGTAAGTTTGTACACATTTATGGGTACGATCGTAGCTAAAATCAAATTAACAAAAAAACAAAAATCATAAAAAAACAACATACCTTAAGAAGCTGCCGTTGATTATTATTTCATGTTTTTTTTTATTGTATTTTCATATTTTTATACCCTTTACCTACACATATTTTATTTAAAAATACCGTAATAGCTAATAGGATAATAGGCAAAGTTACACAAAGCCACATCAAACTGTCTGTTCATGTTTCTCTTAACAGGACTAAGAGTTTGTCATTTACCGGAAAATCTCGTATTTGAATATCAAACAAATTTTATTTTTCAGAATTCGGAATAGATAAAATATTTGTCTGTTATACGTGGGTCGGCCAATAAGTCCTTCGAAAAAGATAGAAAAACAATTTTTTTCCAAAGTTTTCAATATAATTTCCTTCTAGCTCCATACACTATTCCCAAGTAATCGGTGTAGATGATTCCTCGTGCATCCCAAAAAGCCATGGACATCACCTTGCCGGCCGATTTCACCGTCTTCGCTTTCTTCGAAGCCCGTTCGTCTTCAAAAATCCACTGTTTTAACTGTTCCTTTGTTTCTGCAGCATAGTAATGTATTCATGTTTCCTCTACAGTTATGTATCGGCGCAGAAACTCATCAGGAGTGCGACGGATCAGTGCCAAAACAGCATTAGAATCGACCACACGATTGCGTTTATTCCCATTCATCTTGCGGAGATTGTTTTCATACCTTTGGCCTCAACTCTTTTGGGCACTTTTATTCTTTGAACACTCAAAACGATATCGTTGATTTTTTCAATCATTTCTTGGGTGGCCACCGACACTGGATGTGCCGAACGATGTTTATCTTTTGTGGATGTAAGGCCACGTTTACACTTATTTACTCAATTGTAATTGCTAAGACTTCAACTGCTGATTAGTAATGGAATAAATAGAAATAGTAGCGCGATCTCTCGGATTTACTTATTGATCGACCCATGTATATTTGAAAAAACCTGGTAAGAGTAAGTAATGACCAAAAGAAAGAAAAGAAGTTTTCACAGTTCATAGAATAAATATTCTTTACTATCATGACATAACCATATGCCATGTTGTCTGTCTGTTTGCTCACCCATGCATGTATCTGTTGAAAGTGCAACGGATGTGTCCCTCCTCCCTTAACTACAAGAAATGTTGTATATTTTATTGATTCCATCTTCAAAAGGTTTTTGTTCCTTCTCTTTCATGTGTATTAACATAAAACTCAAACACTGATTAAAAATATGACTATAATTTCTTTTACCATATAATGCATGGGTACAGGGTATCCAATAATCGGGCCTTTCCGACTATAACTTTTTTTTTTCAATTGATGTGCTTTTTTCTGGATTTTTATATTGTAGTATAAGTATGTTATGTGATAGTATATGTATATAGTATTTAGTGGCCTCCCATTTTGTGTGCATTTGTTTATGTGTGAGGATGGTCTGTTTGTCCGTCTGTCTGTCTATCTATCTGTTGGTCTGTTGTCTGTTGATGTGTAAGTCTGAGCACTTACCACTGAGATATTTCGATAGCTGAGCAATAGATGCGGCGGTATACGATTTACATGACAACTTTTGTACAATGGCTGAAATTTGACGTTGCCATTATCATCTATAAAATAATTTTATTATATCTTTCAATATCATTTTCATTATTCGATTTCGTTTGTGTTTTCTTTTTGCAAAAAATAAAACAAAGAAATTGTGCATTTAAGTTGTTTTTTGTTTTTCATTTGACTGTTTTATTTATGAACAAATAAGTTATTGTTTGTATTTTTTAATATATATGTATATATGTATGTATGTAAGTATATAGAGTAAATGTAAAGTGCATTTGTATATGTATTGTATGTTTGTATGTATTTATTGTATACTGTATGGTATTGTATTAAGTATACGCAGCTATTTTAGACTTACGGCTAAAGCATCTACACTGACTATCCAATACGTGTGTGTACTAAGAGTATATACTCTTTTTTTTATATAGTATTGTATTAAGTAATGCGTTTACTTGTTACATAATCTGCTGATTGATATTAAATTTTTAAATCGCTTTTGGCATGAGAACGAACTTATGCAATTGTATGAATTTCAGTACAAATGTATTTATTATTGGCTTATGTTAATATTTATAGTATTTTTTTTTTTTTTTTTGTATTTAATTTCTTTAATATCTGTGAGTTTGTGGTTATGTATCTGTTGTATGTGTTTTATTGCTTTAATTATTTTTTTTTTATTGTTTATTTTTGTATTGGCATTACGCGATTTAAGCCGCTCACTTACCCTCCTCATTGGTCGCACACAGCGGACCAACCCATTTCCCTTTGACACATCGAATTTTACATAAACGTCGATCACCAAGTGGTCCGATTTCACCTGGGAAACGTATTTCGGATACTTCGGTGAATTGTTGTTGAATGTCGATTTCTTCCTCCTCCTCGTCTTCCTCCTCAGTATCAGTTTCATCGGGATGAACAGGCGAATAACCACTTTCTTCATCGTAGATACCTGTATTGGAAGTGTATGAATGAGGAGAGAGAGTGTATGAACAAAACAGAGTGCATTTGGAAATCTACTTAACTACAAAACTTGTATCTAACAATTATACAATAATATTACTAAGGATAGTTGGTTTCACTTGTGCTGTGATTATTCCCTATAGTATAGTATGTATTTTAATCTATTGTTGTTAATGTTTTCTTCTCTTCAACTCCATTAGATGATTAATAATTCAAGTGTTTTAATGGGTAACTAGATCTCTTCTATTGTTTTGCTTTAAATAAACCAGTGCTAATCTACTAAGACTAATTAATGTGCTCATTTAAATGACTTTAATTATGCAATTAATAATTTTTTTTTCAGTTGTGAAATATGTTCAAAAATTATGAAGAATTTTACAAGTCAATGAAGTGAAAATTTAATCAGCATTTCTTCTTACACTACCATATACCAAAGCAAATAAATTGGTCAAATTTGTTATTATATAAATCAACTAAATAATTTCCAGTGATGTGTGTATTTTGACTTGTGGGTACCTTGGGCAAAGTAGACTTTCGGGACAACTAAATAATATGTATTCACTTTGTATAACAATTGTTAAAAAGTTTTCATATCTACAATGGTGGACTATGATCGTAGGAGGCCCAATGCTACCAGTAAGGGTTCCAGTCTCATAATGATGAAATATACACGTACATAGCTAATCAAAGTTTATATAATATATATGGTACTACTCTTACGAATATTAATTCGTACACCTACGATTTTCTCTCAAATGCAAGTATCAAACCAATTTCAACAATTATTGTAATAAATAAACTAAATAGTTTCTATACTATATGGTAAGGTTGTGGAATCTACTTTTATAAAAACATTTTCCAACAAAATTTGCATGTATTTTATGTTTTATAACTTTTTTGGAGTAACAAACTTAAAAATACGTGAAACTAAAAGTGGCCACTATTAAAAAACAGCTCAGTTTTTGTTCGAATAGAAAAGAAAGACCAAAAGTAACATGAAAAATTTATCATATTAATGTTGTTTACCAAACATTGTGTCTGCTAATAATTTTATTTTATTTGTTGTCTTAAATTAATCTTGCAGCTGATACAATAAACGTTTACTGGAGAATCGAAATCCCCTGGAAGGTGTGTAACACACAACACTATCCGCCGTCGGTTATTAGGTGTTATGTTTATCTAAGCTCATGTAAATTTCCTAAATATGATGAAAGAAAGGTATAAAAACCCATCCGGTTGTTTGGACATTCTAAAAATTAAAATAATTTGTTGCGCCAACTTTAATTCCGACCTAAGTTATTTGCAAATTGCATCGAAATTGAGTTTGCTCAAATATGCTGTTCAGTGTATTGTCAAAAATTTTTTTTTTATAAATCGATTTCTTTACCTTTCGGATGCCTATCTCTTTGACTCATCGCACCTTCCAATGCTGCCAAATGGCCTTAGCAATTCAATGGAACTTTTCTAGCGATTTCTGGGAAAATGGCATACTGTAAACATCGACGAACCATAGAAGCGCTTACAATATTTCCGACTTAAGCTAATATATTCCTTCATGATAAATGGATTCAATTTTTGCATATTCTTTACAACACAAGAAATTCTTTTAAGGAGAACTTCCGATATTTGTTCGGGGCTATCTTTTGCTCGGGGTCTCGGTCATTTGCCCATGCAATTTACTTATAAAACATTTTCCATAATAACTCTTATTTATATTAAAAGATATTCATTCATTTTATTATTTATTTCTTAAGCAAAGCAATTTCATTTTTATACTTTGTTGGGAACACCACTTTTTATGACTCATTGAAAAAAATCGTTAGTACATAATTCTAGATGAATAATGAAAATTGTATTCGGGTTTTTTTTTTTATTTTCAATTCAAAGTAATAGAAATAAGGTTCTAAGTGGTACAAGAAGGATTCATTTTCACCAAGAGAAGTGTAAATAAAAAGAAACAATTGCAAGTATAAAAAGTGAAGTGAAACCTCATTAAAATGTCCCAATGGAAAACCGCGAATATCTTTATGAGAAAAACAAAATCTGAACTGAAGTGTTAATTTCTATGGCGACCCTAATATCAGATGTATAAACATACTTTTTTCTATACAATATTACAAAGCAAGATGCTACTTAGTGTACTTAGTTGTGTAGTGGTGTGAGAAAGACAAGGCAAGGGAACTTCATTTTTAACTTAATAGAAAAGAACAAAAAAAATATATTTAAGTATGTATGAAAATAGTACTAAAAAAGCATAATATAAAAGATAATATTATGCAGGCAAAACACACACACACACACACAAATACAAACATTCCCATTCACACTTACACACGTAGATATATGTAGATGTGCATAAGTATAAACCTATTGAGGCAACCGAGCGAACTGAAATACTAAGATAGCCACTCAATGGCCTCGCCCAGGCAGAGAAGGCGACGACATCGCAAACACACATACAGACATAGGCACACATATACTCAGGAACTTACTCATACAGACAAAAGATGAAGCCAGCAAGCAATTTCTTTCAATCAAAGCAAACAAAGGCAACAATAATGGCGTAAACGAAGAAGCGCCTTACAATAAACGAATGAAAACGGATGAAAGAACGGATAGACGATTGAAAGGACAGACATAAAGACGGACGGACGGACGGATAGGCAAACAGAAAAAAGGATGTTGGTTGTTGGATGACGAACAGACGCAGGACACTGACTATGCCTAAGAGGTCGCATCGAATAAAAATAATGTTCAGTATAAAGGAAATAAAGCATGACAGGAAATGAAAGGCAGCTCAAGTGGTTTTGAATTCGAAAGATCCAAAGGCAATGGCAACCAGAGGATGCGATGTGATGCGATGAGGATGGTGTATGATAGTGTGGTGCCTTAAAGAAAGGAAAGGACAACAAAAACAGACAACAAACAAAGGGCAAAGAAGAACATTAACGAACAAACGAAAGAACGAACGAAATGAAGGAAAGTATACAACAATATTAATATTAAAAGGAGGGTGAAGGCGACGAAAAATATGTTAATAAAGTGAGGTTAAGGCGAAATAAAAAATGAGCTTATAGCTGCCATTATACTATACTGTACATACTTATATAGTGTGAGGCGACCTATAAACATAGCATTATTATACATGGTAATCAAGATCAAGAATGCCAATATCATCATTATTATTATTATTATTAAAAATGAGCGGTTGTCTTTTGTCATTATCATTATCATTGTCATTATTATCAGCATAATCATAATGATAACATAGCATTGCACTTACCCTTATCTTTGCGGCTGGTGGTCTTGGAGCTTGAGTCACCGCCACCCTTTGGTCGGCTCAGTGCACCCGTGGTCTTGCCCGACTTGCGCTTGACACGTTGCAGGGCCACTGCTGCACTACTGCTGCTCTGATTGGCATAATCCAACATCGCACCAGCAGCCGACTCCAAATGGCCCACACTGGCGCCTCCACCACCAACAACGTTTGCATCCATTGTCAAATTCTCATAAGCACGTGTACCCATGCTACCATCGATGCTTTCAACATTGACTGGTCTCAACTCATTATCAAAGTCAACCACAGCATCTTTTGCGGTTACTGATGCCTTGGCACTACGCTGCCAACGTCCTCCATTGCGGGCCCCCACTTCTCGTTTACGCATTTGATGTTGGTGTTGCTGTTGATGCTGCTGATATTGATGTTGAGGTAATTCGCCGCGCATTTTCTCCTCATGGCTGTCACCGCGTCTTCGATGATGCAGTTCCTGCTTTTTGTTTTCTGTAGTTTCAGCTGCCTCGTCACTTCCCCGTTCATTTTGTAAATGCTTCTTTGATTGATTTTTTTTCACTCGTTTTATTATATCATCAGCATTGGCTTTCTTTTTTGCTTTCTTTGGCTTACATTGTTGTGTATTTCCTGCTGCATCACCACCACTAACAACATCAGTGGAACACTTGCTATGCTTAGCCTTTGATTTCTTATGTAGTTTGTGCAACTTTAAACGCAATTCAGGATTCGGAGCACGTGATCGTAATATATCCTCAATGTGTATATAATAGACATCACCATCGGCAGCCAATTTACTACCACTCCATTTGTCTGTGTCGGGTGAGGCTTCCGGATCGTGATGTATAACATGACGTTTGTATCGACTGCCACGGCCGCGCCCCTCGCCGTTGTCGTTATCGATGCGCCGCCGACGTCCCGAACCAGAACGACGTTTCTTGTTTTGTTTGCGATTACTATTCATACGCTTATAAGCAGTGTCTTCGGTATCGAGAGTTTCGTCGGCGCCGTCATCGATGCCGGCTTCGTCATCGTCCAAATCGATTGCATACGGATTGACAATGGCACTATGTTTCTCACCTAAATCGATGTTGATCCGATCGACGAATTCAACATCGGCCGTAGTAAAGTCCTCCGGCAAATAGATCTGTGTGGTCTCGAACTTGGCGTACGGTTGTTCGGTAGTCGCTTCTGGTTTAACAACCGTAAAACGGATATCCGGGGCACGACAACCAGGCGAGGCGTCTGTAATGACAAATAATAAATGAAATTAAATTCATACTCCATTGTTTGTAAAGTTAAATGAAATCTTAATAGAATGTTTCTATCAAACGTATGTTTTGTTTTCTTATAAAGTTATCTTATAGATGACTCGAATAGTGTCCCATGGGAAATTCATTTAAAATACTTTTGGCTCGAATAGAAATTTATCTAAAATAGTCGACAATCTGAGTCGTTACAAATCAACTTCTGCTGTTTTGTCTCTTTTTGCTTACTTATCAGTTCAAACTAATCATTTGTTCTCTTTAAAGATCTTAGATTTCAACAGCTTATGATGCAACATTTTTATATGATCCCTGATGCAACATCACCATTCATAGTTTCATTCAATAACTTCCTTTCTTTTTTCCACTCCTAAATTGCAATTTTTCATGCATTTTATTCAATTTGTGTGCAACTAGTATTTCTTCCTCTATTGTAACTTTTATTCTATTTTAAAAAGGTTAAATTGTATGAAAATTTCATTCAATGTTTCCAATTTTCCTTACTGATGATACATACATGTGTATTATAAGATTCTAGCATCCTGATTATAGTACATAGAATGTATATCAGTTGTATCAGTATAATTTATAATTATTTTAATTAAGACTCAATAAGATTGAGAGATATTTTGTATTTTCATACAATGAAATCCATTTCTAAACAAGAAATCAACATACAAAAAGAAGGATACTTTCCTTTGCATAATTAACATAGTAAGAAGAGGAGAAAATCTAATTGGAAAACTATAAAATATAGAAAATGAAGCTAAGGAAAATGGGTCAAACAAAGAATGAGGGAAAAAATTTCAAAATTAGCAATTATTTCATTCTAGGATTTCATTTGTATACAAGTGGGGAGCTACCCTTTTACTAAATGTACTGCAAGTATCTTTTGCAAGAGCAACATTTTACTGCAGATACTTTAATAGAGCGCCACTTATGGAAAACACAGCAGCTGGTACAGCTTCTGCAATAGTAACAGCAGCACAGTAAAAGAGTAGCATCATCATCATCATCATCGTCAGCAGCATCAGGATATGCATTTATAAATCATTCATGATGAGTATGGTCACAATGACGACGACGATGGTGACGGTTTGTCCAAGTAGAAGAAAATACCAAAAAAAAAAAAACAAAAAAAAATTGGATAGAAAGAGAGATTTGCATTTCTTTGCTGTTGTTGGATAAGCCAAGTTGATGCATATCTTCTTCTTGAAGTTACATTTTATGCATTTTCTTAAAAGAAAAACTTACAAAAATATGCCGCCCACATAAAATTCCCAATCCACACCCATACCCAGTCACAGTATCCACGCCCTATTTCTTTTTCTTATGCTTCGCAATTGCTTTTCCTTAACTGCGATTTTGACAGTTCGTTACTCAGTTATTCCATTTGCATCTATAATGCAACCCAAGTCACTTGGCTAACCGCATAGGGGAATAGTCAGAGTATCTTTTTTTTCCTATACGTTTTCACTCTCTAACCAAAAATATTCGCGTATGCAAAGTTGGTTTTTGTTTCTAAGCGCACCATACTAGTACTATGTACTATCCTAGTAGTTTTTATTGCTTGTGGTTTCATTTCCATGCACGTCATGTAGTCGTTCGTCCTAGTCCATGGTACGTGCCAACAACGTTCTGACTTTGACATCACTCGCTCGCAAATTCTTAAAGATTTATGGGACAATTTTCCTTCATATATGACTCTCACACCATACAATATACACACACATGGGTACATTTCTTGCATTCAATATCTTCAAGCGTTGCTTCGTATGTTTTCCCGTTTGGCCTTTGAATACATGTATGGTAAATGTATATGTACACAAGTGTGTGTATGGGTGTATATATCTATGTACATTAAGAATGAATGAAACCCAGTTAGCTTCCTTCGTCTTGACATGCAATTTTGCTTTTACTATTGTTGTCATACTGTTTTTTTGTTGCATACTTTGTTGCGCTTGCGTACCGCATTCACTCTGCTGCGTTGATCAAAGACTTTCTTCTCTTTACTCCTTTACTTCTCTATGCTTTGCTTTACTCTAATCTTCTCTTCGTTCATTGTTAAACGAAACTAAAATGAGTTGTGTCCTTAGTGACATTTTCTCATTATCCATGCATTCATTCATCTATGCTTTTGTATTGTTGTTGTTTCACTTGTTAGCTTTTAAAATATTGCAAATTCCTTGGTTACAAAGATACATTGTTTGCTTTTTACATTATACACTATGTACTATGTAACTAGAAGTTATACTTAGTTGTAGCAGGTAATATGAAGATGATGATGAATGTTGTTCATAAAACAAAAAAAAAATATACAAAGACAAAAAACCTTTGACTTCTTTGAATTTTGTTTCGTGTTATGTTTTATTGTATTTTATTTCTTTTCTAATTTGTTTTTGCGTTGATTAAAAATGTTTTAACGAAATTAAAGCTGCGAATATTATTTTCTTTTTATATCTCGAAAATAGATGCAAATATATCATTATTTTAATAATATTTAAATCAAACTTCGGTTTAAGCAAATTTCGGATTCCTTAAAAAAACGATTCTTCCTTGTTGAAATCAATCCATACCAAAAAAGCCATGTTTTGAAGTCTTCAAAACAAATTGCCATATAATGTAAAAAATCAATGATCAATGTTTCGATGTTCGTTAAATTGAAAAATCAATGTCAATGTCATACACATACTTTCCTTCTTGATAATGCATAGATGGCTCATTGGTATATGTCGAAAAGAATATAGAAAAGTAATCAAACTTATGACAATGGTCTTAGTATTTATGTATGAAAAGTAAAAGTATGTCCTCGAACACTACAGCACTTTTATTTATCCTCCGATGCCGATTGATGAAAGAAAACTAGTGTAGTAATAGCTGTTTCTCTATCCAACGTTTTCGATGTATCGGTTACCATCAACATCGAGTTTTTTTAACCGATACATCGATGTTGCAACCTTACTAAAGCTTCCCAGTGAACTACTTGCATAGGATCTTGTCACATGCGGTCGAGCATTCTCGTGAAGCAGTTATAACTTTGTATGCTGCTTGGCTCAGATGAATCATTTGTTCTCTAAAGAGATCTCATGTAATCAGTTTTTAGAGCTCATACCCTGTATTTTCCACCTTAACGACTATTTTACTGATTAACTTGAGAAAAATTTGCTTTTCCATATTAAAGTTTATTGAACTTATCTACATCTTATCACCAATCACAATTCCTCATCAAAATTCTTTCCATTTTTGTTTGATTGGATCTTCATCGAATAATGCCTATGATTCTTTATCATTACATTCTTTTTCCGATGCAGAACATTGTTTTCTTCACCATAAAATTTGAACTTTTGACTTTTAATCCCAATTCTTGCCAAATGCTTATGATAGAGATGAGAATCAACTCATTAACATCCACTATTACTATTATATTACTATTATAGAGTAGCAGTGTTCTTTAAATAGAAGCTAAAGGAAACTGATTTCTGAAAATTTGGATGGCTAGATAGTTAAATGATTTGAATTCCTTTAAAACTTATATTGTTATCGAAATCGTGTGATTATTCTGATTGATTTCTATAGTCGAATGTCACCCCTTAATAACGAAACCAAGTTTTGTCCAATGCTTAAAAAGTTAAAAGTTCTATACAATCATATTTAAGATTTTACTTTTCATTTGTAAATTCTTAAATTGACACACATTAAATATAATACAAAATACTTTACACATACAAGGGGTATGTTATTCAGAAAGCATATTTAAAATGAGACTTGTACATACGTATTCAGTCAGAGAAATACAAAGAAAGATAAATAAAAAAGGGGAAGGCTCCATAGAGTAACAGTTCAAACAAAACGACGACCAATGCATCCTTTTTTTCATTTCATTTTTTTGATTTCATTCTTTTATTCTTCATGCATGCATACATAGTAATGATATGTTGATATGTGTATCTGTGTATCTATGTCAATGCTCAGTATGTTAAACATACTGCATACATCTGTGGATGTCTATAAAAATTGATATGTTTGCTGAGTGCTTAACTTTGGTAAAGTTTTTTGAAATTTTTGCATTTCTTGACTATATAAGATGAGAAATTTTTGAAACTCTTTTTTCACCATTCTTTTCAATTTATACATATAGCAATAAATACCCTTGCATCCTGCTGCGCTTTCACATGCAAACTGACTTTCACAATTACATATAGCAATACGTACACATACGTATATGTGTGTATATATCAAATAAATAGTCGAACTTACAGAAATTCAGTTGAAATTGCACTTAGTCAGCAGCAGGATATTACTTTTTCTTAGTCAAACTTCTGAAGCAATTTCTACTCTCGAGAAGAGTTGAGTCGTGTAGAGTCATAAATGCAAGTGGCATATAAATGAAGAAAAAATAAATAAAAAAAAAATTTAAATAGGATTAATTTCATATTCAAATACAATACTAGTAGTCATAGTCAGAGTCAAACTCAAACATATGTATGTATGGGGGTAATATAACTTTTAGCATGTCGAGTATTGTCAAGTTTTCTCGTTACGTTTTGAAATGCCAATTTCCGGCATTATTACGTAGTATTATGAACATCATCAGAAGAAGAATCAAAAACAGAAAAAGAAAATACATAGTATATACTATATACAATGAACAATGAATCTAATAAAAGCCAAGTATAAGTTGATAAAAACAAAAAGAAAGAAAAAAAAACCAATGAGTGTAAACGATATTAAAATCTTGTAAAAACTGGTGGATACATTTTTTTCTATATATACTATATACTACAATAATAAGTAAAGCAAAATAGTAGGTATATAACAATGTCAGCAGGCGCCCTGAACTGATGGAAGAGATTAAATTTGTCATCAGGTTGACATGCTAAGGAGCGAACACCACATTTACAAAATTAAAAAAATAATGATAAATAAGAAAAATGAATGAAACACAATGGTGGTGAATGAATGACAAAGGTGAAAATGTATACTATTATAACTTTTAATAACAACGATATTATAAGAATGATGGGAAAAATACAAGAGTATGAACTGTAAAGGAATTACGTGTAGCAGAAAATGAAAACACAAAAGCAAAAGGATAAGGATAAGCGACAATTTTCTTGTTGTACGGAATGTCATAGTAAAGAATGAAAAATTTATAGTAGAGGGAAACAATGCGTCGATTATCTATATTTATCAAATAGGACGAGAAAAAATGTTTAACTGCTTTTCACTCCAACAACGTTTGACCAATAAACATGAAAATTGGCATGTACATGTATTTCTTCATGAAGAATGTTTATATACTATTCACTTTGTTGCAACTCCCAAGTTTTTATATATTTTCATATTTTTTTAATAAGAAGTACATTACAAGTACTGTAAATTCTTTTAAAGTTTAACGGCACGGATGGTGCAAATCTATATGTTACTTTATCGAAACGGGAACATTCGAAAACAACAACAACATTCGATCATTTGAGAAGAAAACCAAAAACATGTTTGCTTTCGTTAGTAGCAAAAAATTAAACAAATGTGCGTAGACAAAATTGGAGCGAGAAAGGAACAATGACTACAAAAAGCGCACACTTACATCACGACTGTGCTGCAATAACGCGTGCCGGGCTATGCTCATATCTAATTTGAAACATTTCCAACGTCTGGACGGAAGTTTGTTGTTATTTCAAATCGCAAAGCGCAACTATCACTTGACGGAGTCAAGTAGAAAGGCCATTCGAACTTAAGACCAAAGTGGGCTATATCACCGAATGGAAAACCATTTAGGTGGCTCAATTTTTATTGGTGTTATATTTGTTTTATTATTATTGTGCTGAATATCTGAGGACTACTATGACTGCAGCTTTGATTCTAGAAGAGATCGGTAGCCTTATTATTGGAGTAAAGCGTAGCCAAAAGTTCAATAGTTATATATTCAAGGAGGGAACCATTTGGTGCTCTAAACAATATCAAGTTTCTATTCAGTGAGACCTTTGTTGAACATTTATTTTGTTTTAGGATTATAAGCGCCAGCAATTTTAATCATCAATCAATACAATTCAATATTTTTTTTTAACAATTGCATCAGTAAGTTTTATGCGATTCAATTACATGTTTTTTAATTCTAGTATTTGAGTTCAATTCCTTCCTTCCTTCATCATTTGTTCATCCCATCGTAAGTACTACTCGTAGTCTTAAATGGTTAAACATGAGCTCTGTTTTCGTATTGGTTTAATTTTATTTTATTTTGCTTTACTTTATTTCATTTTGTTTTGCTTTCGTTGTTTATCAAGACTCTTGAGAAGGAATGAATGAAGGAAGGGACGCACGTATGAAGGAATGAACTTCTTCTTCTGCATACTTCATTACATTCTTCTTTATTATTGCTGACTTTTGGATTTTTTTCAATTCATTTCATTTTGTTGCGTTTCATTTTTGTTTTGTATTGTTTTGTTTACTTTGATTTGGATTAAGGCCAAATGCCATACTTATGTCGCATTCCTCTTTACCTGCAATATATCCTTTCTTTTCTTTTCTATTCGTCCTTTCCTTCCATTCCTTTTGTATCCTGATTTACCTTGAAGTTCTATTGCTTTTCATTCAGATATTTTTCTTTTTTCTGTTGTGTTATGTTGTAATGTTAGCTTCAAGGTATTTATTAGCTTTGTCTAGATTTTTTTTGTCTTTAGTCTCTGTTAACTTTGCGAGTATATAAGATGTAGGTATATCCGCTGGTGTGTGTATTGGTGTGTTTGTGTATCCTTGTGCCTATGTGCCAAGCACGCAAACCATTTAATAAAGTGACTGCTTCAGTTCGACATAAATAATCGAAGGTAGAATAACACAAATACAAATATTTCATTTATTATGTTGCTGCCTCCTCATCCTCTACCGACATCCTCCTTCTTTGACCCCTGGCACGTGGTAGCAATAATTTTTTATTAGTTTTACAAGAATTTTTGTAAGGTTGATGGAATTCCATTTTCATTTCTTTTGAACTTCTTTTTTTTTAAGTCTCTTTGATTCATTTATTTTTTTTATTATATCAACTTCAAGTGAAGAATTTCAGATAATTTATGTTTTTATAAATGAGCCTAATTGTCAAATTTGAAATTATACAGATTAATTTATACTACAATATACTAGATGATTTACAGAATGTATGGCTATGCGTCTATCAATTAACAACAAACTAATGTGACATCTACAATATTATCCTTGCAAAATGAAAATTGAAAGAGATGTATTCTGCATACACAATTATCTCTGAATCAAATATGCACACCTTGATTCACAATCTCCACTCATAAAAGTGTAATATCAATTGTCACTTAGGAACATGCTGTCAAAGCTTCTCAGGTTCAGTGGTTTGTTCTGAATAATAATCAATTTGTTCTGAATCAAGTAAACAAGTGTTTCATAGTAGGAAGATGCTATCAAATTTTCAATTTCTAAGGTTCAACGGGTTAGTCTGCAAAATGTATTCAAACTACCAATATTTTTTTTTTTTTTCTATAAATTTTGACAGTCTTCAAACTTGCAATTATTGTCTGAGGAGTGGGATATCAAAAAAACCTTTCTTGAATCCCATTTATATATATGTTTCTTTGAACAACAGAATGAAATCCGCTGATATTTATGTCAAAAGAGACACACCCATATAGTTATACATATATTCGTGTCTTTTTGACTATCCCATGACTTCTTACATCTTAGTGACAACAAGTCTTAAAAAAAAAAAACAATTCTGTTGCATTCCTGCTGCTCATACACTTTGCTTGATCAAAAATTTTGTAAATGGGGTTTAGTATTCATCATATCAATGTAGGCAATGTCACCAAACTTTCAATCCTTTTAATAAATTTATTAAAAAAAAAAACACCAATAGAAATGTGCATGAAGTAGTGATAAACGTTTTAATATTTGCACTTGGCAATACGTTCCAATCCATCCTTTTTTTTTGATGGCGTACGAATTAGCAGCATTAATCAGCGGTAATGGTCTTGATGTTCCTGAAGGCAGCCTCGCGAGCTCCGGTGCACAGCAATCAAATAGTTTGGTTAACACGGCGGAGTGGCGACACAGCGACGGCTTGGCGACGTATAGTACCAGTATCGTATCGACCGATACTTGTAGAATCTTGACGTAGGCCAGAGTTAATAATGGCGATGACCAAGAACTGAAGTGGATTTTTCTCAAGTCAGTGAGTAAGTGAGGCGCTCACCGATGAGGCACTGGGGATTGTAGAAACGATTGGCAGCATAATCGGCAAATAACTTGCAAACTTCTCCTTGACTAAAATGTAATCTTGTAGCGAAATATCGTTAACGGTTACATCGTCACTGGCCCAGTGGCCGAAAACTTTAATTTCTGGCAACTCAGTGGTGCCGACTACATTTGTCTCCAAAACAGTTGCGGAGGTCTTGGCTTCAACTGGTGTCGGCTCCTCGAAGGACTCAATACTTTCAGCAACCTCAGCCATGTTTTTCTACACAAAAAACAGCGACGGCGTTTCATTATTCTATGCTAATCTACCTCATATTGGTACCCGCGTTTGGATATCAGACTTAACGGCTTGTTGGGCAATGTCCTTAATTTTAAAAATATTCATTACACATATAACCATATATTTTTATCATTAAAATTCATAAAAGAAAAATATTGTAAGAAGATTTGTTCGATTCCAAGAAGCTTTCATTGTTTCTTCATTCCTTCTTTTCTTTCTCTTGTAATCTCTTTCATACATTTTTAATTAAATCCTTTTGCGTTTCGCTTAACGTGTTTTCAATACCTTTAGCTTTCATGAAGGAAAAAGGCCTTTTGCGAAGTTGTTTAATTAGGCGCACAAGTTTGGTAATAAGTTTTAAAACGTTTTTATGCTCCAAAAAACAAATTTCAAAACACAACAAAATACAAAAGAAAACAAATGAAAATGGAAAATAACTACAAGCACCATCCATTCACTCACTAACTAACTAACAACAAAGGTAAAAGAACCAATTCACTCACCCATGCCCTCTGAATTTATGGATTACGGACTACTATGTACTATGCATTTTTTATGGCAACCAGGCTAAATGCCTGAAAAATGGACAATGATGACGAGAACAATACAATAGGTGAAAATGTGAACAAAAACAACATTTGACCGAGTTTTCTTAAACTTCAATAGTTCTGTAGTAGAATTTCTTATTAGCCTTACAAACTTTTCTTCTTTTCTTTGCTATAGAACTTAAAACAGACGATGGTAGTCAGTAGTAGTAGGATGCGAAATATTTTATGAGAGATTTTCCTTATAAATATTAAGTTGCTAAACATGTTGATGATGGCATAACTTACCCGGCTCCTGTGTAGTCGTTGGTTGTTGTAATTGTTGCTGCTGCTGTTGTTGCTGCTGCTCGGCATTTTCCGTATTCGCAATGGATTTATCCACAAAGAGTAAGAACACTATTAAGGATATAAGTGCCCAAATGGGCTTATGCCTTAAGCGCTGTAAGGCGCGTGGCAAAGCAATGAGCAACATTTCCTAATCGTTCGGTTTTTATTATTTCTTTTTTATTTTTTTTTTGTAATATTTTTCACTTTCACTCACAACAAGCCACCAGAGGTATTCCTCTCTATAAGAAATCCAACGAACTTGAAAGCACTGAAACGAATAACAAGTCAATCAATCTCGTTATTTGTTCTACCCTCACTTTGTTTTTTTTTTTTTTAAATTTCTTATGCCTCTTTTGCTTTAAGATTTATTAAACGTTGACATTGGGTTGCCTGTCATATGATGATGAAAACACTTTATATTTTTCTTTGTCCTTATTATCCTTGCTGCTGTTGATGTGGATGATGGTGATGGTGATGATGATGATAGAGATGCTGCTGCTACTGCAAATAGCAAATACTCGAAAAGCGCACGAGTCTTTAAATTTTAAGTGTTATTGATTTGCTTGCAAGGAAAGCTTTACTGCAATAACAATTAAAATGAACATACTTTAAGGACACTCACTCACTTGTGTTTATTTTTATACTATAAATATAAGTGTACGTGATGGTAAGTGCATCCATCGACTAATAAGTTTAAGAAAGAAAAATTACAAAATAATAATTCATAAAAATTTATTACGCGCGCAAATGCAAATTAAAGACTAAACTAAAGTCCTTTATATGCATTCACTGAGACAAGCGCGCACTAATGTCTTTATTTATACAACTGAATTGTGAATTATGTTTTTTTTATTAAAAAACTATTTGATACTATACTAATCCCAATCAAAATCACTTAAGTACATAATACAATTATATCTTGTTACTGTTGTGTTTCACTTTAATAGAAATACTCATACGTATAGTATGTTATGTAGATACAATTGTCAAAACACCTGGTTCCAACTAAACAGACATTGATTGTAGTATTAGCTCCTTTTTGTATTTCTTTAGCTGAGCATATGCGACGAGTTCAATGCTGCAACACGAACTGAAATCGAAAGCATTATGTTTACCGTATTTATACGCAGTGCATATCCTTTTTTGACTGACTTAGAAGGCAACAACGTGCTTCGTTAACTCATGCGCACTAGTCCTTTAAGGATTCGTTCAAATGCATTCCGAGAGAGTGAGAGAGCGGAAGAATGAACGTTACTCTTCCTTGTTTCTCACTTACTACTCAGTTCAATTTCAGTTTTAACATATTGTGAACCAACTTTGGAGAGCCTTTATTTTTGCCGGCAAAATTCTTGCATGTTTTGTTTTGATTTGCTGTTTTGTTATTGCTTTCAATGGCAAAGCGGCGAAGAAGTAATAAAGAAGAGGAGAGCTTGCTCGTCATATGTTTTTATGCTCGAGTGTCCTTGTAAAAAATGAAATTCACATAGTAAAATTTAACACTGTTACTTATGTCAATTCTTTGGGGACTGATGATGGCATGGCATAAAAACAACACAATTCACTGATTGCAAGAGTTTTTATTTTTGTTTTATAATTTTTGTTTTAACAATTACTGAAATCTTTTAATTATTTTTTTTTTGTTAATTGTTAATTTCACAGTTTAATCAAAGAGGAAAAAAAAAAAATAATAAAACCCAAACAAAATTAAAGGAAACCACAGTAAAAACAGAATCTAAGAATGTTAGTAGTCGTCTGTCTTGCGAGTACTTCAGCATTCAGTTAACCTTAATGAGAGGTAAGTTGACCACTGGTTGGTTCCACTGATTGTTGATTGTCCTTTTAATTGATAACAAGGTGGTTATGATGATGTTTTTCACCATGTCCTCTTTGATATTGAAAAACCATAGACCTTGGTAACAAAGCTAACAAACCATGATTTAGAATTGTACTCAATGTACGAGATCTGTTTAAAAGGTCCGGCGAATTTTGAATTTACGCGGGCTACGTATATTCAGTCTTAGATTTTTTTGAGGGGTTATGTTGGTAAACATGTACCTCACTTATGCTGACAAGGCCGGCCATTTTACATGTTTAGATAATTTTTGGCAGCTGTTTTGCTTGGATGTGTTTTGGCTCGTCTTCGATTTTTGCCTATTCCAAAAAATGGATCAACGAATCTGTATCAAATTTTGTGTGGAAAACAAAATTAAGTGCGCGGACACATTTCGAATGTTGACTGTGGTATATGGTGACGCTATCTTGAACCAAAGCATCGTTTATTGGTAGTAAAATATGTTCTTAGAGGGCCGAAAAATTGGAAATGACGAAGAGCGTGCCAGACGCTCCAGCACATCAACAACAGATGAAAACATTGATAAAGTGAAGAAAAAACTATTGGCCAATCGTCGAATTACCGTTAGAGAAGTTTCTGAGGACCTAAACATATCGATTGGCTCGTGCCATTCAATTTTAACCATGGTTAAATGATTTGGGCATGACACGGGTCACCGCGAAATTCGTGCCAAAATTGCTCAATTTGGACCAAATCAGCATCGCATCAACATTGTTCAGGAGCTGTTGGACTTGATCCGCGATGACCCAAATTTGCTCCAGAGGGTCATAACTGATGCGAATCATGGGTTTATGGTTATGACGTGGAAACAAAAGCTCAATAATCTCACGTCCATGCAAAACAGCTGTCAAAATATAACTAAACATTCACAATGGCCGACCTTGTCAGCATAAGTGAGGGACATGAGTGCCAACATAAAGACTAATAATTAGGAAATAGTGCAATTAAAAGCTATGAAAAGAAGAGAACGCAAGCAAGAATTGAATGTATTTTTCCACTTCTAAACTTCTTCTATTGCACTAATAAAAAACACTTGATTTAATAACTAATGAATGGCGCGACAAATGGTTTATGTAATATGACTTATGTAACTGATAGAGCAAAAAAAACATAAGTAGTCGGGGGACTAGTAATGGAAACATTATATTTATTTATAATGTTCATTGCTTTATGGACTTTCAAATGTTAAGAGGAATTGAAAATTTTAGATTCTAACAAGTACAGGAATTATATCGACTCGTCTGCAGTCAATTGGCAAGTCCAAAGTGTATGTAATGCAAGTCATGAAAGTCTTATGTTCCTAAGATCACTGCGTAGACTTACAACCAATCTTGTCGGAGTTAAAATATTTTTTAATAAAATCAAACAATTTCGAAATTTCACAAAATAAAAAAAGAAGTAACGAACGATAAACGATAGATTAAATAGTATTAATGAAAAATACAAAACAAATTAATCTTAGGTCCATGGACAATGAACCCACTCCTTTATAATATCTATAGTTGTCATATTAGTCACTTCGTTCTCTTTTTTGTTGTTAATATCAGTTACATCCATGGTGTCAACATCTTTTTCATCGATATCGTTTATAAAACAAGGAATTTACTTCCACGTCTAGCTGCAATTCTTTGAGGGCAAATCTTTGCAATTAGCAAAAACTCTTGTTGGCTCTTGTGTGATTGCTTTTGCTGGTTAGTGGGTTTATAAATTATTATTCTGGATGAATAATATAGAACACAAATGCCACACGATCGTTTCTACAAGTATGTCTCGACATTGGAGAAAATGCTATCGTACGGAATATGCTTCAAATGCAATATGATGACAATCGGAGATCCAAAAATAGCTGTAGTGACAGTGGAGCGAATTTACCTTCGGAGTCATCTTAAGTGAAGTTTAGTTAACTTGCGTCTAATCATGTATTTCCCTATAAAATTTATCGAATATACCACTTACACTGAAAAGCTAATAGTTAAGGGTTGCCATGTTCATTGTCTTGAGCTCGGTTGTTGTTGTTAGTACTAAATATGTATGATTGTTACTTTATGGATTTCAAACTTACAATTCATTGACTAAGCTTGATTACAGTCGTGCTCCTTATTCACCGTATAACGCATACTTTTACCCAACTAGGTCTATTTATTTTGCTCTTTTTCAAATGATATAACACTATCTTGCCAAGATTTTTACAGAGAAGGATAGGAATTTTTTTCCAGATATCTATCTATCTATCTGAACTGAAGGTCAATGAATCAAATGTTCACTATGAATTTGAAATGCAATGAAATGAAAGTGTCATTTTGAACTATCTAATGCTTACCTTAATCCTTGACAAATTATATAAATAATATAATAGTAAATAAAGTGTTTACATACTATGTAAATACAAATAATGTAAGTTTACACAATTTATCAATTAAATTAAATGAACTATTTTCTTATGTTAATTCAAGTCAAAGGACAAATGAACAAATTTGTCAAGTATTTCTTAAGGCAATAAAGATGATTACTTAAGTGCATTTACAGACACATTCATGGTTACAGTTATACTAAGTACTATAAAACTGAAAAACAAACTAAGAATAATATAAAGATTTTGATTAGATTTGATCAAATAGAGAAAGGGAAAGAAAACCATGACGAAAACAATAAATAACAGATTGAAAACATTGTCAAGATGTCAATGAACAAAATGTGTAAAATTTAATACAAACACAATACATATTTAATGAATTTCAATACATAGAACATCGGGCTAAAAGAAATATCACAAATTCTAATTGTTTGACATGTTAATGAGGTCCTAAAAGTATGCAATGATTTATGTTGACATTAGCTTAAGTGCAACAAAATGAAAATTGTGCATCAGCAGCAGCCTCATACATCATCAAACTGCAAAACTTCACTCATGAAGTAGCCTACATGATGGTGCTTTGTCTGTCTTTTTGATTCACACAGTTTAAAACTAAACATGATGCACGCTTCATGATTTGCTAAATGTCAATTTGCCGCAATGTTTGGACGCTTGAATGGTCAGTGGCCATTGACAACCAGTATTCAGCTACTACTATAGTAATGGCAATGGCAATAACAATTGCAATTGCTACATTGCGTTCGATGTTCACACCGTAAACAATTCAACATATCCGCAATATGATGCTCCTTACATGACACAACGGCAATCGTTGTGGTCATGATAAATGTCATTCAAGCAATGAGATACTTCACTGTCTTGCGGCAATATTACTGAATTGTCACTGACAGCATCAACATGAACAACAATGACAACATGGAAAATTACAAGAACAATAGAAACAATACTGTTGCAAGCATAAAAGACATTTTCTACATCTGTACAGATACATATGTATCTATGTGTGTATATGTATCATGTATGTATGGATGAATCTGTAGCTGGACAATGCTGACAATGGCATTATTTCAATTGTATCTCGTTCGTTGCTTGGTTCGTTTGCTTCTTTACCCATTTTCATTTCTCTATAAATCTTTGCCTAAGATTTTTGTTTTATCTTAACTCAGCAGACTTGGGCAGATGTTGTTCTCTTTTGGGTATTAAAAACAAAGATTACGAGAGGAGTACGAGAAACACAAGAAACTACAAGAAAACACATTCGCTTTAATGTGCAACATGAATTACGAAAATGTCTTTGGCAATGCTTAACTTCAGTCGAGCGGAAGCGAAAGTTAAGCGCCAAAGACAAACGTCTGTATTGTTAGTATCTTTATAACAAAATTACATAGAAACATTGCACTTAGTATGTACACATATATATATTTTCAGTCTTGATTGCAAATGGAAATATTCACATTTATTTATTTGATATTGCAACCATGTCCTAGATGCATTCCATTATCCATACAATTAAGAGCAAATCAATGTTCGCTTTGGAGATTTCAATTCCACTGCTACTTATTATTATAACCAACAGACAAACAAAACAATATACATATTGTAGACAGAATTTAACTCCTTTGCATCATGTAAAGTGGGTATTAGTAGGAACAATTTAACATGATTAAAATAATCTCAGCAATTGCTTGGTGCAAGGATACATTAAAATTTCATACACTCACTGAGTGTTTATGTATATAAAATATTATTTGTGAAGTCCCACAGATATGCCAGGGTTAGAAACAGGTTTAAAGAGGGATAATTTTGTTAGATAAATAAAATAAATATTTCATAAAATACACAATCAAGACAAACAAGTTTCTGTGGTTGTGTGAAGTTGTTATTAGACATTCAAGAAGATTCAACCATTAGCAGATAAAGCCACCACATAGACCCAGCCAAAAAATCAAATCTTAATGATCACTTTTCTTAAAAGAGAGCTTACATTTTTCAAAGAGTCTCCGTTTTACCTTGCTCAAAACAGGTTCATATGAGTAAATGATTGCGACTGTTACTCATTTTGGTTTGTGGGAGGCAAACGGCTCAATAGAAAATTATGAAAAATAATACCAGGTATTCCTTTGATGATAAGTACAAGATTCCCAAAGTCACTTAGCGAAAAATGAAAATGGAAGAGATAATAAAATTTAAAAACCATGAACTAAAACTTTCGCTGGAGATGCTACTTATATTGCTCACTGGTAGTTTCAGTTGTATATTAAATTTCAACTGGCTTAGTTTCGGTAGACTTGTGATTATATTTAGTAAATGGGGAAGAAACTTCTGTAGATGTGAATTCACTTTCTGATCCAGTTGTATCATCTGTTGCAGAACTTTCGCTGAAGGTGCTATATTGCTCACTGGTATCTTCAGTTGTATATTGACTTTCAACTGTCAGTAGTTTCGGTAGACTTGTTATCAGATTTAGTGAAGAACTCCAATTTGTGAAGAGGGGCACTGGGAATATTATTAGTTTATGTTTCATAGTGGGCGGTCTATTGGATTTTGGAAGCCTCCCCTTCTCCAATGGACCCAGATATTTGCTTGAATTGAGATCTATCCTTTGGTTCCGTCACTCTTTCACCTGATATGGTGACTATGATAGCTAAATCTGGGTTTCAAGCGCAGTATGCTTTGGTCATCAACTGGCTGGATAATCTCTTCAAGCTTGGGATTCGGATTTAGACGAGCAATGGAAGCATAAGTAGGAAAATAAAAATGAAACATTAGAAATGTGTTGCGCTGATAATATAGTTAAATTGCCACAATATATTACAAGTCGATGGCAAGTAAAGTCTATACTAATATTATAAAGAGGTAATGTTTGGATGTTAGAGGTAATCTTGGAAACTTCTCATTCGAATTTAAAAATTCTTCCACCAGTATAATGCTACGTTGTCACTGAGTGTCATGTACTTTATCTATGTAAATAAAGTCCGATTATTAGGATTAAATGAAACATCCGGGCCATATGCCCAAAAACAAAATACAAATCTGTATAATGCCACTCAAACTCTACTCACAGCTGATACCCAAACTGTAACAGAGAGAATACAGGTATGCTAAGAAAGGAAACACATCTGATATCTGGCATTTGTCGCCGTTCGGTTAGATGCAACCCATGTACCAAAACTTCGATGAAACCATAGTTTCTTATTTGTATATTAAATCTAATTGATTTTCCAATAGATTCTCTTCCTCCAAATACATTTTTTTTAAAGCATAAAAATGACTTTTACATACTCATCTTTTGTATATAATACAATACATATATCTTTTTTCTGGGCATCAACGGGTAGTTGTTGCCATTAGCTTAAATGGCATTTACTCTAAACGAGTTTGGTAAAACTGGTACAGCTGTGCAACAGTGCAGAAAACACGCTTGAATTGATACATAACACAACATAATACACAAAATAACAGCGAAATGTGCTGAGTAAAAAGTTTATAACAACGAGTACCGAACTAAGACAACATTAAATCAAGGAAGATATAAAGAAAGAAACTCACTTACACACAAATATTGTATATGTGTAATGGAGGAGTGGTCTTGAAATAGGGTTTTACCAAAAAAAAATAGATAAAATATCTTTAATTGTTTGTGTCATTTTTTTGCCCGCCATTATGGTAGGAAAATTTGTAAGAAAATTACCCAAGAACAAAAGAAAAATTGTACACTAAGAACCAACAATATATTTCTTTCTTTCTTTTATTTCTTTTCTTTTTGTGTTTTGTGTTTTGGTAGAAATAATCTTAATCATTTTGAAAGGAGATTGACTATATAAATTAGTAGTTAGATAGCCAACCATAGTCATCAACAGCAGCTATAATTATCATCATGATATATCTAGACAATAATCATTATCATTACCAAACTACTGTGTGTGAGTGAAAAGTGCAATTTATATTTTTTGTGTTGCATACTTTTCAGCATATTAGCTTAAGAGAATGATTATAAGAATTTTGTGCATGGCAAATTTAAACTGTTTTGACTTTATCTACTATAATTTGCATATGTTTCAGCTTTGGTGTAAATGATACTTGACACTGCCATCATCATACATACTCTTGACTGCAAATAATATCTCTTCTTAAAACCATAAGAAATTTCATTTAATTTCTCAAAAAATAAGGTAGCTTACCTAAAAGCGCCACTTTATTTAACAAGTACAATAAATTTCGAATTTATTTACCTTATTTTCTTGGATTCTAATAAAAAAAAACCATTGCATTATACTCACACGAAATAAGAAAATAATAATAATTTTAGAAAAGTGAAAGGAATCTAGCACCTGTGTCTATATACTCTATATATACTTACAAATACATATAGATAGACTTACAAACAAAAAGCTACTTATCTTTACAACGAAATTATTAGCATTACGCGTTGTAACATTCAATTCACGATATTCCCTTTAAGCTTGATTAGACTTATTTCAGTATAAAAGCAAATCTATTTAGATATGTATGTATGTATGTATGTATGAATGAATGTATCTATGAATCTATGTGAACATATGCATGTGTTTGTATGTTTGTATGAATTATTGTCTGCCACCAGAACGCTTGTCTTGTCTGTCTGTCTGTCTGTCTTAGATGTCTTGTTTGGTTGAAGTGAAGTGCAAAATTCTCTGATATTCGTGTGAAAAAGCACCGATGCTGCTGCTCTCTTAAGGACAAGAACATCACTTTACCACACAACACATGCATATATCTTTATACCTCATCCTATACACATATGTGAGAAGTTGAGTTGGCATCAACTCTACTCAAGTCTGTTCTGTTTTTTGTTCGACTGACAACAAGGAAAATGGCATTGACGTCGAAGACGATGACTATGACTATGACTATGAAGATGAAGACGAAGCAAAACAAGACCACAAAATGCTTATGTTAAAATGTTGGTTGCTTCTCACACAATTCTATAAAAGAAACACAATCACACATAGATACAGATATGGTACACGTGTGTATGTTTGTGTACAAGAAGACACATGTAGGTATTTAATAAAAGACGACATGAAGGAGACGTGAAAACATTTAAGCTACTGAAACTCTTCTCAACTGAAGCTGAGCTAAAGTGAACGCTCATGTCTAAGCGTATTTTCTACTTTTCGCGTATTTGTACGAGTATATACAATGTATCTATGTGTACTATACATACTTATCATACATATGTATGTATGTATGTAGTGTGTGTAGTATGGAATGGTATTGGTTAAGAAGTTCATTTTATTTATCTATGAGTTCTAGTACTACTCCTGTGTGTGCATTTTATAAACTGAAAATCATTGAAAGTGAAAGACCAAGTTAAGATAATGTATATATATGTGTACTACAATATACTGAGGTGTACATATGTATGTACCATATATCCTAAGCTTCATTGAAGTTTGAATGAAAAGAATTTTGTAGAATGTTCAAAGTCTTGAATTATTTTTCACATTAAATTCATTTATTTATATGTTATACAAAATTTGCAAAACTTCATGGATAAGATAAATAAACACATGTCTTAAGAAACACAAAACGAATCGAAATCATTTAAGGTAGGAATTTCTTTTCCATTGGACCAATTGGAAGCATAAACTGAGATAAACAGGAAGGAGAATGAGAAACTTGGTCACAGTGTTCTTGAAAAAAAAAACAAAAATCTTTATTTATTTGCTCTCTTATTTCATTTTAATTAAATCAATGACATTGCTTAATTCAAATTGTCAATAACATGAAAAACCATTTACAGGATAACAAAAACCAATGATTGCAAAAAAGCCGGTAAAAACAAAAATACTGTATTCAATAGCAAACGATATCAGCAATTAATAAAAAGGTTAATTAATTTTACAATGATGCAGCACACTTTTTAAAATGAATAAAAAACTATGAAAATTTTAAGCTCATAAAAAATTGTTAAATAACTTTCTTATAGAAACTGTACAGATAGATGGATCTCCCCCTCTCAGTTCCTATAATTCGTTGTGGAACATGTGGCCTCCACAAAACATTTCTTTCGACTGTGATCCTTTGCAATGCGTATTTTGTAGAGGTTTCAATTGTAAAACTATTTCCATTGCATCATGAATTCTGAAACTCCTAAGCCGATGCGAATTCTACTGAAATTGGTGAATAGCATGATAAGTTTGTCAAAAAGTTGGTAACACACAGAAGGAGACATCAGAGACCCCATAAGGTATATATTGCATATTCTTGATCAGCTCGACGAGACGAGTTGTCCGTCTGTATGTATGCAAACTAGTCCTTCAGGCAGGCTCACCTTGTTTAGCCCATGAAATCTTTCACACATTATTGTCGTATGTTCATTTTTCATGGCCAGTTATCAATTTGGTTAGAAGATGTTGCAAATCAGTTCGTTTCAGTATCATTTCGCAAATTGAAATGCGATCAATAAGATTTTTTTTCTGTCATTTTCGAAATTTCCCGAACTTATTGATCGTTATGATAAAGTACCTTCTCCATGATGTGCACATATTTTTTTATGAGCTTTCGCTGTAGAATAACCCTTTTCATAGAATTACAGTAAATTGTAGCGAATTTTCTCTGTTTCGGCACTCATTTTCTTTACGCAAAAACAGCAGATTTAATAATCACTTGTTCATTGTTTAAGCATGATGATTAATACTTACAGAGATGTCAGATGTCATGCCATAGGCCTTATAGGCTTTGAAACTGCTTTTAACAGAAATGTACAGACCAATCAAATATTTTCAAATTTCCATAGTTGAATGTACTGTAACAAAGAGTCTAAGACTCTATTATAGATAGAGAAGAAAGATACAATAGATAAGATAAGAAAAGATAAGTAGAGAGTACATGGGAAAAATAACAAACGAATTGTTTTATTTGTTCTGTTGAAAATATTTAAATGAGCAAAATATTCAAATTACGCAACCGAAAGGAAACATTTCTGGCAAAATGGTGATGACTGTTCTGTAAGTGCATGAGTCATTAGCAAATGCAAACTAAACTTGAAATTAGGTCAACAAAACAGATAAAATGAAAAATGAACATAAAAAAAATATAATATTATACAATAAAAAGAAGCAATCAAAGTAAGCAATTTGAAAATTTGATTTTAATGGATAAAGACAACTTTGCATTGCCTTGGCTTGCCTTGGCAATTATGATACGTAAGCAATGCAAATTATTAAGTATCTTTCCTTCAGAAAGACGGAAGTATTGTCTGTACATATACAATATATTTAAACGAATATTGGCATCTGTTTGGGCTTGAGTTTGGCATACACAGTTGCCTAATTGTATCTCAATCTGTGTGTATTAGTATGTGATTAAATGAATTGTAAACTACATACTAACAAAGTTATAAAGTCAATATGTGTGTTTGTGTTTTTGATTTTGCTTGTGGTTCTGATTGTGGTTTCTTTAAAGCAATTAGGGTAAATTTGCATTGAATTGCAAATGAAGTTTGAGTTTGTGTAAGTTTGTGCCGCGAATTTGTTTGCCAAATCGAAATCGAACTAAACTCGATTGCACTTCAGATTTTGAAAACGGAAATTCGTTTGTTAAAAATTAAATTTCTTAACTTTATAGAAACTTTAATTTGAGAAATTCGAAAGAAAAACCAAAAAATAAAAACAAATACATAGATAGAATTGTTGGCAGTTACAAAAACCACGTCGGTGCAATAAATCTCAATTGATCCCCGTAGTGCAATTACAAAAGTTCAATTAGAATTCTCTAGACAAATCCAATTGGCGTCAGCTGTTTGCATTTCATGCGTTCTTGGCATACAATGACGACGACAAAAGCAGCAAAAGCAGCTTCAAGCGACGACTATTGACACCTTGGGAGCAAAGCAGTAGGAGATTCAACCAACAACAAAATTGTGAACCAACAATCATGTGCAACTTGTAACAATGGCAATGCCAACAACTACAACAACAACAACAGATACAAAGTCCTGCTTCACCGCTGCGCATACCAAATAAGTTTCAGAACCAATCACCAACACACACACACACCCACAGATACGCTTATACTTAGACACATCGAGACATGTGTATGCACACATGCATGTCTGCAGGTGACAGCGAGTTATTAGCTTTGTTGGGTTGCTAGCTAAATCCTTAAATGGCAAATGGTAGACAAACTACTATACTATACCATACTATTGGAATAAACAGAAAATCGAACTGAAACACAAAGCGGCCAACAAAACATCGAAAAGTACATACAAACTACCGAGCGATCAAAAGAACGAACGAGCAGCAAACGAGCAAATGAATGCAATCAAGTGAAAATAAATAAATGTGCAAATAGAAAAACATAACAAAAAAAATATACACAAAAATAATTTAGAAAAGTTCGAAAATTGATTTCAATTCTCATTAATTTCCCACAAATTAAAATGAAAACAATTTATTATTTATACACACATATATTTATTTTTAAATTTTTAAATTCAGATAAACCATTTTCTATGCAATTTTCATATGTATGATAAATTACTCATATTATTGTGTAGGTTTTGCTATCATTAGCTTTGTTATCATCAATCGAACAATTGATGCCATTTTTTGCTTAATTGTACATGCTAGATAAGTGTTCTATTGTGACACATATGGTGTATTTAAATAAAGTATACATACTGTCCACATTTCTGATCCCCGGTGAGTCCAAAAGTAATGATACAGTTTTGTCTTAAATATTATTTTATTAATATAAACTTAAAGAAAAACCAAAATCAAACTGTGACAATAGTCTATATATGGTCTCGTATGTCCTGCTTGACATTATGGTAGTGTAGGCTACTGAAAACTAACAGGGAAGTCCCATTTTTTTAATTTTATTTTGTTGGGATAATTAATAACACTGTGCTCGGCATTACTTGTGCTCGATGCAACTTTTAGTGAATCAATTATGATGATAGTGATGTCTGTATCTGCGCGTTGATAGAGCAATTACAGCAATTTGAGTCTTTGTTCGACTTTATTGGAATAAAATCGTTTAATCGTCGCTCAATAACAAGAGGACAATTTACAAACAAGTAGTGGCCCATGTTGGCGTTACGCGATTCAAATATGGGGTACCGCAGCAACCAGCAATATTCAGCGAGTTCAAGCCTGCCAAAACAAGGCATATCACCGATTTTCTGGAGCTCCTTGGTTTGTGCGTAACACCATTGTGCACAAAGACTTAAAGATACCAAGGTGCGCGACGAGGTCAAAATAGTAAACGCCGCAGCAGAGATTGCAAAGTCGTTCCAACCACCTGGTGTCAGCGCTCACCCAAGGCGTGAGTCGAAGCCGATTAAAAAGGTTCCACCCCAACGACCTTCCAAACAGAAGGTCCAGTTAATTAAACATAGAGATGAGCTAAACAGTGACACAGTAATTCTAAACTGTGATTGAGTCACAGTCATTTGAGACACAGATTACTTTGCATATGCTTTTTTTTTTTTTTCTTATTAATTGGATATAATACCACCAATGAAAGGAAAGCAAAGCCATGCAAAGAAGGTGGAAGGATAGGACAAATCGAAACAGAAACGAATTACGACGCAAAAATAAACTTCATATCATATCCTTCAGCTTTAGCATGACTACTTACATTAGTTAGAACGTAAAAACGTCATAAGCAAATGTCAAGTATGAAGATTCGAACTGAAATACTTGGTACAATGCATATGAATGTATGTGTGTATGTTGCATATTGGTGAAGAAATTTCAATTTAAATATTTAATATTTTTTTATTTTTAAAAATTTTTATATTAAAACTCTCATTTATGACTTTCTAATCAAGGCACGAAATAATTTCGCTACTGCAATGGCAATTTCACCATTATTATAAAACATCCATGTGTAATAGTTATTTAGACAAAAATATCTTATAAAAATAATGTCTTCATGGAAATTGGTGGCAAGTTTTTCAAAATATTGAATATGATTACTTGGTCAAAAAGTATCGCAAAGTATCAATACTTTGGAATATGTGAAGCTTAGAGTCGCTTATCAGCGTAACCAACAGATGAGGAACGACTTTCATGTATTCGACTGTTTTCTAATCTATTCATTCGCATTTGATCGGCATTTGAAAACATTTGGTTTGTCTGAGCAAATTTTTGGTATTTGCAAATGTTAGCACAAAACTCTATTTATATTATTTGGTCGACCAAGTATCTGAAAGTTTTTTCGCTCATAATGAAACAAATGCCTTGTCTGCCCTTTAAAATACATTCGTGAAAGACTCTATTGCATATACAATGTACATACATTTATTATTTTCTATCAATGTTTGCTCAGACTCATTTTCTAGTATTTGCTTCTAAAGGTAAATCATGTGCCTTCAAAATTTTGAAGCACAATTAAGCATGCAAAAATTATTCAAGCAGTAAAAGTGACGTAATAAAACGCATTCATATACTATATAAACAGACTTCTATACTTCCATATAGTACACTTAGATACTCCTTCACATGCGACTAAGATTATAATCGAGAAACGCAAAAGAGAAAAACGAAAACAAAAATCCATAAACAGAAAACGCAATTTGCCAAGGCCAAAGCCAAAGCCGAAGCAAAAATGTAATGAAAGAAAAGCCATGCAAAGAAGAAGAAAGGGTAGGATAAATCGAAACAGAAACGAATTACGACGCAAAAATAAACTTCATTTCATATCCTTTAGTTTTAGCATTACTACTACATACTTACATTACTTAGAACATAAAAACGTCATAAGCAAATGTCAAGTATGAAGATTAGAACTGAAATACTTGGTACAACACTAACAAGAAAAAGGACAGACATACAGATAGACAGAAATATACCATAGACAAGGAGTCTGTCAGTCGAATTGAATATGGTGGATTCCATTTGGCCATAAAATGTTATTTACGATTTTTGTATGGCCAATTTCTAGTTTGTAGACACAAAGCAAATGAAATCATTAATTCCTTATAGTAAAAGTATTCATGAGAGCATGTAAGTAATATTGTACAAAGTATGTGTGTGTGTTTGAAGTACTTTTTGTCATCTCTCCATGAGGCCTAAGAAATTTTTACTTAATTTTGTTTCATTTATGTTGTGGCTTTTATAAGCTAACTATGAAGACAAAAACTTACATGAAATGTCTTAAGTATTTATTGTATTCATAATATCATCAATAAGAAACAAAACCAATTAATACTCATTCATCCACTCACTACAAACTATTGAATGTTGACCCCTTTATTGGGTATAATATAATGAAATGCGTTTAGGAATTATGAAACTTTTTCAATTTTAGTCAAATATTTCATAATATATATTTATAACTTAATGTCGATGATTACATATAGCGTATAAATTGGTTCATACTCTACCTTTTTGAATCAATTGTATAAGAAACTTCATCCAATATGTTCGTAACTCAGCAATCTAATCAGTCTACCATTATAATCTTGCTAAGTATCGCATATCCTATTATGACCATGACTAAGTTATTTGGATTGCTGGCTCGCATGAACAAACCCATTGTATCTTTATACAGCATTAAAGTTTCCTAGGAGACTCTTTAGAAACATATTTCCAACCATATACAGACAGATGGCATCAGTTTTCATTCATTCCTTTTCAAATTATGCACTCTTATGAGACACAGCATTGCCAGTTGGATCATAAAGAGTTGCATCGGAGGCCAGTTGAATATGTATTAGTTACACAACGAAATATTGTTGTATTCGGGGATCCTCCTCCACCTGTTGATGATAGCGAAACGAGACTTCCTTATAGTTCTAGGACCTCCTTGGAGAACGAATATGACTCTCTGACAACCTGATGCTTTGACAATATATTTTCAATATTTGACATCAATTTAGTTAGGTCTATTCTCAAAACTCATCGACTAGTCATGTCCAGTTGGTCTTTTTTTTTTTTGTTAGATAATTGGTAACCGAAAGGGGTTTCTTTCCTCTAGGTATGATGACGGAAAAGCAATTAAAAACTATCTAGCGATATTCCATAAAATTTAATAAGTAACAAGGACATATATCTTTGATAAGACAGAATATAATAAGACATCCGTTTCTTTGCTTAAATGAGATCTACTATTAGCTTTAAAAAATGCCAATTTTGTTTTGGTTATTGAAATACCAAACACTTATATTGTCTAATTCTCAAATGACATAAAGTATCTGTTAAATTCAAGTATTTATTTTACAAGCATTTCCAATCTTCCACTTTCAATTGTAACAACTCAGTTTACATAAATCATTGTGTGCATAAATGTGGTGTATGTAGGTGTGGGTGTTTATATTAAAGGATATCGTCTACAAACGCTATCACAATTACATAATTTGCTTGAAGGTTTGACCTCCTGTCTGCTTTTGTAATATACCATCGTATTGTTCTAGTTGCTGACATTGTTGTTTTGACAATTGTTTTTCCTTTACACACACAATCACACACTCAGAGACAGGCAAACACCCAATGTACATAGTACATGTTCTTGTTATTGACAAATTCAATAATAGTTTTTGACCACAACATGTGGTTATTTGTGAAACCAAATTTGGTTTGGTTTAGTAAGTTCTTTGGCATTTGTTTCTTGGTCCGGTTTTCTACTCACTTACAATGTGAACATTTTGAAATTGCCAGTAACCATTGATTGCGAAATTGCCTGGTTTATGTGTACAGAGATTTGTAAAGGCCCCGGTGTCTATGGTACATGCATGTGTGCAAGTTGTCCTTGTTTTCAATTTACATTGTGTCACCACCCACATTCTTACTATAACATTGTACTATATGACATTTACGCCTCATTCGTTACTGCAAGTTTATATGTAGTCAGATTTGGTTTGGTCTGGTCGAGTCTAGTCTTTGACATGCTATTAGACAATCAACTTGGTTGGGCCGAAAGGCAGTCAAGGAAAAGCTTCTAAATTAATTTGTTTTCTTTTAAATTTTGCTAAAATAATTTGTTTGCACATTTTTGGTATTTATTTTGCTATTCTTCATTGGGTTAATGTAAAGTGGTGATTTCATGGCTTATGGGGTCTTTAACTTATACGTTAACAAGTCAATTCTAATGTGTCTATTATTAATTGTAACGTTTTATCAGTATTAAATAATATTTTAAAGTAGGTTACACTTAATATCAAAGATTACACAGTTATCAAAAGAAAATCACTTTAAATTCTATGTCAATCAAAACATCTTTAGCATGTTTTATCTGCTTTTGTCTTGATCTGCATAATTTCTTTCATGTGCTGTCATCCTTGTGGCTTTCGTTTGACAACAATTTCATGCATACTCACTTAGAAGGACCAACTCCTGATTCAATGTCCGGAAAATTTTACTTGCCATGGGTATTAATATGCGATACACGCTCACACATGCATGCATGTAAAATATTTTAGCAATGACAACCAAACTTACGCACACACACACACACACTGTCTTACAGTAGATACATAGATACTGAGATATATAGATACAAACTAATTTCGTATGCATATTCTTTGCCATTGAGTTGAATTCTAACTGCATATCTTTAGCATAATTTGCTTACTTTCCATGTTTGTTGTTGTGTTATTCCTTTTTGCTGTTCATGAACACAAACTACACAGAATTGTATCTTGGCCTGTCCCCAAGTTCAATGCTTCAGTAAAAACACCACACTTAAGTAAAGCCACCACAAATGTCCTTTTTTTATCATATACTACCATACAATACTTTGCTTAAGGCAAGCTGGCGCCTCAAAGTAAAACTAAACTTTGCAGACTTTGCGCATACTTTCTTTGACATTAAAAAATAAAAATAAAATAATAACAATATTCAGATTTGCTTTGTCTTTACCTAAAAAGAATTTAGCATGTAAAAAACCCATCGTAGTCACATGAACCCGACAAGCCCTGACATCTTTCGTAGTGTCAGATACATTAGCACAACAAGAGAAAATACTATTTATCCTAGTGGTGCATTGGGTGCTCTTCTTTCAATGGTTTCCGTTTTTGTTTTTAATTTTTTTTTTTTATATTTTCTTTTCTGGTTTGTGGCTTTGGTTTTATCCATTAATCCGTTTCATGTTCATAAACAGGTTAACAACTTAAAATATCTTTCTGGGTGTACCAATTGCAGATGTTCGAAATGCAATTATTTATTACAACTTCAGTCTAATTTAATTGAAAACTTATTGTTATTACACATGGCTCAGAGGTCATTCCGATAGTGGAACAAGTCCGGAACCTCGGTTTCATCGTGAATAAGTGATTTACTTGTCATGCCCATGGAAAATCCATCATGCGCTAAAATTTGACTTTCTTTGATCAACCAAAGTCTCATTTGCAGGCTCGACTCCGTCATAATATCAGAAAATTACATGCTTGGCAATCTAAGGTTCACGAGACCCCCGTTTCTTGTAAAGAAACCTAAAGATGCTTTTACGAGTATGCCCTGCACAAGCGCACTCTAAGTAGTTATCGAAAATAACTCTGTGCCCACAATGAAAACGACTCCTGTATGTTCTTGAAACGAGTCTTTTAACTACTATTGACTTAAGGTATGCATCCACACGTCCACGATTTGATCAAATTGTGAGAGAAAACAGAGAGCTGAAGTGATTTGACATGATTTGATGTGAGGATGGCGCTGATTTCAAGTTTGTGCAAATGTTTGAGTCAAATCAAAACGTTTTGATTTCTCATCAAATTGTCTTGCTCTCATTTTTGCATTTGACAGAAGTTGATGAGTGGATGGTGAAAAATCTTCGTTGCGAACAGACGTGTGTATCTATAACGGAGATTTCTTCTCGTTTTTCTTTCACCCTCTTTCTTCATCATTTTTTTTCTAGAACAAGCAATATTGCCGTCGGCATATTCGCTGTGTGTACTTACTGCGCTTCAAAAAGAAATAATAAAAATTCTCAATTTGAAAACATGTGGATGGGAGACTCATCAAATTACGTGTGGATGCCTACCTTTATGCACATTGCGGACTCATTGAGTCGAAGCTGCGACTCTTGCCTTCTGGTATATTCGCAATCATACTTGCTTTGTTAACAAATTTAACTGGATTAGTATGTAGCACATTATTCGTTTGTGCGAGAGAAGATATGAAATAATAGAAAAATCTTTTAACTGTCCTTAAAACACACACCATGTGAGTCTTCCACCTACGGAATGATCACTAAGCCTTTTGTGATAACTGAACAAGTGTCACGCCTCAGCATGTGTCACAATTGAATGATTTGCTCGAATTGATAGCGATATTCCATAGCTTTGTCAGAGCGCCAAATAATGGTTTATTATGGATTCTTTATGTGAATAATCAGAAGTCAGATTAGATTAGTCACTGTGGCCGCAAGTGGGCCTATTGTGACAACCCCCGTAATCACAGTTCCTCCGAGATTATGGTATTCATCAGGAATTCCAAGACTTTCTTCGGAGACAAATTTTCAATTTCAGCTGGTTCCAAGTACTGGTTTCCAATCAGAAGTTAGTCAGTCTCAAGTTCAATGAAAAAGCAGAAAATTTTCAATTTTAAACAAATAAAACGCGATATTTATTTCTTTAGATTCAAAATATGAAATTTTAAATTTATAAAGTTAAACGTTTTCTTTTGAACTAAAAGTGTTAACAACACTAAATGAGACGATCGATTGGCAACGCGACTTCTTATGTGAACTTGGCAGCACTGGCCTCGAAGACTCAATCAGCTGAGTGAGGCATTATTGCATTCAACATTAGTGTGTTGATTAGATTATTCTCTTCTTGTTTGCGTGATGAAATATTATAAAGTAAACTAAATAAAGTGAAAATTTAAAAATCCAATTAATAATTAACAATATTAATTAAACTTCTAAAGTGAGTATTAGAATAAAAACAAAATTACCAAAATTGTAACCACCATCACCACAGTTTTGTCAACAGTTTTAGAAGCACAGCATAATCGATGAGTTTGAAGTCTGCTTGTGCCGAATGCATTAAATGTGCTACAGGATGTATTCTATTTCAAGATCTTTTAGAAGGTAATAATACTTGTAGTAATTAAATTAATAAAATACTAATAAGGAATTTGTAAATCCATCCAGATAGTCGCGTAAAAGATTTGCATAAATTGTATGATGATGATTTTAAACAATTGTTTTTCTGCTGTAAACGTGATTCAAAGGATTTATTATATTGGTCCCAATTAAATACCCAAGAAATGGATTTACAACTGCTGAAAGCTATACAAACAAAATATGCTGAGAAAAGGTTATTAATTGAATATGAAATATGATTAATAATTTGATATTTATTTATTGATTATAGTATCTTCTTGGGCATATGCGATACATCATCAAATATTTTGTATTATGAAGCTAGTGGTGATTTACTAGAGGAAATTTAATTGATAGTCAAAAATTAAAACACTTTTTGCCATGCATTTAAACCATATATAAATGGGAAACGTTTCATAGTTTTAACTTACTTTATATGAATATAATTTTATGTTTGAAAGAAAATCATTCATCATATGAAATATGTGTAATAACTCCACTTACACGATTGCATTTTGATAAAACATTAGCGTAAGGTCAAGTCAAGCTCACTTAAGTCATTAGAGGTCCATTGACACAGTCCCACAGTTTCCTATTCCCTGGTGACTTATGATAAAACATTACTATTTTGATTCTCTTCCATTAAAGTATAAAGAGTTATAACTCCTCATATAAGCATCATTTACACTTGGCTTGTTGGCGAGCTATTATTGGATAATTGCGAGCAAACTCGCCCAGTGTATTCAAGTTGGCTAGTTGTGAGTAGAGTGATAACAAACCAACGAGAAAAGTTGACAGCCGTTCAACTCCTCTGCCTGTTAGTACTTTCACACACGCACACGCACACTCTCCCTCATTATTTTCAAAGTGAATCACTATTGTGATAGCTGTGAGTATATTTGTCTACAAAATGTCGTCGGAATTAGTTCGTGCGGGAGTTGTGGTTGTAGCTCATGCTATTAAAATTGAATTAATAAAAGAATTAAAAAAGAAAACTAAAAGGCACAGAAAAGTGTGGGTAAAACCTTGGATAAAAAGACGTGAGGATTATGGTGCATCTGTCAATTTAATAAAAGAGTTAAAGGACGAAGATCCATTGAGTTATCGAAACATTCTCAAACTAAGCAGTACCAATTTTGATGATTTACTGCAGATGGTAGATGGAATGCTTAAAAAGAAAGATACAAAAATGAGAAAGGCAATCCCAGTAGTCACAAAATTGGAAATAACACTACGTTATTTAGCAACTGGCGATTCCTTGAAATCTTTACAAAACATGTTTCGAGTTTCGGAATCCACGATATCGATGTTTTTGCCTGAAGTGCTCACAGCGATTTCTTGCGCCCTTCAATCATTCATTGAGGTAAGTAAAATAACAAATATTTGAAGAAATAGGTACATAAATAATTACTTTTATTGTTTGTAGGTACCTAAAACAACTGATGAATGGAAAAATATCGAAAAGATGTTCTTACATCGTTGGGCTTTTCCTAGATGTTTCGGGGCTATCGACGGGAAACAATTCATCATAAAAAGACCACCGTGTTCCGGTTCCGAACGTTTCAATTATAATAAAAACTATAGTATCATTTTATTTGCTATGGTTGATGCCGATTACTGCTTTACTTACCTTGACGTAGGTGACAATGCATTGTTTAGAGACAGTACTTTGAACATTGCAATTGAAAACAATACTCTTGGGATGCCTGAATATGGCGTTATTATTGGAGATGATGCGTTCCCTTTGAAAACAAATCTCATGAAACCTTACAGTAGAACTGTTCTCAGTTCTACGGAAAAAATATTTAACTATCGTCTTACTCGTGCCAGAGGAGTTGTAGAAAATGCTTTTGGCATACTTATATGGCGATTTAAAGTATTTTCAAGACCAATTGACTTGAAACCCGAAACTACCGATAAACTCATTTGGGCTGCTTGTAGTCTTCATAACTGGCTACGGAAGATTGCCCCAGGCAACTACACACCACAACAAGCAATGGATAGAGAAGACTTAAACACTGGGAATATAACACCTGGCCTCTGGAGGGAAAATGCCAACATGCTGCAACCTATTAACAATCTAGGTAGCAATAAACCCACAAGTGCTGCTGAAGAAATCAGACAGACATATGCTATTCATTTTATGGAAGAAAATCCTTTGCCTTGGCAATGGGAAAAAGTTGGAATAGTCTGTAATAATACGTAGTCAATAAAATGAATAAATTTTTACTAACCAAATTTTTACTGCTTCTTATAGTCAAAACCTCTGCCAAAACACTTGCTTTATTGAACCATGCCAGCTTTGGAAAAACACTTCTTCAGTACCACAGCCACTTTTCACTTTTGTTCACTTGTTGCCTGTAGACATCTTTAATTGATTTGATTCAATGCAACTTCAACTTCAATTGCTGTATATCAATTCCCATAACTAAATGCTTTCCATTGAGTTGGTGAATTTCGATTTTTAGTTTTGTGCTGGAATGTCACCTACTTATATATCGATAAAATTGAATAGAAGTCGTCGCGTAGTTTTAAATTTCTTACAGAATCCCAATAATTATAATGTTATAAAGCCAATTGATAGAAAACTCATGAAATTATCGAATATTAAGCAAATGAAAGTAACACATCTTTTGCCACGACACAAACAAGCGCATCTCCAATTTACAGAAGAACATTTATTGGTAAGACTAATAATACCCAAGATCATAAAATTGTCAATTGTTTGATTGACGCTACTATTTTGATTGAAGAGATTTGCACAAGGAATCTAAATTCTTTTCCAAAGATGATTTTAGTGGAGGCTCTGTAATTGTGTGGTGTGCTCTTACAGCTAAATGCACTCAGGAATTGCAATTCATATCAATCACCAATGAAAGACAAAGACTACAATCATATAACCAATGAAACAAAATGCTTTTTGGCTGATTGTTCTATACAAATTATGGACTGGCCACCATATTTTCCAGACTTAAATCCATTGGAAAATGTTTGGGGCATTTTAGTGAGAAGGATTTATGCAAATAATCACCAATACAGCAGCACTGAGGAGCTAAAGACTGCAACTATTGGTGAATGTACTAAACTTGAAATTATGTGAATCCATGGAAAAAAGATTATCTTGCATTATTAAAGCCAAAGGCTCTTTCATTGATTGCAAAAAAAAAAAACAAAGTCCACTATATTTATTCAGTTTCCTGCCAAATTTATAGGATCAAATTGAAACACTTCTTGCATTGCTTTTAAAACACATATATTGTATTTATTATACCATAAATAAAAAGGGGATTTCCCTTTACAAATATTAATTATTCTCCATTATGCAGGAATTTTTATAATAACTAGTTCATTAAATATGAATATATAAGATAAGATATTGTATATAATATTAATAATTTAATTGATTTAACTTTTTAGTTCCCATTATCGTTTATTTCATTTCATATATGTATAAGAAGTGTGTTCAAAAAATGAAAGGAATTTTCATCCAACATTATTCTCATTCAAAAATGTAAATTTATTTAATTTAAAACATAATCCTACCATCAAAATTGTCAAAACAATGATAATGAAACTCAAACTTTGTAACTTTGTATCTAGATTTTTCAATTTATGAAAATATCCTGTCTGCATTCTCCATTAATTCAACACACCTCATATAACATACTATATTACACATTAGCAAGTCATCAATTTCACTTAATATTCTTAAATATTTTCTTTAAGAAGTGCAGCCTTTTCTCCTTTTTTAAAAACACTTTTCTTCTTTATTCTCGTCCACTCTCCCATTTCCTTTGTCTCTTTTAAATTGTCAATTTTGTTAACCCATAAACTCAGTTAGTTTAGTTTCAAAATAATTAAAACGATTCCAATATTTTTCCAATAAAATTGAATTAAAATTACAAAATATGTATAAATAAAATTAAGGCTTCTTTATCCAACAACAATTGAATTGTTGTCATTCAACTACAATATCTTATGGCACACACTTAAGGCATTCGTCTATTAAGTTCAATCTGTTACAATTCTCTTGGTATAGTTACTAATCTCTTGTCTCTTGGGATAGTTACAATTCTATTGAGATAATTATAAATCTCTTAAGATAATTACAAATTACTTGTAATGGTTACAAATCTCATGGGATAGTTACACTTCTCTTGGGATAGTTACAATTCTTTTGGAATAGTTCTAAATCTCTTTAGATTGTTACATTGCTCTTGGAATCATTACAAATATCTTGGGAAAGTTACAAATCCCTTGGTATAGTTACAATTCTATTGGTATAGTTACACAAATCTCTCAGGATAGTTACAATTCTGTTGGAATCGTTACTAATCTCTTTGGATAGTTACAATTCTCTTGGGATAATTACAAATTACTTGTAATAGTTACAAATCTCTTGGGATAGTTTCAAATCTCATAGGATAATTACAATTCTCTTGGGATAGTTACAATTCTATTAGGAAAGTTTCAAATCTCTTGAGATAGTTACAATTCTTTTGGGATAGCTACAATTCTCTTGGGATAATTACAACTTACTTGTAATAGTTATAAATCTCTTGGGATAGTTTCAAATCTCATGGGATAATTACAATTCTCTTGGGATAGTTACAATTCTATTGGGATAGCTACAATTCTCTTGGGATAGCTACAATTCTTTTGGGATAGTTACAATTCTCTTGGGATAATTACAAATTACTTGTAATAGTTACAAATCTCTTGGGATATTTTCAAATCTCATGGGATAATTACAATTCTCTTGGGATAGTTACAATTCTATTGGGATATTTTCAAATCTCTTGGGAATTCATGATTATTTTTTATATTTGAATAAATTTGATATAATTTTAACAATATTTTAAATATATGTATATAAATACTTTTTTTTTTTTTTTTTTTAATAATATAGATTTATTTCTTCTATATCTTTTAGTTTTTTGATTGATTACCATATATATTTTAAATGTTTATATGTATGTATATATTATTCAAATATTTGGATTACATGTAGATATGTTTTTAATAATATTGAGTAATATAATATATATATAATTGTTTAATTATTTAGATTTGATAAATTTCAAACTGACAATAAAAATTTAAATATTTTTATAAATTTTTTTATATGGGAAGTATTTCCATAAATTCGTTATAATAAGTTTTCTAAACTCATATGAATTTGGTATGTATACCATACACTTATAATTTTAATTTTATATCTTAAATGATTGTTTTTTTTTTTTTGTTATACATATAAGTATATGACAATATTTTGTTCCACTTTACAATATTAGTTATCTGTTCCAATGTCCATCCGTTCGTCTATGCCATGAGGGGGCATATAGTCCCCACAAGGTATTTAACTGTACATATGGTACAAATAAATAATCTATTCTTGCAGCCTTTCCTAGTCCGATCAATTGTTATTGATACAAAAAATATTGATTATTTATAAACTTTACAACATCAATATTTTACAAATATTTATAATCTTTCATAGTACATACATACATTAAAATTATGTGTTATTGGAGCTTTTTGATATTGGCTATAAGTACCTATTCTGTCTTATCAATATATTTATGTATTTTAAATAAAATGTACAAACAAACACTCATTTATCATTCACTGAACTTTCTTATTAATATCAAATTGATGTATGTACTAAATTTGCCTGGCTATACCCAGTTTCTATATACATATGTACCATAAGATGCTTATTGATAGTTTTCGTTTTTCCACTTTTATTAATTTGAATATGCAAACTTATAAATATAGGAATATAATTTTATGTGAAAGGAACTTTTTTTAACCTTGAAAGATTAAGAATGAATCGCTATGTGGAAGTTTGTGTTGATCATGTTTTCATGAGAATTCCTACCAATCGTCAAACAAAGGTCTTCTTATGTGATTATCTGTTAACATTTGGTATTGGACTGTGCCATTCCCAGATCACAACCGGTTCGAAAACCTCGGTAGAGTTTAAAAGCTTTAAATTGCCATTGGGATAATATGGGTAATTCGACCAAATTCTTTTGACAAACTTAATAAATTCCATGAAAAGAATGTTATTTGATTTGACAAAAGCACGTTGGACCACATATTTGAAGCATTACTCATTCATTTTTAAACTGGAAAATTGGCATGATTTTGTAAAGTTTTTTGTTTGTAAACCATGTAACTTAAAAATTAGTCCTGTAGTTGCATAAGTTGATTCATTAAATATATAAAATTGGGTAAGCCTAAAATGTCATATAGTCTGGATAAGAAGATTTTAAATTAAATCCAATGACATTTATTCCATTTTCATAAATAAACAGGGTAAAATCATCTTGCAGCCATAGAAACATGCAGCAAATTCACATTAATATGAAAGTTCATTACTATTTGTTTACATTTCAACTGACATGACCAGTTTCATGTCATGTGATTTCCTGTCATATTCTGTCTTTAAATCTAATTCATGTCATTTCCTGTCTTTAAACTCAATTCAATGACATGACCAAAACTGTTGCTTCCTGTGCATTTCTGTTCGCCTGGTATTTCTCATATGTTGTATAAAGAAAAATTTAAACTTTTCTGTGCTCCGCTCAGTTGTTGTTGCAGCAAGTGTTATTGACAATAATATCAAGTATACGAGAAGTGTATTTTGTATATTCAAATTGAAATAAATTTTTTCATTACGAAAAATAATAATAATGGGAAACAAATAAAAAGAAATAAATATAACAATTTATAATAATTTTTTTATTTATCATTTTTATTTAATTGAAATGCTACTAAATTAATTTAAAAATATAGTAAATAAAATAAATATCAATAAATTATGGTAGGTAATATAAAAAATAAAATAAAATGCATTTACCAATCAATTACTGTAGTCATTTCGTATTTCTTTCTGCTCATGACAGAAGAATGAATTTTATAAAAGAAACAAAAAATTTCAAAAATATTATATATGTATGTATGTTTGTTATGTATGTAAATATTTGGCGATTACATTGAATTAGTAGTATTGTGTGTTTTTAAACCGTTTACGGGTTGACATTGAATTTTATGAGCAATTATCATTATTCATTTAATTGAATTATATAGAGATTTTCTTCAAAACCTTTCACGTAGTACAAATCGTTGGAAGTTATTTAGTCAAGAGTGAGTTTGGATATTTACATATATCTATTTGATAACATGAGGATCAATTGAGTAAATGTTTTATATATACAATTAAAGTGTCCAAATTTTTATAATGGACTACAAATTTTTTTTTTTTTTTAAAGCTAAGAACACAACATTTGACCAATAGTTACATAAAAAAATAAAATGGGCATACTATAAAAAAAATATGAAATAATATGTCGTGAAAGGTCTCAAGAGTATAAATTAGTCTGAATATTATTATTTTTGTAGACATTTACCATTTCTATCCTTACTATAATATTTTAGTTAGCTCTTGGTTTTTTGTTTTTTTCTATTGAAATGTTTACATTGTTTATATTGAAATCTATACATTTATATAATATATTATTGGTAAGTTCTTTTAATTAGATGCATGTTTATCTTTTTTATAATATATTATTAATTTATTTGTTTGTATTTTGTTTTTTTTTTTTTAATGTAATTTAAATTTCTTACTCATTTCAGTCTAGCAAAATTTATCTTTCCTGCCTCCATTTTTCTTGAATTTCTTGATTTCTTTAGCCATAAAATGATATGTCACTCACTATATATTAGTTACTAGTTGTACATATATCTATCCTCTTGTCTATACCTACATATGTATTGTATATTTATTATACACTTAAATTGTTCACAAGCAATTCACCTTCTCAATTGATTTAACACAAAACATTTTCATTTCATTTCTCATTTATACAAAAATATATTTAGTATATTTTCTAGCATTTCCATCTTTTATGTATTGTAATCTAGTATTCATTAACATTCATAGGGCAATCCAACACAAAAAGCATCATCATACTCATCACACTCACTCGCACTGAATTCTTCTTCTCTGTTTACATTCTTTTCTTTTATAGTTTTATAGTCTAAAAATCGTATCTAATAAATAGTAAGGTGTAATAATAATAAATATTTTATATATACATGCATGCAAATTTCTTGTGTTTTTCTTTTTCTATCCTTATATTTTTCTTTTCTTTTTTTTTTTTTAGATATATATGTATAACTATAAATATTTCTTCTTTCCTTCTTATAAATATTAAATTGTAATTTTTTAAAAACTATGCTGCTTGTAAAATTGAATTTTAATTTATGTATATAAAAAAAAATTATTTAAATAATTATAATTTATATATATTATAAAATTAATAAATGTATATGATTCTTCGACTTTCTATTGTAGGATATAAATAATTTAACTTATTAAAATTATGCATTGATAAATTGAATATGCATGAACTTAATACATTTTTAAAATTATACATAATCATTTTTATCATCATTTAAAAGAAGCAAAAATCATCATTATCATTATCATTCATTCATTATTATAAATTAAGCTAACTAGAAACAACATTTTAACAAGTATTAAAGTCATAATTTTAAATATTATTTATATGTATGTATGTATGCATATAGGTATGTATAAATTTCTGATTTGTGTATTTAAAGATACTATTTTTAATTGTAATATCTTTACGTCAGAATGCTTTGAAAACCCATCAGATTTAATCTTTAATCTAATCTAACATGCTTTTATTATTAAATTGGCTTTCATCATCATCATCATTATCATCACTAACCACCTAGTGATATGTTCAACACCAATCTGCTGTGTATGTGAAATCATGGAATAATGTTTGTTCATCTTCTGTTAGGTGACGCGGTTCCTTTGGTGGTGTCAATTGTGGTTTTTCTGATGTGAATTCCTCATCGAAATTTGAAACATCCTCCAAATGATTCTATGGAAAATATAATCATCAGAATGACATACGGATACATGACAATATTATGATTATTCACTTACAATTGTTGGCACAAATGGTGGCTTAACTTTGCGTAGTAATAAATCATCCCATATTATTGAACGGAAGAATGCTTGTTTTTTCACATCCTCAGCATCACGTTCCGATGAACCCAAACGGCGTTCAGGATTCTTACGTAATAACTAAATATATTAAATAATCAATCAGATTATGTTATCAATACATAAAAAACTTCATTGAAACTTACTCTGCGCATTATCGCAATTGCCTCAAGTGACAAGAATCTCGGATAACGTACTTCATCGTTTACAATGGAATCAAAAACTTCCTCTTCATCATCGCCAGGGAAAGGTGACTATATTAGAATAAAATATATAATAAATTATTAGAAATAAGAAATGTTCCACTCTTCACGGGAGTGAACAGTATTATAAGTTGTCATGAAGTTTGTAACACACAGAAGGAGACATCGCAGACCACATAAAGTATATATACAAATTTTTGATCAGCTCCATGAGACGAGTTGATTAAGCCATGTCCGTCTGTATGTATGCAAAATAGTCCCTCAGTTTCTGAGCTAGAGAGCTGAAGTTTTGCTCATAGGTATCTTTTTACCAAGCGCTGTCGGAATTAGCCGAATCGGACCAGTAGCGGGGTACCTCCCATACAAACCACCATTTAAATTAATATTCTTATTAGAAAAAGTTTTTTGTTTTTTGACGTATCGAACTGTAACTTTCTGATTCATATTCATGTCAAATTCAAGATCCTAGGGGTACCTCCCATACAAACATAAATTTAAAAAACAAAAGTACATACAAAACTGTATAGTACTGATACTCAAACTGTGTTCTTTGTTGATACTCAAACTGTAACAGAGAGAATATAGTGATGCTAAGAAAGGAAGGTTGGATGCAACCCGGATGAGCGTGAAAAGTATTATATCTTTGGCATAGCCAATGATAACCTTGTGATGGTTGTTTTGACTTACCTCTCCAACCAACATTTCAAAAATCAATACCCCAAGACCCCACCAATCGACAGCACGTGTATAGGATGTTTCAGTAAGAACTTCGGGTGCTAAAAACTCTGGTGTACCACAGAAAGTACCCGTTCGATCACCAAAACCCATGCCTTCCTTACACAAACCAAAATCAGCAATCTTGACATAACCTAGAAGAGATAAATAAACAACAAATTTATAAAATTTATTCCATTTAATCAAATTTGTGCAGCCGAACTCACCATCTGTATCCAGTAATAAGTTATCCAATTTTAAATCACGATAGATAATCTTATTCTCATGCAAATACTGTAAGCCAAGGACAACGCAAGCAGCATAAAATACAGCACGTGGCTCCTTGAAGACATCCGTGTGTATATGCATCATTAGATCACCACCTGCAGCATACTCCATGACAAAGCAGACATGTTGCTAAATTAAGATAAAAAACAATGGTTTAAAATCGAATCATAATACATATGATGAATAATTCCATGGAATCCTCCAACTTACCTCAGTCTGAAAGCATGCATACAAATTGACCAGGAATGGATGACGCATTGCATTGGCTACTTCGAAAATACGCTTCTCGCTTAACAACGATTCAACTTCATCACGCGATATAATGTCGCCCTTTTTCAGTGCCTTGATGGCATAGTACTGACTGTTGGCACGCAATTGCGATAGTATAACCTTGCCAAAGTGACCACGACCCAATACGCTTAGCATGCGGAAATCAGCTATTGATAATGAGTTGGCATTTGGAGGTACTTGAGATTGACGACGATTGCCACCATCGTAGCCACCACTAGTTGGATCACGATACTGTAAGCCACGTGCAACATTACGTCGTTGAGCAGCACTGCTTGTCGATGGTATTGCCACCGTGTTTGCATACTGATGATCGAAATCCTCCTGTTGCTGTTGCTGCTGCTGCTGCTGCTGCTGGGTTTGTTGTTGCTGTATGATTGGTGGTGGTGGAAATTGTGGTGCATTGATGGAACTTTGATTGGCATATATTGTTGGTGTTGGTGGCTCCTGTATAATTGGTGACTGTTGGACATATTGTGGTTGCGATGATTGCTGCTGCTGTTGTTGCTGACTAGCGACACTCAAACCGCCAAATTGTGGAATAATCTGTTAATTGAATAGTGAATCGTTTAAATTTGATTGGTTAATATGATAATATCTGCAACCCTCCAAGAGAAGCACAATTTAGTTAGTTGTCACTTATTCAACTTTTTTTTGTTTATTGTGAACACACATATTTTTTAACACGCAACACTGACTGCTCAACAGAAATTTTTTTGTTTTTAATTTTGAATTTATATGTATTTTGTTTGAATCATCATCAATCACATGGAACTATACTTGTTATGGATATTCTCTGTTCACTCTTAAGACTTTTCTCCAGACTGTTGTTGTCTTGTCACATAATTCCCTGTTCAGTCTAGGGAATCTACATATTCTATCTCACTTGTTGTCAAAAATTATATTAAAGATATTATGGATAATCTTTGTTGGTAACTAATATATGTATGTACTTCTTTTTATAGGTGCTATGGATATTCCCTGTTCTAATACCGCTGTGAGGTTGGGGACTGTCAATGCCTTGTCAGATGATTCCGAAAAACTCTAGACAATCTGTTCTATCTAATATAGGTAAATAATATACTTGCTTTTACAGATGGCATGGATATTATCTGTTCTATTGCGGCCGAGTCAAGAGTGGTTAGCAGACTGTTGTTGTATTGTCATATGATTAGCGAACACTCTTGGAAATCTATTCTATTGCGGCTGGGATGAAGGGGCTCCTGATGGTAGTCCAGATTGTTAATGTCTTGTCAAATGATTGTTACGGGAGTGGTTGTTGGTCTTTAGTTGCTTTTCTCCGAATATAAAAAAAAACATATCATCTGATTTACACGGTACTTTTTTACAAATTTTCACTTTTACTCGGTTTTCAAAAAATTGAATTTAATGGTTTTGTTGTATTTTTAGTTCACTTGATACAACGTTGGCGTTTATATTTCTAGTCACACAATTGTTAGTTATGGATTTCATTATCAAAGTTCGACGCCTTGATATTAAAGTAATGAAAGTGTCTGTCATCATATGATAATCAGAAAGAAAAGAAAAAAATAATCTTTATTTCCGATTTACACAGTGTAACACAGAAAAATCTACGATTTCGATTTACATGATTTTTCTAAGGAAAATCGAAAATATATTCCACTTTGTTGTTGTTGCACTTTTCATCTAATAAACATGAATACAAATTGGAAATAAGTTGCACCTACAGGTGGTGGTGGTGGTGGTGTTGTTTGCGATGATAATATTACAGATGTTGACCCTTTGATTTGTGGCCTTTGTTGTGTTGTTGTTGTTGTTGATGTGCACAATAATATTGGTGAAAATAGTAAAGTTTTTGTTGTTGCTATCGTTGGATTTATTATGGCAAAGTTCGATGTTTGTTTATTATATAACAACAATTGTTGTTTGTGCATTTGATGATGGGCACAAAGTTGTCGTATAACATGTGAAACCATATTGAAAGTTGGCAACAACATTACAACTTTACAACTATATATTTGAATTATTTATTTTTTAAATAATTAATCCTGCAAATCGGCTAGGAAACGTCGTCACTTAATTTTGAAATGAAGAGAAAACACTAAAAAGTCAAATGTCAAAATCACGACCAAAAGGCGACTAAACCAAAAAAAGAGAAATGTGCGCGCAAAAACCAACGACCGACTGACCACATTAAGAATAATATGAAAAATCATTATTATCATCACCATCTTCATCATCATCATCATCGTCATAAACATCACCTGCATTATTTATATGTACATACATATGTATGTATATACTTATGTATACTAAACATATTGATTTGCCTTTTTTACGTCTTAATGTTTTTAAAAAAATATAAATAAATAAATAAATAATTTTGTCGCAAAATGTCATATGTAGTACGTATACCTAAAGATGGAACGAGAGGCCCCCAATAGGTAGAGACATATGGAAAGAGAAACTGTGCAAAAAGTCACTGAGCTGTGAAAAATACATAAACATTTCGATACACAATATACAATACTTTAGTACACACATATTGTATTTAAAAAGAAAATGGATTTTATGAATTCTCTGAGTTTTGGTTTTGTTTTCTTTTTTTACTTAAAATGAATCCGTAAGCCCCGCTGGCCCGCTATTTTGCCTATTGATACTACTATGCACAACATTGTAAAAAAAAAATATTAATTGCATTAACACGGTACAAAAATTATTGTATTTTAATAATATATGTACTGCTTGACTATTCAAAAAGTTGAGAACCTTAAGGGACTTTTTCTTTGTTTTCTTCTAGATTGCCTAGATTAAAAGATTCACAACAACACCAATCAGAAGATGTCAAGTCAACTAAGTACTTTTTGCATATGATATGATAGAATTGAATATGCAAGCAAGGCCACAAAAGTATGACTTTATACAGAAGCTTTACTGCCTTTACGGGATTCCTGAAAGTAAGGGGGCAGTGGAGTTGGCTAGATGAATGGATCACTGATACTACAAGTGAGTAAGATACAAATTTATACTAAATATTATATTAATTGCATTGTATATGATACAAAAACTATAAAATGTTATTTGTTAATAACAAAAAAGACAATAAAAGAAGCATAGGACATAATATACGGATTGACTATCCAAAAGTTAAGCGACTTCATTAATTGTTTTCTCCTAGAATTTCTAAACTAAAAGCAGGGCTTCTCAAAGTTTTGATATTTTTTTTATTGAAACGCCATCAATGTCAACTAAGGTTATAAGGTTAGAGAGAATATGCAAGCCTCTTGTCACAGTGTTCGAGTTCATCTTAAATTGTGATGTCTGAAATTAAAGGCGGGGGTAGTTGGTTCCAGGTTATACTTAGTTGATCTCAAAGGTTGCAATCACACTTCAATGACCAATTGATACTAATTATAAGAAAGTAAAATACAATTTTGTACAAAACATTAACTGCATTAACAAAAGACTATTGTAAGTATTATTGTATTGGGTTGTTCGGAAAGTTATTTCGTTTTTTCGCAACAGACGACTTAATTGTATTTTCCACAGCCAAGACAAAGACACTTAAGCCGCAAATCATTACATACGACGACGGTTCATTAAGTACCCGTGTTTGACGATAGAGGACGTTCCTGAGTGAAGTTAGTGTTATTATCGTGTGCTGCCATCTATCAGACGACGCTAATACAAATTTCAGACTGATTGATAGTAGGTAGGTTAGTTTCGATTTGGCAGCCATCCGAGTCAGACGTGTTTCGCGATTTTCGCTAAGATGGAAAAAGAGCAGTATCGTTCAGTAATTCGCTTTTGTTTTTGAATGGGAAAAAATGAGAGGAGATAAAAGCAAAGTTGGATGCTTTTTTTATCTATGACCACAGTTAGATATTGGTTCAACGAATTTAAACGTGGGCGAACATCCGTTTTTGATTAGGAGCGACCAGGACGCCCGGCAGACGTGGTTACCGAGGAAATCATTGAAAAAGTCCACGACATGATTCTCGCTGATCGACGAACGAAAGTGCGCGAAGTAGCAAAGGCCGTAGGTGTGTCGACCGGAACGGCAATTAATATTTTACATGATAAATTGGCGATGAAAAAATTGTCGGCCCGATGGGTGCCGCGATTGCTCACGCTGGACAACAAGCGAATGCGGCTGTTTACTTCGAAGCAGTGTTTTGGGCAATTTAAGCGAGATCCGAAGGACTTTTTGCGCCGAGTTGTCACCGTTGATGAAACCTGGATTCATCATTATACACCAGAAACTAAGCAACAATCAAAACAATGGATTTCTTCCGGTGAATCTGCACCAAAGAAGGCGAAGACGGTCCCATCTTCCGGTAAGATCATGACGACATTTTTTGGGATGCGAAAGGGCGTCATCCTCATGGATTTTTTAGAAAAATGAAGAACGATCACTGGACAATACTACAGTGAGTTATTGGACCGCTTCGACAAAAAATTAAAGGAGACACGGCCGCATTTGGCGATAAAAAAGGTGATGTTTCATCGCGATAACGCACCAGCACATTCATCTGGTGTTGTCTCCGCCAAGTTAATGGGGACTATGTTGAAAAATAAAAAACATTTTTTTTTTGAAAAAAATGGTGTCTTCATTTCTAACACGGGTACTTAATGAACCGCCCTCGTATATGTATTTTGACAGCTAATCTGGTAACGCTTGCGTAAAAAGATTGATTGATTAAACGCAATAGTTTTTGGTTCAAATATGGAAGGTGAAAAGCAGCATTTTCGCGAATATTTATTATTTATTAACGAAAAGGTAAAAATGCTGTTCAAGCAAAAAACAAATTATCGATGTGTATAGAGAGGATGATGTGTTGACAGAACTCCAGTGTCAAAACTGGTTTCGAAAATTTCAATTCGGTAATTTTGATGTTCTGGATGGCGAATAACAACCGTGAGGTTGCTGAAAGATTAAATTTATCGAATTTGACCGTTCATGATCATTGGAAACGCTTAGGTTTTATCTCAAAGCTGGACAAATTGGTTCCCTATGTTCTTATGGAAAGAAATTTGTGTCTTCGCGTTGACGTCTGATCTGTTTTTGAAGCTCATCATCACTGGGGATGAAAAATAGATCAAAAGATCATGGAGTAAAAAAAAGATGAACTGGCTCAGAGCACCTCGAAAGCCGATATTCATCCAAAAAAGATGATGCTATCTGTTTGGTGGGATTTCAAAGGAATCGTGTTTTTTTTTAGCTTCTACCGGACAATACAATGATCAATTCTGAAGTGTACTGCCATCAGCTGAACAAATTGAATGATTTATGTACTTAAACAGAAAAGCCCAGAATTGGTAAAATAGAAAAGATGTAGTGTTCAACCAAGGTAGTGCGTGACCTCATACAAGTGTAGTAACTTGCCAAAAGTTTGAATGGGATATACTGCCACACCCAACATATTCTCCAGATCTGGCACCTTCTGATTATTACATGTTCTGGCCTCTACAAAACTTTTCACATGGTAAAACTTTTACTTCAAATGAAGAAGTCATCTGGATCAGTTTTTTGCCAGCAAAAAACAAACATTTTATGAGCGTGGAATCATTCGTAATTCAATGGTAAATATAATGCATGAAAAAAAACGAAATTTCTATCCGAACAACCCAATATAAAGTAATCAGATGATCTTAAGGTCCTTAAGTGACTTTTCTCTTTTTGTGTTTTCTTAAACCAAAATATTGGTTTGCTTTTGGAAGTTAAAGTACGCGAAGGCGTCATCATAGAAGGTGGGAAACTTTTGTAATTCTCTGATAGATTGTAATGAGTAATGATGATTGGCAAATAGAACAGATAAATTTATTCCTTGGAAACTTTTCTAAGCAACTTTGCAACTACTATAAGTGTAATATACGATATGTACATCGAATGCGAAAATTTACTAAATTTAAAATGATTTTAATACAATAGATTTCATCAAATTTTTATCAAATTAAGATTACCAAATTTTTGTGTTAGATAATCATTATCAAAATGATATTGATATTGTTAAATACATCAATAAAAATTACATACTTTCAATCATCTATATATCAATTTCGCTAAAATCAAAGTTTATGTTTCATTAAACTACAAAACTACCATATTATTATTATTATGTCAAAGTTGAGAGTGAGTGTTGTGCGTGTTTAAAAATATGTGTGCGTGTGTTTATTAATTTATTATAAAAAAAAATAGACTGTAATAAATATCATAAATAGATTAGTATCATTGAGTATATTAGTTTTGTTGAATCATTTGTGTGAGTAATTAAATAAAATCAAAAAAAAAAAAAAGAAAATGAAATAACTGCAATCCCCAAAAACAAACTAATTAATTTATTATCATTACTATATCATCAGCATCATTACCATTATCACATTACCAAAAATAAATAAAGTATTTAATTCAATTTAATTTGTTAGCAAAATATGCGTATGTATGCGTATATAGTGTATATATATATATGAGAGTATCTGTGTGTTGTGGCGTGTGTTCATTGAGTATACGTATGACAAAACAAATAAGGGGTTTCCCTTATAAAACCAATCTAAGAATTTGTACAATAAATTTCAATATTATCTTTGTGCATTATACTACCTAAGAATGTTAGTAGTAGTTGTAGAGTTTTCTGATTTTATAATTATTGTAATAATAAATATATTTGTATGTAAATAGGTATATATGTATGTTAAGATATGTAAATATGAGTTTAGTATTCTACATTATGTTGTTATGTTATTATTCTCGTTGCTTCCCTTCCTCCGGGTTTGCTGAAAATAAAATGCAAAACATATGTAGATTGAAATCCCCCAAAAAATCCTCAATTATACATATGTTACTCTCTTTATAAAAACCAAAAGCAAATCTTAAACAAATCAACACATAAGAACAGAAAAAAATAAATAAATTATTACATACATACATACATATGTAAGAAAATCGGTTAAACCGATTTTGTCTAAAGCGGTGCCCATAGACGGCTTATTGCAATAATAATCTCAATAGTAACTGATAGGATATTGCATATTATAAGTATTTATTTTATTGATAATCGATAATATTTTCCACCATTCATGAGCTTTTTACACGGTCAGTTCAGTCACAGTCCTTGTTATCGCTTCAGAAATCGAAATAGACTGACAAAAAAGCTGGGTCATCAATCTATTTCTCTGTCAGTGCAGATTTCGAGTTAAAATATACTGAGATTGAGACTGAACTGACCTTGTAAAAGGTCCATAAACCTTATCTAAAATCGATTAGTATGTCTATGAGCCGCTTTATACTTCACACTGACATAGATTAGATTGGGAGCTAATCAGTCTATTTTAATTTGCATTTATTGCCACAAACCTCAAAATTACAGTTCCTCCGAGAATTTACAACTTTCTTCAGAGATAAATCTGCAATTTCTATTGGTTTTCGGTAATGTTAGACTTATTAAAGATTACTAAAAAATAACTAGACTAGACAAATTGCTCACGGATAGAGAGATCTATCTTTGTTGCATATCCCGAGACTATTTTGTTAGATATTCCGAGATTACACCCAATTTCTTGTTGGATATGCTATTTTTTTTTTTTTTTTTTGCGATCGATTTATCCAGTCTAAATAATTTCATAGTCTTTGGCTTTACCTAGTTATGGGTTTCTGGTTCAGAATATACACTGTCATACTGACTTATTATTACTATTTTTATAATACTTCTTTTATGCCGGTAGATAAACATTGAATACCTTTAACATTTTTCAACCGATTGACTTGAGTGAACATGTCTTTGAAACGTCAATTCAGTACAATTTTAACCATAAATCGCTTCACAACGAAACAATGAGCCGAAATAGGGACGTTGTACTTTGAAAATAGTCGTTCAAATGTGCATATTGTCGAAAATATCATGACCAAAAGGCATCGTTTGTCAACATTATTCATCGTTTGGTTTCGAATTTTGTTGAGCTCAGGATAATGGGAGATTGTCAACATACTGTTCAATAGACCAAGACGTCCCAATAAACTGGTTGAAGTGGTCAGAGGGAGAGTTATCGAGAACCCAAAAGTGTAAAAAGTGCAATTAACACAATTAATATTTCCGACAGACCGTCCACTTTCCTTCCAATACTGCCTAACAGTCAGTTGTCAAGAAGAGGCGACATTGACTGGTCACCCAGATTTACAGATTTGACCCCTCAGGAATCGTTTTGTGGGTTATTTGAGCTTCAGAACATTAACGAGCTCAGGAGAAACATTCGTGCCGAAACCATCGCTATATAACCCGAGATGCTCGCAATGTATATTCGGCCACTTAATTGATATTCTATTAAAAAACTAGTCCAAATAAATTGCAAAGGACCAAATTGAATAAAAATAACCCATATATAAAAATTGATAATATTCAATGTTTAGATACCGACATAAAAGATGGCGCACCCTGTATTTAAACTCGATTTTGATTATACCCCACTTGGATTCTCTGAATAACATCATGTTTATTTATTAATTTAGCCATTTATGATTGGAATCTCGTATTAAAATATTATGCACTTTATAATTTTATTAATTCCAAAAATATTCCGTAGTACAAATGTTGCCCCTTACCAGATTTCTATGTCGTAGATCAAACCAGACATTACAATGGGCTGCCGGTAGGTGATTAGTAATATTATTGACCATTAAAGCGGACTATACAATTTAATTACTATGTACATCTGAACATCATCAAATCAAACTAATGCATGTGAAAGCATTGGGTAAATAAATAAAGGCAAAATTTTTATGTTAAACAAAAAATAAAAACCCAAAAACAAAAGCAATTAGTCCACACACACGCACACGGCAAAAACAAAAATGGATTAATTAATTAATTAATTTAAAAATTAAAGAACAACAAACAAAAACTAAAGAAATGATAAGAATTAAGTCTTTATAATAAATATAAGTCCTGACCTCTACAGAAAATTGATCACCACCATCATTATCATCATCATTATCATCTCTAGAATGAAGAGTGTTGCTGCTGCCCAATTGTATTATGGCTTCATCATCCCAGCAGCATATAACATCATTAAGAGTACCGTCATCATTATTATTATCATCATCATCGTCATCGTCGGGATAAACAATGAGATATGATGGGACAGGTTGTGGTGTATTTGGAGCAGGTGAGGGTGGTGCTTCAATAATTGGATTACTGAAACCAGTAGAAGTTGTGTCTTCGCAACCCATTAAAACAACAGGTGGCATTACTAAAACAGGACGATGCAGTACATTTTCCATAGGAGAAGGTGATGATCTATTAGGATTAACCCTATTAATGGATTCTGGATTTTTGGTAATAGTAGATGGTATTTGTGGGAGGATACGACGCTTTTGTTGTTGTTGTTGCTGTTGTTGTTGTTGTTGCTCTGATTGTTGCCATTGGTTAATCTGTTGTTCTTGTAGTTTCTTTTGTTGTTGTTGCTGTTCATGAAATGCAATTAATGTTTCTGGATAAAAAGATACCAAATATGGATTTGATAATAATTCTGGTGGCAATGTCTTAAGTGCTGCTGCTGTTGCTGCTGCTTTAGATGTTGTAGGTATATCATCAGGATCTCGATTATTCATTGTTCTTAAAGCTACCAAAGGATGTCGATGCTCGTGTTGCAATAATTGTTGTTTTTTCTGTTTTAATAGTAGCTCCTGTTGTTGTTGCTTTTGTTTCATTAGTTGCTCCTGTTGTTCTAATAGATGCTGTTGCTCTTGTTGCTCCCGTTGTTTCATTAGTTGCTCCTGTTGTTTTAATAGTTGCTGTTGCTCTTGTTGCTCCTGTTGTTTAATTAGTTGCTCCTGTTGTTTTAATAGTTGCTGTTGCTCATATTGTTGTGCTTTTTGTTGCTGTTTCTGTTGCTGTTGCTGTGATTGAGATTGTTGAGGACGTCTCAGGGTATTCGGTTGCGAATCCATCGCATTAAGGAAATCAAATTGAGCCAATGCATCCTGTAACTTTTGTTGTATTAACAAACAAGAGCAAGAACAAAACACGCACACACACGGAATACCATAGGACAACAACACAAAGGACACACAAAACAAAGAAAAAAAAATGGTTAAAAGTTTAAACATAAAAAAGAAGAAGGAAAAACCACAAAAAAAAAATAACGATCGAAAATAGAAACAAAGAATGAAGAATGCACGAATGAAGAAATGTTGTTGGTGGCAGCGAAAAATTATAAAATATCAACAAAAAAAAAATAATTATCGCAAATGATTAACATATGCCAATACATACATACATATCCATAGTACATATGTATGTAGTATTGTAGAAGCAATGAATCAATCAATCAATCAATTAAACAAAAGCAATTGATAAATATGTAATAGCAAAAATGGAAGTTTTTCTTTGTAAAGTAGATAGAGAGACACAGAGAAATGGTGGTCAAAGTCAAAGCAAAATATGAATGATGATATGGCATGGCATAGACGACGAAATGACGATCAATGTTGTGATAATTTTCTTTTTTGTTTTTTTTTTTTCTTGGCAAACAAAATTAATTTAATAATATTCATAAGTAATAAATAAATAATAAATTTACAAAGATATGTACAAAGATTCATTTTTGTTTGGGGATCATTTTAAGATACAAAATTGTGAGATCTCATGCAAAAGATTACTATAAAAATTAAAGGATTTTATAGACAAAAATAAATAAAATTGTATCTATGGAATGACAATTCTTAATAAAGTCCCAATTACACCACATACTATTGTACAATACAATAAGTATATAATTAAATATGATTTATCTACAATGGAAAATAAAGCCAAGCCAAGCAGCAAATCAATGAAGAATCAAATAATAAACTAAGCTTTCTAAATTATTATAAATTGACTATTCTACTCAAATAAAACAAAGTCTTTCCTTTTTTATTCTAATAAACTCATCATTTGTCCCAGTTCAATAAAAAAAAAATAAAAATCATCTAAAAGGTGGGCCATCTATTGGTCCGATTTTGGTTTGGTCATTAAATGAACAAAAGCTTATTTCTTTTCAACGAATTTTATTGTATTTGATAGAGTCATTCTTCCTCCGATTTTCTTCCTGCTGGCTCGGGATACTCCAAAAAATATGAACAGTTTTGGGATCGGAAAATTCACACGTTGCCGTTCAGAAGCCAATGCATCCAGCTCCAGCTCATTGTGTGGTGAGAATTTTGAGTAGTGACATGATTGGCCCTTTCATTTTCGAAAATTCGAAAGGTCACGCAGAGACTGTCAATGGTGAACGCTATCGACACATGATAACCGACTTTATGTAGCAGAAATTGAAAGGTATCGATCTCAACAAAACGGTGCAACTTTCCAAACAGCCATACCTTCTGCGCCCAAGATTCAACTAATCATGTGATTAGGCGTTTTTGCGATGACCACTGTCCAGCTAGCAACTGCAATTTGACGCGGCTGGCCTTTTTTCTGTGGGGCGCTTTGAAAGATATAGTTTATGCTGGCAATCTCCAAACAATTGACACAGTGGACAAAGTGCTTGAAAATTGGTGTTCCAGCCACGACAGCCTCGTCCAACATTTGAATAAAATCATTTTCCATATTTAATCAGAAGAATCACTCTATCAAACAAAGCGAAATACGTTGAAAAAAAAAATAACTTTTGTCCACTTAATAACCAAACGAAAATCAGAGCAATAGATGTCCCACACTTTATCTAAAACACAAAACATGCCAAAAGAAAAATATATATGTATACATAATATATACGAGTATAGGTGGGAAACATCAATAAATTCATTGACTTAATTTCGACTGGATTTTCCAAATAATTTTCATTAATTCTTTTTTTTTTTTTATATAGTATATGAAAATATAATCTATTAGATGACACTTAGAAGAAGATAGAAATGCATGCCCATCTATATATTTAATTATTATTTTTTTTTATGTACCATATACATTGGACACCTATTTTTTTTTTTTTTTTTAATTGAGAATATATTTATGCATCTAAATACCTTACAAGCCGATATTATAGATCGTATAGAACGGGTCCAAGACTGTAATTAAGAATTACGAACAAACTTAATGCAGTTTGACTGGTCAATAGTAACAAATTTTTAAATTATATCACCATATAAGGAAGGATCCCACTTAAGAGACAAATTAATGCAGAAACAAATTAAAACACAGAGTTCCATTTTTTGAATAAGGTGGGAAGAACTCTATACCCAGGTATGTACTATATTTTTTAAACTAAGTTCTTGTTCTTTGGTGATCTGGGCAATCTGGGACATGTAAGGAAGAGTATGGATAGTCTTGTAAGAAGAAAATGCCATTTACCGCTGATGATTGCATACTGAATTTCTTTTTGACAAGTACGAAGGGTGCACTTCCATTTCATACTTTGTCCTTTGGGCTCTATGGTGAACCAAATACAACTTTTGAGATTGTAAAGAAAGTAAATTGTATTCATCAGCTGATTAAACTTCATCCCAGTGATCCCAGTTATAAAAGTACCAAATTGTCTCTTTCATTATTGGAATTGACCCCAGTAATAATAGGGATAATTTTGAATATGTTTTTAAATTTTCTCTTGTATTGTTATAAGAGACAATGGCAAAGCTTGTAATATGAAAATGCGAAAAATTCTTTTAATTGAAATTTATTTTACATACAAGAAAAAATGTTACCATAAGCTAGACTAAGAAAGTTACTGAAATTTAAATATGGCTAATATAATAGTAGTGGTAAGGTAAGTAAGTATTGAGTTATCACCAAATGATTGCCCGGCCATAAGTTGATTGTAATAAAGGTAGATACAAAAAATACATTTTCACTTACCTCATGATCCATTTTGGGTGGTCCTTGCTGTGGTATTAAGGATATCAATCTACTAGATGTTTGTGGCACCTCTGTCTGGGTGATCACACCCGAAATATTCAAATGTAAATTGGTGTTATGTTTCGTAGATAGCGTAGACATGCCAGCTTTTTGTCCTGTCGTATTGGGTTGTGGTACGTCTGGTGGTAACACGCTGATTCCTTGTATTGATAGAGGGCGCATGCCACTAAGACCGCTCACTGTTGGATCGGGATACTCGCCTGGTGTCTCAACATGTGGTATGACAGCATCTGGTTTTAGTTCCATATTTTGAGCTTGTTCTCCAGGTGAATATGGCTCGGGTTCAGCTTCAATCGTACCAGCAGATGGTGAACGAGAAATTGGTGATTCCGAATCTCGTGGAGGCATTGTACCAGTGGCGCCACTAACATTACCAACACAACCAATAGCCGATGCACCTGCACCCATGTGGGTATGTGCTGGTGTACTGCGTTTAAGAAGACGACCCCATGTGGCTATGTTGATGTTCATTTGTTTGGCGCGCGGTATATTCTTAGCTTGCTGACGGTTGAAAATCATTCGCTGACGTTGCAATTTTGGTTTTTGTGAAATCATTGGATTCAAGAATTTAATTTCAGCAAAAAGCAAACCCTGTGGTTCCAATTGCAAGGCCATGCCATGGCGCACATCATCAATGAACTCTTCGAGTCGTAAAAACTTGACGGCGCAAAGTGAACGCCAATCACGCCAAAAGATATCAATTTCCAATTCGCGGGAGCGATCTAGGTCGATAGAAAAACGCTGATCCCAGGCCTGTTGTGAGCATGGCTTCCACGATGTTTGTGCCACCGAGATATTATCCAATTTTATGACTGCCATAATGTCCGATGATGTTTCATCTTTCACTGAATAACTTTTCGAACTGCTACGCGATGTGACACCTTTCACAAAACTACGTAAATCTCCCGGACTGGAATTGTTATCCTTGTCGCGTCTTGAACGCCCTGGCACATCTTCAAGCAGATCTTGACAACCCATTAAACGCACTTCCAATTTGCCAGTCACACTTGCACAGCGTCCCATCGAAGAAACTGTCTGGTATGGTTTACCACCCAAGAAGCCACCATGGGTTGATTGCAGAGATGTATATGTAACCGGCACAGGTGACATAGCCTGTTGCATTGACTGCAATTCAGTTTTTAATTGCAAAGCAGTTTCAGAATTCCATGGTAGTTCTTGACGACGTTGATCCAATGAACAACGTAAGAGATCAAGTTTACGAGACGACTCCGACAAACGAATATGAGCCTAAAGAAATTATTTAGAAAAATAAAAACATTTGCATTAATTAAAGATTAAAAATTATTTTAATAACAATATATTATAATAGAAAATTATTACCACAAATGTTCTTGGCTAGAAACTAATGAAATAAAACCATATGAAAATTATATTCTACTAATTTTATTAGATTTATTGAAACTATTATAAATTGTATTGTAGTGGAAAATTGCATATCCTTACACTTACGTTATAAGTACAATAGTTTGTAACATATGTATGTTCGATCTGGTTTTATTTAGTTTTAAACTATGGCGATATTTGAAGATTTGTTAATTAGTTAGTTCGGTTGATAGAACTTAAGACATAGCAAGGGAACAACGACAATAGGTATATGTATTGATATTCAGCCAGTGTTGGCCAAAAATTAATCTGATTAACTATTAAAAATCATAATCAATAATTTGATCAACGATCAATTAATCATTAATCATAATTTTTAATTATTTTCATCATAATTAATTTAATTGATTAAAAAATTAATCAATTAATGCCAACACTGTATTCAGCACATTAAAATAAATGCAATAATCTATTTAGTTAACAACAAGAAGAAAAAACAAAGAGAAAAAAAAGATACAAAACAATAAATTTAATTGAATTTAATTTTAAGTAGTGTCCGCCGACTTATTTAGCTCTACGGAGCACAGGTTGTTCACCCAAAGAAAATGCACGTCCGCGTATTTGAAAACGTTCGGCAAGCCAACGTTGGCAGCTATCGCATGTACAATTCGGGTTCTTAGTTGGGCCTACGTGATGACCAGGCTTGCGTACGGCAACGACTTTGCCGAATTTACGAGCCTTTTCGAGATATTCGTTTGTATAACCAGAAACTGCTGTCGATGCTTCACTGACGGCAGAACTTTCACGTGGATGTATATCAAAACGTCGTGCCATTATTGGCGTTGGGGCTGGTGTTACTTGAAAAGTTGATGCCGATGTAGTGGTAGGTGGTGCCTCACTGCCACATCGTGGCAGAACAGTTGCCGATGACAATTGTTGTTGTGGTGAACTGCGTTGACTGTGATCTGATGATGGAGTTGGTGTTACATTAAGTGAATGATGGTCACGCGTTTCACTTTGCCAACGTTGGCAGCGTTCGTGCAGTTGTGATTGTGACTGATAACTTGGATACAACATAAATGGATCAGCTGTTGTTGTTTGTATAGGAGCTGATAAGGGTATGGGTGGTGCCATCATTTGTGTCGGTGAAGTTGTTGGTCCGAAAAATTGTAGAAAACCAGGACGATTACGTGGAAAGTGCGAAGTCTGCCGTGATTCTGTTGTTGTTGTTGTTGCTGCTGCTGCTCCATCGGTTGTTGTTTGTTGCAAATTTTGTTGCATGTGCCTCTGATAATATGGTACAGCACCCACTGTTTGTATAGTAGAAGTTGTTGGCGCCTGACCTGGATATGTATAAAAGCAACCATCACTTTCTGAAAATGGTTCCGATTCAGATGGTAAAGTGTCGCTACGTTGAAATGAACTTGTTGCAAATGGTGAGCTTCGTTGCGATTGCACCTCTGTTATGGTTTGCAAATGTGGTGCTGCCAAGGCCGAAGGCATAGTAGTTTGCGTTTCATGATATCCAGGTCCACTATGCTGATGTTGACGTGACCAAAGATGTTCCATTTGACTTATACGCAGTCGATCTAATGAATTCTCATAATCAAAACTATCCGATTTCGTAAGATTGCAAGCAACAAGATGATCATCAATATCTTCAGTTTCTTTCCACGAAGAATCACCGGCGACTTGATCTACAGCATATGTGGATGGTACAGCACTAGATATACTACTACAAGTTGCATCGCGTACAGTAGAACGCGATGAATTCGGATAGTTAGAACTAATGGTGTCATCGCTAGGTTGACGCATGTATTTCTGGCGTAGATTGGCAAGTTTGGCTGCACGTTGATCGCCAATATGCTTCCGAAATAGTAATTGTTTTGATTCGGACACTTCATCAGCTGTGCTTGATTTGGTTATGGCATGACCCAGATTTAAATCTGATGATTTTGATTGTGTAAGTTGCGTTGCCGTATTGATGGACTGCTGCTGCTGATGTTGTTGCTGTTGCTGAGCCATGCGTCGTGGCAACGTTCCGGTGGTAACACGATGATGCCGTAACATCATCTGTTCGTTATCCAAAACAGTTTGTGGCGTTGAATTTGATTCCATTTCATAATGTTTACTTGCATCTCCATCAGTATCACTGCTGGATGCTTCGCCATCAGCATGCTGTTCCTCATCCTCTGAGCCTGTGCAATAGACATCAATATGCACGGTGCGCGGCTTCTTTTGATTAGTAGAATCCGGCATTGATGAGTACTTTGGTGGCGCAAAACCCATACCCATACTCATTGGATACTGTTGACCCGGCAGAGGCGGTATGCGTGGCATTGATGCAGATTTAAAAGTTTGTTGTGGTGATGGCGTTGGTGACAATGACGGCTGTAAAAAAAAGGTGTATGTAAAGTGAATTCTTCGAATGGATTACAAAAACCAACCATATAAGTGTTAGCCAGGTCTGCCTGCTTTGAATATCCACCGCCAAAGGCTTCAAATGTTGCACGTTGCTGTTCATAGGAGCGACTTCCTCGTATAGAACCACGTTCCTTATGCGGACTACGACTATTCGCAGTGCGTCGATGTTCTCGTTCACGTTGTTCCTCAAAGTATTTGGTTTCCGAATCACTTGTTTGCGAGAATGCATCACGTAAGGCTAGAATTTTACTAGCATCATGCGGCTGAAAAAGATATTATGCATTCACTTCACTTTACTTTGTTTCGTTTCGGGTGTTTTGTGTTACCTGCTCTGGCAGGACTGTATAACTGGCAGTTGTATTAAATACAAATGGATCTGACATCTCCTCTTCGAGATCACGTACATAATCAGAGTCTGTTGATGGCTGTGGCAAAAAATCAGCAACAGCTGATACAATAATGTTGCAAGTACTACGACAACGGGTGCCATAAGTACCACCACTTCCTCCTGTTGTCGATTGTTGAGTCCCTAAATTGCTAAGTGGTGCATTTCGTTCCTGCTCCCGCTTATGTTGTTGATCGCGCTTTTGCTGTTGCTGGTTTTGATGATGCTGCTGCTGTTGCTGCTGGTGTTTCGATGTATTTGATCCACTGAAAGCCGAGTCTGCTCCTCCATAATCCAAATTTGAAGAATTTGTCGAACGAAAACTTGTAGTAGCCTATAAAGTTTTCATATGAAACTCAAGTCGAACACAGAGCGATGAATGTGATTGCCAATGCTTACCTTACGTGGTGTCGAAGAATGACTGCCTCCACCATCACCACGACGACCATCATTATCATATGATTGCTTAAAAGTCGATGAGGTTGTTTCATCAATATCTTCATGACTGGCTGTACTCTCATCACCGTGAGGCGTTGACCATTTGTAAACGACACGCACAGGATGCACTGGATCTTGAGTGCTGTATTCGCGGCGTACTTCCTCGCCAGCACGAGCAAATGTCAACTGCGCACGCACTGTCCATTCAGCTGTCAATTCATGTGGCAGCGGAGGAGGACGCTTTGTTGAATGATTCTGACGAAAATCTTGAGATGCACTTACACCAAGTCCACTTTGTTTATCCTCATTCGTTGGTGTTGCTGGTGGTGGTGGTGTAGGTGATGGTGGCAGTGGAGGTTGATTTGGTGTTGGTTGCAAACCGCTCATGGCAGGTTTTATTTGTTTTTATAGTTTTGTTGTATGGAAATGTTTGGTAATTTCCGACAATCATTTGTTTTTGCTTTGCTGTTGTTGTTGATGGTTATTCATTTTCATTAAACACTTTTCTTTTCTACAATATTTTGTATTTTTGTTTTTGTACTATTTCATTGAACAATTCTATTGTTTGATGAAAGATTCTTCTGTACTATTAATGACGTACAATGAACCTCGTGATTAAAAAGGGAAATTCACACAAAAATGAATCTTTTCTCAAATTATTGTATTTAAGAAAGTCCAATGTATTGTCGTCGTCGTTTTGATAGCTTATTTTATAATTTATTTGCACAATTTTAACACTCGGTGTGTCTTTTTTTCTTTATCTTTTACTTATAGAAACACACACACACACACAGAGATAGAAAACCAAAGAAAAAAAACCAATAATTTATTTGCAGAAAAATTTACATTTAAAAAAGCTAAAAATATAAATATTTTTTATTTTTTATTCGAAAATAATGGCATTTCTTTCTTATGCCGATGATCATGATGACGGGTCGTTTGGTCAATTAAAAAAACAAAAAAATTTATTTTATTTTGTATGCTATTTTAAATTTAATTAAATAGAAAAAATAAAATAGAATTTTTTTTTATCTTGTAAAAAAAAAAAATTAATACTAAAAATAAAACTTTCAATTTCAAATCTTTTCATTTTCATATGGGCGGTTGCAACAACAACACAACAACACGTCAACATCATTTTGCATGTGTATGTGTGTTGTGTGTGTGCATGTGTTATTTTTATAAATATTTATTTTTACAACAAAATTCAATTGCAAAATGACCCCAAAAAAAAATATAGAAAATCCAAACAATTATACGCCACGTAAACGTAAAATCATTAGGTTTGTATATTATGCAATATTTTAGTAGGGAATTTTGAATGAAATTTTGTGAAATATTTCATTTTGCACACATAAAACACCACGGCGTATGAGTAATATGATTATATTTTATTTCATTTTATATGTAACAATGTCAAATGTCATCATATGAACGACATTAATTGGCTCTGTCTGTTTATCTGTCTGCCTCCCTTCGTTTCAGTTCAAAATAATTTAAATTGTTCAGACATCTACACATACTACTTATGTATGTATGTATGTATCTATACAATATTCCCGAGAATTAAACCAATTACAGTTTATTGAAAAAGTTTTTTGAATTTTCGCGGACCGCACGCACGTACCAACAGCAAAAAAAAAACACACTCAAACCAATTATACCAACAACAACAACAGCAGCACCACCGAAAAAACTACTTAAAACGCGGAAGAATAAAACAATCAACGACACAAACAATACACCAAAGAATAACTAAGATGTATTCGACAAGTTCGCAGCGCATCGGGAACTAAACTCGAAATTCTGTTGAACAAAAACTGATCGCGTGGAAATTTCAGTTTTTCTTTAAATCTTTTGCTTATTTCAATTTCTTTATGTGTGTATTCAAAACTTATGTGCATACATATGTATTTTGGTGCTCACTCTGATCTGCTCTGCTATGCTATGAGAAGAAACACACACAATGAGTTTTGAGATATGTATTACAAATTTGTGCTCATCACATTTTTGAAATGTTTATGATTGCATGAACATGTGTAAAATTATCTATATATTTACTTATTTATCTTTTTATCTATCCAACTATCTATCCATTGAACTATCTACGTACATATGTATTCATTCATCTATCTATCCATCTATCAATCTATCCATAATCTATGCCTCCATCTATTCATCAACCTATCCATAATCTTGTCATCCATCTATTTATCCATATTCCATCCAAATTCTATATACCCATAATCTATACATCCATCTATTCATCTATCCATCCATTCATCTATATCCATCCATTCATGTATCTATCCATAATCTATACAGCCATCTATTGAACTTTCTATTCATCTAAGTATCTATCTATCCACCCATCTATTCATCCATCCATAAAAATATTGGAACTGATTTACCTTCTTAACTTCATCTCATAGTATATGGTAAAAGAAAATTTGACAGTCAATAACAACTCTCAGTAACACCTGATTTTGGTAATTTGTATGTATCCAATTTACAAGAGATGCTTGGTGTGGTTAACCTTAAGGTTATATTTTCCAATAAATACTTCGTATTCAATTAAGATATCAAGCATTTTCTTTGAATTTTCCCAGACTATAACGTTTCAATAGCCATCCCCAACCAAAAACAAGAAAGTGTGAGAAAAATGTAAATAATTAAAAACTATTGTTTTAGTACAATAGTACAAAAATTTACAAAACACACCAAAACTTAATATATGTATATTCAATTACAAACTGAGAGAAAAAAAAAATTTAGTTGGTTGTTTTTCTCTTTATAATTCATAACATAACATGAGAAAAAAACAATATGGAGAGAGATACACGTACTTAAAATTTATGATTCCTATCGAATCGAATGGATTGTTGTTGAGTGAAAAGATGAAAATGTAGGAAAATCAAATGGAGAGCAACTAAGAGAATAAATAAATCAAAAATGCCTACGGAAGTTTAAATTGTGTTTTGTGGCAGCAAAGGCTAACTAAAGTACATTGGGGGCATAACTAGAGCAATCGCATATTGGCAGATACCATAGGCTGGCATATGTTCATACACCCACCAAGAAACAGATACACAGCAGGCAGACAGACACAAGTGAAATAAACCACAAATGTGAAAATTGAGTAATGCAACAACAACAATATAAATAAATCAGAGTTGTAATAAAGAAAGATAAAAAGATTAAATTGTATCTGCCGCCTCTAGCAACCAGCAGTAAAATGGCACACACACAAAACAGTTGTCAATAAAAATCAGAACGCGACAAGCTGAAAACCTCCTCTATGGCTGAGTTAGCTCTAATTAATGAATCTTTTGTTTTACGAATTGGAACACAAAAAAAAAAAAAAAAAAAAGCGATGGCATCTACAAAAATAAAAACACATAAGATATACATATATGATATGTATCTCTTAGTTACGCAGATTTTGAACAACAATAATAACTTAATATAAATGAAGAAAACTAAATAGAAACACAATTTTAATCGAACCCTATATACGAGTAAGTTCTGATCAACATACATATGTATGTGTTTAGACAATTTTGAAAAATGCATTTAATTCTGCAGATTGGAGCTGTATTGTTATGATACTCAGCTACCTGATTCGGATGATAGTGTCTTATTTCAGTGACAGAACACTAATCTGTGATACAGAAGAAGGCACTAAGTCTTATGAGATAACTGGAGGTGTTCCACAAGGTTCCGTCCTGGGTTCATTACTATGAAATGTCATGTACGATGGCATGCTGTGCGGATTAATAAACCCATTGGTGTGGAGACAGTTGGGTATGCTGATGACGTCGGTATCGTCGCAGTAGCAAAGACGTTGCAGCTTCAAGAAGTTGTCTTAAGCAGAACCATCTATGCTTGGTGGAGCATAAAACCGAGCTGGTACTCATGAGCTCCATGAAAAAGGTTGAAAAACTATCAGTGAGGATCGGGAACCACATCATTGAATCGAGGTCTTATATAAAGTACCTGGGAGTACTTCTGGACCACCGCTTGTGTTTTAAGTGTCATATAATCGAGCTGCCACAACACAAAAATTGGCGAAGATTCTCCCAAACCTAGGTGGACCCAGACAGCAAATACGGGTTTTACTAGGTTCGGTGAGTAAATCCATACTGCTTTATGCGGCTCCGATTTGGGCTAGGGCTCTCGCAAATAAGTCATACTTGTGAGGAATAAAGAGTGCACACACAGTTGCGAACCTGAGGATTTGTAGAGCCTATCGGACAGTTGCAGACGATGCGGCGGTCGTACTTGCAGGCAGACTTCCAATTGACTTGGAAGCCCGAGCAACTTCCCATAAAAATATCAGTTTGGAGATCAGGTGTAGGTACTTAAACATATGGCAGCACAGGTGGAGTAGTGCAGAGCCGCGAAGGATTAATCATCTTACCCCCAATATAGCGGATTGGCTAAAGAGGAGCGGCGCAGACGTTAGTTTCGAATTTACTCGAAATTCGCTACTGGCCACGGGTGCTTCAGGCAATATCTGCACAGATTTGGGCATGCCGAGGATCAGTATTGTGGCCTCTGCCTGAACATCATGATCCCTAGAAATTGTTTCGTTTTTTTTTTTTTTTTTTTTTAATTGAATTGCAAGAAAAAATTCCCAAATTCTCTTCAATCCACAATCTCTTTACTAAATAAGTAAATGCTGCTGGACTCCTCTATGACAATCTCCTCTATAACAAAGATTTCTTCTATCTAAGGAAATTTTTTGAAGAACTTGCGTTTTACTAGTTTTTTTTTTTTTTTTTTTTTTTAATATATTGTTTGGAGCGATTTCGTCTTGCTAAAAAGTTTTTCAAGTACAACAGGTTTTTTCATATACAATAGTAAAATAAGGAACTCCTCTTTAACGAAACTTCAATATATGTATGTACATTGGTTGAATTTATGGTATAGAAATTTGAATGATTGTTATAGATGATTCGGATTGCATATAATCGTGCGTTTAGTTGAGAGATACATATTCAATGTAGAGAGATACATATTCAATGTAGTGTATTCTTTGGAATCCATTTGTAAATCAACTAGTAAACTTCAAACACAACAAGTCGCATATAATACTTTTCCACAACGTAAAGATGTTAACACCCTTAATAAAATATACTCTCATTTTATACTATTGTAACATGGTAATTAACCTTAATTTATGTAGCAAAAATCGAACTCATTTTACGTCGCAACATAAAATGATGACAAGTCATAAATGAATCATACGCCGACAAATTGTACCTTTGCACTATATACAATAAGATACTAAGTATGTACATATGTAGATATATAACAATTTATAGAAACACACACCTTAAATTCACACACCTGGCATTAATAAGTTGAAAAAGATATACATATATATGTTTATATATACATAATTTTTTGATATTGTTCCAATTAGAACACATACGTGTAATAATAAGCAACTCGTCGTCGTATCTAGCTGCTAGCCAAGAACTTTTTGCATTTTGTACGAGTATACTATGTATGAATTTTTTCATTTTCATTTTTATTAGGTATATTAAATATATCCATAGTATTTTTAATATAAAAATTTGTATGTACTCACCTCCTGTAGGGCCTTTTTATCTGGCACACGTTTGCTTTGTAGCGTCCGTATCACATTTTTAGCGCCATCAACGACAGCTACCTCAATACGCAAACGATGTCTTAACTCCTCAATTCGTTCATCCATGGTAGTTTCCCAACGTTGCGGTTGTATTGTTACTCCATTTTCATCCGTTATATGTAATCCGGCTGCCACTTGTGCTGACAATTTATTTGCTTGTTCTTTGTTCTGTTTCACTTTAAGGATACGCAAACGTAGAAATTCAATTTTTGCCTTTGAATCCTCCAACATTTGTTGAGCTTCGGCAAGCAACACTTTCTTATCGCGACCTTGGTGACCATTCGCTAAGGATTTCAACATATTCTGAGCGCCATTCTTTACTTTCACTTCAATGTTTAGTTGCTTTTCAAGGGATATGAGCATTTTATCATTGGTACTCGTACCGCTATCACCGCTGGCCACAAGAGAACTACTATCACCACCAAGTGTCCCATCATTTGATGTTGAACCAAGACATTCTGTTAAAATAAAAAATATTATAAATAAAAAAATAATACAATATTTAAACAGGACATCATAAGAACCAATCAAAACATTAACTTCGGTTTACCGAAGCTTACATGTTGCCTTAAACATTCTAGGTATTAATATGTGTAACTCGTGGATACAGTATTAATAATAGGGGTATTCATGCAACGTCGTTTTTGTCGTTTTTTTTTTTTTTTTAGGACATCCGTTTCGTTCTGTTGCTTTTTAAACGAGCTGTTGCCGTTAACGGAAATTCAAATATAATTCAAAATGCAAAAATAATCGGAAAAATAAAAATGATTGAATTTAGTTCAGAAATTGCCATAAATAATTTATCATTAATTTACACTGGTGGAAGGCCACAGCAGCCATGGGGCTACATCCACTTTTTTACCTCCTGCTACACACTAATCTCCGTTTCCTTTTTACTTTTCCTTATCCTTTTGCATGCCCCTTGCTGTTGCACAAACAACAACAACAACATCCCCTCTTGTATCTTTAAGTATAGAAGATGTAATAAATAAATAAATAAAATTTATTATTATTGGAAATTTTTAGAGTAATCTTAAGAAATTTCTTTTTTTTTAACTGTTACCATGTGATAGAGCAGACCTGACAGTTCATAATACTATATTGTATTGACTTCAACCAGTTTTGTTAATTTTTTCGATGCAATGACTTGTAAAACATGAAAGTTATAGATAAACCAAAAGGGACGACTACCTCTTCCAGTAAACGAAGAATTTTGTGGCTGACTGTTCTGTTTAATAGTTCAAAAATACAAAAGAACGCATGGATTTTTCCTGTGCTTCCAATAGAAAGTTTTTCTAAAATACGACTTGATAGTAATACTACATATATTATTTGAAACAACTGTGTGATTTTAATTTTGAAGAAAAATGAGATTCAAATGACTTTCAATGAAAATTCATATATTAATGATAGTTGTTGGTAATATGCCAATAATTGCGTTTGGAAGGCAAATATTTTAAGAATTTTTTTATGAATGGAATTCAAATTCAATACTCATTTATAATAATTACGAAACTACTTACTTAGTCTGTCGTCTGCAAAGCAATCATTCTTCTTCAGTTTTTGTTTGAAAATACATAATTTAACCAATTCCAATTTAAATAACAGACTAAGTCAATACAATCCAAGCTACAAATTTATGGATTGCCACCTTGTCGAGGTAAAAGGTCAGTGAAAGATTAAGCTACCGAAAAGGGCACCCTTACCAGTAAAATCTAAAACAAGTACTGAAGCCTGGCTGTTAGGTATAACACTTAAAAAAATTAGAAAAAGAATACGGAAAATTCGAGTGCTCAGTACTGTAGTAAAGGTGTGTTTTAAAAGCAATACACAGTGTACATGGATGATAAACCCCTCCTACACCCAATTCATCAGAAAACAAAGAGAGAACTCTTTTCTTAAAACAACGATTAGGAAACAATTCCTCGTCTCCTCGACCAGTTTCCCCCAAAAGAAGATGGGTGGGGTGGGATGGGTCAAAAAAAAAAACAATAGCGAAGGTAAGATAACTTCTCGCAGGGTCCGGAGAATAACCTCTTGAAGCCACAACAAGATCCGGTCAGCTTAAGCTCCAAGCCAATGCTTGAGATACTCACAAAGTGACCGGGAACGAAAGCTTTCAAACGATAATTGGCTAATGATGGGGAAGGTCAAACATACATTATTGGTATTATGCCAATAATTGCGTTTGGTAGGCGCAAATATATTAAGACATTTTTTCATGAATGGAATTCCTTAAAACAAATTCAATACTCATTTATAATAATTACAAAATTAGTCTGTCGTCTGAAAATTTATTATCGTAGGCGTCTGTCTATCTACTATTTGCCAGAAATTCTCATCTACTTTTTTTCTCTGTTTTTTTTTTTTTTATAATAAACATTTAAGTGTTAATTTGTCACATTATACGCAACACTTCAGACCTAAACCTTAGTGTGTAGTACTTTAATCTAATGCATGAAAATGATTGTCACCATAGGTGTTTGCACAATATCTATAGAGGATGATGGGAGAAATGGGAGGTATGCCAAGTAATTACAGTGGAATGTAATACAGCGTGACAAATGCTCATATATCATGAATTGGATTTTTTATCAGTAAATGGTCAGTCAATCGACCAAATAGAGATACATGACACATTTCCTTTGCTGGTGATTTTCATTTTTCAACCTGTTTGATTTTCCACATTGATTCATTAGTTTTTGTTGTGTATTCAGTCAGTCAGTCAGTCACACTTACCACATCATTATGTTGTTGTTACTTATTTATTGTTATTATTTGGAAAGTTTGTAATTTCAACATCTTACCTAATCTCATCATAATGACTAAACTATGAGAAAATGCAGTTACCTCGATGTGAGTAACAAGTGAAAATTATGACTTTCAATAATTGAAAAAAAGAGAAAAAGTAATAGATAAAATGAATAATTAAAAAAATTTCCCGGTCTCTCTCCCTCTCTCTCTCTCTCTTTACACTCTTTAGTTGCTTAAATTATGTAATTATTTCCATTTGAATTTTATTTCCTATTTATCATATTTAAGATGATTGAGTAAATACTTCCTAAATATTATTGTATATAATAGTATGTATAGTTTATTTATTTACCTTGACCATTATTTGTCACTGAATTGCCATGTGTTAGCAATATTTGACTCTCCAGTTCTTGTAATTCCGATTTCAATTCGGCCAATTTATTATTACTTTTCTTAACAATGGCAGCAACATTAGTCAATGAACGACGATCTGTTGCAACTTCACGCAGCTTCTCGGCGCCTTCTTTAATTTTGAGTTCTTTACGTATCTCTCGACGTATCGCCTCCTTAATCTCTTCAAGGCGTATGGGCAAAGCGCTCTCTGGTAAATTATCTGTGAAGCCATACTTATGACTAAGCTCATATAGTACAGGATGTTTGATGTAGTCGCCCTATAATTCGAAAGAAACAAAAAAAGAGAAGAAAATAAATCACAAATTAAATCAAACAAATACTATTGTACAAATCTAAATGGTATTTTAAAGTTTATATATCTAAATATACTTAAAAATGTACGTAAAAGAAAATAAATCTATTTTTAATAGTACGTTAAAGAGGCACGAAAACAAAACAAATACTAAAATAAACCACAAATTTGTTATTTTGTGGCGCACATTTGTTATTGTTAGTGAAAGATAAAATCGATAAAAGGGCGAAAAAAAAAAAATTAAGAAATTTCCCTTTCAATGAATGAGAGGCGGAAGTGTAAATAAATTTAGAAATTTGTTGAAAAAAGTAATTAAATAATTTGAAAACATAATTATTTGCAAAGAAATATCACAGAAATAATTGTTTTGTGACAGAAGAATATTACCGTTCTGTCATAGAATATCGAACCCGCTTCACCCTTGGGCAGACGTCGTGCTTGCTTATATGATGGAAACGACCATTTACGCTCACGATGTGATCTTAAGGACGATGTACGATATAGATGACTATTACCACTACTTCGCCGCTGGGGAAAAAGTGTTATTGACCATGTTGAGCCCATGCGATCCCCGGTTTGTCTTTCAGCAGCATGATCGCGAAACCGAGCCGGCATAAGATTAGTGATCTTACGCTTTATACTACTCAGTATTTTCTCCATTCTGAGTCGTTTTAAATTCTTATAGACATGTATTTCTTGTTCTATTTTTTTTTTCTTTCAGTTATTCGAAATTATCTATCTCCATCGTTTGTTTGCTAACCATGGAAACAAAATTTCTCCTTTAATGTGATTATTAATTTAATAAAATATTGTAGTTTTTCCTATTCCACAGAATCTCTCATTCTCATTATATCTAATAATGCTCATTATGAGTTTCTTGTAGAAATATTATAGAAAAAGAAAACTTGACTTGATAACTTCAAGAAGAAATTATATATGTAAAAAGTAGAAACTATTCACCAGAACAATTGATTGAAATCGAATCAAAAGGGTGAAAGTTGACTAGAATTGGTTCATCTTTGGAAATATTGTCCAATTATCACTAATCACTAATTAGAGAAAAAAGAGACAATAATGAAAATAAAATGGAAATCGTGATAATAATTTAAAATATATAGTAGCATAACCAAGTCATAAATTGTTGTCAAGTTTAACACCTTTAATAATCAATCAGTAGGTGGTGGTAATATGAATATACATATATCCTGTAATCAGTTTCAACTTCAAATCCCTTTATTCTCTAAACTGTAATGCCCGCCCACATTTGCATCAGATTGCATTACTTTGGATTAGTAGAGGTGGAGAAGATGCCACTAATAGAGTGTGTGTCTCTTATTCACTAAGAATTCAAACGGAGCGTACAGCAACTTCAAAAGATAATAGACACCTTTCAAGTTCATTAATTGAATTTACGTCAGTGCTTAGTTTATAAATTTTACAATAGTATCTTAACCAAAGGCAAAAGTTTCCCAGAATTGTCCTTCAAAATGGATTAAAATTACAAGCAATGAGATGAAATATTCTTGAGCTTAGATCTGTGCAGGAGAGCATTTCTACTAAATGCAAAACACAAAATTCCATTCTGAGAATTGGCTATGGAAAAAGCATTTCTCCTTCATACGAAACAAAAGGAGAATAACAAAATTCCAGGAAAACGAACGTGCTTAAGAGCTAAACCCACGTCAATAAGGACAACATGGAAATATTGTGTAGGAGGATTTTGCTGCTGTTTGAATTATAGATTGTAGAAAATGGGAAGCTGTCTGTGCCCATGAAATTTTGCACAATGTTTGTTTCTCTTTATGCTGCAGTTGTCTACTTGTAATTTCTAGGAAAAACTGACCCCATCAAGCTGGAAGCTGTCAGTGCTCATAAAATAGGAAAAGTTGGAAATTCTTCACAATGTTTGTTTCTCTTTATGCTGCAGTTGTCTAATTGCAATTTCTGTGAAAAACTGACCCCATCAACTCTATTCTCCATTCAAATAAAATTCTAATTAAAATCTTTGATTTATATGCTTATGGTATGAAGAACATATGATATATTTGGAAATCATAGTTTAATATGTCAGTTTAATCAAATATGTAATTGTGTTTTTACTCTTAAAATTTTATATTTGTCTCACTTTAAACTCCGATGAATCATTCTAAAAGAAAAATAAACCAAAAATTTGATAAAAACAAAACTTGTTCTTCGCCTCATAAACAAACAAACAAAAATTTGTGAATTTGGCGCGCGTTCTGAAAGCTTCAATTTTCATACTCTCTATAAAAAAAAAATATTTTTCAAGATATGTTCATATATAATAGATAACTAACTAATAGAACAAAACAAAAAAAATAGGTAAATATAGGTATGCATAAAAAACGTTATCAAATGAGTTAATAATTCACAGTTCATAAGTAAGTATACATATGTGTTCAGTTATCAATACACAAACAAAATTCTATTTTATCTCAAAGCTTTACGGCGTCGTCTGCGGCACTAGATAATTTTTCAGATGCCTACAATACACACACACAGCACCACATTCACATTAATATAATATACACAATATAAATTTATTCAACAATTATGAATTTTTATTTTACTGAAATTTTAATGAATTTTTTTTTTTTTTTTTGTATTTATGAATGACCAACAAAAGAGAACTTGAACGTCATCTTTGGTTGTCGAGGACGCAGTCAGCCATTTTTGCTGGATGATTGGTCCTTTTATTGCAGGCTGAGGCTCAACATTTATTACACATACAGACACAAAGCCGAACACAACCGAGCGAGCTAAGAAGAGACAGCGGCAGAGCAGAGTTTCTTAATCTAAGTTCTTGGTGTTCCGCTAACAGGTGGAACATATTAAAAAAAAAATTATTATGTGCTGCACCCGTATATAATTTATCAATTTCCGTAAAAGAAACTATGGAATTCTATTCGAAATTATTGTATGTACGACAAGTACTGACACACGCGCGGTCATATAAAAATTATACAATTTAATAAATTGACGACTTTATCATGCAAAAGTAAGTTTGCTTATGTATGCATATTGTTTTATGCGAGCGCCCACGCGAACGAATAACTTCTAATGAGAACAACAAATGAGCGACGATAAAACGAAAACTGACGATGACGATGACAGCAGTAACAACAGGTTAAATGGAATAGTTAGTACTTATGTATATGCAATAACAACAACACATTTTGTATTGATAGAGGTAAAAAACCGAACAGAACATCGAACATGTTTCAGTTGCAGCAATTCGGCGCACTGAAACTAGAGTATAAATTACCTTGGTGCTGTTCGGCAGCACTATGACTTCGTCGTGTGATTGATAACGAGCGAAATAATTGTTGTTATTACCTACCTTCAATACACCTACACCTACATAACGCCTACGTAAATCATACACGAAGAACAGTACTCTCATCTATGAATTCAATACATACATATGAATATGAGAAGTGGTAAACTGATTTTTCTTGAATGTTCGACAAAATCCTTTCTTAATGGAGTGAATGCGGGGGTATATGTATGTTGCTAATAATCCGGGTGGAATATGCCACTGCTTTGGGGGTTCAACATGACAACTATATTTCAAAAGATATGTATGTGTATCTATGCTATGTAGTAAGATAGGATTCAAATTCATGATCAAATTGGCCAGCCTAATCACCCCCAGACTTCAATCTTATTGAAAATCTCTTTTTACAAAGAAAATCTGCCTACAAACTATGAAATATACCTTAAACCTTTAAGGTTGATGAGAACTAACATTTCAAATACCAAATTGTAAACGAGTTGCTTATACAATATTTTGCACAGTACATACACTATGTACAAAAATACATAAGAAATATGTATCTATACCTATGTATATATTGCATTTATATTTCTATGCATTCAATATGGGAGGGTCAGTCAATAATACGTACCTATCAAGGACAAATTGATCTACACAATGTATTAGTTTTTCTTTAATAACTGATGCAAAGAATTCGTAGTCTAATTGTCTTTGACATGCTATTTGTTGATTAACTTTTTTAAAAGAAATAATGCTTCCTTGAGTTGATTCAGAAAGAGTAAAAATCTGAACGTCCACGTATTATCTTCCAAACCGTTTGTTCACTAATTTCTTGGATAGTGTGATGACGAGCATTGTGCTATAAGAAAATCACACCTACACCTCGATATCCATCGTTGTTCCCTCGGATTCATGTCAAAATAATTTTACCTGCATATGGACATTTCCACGGTGTCGAAATCGTTTTGAAATTTTTTTACAAACTCCTCTCTTGAACAAGTTTATTTTAAAGAAAATGTGCAATTAGAAATGAGCAAATGGACAAAAACTAGAATTTGCCACTTTACAATCGTTTTTCTTAAGATGATCAGTAAATACTTGTGAAATTTGTTTATTTTATTTAATTTTGAATGAAAATAATGCGATTTTAATAACTTTTAATTTTAGGGTCACGGTGGACCTTTTGGTGGAAATGCCCATATGTTTGCGTTGCTAGTTTCTTTTGGCAGGTTAGCCATGCTTTATATGTTGGAGTCTAGTTTAAAATTGCGAACCCATACATTTAAGCCAGTTTTTTTATCTTCAGACCCTTTTTGCTGAGCTGCCACCTTGTCATGGTAAGGATGCTCCGTTGATGCAAAAATCCTGAAAGTGATGCCGGTGGTAGCCTAAATTATTGGTATGGTCTCCCATGCTAAACTGGAGTTAAGAGAAATTAAAATTACAATACGCCGGAAGTTTTCTGGGTAAATTCGACCCTTTGGTGAGCGGCCTATCTATCCTACCTATCCAAAAATGAATTATGTATTCAATAACTCAATGCTCGAGCAATTCCAAACACAATGAATATACATTTATTATGAAATTGACAAAAAGCTTATGCTCCAAATATTAAATTATTGATTTAACTTATGTTTAGGTTAGAATACTGCATATCAACTTTGATTTGAAAAGTGACATATTCATAATGCCTGAAAGTAAACTAAAAAAAAAAAAATTACCAAAATATGAAACGAAATAAATCACAAAGCTTCTAAAACTGTTCGCAGTGCATATTGGAGCACACGTTTCTTGTATGGGGACCCCTTCAATTTTTTTAACTTTATTTTATTTTTAGTATTTGTACATTCTGTGAAAATTTCAACTGTCTAGCTATTACGATTCATGAGATACAGCGCAGTCGGACGGACGGACATGGAAGCTTAGTAATAGGGTTCCGTACCCAAAAGGGTGCTAACAGAACCCTAAAAAGAAAACCTGATCAATGAAACCTGTTCACTGTGGAAACTTCAAGCGTGATACGCAATTTCGAGGTTATACAAATTTATATTTAATTTAAGCTGATATGAGCTAGTCCCACAGTAAACCCAAAATGATACAATACAATTATCAAACTGCTTCAATATGAAAAGACCCTTGTGTATGTTAAAAACAAAATTCGTATTTAAAATGGCAACAAGGCATTTAACAAGAATCCTTTGACTATAAATCAAATGAAAAGCATACTCGGCTCAAAGTATATTAATTTTTTTTCGTAGAACGGAAACAGAATTTCCTTGATATTGCCAACTTGTTTATTGACATAAGAAAAATATTCAATGGAAGTACAATAGTTCATTTATATAACTTTGTCATACCCATTGACAACAATACAGAAACAGAACACATATTGTAAATTTTTTTTATTTTTTTTTTTTTTTTCATTATTAACAGAAGGTTTTGATTCTGCATTGCTTTATTTAGTTTGAAAGATATGAATTATTATTATACAATATTTAACTGAAAAAACAGTTTTATGTTTGTTCTAAAGGGTGTATCTGTTATGCATTGGTTATATTAAAAAATATGGAGATAAGGAAATTATACATCCTTGAGTGGACTATAAATAGAAATTCAATTTCCTTGTAAATATCAATAACTCCAATATACTTCTTTGCTTATTGTAAGATTTTGTTTAATAAAAAAAAATAAATATAAGTAAAGGGTGATTTTTTTACTATGTTCTTTTTTAGTGTTGTATTTTTGGCAGCTGATGCGTGATTCGTGACATGTGTCAAAGTTAAATATGGTAAGTAAGCATTGCCATTTCATCATGGAAAGACTTACACCCGAACAACCCTTACACATTATTAAATTTTATTATTTTTAATTTCTGCAGCAGCCGCAAGCAATCAATATGATCTGGTGGAATTGGATTAGGCCGTATTTTTAAGGATAACGTTACCGTTATTGGCACCCGTTATCGTTCAATGATTTCGAACTTTTTTTGGAAGACAAAATTACTCGTGTCATTAGCGAGATTCAAGCCAATATGGTCGAAAAAGTGACTCAAAATTGGACTTGTGGTATGTACCATTTGAAACGTTATCATGGTCAACATTTAAGTGAAATAACCCTTTCACCCTCAAGAGCAAACTCATACGTAGTACGGTAGAAACTCTTAATCAGCCTCGACAACACTCTATCACACTCATCTGGATACCGGGTCACTCTGGTATCGAAGGAAATGAGATAGCGGACGAGTGTGCTAGGAAAGGCTCTGCCCTGCCCATGTCTCAAGTAGTCGCTGATGTTTACAGACCCTCATGCCTGGAAGTGAAAAATAGAGATCTAGCAGGCAGGAAGTGGGCAAATGAGTCTGCCTGCACTGTCGCAAGGACACTCTGGCCTTGTTATCAACCAATGAGAACCTCCGAGCTGCTTCACTTTAACAAGAAAAAGGTTCGGACGTTGACGGGAGTCATAACGGGGCACTGCACCATCGTGCTGATGGCCAACAGGATGCAAGTTCCATATAATTATCTGGCAGATTCAACCATAACTGAGAAGGAACAATACCTCAGTATCAAGTATCAACCTTAACTGAGTACGAAACAGATATCTGCATTAACCAAACCTCACTAAAAACTTGTAGTAAACGAAACCGAATCAAGTGGTTGATGCTCGCAGTGAATATTCAATATTCTGTTGAACCTTTTTATATTCTTTGATAGTACCAATATAATATACTCGTACATACATGTCTTATTATATGGGCAGGGCAAATCGGTCTGGGAGGATCAAATCAGAAATTTCTCTTAGTTAATTAATATAACACTTAACATTTAGTAAATGTCGTCCCAAGGAGCAGCTTCCTCCTCTCGATACACTCATGAGAGTAAAGTAAAAATCAGAGTTTAAAGTACAATTATTCTTAATCAGCATGATGCCATAGTGAAAACTGATCACATTAGTCCACATGGATAACATCGACACAACATTTGCAATGGGTCTCCATATTTTCATTGATTTTTATTTCAACAGTAGTTGTCACATAAGTCGGCGATTCCGATTCATTTGAAAGCATATCGCTTTCATACAAATTGATTAATTATTTATTAATCAAACAATATTCGAATCTTTATTATAAAAACAAATATGTAGTTGATGTTACTAAAATTGTTCGAATCAAAAAAAAATTATGCTTATTACAATTTCGGTTGAATATTTTTGTTTGAAAAATTTTTCTAGATTAAGATATCTGCCATATAATATATTTCATACTAGTGCTTAATTTAAAGAAAGAGTGATTTAATTTCAGTCTTAGTAATTTTATAAAACAAAATATACATACATGTAAATATCCTTTAAGGCGTGCGTGTAAGTCCTTTAACAATACCATATTAACATGTAATAAAGCCATGTCTAGTCTACTTTAATAATCATAAGTTGTGTTTTTTATTTTGTGCAATTCATTTTTGTGTTTATTATGTATTATTATTTTTCACATAATCATCTTCAATATTTTCGATTATAGTATCTTACTTTGATTACATGTGAATTATATTAAAATCAAATTAACAATAAATGAAGACTAAAGACGCATTAAATGTTCATAGATCAAAAAATGATCAAAATATTATAATAAAAAAGTGTAGCATCTTTTTTTTTGACATTAGATAAACACATTATTCTCAGCATACATTAAGTATATCTGAGTCTGAGTTAAATAAGGAAAAAAATATACATATCTATGAGTAGATAATGCAATATATGTATTTATACATTTACAGATGCAATGGTCATTTTGCTAAGACCATTCCAGTTCACAATTATGACATATTGAAGGTAACCAAAGACCTTTTTCTGTACAAACCTGCAAAAAGAAGAAAAAGAAAATTACATTAGTTTTATAGTTTTGGAAAAATTATATGAATAACTAAATGTAATAAAATTTAAATAAATAGCATAATAAATAAATCATAAAATAAAATATTTGTATAATTAAAATGCCTAATATGAAACAAGTCACTTAGTAAGATGAAAAATAATCCTAAAGAAAATTTACTATTGTAATTAGAGGCCAGGCAATAACTCATTAACCTTAATATCAATGTTGACTCCGACCATAAAGTTGGACTCCTATAAAGTTACAAGACAAAGTATGGTATGCAACTCAAATGGTCTCAACTGTACTTGTGATGAAATTGCATAAAAAACTGCATAGTTTTTATTGTCATAGAAACTCATTTATTGTAATTATTACAGAACAACGATATTAAGAAATGGAAATTTGTGTAAGAATATTTTTCCATGTTCTATTACTACCATTGCTTTAGATTCCTGCTTTTTTACGAAATGGGCGAATTGGATAAATGGCATAGGATGAGTTTTTATTCATGGATAAATAGAGAAAAACGAATGTCTCAATAAATGTAATAAAAACTAAATATTACACAAATAATGCAGAACATTAAGAAGTAATCTGAAAAATATAAACATACAATACGTATGTATACAATAATATATGATACATGTACCAAGCCATAAGCAATCAGAACTTTTCAATTTTTTTCCAAAGGCTAAACATCAATTTATGATAATTACTAAATCTAGAGAATAAAAAACTATACCCATCATTACAATGATTTATTAATTCATAAATTATCATCTATGTTTAATTTTATCTCATAACATTTATCGCAGTAATGATTTGAGAAATTAGTATTGAGCCTTTAAGGCAAAATATTCAGAAGACTTTTATTTCCTTCTTGTTGGGAAATCATGGGGCATAACAAATAAAGTTCAAGTTCTTGATAATGTGAAGTATTTCCTAACAAAGATTATAATAAAAATAATATTATCAATATCGTGACTCTAAATTTGTTGCTTTTATTTTGAACAGTACCACAAATAACGTAAAACAAACTAAACTCAAATCGAAATACAATAAATATGTAATATATATAAGACATAATTAAGGCAACTGTAAAGCCATACAAATATTAAATCACAAAACAAAATATTTTCTTTTTTACACTACATCACGTAGGGGAAAATGTTTAAAAAAAAAAACTCTGGAATTAAATGCCAGAAAAAAAGTTAATATCAGTTAATCAATGAACTATTTATTGAGCTGAGCAATCTCAATTCACCAAAAAAATCAATATAGTACTATTCCAATCAGTATACGTAAGTATGTAGTGTGATGTATTTTTTATACAATAAAATAACTTGGTTTGATTTTCGTGAAAAAGGTATTAAGGCATTGGTAAAACGGAATTCAAAAGTTTAATTTTATTTTCACATCATGTTTTCTCTTCATTATTTTCTGCTGAATCAGCACGTGCAACAAGTGAATTTGGGTTAAGCTCCTAGCTTTAACAACTGAACGACAAATGAACGACTGCAAAAAAATAAAATTCAATAAAAAATCGAATATATAAAAATAAGAGCATACAAAATAGATGGAGAGTTTTTCTGAGGTGAGTTATTATGTTTGTATTTTTATTCATTTTCATTGATTTTATTGACTTACAAAAAAATTTTCTTATCCCTTTTAAAAAGAAATGGCGAACGTTTATGGTAGCCTAGCTTAATGAAAATATAACGAAATTTAAATTGATTTAATAAATTATCCATTAAAAAGTTAAGGTTCCTATCCACTTTAAGTTTGAGAATAAAAAAAGTTCAATTTATTCTTCAAACACCAACCCAACTCGCTCCAAAATCGGCCTACCTACCAACTTAACCAGAAGGGCATGTGGAATTTTTATTCGTCTGCGTATCAGACACATTCAATTTTTGTACCAACACCTCCTCAAAGGATCTATTCACCACATATATATATGGAGAGCTTAAGCCCCATCACAACTTCTAAATATTCCCTCACCCTTAAACATTTCCAACATATGTATATACATAAATATTGTTTAAAATACAACTTTATAAGTTAGTTACTGATCGATAAATCATTTAAATAATTATTATTATCTCGCGAGTCGAAGGCCCCAGTTTTAATTAGTATTAAGTTTAGTATTGTAACTAATTATGATAAATAAATAATAAAAAAAATCAATTCATTTGTAGTATTTTCTAAGCCACTATGATGGTTTTATTATGACAAGACTCTAGATATCTTGCCAATCAGATAGAACCAACAGAAATTGTATATTCTTAATGAATTCTTAACTAACAGATATCTTGTTAACCATTACCAACCAGACCAACAGAAATTCTATACTTATGTTCAAAGAAAATCAAAGAATTCTTAACTCTCGGACGAACTGTAATTGTTTGTTTTTTACAATAAGTCCCACTTAAGGCCGCAGTCACAAGTTAATTAGCTCTAGCCCTTTCCCAATTTAATCTGCTTACAATAAGAACATTAATAGATAATCACAATATTCTAGTTCTCTGATGATAAACTTATTTTACTCCTATCACTAAATACTTAGTAAGTATATTCTACCAAATTTCTGTTAACCAAACAATTTATAGGTTTTTGTTTTGCTTTCTTTTGATCTAAATACTTGGTCTTTGTTGTATCTACATATAAAAGCAACAAAATTAGAACACAAAGTTGTAGGTTTGTGTTTATTTGAAAAACAGTTTCGAATTTTATGGTTTCAAGTTTCATCGTTATTAATTTTATTTATTGTTTATTTTGCTATTGTATTTTTGTCTGAGGTTTGTGTTTTTATATTTTTTACATTTTTTTTTTTTTTGTGCGCTTGACTCGCATTTTAATTGATTGGATAGTTTCATTCTTTATAATTTCACTTTTTTTTTGTGTTACAATACAGAAAGAGAAATGGAATTTCACCAAAGATTTTGTTGTATTGTAGTATTTAGTATTTATTGAATATGGACTCGATGATTGTTAAAGAGTGTCTAAAAAGTAGTGATATTTTGTTTCAAAAGATATCACTGAGTTTAGGGGTTTTTGAGTTTTCAAATGAAAGTATGTATGTTAGTTATTATAAGAAATAAACTTACAATTATTAAATTGGTTTTGATATGCTTTTTGTTTAAATTTTTTCACTATATCTTTTCATTTATATTAAGGCAATAATTAAAATTTCTTTAACTTCCGCAATTTTTACAATATATATATTTTTTTTTTTTTGGTGCATTAAACATTTTTCTTTTTTCTTTTTATTACTTTATATGATTATGTGTGATTTATATGAGGTCCATCTACCATATATGCATGTATGTAATATATATATAAGTTGAATGTACGACGCACACACTACACACACTCACGCACGGCGTATGTACTCTCGAATCTCAGTACACAACGACGACAACAACAAAACCCACACAACAAAAGGTAAGTAACATCTGAAAAAGGCGTGGGAGATCAGATCACAACTCGTCTTTAGAGACTTGAAATTGAATTCCTTCTTATGAAGATTAAAAACACAATCAATGTGAATTTTGAATTTTAGCAAATATGATTAAGAATACACAACACTTTAAGAAACTCGAAATGAAGACAAGGAGACACCACGAGATAAGGAGATTCCTTTTTTCTTTATAAAATAATATATATAATGAAATAAAGACACATCAGTATTACACATACAATATTATTAGTTGCATGCAACAACATATGCATGAATACTCATATATCTATGTACATAAGTATATGTAACTGCTGGTTTTTCTTTTTTTCTCAGATACACATAAAAACCAAAGTCACATTCATATCTGTTTATTCATTTTATGCAATCGACTTCACGGCAAGGCAAAGGCGAAGTTGACTTTCACGCGATTTTATGCATTTTACCAAAAATAAAGATCTAAAAAATCAACAAACGAACACGCGCGCTTTACATTATGAACCGATCGATCTTGAATGAAGAATGCATACGGCGGGGTACAAGAAAATCATACAACCGGCGTTGTGCATGGTTGACAACAAACTGAAGCCACATTGAAAACCGCAAATTTAAGCTTAAATAGAAACAGTAAACAAGCTTAAGAAAACTGTGGTAAAATGGCAACTGAGAGAGAGAGAGAGAGAGAGAGCAAGCAAACGGGTCGAGGGTCTCTTCTCTTGGCAAAGCGAAAGTTAAAGCGCAGTCTAATAAGCCCATACACACATGTCTAGAATATCTACTAACTGAACTAAAATTGTATCTTTAGAATGTGAAGAGAAAGAAAGAAAGTATCTCTCTATCTCTTTGTTAGAAAGAAAGCGTTTTACTTTTTCTATTTATATTCATATAATAAGTGAGAGAAAAACACAATCGAGGGAGAGAGCGAGCGAGCGAAACTTTACTCAGATATGAGAGAGGAGTTCACAATAAATTAATTGAGTAAAAGTTTGCATTAGTTTCTCTTTATAAAGTCTATCTAAATCATAGATTTTAACGGGTAAAAATGATCAAACAATCAACAAACATCATCATTACAATTAACTATCATCATTATCATTGCAACTAACTATCATCATCATTAGTATTAATTAATATTAACAATTTTATTCTGAAAGCTTATGTGACGCATGTTACACTTTCAGACTCTTGTCCTCTTCATGAAAGGTAAAAAATCAACCAAGTAAAAAGTCAATTCATAATAAATCTTCGGTGTAACTAAGTCTTAGTTTAGACTTAATTCATCAACATACTCTCCCTTCAAGAGTGAATGCATTCATTCCTTTTATGCACAATAGAATGATTTGTCTTAACTCTTAAAATAAGCCGCAGAGTTTCGCGTTTTCTAATTGGCAACTTGGATTGTTAATGCTAATGCAAAGCACTGCACAGAATTGTTAATATTTACCCATTAAATAAATTTGAAAATTGTAAATCAATAAATAAAAGGAACTGAAATCAATAAAAATCTCTTGTAATGCAATGGGCGTAGAAGTATCTCCCCTCAAATACGCTGTTTCTTACTTTTATCCAACATGACAATTAATTTCATACGATAAATAAAAAACTACTGATAAAAAATTGATAATCTTACTGAAATTCTGTCTGGCTTATGATTTTTCAATTTCATACTTTCCTCCATCTGTAATTCTTTTTCTCCGCCTATATATCTGTCTGTCAGTCTATCTGTCTCATTTACATGCTTCAGAAGATTTTCCAAATTACTATAAAGGCCATGTCACATAACAGATAATTTAAATAACCACAAAGGTGTGAAATCATGTCACACCATGGTGCATCATTTACATTTAAAAGAAAACCTAATAAAATGTTTGAACATTATTAATAACTACTAGTAATATACCATAAAACGAATGAAGAACTGAAAATATTTTTAGAATTAATTATTCAGATTTAAAGAAAGAGTTTTCCATATTTACAAAAAAGTGGCATGTATTATAATAGCCAAAGGTAAATGATATAGACATGTCGATATACATCCATGGGGTTTTTATTTAACAAAAATTTTGTATAGGTAGAATTGAATAAATAAACCAGTAGGTATATAAATACGTACACATGTATTTACTCGTAAGTTGGACACATGTTTTTAAGCTTTCATTTTTCTCTAACCCACTTTAAAAGACCTTCAATATAACCTTATCGTAGAATATGTACTATGTATGTACATTTTTGCACAACCCTTAATTTGAATGATAAACAACAGCAAAGCAAAAAGTTTCACGTATTTTACACTCGAACGAAAGTGAAACACAAAATAACAAAAACAAAAAATATCTAAAGAAGCCATAGAATTATATGTATGGTAAATCGTGCTTAATTAAAAATCGAATATTTCTTTCGAATAGAACCTGCCTGCCCTAACAATGCTAAAAACAAAACTGTTGTGTTGTTTCATGTGACTTCGATACTGATGACGCATTTATATAGTATTTTGTATTGTATTATTTACTCATCACAACCCAAACAAAGATAAATACAGACATATGTATAAGTAACTATCATCCCCTTTAAGATGTGTATCTGTGAATAGCAAACAACACAAAACAAACTTATCCGATTCTTAAAAAAAAAAAAACAAATATTAAATAATAATTATTATATTTAGTAAAATCGAATATCTTATTAGATCAACATAACCATTATAATATACCATAAATAACTTTTTAGTCAAGTGTAAATACTATATATAATTTGTATACATAACACAACGGATTACTTGTTGTTGATGTTTTAAACCTTAGATGTATTAGATGGAAGTGATCATTAGACAACAAATTCAGCTCCATTCGGGGCGTAACCTGATCACCATGATAATGATGGATACCAACTTGAAGTTTGATTCATATACATTCCCTAATTTGCAATGGTTTAAAGCGAGGCTGTCCAACCTGCAGCCCGTGGGCCTCATACGGCCCAAATGAAGTCTGAATGCAGCCAATGAGGCCTAGACGCGGCCGTAGTGACAACAGGGACGCAACAGAAATTAGTTTGGCCCGCTGCCACTGAAGCAGCACACTGTTGACCCAACTCACTGCGGATTCTTCTAAATGTTGGACAGCCCTGCTTTAAAGGCAGCCCTCATGGTTCCCTGGGCCGCATTGGATACATATGTGATGAGTGGGGCCGGAAGAGCATAAAAAAAATAGGGTTTCCTCCTAGTGTACTTGAGTGGCGAGCAAAAACAATGGGCTAAATAAAATATCTGTTAGCCACTTCGGCCGCCTGGGCCGCATTCGGACTTCATATAGCCAGCATACTACCCGCGATCCGATGATTGGAAAGCCCTGCTTTAAAGAATAGAATAAGTAGCCTGTATTTGGAAACGAAATAATGCTAGCAGTAGGAACTCAGTTTAGACACATCTATCCAGGTTTATCTATATTTTTGTTCCTTTAACAAAAGCATATTCACCTTGTTGTGATAAGGGGATTCAGTACCATTAGTACTCAAGTGTATCAGAGAGCTATGGTAAGGACTTTCTTGCAACCCAAAGCTGGCTTGACAATGTGGAGTAAGGCTTCTGGATGAGCGTGCCTATACTACACACTCAGTTATTATGTATGGTAAAAGAGTTCGTTATCAGATCATCATTAGATAAAAAAAAACTATGTTATCTTCTATATATATAAAATTGGAAGTATGTAGGGCATCTCTAGCATAGTCTTGAGCGTGTTTCATTAAAGTTTGGTGCGAATCGGACTTGCTATTGTCGAGAAATTGGTGGCTAATAGTTTGCATACAAATCTTCGAGGCATATTTTAAAATCAATCAAGCTAACTTTGTCAAATATAGCAGGAAATTATGTCAATATTAATATTTGATTCGTTTGATTTTTCAAAATTATTTCAATTAATGCGCAATGTACACAATTTAAAAAAAAAAATAGAATGACGCACTTACATCTCGTCGGGAGTGTAGCAAAGCACGCCGGGAACGCTAGATATTTATAAATTTCATCTCTCTTGGTATATATTTTTTTTTTTAATTTAGTCTATAAGGCCTATGAAACATTGAAAAATGTATACTAATAATATTAAAGGATACACTGAAATATTCTTTATCATTATAATTTTATTGAAAGAAAGTGACAGTTTATTTTTAGATATACATACATACTTATGCATATAGCTAAGATCATAAAACTATTGTAGCTTAATGAGTCACTCAGTATATACGTGTATCTACAATATATTGTACTTTTGTATCTTCAAGTTAATTCAAAGAAATCATTTTCATCGCTAGTGTAAATGCACTTGAAAACAATTAAAACTAAATTTAAAGTAAAATGAAAAGATTTAATTAAGCGCGGCGGAAGTTTAAAATAATGAAAATGAAGAAAGGCAAAAACGAAAAAAAAAAAGAGAAAAGACAACAAAATATGTAATACATAGATAAACAAAAGATTAAAACTACAATAGTAAGATAAGACAACTTTTAGAAATGAAAATAATAATCATTTGATATGATTTTTACAATGAAACAATTGTACAATAGAAATTCAGTTTGTTGTTTTTTGAAAATAGATTGAGTAAACAAATAAAGGTTATGATTTTTGCAAAATCCCAAAAGATCATCATCAATCATTAACAACAAGGTGGAGGAGGTTATGAAAGTAAATTTAGATATTTCTTAATAAAACAAAATAAGAATTTTCCATTTACTGTGTAAACTCCATACAACGTTACTCGATTTAATGAAAAACTCCCTAAAACGTTGGTTTAACTTGTTATCCATACAATGTTCTTCTTCTCTCTATAACTCCCTAAAATGCCCAGTCCCTTAAGAATCGCTATATAGAGTTTACACAATATTTTTTTATTTAGTTATTTAGTAGAACTGAACCTAGTGATTTTTTATATGAGCAATAGCGGACTTCAGCTCGGGGAGAGTGTTAAGTTAAAAAGGATAGGAGGAAGAATTAGAAAAATGCAGGACTAAACTAATATTCGACTCGAAGAATCATTGTTCAATTCTATGACAGTGTCATGTAGATATTATAATAAATTCTTTGATCGAAATAAATTTTTCTAATTAAAATATGTGGATGTTTTCTAGGCAAGAACTCAATTTTATAGAGTCTTCTCGTTTGTATACATTTAATGGTGATCTCCAAAGTTTCCTTCATCTGTTACAAACTTCACGAGAAACTAAATATGTTAAAATACTGGTAAAATCACAAGACTGTATTCCAAACTGAACTATAATTACATATTTTTTTATATTTTATGCTCATTTGAGTTTCCAACGTAATGAGAAATGTTGCGCTTTTTTTTTCAACAGCAAAAGGTTGTCAAACTTTATTAAAAATGATGCACTTAACAGCAACATTTTAATTGCAACAAAAACAATAAGGGATAATTTATCATCATCATCATCACCACCTCCACCAACACACAACATAGTATATATAATGAATGCAATAATCACAGATATATTTTATCATAAAAAAAAGATACAAGGCGAGGGTGGGCCAACAAGTTAATGATATATGTACATATGTATTTCACTGATTTGTTTAATTGCATTATGAAATTTTTCTTAACGTAGTCATCTTTCAAATTGATATAATTAGACCAAAGAGTCTAAGTTGACCATCGAAATCAGGGGTCAGTCAGATCATTAATAATCGAGAGGGACAAGTAGCAAACATGAAATATACAAGGTGGCGCAAAAGAAGTCATCCGATGTTGTTTGGCTCTTATTTTTTTTCTAAATGAAAAACTTCGATTCTGATTTGATTTTTGATTATGTTTATTTAGACCTTTAGAATTAATTGTGTTAAGTCGAGAAGATGATATCGGACAAATGGGCGCCGCCACAATTGATTGCCATACGGGCTCGTTTTATGGCATTTTCCATCACTTCGGCGAGCGTTTCGGGCGATAAATTCTCGCATTCGTGTCCTTGAGGGCTTCCAAGGTCTCAGGCTTGTTGATGTAAACACGGGACTTCAAAAAAACATAAAAAGAAGTCCGGGACCGTTAAATCAGGCGATCTGGCGGGCCAGTGCAAATCGACGAATTGTTACGCAAAAAAATAGACACAATTATTCCGCGTTCTTGGGGAGTGTATCGCTCCATGGCTTATTCACTTGTATTCTGTATCTGTCTAGTCCACAAATGTCAAAACAGATTTGACATTGGCGGCCATTTGCAAAAATGAGAGCATCTTCCAATAGGGTGATGTCTTTTGTGCCACCTTGTATAAGTATATTCAGCTACTCTAAGAATTACAAGCATTCTGCTTGATTTTACCGAATGGTTGTTATTAAAAACAGGTAGCGGTCTGGATTTTGTTAGTGGGTTAAAAAGCTTATCATTCTTTAACCAAAAAGGTACACTGTAAGCGCTATCTGTTGGATTATTTAAGGACTTATGTCACCACCTTCGAAACACATATTAAAGTTATAAGCATATACCATAGTGTGCATTGAATTGTCGTTGCTACTATGCATCATGGATAAATGACAATTATTTTATATGACATTTGCAACAAAATTGCATATTGTATTGCTGGTACTTTAGTTGTTTTTATGCTTAATGACACTTGTTAATTACTTGTCAGAATTCATTTGATTTCATATCCCAGTATATACAGATAGTGAAATTCAAACCGATTTAAAAATTGTTAATTATTTGGATTTTTATTACAATTCAATTGAGATTAATATAAAAATAATAAAGTTTGGAATTTCAATCTCGTAAAAAATACTTTTAACATCAATATACCATACTTATGTATAAGAAAGAAAAACCAATGAGAAAATTGTTATAAATTTAATTAACTTTTGGAAGAAAGAAAATACAATAAGTAAGTAGATTTGTTGAGAATAAAAATGCAATGCAATCGAGTGCATTTGCTCTCATAATAAACTAAATCAAACGGTATATGGTACCGCCGTTAGTTCATTTTTCTCAACATAAACAACAGTAAGAAAATAATCAAGACATACATATGTACACGTTATCTATCTAACATGCACGCACATACTTATTTACAAACAATTGGTTGGTTGATCTTGTTGAAAACAGAGAGAAAAATGAAAGACCTATCATAGAGTGTAGAGATCAGTGACTCTTAAACTGTTGTGTAGACAGTAATTTTAATTTACATATCCTCAACCATTGAACATACATATGTAAGTATGTACATACAATATTACCAATATTCATAATCAGAAAGCCTGCACTTCTTGGAGAGATTAACCCATTTTTCTCGGGAACCCAAATGTAAACATTTGCTAGAGTGTTATAACAATATTAGAAAGAGGAATTAAGTGATTGTTATGCTAGCAACGTCTTATAAAATCTTTCTAAAGGATAGTCAGTATAGTCACGGCCGATTGTGTCTGTGATCAATTTGAAAGTGAAAGCATCCAATCTAGCAAGTAGATAGTACACAAATATGAAAGTAGATCCCGACTTGATCTTCGTTTCGTAAAAGTGTAAAGAGGAAAGTAACCTTGCTGAGCTACAATTCCCCACAGACATATCCGTAGGGACATTAGGACATACGAGGGAGAGATATAGCCTTTTAATTATGCGACACTCTTGACAGTCGGGTCGTGATGAATTAAATCGGAGATTGGTTGAAAATGCTTTAGAGTCACATCAGAACAATGTTGTCCTAGGAGGCCGTCCTCCACCTGTTGATGATAGTGAAATGAGACTTCCTGGTAGCAATCGGACCACCTTATTTCAGTCGGAGTGGGGTTGGTCTCTTATCCTCCAGTGCTATAGGGAACGTATAGGTCTCTCAGATAATGATCGCTGTCCGCAGTGTGGTGGTTCTCATTACAAAACTGTTCACATTTTAAACTGTTCTAATAAACCGACCCAACTGACTCCTGTTCATTTATGGCTTCAACTGATAGCGGCGTCTTCATTTTTACGGCTTGTCACTTGATATTGACTGAAACTTTTTATATTATTTGGTCTTAATAAACATTTTGTCATATAAGTAATTGAATTAATCAGCATAAGAACTAGATTCGTTATCCCCGGCCTGATTCAATATTAATGTTTTAATAAGGATGGAAAATACTGCCTGACTTACCTAAGTTTGAGAACCGCTGGTGTAAATCATAATACATACATACATAATAAAAAAAATACTTGAGATAGAGCAATCTCATATTTATAAACTTATACATGAAATGCTGCAAAAATAAGGCATGTTTTGCAAACAGTTATGTTATGAGTTCGTTAGTTAGTTAGAGCAATGGCAAAAAAACAGTAGACCCGCGGTAATGTGAACACTTCTCTACTCGGTAATGAAAAGAAAAGAAATAAGTTATTGAGTTTACCATATATCAAACCAAACGTATATAATATATATAACGTTTTTCAGGGGTTGTTGTTGTAGAATGTGATCCGAATCAATATGAATGTGTAAAACCAAAACAAAAAAAAAAAAAAAATCAGCTGTATATGATTGGAAAAATCCAGTATGAATTGAGTATTAGTGTCATTATGGGAAAACTGGAGCATTGGCCTTAATGGCTTCACTGTAACTGAAGAGTTAAAGAGACAATAAGCATTTCCTCTTCACTTCCTGATAGACAGACTCGTTTTTTCGGGAAACTTTTCTTTAAAGAACTAAACTGAACTTGTCACTAAAATTTATCAATTCAATAAAGTAAATAATTAAGTCAAAATGTATCATCATCATCATGAGCATTATTTGCTAATGTGAATTACAGTTTGTGTGGTTTCATTTAGTGTTCTCATTATCGTGAGTGTACTGTAGTAGCCACAGTAATAATAAAAATAATAAGCTAGCTAAGTTAACATGTGTGCAATGCAATACAAAAGAAGACGATAAAAATATAATTACATAAAACACTTGATGCCTGAGAAACAGCAGAAGCTTTAGGTAGCAACAAAAACACACGCACACACACACACACACACATACAATCAGAGTTACAACAACAATAGCCATTGGAGATAAAAGAACAATAGGTAAAATCAAACAATGTGAGAGCTTCAAAGAAGCCTCTAAGAGAAAAGAGCATGCACGGGTACAGTTGAAAACAGAAATGCATATGTCACAATCTGCAACAACAACAACAACAACGACAACAAAGAGTGTTGAAAGCTTTAATGCGCGTCACTTCTTTTCTTTTGACAACTACATACATACATACATACAAACATACATATGTACATAGTTTTGATGGACTGCCTCCATTCCCTTCCCTTTCCGACATCATTACGTTATCTTTATCAAACACAACTGTCTTTTTCTCTCTCCCCAATCATAAAGAGTTTAACAAAACAGTTTATTATTACATTTTTATAAAAACGACAAGCAAGTTCGCAACAACAACACAACTGCGATAGATTAATAAAACAAAAACAAGCAATAAACAGCAACTAAACTAATAACGGTCTAATGAATATGTAGAAGTATATATATTATATATATATACATACATATGTATATACGTTCGTATGAATGTGTCCATATATATATAGAATGTATAGGGAATGCCGAAAAGTAAATACATATTTGGGTTTCTATTATATATGTACTATGTACTTATATAGAATTGAAACCTTTTAAATTGTCTTCTTCTTGAACAAATCAAAATTTCTGTTCATTTTTGTATTGAGCTAGGCTACTTCTTCTTTCATTAGAAAATTAAGATCTCAAATTCGTGTGTGATTTGGTCATAAGCGCATCATTTTAATTTGCTTGTCTTCGAAATAGTAGGTACTCTCATCATCATCTGATAATGGCAACTGGAAATAATGACTTTGTTAAGTTAAATGTCGGTGGAAGGGTTTTCCAAACCACAATTCGTAACTTAACAAACTTAAAAGGCAACATGCTGGAAGGCATATTTAGTGGACGTTTACCAAAGACAGTTGATGAAAATGGTGAGAATCTCGACAGGAGTATAAAAGTCTTCTGATAATTCTTCATTTGATTTGATTTTTTAGGTTGTGTTTTGATTGACCGGAGCAGCAAACATTTTGGAGAGGTATTAAATTTTTTACGGGATAAAACTGTGCCATTGCCACATGAAAGCAAGGAACTTGCTGAATTACGTGCCGAAGCAGGCTACTATGAGATAACAGAACTTGCTGAATGGTGTGATCAAGCAATAATTGCACAAATGAATTTGAATAGAGAAATAAGACCTGGTAATCTTGGAACCAATCCTTTTTCAGTAATACTACACCCATTGCATGAGAATGTTATTCAAAATTTAGAAAAGCCGGCTATTATACTGGAAGTACTGAAATCACCAGAGCACTTCCCAGCTATTCATATTCAACTTTTTGAAAAATTTGCCTTTGAATTCAATGAAGACATTTATTTTATAAGATATTATCACGATCATAACTTTTGTAGATGGAGGTTTATTAGCTATGGTCAACAAATAGAACAGTTAACTTATGAATATAACAATGCGTCGGAAGCTAACATAACCCATGCAATAATAAAATTATTTAGAACCTTAATTGTAAGGCCAGATACAGATATGTGATTTTTTGAAGTTGTAAAAATTAAAAAACATACAAATAAAAATAAAATACATTTGAAATTCAATTATTAATTTGTTGTTAATTCTCTCAGCTAATTTAGTGAATGTTTAATAAAACGGATCTTAAATAATACATATAATAGTAATAATAATACAGAAAAACCAAATTATTGTATGAGAAAGTGGTCTGTCTAATTACTAATTTTTGAGTTATGAGTTTTCAGATATTGTCATATTAAAAATGGTTAGTAAGAATTACTAAATTTGTGTATTTTCTATAGAAGAGTCACAAAGAAAAGTGTGATAAGAAACGTTGAGTCGGGGTGACTGTGGCGAGAAAATTATTATTTGAATTGATGAACAAAAATCAAATAAAGTGGCAATTGACTCGAGTTGCTGCCTAATTATCAACAAAATTGAACCACTAACGCTTGAATCGAGCACAAGCAAAGCTGAAAACAGAATTTGCAAGGGTTCCCCCATCAACACCAGTATAAGCACCAAAACAAAGAATTTTACCAACGCTTGACAATGACATCGACTCCGCATTAAGGTGACTTTTTGTCGTTCGATTGTAGTCACATAATACAACAACTGACAACTGAGTCCTGCTCAAAGGACAGTCATCACAATATGTGTAACCTAATGTTGGCTGTCGTCTGTAATACACCACAATTGGACCAACCTAACCAACCATAAGTGTCATTGAGTGCTAACTGACTTCGAACTGAAATAGTCATATGCTCAGTGTGTGCTTTCTATGCACACCAGTAGTCGAAACCCACTTGACCATATCTCACATCTGTGACTGAACTGATTTTTTTTTGAATTTATTTTACTGTTTGGGGAAATTCTCCATTTGTTCTTTATGTTTATGTTTTTGTTCTAAAGTTTGCCAAGAGATTTTGTGAAGATGACTAACTTTAAGGAAAGCATTGGGTTGGTTGGTTTGATAAATGAAACCATGCAAATGTTTCATCATATTCCCAAGTCTTAATGAATTATTTTATAACTTGTGATTCGATTTGTGGAAGTTTAACTGTAAATCAATATGCAAGCAAGTGCAATTATAGCAACAATTATGAGAAGAAAAGCTTTTGAACTTTTGCAAAATACTTCACGCAATAAAAATAGTTGTTTTTTTTCCTATATACGAGTGAAAGTGAAAATTGCAAAATTGGACAAATCTCTGGTTGGTGGTACAGCAGCAACAATAGCGACTAGCGATAGCAGCAGCCATGGAGCTATTGAAACAAAAACAATGACAGCCAATTTTTTTATTAGCCAACTGTTGTGAAGTTGTTACAAAATACATATACAATAACAACTGCAAAGAAAATAAACAAACACAAAAGAGTTTAAAAATACATGAATTTGCCAAAGAAATTGTTAGTTGTTCGCGTTGTTGTTATTGTCAGTGTGTTGGATTGACTCAAGTCAAGTCACAGATACATATGTATGTACAAGTAAACAACATTTTGGGCGCAACTGTTGTTCAAGTTCAACTACTCCTCAAACTCTGTTCGGCTCAGTTAAAAGTTGCTGTCATGGAAACATGCCAGAGCCACCATCCACCATCAACAAAAAACCAACCACAACATCACAAGTTGATGGCCATTGAACTAAGTAGCAGCATGCAATAGATTGATTTGTGGTAAATTGTTTTCAGATTTGCTATTTTCTCATATGTCATACTCTCTGTTATTTAATCGTTGCCATGAGCTACAAGCTGGCCATTTACTAACCTACCATCAATAATACCATTGAAGGATTATTTAAACTGGAAGAGAAATAAACGAAAATACGTATCTCTAATTAATATCCAAGGAAAGCAAGCAATTGAAGTGGAGTTGTCAGCAAACTAAACCTGTGTTTCTGTGTGTGCTAAATACCAGAGCACCAGCATCTTAATTAACAACAACATCATCTACAACAATCAAACAAGAATAAGACAAGCGTAATAGTATTTGCTAAGATGCATTTGTCCTAATTTTCCCCAACACTTGCAGCAGCATCAGCAGCAGCATGACACTTGACCAAACCACAAAAAAAGAACAACACACAAAACTCACTCAGAATTATACAATCTATAAAGACAGAGCCAAACAGGCATTCAAGTTAGTCAAGAAGCAAAGTAAAGCTGGATGGATGATAATGTTCACCACTACTATAATTGAGGACACCTGCATGTGCTACATTCAAATTGAAAATCCAGTTAGGTGATGTGTTGTGATGAGCGCAGGAAAATACGGAATATACAACAAACTACATAGCAGGAAACTTGTTCCAGATATTGTACAAATACATACATACATACATATGTATAACAAAGAACTGCAAACCAAATTAATGTTACACAAACAAGTATAAACATATACATACATACATACGTTTGTATTGTAAATATCAAATCAAATGATTCCTAAATAAACTAATTTATTTCCTTAAATCAAAATGAAATATTTAATAAATTGATATATCATAAATAAATTTCATTAAATGAAAGATGAAAACAAAAGACAAAAGATACAATACAACAAACAACATTTTACATTAATCTACATGTATGTACATACTATAATATATGAAGAGGAGTATACCATACACTTAAAAAATAATATTAAAGTACTCGTATTACATATGTATTTGCCATTTATCATAGATACATGTATGTATACACAGAGATAGATAATGAATGCTCCATAACCGTAAATATGGAGCGCGAGAATTTCATTTTTTCATCTTGTTTGTGTTGAAATACTCATCATTATTCGAAGACGAAGAAATAAAGTAAGTACATAAACATATGAGAGGTAGTTACAGATTTAACCGACCTAACAATGAATATACAAACAAAATTTGAAAAAAAACATATTTACTTCTCTACATAGTCTTCTTTTTTAACTCGATACACTTTTTTCACCCAGTGTTCAATAACTTCGATACCCTGTTTATATTGAGACTCTACCTATTCGTTGTTGGAAATCTATTACCAACGAGCCATTTCTTTAAGTTTGGATATGAGAGGGGGCTAAATCTGGATGAATAGTATGCATGCTTAAGGAATCAATTCGAACTTTAACTCGTTGATGTTAGCCATTATGATAAGGATGCATTGTTTCTTTTTCGCCATTTATTTATTTTTCTTGATTTAATTGAACAAACGCTGCAATAAGTTTTCTAATACTCACTCCGTTAACTATTTTTCAATCCAAATAATTGCTACCATGACCTTGCCTGCAGATGAAACTGTATTTGCTTTCTTTGGAGCCAATTCTCCACTTTTAGTCCATTGTTTTGTTCCTTTATCTCAAGTGTAAAGTTATGGATCCATGGTTATGAATTGACTCTAAAATTCGACTTTATTGGTGTGAAACTTCGCCAAACACTTGAATGTGTTTCATCCATTGTGGATAATCGCAGCATCGATCTTGCGCACAGCTTTCTCATGTCAAAATTTTCAGAAAACAGCGATATACGGGTATGAAGACGTCTTTGATGTCGGACGTTTTCAATTTCGTCCAAAAAAAACCCAGTGTGCTAGACAATGCGACGATTTACATTGAACAACTGATTGAAAAGTGTATGCAATTTTGTGTGATTGCCAGCATTGTTTCGTGTTTCTTATTTCGTTTATTTTACTTGAATTTAAAAGACTTTTTTGTAAAATGCTAAATTATACTTAAAACAACAAAAATGTTATATTCTTTAAATGCATAATATATAAGCTACAGAGTTTGGTACTTTTTTTCCTTTAATAACTTCAGATAAGGGAGAATTTAACCAAATCGTCTGTTAAAATCTAGCCGATCTCAAAAACGTCAAAAGCGGTTTCTAACACACCCAAAAATGGGTTTGGGCTGGAATTGAGACGAAAGCGGTTTCAGTACTTTTTGAAATGCCTACCATATCTTCTAGCTCTCGTTTTTTTAGTGGACGGTCACATAATACAATTTTGTGAATTTTCGTCACTCTTTATGGCATGGTCACCTCATTTGGTCGACCACTGCGATATTCGTCTTGACAGCTTGGAAATGAAACTATATACATATGTACATACACATTGTATAACTAGCAGTGCCCCCGACTTCGAATGTGTGGTATTCGAAATATGTTTGTAATAGCGAGTATTTTGTTATCTTTTTCCCTAATTATCAGATCTGTAATGTTGCACCGCAGCTAAAGAGGAAAACATTCGAAAATCAGCCAAAAAGTTAAAAATATGAATATCTTTTGATTCAGCAGGTCGATTTTGATAAAATAAACGCTAAATGTTACACGAAGCTTGCAACAATACACCAGTCAATTATGTTAAGCCGTTTCTGAGATTAGCGTGTACAAACAAGAGAAGGCTTACGATTTTATATATACATATATAGACATAATGATATCAACTTTATTCAATTGATAGATATGAATTAACTACCATCAAATAAAATCAAATTATTGTAACTAACTTATTACATAATGCATGCACTAAGCAAGCATCACTTAAAGTGACAATAATTCTATTTACGTGTTGCACAAAGTGTTTGCCATTAAGTTAAACTTAATATTGTTATAAGTATCTGATCCGAGCTACTTAAGCGACATCCATTGCCTTGATTACACACATCGCACCAAACCATGGCACTCAACTGGGCAGATAGTTCACTCTGCTCTTCTGTATATATGTATGTACATACTATAATAAAGGAAACAAAAAACTAGGATAGATAAAAGCAAATGACATGTAAATGATTTAAAAAAAAAAAAAAAATTTTTAAAAACGAGCTCAAGCAAGTCAACAAAGATGAGTTGGCGATACCAACTCGTGTGCGCCGTTGCTAAGCTGTGTTCATGTCCATTCTATATACACAAGAGGCTAGAGTGAACAAAGTTATTATCAGTTTACCATGATGTTTGTAACACCTCGAGAAGAGAATATCCAATTAACTTTATATAGCGAATGAATCCTTGTTAATAACAAAATCACCAGGTAAATGAAATGCTTCCTTAAATCAATAAATTATAATAGAACCAGTAGTTGTTAAACTGCGACACAATTTATAGAAAATATCTTATAGAATTTAATTGCAAGGAGAGTGACATATCAATATGGGTTCGACATGACGGATCTATGAGATTGTTGACCCAGAAATTGAGTATTAAGAGCGGCGTACAGTGTTTTGGATTGTGATGGGAGAGACACAATTCAGACCAATAAGGGTCCGCTGACTACAAACCTCAATATCACTAAACTAAGTGATTATTGTCCCAGAAATTGCGTTAAATGCCTAGCGTTGGGATTAGGATATTGATTAATGACAACAAGGACTACAAAGATTGAAGACTCACTGAATTATAGTATTGTCCTTATGTTGTAATTAGTTACAAATGAAGTGTATTTAAAAATTCGATAAAAAGTAATGTAATAAGTACATATTTTCTGTTCATTTTTCATACTCACAAACTTTTATAATAAATACACGTACATGCAACACATGACAGGCATGACATTAAAGCCAATACAATAAAAACTAGAAGGGTATGTTTGTGTATATGTACTATATTGCTTCTGTATTGGAGATAGTCATGACAGCAAGGACTACTGAGACACACCTTTGTTGTGTAACAACTGCATCGATGTTATTGTTTGCATTTGTATAGTAAAGATACAAACTAAATAACAATGACTTCTCACTCAGTCAATGCACAGGATACTGTCAACTATGTATGAAGGGATCGAACCAAAAGTGTTTAATAATTTTTGACTCTCATGAAATTTAATTAGCATCTTTGATGAAACCCATAAGGTTCAAGAAGCTGCGGAAGCCCAACTTAAGTAACTTAAATATTAACTTGCTTTTGACTATAATCACCAAGGATTGTATATAGAGAGAAATCAATGCCCAAATATGATTTTATAATCCGACAATCTTTCGAGCTTTTAAAAATTCCATATGGATTGATTGTGATTATAGTAGATTAACTGATTTACAACCATAGCTTTAGACTAAAGCCCTTTTGAGACTCCCATGTATGTTAGCGGATGGACGGATATTGGTGTTCAAGAAACAGTCTAAATAGAAAACTCTAAGATGCGCTTATATAGGCCAAGAGAACTCAGTTTTTCTGTCCGAAATCCATGCAATAGAGCTATGCCCAAGAGAAGAAATAGAGTATGATACTGTTAACATGCAAATATATATATTAACTCTGATAACAAGACTGTACTCAACGCCATCGATATCAAATAGAGGCTAGCCTGGGACATTTCAAAAAAAAAAGACTAGCAACAAATATGTTAATTATGTTACTGGTTATCTTAGGTCGAAGAACTTGTCAGTACATTAAAACTCAAACGATGGTTTCAAGATAAATCGAACCAAATTTGCATGAAAACAAAAGATGCAAGAGTATAAGAGTAGTTAATTCCTTGCATAACAATCGAAAAGAAATCAAGAGATACTAGTGGTAATTGGTATCCGTATAGTCTCAGGCTTCTTAACTGGACATTGTAGAGTCATGCACACTTAGTATGCGAATAATTCTCAATGATTAATGTACAATAGATTATATAATGAACAAGAGGAAACAGTAGAGTATTTGCTATGCCAATGTGATTGTCTAATTTGGACCAGACTTCGATAAACTATTACCAAAGACCAACAGAAATTACAGACTTGTATCTGAAGAAATGCTTGAATTTCCTAATGAACATCAGTTTCTCGGAGGAACTGTATTTATGATCTACAATAGGTCTAATCGAGGCCGCAATGACTGGGTGACTAGCTCCCGACTAGTAGAAACTCCTAATGTAATCTTATGAGAATATACTATCACTTAATATGAAGATGTTTGTAAGACTTAAAGGTAAATTTAAATTACTATGCTACTATGCCGCCTGTGTCTCAAGCAGTTGCCGATATTTACAGACTTTACAGGATAAACTTTCATGCTTGGAAGTGAAAACCAGAGATCTAGTATGCAGGAAGTGCAAAGAGAATCTCCGAGCTCCTACACTTCCTTCCTGTGACGGCCCACATGATGCGGGTTCGACATCCTGACTTCTGTCGTAGCTGTGAAGATGAGGAGGAACCAGAGAGCATCCAACACCTCCCCTGCTCTGCTTAGTAGACAAACACGGTTCCTCGGGAAACCGTTCTTCGCAGAGTTGGGTAGTTTGGCAAATTGTCCTTTGGCTCTGGCTGGATCTGTTCGTTGACTCCTCAATTTGGTTTTAGAGAAAGGGGGTAATCTCTGGGACCAACCTTGGACAGTTTGGATTACCCCTAACCCCTCATAATAACCATACCATACGTTTTATCACGCATCACAATGGGCCCTTAGGCTTCTGGGTGAACTCGATCTGCCTGCATAACCTAACCTAACCATGCCCCCTTGTCATGAGTATGTGTAATAACCCTAAGCAATCCAAACAAGGCATCACAATGAACCGTAAGGCTTTTAGGTAAACTTACCTCTATGGCAAGCAGTCTGTCATTCCAATCCTACTATGCTGTAGTCGGATAGATTGAATTCTGAAAGACTTTGTATTACCCCATCATATAAACTTATAACTTTTGATGCAGAACTGATTATGATATTTTATATTCTCTTATTGCATGTGTTTTCAATTAGATAGTTATGAGTTTTGGGTGGATTATGGACATCAGATCAATTTCACTATTTCAGGAAAGAAAGAAAACTACAAAACTAAACCATAATATTTAGTATTATACCTAAATATTAACTAAGACCGGGGCTTACGACATTCGAATATGTATATATGGTATGTATAATATTGTATTTATTATTTTTAATGCTTACCTGATAATATGAGTCCGACATATTGTTTTGTTATATGTGCTGTTGTAGTCGTTGTTTTATGTGATAATTATTTTATTAAATTTCTTTAACTCTCGACTGTTTACTTAAAATTTTTATTTATAAGTCTTCTCTGTTCGTAGTTTATGATGTTCGTGTTGATGTCGTGAAATATTCTAGGAATTATGTATGTTTAATTTTTTTTTAACACAATTTTTACTTTTCATTAAAATTTGTTCAACAAAAAAAAAAAAAAACAAACTTTAAGCGTTAAACAACTTTTTATACCTGCAATCTGCGATAAAGAATCTAAAATTATAACTTTTTGGTCTCGACAAAATTTGAATACACTTCACTATACTTATATCAATCTGTAATCTATTAGATTATATGTATGTAATAGGTTGACAACATGTGTTTTGTATATGTTAGTTTTGGGAGAGGTTAGTCTGACATTATTTAAAAAACTCACATTTGAATTGTTTTGATCGTTTATTGAATGTTTCTGCAGCTAGTTAAGAAACCTTCATATAACCATATTCCAATGAAAAGATGAAATTTAAGTGGATGATCCAACCGGAGTATGATTCACAACACAGTATTAAAGTTTGCGAGGGAGACCTGACTTTAAGGCAATAGGACAGAAGTTCTTTGATCTTGGATCTTAAACCCACTGATAATTTGTGGAAGATCGTTTAAAAAAAGACAAGGTAAATTGTAAAATCAAAGACATTTTGAAGTCTCGGAAGAAATTTCATAAAATTTAAGAGATAATTGAAAATTCACTATGCCTAAGAGATTGTGACATCACAACGCGCCTTAAATGGTCTAAGGGAGCTGGTCTTGGTACAAGCTACAATCGTTACATATGCCTCAGAGATGTGAGTGGCTCCGTTAAATGTTATTACAAATTGTGTACTAAGATAATAAACAAATAGAATCATTACAAGATAAGTATAAAGGGGCTGCTTAAGTTTCGGCCAACAAGTAACTTAGCAAGTCATTATAGCCAACAAACAAATTCTCTTTGCCCTACTAATAAGGAACATTGAGTGAACATACCTAATTTTAGATAGTGTATTCTACTTGTTGTTTTCAAAAGCAAAGGTGCGCTTCTAAATAACAATATGTACATAGTACTTACAAGTATTGTATCTTGGTAGCAGATTGTGTAAAAACATAGTAACACAAAATGTATTTTAGGGTGTAATTCATGCTGTCACTACTAAATAGTATATACAGCATATTTAATAATAAGCATCGAGTTGAAGAAAACAAATGTTTAACCATCATCTAGTTTAGTTTCAGTCACAGTCCCATCCCAGTTGTATGACTTGCTCGACTTGACTCAACTTGAATGGACTGGACTTGGCAGGAAGGTTTAAGACCACATTAACTGCTTTTGTTTTGTTCGTTTTCTTGGCAATAAGAATCGACAAAAAGAGTCTTTCAAAGAGTAAGGGGTGCCCTGCTCTGCTCATCTTTATCTTTATGTATGTATGTACTTCAAAGAACCAACAAGAAACAAAGTACGCCGTAAACAGTAGCAAAAGCAACATTCTTGTATTGTATCTTTCTTATTGTCTTCTTCAACGAAGCAACAGAAAAAAAAGAACTTTGAAACAAAGGATTTGTTTTACTTGTTGCTGTTGATGTTGGATTTATTGTAATTGCATTGTTTTTTTGTTTTTTTTGTTTTCTCTGCTTCAATCATTTGCAAAATTATCATGTGTTCCTCTGTGTCTGTCCGTTTGCATGGGTATACAGCGGCACAAGTGTAATTGTATGTGTAAATCATCACTTGTGCTGGGAAATAAGACAAGATTTTAAATATTGTATATTTTTGCCCCCATTTAAAATAACAAAAAATATTATTATTATTGTTATTATGTTATAAATTTGAATATGGAAAACTTGATGAGAGATAAGCTAAGTCTAGAAGATAACACAGTCTGCTTACTGATTAATGTGGCTCATAGACCAACGAGCAAGTTTGTTGCCCAATGTAGTTGGGGATTCATCTTCCTCGTTTCGATAGTAACTCATTGGCCCTTTTTCGAATTACTGGGGGCAAGTGCAGAGGCGAACCAGTATGTGCTCGTTTCCATACTAAGTCATAAGCCTCTTTTCGCATTACTGTTGCCTAGTGAATTCACTTGCCACAGGTAATTCTGGCGGGGGCAGTGAATGGTGAACGGTAATACAGATGGTGTAAATTTACCTCTTCCAATGGCATCGCCATGTTAAATTCAACAGTAAAATGGTATAAACTCGGAACTATCCTTGAACCAGTTTTGGACCAGTGATTCATACTGCAGGGTATGTACATTTTTTAACAAAAATATTGTCGTCTATTGTCCGCTTAAACAGTATAGAAGAAACCGCGCATTTTCAATTTATTGCATTTAAAACACAAACAAACTCACATACATATAAACGTATACATATATGAGAAATATATACATAGAAACATTTATAAATGTAGCGGAATAAGCATGGAGAGCTATGAGACAAACCTAAATTAGATTCAATTGCAATTGAAATTGCATATTGCATATTTTTGCTTGGCAAAATTAATTGAAAATACTTTTGAAAACTGCAGGAGGGTTTTTGTTTGGTATATAAGGAGCTTAACCCTACATACACATATGTATGCATGTGTGTGTGTGGATACATATTATATACTATGAGTGGATTTGGGATGCCTTTATAAATGACTATATTTTGTTGCTGTTATCGTTGATTGTGGCGTTGGCAAATCTAATTTTTTTTGCAAAAAAAACTTTAGAACGAAAGTTAGAGCGAAAATAGAGAGAGAATGCTGCGAGAGCAACGATACATCAATACATCTCACAAAGCAAGAGAGAGAGTATGAGAGAGAGAAGAACGCGTGCGTAGGCACATATTTATAGCTTATATTACGAGTATATAAATACATACATACATATACATAGGCAGGTATATATCTAAATATGTATGCATGCATATATATATATGCCACGCCAAAATGTACTGAAAAGCAACTACAAAATACATATCCATATATAAGTTTATATGTACATACTTATGTACATTATATATTTATTACGCAAAAAGTAGCTTGCGCACCTTTTTATTTCTTCTCTTAATTTTCTTCTTACTATCTTCTTCTTTTTCTTTTGCACACTCACACACAAGCACATGCACGCACGTCGTGAGCTTCTTTCCTTTCCGCTCAACACAAAGGGCAGACGCATTCACTCATTCACTCACTTACTCACTCAAACGAACGCTTAATACCGGTTGCACTTTAATGATGATGATGTCCCATTTTTTATTGTTTCTTTTCGTTCGTAAATTCTCACTTCTTTATAATAAAATTATTTACAAAAATTTCACACTAAAATTTGCGAGAGAATTGTTTTTTGTGTTTTTCCTAAATTATTCGACGATTCGCACGATCGTTTATTTTGCCAGTGCACCATGTACGCTTCACTAAAAATGATCTCGAGTGAAGCTGCCACTGCTGCTGATGGTGCTTGGTGCTAGTCGCCGTCACTGAATTCTTCCACTTGGCTAATTGTTGCGCTCTTTCACATACATTATTCACACACACACACCCATACATATGTTTGCATATAAAAGCTTTAATGCGGTTGTCGGTGGTTGGTATTTTTGTTGTTGTTCTTGCTTAAATATTTTGTATTTTGTATTAAATTTTATTTTAATTCATGGCATAACATTTTTTTTTTGTTGTTTCTTTAAAAAATAACTCATATTAATTACATTTTAATTAAATTAAAATTATTTCACTTTATTAGAAATCTCCAATAACATTAGCTCCAACACTCCAACACTCTCCACCCCACAAAATTGTACAGTCTTGCCAGATCATAATAATAATGAACCTTTTCGATGTTGCCAACCATTTCGATTGCGATTTATCGCTTTTTACTCGCTGATGCAGTATTACATTTAATGACTTGCAACACTGAAGATATTAAAAATATTTAAACCAATAAATATATGTACGGATGTACCGATAACGAGCTACATGATTGTGTATCTAATAACCTGTACAAATCCATTCATTTGCCGTTTCGAATACATTCATGCTTAATCGATGGTTATGGTTACGGTTAATGGTTTTAAATAATTGATGGCAACAAGAAGACCCTCTTTTAAGTTCTGATTATGACTAGTTCGATTCTTCTTCTGATATTGTTTGTGCTAGTACATTAAATTAAATTACTTCCAATTGGTGATTTTACTTTCACAGTACAATTGAGGAAGTTCCAATTTCCCGATTCCTCTAATTCCAGGACTTTTATTAAACTTCAATTGAAAGCAAAACAGAATAGAACAAATACATAATATATTTTTGATAATAATCTGTCGGTTCTTATATGATATTTAATGTTTTATTTAATACAGATATTAAGATGTTGAAGGTGTGTCGTTTCCTGTTCGATAATTTGTTGAAATAGAATCTTTTCTTCCTATTGGAAAAAACAGTCTTCTCTTATGTTGAATTTAATAGCACCATTAGAGTTTTGCAGCGATAAGAAGAGATGGTAAGTTCCCGGAACACCTGGAGGCTCACAAAATATGTGTGTGGGTGGCCTGTCGTTTTCCTGATGGGACACAACTCCCTTCCTTTGGAAATAACATTTATGATTATGGAATTAAAGTAACCAATAAATCCTCAAATATATCATGAATGGGAATCTCCGCCACTTTGCCAATTTCTGAAAAAAAGTTCGATAATAGGTGGCCATTCGCATAAAACTGCCATACGCATATAGGAGTCTGGTAAGGAAAATTGTTTGTAATACATTTTATAAAATGAACGTATTTGTGGAAATCAAAGGCGAGTTTATCAAAAAGTATATGATGACTAGTTGGATAATCGAGCTTCTTGCTGATTTGTAATACAACAGCTGGTTTTGATAAACGCTGTATTTCCTCTAGAGTCAATTGTTCTGACCGTATTATATAAATGCTGTGTCCAATATCATATTTGTTCACTGGTATAACCAACGCTTGGTCACACATTTCAACAAGTTCTGATATACAAAAGTAGTTGGCTTCGGCACGTAACTCAGCAAGTTCCTTTCTTAGATTTGGCAATGGTACGGTACCATCTCTTAAAAAATTTAATATCACTTCAAAATGTTTGCCGCTCCGGTCAATCAAAACAAAACCTAAATACACGAAATATGTTTGCTCAATGTAAACTTATCATAAGACTTTTATTCTTATCCAGATTCTCACCTTCTTTATCAGTTTTTATATCCATACGTCCACTAAACATGGCAGCCAGCATGTGTCCTTTAAACTTTGTCAAAGTACCAACTGTGGTATGGAACAGCATTCCACCGACATTTAGCTTAACATATTGCGATTCTTTTTGATCATCATCAGTTGGTAACGACATTATGAGATGATAGTAAGTATTTGTAACTTTCGAAGACAGACAATTAAAAATAATGCGCTGAACAAATCTCACACGAATTTGAGCTCTCTAAATTTTTTATTTAATAAGGCAGCACAATTCAAAATATACGAAGTAATCGTGATTTTTTATTTTTCCATAGCCTACTAAGTAAATTTAAAGAAAAATTGTTTGTATCCCTGATATTTTTAAAATTGGTGAAACTTGTAGACTCCTCTTTGCACCCTTTTCTGTTTGAAGGTCTCTTCATCAACCGCTTGAATACGATGTAACTTATCTTGGCATTCATCTCGATAACATATCAAAGCTAAGAAAACCCATATAAAACTAAGAACACAAATACTCCACTTGTTAATTAAATCCAAGCTTGGCCTGGGCCTTGAATACAATATCTTACTCCATTATTAAACCAATTTGGACATATGGTTCCGAATTATGGGGTAACGCAAGCGCGAGTAACATTGAAGTATTGCCAAGAGACCTGTACGCACTGCTAATGAAAGAAGAAGAATGTGAAAATGCTGGACCGATTTCGATTTTCAGAGAAGCTCTAGCATAGTCTGGAGAGTGTTCCTTGATCTGTCGGTTCTTATATGACTTTAATGTTTTATTTCATAAAGATGTTATAATACCTTTCTCCCTTTTGTCAAAAAACTGGGACAAGTGGTGTTTACAGTCTTCTCTTATATTGAGTTTAATATCACCAATAGAGTTTTGCAGCGATAAGAAAAGATGGTAAAACAATGGAGCAATGTCAGAACATAAGGCATCTAAGTTCCCGGAGCTTCTGAAGGCTCTTAAATAATGTGTGTGGCCTGGCGTTTTCCTAATCGAACACAACTCCCTTTCTATTGACCAATTCTGCTCGATGGCATCCTTTAAACATTTGATAGATGCCAAAAAATACTAATGATCGAATATGAAATAAACTTGTATTGAGGTTTTTTATACCGTATATTGCAATTTTTAATTTTTTATTCTTGTGTTATGAGACTTAACAATAATTTCTCAAATGTATTATGAACCTTAATATCCAACACTTGGCCAGCTTCTGCAATAAAGTCCGTCAACAGTTCTCCTTTTGTATAAAAACGCCATACGCACATAGTACAAAAGCTAGAATCATAGTTTGTCATACTTTTTATAAAATGAACGTGTTTATGGAATTTATAGGCAAGTTTATCAAAAAGTTTATGTTGATTAATTGGATAATTGGGTCTATTGCAGACTTCTAATATAACAACTGGTTTTGTTAAATGCTGTATATCCTCTTTCTCCACTAGATATGTCAGTACGGTCATAATGCTAGGACCAACATCACATTTATTTACTGCTGCAAACAACACTTGATCACACATTTCAACAAGTTCTGATATACAAAAGTAGTTTGCTTCGGCACGTAATTCAGCAAGTTCCTTGCTTAGATCTGGCAATGGTACGGTGCCATCCCGTAAAAAATTTAATATCACATCAAAATGTTTGCCGCTCCGATCAATCAAAACCCAATCTAAAAACTCAAATGAAATGTAGAATTATCAGAAGACTTTTTTACTCTTGTCGAGATTCTCACCTTCTTTATCCATAGTCTTGTCCTTACGTCCACTAAACATATCATCCAGCATGTTACCTTTTAACTTTGTTAAAGTACTAACTGTGGTATGGAACAGCATTCCACCGACATTTAGCTTAACATATTGCGATTTATTTTGTTCATCTTCAGTTGGTGACGACATTATGAGATGATTGTAAGTATTTGTAACTTTCGAAGACAGATAATTAAAAATAATGCGCTGAACAAATCTCACACGAATTTGAGCTCTCTAAATTTTTTATTTGATGAGGCAAGCACAATTCAAAATGTACGAAGTAGAATGATTGTTTATTTTTCCATAGCCTACTAAGCTCAATTAAATAAAAATTTTATGTTTCCCTGATATTTTTAAAAATCCTGAAACTTCTAGACTTCTCTTTTCACCCTTTTCTGGAAAGATTTTTTATCTTGGCGTTCATTTCGATAGACTTCAAACCTGGCGGAAACATAATAAAGATGAAAACAAAAACCCACACAGACCTACACGCACTGCTAATAAAAAAAGAGTGTTGTTAACAGAAAATGCTGGACCGATTACGATTTTCACGGAAACTCTAGCATAGCTTGGAGAGTGTTCCTGTGAAGTTTAGTGGATACAATTTTACATATAAACCTTACCGGGATACCGGGCATCCATAGCTTGTATCTACATATCCCTATCACATATCTTGCAAAGAAAATAAAACTATTGAGCTTAAAAAAACTTTTACCGAAATAATTATTTCTACCTCTTATTTGATAACCGATACAATCGGCCGGGAGTTATTGTCTACCTTTGAATAGGATATTATAGGACACTGTTCTCATAGCAAGCGTTCCTTGCTCCTATCTTATTTACTCTCCTTACAAAAGCTTTCTCAATCTATAACCTTGCTTTTCTAACTTTTCTATTTATCCGATCTTGTCGGCTATTATTTTATAAACTAAAAGTTTGACTTGGTAGCACGTTGCTATGAGAGCAAGCACTCAAATATATCTAGCCTATCTCTGGCTTTTCCAAAGAATTTGCTTGGGTTATACCTTTTCAAATCTTTACAATCAGATTATGAACAAAATGTTTTGCGTAAAAGCATGGTTTATTTTGAAATGGAATAATGAAGATAATATAGTACCTTTAATTTTCTTGACTAATATTGATAAAGATTGTGCATTCTTTCAGAAATATTGAAATCTTAGATATTAAGTACATCCAAATTCAAATGCCATGGAATTGAAGTAGAATTTAATCAATATGCATACTGCTTGCATTCAGCTCATTGGAACGATCAAAATAGTATCTGGAACGTCCAAAATAACAGTCACAAAATAGAGTCGACGAGACGACTGACTCATGGGCCTTTCAGTACATATTTCGAAAACCGGTGTAGTGGAATGAATACTTGACTATTTTAAATTTATATATACGATTGAACAGTAACACATACAACTGAAAATAATTATAAAGCATCAAACAAATTAGAATCTCTTTTCACTGAAATTCTTTGGTCTTAATTAAAAATTCTATAAATCAAAGTCACAAGTCGAAGTATTCTAGAATGAAGAAAAAAAAAACAATTTGCATATACATATATATGAACTATTAAATAGTTTTTAATTATATTCACAAATTAGAGGAATCATTTCTTAAATCAAAATTTGTACATGGGAACTGAATTCTTATTTTCGCAAATGTTGTTGTTATTTTAAAAAAAAGAATACTTAACTTATATTTCTATTACATGTTTGATTTTAATATACACTTGGAAATTATAATAGTATGTATTTATAGAATTCTTACTATATATTATATATAAAAAATATGCAATTAATATTAAAACTATATTACAATTAACAGTAAAAATAAAATAAAATAAAATATAAAAAAATTCTGGAATCATATTCATATATGGTAGGGTATGGTAAACTGAACTATCACATCATATACACATAGAACTGTTTTTAAGCGCTATTATATTTTTATATGTAGACACACACACACACACACACACATGTATGTATGCATGTATGTGCATGCATGCTTAGGAAGTATAAATGTTTGCAATAAATAAAATCATCATCATAATAGTAGGTTTGACAAATTCATGTGTGAGAGGGAGAGAGAAATTAAAATTTTAAACTATCATAACCATAGATGATGAGATAGTTTAATAATATTTAAATGTATTATTTTCCCTAGGACTAACGATTCGAAATGAAGTCGTAAAAAACAGCCAAGATTGCAGTGTGAGCAACTTTAATGAAGAAATGCGCTTTCACAAATTGCCTCGGATGCATCCGAGTCACAGGCCCAATCCTAGTCATTTGTGATATTGCTGCCTATAAGTGACTCCTGCTGCTCTTCATCGCATATTCTGTAGACATAATAGTTTAATATTATTAATAATAATTATATATGTATATTGTACCAACAATTTGTGATAATACTTACTTGACAACATATGACTTCTGGAAACGAAATATCTTACGATATAAGATTTTAAATAGTTTCATAATTGGATCAGAATCATCGTTGCGCATTAGCAGCGCGACTAGTATAAGTGCAATAAATATTGGTAATGATCCGATATAGAACATGGGTGTATAGGGTTTATTCTTAAGAAAGACATCAAAAACAATGGACAAAGGTATTTGCAGAGACATTGCCAAAGTACCAATAAGTGATGAAGTTAGAAAGCAACCCCTGAAAATAATTTAGCATTACATGAAATATTAAATTTTAAGTTTTTCATTTTTTTATTCATACAGTCGAACTTCCCTCCCATAACGAATTCGAATTTATTGAATTGATAAATTTTGTTACAATTTTTTCTTGATCTTTTTTTTTTTAAATATATGGAATTCAATCTGTAATTTTGGTCTGAATTGTCTTCCAAAAAAAAAAGAGGGAAATGGTGGAAATGCCCATATGTACGTATATTAACTGTCTGCTATACTTTTATGAAGTAAACTTATGCTAGAACATGGAGACGAGTCTGAGTATGCCTGATATGGGGTAGCACCCAATGGCAACTCCTTCCACAAGTCAGGAGTGAAGTAGGCATAAGTCTTTGCGATAGCAGTGTATGTTGCCTTAGGAAAGTTACCCAAAGTTCCAGTGCAGCCACCAGTTGAAGTGTAGCATTCCTCAATACCAGCCATGATAAGCAACTTCTTGGGAACGGGGGCTGATACAATACCAGTAGCGCGTGGAGCTGGGATCAAACGCACTGAGACAGAACCGCACTGGCCTGTAACCTTGCATGGAACTGTATGGGACTTACCAATCTTGTTAACACAGTAAGCGACAACGGGCAGGAACAACTGATAGTTTTGTCAAAATGATAGCGCCACGAATAGCTGTATCGACTTCCTTGCTACACTTCACTCCCATGCTAATGTGGCCGTTGTTGTCACCAATAGCAACAAAATCTTTGAAACGTGTAAGTGTCTGCTTCTGCACAGGCATAATCTTCAACACCTCATCACGCAAAGCTGAGCCCAAGAAGAAATCGATAATCTTGAACTCTTTGATTGGCAAAGAGTACAAGTAGATTTCCTTAAGGGACTTGATTTTGCTCTCACGGACCAAATGACCTAATTTGGTCACTGGAGCCCATAATGTATATACTTAAGAGTGTTGAAATCACTATACTTATGAAGTGAATGATTATGTGATCGGTCATACAGACCTGTTTATACATTATTTAAAATCCTGACTAGATCATTTTACTGACTCATGACATGATAACTTTACTTTCTGGACTTGCTTTTCTGGCATGCTACTTAAAGTGTCGATCGAACGCTGTTTTGTGTAGTTTCTCTAATTTTTTGAAGAGAAAGTTTTAAATAAACTTTTTCTCAGGTTTCCTCCTAGCAAATCTATACAATTTTCTTTTCTTTTCTTGAAATCGATGCAAAAGATCGACTGTATATTAAAAATCATTCATCAAACTCACCATAACCAAAGCGCCTCGGCAAGAACGGTACCAATTAAACCGTTAAGAAAGAGTATAGCAAATTGATTTTGATTTGGCAATTCAAATGGTTCAATTTTCGTAAAATTCAATATAAAGAATATTGGCCACATTAGCAAGAGATTCCAGAGACCAACAAAACCTAAAACAATAACAAATACGAGTTAATACCAAAAATGTAATAGTATTTTTTATTTTCAAAAAAATTGGGGGTATGCAACTCACCAAAGAAAAGTGGTATATCGATCTTCTCCTCTGTATCGCTTTTACGTTTAACAAATACAAGATATGCTGCATAGAAAAATGCGCTAAATATTGCCAATACCACACCGCGAGTCACCTTCGTATCGTTCACATCTGACATTGTGACACAGACAACACCACCGATATTCAGAGCAACAGCAATCACTTTTGTTATGGTAAACTTATCACCAGCAGCCGATGGGAAAAATGCGGCCAACCAAAGTGTAAAGAATGACGATGAAGAGCTTACGATGGTTATCATTGCTGTTTCACCCATTTCAAGTGCAAGTTGAAAGAAATAGTTTGCTACAAACCAAAGCATGCAAAATAAGAGTGCCGTCTTTGCTGTTTTATTGTGAGTCTTTTGGCGACGCATACGCATGCTCGCCGAATACGAGAGACGTGCTAGCAGTGCATCAGTTGCTTCATGTGCTGACATTTCTCGTACTTCAGCCAATTTACTAAACCGAACACTACGAACACTTGAATCATCACTTTCTGTGCCCGAAACGATGCCTGTTCCTCCGACACCATTTGGATTTGCATTGTTTGCACTGCCACCATTTGCTGATCTTATTGGCACATATATGGGATCACCCAGTGATGCCTGATCCAAATAATAACTTTCATCTTCCATTTGCTGGTCCATCATTATCTATAATTTTATTATTATTATTATTATGAATTCAAATCATTGTTATAATAATGTTAAATCCATTTACCGCATATGTGGAATTTTGTTTCTCACATGATTCCTTCCATGGCATTATAAGTCCTATAATCATTAGATATATGGAAAACATTGAAGTCTTGAAGTATGTGCAGAAAAACGGCTTATCGAAACGTGCATCATCATAGAGAAACTGAAAATAAACAAAACAAAATCTTAATATGCACATGAATTAGTTTCCATTTTTCATTTAATGCGAACCTTTGTTAGCTCACTGGATGTAACCCAAATAATATCGACCAATATCAGTAGTACAATGCCAAGAATGAGCTTTTGAGTGCGGCCAAGCATGTTGGAGTTGAAGTTGAGAGAATGAAGGTTTAGAATTAGAAATACTATTGTTTGACACACACGACGATACACTTATTCAAGCAGCAGCAGGTCAGTTCAGTTTAGTTTAGTTTATTAAGACGCCGTAATATTATAGTTGAGATGTTGTGAGTTCAGTTCAATTCAATTCAATTCAGTTCAGTTCACAATGCTAATCTTATTATATCTCCTTTATTATTTCAATTATTTATGTTTCTTCCAATAGCGCTTTTGTTTCATATTTGCCCAATCGCATTCATAATGCCATAGATTGCTTTCTATTCCTATTCCTGTTTTCTTTTGAATCAATGCCCTAAAATGAAAATAAGTTAAATAATTGAAAAAGTTACATCTTTCTATGATCATGAAGAATTTATATAATAATTTTAAATTAACTATCATATATTTATAATAATTTTAACAGATTTGAATGTGTCAAATCATCATCATTTGTTTAATGCAAATAATGAATTTATATTAATGAGATAAGAATGATGTCATTAGCCGATATTGACTAATAAAGAGAGAGATAATGACCATCAAGTGATAACAATGATTACTGATACATATTTATTATGTTATTATTTTTCCAAAAAAAGAAAGATTTATGAACATAGAACTGTGGGCGGCTTCATCACAATATAAGCACTTTGCATGTTCCTAACTAGATTGGGTTCAATTCTATTTTCAACCTAATTTTTAGTGCTTGTTAGCTAATAATATTAGATTGTAAGTAAGGAAAAATGTATCAATATGTAATAAGATTTATTTGGGAACGCACAAGGAACATTGTGTTAACAAGAAGTACTTTTTTTTAGCCAGGCACAATTTTTCCTTTCGAATTACCATGCTCCACGCTTCTTCTTAATCTTTCCCATCGAATGAACATGCTTCTTTATAGCAGTGCAGGAGCAATCGAGTTATCGCATTTGAACAGCACAAATGTCGCGACCCGCTTTTGCGGCTCTATAACTTTGATGAAAAGCACGAAGAGGAATGTGTCGAATATGCTCATTTTTTCTCAACTTGACATTTAATTTTAATAATCTGAATATTTACTCGAAAAAACAAACAATAAATAGATTCCGGTAGAACAAAATATCCTCTTTTAAATGATTTTAAACATTATGCCAAAAACATTTAACCAAACAATTTTGCCAACCCAATAGATTATATGAAAATTAATTTGGATACTTGAAAACATCTGCTAAGTGCTTTGACATTGAAATGACTAGTTTGGCAGTTTCCGTGGAGGGGATTTGGCTTCCCTACTAACGCAGAACTACTTCCACTGTGCGGATTCTTCAGTCTAGTGAATCCCACAAGTGTTTTATAGGCGTTCGGAGTTGTTTAGGAACGCTGTAGAGCAAATAAAACTTAATTTTATATGTAAACCATATGCTTTGGGTCAGTAAAAGTAATTGCCTAGATCTAAGATTAGAAATACATTGATTTTGAAATAAACTTAATCAATGCGAATAATCACTTCTTTTAGTATGTTGGCGTATGTATAATGTACAAACATATGTTGTATATGCCCTTTATGTATCTATAAATCTGCAAAAACCAAACAAACTTACACATAATTATGTACACAGACAGTATGCAATGCATCTAGAAATAATAACTCAAAAAGAAAGGACTTCACCAGGTGATGATGATGACTATATTGATTTAAAATTTCTACGCTTATACACAGTGTATTCGAATTTTCGATATAATAATGTAAAAAAAAATTTAAATTCATTTTCAGCTTACCCAAATAAATTTACATATTCATTGTCACTGCTACTGATTTTGTTTCCAGTCTCAGTTTAATTGTAGCCGCTGGAATTAATAAAGCGTGTAAGGTATCCAGCATAGTGATTGACTTCATAAATTTGGTTATTTTTTTGAAGATAACGCGTTTAATTAATAATTAAACTGTTAATAACAAGAAACAAATCTCTTTATTTTTATTTTCATATGCGAAAAGTGAATAGGGTGACCAAATCATTGTATCTTAATATTACCCATAAATGACAAGAAAATTTGGTTTATATACATACTCAAATATGCATATGTGAAATTTGATTCCAATTTATTACGTCGATTGTGATAAACTGATCGTAATATATATGTATTATTTATTTACAAATGAATAAATAAAATAAGAATATTAAATGATTTATTATTATTAAAAAATACAAAACAATATGCATGCAAGTGCAATGATTGGAATTGGAACAAACCGTAATTGACACACACTGTGTTGCATTGCTTTATACTTTTATGACACTGAAACAAAAATGAGATTGTTTAGCACTTTGTCGGCGCAATTTCGTGAATGCAGGGCAGCGTTGTCAATTGGCCAACGTGAAATTTGCAAAAACTTTCAATTAATGATCAGAATCTAAATGAGAATGCAAATTCAATAACGTAAGTTTAAATAAATAATCTAACATTCACAAAACTTTAATAATACAAAGAAATAAAACCAATAATTTTGGGTGTCTGCTGTACAGCGGCGAGCAGCGGATAGTACAACAAAAAGTAAAGTAGGCGTGTGGAATTCAGTACGGCGAACGAGTACGAAGCGAGCGAATAAATATTGAATGTTTGGAATTTTTGTTTAAGGGTGCAAGTCGTACATCGATCATCTCCATCACGAGATCTCTGGTGTTTTATGCAGCATTATAAATTTTTGAAGTTTTTTTAAGCGATTATTTGCAGTAAGCAGTTGCCGGTAGCGCGCGCAAAAAACTAGCAATCAAAAGCACGCCGACGCACCATCATCACTTCCCACCCCCACTGCAGACTCACGGTTTTGGAATCGATTTTCCGCACGTACGCTAGTTGTTTGGTTACCGACAAAGGGTTGTGAGTTCTTTGTATCATTAAAGAAGGAGAGTGTGCATTAAGTTTATGAAAATGGGCGCGTATTTAAGTGAACCGAAGACAGAAAAAACTTCGTCAGATGAGTCAAGTGACACGCTAACTGTTGGTGCTAGTTCAATGCAAGGCTGGCGCAACAGCCAAGAGGTGAGCATTCATGGTAACATTGCGACCCATATTAATATTGTATTCGTATTCAAATTTGAAGAATTTCTATAAACAAATCAAAATGAATTAAAATTTTGCAGGATGCGCACAATGCTATTTTAAAATTCGATGAAAACACGGCATTTTTTGCCGTATATGATGGACATGGTGGCGCAGAGGTTGCTCAATATTGTGCCGATAAGCTGCCAGACTTTCTCAAGGAGTTGCTATCGTACAAGAAAAACAAATATGAAGAAGCGCTTAAGGATGCTTTCTTGGGATTCGATAAAACGTTGTTGGAACCAGAGGTTGTAAATATTTTAAAAATATTGGCAGGGGACCGCTGCTATGCTGATCCGGATGATAGCTATGATGAAGACGATGAAGATTTAGATGAACTACATGAAGAAGGTAGTTTGCCGTTGGAAGAGTTGTTAATTAAGTACGAAGGTCATCCGGATATACCCGAAATTTTACGAATGAGGGACAGCGCATTGCAGAATTCAAAACCACAATCTCCATATTTGCGCGGAAGGCGTGCTGCAGCAATTGCCGCTGAAGCCGCAAACAAGGAAGCAATGGACCCAGATGCCAAGCCTTCGGGTTCATCTACATCGGCAGCTGCTGCTGCATCTGCCACCTCGGCTGTTGCTGTTGACAGTAATATCGATGGTGATGGTCCAAGCTCATCAAATGAGCCGCCTATTCCAAAGTTGGAAAATCAAGAGCCCGAAGATGATTCCACAGTCAGTAGCAGCAGCTCCAGCGGAAGCAAAACAAACAATAACCAAACGGCTACTCCACAAAAGCTAAATGGATCAGATTCAGATTTATTAGAAGTTAAATCTGATAACAAAGCTGGCGATCAGAACGGTAGTGTTACTTCATCTGAGCCAAATGTGGTTAAAACTGATGTTGATGTATCGACATCATCAGGAACAACTGAAAAAAAAATATCTACTAGCGATGCAACGGTTTCGGGTTCAAGTGATGCCTCTGCAACAAAAGAGAATGGCAATGTTGCGAGCTCTTCGTCTGCAAATAACAGTAAGGATCGTTCAGTTATTTCATCAACCAGTAAGGATGCAGAAAAGGCCAATAAATCTATAAATGAAACTGATGAAGATGAAGATGATGCAGACTATGTTGCTGATAAATCTAGTAGTGAAGACACACAGGAAATGGACGTTGACACTAATGTTAATGAGAAACTTGGTGAAGATGATGACAACACTGATGATGAGGGTGATGAAGACGATGATGATGATGATGATGATGACGATGATGATGATGATGAAGACGATGAAGAAGAAGACGAAGAAGGTGTAAGTAAGAAAAAAATTGATAACTGATGAATTTTATATTGATTCAAAAAACATTTTGTATTTGCCTTTCCAAATAGAATATCATAAGAAAATCGAAGGTTGAATTGTCCGCCAGTGTAATCGAAGAACCCGGTAAGGATAGCGGTTGCACTGCTGTTGTAACTTTGTTACGTGGTCGTGATTTGTATGTAGCAAATGCCGGTGACTCACGTTGTGTGGTCTGCCGCAATGGCAAAGCTATTGAAATGAGTTTGGATCATAAGCCTGAAGACGATGTAGAATCGATGCGTATAATAAAAGCTGGTGGTCGGGTTACGCTCGACGGTCGTGTCAATGGCGGCCTAAATCTTTCTCGAGCGATCGGCGATCATGCCTATAAAATGAATATGGAACTACCCGCCGAAGAGCAGATGATTTCTGCTGTCCCAGATATAAAAAAATTAATAATATCACCAGAGGACGAGTTCATGATATTGGCTTGCGATGGCATATGGAATTATATGTCCAGTGATGAAGTAATCGAATTTGTACGTTCACGTATACAAGATGAATCCATAAGACTATCACAGATTTGCGAAGAGGTCAGTAGAACCATCAAAATCAATTGGCTTTTATCATATTTGATTTAATTACAATTTCTATTGCATCTTTACAGTTATTTGATCACTGTTTGGCGCCAAATACAATGGGCGATGGCACCGGTTGCGATAATATGACTGCAGTCATTGTTAAATTCAAACCGAAAATCTATGAACTGGAAACAAATATAAATGCCGAGGAGACCGAAGATGTGCTTCTTTTATCTAACCAGGCACAAAAGGCCCTTAAACGTGCCGCTCCACCTAACTCGCCGGATCTGTTGGTAAACGAAGCCGAAAACCCCAATAAATCCAAACGCTTGAAGACTGATGATGATAATAATGATGATGGTGTTAATGATAGCGTTGCCAAAAATATAATTGATACAAGCGCCGCCACCACCACCACAATTGAAACAACCGCCAGCAGCAGCACCCCTGCCAGTGCTGAGCAGAAAGAGTGTGACAGCATTAATCATACTAATAATGACAACGCCGAGGGTGCAGTTGCCTCGTCAACGTAAATCCCTTCTTCACCATAATACATACATATAACCAACAACATAAACTTTAATTTTTTTTTATGTCGTGACGATGGCAGTTCACGCAGTATATAATTTTTAAGATTTTAAAACAAAAGTAATTTAAATTAAGGCTACATAAGTATATTAAATGAAATTTTGGCATACATAAAACATTAGAATTGCAAAACACACAACAACAACAATACAAATTCTTAGTCTTTAGTAAAAGATTTTTTTATTCCTACCATTGAGTCATTGATAGAGCGCCCATTAAAGAAAACACTAAAATCGCGTTAATGTTCTTCATGTTCATTGTTCAATTGCAATTCATATTGCCACTAATATTTGTTTGTGACTCACGTAAAATCCCAGAAAAAACTATATGTCTATAACATAACATTACAATATTATTTTGATTAAGGATAGATTACATATACACATAAAAAATGATTATACAATAAAAATAAAATGATTGATTATACATACAATAAAATAAAAATGATGAAAACAATTTTAAAGACTTCAACAATTTCTATTATGTTAAGGGGAATATCGTCTTCATCAGAAATGTCTTCTGAGAAAGCTTCACTTTCTAATATATTTTCTTTTACTGGGTCAATAACACTAAATACATCCTTATGAATATACAAGAATGTTAAGGGAATGCCTTTGTTGTTTAAGTGAGTTTAATTTTTTCGCGCCAAACGATTTAAAAATTTCTTTATTACAGTTCAATGATAAAATCAATATTAAATTAACGTAAATAAAGAACGATTTAATGGAACATAAGTCAGTTCAGTGCTCAGAACATCAAGAGACATGACAATCAGCTGTTTCACAAACTGATTGGCCTTCCACTCCACTCAAAATATCACTCATTTTTTTATTCGTATTGATGTGAAGCCGTGTCACTCACACAGACTTGTTTTTAATTATACATACAATGAAAGCGATGCATGTGGCATGGGCAATGACGTTTGTATGAACAAACTGTTAATTTATTTATTTACTTATTTATAAGATCTAACTTATAGCAACGTTCATCGTTGGCCTATTCATTGCTTTTTTCATCATATGATACCCTACACAAATGGCATACGAAATGCTTAGTAAACAAAGTGTGCTCGTTGACAACTCTGCTTTCTTGTGAGGCAAACAAACATAGTTTTCATAGGTTTCGGTTTCGTTGGTACTTTTTATATTTAAAGATAAATAAAAGAAACATTTAAATCAAACGAAAATTAATAAAGTGAATACATTAAATATTGTAAAAAATATGTGATTTGGTTAAATTATTATTGTTTTGTGTTTTCAAAGTGAGTTTATGTTTTAATGGTCAATGCATGTGTTTATTTGGTGTACGTGTATATGTATGTGTTTGTCAATGTGTGAATTTTCGCAAATTTCATCCGAACGATAAATTCTTATAATAAAATTATCATAAATTTGTGTATTTTATTTTGTTTCTTTTTGTAAAATGTGTAAATTATTTAGATAAATGATTTGAATTGAAAAATGTTGTAAATGATTATTTTGTTTATGCATAACCTATGACAACAACAACATCAATGTGTGTACAAACACATGCATGCACATGATATACACAGAAACTTGTGTATATACATACATATTTGTCATGTACACAGTTATAAATTATCCAAGTGTTTGGGGTGGAGATTGAGCCGCGCATTCACTACGCCGGACCGGTTAAACAAGCAACTCAAAAACAAAATAAAACAAATTATTTATGTTTTCCTTTTTTTTTTTTTTTCTTATTAATAACTATTTGCTGAACACACTCACATAAACACATATAGATGCTCATTCAGGTTGCTTGCGTTTGCGATCATACAAATGCAGTTGCCATACATTTGTGTGAAGCTTTCTCTTCCCCGCTTCGCTCTCACTCATATTCACGCTCTATATTGTATTTATTGACCAAACAAAATCAATCGACTACCTTTCTTATTTTTCATTTCCCTTCTTCTAAACATGACATGATTTGGGCCACGTAGCTCACTCATTCAACCAATCAACCAATGAAGCAACCAGCAAACAGCTGAGCTGAACGAACGTTTAAAGTTTTTCTAGAATTTTCTTCTTGTAAACAAGGCGTGTGCGTGTGCGTGCGCTGTAACATTTTTATCACTTATCACACATTTGTTTGTTTGTTTATGGCAAACCGTTCGATTGTTCGCTTATTTGTGTCAACTGCGCAATGAAGAACAAACAAGTAGAATGGGAATAGAATAAAATACATTAATAAAAATAATCAGTTTTAACGAAATTTATATACCCTTTAAGTAAAATAGACAAATGTGAATTGAGTGTTTGATCAAAGAAATGTGTGTATTTTGTTGCAATTTGATTTGTTCAGATTAATGAATGAAAATTGTATATTTTTCATATTTCAAGCAAGTGTCATATTACCCTATGAAGGGTTTTATTATGTCCCGGATTGTCTATTAGTATGAAATAGTTTTAAATTATTTATTTATTAGTATTTAACAAAAAAAAATATACAAACAAAATTCTGCAACAATCTTTCAATTAAAACTAATATACCTTCACACTATCATTGTGGTGAATATACAAAAATTACCTCGACAAACAACCGAAGAATATATTGAGGACACGAAGCAGCGTTACGATGTGATGCGATGCGATGGTCGTCGAAACGGTTGCCGGCATTTCTCATTTCTCGTTTCATATCATTTTCCTTCACTCGCTCGTCCAATAAACATCTACACTATAACAGTTTTTTTTATAAACTAATCAAGAACAACAAAAACAAAGTAATCACAGCAAACAGCAATACACACATTTGTATATGTATATGTATGTAAAATAAACTTTATAAAAAACTACTACGCAGTTTGTTTTACTTAAAAAAAAAATATGAAAATTTATTATAGAAAATAATAAGAGAAAATATAATATAATAGAAAACAAAAAACACGTGTGTGTGTGTGTGTGTGTGTGCTCGTCTTGGCATATTAATTTTATGTATTGTTTTCTTCTTCGGTAATTTTCCTTAAATATTGCATAAGCTTAACTTGGAAGAATTTTTAAGTACATATTGAGTCTTTTTCAACTTCAGTTTTATTTATGTGTGTTTATATGAGAAATTTGCCGGTTTTAACCTTGAATCCGAAACAAGATTTTCGACGATTTATACATAAGTATATACTCCTCGTATATGAGATAATGAAATACATTTTTTCATCATTATTTATAGTATTTTTAATTCATAAAAATTGATAAGAAAAAAAAAAAACATAAATAAATTGATTGAAAAAATAATAATAAAAACTTGCCACCGGCATTTAATAATACACAATAATATTAACAAATCTATATCTTCATCTCTTGAAAAATATTAACATTTTTTTTGTATCTTTTTCTCTTTCAGAAATCAGAAACAACAAAAGTAAACCTGGAAAATAAAGAAATAATTTTATAAAGAAATCAAACTGAATTAAAAAAATTTGTTTCATAATATATAAAAAAAAAAACAAAGAAAAAATAAATAATTTAATACTATTAAATTTTTATTTTGTGATCATCAACAAATATATTTAAAAAATACCATAATAATAATCATAAAAAAAGAATCTACAAGTGTGCAACCGATTGAATCAAGTGAGTGTCGTGAGTGTTGGTTTTCTGTTGTGCTATTATATACACAAGTACATACTCTGAGAAGATATGTCCTTTTCCTCGGGATCTGGATCAACGGCGCGTAATAAACAGTACAATAATAATAATAATAATAAGAGTAATAAAAGCTCATTTGATGATAGAAATTTAGATATAACAAAAGAGGAATTCTCACGTATACGTGAAGCTCTCGATAAGGAAGAGTTTCGTAAGCTCTTCTTTGATTATGTTGATGAGATTCAAGATCCCGAGAATCGTAAGCTCTATGAACAAGAGATTACGCAATTCGAAAAAGAACGTGGAGTGCAAGTGACTTTTATACATCCACAACCAGGTTTTGTTGTAAAAACATCAATAGATGGTGAACTCAAGTGTTTTATAAACATTGCTTGTTGTCCGGAGATTGCGACTCCGAAACAGGAAGTTGCCTTGAATCCGGACACAGGTGTACGTGGTCTGAGTTGGTCTATACCATTGGCTCAGACACCGGGACGTGATGATTTGGATGCCAAGAATAAACGTTGTAAAGTATTTGATGTGGTCTTTCATCCAAATGCTTTGTACCTGTCCAAGAAGAACAATGAATTCCGGAAATGTCTCATTGACACGGCATTGGATGCAGTGGAACGGGAATTTCATGTTAAATTGGATCGAACCAATCTTAAATATCCGAAAATGGGTTTTAAAGGTATGGCACGACCCACTGTGATACGTAAGCTGAATGAGAATGCAACAGCTGAGCAATTGGAGCCACATCCTTTGGATGATGTGTCACCAGCTAAACCTACGGCGGAGAGTGGGAAACCCAAAGTGCTGCCAATGAAGACGAAAACAACGCCACAACCGGAATACACTGTCCCTAATTATATAATTAAACATTGCCGGGATGTTGATCTGGCGGAGCACACCTATGAATTGGATGCCAAAATGAATAGCACTGTGCCACGATCCTTGGTAGTTGAAATTGATTTGCCATTGCTGAAGTCTACAGCTGAATGTCAATTGGATGTCACAAGCAAATCCATATATGTGTTAAGTGAACGTGCCGGAGCCAAGTATCGCCTCAAGGTGGACCTGCCCTATGAGGTGGATGATAAAGAAGGCAATGCACGTTTTAATTCAGATGAGAGACGTTTGTGTATTACTTTACCTGTGGTACAATCAAATCCGCAAAAGGAACGTGAACTCCATGATGTGCTCCGGAATTTAAGCCGTGAGGATAGTGGTGTTGAACTCCATTCGAATAGTGAATCTCCTGTTGAGGAGGAGGAGGATGAAGACGAAGAGACTGAATTAAGCGAATTAACAGATGAACAAGGAAAACTACTAGTTCAATCTGATGATTGTAAGTACATAATTTAATATTAGGTATTTAGAAGATTCATCTTAATTTTTGTGCATCCCTTACAGCTGCTACCACAACCCCAACTGTTACCCCCATGCAATCGCCACGCAAGTTCCTTAAAGACTCCATACATTATCAATTTCCTTCAAAATTCGACTGTAATGTCCTGGACAATGTCATGTCCTTTGTGTTACATGTGCGAAATGTTCAATCAGATTCTATAGTTACCCTAAGGCAATCACAAAGTTTGCATTTACAATTTGCATCCATTGGATCGGGTTGCTATCCAACATATTATGCATTCTATATACAACTGCCCCAGGAGCATCCCACAAATGATGGCATCGAATTGAACATCGAATCTGCCGAAGCAGAAGCTTGGGAAAATAATCTAATACTAAATATCAATCTGAATGCAACCAGTGAACAATTTACAAACTATTTGGCTGGTCTGGATAGCAATGATCTCAAAGAGTACAGAATTTTTAATAAATCTCAACATGGGAAAAAGGATCGCAACATAAACAAAACTCCAGTTGATGGTTTCAGTGTTAATGTAGAACTAAAAGATCAACAAAATTCAATTGATATTGTGATCAAGTCGGCAGTGGCGGCGGCGTCGGATGCAGCAGGAAAGGAATCAAGCGGTCATTCGAATTGTGCTACAACGGATGATGATGATGAAGGAGCACAAAGGAAGCAAAGCAAGAAGCAACGTAAACGCAACAAGAAGCGTCGTTCACTATCAGAATCGGCATGTGATGACCTTAAGGTATTGGAAGAACTTCATCAAGAAGTGTCTAAACAGCAAAAGAAACAGCAGAAGCATATGCAACATCAAAAAGAAAAGAAAGATGCATCCAGTGATTTGAATGATGAGGATTCCTCACCAGAACGTAGTGATGCTGTCGGAGTACACTTTATTCCAAAAGCTCGCAAGCAGCGCAGTTATTCAGAGTGTCACGATAGTAGTCTCAATGTATCAAATAGTGTGGGTAGTGGACATTACAAAAGCATCCTGAAACGTTGCAGTCGCTATGGACCACGTCCATCTATTTCAGATAGTTGTTCATCCATGGACGAATGTAATTCTTCGTCATATTCACGCTCAATTGATGCTAGTGTCCATGGATTTTCGCAATCCTTTGGTGGTATACCGGAAGAGGGACGTGGTGATGGTGATGATGATGCAGGATTATCGGAGAGCTGTAAAAAGACTGTTAGATTTAATGATCAAATCATGAAGCAGGTCTTTAGGTGGGTTATCATCGGTTGTGTTCTTGACTAAGGTCACACAATATTTGCTGTTGCAATTGTTTTAAATTTTGCCAATTGAATTTAATTGACAATTGTTTTGTCTTGTGTATTTCAAACAGACTCGATTCGAGCATCTTGGGCCAGCGTAAGAAGAATCAAAAGCGTCGTGATCGTAAATTACGCGCCATACAACGTCGCCTTAGCGAGGGTGATTCTGCCGATTACGATGAAACAGACAATCAGAAGGTAAGAGTTGTCTAACGTGTCTGACACTGTATGTGTGTTTGTATTTGTCTGGATTAAAAATAGAGGCGCAAACTTGTTAATTGAATTAGTGGAAATCAGTGAAAAATTCCAATCTCCTTTATTTAAACTGCAAATGCGCAAATATTTGTTAACTAGCCATGGTTGTATTATTTATTAATTTTTAAAGTGATCTTAATAGTTATATTTACTTATCCATTTGCAAGTGTCAAAAACACTTGAAAATTTCAATCCAAAAGGGTGCAGACAAGAAATACTGATTGCGTTGAAATTGCCTCCTTGTGTTAATTAGATCATGCAATCTTATATATACATATATCATACATACATATATGATAGGGTATGTTAAATTTATGCAAATGCATGTAACACTATGAAAGAGGCGGAGAATTTCAATCCCATTATACTATACTACTATACTAAGGAAAGGCAATCTGTCCATGTATCTCTAATTGTCTGTCTAGATCCATGTTTGTAAAAACTACAGTTTAGAGTTACAATGAAAATTAGGTTTTAAATGATAGCCGACACCAAGACAAGCTAACCTATGCCATTAAATGCCCGAGATGAAAGAATATTTAGACCTTATTGGATGCCAGAGTTTTTTTTTTTGCTTTACCACATGTCGTAAAGGTTAACATTAGCCCAGGAGAGTCAGTGAAAATGTCATCACTGTTACTTTGGATCCACTATAAGATTAATAAGATGACTTGCCTGATCTAAGTCCTTCTAATAACCATCTATCTGTATGCTTATTAAGTGGAAACTAGAAATTAAAACTTTAGTAGATAGTATTTGACCGTGACTAAGTCCCTTAGTAGGGAAAACCAATTTAAATGGTGAAAAGTATAAGTTAAAAGTAATAAGGAAAAAGAATCATTTTAATATTAGGGAAATGGAATCTTTTCACAAGTGACACATATTGGTAACTTATCGCTTGGAGTCGTAAATTAAGACTTAACATTTCAAATGCCCTAACACATCATAACCACCTAAGAGCATCGACGACGACTGCGCTGCCATGGTACCGCTTGTTTAAAAACGTTGCTGCAGTATCGCTTATTTACAAGCGCTGCTCATACCGTTCCACGCCGTTAACCAAGAGGCGGGCGGAGTTAATGCCTTACAGCATTGAGCAAAATTATTCCTTTTCTAATTACTTAAGTTAACTTATATAAAGTCTAGAATTTTCAGTGTATTTTTCATCAAGTTGAAAGAAAATGGGTCTTATTAGGCACTGAGAACTGCAGAATCTGTGAAAAAAATTTTAAAATAATAGTACAAAAAGTCCTGTGATAGCGAAACATGGCGAAGTAGAGAAATTTTTGGTTCATGAGTGTTGGCAATATACAAATGAACAGTGGTAAATGTTCATGAACACTGATAATACTCATGAGACTTGTAGACACTTACGAAGCAGTTCTTAGTTTTGTACTTATTACATTTGACGCATTGACAAATAGTATGAATTCATGAATCAAAAAATAATCACTGCTTACTCCTTGATACTATTAAAAGATGCAGGGTATTCAGCATTCGGGGCTGTCTGATTCTTTGTTTTTTCATTAATTTGATATAGTATAAATTTGTTGTGTTAACAAGTCATTTGTTTATATTCAAAAATATAATGGCAGCGTGCCAAAGTCTATGACAATCGCTCGCCTCTCAGTTCATATTTCACGTCTTGTCTGTCATGGGTTTCTTTTCGGGTTAAGCGTATTATTGCTTTATTATTTAATCGATTATAACATTAAAGGCACACACACTTCACACATTAAAAAAAAAACATATATGTAAATAATAAAAAGAATCTAGCCTAAATTTTCATATCTTTTCTTTTTCACTTTCAGCCAACCAATGCAGAGTATTTCAAGAACAGAAATAATGGTAAAAAATCATCACAACACGATAGTGGTCTGGATTTAGCCACCAACAATGGAAAAGGAGGCAAAGAAAAAGGAAACTCAAATAAAATTATGAATAAAAAACAACAGCAAATTGAGTCTGATACAGAGATCAATAAGAATTCCATGATGTTTGAAATGGATGATGATGAAGATGAAGATGTTATGTAGAACTAATTAACTATTATCATTAAAAGATAAATAAGATTGCATCTAGATCTTCTTCTAGCTGGATCTGCTCAAAAAAAGTACAATTTATCAATTAATGTTTGTTTATTGATTGTGCTTTGCATGAAGATGAATATGAAAGAAGCCTTTGGTCGCTTTACAAATTTTTAAATTTTATTTGTTAATATGAAAAGAAAAAGAAAAATGATTATTGTTAGAGATGGTTTTTCTATAATGCACATTTTTTTTTATATAATATTGAGTGAAACATCTACAAGAATTAAACTTTTTTGATATTGTGTGTGTATATATTTAAATAGAAGTCATTTGATGATCATAATTGAAAATATTTTATTATAAATGCAAAAAAATTACAAATTTTTATTCAAACACACACAAAATTATACACAAAGCATATAAAAAAATATTTATATTTAAATTGTAATATCATTATCACAACGACAAAAAATAGCAACAAAATGTTAACAGCATGAGCATATGATGTGTGTGTTTGTGTATTGTTTTTATCTATGTGTAATTTATATCTATCTCAATTTTGAAAGATAACAAAACAAAAAAAAATATTGTAACAACAAAATATGTATATTTTAAAGAACAATCAATTAACATTTAAATATTATTATTATAACAACGCAAACATATGCACACTCACACAGACACACACAGGCATACATACACTCATATATACATATAAGATACATTTCCATATGTATATTTTTCGTTAGCAGGCTAGAAATGAAATAAAAAAGGAAAAAAAATATTATACCATATAAAAACAAATATTTATATTATCATTATGAATGAATGTTATGATGTATGCAACTTTTCTATGATAATTAAATAAAGGAAGATTTGAAAAAAAATTGCGTATTTAATATCCTCTCTAGATACCATTAAACATGCTTATTATCACCGATTGATGCCAATTACATTCTATATTAATGCAAGCGAATGTCCCTTGCATTAAAACGAAAAGGTAAATTTGAAGTCTTTCATGCGGTCCAAACAGACAATTCATTTTGGATTGAATTCAGATGACAGCAAATTCGTATTGATAGAATTAGCCGAACCGAATATTATTCGAATATTATCCGAATCATGTGTTAAAATGCACCAAATTGAAAAGAAATGTTAATTTTAAGTCTTTCCTGTGGGCGAAACAGACAATTCATTTTGGATTGGGGAAATCTGTAGCTTTCAGATGACAGCAATTTCATATAGATTGGATCAGCCGATCCGAAGTTATAGACAAAATTCATAACACCTCCCTATGTACAATGTTCATAATTTTATTGAAATCCAAAAAAAATGAAGCATCCTTCTAGGAATGATAATAAATATTATTTTTATTTCAAATTGCATTAAAAAGAAAAGAAATTGAATAACAAATAACAGTTACATATTTAAATCAGGGTCCTGTTCTGACACTTTGCTAGTATGTTTCATTTCTTCGAATATGAATAATCCACGCTTCGCTAAAAAGAAAGCTTCGTAGTGTTACTTTAGTAAGGGTGCAGTTGCCAGTTAGTAGCAGCAATTTTGGGCGCAACTCGAGCCCAGAAAATATTGCTAAGGAGATGCCAAAACCGACTGACATCAAATAGCAATTGGCTATAGAACGGAAGAAGCAGATGAAGAGTATGTACCTACAATAACATAACAACCAGTGATGTAACAAAACAGTAATAGCTGCTTTCTTCACCATCGAACTTTACTTTACTTATTAGACCCTTTGATGATGGCCTCGAATCACGTGAGATGTGGTTATGTTGTTGTAACTATATTCCAAAATAAGCATTAACTAATGGATTTGGATGCTTTCGCGATGTTCTGAGTGTGCCAAACCCTTGCAATTGTTGATCATGTGGAACTTTACTATGTAATTCGATTATAGCTATTGCCATAGAGATCTCTGTACATTAACTTTGGCGTAGTAATTGTTGACCTAAGGTGCGTGGTAATGACTTCGAGCGCCCATTTATTTTGTAAGTATCTTGTTGTGGCTGTTAAATGTTGTTCTTGCTCTGAGACCTGGTCCAGTTACTAAAGCTACCCACACGTACATTTGCACAGTCTCTCTCTGACATAGTTTTGATTCACATTTCACATTGGGTGTATCGTTTTGATATGCTTTATTCATTGAGTTGCCATTGTTTGTCGGTCAAGGCACCTTTGGTAATGCAGTCAGTTGATGTATATTTCTTTAGCGAATCGATATTCACACTTAAGCAATGAATTCATTTTATGTTTGCCCACATTTCCACAATTTTACAAAGATACCATATGATGATGATGATGAAGATGATGTGTTTAGAAACGTGTTTCGAGTAGCTTTCGAAAATGTTCTACTTGTTGCAAATCACGACGTTTTACTTCCAGCACATATAATACAGGACAATCGAGCGAATCACATTTGAGATCCCCAACACGACCACAGCATGCTTGACAAATCTGTTGTGTCAAATTATAGCCACGTTCATATTTGTTGATTTTATTCTGAAGTGTTACATGACATTTCAATGTATCCGTGCTGCACTCCAAGCATATGCCATGTTTGGTTTGACGACCACAATCGATAACGCAATTTGTATTCGAAAAATATTGTGATATTGTACTTTTTTTAATAAGGAATTGATGCGCTTTGTTGGTGTTGGTGTGTGTTTTTAACTCCGTGGCAATGGACAGAGCCGGCGTAAGTAAAATTTTACGTGGAAGATTTGCAAACCATTCGTTGGCATCGGCGCCAATTAATAACAGACAACGATTTATAGGCGGAATAATGGCTTTGGTTATATAGTAGATTGCATTGATTTTGAATCCCTCATCGGCTAGAAGTTCATGTGGACTATGAACTAAGCGTATGAGAGGCACACCGGGTGGTCCATTGACAATGATAAAGGGAACACGTTCGCCACGTCGTGGTATATGCCGCGGATCAGTTTGTATCCATTTACTATTAGAAGAAAAAGATTTCAAAATCATATTGGAAAAGATGTATGTGTAAGTTATTGGTATAAATACCGTGTTAATTCCAAAGCTGGAACACATGCTGTTGGCTTATAACCATTTAAACCACGGAATTCCTTTGCAAAAATCAGATCTTGGAGATTGGCACGGCCTGATAGCAATTTGGTGAATTGCCGGCATACATATTGCTTCACTTGACTCACATCTGCTGTCTCGAAAAGTATGCGCAGGACTTTCTCAAGCATTTTTGCAACTGCCGGACAACCATCTCGTCGTACAGTCTCTATACCCTTAGCCTCATAGACCGGTTCTGTTTGATCTGGGGTTTCGTACATGTAACCCACATAACGTTTTTTGGTTTGCAGTATGCATGGTTGATAGACTTTTTCTAGCTTCAACTTAACTGGATGCGGATTTAGTTTCGTTACAGTCTCGGCAATTTCTTCACCAATTTTGAATGCTTGCTCACGATTACGTCCGGGTACTAGAACAAACAACGAATCTGTGTCACCATAAACAACGCGCACATTCCATTTCTCATTGGTTTCCACCAATTTTATTGCACGTTCCAGGGTTTCTCTTCCTTTGGACACAACAGTGTCACCAACTTCAACCGAAGGCATGCGACCACTAAAATTGGCTGCCGTATAACCATAAGTTACATTTGCCATTAGCTTAAGACCCAGTTGTCGTGAATGAAGAATACGTTGCAAAGCTGTATTGTTTTTGTGTAGCTTCATAGATTGCTTAACCATTTGACGGGTATCAAGGATCTCAGTTAACATGCGCGGCAAGATGCCTTCACGAACGGCAGCCTTTACGAAAACAACACCACATGGTGAAATGGTGATCAAATCGCGTTCAATCAATTTTTTTAACATGGTTGGCGAGACACGCAATTGTGAAGCACCAAATTCAAAGGGCGCAGATCTTAAATTTTAAATAAATACAATAATAAATTTCATTAAATTACAAAATCATTAAATAATTAATACTACTTACTGGCCCAGATGCTCAACACGACCCAGACAAGTAGAAAAACAATAGTTGTAAGCAATAATCATGCTGGGATAAAGACTCTGAAAGTCCAAAACAATCAAAGGATCTGCATAGAACCTGGATTGTGGTTCCATAATCAAAGCCAAATACTCTGGAGCACGCATATGGGCACGTTGTTGAACACTCGGTGACAAAGGCACAAGATTCTTGGGTTTACCTATTCTAAAATCAGAAATTATACTAAAGACATTAAATCAATTGTATATTTCCTAGAAACTCACCTCAACATCATACTTTCCACACGAAATTGAGAACCCCTTGATAAAACCTCATAGAATTGGATTCCAATTAATTTGGCCATTTCACTTGTGCGACCGATTAAATCAAGTTGATCCAACAGCAACAAAGTACCGCGTACACGTTCCAAATAATATTCCAGGACAATCCAACGAGAACAGGGAGAGGCAAACCAAGTAGTCAAATTGCGATAATTATGCCATGGGCAACGTTTGTGTAGAATATGATACATGACATTCTCAAAAGTGTATGAAGTCAAGGCGATTTCTGAACGCATTAGACGCCAAACATCAAGCAAAATGCGGCCACAGATTTTCATCTAACAAAGATATATACTTCTGAATTATGAACTCCCCTCCTCTCAAGTGTACTATATATTTGCTTACCTCTATATCTAAGTCTGTAAATTGTTCACGATCCTCATCAACAAAATCGCGTACTTTCTGTGAAGGAACACGAGACAGTAGCGGCATTATGTTGAAGCACATATACTTGGCTCGTTCAATTACAAAACCCCATGAGTTCATTTCAATTTCATAACCAGCATAAATATCAGGATCCCAACGCACTACTAATTCCAAAAGTGATTCAAATGCTTCAATCTCATTTTGAACAACTTTTACCTCAATGTCAGCATCAATTCCATGCACCGGTCCTTCGGGGACTATGTCCACATGTTGATCATTTACAATTATATAACCGCATGCTTTCGTTGGCAATTGTTTCTCCTGTGAATTGTTAACCATTGGAATACTATGCTCAATTGCATAAAATAAACAACGTAATTCATCATACATTGGATCCGGATAGAGATCACCACGTGTAGGCACAAAAACCTCCAATGTCATTGTTGTTAAATAATTGTATTCAATGTCCGCTTTTGCCTGTTGCAAATTCTCCAAATTAACTTTGAAACCAAATGTGTTATTCAAAGTGGCATGGCTTAAGCCAAAGCTTAAATCATGTTGATGACCACCAGCAGAGTTTTGCAATTGCCTTACAAATGAAGAACGTTCAAGTTCAGCCAGTGCCATTTGACTGGAAATACTATCACCACTATCACTGGTTTGTGATGATTTTAGACTATTCTGACTGGCTTTTAAGTCTTCTTTAACATTCTTAACTAACAACTGATCAGTTGCTATGCATTTGATTTTTGGTTTATCAGTGATAAGGGTCCTTGCAGCATTTAATTTTTTGTTGAGTGAAAGTTTCGCACGGCGCATGGAGCTGCGCTTTATGATTTTATCACAGTTTCCTGATGAAGTCGGTGAATCTTTAGCTAATGTTGTTACAGGAGTAATATATGCTTTCGATTTAGTCAAGCTTTGACTTCTTTGCTGCATTGGAGTGCCCGGTGTCATTGGTGTTAGAGTTAAACTGCGACTTGAACAATCCATATCACAATCACTATCATTTCCATCACCATCACCACTATTACTATTTTCATTTAACATCATAGTAACCTTTTGACGGCGTATTTTAATGGGACTATCTTCATCTGCACGCTTTTCAACATCAACCAAGTCTTGACCCTTGTGCTTAAGGATATCTCGTGCCTTTGCCCATATCTTTGCCTCCTGTTGACTTGGCGCCATTTCCAGTGGTTCTATTACAACTTTTGTGCCTGTGGCAAAGTATTCACGAATCATTCCGGCATTTCTATATCGATTTGTCATTATTGGCCCACCAATAGCTATAATTTGTTTGCGTCGCCATTCTTTCAGACTCAACGCATTATCGTTGTTTAGCAAACTTTCGAATTCGGGGCAATCATTGAGTTTATTGCTTGGTATTTGAAGGATTGTAAAGCCAACTTCCTTCATTTTCGTTATATCATCGGGATTACTATAGAATGGCTGTTGAAATTCGAACTCATGTAGGTCGAATTTTTTGCAACCTTCTAAGGCTTCTTTATAGGTGGGTGGCAAATCCAATGGTGTTACAATTACTTTGTTCTCAGTCACATAATTTGTAGATTCACTGGATGCTTGTAGGGCCAAAGATGATGTTGGTGTGTTGTCAACATTCTTTCGATATGCTTTTGTCGTTCTTGGAGTTGTTTTAGTTGAAATGCTGCTGGGACTAAGTGCAGCATCGTCACTAAATACTGAAGGACTATTGATCAGAAAAGATTGTTCATAAAAACTTTGTATTAACGTTGAATCATCTTCAATATTTGTTTCACTAAAACTGGGACTACATTCTGGTGTTTTAATTTCCTTTCCATTTTCATCTGATTCTTCATTTCCATTTGGTGTATTTAAGTTATCTAATCTTTGATGAAATTTAGAGGAATTGAATTCTTTACTAGATATCTTCAGTTCCTTTAATGCTAGTTTACGTTTGGCTAACATTGATTCACGAAAACTTCGATGCAATCGTTTTAGATTCGGAGTTTTTCCTAACTTAACTTCACTCTCTTCTGTATCGGAAGTAATAATTTCATCTTCACTATCTTGTTTCTTTGAATCTATCACATCATTTGGTATTACTGGCAATTCTTTACATCCTTGGATTTCTTCATTTTGTTGTCTAATTTTATTTAAATCCATTTTACAAAGATGAATTCTAAATTCTTTACACTTGAACATAGAAGGTGATGAGATCTTTGTAGTGGCTTTAACTGACTTACGAAGACTTAAACGGGTTTTACGTACATTTGGCGAGAAACAAGAATCCAGTGAATTTGATATATCTCCTTGCTTGCTGGATCTGTTTGGGGTTTTCTTAACTAAATGTTCAGATGCAATTTTATTTTCTTGTTTTTCTGTTGACTCTGTTATGCATGATTCCTTGTTGGGTGTGTATACTTTGAGTAAACGTTCACTTTTTCTCCTCGGACCCAATGCACAAGTTATGTGAGTCTTATCAAAGTCTATGGTACTCCGTCTTACTCGACGGATTGGAGTTCTAAAAATAAAATCAGATTTAACATTATATGTTAACTGATTTATGTTTACTATGTGCTTACTTTGTGGCTTTTGCAGATATCAAGGCAAGATCCGCCGATGCAGCTGATATACTTTTACGGCGTAGTTCGGTTAACGCTACCTTTTTGCGTAAGGAAAGAGTCGAACTGGAATTTATAGTTCATTTTATTACCAACAACCATGGGTATTTTTCTTTCACTTCACTTACCCACTTGGTTTATCATCTAACAAAGTCTTATTAGGTGAAACATTACATTGAATTTCTGATGTTTCTGAAAGAAATTCAACATAATGAATTGTAGATTAAAAAAAAAAGAAAACCTCACTTACTTTGAGCAGATTTATTTGTAAAGATCACTGGCAATGGAGCATATTTGCTTGACAAATTAACTTTAGGTGTACGTGGGGATCGGGTGGGTGTCGTTGTCTTTGCCGTTGAAATGCTTCGCTTTGGTGTTCGCGGTGGTGAGTGTTGTTGCTGTTGGTTCAATACCTGATGTACACCTTTCTTTGGTGTGCCCGATAATAAATCATCGGAGCCATCGATTTGTGGAATTTTCTTTTCATTTTGTGAATTTCTCATTTCCGGTTGACTTTGTGTAATTTTCAATAAAAGTTCATCTATATCATCCATGACAATTGAAAAGTCTTGTAGATTACCATCAGCTTCATTTTCGTTATCGGAATCCAAATCAGGAATGGGTTGTTTTGCTGCAACAGCCATGGTTTCTTTGTCCAAAAGTTCCGGTGTCAACTCGACTATTGGATTACTAAAGAAGTTAAATACTCAATTCAAAGGAAACCCCAGGTATACTAACATTGCTTATGCTGTTGCGATAAGGGTGCCAATGAACTATCAAGATCAATATGATTTTCTTCTAAATTCTCGTCTTCCAGTTGCTGCAACACATCCAGAAGTTGTAAGTCCTCATCTCTCACTTATAAAAAACAAAAAAAAACAACATAAGAATTTAAGAAAACTTCGTAATCTAATACTCACAAGTTGCATCCATAGGCACATGCTGCTGCGGTTGTGTAAGGCTTAGCACAAGTTCTTCGTCAACAATTGTATCGTCTAAGAAAGGATCATCACTAGTTTCCTTTAACTCTGAACTAGTGGCTTGACTACCTTGAACATGGCTAAACAAATTATTATGTGACAAATGATTCTGTATGAACGAAGCATTAACTAATTGATCCTGTTGTGTGCATTCCTCAGGATAAACAGCATTCACAAGTAGTTTATTCAAATTGAAAATGCGTTTATCTACTTTGCCACTTGATTTTGTGGTGTCAGTTGTATTTGTTGTTGAAGGCATTGTAGTAGTTGATAGTGTTAGGTTCATTGTCTGATCTGCTATGCTGTTGCTGTTAGTAATTATAGAGTTTTCCATCATCGTCAACTTGCTTACAAGTGCAGTACGATAAAATATTTCACTCTCAGCTACTTCAATATTTGGACGTTCCTGTGTTGCTGGTACCTCCAAAATTGGTATCTTTAATGGAATTCTTAATAAGATTACCATACTTAATTCATAATTCACAATCTTGTCATCATACCGCATTAATTTTGTCTTCATCGCCATTATAGCCTTGTGCCAATTTCTGGCGGCGCATGCGTTCATCATGCCAAATGGATTCAATGCCAGGATTTGTGTGCGTACTGCTGGTACTTTTGGTGACCAATTGAAAACGATTGAGTATAAAATTTGATGCAATATCCACTTCTAACTCACTACAGGACACCTTCTTACACAATAAAGGATCAAGCAATTGGTTAGTCAATACATTTGGATATGGAACATCTTAATAAATGAAATATTAGTAAAAGATTGAAGTCAAATCAATATATTTATATTATACCTTCATCATTTTTACGTCGAAATTTGACTATTTCTTCTGGTAAATGTATAAAACTCATGCCATATAGATTATAATCAATCATAAATTGTAGAATGTAGGGTACATGCGACTCATGCGGATTGAAATTCTTATTTAATATTGCACCATTCTGTAGAAGATTAGCTGCACGTCGCACAAAACGCGGATTAAACATATAAATCTTTAAAAACTGATGATCATTCCGGTGATAGCCATAGAAGGGACTAGGATCATTGAATTAAAATATTGTCATTCATCAATTGTGTCACATATACATTGATTAGATTAGATAGAATTATACCACTACAGTGGCAATATGAATACTTACATGCCCTTAACCAAGTGTATTTTGAAAACATGCTGAGCATTTGAACTACTTTGTCCCAATGATATATTTATAGCCTTGTCCAAGTGTGTCGCTATTTGAAAAATCCCGCGCTCCACTGAATCAAAGTCTTTCTTCTCGAAAGGTATATAAAAATATGGAAAAACACCATGCACATGCATACAAGTCTTTTGGCCATTGGCATTGGCGCCAAATATTCGTATAATAGGCACCTAATTGATATAGTACATACAATCAAATAAATATAATTTAGAATTTCATACATTTTCAGATTGTTTGTTTTTCTTTTACCCTTTTGATTTCCTTGCCACGCAATTCTGAATAACAAGGATCCAATCCAAAAATTGGCTTCTCTACATAAAAATCAGCAATTACCAATCTTATAGAGAAAACACCTTCAATTGCCGACATCTTTTATATGGTAACTACCTAATTAAATAACAATAATCGTAATCTGATGCGAATTCCATTGTGAAATTCGGATATCAACAAATCATCAGCTGTTTGTTAGGCTTGCTTTTTCTTCTTCATCTTTAGCCAATCACTATTCACAGCGTCAAATGTTAGCTTACAGTGGCAATGTTACTCAACAGTGAAAATGTTATCATACAAAATGTTCATAGCATATGCTAATTAACAGGGGCATGCTGATAACATAAAATAATTTCAATAAAAAGGTAATTATTTCATAATATTATATATGGTTAAGATTAAGCTATCTATTAAAACAGACTAGTATTTAAAGTCTAAATAAGTTTATCATGTAGTCAGACAACCTCAAGCTCATATTGTATTAATCAACTAAAGGAGACTAGTTATGTTAGCTTATATTTATGATGGTAGCTGGTAAGTTTGGCATGTAATTAAAGTTACTTAGAACACACCTACGCCCAAGTCTTAAGGATTATCAAGTTCATTGAAGAAGTATGAACGTTAGGCGGTTGACCTGGAAACCCCACATTAAAAACAAAAGGAAACAGCTGAACCACAAACTCGCCAGGATGAGCTGCTCATCAAATAAAGCTCCTTCCTATGTAAAATTATTCTTTCTAGTATCGACTTATAGCATTGAACTCTGGACCATAACTTTAAAATAAAACGCTCAAATCTTACAAAATTTTCAGTTCAAGCGTTTGAAGGAGGCTTGTGAACGCTAAATGGTTGTCCGCAACTCTGTCATTCACAGAGACCTGCAGGTGTCAACGGTGACAGAAAATCGGTTAAAAGCACATCATCCTGCTTGAATTACATGAAAATCATTTTGCTGTAAATTTATTAGATTATTTTATTTCTCTTTCTACATTTGTGTCATTTGCAAAGCAAGCGTCCAAATGCTCCTGCAAAGAAATTTCTACAAAATTAAGGAAACAAATGTAATCGCAACAATAGATTTAACCGCTGAACAAGAAGATAATAAGCCGAAATTGAAAATTATAAACGGAGTGAAATGGGAATCTAATCAATCCTCAGAAGTGGTTGAAAATGAAGTTGATTAATTTAGACCCACAAAAGAAGTCGACTGATCAATCAAACCACCACTGGTACAATTAGAAAAAAATCTTTTTCACAAAGCAGAAGGACATAGCATAACCTTATTTATTTATTTACAAAACTCAGACTAAGTCATAGTAGTCGTAATAAAAGAAATAATATGTGTATGCATATAAATTTTTACTCACCAAAGCTTATATACAATTAGAAGAGCAGAACCTACATTAGTTATCAGCTGCTCGGATCATTTTATTTCTTAAAAGAAACAGGAATTCCATATTGTTAGTATAGTTGCATTAAACAGAGTGGGTGGTGAGTGAAACATCCAATTTTATTATTTATTCGATTTACTGAATCAAAGATTCAGGGTATTTCTCGATTGACCCATTTTGAAGTTCAATTTTAAAAAAGGCGGAGGAGGTGACCATAAATACTTATATAAGAAACTCTAGTGTTTTCATGTCACTCCTTGAACATAGTGACATCATCTCTCTGTCTCTAGTGATCTCGTAGAAAGTCTCTGTAGGTAAATTTCACTTATGACTTGATAAAAAAAAAAAAAAAAATTACATTTTATAGTTTGAAGATTGTATTTTTTTATTGAAATTTATTATAATTTTGTCTTTTTGTATGCATAATTTTTTTTATTAATTATTTTCTGTTTTCATACTTTTTTTCCAAATATTTTCTGTTTTATGGTAATTCTTTTGCATCTGTTAAAACATATTTTTGAATTCAATTTATTATGGATTTTTTTTTTTTCTAAATGTCACTTCAATTTGAGGATAAGTGAAATTGGTAATTTTTTTTTTTATAATATTTGTTTGTTGGTTTAAAATATTTTTATTTATTGATTTCATTATTAATATTATTAATTAGAATTATTTTTAGCATTTGCAAAATTGCATGCAATAAAAAATAAAAATGAAGACATTAGTTTAGTACAAAGTTTTTAGTAAAGTGAGTGAAGTGTAAATGGAGATAAATTTATATATATACTTATATAATTTTTTTTTAATGAAAATTGAGTAATTTATGATGAGTATTTTGATTTTACTTTTAGTAGTTTTTATTTTATTATTATATATTTTGTTTTTGTTTTTTTTTTTTTTTCAATGCGATAAATGTTAAAAAAGTTTTGGAAAAATTTTCTATTATTATTTTGTATTCGCGGCGGTTATTTTTGTTAATTTTTAACATTTTTTATTTATTTATTTATTTGTATATGTATATGTTTATTGAATATATATATTTTTTTTAATTGATTATGCTTAATTATTATTAAACTATTTTTTCTTTTATATATATATTTTTATTTAGGTTTTTGTTTTGTATATATTGTGTATATAAATCTTGCTTGTTTTAAGAATGCATAAATATATTGTATTGTTAAAAATTGCTTTTACGTTCTATTGATTTGTTTATTGTGACAGTACAGGAAGCGTTCAATGTTCATTGCACATTTTATATTTTGTATTTTTATATCATCTTCATGAATTTTGTGTATGGTAAATAAATATATAATATAATTAATCAAATCAATCAAGTTCTATATAATAATTGAATAAATTTAATTATGTTGTCATTGTTTTTTGGTAAAAATTTTCAGTTGTAATTAAATTTTTATGTAAAAAAAAATGCATGCACAATTTATTGCATAGTAAATCATATTATATTGTATTTAATTGTTTGTGAAACTTCTTAGGTGGCGGTTGGACGATAAATAAAAAAATAATAAAATATGTCTATTGCCGCTATAACAACTAATAATAAATGGCGGAATTGTTGGATCAAATTTTGCTTAGATTAGATATTTAGAAAATCAATCAAGTCTATTTTTGATTGTTAGTTTTTTCAGACTTATGGTACTTCAGTGGTGGTTGAAATTGGAATCTAATTATATTAATTTCAATATTTAGTATTAAGGAAAACCAATTATGTGAATGAAGGACAATTGTGTGTTATGTATTCTATGTATACATTATACATCCATCCTTCCGCCCCATTCAATTTCGGATTTTTCATTAAGAAGTATCACGTGTACGTTACTACACGAGCAGTTTCTTGTTTTGTTAGCTAAATGCGTGCAAATAATTTTTTTAATAATTTATTTATTTAAATATGTTGTGAGTGTATTTGTTTTTGTTTAGTGTGGTTTAATATTTTATTGTTAACAAGAAGTTGAATGGTGTTTTTATTTAAATTTATTTAATTATTCAATGAAATCACAAATTTTATTTAAAGTTTGTTGCTTTTGTGGATTTTATAAAAAATTCCTCTTCTTTTTTTTTCCATTTTTCTCTCCTCATGATTCTTCCTAGTGTTTGTTTGTTTGTTGTTTCATCACTTAGAATATCTAATTAATTAATTAATAAAATTGCTACAATTAAATATTTTAGCTAGTTTTTTTGTTGTTGTTATTATTATTGTTTTCAATAGAAAAACGTATGATAATTTATTGTTGTTTATTTATTTCAAGATCATTTCATTTCATTTTTGTTTAATATATTTCTATTTTTTTTTCTTTAATATATTTAATTAATAAGTTAGCTTACTTAAATAATTCGCAAAACTTTTGTTTATTATTATTATTAGATATTTATTTTTTTAATTTGATAAATTGTTAAATTTGTTATTTATTTTTTTTTTTTTTTTATTACTATATGTATATATGTAAGTATTGCAAAGATTGTTTGTTTGTTAGTTATATTCCTCATTAATTATAAAATATGCGTATGTTTTTCTTCCAATATCTCTTTATATTGTAATTGTTTTTCTAACTTCAATTTTTTTAAGGAGCAAAAAATTTGTTATTTTAGTTAATAAAAAATATAAAAATTAAACATTAAAATATTAAATTAGTAGGTAAATTCATTTAATATTTCTGACAGAAATTGGTTAGACTTAATTTTATAACATTTTGTTTAGTAAAAAGATTCATTCAAATTTCAATATAAAATAGTCATTGATGAAATTAAGTATTTAGTTGTTTGTTTGACTAGTTTGAAGTTAACAAAAATGTAAGGAAACAAAATATTAATGGCATATAAGAATTTCTATTGAATATTTCTTTGTTTTTTTTTTTTTTTATTTAATATTATTATATTTAAAACTTGAGGCATACATGCTTTTTTATGTGTTTATATTTGTCATGAAGTATGTATTAGAGTCCTGCAGGAATGTATTCAAAATTGATTGTACTCCTTTAAGTGTATGTGAATAAATGAATGGTGTTTTTTTGTTTCTTAAAGTGTTCATATGTCCCTATATATACACGTATTAATGAATGAATACTGAATAGTGTGTAGTAAATTATGAATATTACATATTACTGTACACTATACTTAATGTATATTGAATGAACACGTTTTTGTGGTTATTTTTCGAAATGTTTTTGTATTATGCATTCGCTCACTTCACACGTTGTTCCAAAGACTATAAAAATATATATTATATTTTTTATGTTTTATTCTCCACTTTCTTATTAGCAATCTGTCTTCCAAAAGATGATAGGCAAATTTCAATGGAATAATAGAATATCACATGTTATTACTAGGTTATATTGGGTGAGGTTATGCTTGGGATTCATCGACTCGTCCGGGAATCGAAATGGGAGATCCAGACGAAGATGCCAGCAATAGTCCAGCAGGTTTGTTTGATTGCTTACGAATTTCTCCAGTCTATGAATATGTTTAATAGTCTTTGGTTGTACACAACTGCACTTCCTATACACATATTCACTGTTTTACACTATAAACACCGAACCACGAATGCAGCGTTCAAAGCTACTATTATTAAGAGAATATGCATTCATTTAGAGTGAGTTATAGCAAACAGTTGTACATACTTCTTCTTATGCTTATGGGTGTATATTGTACAATGAATACATTAGATTTCATTAGATTTGAGTAAAGTCAAAGGCCATTAACTACATATGGTAGACTGGACAGTAGTTTACCCACGGAACATTTTTTCTCTTTTAGGGTGCAATCATAGTGCACACTGAAGCTGAAGACGAATTGCTTGCGAATCAGTCGTCAGCAAGGCGCCCAAAAACAGAATTGGAAAAAAGAAAAAAACCACAAATTTGTAGCTGATAAAAATCGAGATCATTTACAATGTTGTTGTTGTTTTCTTTTTCTATTTTCATGTGTTCGTTCTCAAAATAGTTGTTGTCTTTGGTGGAATGCAAAGAACACAAGATATAATTAAAAAGAAATAAAAATAAAAAAACAACAAAAACTGCACTGAGCAGCAAGCGATTCATCTTCAAAATTAGTACCACACAGTTTGAAGTTGCCAGCTTGCGTTTCGGTAGTGTACACTTTGGATCATTTTCACATGTTTCCTTGTGCACGCTTTTTTGTCCTCAGCTTCGGCTTCAGCGTCGACTCTGATTACTGTACAACAGTGTATTATTTCGGTAATACCCATTCATTTAGAGTGAGTTATATAGCACAATCATAGTACTTCTTCTTACACTTATGGAATTTACTAGAGTTCATTAAATTTGAGTAAAGTCAAAGACCATTCACTACATATGATAGACTGGACAGTAGTTCACTTACGAAACATTTTTTCTCTTTTAAAAACTTGAGTCAGTAAGTCTAGAACAATTTTGTACAGTTTCTATCAACATAATCCAACATTCAATCCACATTATGAGTGGAACAACAAGTTCTTGAGGGAATTGTCCAGTCTATGTACTTAATGATCTTTGGTTAAGTGCAGTATTGTACATATTGTAGTGAACTGGAAAATGTGAATACATTTCTGCAGATCTCTTATATGTATGTATGCATGTATATTAGTGTATGTGTGTGCTTGTGTGTGTGTGTGATTCGTTTATTAGCAATATTAAAGCTTTAAATTCATTCACTTTGCTTAATCATCACTAAAAATTTGTTATTTTTATTTGCTTTTTTATTAATAATTTTTTTAATATTCAAAACAGTGCATCATTTTTATTTTTATATTTTTTGTATATATTTTAAGAGTTCCTCTATTCATTCATCTATCTATATATGTATGTATATATGTATCTATTGCTTTATTTGAATTTTAAGTTGAATTGAGGTGTTGATTGCTTTCACATCAACTGATGGATACGGTTTTATATTGATTATTTTATATGCTAAGATTAAGGAATTAAAAAAAAAAAAACATATAATGATGATGAAATGAGTTTTCTGAGTGAGTGGTGAGTGGTAATGATCATGATCATTAAATAAAATACACTTATTTTTTACAGACACAACACACATTTAATTTAATAGCGCGGCTTTTAATAAATTTCTATATATTCTTATGTATTTTTAGAATCATCATATCATATTATTATTATTTTTCATAGTTGAGAAGAAGATTTTATGCGTTTGGCATTTGGGTTTCGTTTGTCGTTCATTTTCATTAAAAATACACATATGTATATGTATATAAATATATACTTATATAAATGGTATATGTATAATTATTTACGATGCATGTAGTAATAAAAAGAGGTTTTTCTGGATTCATCTACTAACTTCGAAACATATCGCAACGTAATGCACAGCATTGTGTTTACGTTGTTGTTTTTAATGCACTTTAAAGTTATATAAGTAATAAGTATATATAAAGATTTTAATGTTATCGTCGAGTGTTTTTTTTGTTTTTTTTTTTTGTTTTAAATACGAGAAAAAGTCGTATAATAATATATAATAAGTATGTATAGAGTTGTTAATTATATTCGAGCTTAGACACATAATTCATTCATAGATTTCTTTCTTTATCTTTATCCATTAGATTAGAAGTATGTATGTATATATATTTTTATAATATTTAAATTATTATTAATATTAATTAATGTAATTATAAGTAAGTATATGAAAAACGTTTGATTTGTGTTGTGTTGCTGAGAAACGTTCAACGAACGAGTATGCTTTATTCCCTTTTTTTTTATATTATCATTTAAGTATTTTTTTTGCTTTATATTTTGTTGTTGTTTTGTTTTCATCATTTATGTATGTATATATAATAATAATAATAAATTATGACTATTTATTTTGTTGTTAAAGAAATAATGAAGAATTACATTTAATGATTTTTAAGTAATTTTTCCATCATCATCATGATCATCATTCATTCAACATTATCATTCATTCTTTCATCATTTTATGAAAACAAACACAAATTCTTTCAATTAAAAGATTTTCTATTTTTTTTTTTTTTTTTGTGATATTTTGAAGATTCAAAAATAAATAAAAAATATAAAAATAAATAAGAAAAAAAATATATATAATTTGTATTGCAGTGCGACTGTTTTTTAAACATCAACAACCATTTTTTTATGTATATCTGTGTTACCAACAACCGAACAGAACTCATCAAAGGATATTTTACCGTCTTCGTCCTTATCAGCAAAACAAATTGTCTTATCGACAATTTGTTGTAATTGTGTGTCCTTAAGATTATTGCCAACCATCATTTTTAACACCTAACAAACAAAGAGAAACAATTGTATATATGACAACATTTTACGATGATTATAAATTATACCATATATACCTGAAATAATTCACCATTGGATATATAACCATCATTATCCATATCATAGATGCGGAAAGCAAAACGCAGTTTTGATAGTTTATCGCCTTTCACACTAAACTGTGAGACGCCTTGAATGAATTCTTTGAAATCAACTTCACCATTGCCATCTGCATCAAAAATATCAATGACACGTTGCACTAGAGGATTCTGTTGCAGTTCAGGCAATGACATGAATTCATCAACGCTCAGCGCTCCTGAATTATCCAAATCCAATTTACGAAAACGTTTGCCCAACCGACGAATTTCATCGGCGTCAACTAAGAGAACAGAAAAAGCAAAGAAAAGAAATTAAAGAGGGTGCGCGCAGCATAGCAATGAAACTTTAAATTGGTACAAGTATTAAAAACCAGCAATTTATATTCAATGATGATGATGATGCTGATTTTGTAAACGAATTTCTAATTGTTCAATTAGCATTCTCGGCATTCTAGAGCAAAAACACTAGCAACACCATCATGCACCAACACCAACACCATCAACATCAATATCACACCACATAGCAGCATGAGAATTAGACTAAATTATTTTTAGGCATTTGAGAATTTCACTCAACATATCAATGAGGGAGACACACAACAAAATCGAAAGAAAATTGTTTAAAATTAAATAATTTTTTTTTTTTTTCAATCACAACAAAACAGAAGGCAAAGAGAGTCAGGAGAGTGAGTGAGCGTATGCCTATAAATGATTGCAGGAGACTTGTCTGGTCCGGTTTGGTCTGGGATTGTGGTGTGACAAACCAAATGATGTCGAAATTATTTTCATATTTTCTTTGTTTTGATTTTCTTTCTTTTTGTCGATCTACCAAGTAAAATGATGTATGTTTATAAAAATTATAATAAGAAACAATGAAGAATACATATGTAGAAGCAATGCCAAGGCACTTTTTTCATATATTTGAGGGGCGATTATCATGCAATTGTTTAGTCAAAATTGTCTGTCACTGATAACAGGAAAAATTGTTGTTTTTGAGATAAAAACTATCAATGAAAACTATGTTAAAGTTCCATTAAATAGGGCTCTTCTATAATCAGAGTGATTGAGACCATTGAATCAATTTGTTAGGGGTGTTTTCAATATTTTTTTGAATAAAATTTTGATTAGTGGCTTTGACTTTCTCCTTGTAAAGAAACATATCAATGAGGGACATGTCGTACTAAATGCTTCTCTAAAAACCAGAAAGAAGGCTATCATTGGCTATGCCAAAGATGTAATACTCTCCACGCTTCTCCGGGTTGCATCCAACCTTCCTTTCTTAGCATCACTAAATTCTCTTTTTTCTAATAAGAACATTAATTTAAATGGGGGTTTTTATGGGAGGTAACCCTAGGATCATGAAATTTACATGGTTAATGAATATGAATCAGAAACTTATAGTGTCCAAATTTCAGTTCGATACGTCAAAATACAAAAAACTTTTGCTAATAAGAACTTTAATTTAAAGGGGGGTTTGTATGGGAGGTACCCTCCCTAGTGGTCCGATTCGGCTGATTCCGACAAATGAACTGCGTATGGTAATAAGAAACCTATGTCAGCTCTCTAGCTCAAAAACTGAGAGACTAGTTTTGATACAGACGGACATGGCTTAATCAACTCGTCTCATCGAGCTGATCACTTTATGTGATCTACGATATCTCCTTCTGTGTGTTACAAACTTCATGACAAACTTATAATACTATTCACTTCCGTGAAGAGTATAATGATGACAATTTAACAAATTGAAAGAGAGGAGAGGCTAACATTGTTATTGTTAACTGTATTAGGTCAAATGTGAACCGTTTTTTTTTTTTGGAAAATGGGTTGCCATTTTGGAGATAATTCCATTATGTCTGCCTCTCGCAGAATGACTTCTCCTTATTGAAAAAAAAAAAAAAAAAAACAAATGAGACAAATGGTTCACAGTCTTCTCTATCTAATGCGTTGAATTTATTATCATAAATAGTCAGTAATCTGATGGAACAATGTCCAGACTCTAGATTATATGGCCGGTGCATTAAACATTTCAATCATTATCCCGGACGGCTCACAAAAGATATATGTGGCCAGATGGATTAGATTAGAGGAAAAGCGAAATCTAGTCGCCTTGTCCTCGATTGGGGCTATTTTCACAAATCCCATAATTACATTTTCTTCGTGGTTCTGTTATTCATCAAGAATCCCAAGATTTTCTTAGGAAATAAATCTGCAATTTCAGTTGGTTCTACGTACTGGTTACCTAGATATCGGATTCTTGTCCAATTTAAGCCCCCACAGTGGTATAGCAAATGCGCTGCTGTCTCTACTATCGATGCTTCGACTAATCCGCATATTATGTAAATTTTGCATAACTCTACCATGACCTTGTTAAGAAGCATGACCCTATACGTATATCTTTCTTAGTTAGTCTTAGTAATACTTGTGTTCGTTTGAGATAACTAGAAGCTACTCTTACCAAGACAGCTTTACTTTCATTTAGATTGCACAATGGTTCTGGTCCTAAGATGACATTGACAACTCCTTTTCTGGCAAGTTCATTTGCCAATTCATTCCCAAGATACCCATTGCGAACAGGTTTCCAATTAGATTAACATAATTGTTTGCTGCTTGACTTTTTAGTAATGTTAAATAGTGTTAGACAAGCTTCGATTTGATCTCGAAGGCTTTGAGTACTTGTAGTGCATTCATGTATATTAACAGTAGCACACACTATTTCTTCTGTTAGGCATAGCTCTATTGCATGGATTTCAGTCTTAAAAACTAAGGTGCCTTGACCCATTGAAACAAACTCCCTTCCTATTCTGGTGCATGGCATTCTTTGCTTGCTCCACAAAACTACAAATTTTCTCTAGGGGAGTAGAGGCAAGTCATTACCAAACAACCTTATATTACAACATATATAAATAAACCAAAATAAACCAGGTTTCTTCAATGCAACTTAGAGGAGTTCGTTATAGAGGAGTCCGACTGTAATTAATTGTCTTTATATGTTCCTAAATGAACCCCACTGTATGTGTTATATTGTGTGTATCACATGTAGGTATATATTTTACGATAATACGATTATGTTGGGTTTTCTTATTTGGTGCGTGGTGCTGCGTGTTTTTATTGCCACAACATTACAACTTACAGTTGGAACACATTTCCATTGGGAGCGATGTTTCATTTCCCTGTAATTAAATTAAATAAATAAATAAATTAGTTTCATTCAGTACATATTTTATACAGATTAGATTAGATGTATGTACATACATATATCTACTACATACATAAAGAAGTCATAATTTATACACATTTTTCACTTTCTTTCGTTTTTCACTCAAAACCAATTACAGATTTCATTTAATCCAAGGTTCGCCGATTTAAAAATTGTTTTATCTAATTCATATAACATTGAACTTGAATTGCATCTAAGTGTGTATTGAGTATCGAGTGATAAAAGTGACATTGACCGTGGATAATAATGAGAAACAAGAGATTAATAGTAAGTGTACAAGATTTTTCAATTTTATATGCATTTTTATATGTCTATACATATAGGGTACAATATTCTAAGAATAGACTTAGATTTTTATGTTATGTATGCATATTTTTAGATAGAGTCTTCGATTTTGAATACCATTTACACGGTTGTTCCAGGAACATATATGTATACATATATATATCGGGAGATATGTAGAGAATGGATCAGATTAGATCATGTCAGAGAGTAATGGATTGAAAGTCTTATATATTTACTATTATAATTTATACCCAATAAGTACTAAACAATGTTGTATGCAAATATGATGGGAAATAAGAGAACACATGATTAGATCAGAAAGAAAAAGAGGTGGAGACGGAAGAGTGAGCAAACGCCACTTGTTCAAACTTTATTTATTTTTAATTTAACTCAATTAATATGCGTTTAATTTAATGTTGTTGGAAGCATTCATGTGTTGATAATACTATGTAGTATGTATTAGGAATGCGCAGAGGGTGAGTTGGGGTGGACGGGCGGACAGGTGGCCTGGGCTTTTGAACAGAGAACACAAAACACTTGAATAATTAAATAGTTGCCTGCTTGCTTAGCAATCTGATTCTGGTTTTTGTTAACGAAACAACTGAACAACAAGTTTTAAGTTATTTAATTCTTATTATTATTACCATTTTGTTAGCTTTTGTGGTTTTCCTTGAAAACTTAACGTATGTGTATATAAATTTAGATGATGGCAAATGCTGCCTTGCTGCTACTACTTTCTGGTTGTTGAACACACACACATACACACACCAAAATACACTTTATTTTATACACACACTCACGCAACACTCGACTAAACTGAACTCGATTCGCTAAACTTAATATACCGTTGTTAAAATCTTTAGCATACTATATCAAGTGTTTAACTAAATTAACTAAATAATTCAATTAATTTAATAAAAAATTATGTTGAATTTTTCACGAGATTTTCTAATATATTTTTCTTTCAACTTTTTTTGTCATTGAGTCACACGCACAGCACACACAACCATACGGACACATAGAAAAATATCGAGTACCCGAATACCCGTTGAAGTCTTTGAGTTAGTTGGCAACCAACGTGCAAGGCAAGAATTCACCAAAATTATGGTAAATGAGAAACTCACCACATACAGAAAAAGCTCACGAACTAGAATTTTCAAAAATTGTATTATGAAATTAATCTAATTATTATATCAAATGAAATTATAATATTCCAATTATAAGAATCAGGAATTGTGAAACATCAGATTCAGTCTTGATTGAAAGCCAGCATAATTGCAGATTGTATCCAAAGAGGGGTTGGTGATTATTAGTTAGTTGCAGAATGTGGTGATTTAAGTTCTTTTAAAACGATGCAAACAAGCTTGGAATGAATTGCCAATAAAAATGATTAAAAAATCTTGTTGGAATGGGCTGAATTGGTGCTGGAGGACGATTTGCAATTAATGCAGTATTAGATATTTCAAAACCAGGATAGTAAACAAGTTCCTCAAGCACTATGAAAAGAAGTTAATTCAAACAGTTTTGGGTTTGGAGGCGAATCAAATCGAACCATGGAATACAGATTCCAAACCAGCAGAATTGGACGAAACAGGACTTTCTTCTGATGACCGGACAAGCTATATGTCACTTCACACTGGTGAACCAACTTAACATATGTCGAATCTAGCAGAAAATAAACAACACACTTTAATATTACAAATTACAATCGGACTCCTCCGTAAAGAATACTTCACTATGGGCAAGTGATTGACTGTTGACCGGTTCCAATGACTTCATAATAGTTGAGTTTGAACTCTTCGTCTTCATTATAGAAGACTAGTACTGTATTTTCTATTCTATTACTCAGTCAAACACAATGTGGTTTTAGTTTATGAGTTTCTACCGTACTTGAATGCGAATTAAACTGACGAAATGCAACTCTAATTTATTTTGGTAAATTTTTTCTTTTTTTTTTTGGGCGGGGAATGACCACTTGATGGATATAAGTGAAAATAATAACAAAGAATCACCGACCGAAATGAATTTTTGCCAATCCGTCATTCAACAGTTGGCGTCGTCATACCACTAAGCCTAAAACAAAAATACATTTAATCAAAACAAAAACTAATTGTATACATACATAAGTGAGACGCCAACATCATCAACAATAACAGGCAACATTTTGATCAGGGAATCCAAAAGAAACCGTATCTGTGGTGCGCTGCTGCATAATAATAATAACAACTGAATAATGGCGTCTTCGACAAGCTCCAGTAGTAGTCCAACTCCGACAAGCACTAGTTCAGCGGCTCTAACAACAATGCCAACAACTAACGCTAACCATAAGACTTTCACACTCTCCGAGGTTGAGCGCTTGAACTACGAAGTCCATCGCTACTCAAGCTTTTCGCCAAACTATTTGCCTGAGTAAGTTAGTTAATCATCTGCAATAAGTTCATAATTTGCATAACTTTGACTGCACTCTTTGTATCAACATTGTTGTTGTTGTGCATATTGTATTTGCTGCCAAATGCGCCAAAAAAAAAGAACAAAAAAACTTTGCGACGAAGGCTAAGATTTTTTGTAATTTATAACAATATTATTTCATTATATATGATGATGATTTTCTTATTGTTTTGTTTATTGCAGAAATATACTCGTAGACTGCCCAAATGATCAAACTTCACGTTGGTCTGCCTACACAAATAACCCGCCGCAGTACCTAACCTTAAAGCTTAAAAGACCCGCCATTGTTAAAAGGATAAAATTCGGAAAATTTGAGAAATGCCATGTGTGTAATATTAAGAAATTCCGGATTTATGGTGGGTTGAACGATGAAACAATGGTTTTACTTTTAGAAAGGTAAAGTTTCCCAATTGACTTTGGATAATCCATTATTTAGTATGAATTTATATAAGTTCTTTATTTAATGTAATGTAATTGTTTGATCTCTTAAACTCTACTCATATACTCATACTTACTACATATGATTTTGATGAGTCGACACGACTGTCGTAGATACAGCCGGATTCCATTATAATGAAGTCATTGCTCGGTTGCCCGCTGGCAATCAGATTCGCTTTGCTATAAGGGAATTCAGAGTCATCTACAATCATCTTTGCTATCGACTGCTTAGTTGAAGAGGAATCCAACTGTATTAACAAAATTAATTTCCTATAACTTAAAGTTTCAGTAGTAGGAGTCTATAAAAAAAAACTAATCCATATGTCATCACTTCAGAGGTTCAAAAAAAATTACTTATAGTTCTCACACACACTTACTTAGTTACTTACTGTATACATATGCTTTAATAGTTGTCTTTTAAATAATTTCTTCCAGTAAATTTGACCATATTATAATATCAGATCAATTCTGGCCTCCATTGTACATTTGTTGTAGTTTCTCTCAGTATTGTAGATTCTCTATGTAGACGTGTTCTTTCTTCTAGTATATGAATATAATGGGTTGCGTATTTTGACAAGCTCTATTCTATCCCCACATTATTTCCATATTTTTGTTTTTTCGCTTATCATTGTCTATTATCATATAACATATGCATTTCTACAAAGATCCTGTGCACATTCTCAAACCATAGTAATATGAGTTTTTCCTCCACTTTCTTTTTGATTATCTGTTGTCTGTAACTTATTGAATGACTTATTTATTAAATATTTTTAATTAGCGGCTTGAAGAACGACAATATACCTGAAGTATTCAATTTACGTAGCCTAACGGAAGATGGTGGCGAAAATTTACCAATACTCTTTTTGAAAATTGTCCCCTTGATGTCGTGGGGGCCTTCGTTTAACTTTAGTATTTGGTACATAGAATTACATGGACAAGACGATCCTATGTATACAAGTGCTAGAATGCAAAATTATAATATGGCAAGTATATTCTATTCTACTTATCATTACTATCATCATAATCAATTATACTGTATTGTGTTATCCTATAGTTTCGAGAAGTTGAAATAGTTCGATTGTGTTTGAAACACTTTCGCCAACAAGGTTATACAGCAGCCTACAATGCCCTGGTGGAGCAGACAAAAGTGCGTCTGGAACACACAAAAATCAATAAACTGCACAAACATTTAGTTTTGGATGGTGACTTTGAGGAAACTGAAAAGTTTTTGGAGAAATGTATTCAAGATGGTTGGATGGATGCACATCTGAATAGACAGAATTATAAGCATACATGGATTATGCAGCAAACAAATGGAGATCTTAAACCAAGTAATTTTTGTATTATAAACAATTTTGTTTGGAAGTATCTTATTTGTTATTTTTGTTTCTTCAAGGTAATCGAGGTGGCCATCAATTGGTCATGGATACCAAGAAACGTCTTATCTATTTGTATGGTGGCTGGGATGGTTTTCATGATATGAATGATTTATGGGTTTATGATATTGAGAAAAACACTTGGATCTTGCTCTGTGCACATTCAGATCAATTTAATGGTCCCACGCCGCGTTCTTGCCATAAAATGCTTTATGATCCAATTAGTGAGAATATATTTATGTTGGGTCGCTACTTGGACAACTCGATAAGAACAACTGATTATATAAAAAGTGATTTTTTCCTATATGACACACGAGCGCGTACTTGGCTTCAGATATGTGATGATACAAGTCAAGTTGGTGGTCCACAATTGTTGTATGATCATCAGATGTGCATTGATGCTGAGAAGCGTACAATTTATGTTTTTGGTGGTAAAGTGTTGACACCACGCAGTGTAACAGCTACATCATCTAATGAACCAGAGTATTCGGGGCTATTCTCTTACCACATTGGAACAAATACCTGGACACAAATACTTGTTGATTGTTATCATCCAACAGCTTCAAGGAAAGGTGTTTTGTCAATAAAATCAAGGTTTACACATTGCATGGTGTTCCATAATGTAAGTACATACCTACATATGGTACACATACAAAGATCTTTGAGTTATAATGTAAAAAAAAAATAATTTAGAAACATCGGAAACTTTATATTTATGGTGGTTTGCGTGGCAAAGAGGATATTGATGATTTTCTGGCTTACGATGTTGATAAGCAAACATCAACGATTCTAAATAAAGATCAACATCCCCATGTAGCCACTGAGGCTAGATTCGAACCATCTCCAGGTTATACATTGCGTGCTACGATAGATTGTGAACGTGATGAAATTTACGTGTTCTCGGTAAGATATAATAATTTCTATGATAATTATGGTTTCTGTATAATAAATATTGTTCTTCCATTTCAGAGTTTAAGTAAGATTAAAGAGCGTCGTGATACTCAGCAAGTGGATGCTGCCAACTCATTTTGGGTATATTCATTAAGAAGCAACAAGTGGTCACGTATCTATTACTGTCCACATAATGGTCAAGATGTCAACACTATAAACCATTACAATGTTCTGGGTGCTAGCCAAAGTGAGGGCACAATTGAACCATGTCCACGGTATGCACATCAATTGATCTATGATGATATAGCTAAAGTAAGTATGTGTGAACATTTGATTGAATTGATGGTGTCTATGAGTTTTTCTAATACATTATTTTTTTTTTTGTAGGTCCATTATTTATTTGGTGGTAATCCGGGCATTTTTCAATTGCCACAATTACGTTTGAATGATTTTTGGAAGCTTAAATTGGAAAAGTATACATATATCATATATTTCTATAATTGCTAAATACTGAAAAAATGTATCATTCTCATTTTCTGAATTCCGTCTATAGGCCAAGCCGTGAAGAAATCCTAAATCATTGTCGATATTTAGTACGGAAACTTCGCTATGAAGAAATGGTGCGCATAGATCCATTAAAAGCTATGGAATTCTTGCGCAAAAATATATCTGAACTGGTTGATCACACGGATACGGAACAATTGAATAATGTATATCAAAGAAGTCTTAATTTTCCTTCTTCTTTCTTTTTATTTTATTTAATTTAATTTTTATATTGTTAGTTTCATAAATTGGCTTCATTACTTTTCAAACCAGAAGATAGTAGTGATCATGACGAAACTTTAATGACACCACCATTAGGAATTAAACCTGATAACTTGGCAATTGATATAGAGTCATCATCATCAACATCATCATCACCACGCACCAACAGAAACCTTCAATATGAAGAAATGCAAATGATATCAGGCGCTGGCAATGGTAAGGTTTTATTCTAATTTGATTTCTGTACTTGTAAGTATTTTATTAATTATTATTTGACTAGATTCACCGCATAGATCAGAAGGTTATAATGATATGTGTGCTGAGGATTTATCGCTTGAATCATGTGAATCAGCTGACAACTCAGAACTTGCAACAACTTCGTCAGGGACAAATTATCTTCGAAGCGGTGCCATACGTTTGAAACGTGCCCGATTAGATCGGAATTATGCCGTAAAGAACAAACGCACTTTTCTTTTTAATAAACTTGTACAATTGATGCCACCCAATTTAGTGCAACCTGAACGCAATCTCAGCGATTTTGTTGTATTGTAAAAGGTCATGAATAGAATGATTGAAGCAACTTTAATTTTTTAGTTAGATATAATGAAAATCTTTATGCTCTCTCTCTCTACTAAATAAGTTAAAAGTGTGTGAATTTCTTTTTACCTTTTTGATTTTGATTATATGTTATAAGTTTATTATCATTATTATTTTGTCACGTGTGATTTATTTATGTTATGTTATTATAAATTTATTTAAAAATTTTTTATTAATCTTAGGGATAAATGTTTTTGGTGTCTTTTAAAAAGAAACACAAACACAAATGATAATAATATTGATAATTCAATCGACGCTATTTAAACAAACAAACAAACAAAAAAATGTGATACTCAGTTAAACTAAACAACAAAATATAAAAAAGATAAAGAAGAACTAATAATTTGTGGTTTATTGTGACCAAGTCCAAGTCCGCGTGGCATATACTACAATATTAATTTTTAAGTATTTAAATTTAAGTTGAAACAAACAAAAAAATTTATACTAAAAAAATAAAAACAATAATTAACAAAATTCACATGATTGAAAGTGTAATTCACTGCAGAATATCTAACTAAGATGATTCAGAGGTTTTTTTTGTATGACAGATATTTTAGCGTTACTACTTATTTGCGCAGGTGTCCCTCAGGGATCCATAGTCGGCCCTACCTTATACAACTTATACACCCACGATATACCAATGTAAAGCAATCATCGATAACAACGCAGCTTATTAAATTTTAAATCTATTTTTGTACCCATAATGTTAGTTTACGCAGAGGTCTAGGGTGACCATACGCACTAATCTAAACAGCAAATCTAGATCTACACTTCTATTAGCCAACATCCTTAGTACATGAAGTGTGCAGGTGTTAAGATGATTAGTGAGAAAATCAATCTAGAAAAAACTGCTTTTAATCTTTGAAATTCTCATTTTGCACTAAACTATTACTCTTGTACACCAACTCCTATATTAATATTATTATGTACCGGTTTTTATAAATAAGTTAGTTAGTTTTATCCTATGAATCTTGAGGGGCTAAAAATACATAAGAATTGGTGAAAATTGACATGGTTATGCATTAGATTAGATGTAATCTGAATAAACTATATCATTGTGACGAGGAGCAGCAGCAGCATGTCTTTGTTTTTTATATATCGAGCTATAAAATTTTGTATAAAAAATCAAATGCAATAGTTCGCTGGAGCATCCTTTCTTTCAGATTCATGGAAACTAAGATATAATACTAAGTCCTTCTTCACCTCATATTTAAGCATTGCTTAAATCTATGAATGATGTTGATGATGTGAGGATTTGGTTTGATTTACTATGTTAAGATGATTTATTTGCGATGAATCCATATTTTTGTTCTTGTTTTGAATAATTAAAACTTCACTTTAATTTCTTTTTCATTATACATATTCATTTTAATTATATTTTTCTTGTTTTATATTATATAATATTAGGGTGTACATAGATAATTTATTCGAATTTTTTTTTTTAATTAAATTATCTAATTTGTTTTTCATTTTTCATTTTCTTTAGCATTAGTTTCCATTATCATTTTCCAATACGACAAATGTCTAAACGCATACATACATACAGACATATGCATTTGTGTGTGCATATACGTGTGTATGTGTCTGTGTTAAATTAAAAATAATAAAAATTGTGAATTTTTTATTTAAAATAAATGAAACTTACTAATTGTATAAAATTGTAATTATTTTTATAAAATAATAATAAATTCCACAAAACAAACACACACACACACATATACCCAAAACAAATGCATATGTTTGAGTGAGTCTCGTCTGTATAATAGCCAAATATATTAATTATTATATTATTGTTTTATAAGTATTTATTTATATATATATATATATATATAAGTATATATAAATCGGGTTATACTTCATATGGAAAATGTATATGTAAGTCTCGCGTCCTCAATCGAATTCAAATCAATTAAGTTTTACACATCCACAAATTATTTATTATATTGTATTGTATTATAGTATATTATGTTATTACAATCTAATTTTTAGAGATTTATTATTATATATTATAATAATAATAATAATAATAATTTAGCCTAAAAGTTGGTTTTTGTTTCAATAATTTATTATTTACTATTATGAGTTTAGCAAATTTTTTTTTATTTTCTCAATTTATTTTTATTTTCATTATTTTTCATGGTTTTAAGTACATTTATATATATTTTTATATTTATTTTAAGTACAAGTTTTATTAGTACTATATAGGCAAATATTTCAAAAAAATCTTGTAATTTATTTATTTGTTCTTGTTGGTTGTTTTTTATATGTATATGTAATTTTTAAATTCCATACTTAAGAGACTATTTGACTTGCTGATTTGATTTGAAAAACATATAAGTATTTGACATGCTCAAAAGTTAAACAAAAAAATACATAAAACAAATAAATCTATTAAATTTTGAACCTATTCCAGAACAAAACAAATCAATTTTGTGGCAAAAAGCCTCCCTCCATCTCTTACTATAGTTCTGGAACTCAATATACTTGTACATATGTATGTATCCATCCTCCCACATTTATTTATTTATACATAAAAAATACCTTTTGTATTTTAAAAAATATTTATCAATTAATCAATCGATTGATCGGCAAACGGTCGTTCAATTCAATGCTGTTGTTGTTATTACATTTTATAAAATTCATTTTTTGTTTTGTTTTTGCAAATCCACAAAACTTTATCATCATGTTCTGTTATATTTCTTATATAGTTGTATATGTATATTAGTTATTATTGTATTATTATATTTTAAGTTTCATATAATTTTCTTATTATAATTAGTTATTATTTAATTTTAAGATTAATTTTTAACATACCAAAATTATAAATTGTATACAAAAATACAAAATACATAGAATTACTTTTATTATATTTATGTTACACATATACATGTATGTATGTACATATATATTTATATGTATGTACGTGCTGTTGCTGCTTTTTATTTATTTTGTTTTGTTTTTATGAAAATTTGCAATTTATTATATTTTTATTATTATTGTTTTGAAAAACATTACCACGGATTTTCGACTTATTTTTCTTTATTTTATTTTATTTTGTTATTTTTATTTATTAATTTATTTTTTTTTTTAATAATTGAAATTTATTTAAATTTTCTTTTTTAAACATATTTACAGTTCAAATCAATTGGCAAAAAGAAATTTAAAAAATTTGTCTTAAGCAAAATATCCATCATTCATCATTTTCATTATAAATAAAGCCATCCCATTTATCATTAACATATTTAAATAAAACTATCCTATTTTTCTTTAACAAGAAAAACATTCGGATGATGACGGGAGCTCTAACAAGTCCACTGCGCATTTGAGTTGATGGCTTACATCAAGATCTCTATCGCAGCTGTGAAGATGAGGAAGAATCAGAAAGTATTCTACACCTTCTATGTGACTCCATTCTCTCGGGAAACCTTTTTTATTTGAATACTTAGGCAGTTTGGCAAATTGCCACTGGGAGTCTTGGATTCATCCTACCTTTTTAAATTACCCTATTACTTTTTTTTTCCTATAATCAGGCAACGCAATGGGCTGTAAGGTTTCTGTTTTTTTTTTTTGCGAGCGGCCTGTGTAATCTAACCTATCCTTCTTTCACATTTCCATTCCCATAACTTTTTTTTCATTTATATTCTTTTATTTTCATTAAATGCTTCCTTGTTTTTCATTTCTTATATATTTTTCAAGTGTACATAATAAATAAACAGAAAATTAACTTACCTAAAGAGTTGGACTAAAATAAAAACTCTACAATAAAATAGAAATAATATTTAAAACAAAATATTAAACATAAGAGTGATTTATAAAAAATTATTACCAATTCTGATTCTTCAATTATTGCAACACACTTGATACCTGGGTACTACTGGTAATTTAGGTATTTTTTACTATAATATATGTATGTAAGTAAGAATTTATAATTTCACTTTAAAGGCGGCGAGTTTGCTTCACTTTACTTTTATTAGTTGAGATCTATAAGTAAGAAGAGGTTGTTTGTTTACATTGCAGTTTATTTAATTAAATTTTAATTTAATTTTTTCACCTTTATTTAGTTTATATTCTTATTTATTTTTATATAAATGAGTTATTCTGACGACCCCTTGAAAAAGGCACAAAACGCTAACGAAAAACCAAAATGAATGAATAAATAAATGCCTAATCATCATCTTACTTCTCTAGATAAGAGTAACGACTATGGTTTTGGTATGGATATTATTTAATTTAATTTTATTTATTGTTTTTAATACCTTTCACACATAATATGAATGAAGATAAGTATATGGTACACATGAATTGATTTAGAACTGATGATGATGATCCTTACGAGTCTTTATTGTGAATCAATTTTTGAGATCTTGAGCTAAAGTTTTACTCAGACTTTTTTAGTTGTTAGGCTTTTATATTTATAAGTAATAACTTAGGATAGACAATCAAATATTTATATATAGTATCATTGGACCGATCATATATGTATGTATATTGTGTATATATCAGCAATTAATATTTTAACTAGAAATTCTAAAAATCACTGAATATTATTAATGTAAGTAAAACCTGATAACTTGTAGAATTATTCAAATGTTGATTATATCATGAATCATATGAATTTAGCTAGTGTGAAAGGTTTTTAATTTTCGGTGAATCCGAACTTAATATTGATTGTTTTTTTGTTTGTTTCTTAAGCGATGAGAGCCCGTTTTGTTTTTACTTTAAGATTTTTATTCGATTATATTTATTTAATTTTATGTGTTACAAGTTTCGGTTACAGGAGGCGATTTCTTAATAAAGACTTTTTCGATTATATTTATTTAATATTATATGTTTTAAGTTTCGTTTACACTTACAAGAGGCGATTTCTTGATAATATGTTATTGATAAATAATACTTTTATACCTTTTACATACATAATATGAGAACTTTTGCATCATGAGAATCAGGAGTATCGATTTCAGTCAAGTCCAATCGTTTGTCAGTTTGTTATTTGCCAATTAGACTTATTTGAGCTTTCAAGCTATTGCTGTTCGCTAATCATATACATATTTCAGTCGGAATTCCCCCATTACTAGAAGAGGTAATCCTGATATCATACAGTGTCAATATATTCGAATATTTAATAGAGTTTTTATGCACCTAGGTTGCAGAGACTTTTAACTGTCGTTAACTAATCATGTGTTTTAGTCGGAGTTCCCTGATTACTGGACATTAGAGTGTCAATATATTCGGATAATTAATCAAACCAATATGTCAAAGAGTCATTATGCAGCCACATGAGTTGGAAAATGACTGGCACAGAGTCTTTTAGTTGTCGTTCACTAATCATATGTTTCAGTCGGAGTTCCCTGATTACTGAAAGAATTACCATATAATACTGTGTATTAGTGACAATATCTTGGAATGCATAATTAGATAAATATGCTATACCTCTGGGTCGGAAAACATCTGAATTTTGTTTGAAAAACTTTTAATTTTGTAACTTAAGTGGTTGCCAATAATTGAATAAACTTTGGTCTGAATAAAGTCTTTTCCGACACTGACGCAGTTTTCGATCTACTATTATGATCACAGTGAACCACAAATATTGTCTTCTTCAGCAGCACATTCATACAAATCATATTCCATATTTAACCTTGCTCATTGTGTAATAGGTATTTAAGCTTTGATGTAACCAAAGTTAATATTCTGTTCTGTTCTACTCTGTTTTGTTATGTTTCTCGAATGTCATTATTCGAAGATATTGAAGAATTATTTGTTGTCATAAGAAAACAACGACTTCAATCGATCTTCATTGATTTCATGATGTTAATATTCATTAATGTTGCTATAGTATATTAGAAATTGTAACAAAATTTTGGGTGAAGATGCATCAACAAATAAAACATATGATAAACAAAAAAAAAAAAATTTTTGTAACTTTGATTTTTTCATTTCCCATTTTTATGTTGTTCATGTTGTTTTTTTTTTTAAATAATTTCTTTTAAGTTCTTTTTTTTTAAAGTTTTAATACATTTTTTCTTTGGACGGAAAAGTAAAAACATTTGACGACATCAATCAATGCCAACGACAGTTGAATGTGACGTAAATCTATAAAAAAAAAAAAAAATCTATATCGAATCTTCGAATGGCATGTGTCTGTGTGTGTATAAGTATATATGTATATATTTCGCTTTATTTTTCGAATTTCAATTTGATTTTCATGCTTCCTTTTCTTTTTGCATTTCTTTTGTTGTTATTTTGAATGTGTTATGTTTTGTTGTGTCTGTTTGTTTGTCGTTTTAATATTTGAAAATTATCAATGTGAAACTTGAAAAAGCATTTGATTTCGATAAAGACGAAACATAATTTTAATTAATTATTATTATTATTTAAATTTATTATATTTATTTATCTTGTATAATGTATGTAATATTTAGAGTTTATATTTATGTATTGTATATGTATATTATAAATGAAGCTTTTTTAAAGCTAATTAATTATTATTTAGTTAATTATGTTTAGTTATTTTGTTTTTTGTTTTTTTTTTTGTTTTACTATGCTCGGATTAAAGCTTTATACATACAACACTTTGTTATATTTTTCTTTTTTTTTTTTACTTAAACAACTAAAGTGCTTTCGAATCGGAGGACATATTATGTAGTTATAAATATTTTATATTATTTTTTTTCTTTAGTATTATTAGTTTAAGTAATATATATATCTCTCTCTCTCTCTCTCTTTCTCTCTATCGTTTGGTGTTCGTGACAATGTTCTTCTTATCCTTGTTGGTTGTGTTATTGCGAAGGATTAAAATCTCATCATTGCCAGAGATTTAAATGAATTTTGTTGGTATTACTGAGATTAAGTAAATGGAAGTGTTGTCAATAGCTTGGTTGGTTCTGTTTGCTAATATTGATTGCTATTATTATTATTACTAAGTATGTGTGTGTGATTTTTATTTATTTATAAAAAACGAAGAAAAAATATCATAAAACAACTCAAGTAAATAAATCTATACATAACATAAATTGTTGTACAATAAATTACCACTTTTGAGTTTCCCTCAAGATTTCACAGGACTGCTGAAGCTGCAACAAACATCACACCGATGATACAGCATACAATATTATTTTAACAACAATCGCATTATATTATTTTGCACTTTACATATTTAGTTGGAAAGCCACAAGTTCAAATTGTTCGGACACTTAACTCTATTGGGGTGAGGGGATCAGTAAGTGTGATGACCCTAAAAGTTTTGCCGTTGATAGGCTAGGCTAAGGGTTGAGTCCACCATACCGGTAAAGTCGAAAATGAGCTAAGTGAATAGCTTGTCTATTCTATCCTGGATATACTTTTGTGTACCGAACAATTTCTTTTACTAGCATTGCCAAACGCAAAGAATGCGTTTATAAATGGACATCAACATCAAAAGAAGAAATTGGACAAGTAAATTTGAATTTGATGAAATTTAAGCCGCAATGAACAAATTAGATGCTGAGCTAAGTATTTGAATTGAAAGCGTCTGAAGTCTCAAAAGGAACACAATCTGAGTTTAAGATCAAACACATATATATTGGCTGGAAAGTTAGTCGAGTTTAACTTCCTCTATTAATTTCAATGTGCATAAATCTTTTCTTTAATACAATACTGGCAGCATTGAGGCAAAGAAAGTGGCCAGAAATGCAAGGCAACATCAGAAAAAATTATTCGATAAGTGTCGAGCATACACATTGAATGAAATCAACATTGCAATGAAGGTCAATAAAATAAGGAAAACGCGGAAAGGTGAACTTCTACTGGAGGTTAAAGGTGGAAACAGTAACAATGCAAAGCAGTATGAAAAGGCCATAACAAAGGTCCTGGAGGAAAAAACTGGCATGAAAACTCTCTGCCAACAAAACACTGTGGAATGTTGGGATCTGGATGAAGTAACTACTCCAGTTGATGTAGTAGAAGCAATACGTACACAAATCCCAGATTTGTGTGACATGGAGATATCATCCATAAAGGCCATGCGCGAGACAAGATTTGATACTCAAATTGCCATCATCGAGTTACCTGCCGCAGAGGCTCAGGCACCAGGGTTGAAAAAAGAGCCAGTGTAGTCCGTGGGAGGTTTTAGTAAGTAGGCATACATTCTAGTAGGACGGTCTACTAGGATCTTTGGAAAATCTACACCTTCTTGGCAAATAAAAAAAAAAAAAAAACATTGCAATGACCAAAATTTGCTGTTGAGTGAAAAACAACCATTGAAAGAATGGAAGAATGAAACCTTTGAAACCATCACGTCGTCAGTGTCTACTGAGTTACACAAATATTGAAATATTTGATGAATAATGGACCTTTATACCTATGTAAGAGAATCAGGATTAGCTTGTTGCTGAATATTGTCTTCTCTAATGATGATCTCCATTCCCAATTGAACAACATATCCAACAGAAGTGAGTTTATTCCCACATTTTGAATATATATTCCATCACTTTGATACTGCTGGAATATATTTCAATAACAATATGTAATAGGTTGTTGCACTATTTTCCAGTAGTCCTGCATGTGTATATTAAGTAAATCCCAAGAAGATTATGATTTGCTACAGAATATAATAGAATAATAAATATAAAATTAAAACAAAAAATAATAAAATCATGTTTTTTTTTTTAGTTTTGTTCTCACATTTGCATATGCATAATTGATTGATTTTTTATAGTACATCATTACATCATCATATACAGTAGTATTTGTATAATTATATAAGTATATAATATGTATATAAAATTTACATAAATATTGTAATTTATTTAAAATGTGCGCATTTTGTTAATTCATTAATTAATTAATTATAAATATAAAATTAAACTAAAATTAGAAAACAGAAAACAAAACATTTCTTCTTTTTTTTTCTTAATATTTCACGAAAACAAAAAAGAAAAGAAAAAGATAAACAAACAAAATAAAATATCATAATAATGATAATAATAACAAAGCATGCTATAAATATATTTATTTATATTTATATATTTATAAGTATATACTATTTCTTCAATTAATTTAGTTTTTATTTTCTTTTTTTGTTAGTTGGTTGGTTGGTTGGTTGAGATTGTTGGCTTATATTTCATTTTCAATTATTTTTGTAATTAAGCACAACATATTTTTAAGATATTTATTTAGTTTTATATTATTTTCTTCTCATTCACATTTATTTTTAAATATAAAAAATTACGTGTGTGTTTATTGTTGATTTAATGTTTGTTGAATTGATGCATATTGTTCCATTTGTAATTTAAATTATTGTAAGTATTTTTTTTATAAATAAAAATATAATTTACTGTTGCACACACACTGATTTTCTTCTTTCATTTTATTTATTCATTCAGCTTTTGTTTTTTTTTTCCTACATTAATTATTTTAATTTCATTGAATCTTTCCTTTTCATTTTTTTAGGCATTTTTCTTTATGGAATTAATGCTTCTTTCTTTGCTCATATCATCATACTCGAAAAATTTCTTACTTTTACACATTTCATTTATGGATTATATATTTATTTAAATTTATTTTAATACCTTTCACACATAGTGTAAATGGGTTTTTATCACTTTGCCATCATGTTAGTACCACAACACACCATTACTTTTAAAAAGGAGACATTCGGAGAAGGAGGAGGAGAAGTCACTTTTTATGATACATAAATAAACTGCAATTGTGAGTTTCTTAATTACTGGAAGAAGGAAATATTATAATAGCTCAAGGGCTTTTTAAATCTAAATGTTTTATTAAAATGAATTAAAAATTATATGTTTCTTAATACAATATGCCTAAATATTAGGCCGATTGAATCAATATATCATCATCATCACCATGATTATATACCCCCGCATCATATAGAAACCCCCTAAGTAAAAAAAAATGAGATGTGAGTTTATAATCTGATAATCATACATAATAAGAATAAGTAGTATTAGATGGCAACATCATTAGTTTTAAACTTCTCTTGACTAATATTAACGAAATATAGTTAAACTTCCATAACTCGAATCAGATATTAGTTGCATTAACGTTTTGTGTATACATACACATGGCCACTTGAGGGTTTTTGCCTTATTAAAGTCATTTATTAGGCTAATAATAGTATTAGGTATCAGAGATTTCTCAATTGTAAAGTTGTGTAACACTGTGTTTAAGACAATTTTGAAACACTACATTAAATGACAATGTTTATACATATACCATCTTAATATTTTACATAGGATAATGAACGAAGTTTGATTGCATCTGATTACGAAATATACATAAGATTGAATGCTAATATAGCTTCCACTGCTACTATTGAGGATTATATCAATGTGGACAATGAGATTTGCACAGCAGGCTTTCTTAAAAATGATGGCATTCATTATTCACTCATATTAAATTGATTAGCTCATAATAATGGTAGTGCAGTTGGGTCATAAGTTCTAATAAGTACAATGTTCGCACATAAAGTTATTAAAATAATAATTTTTAACTATTTTCGAGAATATTTACATTTTCTTTTGTTATTAACTTTTATTAGTTTTTCATATAAAAATATTTCTCAAAATCAAATATAAAAAGTACACTGTTCACAAATATAGTAGTGTTCATAATGATTAAAAAAAAAAAAAAAACAAAAAACTCAATAATATGGTATTAAAAGTTTCATATTATACATGTCTAATACTTGGTAGTAAGTTCATTATTGGCTATTAAGGGTTTGTATCGAAGTGGAATGGAGTCAATTTAACCTCATGCCTCTTTAGCCACCTCCCACAGATGTGTGCTACTCGAAAGATTTGTTAATCCCACCTTTCGTTAAATATCTCAACACAATTTCGATCTTTTCAGATGCAAACTACTCCTTATCTAGTTTTTTTTTTTATTGTTTTGGATCATTGTCCTTTTGAAATATCAATTTAAAAGGGACTTTTTAAGTTGAGTATATTAAAGTATACTGCTTTTTTCATACAGAGTCTGACATAAATGCTCGGAGGAGCACAACGTGTATCTATGCATCTGTCCCCAAATAAACTTTTCCAAATTCTAATATTGTAATGCACATACATACGAAAATAAACCACATACTATAATGTTCAGTCCTCTATGTTTAACCATCTTGGGGTGGTATTATGTGTTTTGTGGATAGCTAACATACAGTCTGAAGCCTATTCCACATTTGTCGACAATACGTTGCACCACTTTGTGGCAGGCCAATTCATATGATATCTTGCAAACTTCAATATTGCATTGATCTTTGTCTAAAGAGATACCCCTGTATAGATTTCAAAAAATGAATTGCCACATCACTGACCGACAAATTTAGGTAATTTTCAATCATTTTTGATAACACAGAGGGATGGGTCTTGCTATATCGCATAATCCGTCTGTCGTCTAATAATGTTGTCTAAGCTTGCCACCACATGTATCGAGTTTTTTTTTGCTATAATTAATAACACGTAATATCACTATATCATTGGGATAGGGCATTCAGCAAAATTTTGGACGTTTTGTTCTGATTGCTCAACCTAAATTTTAAGTTTTTAGTTTCAATTGAGTAGTGATGGCGCAAAAAATTTATTAGCCAATTATTTGATCATATGATTAATTGAAAGGCAACGATTATTAATTGCAATTAATCGCGACAACCGATTAATTGATGAGCCAAAAAAAAGGACTTTTATCAGTGAGTTTTTCTACAAATGCAACAAAATTAACCGATTCGATGTTTTCAGCTAAAATTGGAAATAATCGTGAAAATACAAAAATTAATTTTTTACTGTGTAACAAATGCGATAACAATTGATTATGAAAATTAAGCGGATCATTTATTAAAATACAAAAAACATAGCACTACTATTATTTGTTTAATTCAAAAATAAGTTTTAATAGGCGCTTAGTATTGAAGATAAGAAGCTAAGTTTGTCTAGATGTTGCTCTAACTCATCGTCCTTTTTTCGTCGTTTGTGGGCCAAAGTCTTATGATGAGCCCATACATCAAACTCATTATCAAAAAACAATACAACAGTGGTGTCGATTATAATCGAAATAGAATTTTCAATACAATTAAATCGTAATTTGATTAATCGTGCCATCAATACAATTGAGCAATGGTTTCCTTTACTCATTAAAAAAAAAGAAACAGTTATTAGACTACTTAAACACACTACTTGATGACGACAGGTTTTTAGATATTTTGTTTTCTTGATTATTATAGTTTTTTAAATTTTCCTTGCCTGCTTATGTCAAGCATTACTATTTTAATGAACAGCAGATTTTTGGTACAATTAACAAAATTCATCAAAAAAACAGATAACGGGATACCAACATATTGAAATTTTTATGTTTTTCAATTCTTAACATTCTGTTTTTCTATGAACACTTAACAAAAGTTTTCAATTTGCATGACAGAACATGTCAGAAAAGAGTTTAAACTGCACATAATAATTAAAAAGAATTAGAATCTCTTTTAATTGAATCTAATAAAAATATGTAATGAAAATGTTACTGAAAATTATTATTTTAAGAAATTGTAATTAGAAATACAAACATTTTTTTGGCATTACAATGAGTTAAGAGTTATGGAAGTTCAATTGAATATACCATATATAGTGAATTAAGTTAGTTAAGAGTTCCCTTCTTATAGTACATTTAATTTCTTAATATTCCTTGTGATTTGTTTTCTAAATTCTTATTTTTTATCTATTATTTTATATGTAATAAAATTTGTGTGCGTGTGTATTTGTGTGAAAGGTATTTTTCATCTTCGATAAAACCAAAGATTTCCTCTTTTTTTTTTTTTGTTATTTTTTTTTTCTTTTTGGTTGTACAATTTTATAAATATAATTATTAGATTTTTTTTTTTGTTTTTCATAAATATACATTCAATGGTTCCTTGAATTACATATACAAATTTTATATGTTTTTTTTTAATCTTTTGTTTTTTTTTTGTATTATAGTAAACCATTATTAAAGTATAATTAATTAATTATTTATTTTATTAATTATTATTTTTACTTTAAGATACATAATTCTTTTCTTTTATAATTTTGTATTTAGTTTTTGTTTTTTCCTTTAATATTTTGACTTGGTTTGTTTGTTTTTTATTTATTGTTTAATCATTTATTATGTTTATGTTTATGTAAAAAAAAAAAACAGTGAATTGTTGTTGTTCTTGTTGTTGTGGTAGTGACAGGAAACACAAATTGTTTTTTTTTTCTATATTAATAAATAATAAAAACTTTTATTTTTTATTTGTAATTTTTAGTTGGATATCAAAAAATAAAAAAATTAAAATAAATTTGATATAATTTTTTTTTTTAATTTTGTTGTTTTTTATTTCACATTGAAATACAATTATGGGTTTGTTGGATGTTTTTGTGTATGCATATAGTATATACTGACTGACTCCGACTGTGTAGTGTAGGGGTGCAGTTGTTGTTTGTTGTTACATTACAATTATTCTTTTGTTAATTAGTTTACAATTTTTGTTGTTTTGTTTATTGTTTTTTTTTTTTGTTTTCTATTTATTTATTTATTTTAATAACAGTTTTTTTTTTTTGTTTTGTTGTTTTGTTTACTTAATTCTTCATCATCTTCATCATACATGTATGCGAAAAAGGAATTATGAATATATAATAAAAATCACAAAATAGTTATTTAATCCAAATCCAGTTCAGACCAAATTGTATTCCTTAAGATTTGATTGGAGAATTGTATCCTTAACCGCTGCAAACACAAATCGTATGTTTTCCGTATCTGCATTGAAATTCGCCGAAATAAAAGAATATATGGGAAATTAGTAAAATAATTTTGTTGTTGGAAAAAGAAAAATTATTATTTCATCATTCATACAAATTTATTGTTATTTTCAAACTTTGCATATACATATATATTTCTGCACTCCTTGTAATGTTTAAATCTACTACTATTTATCACTGTATCTTAATAACTTTGTAAGATCCTTTTTGAAAATGTATTCTAAGTGTAAATTTCTCAATAATCTGGTTAACGAGGTTAAGTTTAATGCTTCGCGTTAAATATATAAATATAAACAATTGTTAATTCATGAACAGCAACTATGTACTTTTAAAATATTGGATTGAATTGGAATTTATTATTTGGTAACATTCTTGTTTTCGTCATGAGTCTTTTGCTAACACTACGTTGTGCTTTCATGAGTGTTTCTTTCAGACTAAAGTCCGAACGTGAACTGTATGTATTTCAGTAGTATGAACGTAAGCAATCAACACACAGCAACAGCAATATAATTGCCGAGATATCGCTTGTTTTTCAGTGCTAGCGGTTATTGTTACAGACTCAAGTTGCTCAGGTGCGAAATCACACGTTAACTTATACGGTTTAGTAGCTTAGTACAGGTATAAACTCGATTCTTCCACACTTCAATACTTGAGACATTGGAAAATATAAATCTTAATTATTATCTTTTCCGAGCATCCGATCAAGGAAGTAATGTCGGTTTCATAATGCTGGCGACATATATTAAATTCATTCAGGTTCGAGCCGAACAAAGTTGGAGGAAGTACCGTCCATTTTATATTCTTAAAGTTGACTTCTTTTATCTCGATACATTTAGTTCAGCGATTTACTAATTTTTTTATCGCTTTCAGGAAATAAATTTTTTCAAGGTCCTAAGAATAGGCGTTTGTTTCAGTGATGACCTCTTCATTCGACCCAAATTTGTTTGTGCTGGATGGGTTAGCAGTTCGTAGCCCAATTTATAGATTTTTGTCATGGCGACTACAGACGTGTGCACCCTTGCATGGTCATGGTAGAACACTTTTTCATCACCAAATTCGGTCATTATACTCTTCACGGGAGTGAATAGTATTATAAGTTTGTCATGAAGTTTGTAACACACAGAAGGAGACTTCGTAGACCACATAAAGTATACATATATGTGATCAGCTCGATGAGACGAGTTGATAAAGCCATGTCCATCTGTCTGTCTGGCCGCAAACTAGTCCCTCCGTTTTTGAGCTAGAGATCTGAAATTTTGCACATAGGTTTCTTTTTATCATACGCTGAACATTTGTCGGAACCGAAACCGAACCACTAGAGGGGTACCTCCCATACAAACCCCCTTTTAAATTAATATTCCTATTAGAAAAAGTTATTCGTTTTTTAACGTATCAAACTGAAATTTAAACACTATAAGTTTCTGATCCATATCCATCAATCTTATAAATTTCATGATCCTAGTGTTACCAGGAAGGATACCTCCCATACAAACCCACATTAAATGACCAACTTAAAATGAGTAAAATTACAATAAAAATACAGTGCCCCTCAAACTGTGCTCATATTTGATAGACAAACTGTGTTCTGTGTTGATACCCAAACTGTGTTATTTGTTGATACTCAAACTGTAACATAGAGTATATAGTGATGCTAAGAAAGGAAGGTTGGATGCAAACCGGAGGAGCGTGAAGAGTATTACATCTTTGGCATAGCCTTCTTTCTGGTTTAACTTTATTTTATTTGTATTATTAAAATTTCAACTCTCTACCTATCACTGTTCATGAGATAGAGCTCTCTGACGGACGGACAGTGTAGGCTTAGTAATAGGGTCCTGTTGGCACACTTTGGATACGGAACCGTAAAAACGACAACTCTTTAAGGCGCACCCGATTAAGTCTAAGAAGGCAAGAAAATATGATGGAAAATGTTCTCATCAAAAGACAACAGGCAAGCTACGAGACATACGATCCAGACAAACACATGTGTTTTGTCCGGTCTGCTTTTTTGTGTGCTGCCTCATAAGAAACAATGTACTACTTTTGTTTCATCAGACAAAGAAACACGTTTTGTTTGATTCGGTGTATGGTTAGCCTTAATAATTGTTTGAGCAACCATTATAAGTAATATCTTAAATGACCATTTGCCTTACAAATGTAAAGTGAATTAGAAATACTAGGTATTCAATAGAAATTCTAAGATTTTCTTCGAAGTTGATTCATCTGACATTTCTGTTAGTTCTTAGTAATGGTTCCCTAAACCATCATACAGTGGCACTGATTGTTAAGTCATTTTCATTCACTTAATAATAATTGTTTATATGGTAAAAATTCTTTGTTTGAAATTAATTGAAATCAGATTGACATCAATAAAATAAAAAAACACATTAAAATATTTGCTTTTATTTAAATAATAAATATAAATAATTATAATAAAAGTAAACAGTATTTTTATAACGATTTTAAGTTTTTATGTATTTAATTAATTAATTTCGTAAATCAATTGAGAAATGATTAAACTTCTAAATAAAAAAAAGAGCCGAAAATTGCAATCAATTTATAAATTGTTAGTTATCCTTGAAAAAAAATTTCGTTGTTATATTTTGTTTTGTTTTAATATCTTGAAGATTGAATTAAAAAATTAGAACGCGCTTCAATGGATGTGATTGCCCCACCATGTACAATTTTTTAGCCCAAATTGAATTCCTTGAGGGCATTTTGCATTATTGTATCTTTGACAGCACAAAACACAAGTTTGATGTTTTCAGTATCTGCGCAGCATTTGTGAATTTTCGAATATTCATTGAAATTGCAGCATTTTTGAAGAATTTTAAAGGAAATATATATATAATTTTTGTTTATTTATTTATTCATCAGAATTTCATTTTGTTACTCATAAAAATAAACTAGCAATTAATACTGAGAAGAGCAAATTGCAGAAGCATTAGCAAAAGAAGCATTCGTCAATTTTCATTTACCTTGAACATGTTTCTTCACGTTTTAAACAGAAGATAATTATTTATAGCAGGGGCAGCACCATATACCATACATACTAAAATACAAACAAGAATATTTCTCCCCTATATAATGTCATGAAAAGAGTTACTACTTATCATTCACACACACACACATTTGAATATTTGCTTTTCATAAATGCATAAAGTCAATTTTAAGGGAAAAACTTACCTGTAGCACATGTAAAATGAGAATATATGATTTTCTCGGAATCAGGATTTAAATCTACGAACATACGTAATATGAATTCACGGGCGGTTATTGCGTCCCTCTGTGGACCTGTACAACGATGACACACATACGCATATATAGCAAAAATACAAAAAGCAAATTTTATAGTATACAAAATAGCATCATAATTACAACTACCATAATGATTTGATTAGCAATAGTAATATGGAATAAGATACATAATAATGGACTACCATATAGTCTAGCAGATTACAGCAAAGGCTTCGGCGGTATTTTTTGTATTATCAAAATAAAATAATTAATTTTAACCTGTTGCTGTTGTAAAATGCGAATAACATTGACGTTCTGGATCAGGATTAGCCGCCAAATATTTTTTCAGAACAAATTGTTTAGCGGCAGCATGATCACATTTTGGTCCTTTTCAACCATCAATCAATCAATATATTACATATTATAAATTTATGATGTATTATTTATAAATAAAATATGATGCAATAATAATAATAATGATATAAATTTTATTTACAATATTTATTGAACTTACCATCATACTCAGGAAAGTAATCTACCAAATGCGAATACATAATTTTTTCCTCTAACAAATCTTTCTTATTTAAGAAAAGTATAACTGATGAATTCTGGAACCATGGATACGTAATAATAGTTCTAAATAAAGCTTTTGATTCTTCCATGCGGTTCTATTAAATCATAATAATTATAATAAAGTAAAAAGAATTATTAATTTATAGTATTTATATATCTTTATACAATAGATTCATATTCAATGTGATTTACCTCATTATCAGATTCAAATAAAATTTGATCATATTCCGATAGTGCAACCAAAAATATGATTGATGTTACATTTTCAAAACAATGAATCCATTTTCTTCGCTCAGAACGCTGTCCACCAACATCAACCATTCTAAATCAATAAATTCAAAATAAATTAGAAAAGAATGCACATGATAATCTCACAAAGCATTGAATAATTAACAACAAAGCACATTAGTTAGTAAATTAAAATTTAAATGAAATGATAATTCAAAACTAACAAAACAGAAAACAAAACAAATCAAAACAAACAATGTACATACAAATGAAAGCATATGATATATTGAAAAACATTGTATACCCATCATATATCATTAATTTAGCTTACTCTACACAGCCTAGCATTGAATTAGATTAAATTTTGTATAATTATCAATACCTAAATACAATTCCATCCAAATCGAATGGATATTCAAGTATACCAGTGGTCGGAACACGAGCACGCAAAATATCTTGCTCAGTTGGCAGAAAATCAGCTTGTTCAATGCGTTCTAAATCGCTCAAATAGCTAAATATTAGTAGTAGGAATTAGTTTCATATTACAAAATTACATGTATCTAAACAAAACCAATAAAATTTCATTGTTGTATAATTAGTCTTTTGTCACAACCTAGTCGTCTTAACATTCCCTTCAATCAAATTTCAATTTTAATCAATTATGACAACTATTTCTGCTCTTTAGTAGTATCTTATTAATTTCTTGTTTTGTTATTGAATACTACATATGTATATGGTATTAAATGAATAAATGAAATTATATATGTAAGTATGTATGTGTAATTAAGAACAGAGACAGACAGGAACACACAAAGAAAAAAAAAAAAGTAAATGTTAATCATTAGAATTAGAAAATGCAATTTCATGTAGTATAATAAAATCATAGTAGAGAAAAGATTAGAAAAACAAATATCTCACATGCAGCATATATGTATATAGAATTATATTGAAGAATGTTATACCTAAAACGTATTTCTTCTAAATCAAAGGGATATTCAATAATCCCCGTTGTCGGCACACGAACTCTTAGAATATCTTGTTCTGTTGGTAAATAGTCTGGTTGAGCCACACGATCGAGATCCATAAGATAACTAAATAAAATATTTGTTGTAGTTGTTATATGAACACATAAAAAAAAAATCAAGCATCCATCATTTAACCACCAAATCATCAGTGAGTCTCTCACACTCTCTCTCTATATTTATGTTAATATTGTCGTCCATTGCAGTCAAATATTTTTAGTTTAATTTCTTATTTGTTAAGTTCAATTTAATAATACCCTGTACCCAAAAACAGGACAACATAATATGTACTACTTAATAGAAAGGAAGTAGTAAGAAGATTTCACAAAATATAGATGAAATTTGTCCATTTGTTATAAAACACGTCTGTTTTTTATAAGCTATATTCCTACGTAGATCTAATTTAATTTAGATTATCCCATACCCTCAAATTATATACATTTTCGGAGCATAAGCCCAATTGATGCCGTAGTCACAATGTGATGTGACTGGCTCCTTCCCTTCTGTTTATTTAAACAACATTAAGATGAAAGATGATTTTTCTTAGGAATAGAGTTTCAATACATTGGTTTGTGTCCTTCAGGAGCTTCATTCACTAATCTAACATTTTGAAGTTATATATCTGCATTGTTTCCACACTTACAAAGCTATGAAACATGATAGCATTATTTCTCTTAAGATTATTTTTATCTGCATTCATTTTAGTCATTGTTGAAATCATTTTCTTTTATCAGTTTGAGGGTACAGGGTATCTGATATAGTCGAATAAATTCGTCAAATTTTCATGTGTGCGTGTGTTTGTTTGTTTCCTAACTTACTATTTAGCTGAATCTGTTAATTGATATTCTCTTCGTCGATCGTAGCATTCCTGTATGCCAGCATCAGCCCATAATGTTTTTATGGCTGACAAATAAGGATCTTCGAACGTTGTGACTGTTTCGTAGTCAATACTCATAACCAGATCAGCAAGTTCCTGTAAATAAAATATATTGACACACATACATATATGTATGATATTTATTTTATAATCTTAATTCAATTCATTTCAATTTAATGTAATACTTACACTGTGCTCACCAACTCCGTATGATATCTTAAGCATATCCATGGCTTTGATCATGGACTGCATAGCCATGAAAATATTTTGGAAAACTAATTTAATATAGCCGCGTTTGTCGTCATCAGAGTAGCCACTACCGTGAATAATACGCATCTGTTTGATGAAGGTGGACTTGCCAGACTCACCAGTGCCTATGACACAAATCAAAAACAAGAAACAAACAAAAAATCATATTATTCCAACGAAATTCTACATATTTGATTCGTTCATTTAAAAGTATAATAACACATTCTTCCAAGCATGACACATGATGATATGATATGGCTTCGCTATATAGTAGCTACCATATATGACAAAACCAAAAAAAATAAAATAAAATAAAACCTGGATTTTAAAAATAAACCATTTGCAACTATTTTCTATTTAATTATTGACTCCCACCCCCACCAAAAGAAAAAAAAAAAAAAACCGCTTTGTTGCTTTAATTAATACCATATACATATATGGCAAAGCTAAAGGAGACCACGAAAAGGTAAAAGTGATTGGGCTTAGTATATATTGCATGGTAGTGCAATGCAGCTCTATGTGTATATTGTCTATAACCATGATGGCATTGAACAACCAACCACTTGCATTTGAGGTACAAATTCATACGTAATTGCACTCATGCATAAAGGTTAAGTAGGGAACCATAATTATATTTGAAACAACGGTAAACTAATAAAATGAAGTCTAATTACACTTTGCCACAACAAACAAACCAGGATAACAGACTCTACTGCATACTATCTATCTATCAATGGCTGGATGAACGGATGATGGATAGATAGAACATGCTTTCATAGAAATCCGGCCGGCTCGTGCACTTAATTGTTGATTGGTTGTTCGATGAAGAACGAACAACAGCTAATTAACTTATATACATATACTTGACTAATGTTATCAATGCCAAGGTTAAAAATATCTGTCAGTATGCTACCACAAAGCATGGTCACGATGTTCATGGTTATGGCCACGGGCATTTGCCAATGTTATTAGCCATGACAAAGAGCTTTAATGCTTCTCATATGTGTAATTGGCAATGTAACATACTTTTACTTTCACTTACCCAGTAATAGCAATTTAAGTTCCCTTCGCGCATCTCGCTTATCACGGCGCAATTGCTTCTCGATTTCCTGATTGATGCGCTTCTGCTCCTTGGCCTCTTCCGATAAACAGCACTCCATACTAACTAGATTTGTGAACGCTTTAATGCGTTTCCCTTTGCCAGCAGTACTATTGCACTATTTTCACTGTACAACAAAACAACACAATTGTTGTTGAAATCACTCTCTATATAACTATGTAGATAGATTAATAGATAGATAGATCTATTTCTGTATATGTTTCTTTTGTTGGTTCTTTTATAGTTCTTTACTCTAATATAATTTGTTATTTAGCTAAAAGGTTTCACCGTCGTCCACTTAGCTTAGGTTGCAGCCAATCAGTTACTTGTGCTTCTTGCTGTTGTTTGCTTGACTTGAGTTGCAAGCGCCACCGCCGTTACCACTGTTGCTTCTCTATTTCTTTTTTTATTTCACTTCAGGTCAGCCTATTCTTGGTGCTTGAGGTGCACTTATAGTGCAGTAATATATTCTGTTCTGTTCTGTTGCTGCATTCACTAAGATTTCTCAATATTGCTTGTTTTATTTGACTTTCATGTAGTTGCTTATAATCATTTGTACTTTGGCGTTACTTCAATTTCTGTTTCTACTCCTTAGTAACTGTTGTGTCTGTCAATGTACAGACAGTCAACCAGTCAGTCAGTCAGACAGACAACAGGATCTCTTTGGCTATTGCTTGGTTCGCTTATAAAAAAGGATTTACAGGTTTTCCGGCGTGTAAATATTTATGTTTTTGATAATGATGCTGATGCTTTTGTTTTAAAAATTTCTTTCTGATTCTGCTGCTTTAGTTCTTCTTCTCCTTGTTGAAGTTCATCAGATGACACAGGCAACATGGACCACAACAATTTATTCCTTTGATATTCCAATTTGCTTATAAAATCCATAAACATCTGTAATTAATAAAAAACAAATAAATTTATAAGCGAATTACAATAAACATTTTCTGTATTAGTTATAAGTTTTGAATGTATAGTAAAAGAAAAAGAAATTCCAAGTTTTAAAGAAATTATAAAATTCCGATCAAGTTGTTTACTCTTCGAATGTCCGTAACTTTATGACGAGTATTTCATTTTAGTCGGCAAAGAGAATATAATGCACAGCACAATATTTGCACACTTGATTTGCTCATGCGCAGAAACTCAGCACTTGTATGCATACCGGAATGGTATGGTACGGCACGGCAAGGCAAAATATTCCGTATAGGCCTCTACAAAAAAACTAACTAACTAACTAATATGTTTGTAAGGTGATACCACAACAGACAGGCGTCTCAGGAAATGACTCTTGTTGGTTGGTCTTGGTCAATAATTCTAGAGAAAGCTGATTTTGGTAATTATATGGCTTCGCAAGCTAGCAACACACACACACACAACACTTCATACCCAGACCAATAGACAGATAAGTTGTTTTGACTCTGAGCCAATGTGTGACGACCCCATATGTCTGATAATCCAATTTTCCGTGAATTCATCATAGATCAATAGCAAGGTTGGATGCCACGGAAGAGAATACATTCTACAAATATACTGGTACTAGTGGCAGAACATAAACAAACAACAAACAACACAAATGCAACATGTTCTATTGCAGCAAAAGACTCTCATCAGTATTGTATACGAATACATATTGTACTGCATTTTTTAATAGGAAATGGAAATACCCTCACCCTCGACAGGCTTTAAGTTTGCTAACCATGAAGTTATGTGTTCACAGAAGTTCTATGTAAATCAATATACTACACATGCATACACATGAGTGTATTGTAATTGAATGGAATGTTTTAGATAGAAAAACCTCACAGATTCAGGAGTATTAAGTGTCTGCATTTCACATTAGAAGCAAACGATTTTTGTAGCTAAAAGTTATCAAGCTAAGTCGGTTTTATGTATATATGTATGTAGCTATGAGTGTAGACATTGTTGCACAGGTAAATCTAATTAGTAAATATATTTCTATTTGGAATATGGGCGCGTGTATTCAGGCAGAGATGTAGGCAGGTGGGTGCGATTCATTTATTTCCATTGACCAACCCGATAGTCTATATTTCTTTAAACAAAACCATACAAAAAAAGCAAATAACAAAACACAAATTGGCGCAAAACATGTAATTTAGCATAGAATCGTGATTTTTCATTGCTTCCTATTAAATTAAGTTTCTTTATTCAAAAATGAACTGTATAAAACTGAATGATTGGAAAGAGAAGAAAACAATAAATAAATCATGCGACTGCATTAAGTGACTCAAAGTTACAGATACAGAGATAATTTTCTCAAAGAAAAATAGAATTGGATCATCTAAAATACTATTACATGTTATAATAAGTAAGAAGATTCAGAAATGGAGAATGAGAAATGAAATAAAAGCAATCAAATATGTAAACAAAATAAATAATTGATATTCATAATGGAAATTGTAAAATGAGGTAGAATAGAATCTCAATTAACAAGAAACAAACGACATTCGGGTATAGTAAAAGTGGTCTTAATTAGGGAATAAATAGATTTAGTCACCTCGCAACTGTGGTCTCAATTTAATCAGCTGCACCAAGAAGAGGTTATGTTTTCGAAGAGTAAGTGTGAGTGATAAAAATGTCCTTTTTTAGAACTCAATAATTCAGTAACTAGTATTGTGTTTATACATATATAGTGTTATCTATATGACTAAGGGTGCAATTGCAAGTGTGTAGAGCTAATAGTATTTTAATGAATTCATATGCCCTTTGACTGATATTTTGACTCGACGTACGTGTAAATTGAGATTCATGCTTTGATTTGGCAGTACCCCATTAATGGAAAGTCTTTTTTGGATAAACAACGTTCGGGTTTATAAACAATAATAGGGTTATTTATGAAAATCATGGGATTCTGATATTGAAGGAGCCTAATAGTTTTTGCTAAAATGATAAAATTCATACTTTTTAGACCTCAATAACTCATAAACTATAATAGTTTTCTTCATGACATTTGAGATTCTAGAAGTACAAGGGGGACAATATTATCCAAGTCAATTACCAACATAGCTCGAAATGGGTTCTGGTAAATATACATACATAGAATAGGGGGAAGAATTCAAAGATTTTCTTCAGAGATCTACAATTTCAGTTGGTTCTAAATACTGGATACCTAGACATCAGAGTGTGGTCAAAATGAAGCCCTCACATTGGCTAATCTACAAAGCATTGGTCGTTATATACATCCGATTTAGGCCCAGTACGTCTTGTAGTTTTTTTGCGACAGTTTGAAGGCAAGAAAGTTTTTGCTACTTATGATCTATCAAATAAGCTTCAATAAGTATTCTTAATTAAGTAAAAAAATATGCTCAATAGAGATGAGTCATTTTAAATTGTGATTGAGTCACAGTCATTTGAAGGGAGAGACACAGTTTACTTTGTTTAAACTGTGATTGTTAATCACAGTTTAGGGAGCAACTGGATCAAAGTGAGTCACAATCAATCAAGTCTCTCCCTTCAACTGACTGTGACTCAGCCACAGTTTAGAATCACTGTGTCACTGTTTAGCTTATCTCTAATGCTCAATTCCCCTGACCACATAACTCATCAAAAACAGACCATTCTTTAAATCTTATAAACTTCCGCCCGATAAGAGTCAGCTTAGCTAAACATTCCCATAAATTAATTAGACTTTTTCAATGAAATGTATTGATATTCTTAATGGAAATTGGAAAACAAGGTAAAATTAGAATCTCAACTAACAAGAAACATAAATATGAAACGAGAAGATCGATACGAACGCTCTATACACGCTTGTGTGAATGAGAATACAATAATATTGTATTACTGATTTCACTTACGTTTACGGAAGAGTCATTATTCATACTAATTTCAATACACCAATAGTCATATGTAGATGGCGCTAAATATGTGTCGAATGACCATGCATACATGACCCTCCTTTGATTGAGCACACGTTATTAATTTGACTTATGTAGTATGCATACTGCACATATCGGGAGCTATACGATCCAGTAATCCTAAGCTCATGAACATGGATCAGGCACTCATAGTGTCAAAATTTCAATTTGATAAGACAAAAAAACAAAAAAGTTTTTCTAATAAAAACTTGAATATGGGTTTGTATGGGAGGTACCTCTCTTTGTAATCCTACGTTCTTGACATTAACATCGTTGGTGAATATGGGTCCGGCACTCACAGAGAAAAAACATAAAGGTTTTTCTAATAAAAACATTAATTTTAATAGGGACTTGTATAGGAGATACCCCGCCAAGTGGAACGATTCGGCTGATTACGATATATGTGCAGCGTTTGATAAACGGAAAGCTGTGGGACTAAATTGCATACATACAGACGGGCATGTCTGAATTAACTGGTCTCGTCAAGCTGATCAAGAATACATATACATATGTAAATACTTTATGGGGTCTCCGATATCTCATTCTGTGTGTTACAAACTGACAAACTTAGAATACCAATTAATTTAATTCCAGGGCCTGCACTATGTGCATACGTTCATTTGGAATTATACTAATAATATCGAATTTTATAGCAATAGGGAGCTGCACTATGTGCATGGGTGAATCTGAACTTTTCAGCATCCAGATTATGTGCATTTGGTTACTGGGTTGTTGCAAATTACAGAAATTAGAGAAGGAAGCCGTGAAGCGTATAATTATGTGATCACTGATCAGAAAGTTGAGTAACTGTGTATAGATAAGAAAACCAAGCAATGGCTATTAGCTTTAACTTTAAGGTTAGACTAAAGAACTTAAGTAACTTTTATAATTAAATAAATAATTAATAATAATAATAATATTATACTTTCTGTACATGTATTTTGCTCACTTACCGATAATAAAACTAGTCGCTATCGTTGGACATTAATTAGAAAGAACTTCAATGTATAATTGTGGATTTTGCATAAATTTGCTGTCTCTTTATCTGTTGTTGTTGTTGTTGTTATGATTAAGATTATATTAAAATTAAATTTTTAGCGCGTTTTATAATTATTTTTCTTTGTTATTTATGAATGTAAAAACTTTAATTTGATTATATATTTAAAATTGTTGTGTGTTTTCTTGATATTTATTTATTTGTATTTGTTGTAAGTGAATCAATAAATTTATTTTTGTTTTTTTTTTCGTATTGTTTCCCTGCAGTAACGTTGAATCGGTGTCGATTTTGATAATGATATTGCTTTTATGGATTTCGATTTGTATGAATTTGGTGCATTTATATTGTATGTTCGTCGTTCCTTTCCTTCCACTCTCTCTCTCTCTCTTCCTCGCTCTTCTATATGTTGTCTTCTGTGTTCTTTTACTCCTCTTTCGCCACCAGGTGCTTGTTACTCCTCTGTGGATGCTTATTTGTGCAGTTGGTACTTGTGTTGTGCTGACTGTGCTGCGTGCGTCGTCGTATTGATGCTTATTTGGTTGCTGCGGCTTGCTGGTGGTGGTGATGGCTTGTTTTGGTTTATTGGTTGGTTGTTGGTGTACAAGTTAATTTCTTTTCGATTTTATTATTTAATGTATTTTATATTGTTTTAAATAATATTTAATTTTATATTGCATTTACATATGTGTGTGAGTGAGTGAGTGAGTTTGTTTGTATCTTTTTATATATAAAATATTTATTTATTATTCTCTTTTATAAAATCTTCTACGAAATTGCATACTACTATTTTTTGTTTGTTTTTTTACTTTTTTTATTCTATTTCTCATGCGGCTTTTTCTTTTCCCGTTCTTGGCCGTTGACAAATAAATTATATTAATTATTTATTTAATTAATTAGTATAAGGAACGTGTTGTTGTTGTTGGTTGGTTGTTTTTTTCTTGTTGTTGTTGTTAATTTTCTCCTATTTATTTTATGAACTACGATATACTTATTATATTTTTGTTTTATTTTGTTTACACTAAAAAAATTTTAAGATTTTTTGTTTCTATATTATATAGTATGTATGTATATATTTTTTAAACGAGTTTTTCTAAATGCGACGAAGTTTTAACAATTTTACATAAAAAAATATTAAACATATGCGCCACGCTCACAAACACCTTAATTTATATTTATGCATATTTTCTTCTTGTTTTCTTTTTTTCTTTATATTTTATGTGCGTTTTTATTTTTGTTTTGTATTATTTTCTTTTTTTTTGTATGCATTGGAAACTGTAAAGAAGAACAGAATGATTGGTATAAATGAAAGAAAGAAGAATGAAAAAAAGAGGAATGGTGGAAAATTATTTAAGAAATTTTTGTTGTATGCTGATAAAAAAAGTTTAACTAAAAATTATTGCAGCAGATTTTTTGTTTCACTTTTTTTTTTTTTTTTGATAGTGTAGAAAGATAAATATTTTAACATTTTATCTTCTCTGATTGTGATGGGGCTGCGGCATGGCACGGCTCGGCGGTTTTAACTAGCAAGTTCTACATTTATATATAGGATTAGACGATTTTATAGACACACTACTACTTTTAGTAAGCAGGTGACACCAAACTCCAAATGTCATCATCAAATGCAAATTTATTTTTTGTAATCAGTAGATAAGAGAAAAGAAAATCACTGATAATCTGATTCACTGCATATAGTATATATGTATGTAATTAGGAAGGTGATTCTTTATTTTATAAGATTAAGAATCTTTATCATTTTGAATTTGCTTTTGCTTTCTACAGATTTCTTGATTTTCTTGTGTTTTACATTAATTTATGATAATACATTACACTGAGACTACTACACTACACCACCAGTAAGTCATTCGATTCGATTCATTTTGTTGCTTTCGCGACATTCGGTGCGTGATGTTCTTCGTATTGTTGCTGTTGGTGTTGTTTGCTTTTTAAATAATAAATTTAAATAAAAAAACAACAACAACAAGCGTATTTAATTTTCATTCTTCTTTCTTTCATTCATTCTTTAACATTTCTATACTCCGCGCCCTGCTGATGGATGAATGTGAATAGATTGAATGGAATGGAATACATGTTGTTGTTGTTGGTGCTGGTTGTCACATTGATAAAGGTTTTGTTTATTATTGTCATTGGATTACTTGGCAACTCTGGACGCACTGGTGCTCACTCGCTCTCACACACAGCGCTTTGCGGTGGCGCTGCTGTATCGACGAAACGAATACACACAGGGCGAGGCCTCAGAAAAAAAAGGAAAAATGATGTGATTAAAATTAAAAAAAAGAATTTTTCCAAATTTTATGCCACTCCACTTGATTTCTGTACAATGAAATTGGTTCCGTACACTTTGGGGCGCCTTTGATTTGCTCTTAAAATGCACTTAGATTACATGGCAGCCGAATCACTTTGTGTATTCGCTTCTTTTCTTTTTTTTTTGCAAAATCTTATAGAAAGAAACACAGCGGGCAACGACGGACCGGGCCTACATTTTTTTTGCTTTTGCTTGCTTATTGGGTTACGAAATAAACATTTTTATGACACTACATTATAGACACTTTAACACTACTTAGATTTATTAATAATTTGTTGTTATTACATTGGTTTTTTCTATAAAATCACACAATCGTAGTCTGCAAAGAGCGCCGCAATGGCCGTCTGTGAAATTGTATGTATTGCCCCGCAGACCAGGGGATTCATTCGTATGTACAATAATTGCCCCACATTTGTACGCAAAATGATGTCTTGCGCAACACTACACTGCTCTTGCCAGTCATTTCCTTTGAATGGCAAAATAGTAAATGAAGCAATCTGCTCTGTTAAACATGGCATGACCAAATGTTGTCATGACACAGTGTTGGAAAAATCAGTACTGAAAATTTTAAAATGCAATGAAAAGTCGTCGTCATTCTCTTTGAATAGTAGCATATAGTTGGCAAATTAAGTTTAAGATTTAAAGATTAATTCAAATTTGTTGCTGATTTTTATGATTTATTAACAAAATGTTGTTTATTTATGTTAAATAAAAGAAATTTCTATCGAATAAATTGAAAAAAAAACTGATCAACTTAAACTCAACGGAAATCCTAATGAGAAAGATAACTTGTACCATTTGATGCTTTAAATTATTGCAAAGTATTAACATTTTAAAATTAATAATTAAATAAATAAAATATATTGGAATACAAATTGTTTTTATTAAAAAATGGGGCATGTATTGTGGAAATATGGTACATTGTGTGTTTTATTAAAGCAGTCGTCATCGTTAGCTACAACTCTTCCCTATCTTTCAAATATCAAACGGATTCCACGTTGCTAAAATCAGCCGATATTTTGGCTTCTTCGTAAGAAGTGAAGTGCTACTCGCTCAGTCCATGAGTCATCGACCGGAATAAGTGATAGACAGAAGCAGCAATGTCTAATGAATACGACGGATAAGGTAGGACATCCGATTGAAGCGCCCTCCAAAGATTCTTTAACGACTTTTGCAACATGTGCCCGAGCGTTGTCGTTCTGAAAAATCACTTTGCTATGTCTTTTGGTATATCAGGGGCAATTGAGCTTCAATGCTCGGCTCAATTGCATTGATTGTTGTTGGTAATACACCCCGGCGAGGGTTTCGTTAGGCTGCATTAGCTCATAGTAGATCATTCTGAATTGATCCCACCAGATGCACGACATTAACATCTTGCCATGTATATTCGGTTTGGCCCTTAAAGTTGATGCAAGAGTTGGGTATGAATCTTGGTCGACTAACTCAGGGTTTTCAAATTTTACGGGCATCGTGCTTTCTCACTGGTGTTAAAATCACCACTTATGAACCCAGTAACCAGTATTCACATGTTTTTATTGAAAGAGCATGTTTCCCATATGCTTCGCACAGCAATCGATGTCCAACAGTTGTAGATTACTTTAAATTAAAGAAGTCAATCAAAAGTTCCTGCAAATCACGTTTATTTGATATTTTCACATTACTATTTATTTTTACTTCTTCAAAGAAGGTTTGTCGTCACTATCGAGTGATAAACATCTTTAATGGTGAGATTTTTAATGATTTTCGAAATGTAGGTATGTATAAATAATATAAAATAAAAGTTTATTAACAAATATCATTGAATATAAGTAGTAGCATACCTAAGCGTGTTACATTGCATTAAGCCACAATTACACTTGGCTAGTTGGCGAGCTAAAATCCAGCAAGTTAGCTAATTGAAAGTGGTGTAATCATGTTGGCTTGGTGCGAGTAGAGTGTTAACAAACCAACAAGAAAAGTTGACAGCTCGCCACTTTCGAACTGTATCGGAGGATGCTGCTCTGGTTCTCTCTGGGCTGGTACCAATAGACCTAGCCGCCATCGAAGCAGCGGAGGCTTATACCTGGAGATCGCGGCCCTCGGAGGAGGTAAGAGCATTGTGGTCGCAAATGAGATGCTCTTCCATCAGGAAGTGACAGAATCACTGGGATAGCTCAACGAACGGTCTTTGGAAGTACAGCCTGATTTCCGAATGGATTGGAAGGAAGCATGGCGAGGTAAACTTTTACCTCATTCAGCTACTGAACGGTCACGGGTGCTTCCGGCAGTACCTATGCAGGTTCCAGCACGATGATGATGCACACATTGCGGCAATTAGTGCCCTGAGCAGATGCGGAAGATTTGACAGGGAGCGGCAGGAGCCCTAAGTGATTAGAAATCGGTTGAGAATCTAGTAAGTCACATGTTGTAAAACCAATCCAAGTGGAATGCTGTTTCGAATTTTGCAGCTGATGTCATGAAGAAGCTTCGCAGCCTGGAGAAATCCAGCCGAAACCAAGTCTTATTTCTCTTTTTGTTACCGTTTATTTTATTCTAGATAATATACATTTTTAACTCTTTTATTATTTTCAAAGTGAATCACTTTTGAGGCAGCTGTGTGAATTTCAGTAGCCTACAAAACGACTTGACAACTGAGCAAGTAGAATGTTTTGTGTGTAATCGTTACATGCGCACTCACCAATTCGCTCGTATGTACACTCGTTACTTTTCTACACGCCAACTAGCCTTTATACAACATGCGATTTGGGTTAGCGAAACAATGGTCGGTCTGGATTACTGATAAATCCGAATTATGTCGTATCCGGATTAACGAAATTCTACTGTATTGTGTTCAGAGCAAGGTATTTATTTATACATACATACATATATATCATAGAAGACACAATTCTTCCGTTTTTATCATCTAAATACATATTGTATTACATATCTTATATTTGGTGAATTGCTAAAAATATCTAGAAATATGTAGTATCGTATTGTATAAGGAAACCAAAATGTTGGTAAAACTGAATTTGTTGTGGTTCCGTTGAAAACCACACGCAAAACATTGTACTATGTTATAGATGATAATGATCATTTTAGCCATGGTTAAGCATGTTTTGGCCAAATTTGTATGTATGTTGACGGCAATTGATATTGAGATCACGATCATGTTATGCGCCACAAAAGGATGCGACAAAAATATTTGATAAAATCGAAAAAATCAATAGAAAAATAAAACACAGATAACAAGATTGTGCTTGCTTTTAGTGTGAATTGAGTGATTAGACATTTAGGTATTTAGTATTGAGTATCTGTCACTGTTGTCAGTTTCAAACTGATGGTTGTTTTATTTTTATTTTAAAATTGTTATTGTCATTTCTTTTGGCGGCAACTGGTGGCAACAACCGTGACAAATGTTTATTCATAAATGTAACAAAATCGGCTTGTTTGTCAATCGATCGGTCGCTTTAAAAAAGGTTGAGACTGGTTGCCTTGGTTGATTTTTTATATTAATTAAAATACTAGAAATTCTCCTTTGTTGAATTTAATGCCTATTGATGGTTAGTGGTTTTTATTGGTTTTCAATTGTGTCATTAATTAAAAAAGAGTCAATTGTATTGGTAAGAAATTGTTGCTTAAGTTGACAAGTTAATCTATTTGCAAATTGTTTTGGATTGACTGCAGTAAACTTATGTGTACATGGTATCAAGGATTTATAAATCTCAAAGAAAATGTTACTTTGAAATCTAATTGAATTCTCTACAAAACCATAAGGGAAATGCGTTGTCAAGAGCAACTATTTTGTTGTGGTTGCCGAAATGGAAGTTTTACCGTTTGCTGTTTTTCTCTAATCTAAAATTGGTTAGTTTTGTTGTTGTACAATACAATTTGGGTAGAAAAAATTAACAATTAGTAACTCTACAAAACTTCACGCCACCTTACTTACGAATTGTGGTGTTTAAAATAAACAAGAAAACAAATAACAGCAGAAGGTGTCAGGCAAATGTCGGGTGAAGACGAAATTATTTGTAATGGTAGCGTTATAAAATTACCGAGTTTGGTAGTAGTTAAACCAGGTTTGTATCAACATACTTATGTACATAATATATAATTTCAACTAATTTTTCATTTTCTATTCTACTATAATATTTCTCTGTGATTGAAATTGGTTTATTTAATTAGAACCAAAAATGCCAAGCGATGCGAATATTGATTGGTTGTTGCATGTTTTTTTTGTACGTCATGATTTTCAACGTTGTCGTCGGCTCATTGAACGTGAACTTCATCGTCATTTGAATCCCGAATATCTATATTTTGTGAAAGTAGGTATATTTCATATCTTCTATGCAGATTTTGTTGGGTTTTCATTAATTCAAAATTGATGATTTTCGCCCGCAGGGTTTAATTGACCGTGCCGAAGGCAATAACATCGATGCATTGCGTAATTTACAAAAAGCATTGGAGCTCAATGCGAACAACATCGAAAATCATAAGGAAATTGGAAAAACTCTGTAAGTAAATGCAGGATGGGGAAGAGGATAAAATATGTTTTGGAAACAAATCAAAATGAAGAAAAATGATTCATTGGATTGTTTGAAAATTTCATAAAAGTTTTCTTCTAGAATGAAAAAAGATATTCTAAATTTAGAGATTCTTGTTGAAAAACAAAAATTAAAAACAAAAGTTTGGTAGTGAAAATTGACCATTGACCAGATAAAGGTTTACTTTAATTGTATAAATTATTTAAGAGCTTGATTGTGTCATGAATTACATATATATGTTCATATATATGTAGGTACATAATTGAATAGAAGCTATGCAGGGCTTTCATTCTCTTAAAATTAAAAAATGCAAAAGAATTACTGAGTCGCGTGCCATGACTTCAAGCCACATTGTTCTACAATGAATGCCACTTGCATCAATTTAGTTTCATCATTCTTGCTCAGCAAAACTACTTTGCATAAATTCAACCGCTTACAAATTCTTGGAACATTAGTAAACAAACAAAATATTCTGAGTTAATTTTACTGGAACCATTCAAGCATTTATTACTACCTGCTGTAATAACATCTGTGGAAATTTGCATTTGTGTGATATTAGGATTATCCTTTAAAATAAAGTATTAAATTAATGGGTATTATGATTTTCATGAGTTGTTTGTCAATGTTTTTGAGACAATAATAACAATAATTCCACATAGTTTGAGTTCTCTTACCATAAAGGCACAAGACTGAAGAATAATATATTACAGCCACCAGATAAGTTCCCGGTCTAACACACAGATGGGCGCTACAATCGCAGAATTTTGTTTTTAGCAAGCAACTTTTCTTATTTTCAAAACAATGGATAAAAATGAAAAATGGGAAAAAACACCATTGAAACGAAAGCATGGCTTGATAAGTGTTATCCGAACACAGCACCAGGAAAATATAAAAAAAATCCACATAATCATTTTGACAAACCGTTGCAGGAGATAGCTGACACTCTTAAGATAACCAAGGACATGCATGAACATTTGTCTATGTTTTCGAAGTAGGTGCCACGTGTGTTAACAGTTGACTAAAAATAACAACGAGTTGATGAATCCGAGCGCTGTTAGGAGCTGTTTCGATGATACGTAACGATTAAACGCCAGAGTCAAATCGGCAGTCAGCTAAATGAACATGGACAGCAGCCCGTGAACCGCGCCCAAAGCGGCCAAAATCGTAACATAGTGTTGGCAAGGTTATGGCGTCCATATTTTGGGATACGAACGGAATTTTGTTTATGGACTACCTTGAAAAAAGCAAGACAGTCAATAGCGATTGCAACATGGGCTGACTGGATCGTTTGAATGATGACATTTCAATGAAACGGCCCATATGCAAAGAAAGATAGTGCTCTTTCACCAAGACACCGTGTCACAAAGCAACGATGGCAAAATTGTACGAATTACACTTCACATTGCTTCCGCAACCATCCTATTCTCCAGATTTGGCCCCAGTGACTTTTATCTGTCCGCAGATCTAAAAAAAAATGATCGCCGGAAAGAGATTTGGCTGAAACAAACGCCTATTTTAAGGAGAGAAAAAAAAAACTTGGAAATATGCTGAACTAAATATATCGAGCTAAAATAATAATTTGTGCGAAAAACTTATTTTTTCTTCAGTAGACCGGGAACTTATAAGCTGATGTGTTACATAATAGGACATTTTCATTTTTTAAGTTTATCAATTGAAACTATTTAAAACAAGGGATTGATTATATACAAAAAATTGATCAGACTAATTCGATTGTACATGTGTTTATGTTGTGAAGGGTATTTGATGTTCGTTGTAACGTTCTTTTGTTTGTTTTAAATTGCAAAATTTGGCATAGCTATGCAATGGGACGCTTTAATCAAGCACTTAAAGTATTCCGAGATGCTGAACAACTTTCACCACGTGAAGACCATGAGATCTACCATTTCATTGGTGAATTGTTGCATCGTTCGGCAGCTGGACAAACACAAGTGGAGATCTCACAACGTGAGCAGACAGCAGCAAAAGGATATTTTGAGAAGGCTGTACAATGTGGAAAAAAGTTAGAGAGTTTTGTACGTTTAGCCTCGATATATCGCAAAGAGAAGGAATATCTAAAGGCAATTGAAGTTCTTGAAAATTGTTTACAGTAAGTACACGTGTACATAAATATGTTGTATGTATTGGTAATACTTAGAATTTTATGGATATTAAAGGCTTTCACCAGAAAACGATGAAGTTTTAACCGAAATCAGTGTTTTATATTTAAAAGTTAATGACACACAAAAAGCATTTGACCGTTTACAGGAAGTGGTCAATATTAATGAGAATTGCTCAAAGGGTTTGTTGGCATATGGTGCAATTTTACAGGTAATTTAGAAAACAAACATGATATTTTGGTTAGTTGGAATTTATTTTTTGATATTTTGTTTTTTATTTTGACAGTCACGCAACGATATTGATGGCGCATTAAGTAAATACAGTGAAATCGCTGCTTCTCAACCAGAAATTGCAGAGTTATGGAATAACATAGGCTTGTGTTTCTTTAAAAAACAAAAATTTATTGTGGTAAAAATAATGTTTCCCTTGAATATTTTCATCATAGAAAACAAAACCAGCCGGTGTGCTTCTATTGTATTTTTCCAGGCTGTGTCCTCTTTGCGTAAGGCGATCTGGTTGTCACCGTTGAATTACAATGCTTTATATAATCTCAGCTTGATTTTAATTGCATGTAAGTATGTATGTAGAATTTGGCGTCGAAGCAACCGGAAATGAGCCATGTGCGCCATTAACAATAAGTATAACGAAAATATGCTGGCTGCTCCGGCAATTAATAGGACAAAAACAAGAAAAGATTTTTGCTTACTTAGAATTTACACTTCAATTAACATAGACAAAGAAACAGACTGACTGTCAAATAGGCAACACACCAATAAATAGGTATATATGTATGTATATACAGAAATAGATAGAAAGAAAAATAAATAGATAGATAGAAACGAAAGTAGGTAGTCAGGCAAAATGGCGACATTACAGCATTCACAAACACTTAGACCCTAAGTAATTTCCTTTAGCTATGTCCTTGGATACAAGACACGCACATTCATTCATTCATTTCTTTTCATACTGTAACCAAGTCAATTGCTTTCTTTGCCTAGTTAAGTTAGTTTATGTTAAAAATTTAGACGTGAATATTGTAATTTTTCTAAATAAACACATCGAGAAATAAGTAAGTACGTCAATATTGCCTTTGTTGTCCTTAGGCATTTTTCCAATAATACAAATAATAATAATAATAATGTATTAGATGAAAAAAAGGAATGATGATAATGGTGTTTTATTCATTATAATAATAATAAATATTTTCTGTGAATTGAAATCTAAGGAAAGAACACTTAATATTAAAATTTAAAGAAAAATATTGCTTTTATAGCTTCCATACAAGTGAATATGAAAATAGGCATTATACATTGGCCTTGGTGTTTGTAACGCATAGAGACTTTATTAACTAAAATAGTACTATGTAATATATGGAAATTTCGAATGAAGAATTGGAATATTATGAATCAAAAGTCAAATATGTCTTATCCACAAAGTGGAACTTATTACAAAACATTCAAATAAAACTTTATGAATTAATTTGAAAAGATAATTGATAATTAAAAAAAATAAGCAAAAATTGAAGTTGATTATGATCCTTCATTGAACCGAAGTAATTAGTCTTTCTATCATTTCATTTTTATTATTGAAAATGATTAAGGGTAAATTGGTTACGAAAAGTGTCACAAAATGTAATGGCGCGCAAGGGAAGGAAGAACAGACATAAGTTAAGGTGCATGTGTAGATACGTGTATGGTCAAGCATCGTGTGCTTGTGTTGATGCGTATGGGGGGAAGAAAGATGAATGAAATAGTCAATGCAGTCATAAGGTGTATGTGTGAGTATGTGTATGGTCAAGCAACGTAAGATAGGGAGAAGGAATACAAGAGAGTAGAATGAAGTAGTTCAAGAGCTGGAAAAGTAGAAATAGTTAATGTGCATGTGCATGCATAGCAAAGAAAGGTAAAATGTGTGCAAGTCGAGGAAGAAAGAAGAATGAAATAGTTAATGCAGAAATAAGTTAAGGCGTAAGTATGTGTGAGTGCGTGTATGGCCATTTCGAATTTTGTAAAGGCAGTTAATTTTTAAATTGCTTTAATTTTACAATTAATTAATAAATTTGTTCACACATACATAATTGTTGTAACTCAAAAATGTAACCTGCTTCCTTGATTCAATAATAAACATTCTTACTTTGTAATTCTCATTATTTTTATTATGTGAATGAGTATTTTGTTTTTTGTAGGAGAGAGAGAAAAGTAGTGAGTTAGTAATGTTGCTAGTATACTTATTTATCATTAGAATTGTTTCTTTTTGTTAAAAGAAGAAAATAAAAGCAAATAACAAAATTTCTATTGTTTCATTTTCAACTTTGTTCTGTATTTTTTTGTTTCCATTTTTCTTCTTCTCTTCTCTATTCTATTTTATGGTCACTCATCCTCCTCATCTTCATAGCTCAACAATACGCCAGTGCTTTTCACACGCTTGCCGCGGCCATAAACTTGCGAGGACAAGCTGAGTGCTATATGCTTTTGGGATGTAAGTCAAAATATGTGTACACTAAGAATAGAAACAACACAAAAACAGTAAACAAAACAATTGCACCAAGTTACAAAAACAATACAAGTTCATTGCGAACGTCTCTTTATACCCTACACGTACTACGTATACAACTTATGTTATTACCTAATAGCTTATTAAGGTATAGTTTCAGCACCATGGTATCTTTTATGTATTGGGTATACAAGTAAGTTTTCAAGGATTGCCAACAGAGGGCACCAGAAGTGTTTTAGCATACTGAAATATGTTGGAACCAGTTTTATGTGAAAGCTTCATCATTTTACCACATTTAAGAATAAATTTCACTCCACGGCACGGTTTAAAGCCACTGCACGCTTGAAAGTCATTGGTATGATCTAGAAGTCGGAAACTGGGTACATTACGAACTCAAGCCAAGAGATATCGAACAGCGTGTCACTGTTACCGAAATGTACCTTCAACGGTACAAAGGGAAGTCGTTTTGGCATCGTATCGTCACCGGCAAACGCAAGAAGGAATATGTGAAGCGCGGCGAACGGCGCCGGACCATTGACGCCAAAGCTAAACATCCATGGCAGCAAGGTTATGCTCTGCATTTGGTGGGACCAAAAGGGAATCATGTGCTACAAGCTTCTGAAAAGTGTTCACACGACCGACGGGGCTTTCTACAAACAACAACTGCGATTGAAGCGTGCAATTGCGGAAAAACGGTCGGTAAAAGCAACCAGACATGAGCCATTAATCTTTTACCATAACAATGCTCGGGCGCATGTCGAAAGCGTGGTCATAACCTATCTCGATGGTAACGGATGGGAAGTCCTAAGCCACCCACCTTATAGTCAAGACCTTGTACCATCAGACTACCATTTGTTCCGGTCAGTGCAGAACGCCCTTACGGGAATACGCTTCACTTCAATTGAAGGTATCAAAAAATGGCTTCATGCTTTCTTGGCCTCCAAAGACGAACAGTTTTATTGAAGTTGAATCAATGCCTTGCCAGAAAAGTGGGGAAAAGTAATAGATAGCGAATAAAATACCATTTTCCAATTTTTCACAGTGAAGCTTCAAAATCAAGAAAAAATCCTTTAAAACTTACTTGTATCCCCAATACAATAAGATATCTTTCAGATCCCCTAATACTTAGTAAAATACAATGCTATATTGTGCAAAATTTCTTGTTATCACCAAATCACCAAAAAAGTTTGTTATTTGGAAAAATCTAAATCAACAAATTTCAGTTTCAGTTGACTTCTTTTGCGTGAAGTGTATTTATTATACTCTTCACAGGAGTGAATATCTCCCATACAAACCCACATTAAATGACAAACTTATAAAGAGTAATTGTACAATAAAAATACAGTACCACTCAAACTGTGCTCATATTTGATAGTCAAACTGTGTTCTTTGTTGTTACTCAAACTGTAACTAGTGATGCTAAGAAACGAAGGTTGGATACAAACCGGAGGAGCGTGAAGAGTATTACATCTTTGGCATAGCCAATGATAGCCTTCTTTCTGGTTTTTTGATTATATCCGTCGTCGTTTCTTTTCTTTTCTATTCTTTTCTATTTTTGTTTTGGCATTTTTATGTTTTATTTATTTCTATTGTTTTACGCATTTTTTGTTTCTTAGTGGCACTTTTATTCTACAAATTGTTCATTATTATTATTTGTTTTTGTTTGTGATTGCTAATGTTTTCTCTTCTTTATTGCTGTGATGTGGTGGTACATTATATCCTTCACACATCATGTGTAATACTATGTAAGATCTTGAATCTCAGGTAGTTTCTAAATTCAAAAAGCAATGAGTTAATTAAAAATAACAACATGGACACAAGGCAATGTTAACTTAAAAGATTTCAATTAAAGAATGATAAAAAGAATTTCTAGGAAACAGATTTTCTTTCAAAAATTCAGCACTTTTATTGTGAATGCCGCTTGTACTCTCTCTCAATTTGGTATCCTTTTGTGTTTGACAATATAAATTTTTATCCATTGCAGTTAAAACAACAACAAATTATCTTTTCTTTATTCTTTCTTTCTCTGTTCTTTGTAGTGTGCTTACGTAAACTGGGAGATAATGCAAATGCATACGTTGCACTTGAACGTGCTACTCAAATAGCAAAAAATTCTAATGGTGTTGTTGGTGCTTCTCGTAATCCTTTGATTCATTTAAATTTTTCTCTCTTTTGCTATGAAATCGGAAGATATGCCCAAGCAGCTGAACAATATGTTTACTTTACAAGCAGCTCACAGGATTTATTGCTGCCCACGGAAGTAAGTGAAGCCCAAAAATATCGCATGCAATGGCTTTATGCAGTAGGCGGTGATTGTGATGATGGTTAATCGATTAAATTAATTGGTAGTTTAATGAGATTATTATGCAAAATTAAAACAAAAAAAAAATTCAATAGTTCTTTGTAGCATTTTGGTGTGATTTTTTAATTTTCAATTTTTCCACTTTTCCAATTTCAGTATAAATTTCAAGGAACCAAATTAAAAAGTCTGCTAAAACTATCAACAAGCAACTTATTACTTAATAATGAGAATCCAATGGCAATGGCTAATGAGAAAAGTATAATGACGCAAGACGAAGGCATAGTAACAGCAACAGAGACAGAAGCAGAAGCAACAACGAATCAACTAAAAAAACAATTGTCAACATCATCAACAGATATGACGCTCCTTACCCAAACTGAAATGCCTTTTGATATCCATGCTGTTGTTAATATAAATGTTAATTAATTTCAAGAAGACAACAACAGTTAATTCAGATATTAAATGATAAATAAATGAAAACAATAAACTACAAACATCAGTTGTTGTTAATATTTATAAATGTTAAAGAGGATTTACACAAGTCGATTCAGTTATTTTATATATGAAACCAAACGAACAAACTACTTACAATATTATACAATTTTTGTTTTTATTTTGTTGCTATAGAGAAACATTTATTTATTCAGAAGATATTTATAATTACTTATGTCACTTTTAATATTTTTATACACATTTATTTTACACATTTATTAATCTTTACATCATTATCCTGTAGTATTAGTAGTAGTTTACATTATTTAACAGATTGTAAGTACATTAATTATTTAATTGTTTCAATTTTTAAGTATATTTTCATCATCTCTATGTACGTATACTTAATGCGTATACTTAATATATATAAAATACAATGTATTATATGTAGTACTACTTATATAAGTAAGTAGTATGTTCACATGTAGATAATATTGTATGTCAAGCTAATTATAAACAAGAACAAACAGCAATTAGGGTTTCAGGGGCTCTCTGTATATCCTTTGCCATTTGTTCTTGGTTGACATGTTTTAAAAATTTATTGAAAAGTTTTTTAAGATTTAATTCACACATGAATATTTTACAACAATAAACATTGGTTTCCTCTTAATCTTATACAATAAATTTACAATAATTACAAGTTACAATAATTCAAAAATGTATCTGGAACCATAAAATTCGTTATTATTTTGGAAAGTTTCTTTCACTTACATATTTAGAAACATCAAATTCAAAATCCTTAACATTAATATTTAATTATTAATTAATACAAGTCGTTTAATTTAAAAAAAAAAAAAAAACCCAAAAACTTGGTTTTTAGTTTTTATTTTTGTATTTAAATAATTAATTACATTTAAGTATATTTATTTCGATTTTTTTTAATGTTAAAATGTATATATATTTTTATTTTGTTATGTATGTATATAAATGGCACTTTTCACACTTCACAGATCCTCTGCTACTCGTCCTTTCGTCTCAAGCCTCATAACAAGATACAGACAGAATTTGAACACTATTTAGAGAGTGAATGTGTATATAAATAAATGTATATAGTTTTCAATATTTAATTAATCACAAGAGCTTAAAAATAATAAAATTAAATTTTCTTTTCTTTCTTAACGTTGAGTTTCAACAGTGGCATTTGTTGTCACCCTTTTAAATCTTTTACTCCTTGGTTGCATTGGTATCGCATCTTGGGCCGACGCGTCCATGGCCCTTTTCTAGACACAAGTTGTTGTGACACGAGTCAAACGAGTCATTTCAATACTACCAAAATGACGTTTGAAGAAAAGCGATTTAAATGTAGTACGAAATTGTTTTGACATCAAACCATAGAGAACAAAACCAATGGCAGCATTAATCAGTGCCAGCAAATCCATAAGCTCACCAAATGGTGGATAACAACGGGCAAAGAAACACTTCTCTAGGATACCAGACAATAGGCCAAGAATACCTTGTGGAAATTCTGTAATCAAAAATAGTACGAGGACGGCAACTAGCAACATTGTTGTACGATCATTACGACGATCACAACGTGGTGGCCTATGACAAATAAGGATATTATTTTAAAGATTACAAAGCAATTAATTGCACTAAGTATTATGTACCTTTTTGATTTGGTTTCAGTTGTTAATTGTTGCATGCTATTCTTGACCGAATGATTATAGTCCTTTAGCTTAAGGCGTCTTTTTGAGGCCTCACACAGAACTCGAACCAAAATGAAACTGATGACAGTCAATATGAGGCATGGCAACAGTTTTATTATAACCGAATGTATCCAAAAATTGATTCTGTTAATAAAATTGTATTTGATGCATACATAACAAAGTATTCACAATATTCTCAGAATCTCTATGCGGTAAGACTCACCTGTATAACTTTGTATTTTTATCGGCATCAACATGGTACAACGGCTCAATGCTATCACTTACATAACGTTCTTGTACCTTAAACACAAAATATGTTGGGGAGCAAAGTATAGGCGCAATGATGAACGGAAAAATGATTGCTTCATTACAATGCGAAAGCAGAAATGTTGCCACGCCACCATTTGGGTGTCTGCGAAATATAGAGGGAAATAGTCGGCTAATTCAGGAAACAAAAAAAAAAAAAGAAAGAAAAATGGGAAGAGGAAAAAAAAAACAAAATATTTGCACATGTTATACATATTGCGTATTATTAACAGCCAATCAGCGCTGACATAAACATACATACATACATCGTACGGACATACAATATCATACAATAATATAATATAATATAATATCCTTTAATAAAAAATAAAAATTATCAATTTGATTAAATTTTAGATTAAAAGAAACTGTTCGTAAATAGAAATACAAATTTTCATGACATATTTCTAAATATAAAAACTATTTTCGCCATAGGCAATTACTATGAAATTTTGGACTCATGAATATCAAAGCTAATAAGTAAAAAGCATTGCCTGAAGCCAAAATTTATGTTTAAGAGACAAAAGAGAGAAATTCTATGCTAGTCATGCAAAATCATGTCAATACAGTTTCTTTGACAACATCATAAAACTTTAAATTTAAATTTAAGACTTAAATTAAATTAATTTAAATATTTTATTTATTTATTAACATTTATTATAATAAACTTACTAACTAAATAATACTATAACTAATTATAAGCATAATTACAGCACTAGCGACGAGTCCTTCAGATGTCATTTGATGGATGAAAGAAAAACTTAAAAATTTCTTGATTTAAAAATGTATAAATCACTTATTGGCTTTCACAAAAGACAAAGATTTAATTTACATAAGTATTAAATGATATATTTACTAGATACCAGTCCCTTATTTGAAACGGTGCATTAGACAATAATTTCCCTTTTCCATTTCTTCATCGGTTCTATCATTCTAAAGCAAACGTTGTATGTTTGTTTTTCTAGTTCTTGTATCTACTACCTAAGCATATTTGACCAATTTATTGGTATAAATGATTTAAATAATTTGTGTAGTTTAATGTTGCCTATAACTTATTTAAAACACACTTTGTGGTATTCATCATTCATTCAATATTGACAATATTATCTATACACAAAGACAAAGACAACTTGAATGATTTTAACTAAAAAGTTCCTCAGCCACCATATCGACCAGTAACCGCGAATAACAAGTAAGCGCCAAAATACAAATTTTTCAGGAGAGCGTTTTTTCTATCGCTTTTTACTATGTATGGCAATGCAAACGATAAAATTAACTCTGTAGTGATTATCGCTATATAATTTCACCAAGTGATGAGTTTGTGGCTTTACAACAAATTTCCATCAAAATAACTGAAGGACTAGTTTGCATACATACAGACGGACATGGCTAAATCAACTCGTCTCATCGAGGTGATCGAGGACTGCGATGTTTCCATCTATGTGTTACAAAATTTCATGACAATCTTATAATACTATTCACTCCCGTGAAGATTAGGTTCAAATTTTAAGACTCGGAATCATCTGACATCACAATATCCAAGGATTTTCTATTATATTGTAATTTTCCTTTTAAGTGATACTGGTTTCGTTCTGACATATTGTATTCATTAAATTCAAAATATGAAAAGATTGGTTTTGACTGTTATATCGATTTCAATGTTTCTGCACTTAAACGATTTTTTTTCAAATGTCCTAGTATTTTTCACTTGCTCTACTGTTGCGGTTATCCCGGGTAAACATATAATGTATTTAAAAAAGCTTGACTTGAGTGTGAACACGCTTTAGGAAAGAGATAGAAAACAGAGACAATTACATGTTATTTTTCCTTGTCTGATGAAACAATAGCACATTTTTCCTTATGCGGGAGCACACACCAAAGCAGACAAGACAAAATGCATATTTTTATCAGAATCTCTTTATGACACGTCTTTGCATGCGGCCAACACATATCGCTGTCTAGAATTGAGTAGTTTCTTGTGGCGCAGCCCAGACCATGCAAGTCAAAACAGAAAAACATGTTTCGTTGTCGATAGCTGGCCTTTCGCCTTTGAAGACATAATTTCAATGCACACTGAACGAAACAAGAAAACGGAACGTTTTCTTCTGTTTCATAGAGTTCCGCTTGTTGTGTGTTGGAATAGAATAGTCGTTTTGTCTGATCCGGTGTGTTTACAGCCTTATAGATTTCTGACAGTTAGGAAACAGTACAGATGCCCTTGGTAGACCCTGGAGAAAATAAAAAGCATTTTAAACAGACCAACATATTGGAAAACATTTATATATAGCAATTACCTAATTTTCAACAAATTTACATATTTACGTTATATATTCCTGATTGCTTTAAAGTATCTGTCGGCTTCTTACACTTCTTAAAGTCAATTTTTTTAATTTAAGCATAGAACTTTCTGGGTAATTTCATTTAAAAATCATTAAGTCTTTGCATTTTTTTTTTCAAGACCAATTCCTTTTTGTTTTTGGATTGGGAAACCTTTTACCAATAAAAGAATGTTACTCCTTTTGGAATTCAAATCTTTAATTCACAATTGTATGACCATTTTTGTCTTGTGTGCCATTCATAATACCAATGAAAAATATGAGTTTATACAATAGTATAATGAGTATAGAATTAACTCATTATACTATAACAGCCCAAACGATGAAAAGAACATTTTGTAATTTAATTAATACAAAGAAGCTTAAAAGAGAAGCCTTTGCCCAAACACACAAATTCAGTTAATGGTTAATGATTTCTATAATACTTAGTATAATATTCTACTACGCTGTTTAATTTTGAATTTTAAAGCAGCGAGAACAGTAAAACATTATGTCGCACAAAATTGTATGAAAAAAACGCAAATTATTAAAGAATTGTGGTAATGACGAAACATTCAATGCTTCATATGGACGGTATTAAAGTTTTAAGACAAGATTTAACTATTGAATCTGCGGTGAAAAACTATCAAAAAAAGCTATAATTGGTGGCTCAATTTATACTACAAGAAATCACAAATTGAGTATTGTGGTTGTGGGAAAATCAAAACAGTATAATTATTGATTTCATTATAGAATGCTTGGATGACTTCTCTTCTATAATTTCGTTATGGTTTTATAATTTATGTCAATAAATCTCTACTGAAGTACTGAAGTTAGCTTAGGAATATGTTAATTTGAGATGTTAACTTTGTTAAAATGGTGTTTTTCCAAAAATAGAATGATAACAAGTGTGCCCTAGAAAAAGATATTGAAAAGAGAAAAGCTTTCACATGTTCTTTGGTAAGAATGTTGTTTTGGTTTTATCAAAGTCATTTGAAAGCGTGAATTGCAAAATTTAAGTCTAAAAGTTACTTTATCCGTGCTCCTTGCAAACAGAAATTTTGCATGTATGGACTACTATATGGGCATCATACAATAGTAGAACTTGTCACAAATGTTTAAAAATTTAAATGAAAAATAAATCAATGGAAAAAACTAATTCTTTGACATTCTGTTCGATGTTACTATAATTACATATCATGAGCTTCATATCGTATGATGCTTTGAGAGCCTATAATCAACGAATGGGAGATGGAGTGCGCATCAAAAGATGGTATTGACCACTAGTTATGAATGCTTTTGATTTCTGTGTGCTTACACAGAAAATATTCAAATGAACAAACATCATCAGAGTTCTGTAGTATCTATTACAAAGGGGAAACATGCTATTCATGTGTTATTACGATGTGACCCATGAACCCGACATTCGCAAACGTTTTAGCTTCTGCCATGGCAACATTGTGTACAAATGTTGCAATTGCGATTCTTAAACTCAAACGTTTTCAAGAGTATCACAGTATCAGTTGACAATCTTTTTTTTCATATTTTTTGACTTTTATTCACTCTTCTGATGAATGTCCAACTTTTTTTTTGAAATATTTTAGTATTAAACATTTCTGTTACAATCTACTCTTTATATATAGGTATAATTCGAGTGTACAAAATTTTGTGACTGTTTTGCTTCTAAACGGCTAGACCAATTTTGATAACCTTTTTTTTTTTTTTTACTTAACCAAGATGGTTTATGCATCAGTTGGACCCGGTAGGTGGCGTTGTTGTCGAGATAAAGGCACTTTTTTTACCAAATTTTTAACATTTTTTAAATGCCAAATGAATCCTTATGAAAAGAGTTGCATACTTGTTTTTTTCTTCAGTTTTTAACTTTTAATATACTAATTTTAAGTATTAAGTTTTTTGAAAACCAATGCAAGACCAAACAAAAAGTTTTGTACGTTTTTTCGTTTTTAATGCTTTTGTTGTTCTTATACTTCTATTTTTTCTGTCTTAGTACGCACTTTTTGCGCTCTTCGTTTCTGTAGTTGATGTTCATTGAGAGTGGGACAGTGTGCTTCGTTGTTTGTGCTTTGCTTTGATTGTGTTTCGTGTTTGAGGCTATTGATTATCACGACGTATAAAATTCAATAAATTATGTATATTTAAAGAAAAAAATTACTGTATTCTATTGATATACCGAAGAAATTTTATCAAAATATCGCTATTTACTGAAAATATGCAAATCTTATGAATGGATACAGCTGAGGTTGCGGTTGGAAGAATTTTATATAAAATTTGAAATGCAACTTGAATTTTTAAATGCAATAATAGAAGATATCTCACAAATTTTCACCATAAAAATTTCTAGTGGATATTGAAATCAAGAAAGGGGTTAAAAAACAATCCAATAATTCTAATAATAATATGAATACATCATTAGATTGATTTATCGAATTACTACTGTATGTATGTTTAAATTTATCTTTATTAAATCTACCAAAGCCATCTCAAGTTAATCCACCTTCTGAAATTATCTAGTCGCACCCTTCTACTCTTGGTATCAGCCGAATCGGACCTCCCAAACAAACCCCCTTTTAATTAATATTCTTATTTGAAAAAGTTTTTTGGTTTTTGACATATCAAACTGAAACACTGGACACTATGAGTTTCTGATCCATATTTATTAATCATGTAAATTTCAAATCCTAGTGTTACCAGGAGGGCTACCTCCCATACAAACGATCCATTTTAATTAATGTTCTTATTAGAAAAAGTTTTTTTTTTTCCGAACTAATATTTTGGACACTATAAATTTCTGATCTATATTCATCAACCATGTAAATTTCAAGATCCTAGGGATACCAGAAGGTGTACCTTTTATGCACCCCGGAGGCTCGTGAATGGTAATATCTTTGGCATAGCCAATGATAACCTTTTTTCTGGTTTTTCCTCTACAGTTGTTGGGAACTGTAAGAACACTTAATTGCAGCATGACCTATTTTGCGTTTTGTGTCAAAATTATAACAAATACTACAATCTGGTGTACATAGTTCAAGAAAACAACAGACTATATAGTGGCGCACAATAGCTTTGAGAGCGACTTCAAGGTAAAATTTCCTACCAAGATGGAATGGAAAGAGAACAGTTTTCAGAGTGATTTTGACATTTCAAACTTTACGAATGGGTCGAAGATGGAATGCGGTGTAGGAGCAGGGGTGCACTTACCACAAATAAGCTTAGACCACTATTTCCGGCTACCCGACGAGGCCACAGTCTTTCAGGTGGAGGTCCTTGCCATTAGGGATGCATGTCGGCTGGCCAGAAATAACGTACCGGAAGGTCGTAAGATAGCTATCTTCGTTGATAGTCAGGCGGCACTCAAAGCACTGCAAAGTCAAAGCTCGTTAAGGAATGCAGGTCGACGATGAGCGAGCTAAATCGTCAAGCTGATATCACTCTCTTATGGATTCCCGGCCATAGGAACATAGAGGGGAATGAGAAGGCTGACGAATTGGCTCGTTCTGGTGCTTCGCTTGATTTATCGTTGGCGGAACAGGTGTCAATTCCCCTGGCGGTCGTCAAGAGTAGTTACTTCCTGTTTTTCCGTCAGCTGGCTAACAGACAGTGGAAAGATCTTGAATCTTGCAAAGTGGCACGTGCTACCTGGCCTTGTCACAAGGAAAATAGGTCTTTTAGACTTATTAACAGACGGCGCTCGGATACGGAAGGCTCACAGCGGTTTTTACTGGTCACTGGTGTGTTGGGATTCACGCGGAGAGACTGGGTATTTCGTTTAGAAGCCATTGTAGGAGCTGCGGAAATGAAGACGAAGAGGAGACACTCACCCACTTTCTATGTCAATGCCCAGCCTTGGCAAAGATTAGAAATAAGTTTCTGGGCAAATACTTCATCGACAATCTCTCGGACTGTTCAGTCACATGCCCGGGTGATTTACTCAAATACCTAAATTCGACAGGTTGGATTTAGTAATACTGATTGCGTTCGGCGAGGAAGTGGTATCAAAACGGCACTCTAGTGCTAATTGTGGCTCGTAGTGGACTATACGAGCCAGCCACGGAAACCAATCAACCAATCACAATCTGGTATCTATCTAATTGTATTTATTGCGATCAGCTAAAATCTAATCTCTTGAATCTTCTTATCACTTAGCATTTTATTAACCGATTCATTCAATCTAATTTGCTTTATATTTTGGTAATTTAAATTTATAATATAATATAAGTGTACAACTCTACTATGTTTTAGGTCTTAAATTTAACTTAATAGTGGTAGGATAGATAGATTTATCTTAAGCCAATTTTGCATTATTTTTACTAAATTCTATAATTGCTCGCTCCTTAAAATAATATGTATATCATACATACCATAAGTATAAAGATTAAAAACCTTGCAGATACATATTAGAATACTGAATTATTAGAAATGAAAAATACACACAAGCAATCAATCCTATTAAGCAGAGCAACAAAATTTAAGTACAATACAATAAGAATATTGTAATAACGCAATGCAGTACAACATTTTTGCAATATGGAAACATGCATAAAAATAATAGTGAATAACAAAAATATGTATATTACGAGTACTCGTATATGAAATACTATAGATACACTTACCTAATGGCCACATAACGCCAAATGGCCAAAGTAACTGTTAGACCAATCGATATTGTATGCAGAATTTGAGTAAAATGCATATGAACAAGTATAAAGACAGCCCAGATGTAACTAAAATCCTTTTCACCTATTTGAGTGATTAAAAACATAGTAATAATGATTATTAACCTTTAATTAAGATATTGATAGTGGGAACTTACCTGGTTTCAAATAGATATACTGATACGATGTAAATGGTATGTACTCAATCATCACAAACATATCGGCAACAGCAAGCCATTTAAGTATCTTATTGATGGGTGCCTTAGCCATGTCCCTTTTTGTAAGTACCATAATATTAAGAATATTTGCAATTGTTCCAAAGATGCAAATCTGTTTAATTAAAAGAAGCCAATCAAACAAATGAATTGAGTCCATACAGAAATAATATTTATACATATGTATGTACACGTACTATGTATACAGAATAAGAGTAGTTTATATATGGTAACATAAAACAACCTACGCATTGCATATAGATATTGTATTGTACATATAATAGAGTATGTAGTTTATTTTTATCATGCATAAGTCTGCCATAGTCCGTTTATTCTTTCAATCACTTCGCCAATGTTTTCATTTATTTATTTGTTCCGATTTGGGACGGAATTGTTATTTTACCTTCAATTGTATTTGTATGCGTATGTGTTGGTCTGTTTATTAGTATTTATGAGCGTACATGTGAATATTTTACATGAATTTGTTTCCATCTTTTTTATAAATTTCTTTTTTTCTATTTGTATTATTTCCATTTCTTTTGTTATTTTTTTGTTTTGTTTTGACACTTAGGTACATATATATATTCACCATTGTGTATAAGTGTCTGTTTGTATCTATATATCTCCATGATCAATAGACACTAGATATATAGACAGTCAGTCAGTCAGACAGATAGACACACAGATAGACAATCACTTGGTCTTGCCAACCTATTTCAAGATTGTTCACGTTTTATTAAAATATTCATGTATTTTATTGTGTTGCCTTTTAACCGATGAAATCCTTTTTTTGCGGCTAACAAAATCTGAAATTTTCCATAAGGTTTTCGTTAAAAGGTTTGTCCTTTTTTTTGCTTTCTCTTTTTATTATTTCTGGTTCTGTTTTTCTCTTTCTTTTAATTTTTCCGTTAAGCTATTCTTTTCTGTAGTTCAGATGTTTTCTTTAACATCATTTATCTTATTATTAGTCACGCTTCTTACACTCTTTGGGAGTTTAGGCAAAGGTGGCCGTTTTTTTTTCTCATTCTCATACAATATTTTGTTGTCTTCAAAAGTTTTTGGTTAAATTTTCAGTTATTTAAAGTTATTTGAGGCTTCAAAACAATAACTTTAAAAGTTTAAAATGTAAGTAAGTCTGTCAGTCAGTCAAGTTATTTGAAGCGTGGAAAAACTCATAACAAAAATCTTAATAATGAATAAAGATTTTTCCACAAAAATTGAGGGAGAATTAAACATTATAAATTACTTGAGACATTTTAAAAAGCATAAGCTCCCTTTGTCCTTTCGTTTCTCGGTTTCTCGGTTACTTGGTTCATTCTCTCCTTCCTTTTCCTCTTTCATTTTTAAGCTTGAAATTACAATAAGTTGACTTGCTAATTAAGACAAAGCAAAAATGTATACTTAAGCCCACTTTTTGGCCCCACTTCCATATCTCTCTCTCTCTCTGTGTCCTGCATTGGATTTAACAGGGTGTAAGAGAAATTTACGAGTTTGAAATATGAAATAATGAAAAATATTTGTACGCCTTTTGTAAAATACTTTCTAAATTCTTCTATGTACACGACGAACTCATAAGCAGTAGTATATGAATTTCATTTTCATTTCATTTTCATTTAAGCAACAGTAATATGACAATTCTCTGTGTTCTCCTTACATTAACCATATAGAGTTCTCACTCCTTTTATCCCTACTAGTAGTCAGTCATCTAAAAGAAAGATTCTCATCTACTGTTTCTATTGTGTTTGATACACAAAATGGAAAAATAGAAAATGGAAAAAATTTACTGCTGAAAGCATTCATTTGTCAGAATACGAAATACAACAAAAAGTTAATTTTGACTTGAATTAATTTCAGTTCAGTTCAGTTGCTTTAAGTAAAAATTGTTTGGTTGGTCTGTTGTTTGGACCAAATCCAAGTGGATGGATTGCCGATTTATGTTTTCTTGGTTGGCTGGTTTTTTGATTCTATGTTATTGTATATCCTTTCAAAGGCAACTTGTTGTTCTTATTGTACTTTTGAACTCATATGTAAGTACAATAAGAATGAACCTACATAAGTATACTACAATAGAATACAATTGTACAATAGTATTGTGTCTTGTATTGTTGTACTTTTTCGGGTGAACCTATTAATTTTGTTTTGTATTAATACGAAGGAAAAATGAAAAGCTAATTCAATGCAATTATTTACACTAATGGGCAAAATGGATTTTCGGCAACAAGTGAACAAGTAAAACTTGAACTTTTTGTAGCCAATGACTTTTAATATTTATTGGATTTGAAGTTAAGAGCCTTTAGAGAGTTGTGATATGACAGATGGTTTAGGTATTAGGTAGCTGATTGAGGTTGTTTTGCTGATGTTGTTCATAAATGCAGAACACATATTGAATAAAAGTATTTTCTGGAAAGAAACAGTTCATTAAACCTTATACCGTATGATGAACTTTGTTAAATTAAAAAATCATAAAATATTTTATTACAATTACATATGAATTACTTTTGCATTTCGTTCATCTAAGAATTTAACTTTTTTTACTACTTTATTTTATGATTTTATTTTGTACTGAATTTCATTGTCTAATGTAAGTACTTTTTTCTGGCTACACAAAGTAAGTATAGTCATTCAACGAATATACTATATGATACATATATATCAGAGACCACACTAAGAATTTTAAAGCTTTAATATTCTCAGTTTTTCTTTTATATACAATAGTATAGAATAAGCTTCGAGTAACAAAATGTTTTAAATTGGATTTTAAATCAATGTATACTCTCGAAAATGAATGCCAGACAGATAAATATTGAATCTGGGAAGAAGACATATCTTGGAAATGGTCAACATAAAATAAAATCAATATGCTCTTTAAGAAGCAATAAAATAGACTGATTTATAACATTAACAAACTACATGCATGAGGAGGTATCATTATGTCTTGAAAAATACAATTGAAGTGAATTATAGACAGCTTATGTAGTCTGTATCTTGTGCCTTGTTTGGATGTGGCTTGTTATCAGTGATATTGGGCAAGGCTTATAATGATTGTTATTGGATATCATCTAATCTTTAATTTTTCAGTATTAAGAAAAGTTTAAGTCATAACTTCTATATAAGTTAATGATAATTCAAGATCGCAATCATTTACACCTCATACAATTGCACTTCTAGCGAGCAACAAATGAGCTTTAGTTACTTGGGTGAAGAAAAGACCAAGGCTCACTCCAATCATTGCTCAGCATTCAACATAACAAGACAAACATTTCGAAATTATTTCTCATTTGCTAATTGTTCGTTACCAATTTAATTACATAAATTTAGTTTGTTTGTTTAGGCAACATTTAAAACTAAATTGGCGAAAATCGGGAGTATATACAATACATATTTTTGTAACATAACACAATTTAATTATGTAAATTTCCCAACATGTGCTGTGTCCTGTCTGTCCTACACACTCCAGATTTACAGAATATTTGAAATTAAATGTAGAAGCAGAGTTTGCTTTATAAAGACTAACTAGAGCGAACGGAATAAATTGTATTTTATGATATACTAGATACCAGGGCAGATGTTGCTTTGCCTCTCCTTCCCAAACATTTATTGGATGCTGATTGGTTAGCGCTGTAACATTTGTATAATCGTTTCTTGTCATATGTTTTACAAAATCCTCTTTATTCGTTAAAATCCGGTTGGAACCACTTCAAGCAATATCTCCCCATATTATTTTAACTTTTTTCTTCCTTGGCTTCTTCTTTTGCCACTATAATAGAGAAATACAGGTTTTCCTGGTTTTTATTTTGATACACTGCACATGACTAACGCTCAACACATGACCAAACTCTCTTCATGATCATGTTTGTCATGTTTTGCCATCTCATTTGCTCACCTAGCTAATTTCGATTTTGGAATGCAAATTGCTTGGTTTTTCATTTTATTATTTCATAGTAATGTTTGTCATGTTCTGCCATCTCACTCGCACATCTGGTTAATTACATTTTTACGATTTTTCGGCAATTTTTATAGCAATAAAATCAGAACTTACCAATAATGTAATGTAGCCATGGACTCCATTGTAGGCTCGTAAAAATTGATATATTTCACCTTGGCAATAACCTTGACATTCATCCGGAGCATCATGATTGGCATTGTAGTGGTCCATCAACTTAAGAAACTCACGTAGTTCATAAGGGGTTATTTTCAAATTTGTTAAATTTGACATATTAAAACTTGCTGGCAATTGGAATTTATTCGAAGGAATTTGTGTTTCATATAACATTGTGTTGTGGGGCATTTTCACCTGATGTTTATAGTACCACAAATTGTGGTCTGTTATCTATGGATTTGGAGTGCTTGGAGGTTCTTGTAAAAAAACAAAAAATGCCTACATTTTATTATCTGAAAATAAACAAATATTAATTTCTAATTAATAATTTTCATGTTTTCCATTTATAATTCATTTTCATTAGAATTAATAGACAAATATAAATATTTCTGTTTTTTTGTAATAGTAAATTTAATGAAATATATTTTTGTGGACAATGTAAATATGAGTTTATCATGCAAACATTTATTTGAATTTAATTACAAATGATGGCAATTTAGGTTAATTTATTGAATTTATTGTAATGCTTTCAATATTCATTATTTTTGGGCAGACAAGACTGTAAGTGAATGAATGAGTGAGTCTAGTATGTATTGTCATTAAAGCCGCCAGCCCAATTAACTACTAAGTATGTTGGGTACCACATTTGTTACTAGAAGTATCTACAAAGAAATACTTTGTTGCTAACCAATTTGTAACAATGTCAAATCAAATCGAATCGAATCAAATCTCAAGGGATCCTATCAATGCCCAATTTTGTGGATGTCAGATAACCAACTAACTGTAGACAGACATATGTACCATATGTATGTTCAAGTATCTATGTTTTGTACATAGAATAAGTAGTAAGTACAACAGTAATGATGGCGTCAAATCAGATTAAATCGCATAAACTGCGATTGCAGCCAAAGTGATTGACAGACATTTATTAAGTTATCGGAGCGGATATAAATATGTGTCTATATATATAATATTTGTGTGTGTCACCACCCACATATCCACACATACTTACATATGTACATTGTATCTAAAGATATGTAGGTGTATTTGAAACTACATATATCTTTAGATTTATTGTATATTGTAGTTTGTCTAACCCTGTCAGACACATGCAACATTTTGATATGAAATGATTGGTGAAAGGTACTCATTCATATTTTTGTATCTATTTTGCATACACATGAAGAATTATAATAGTAATGTGTGGTAGTGTTTTAAAATGTTTAATTTTTCTTACTATACTCTAGGTATTTTGCAATTTGTTGCAAGCAACACACATTTGTTGCACATTTTGATTTATGCATTTCGCATTTTAAATGTACAACGAACGATATTTCGTAAACAAAAACCATTTGCTTTCGTATTCTGAATAATAAATGCTGTTATTATGATTCTTGATGGACGCATTGCAGAGCAAAGCATTAATGTTAGTAAGTAACTCATTCATTCAATGACTGAATGACTGACAGAATGACTAACTGAGTGATTAACATATGAACTAACTGAACAAATAAATGACTGACTGAATAACTGACTGAGTGAATGAGTAAGTGACTAACAAATAGCAAAAGTGGCTATTAACTTAAGTAGACTAACGTAATTTGTACGCACTACAAAGTGACCCAAAAATTTGATTCGATTTGATTTGATTTTATTTCAGATACTTTAAGCAAAAAAACAAAAACAAACTTATGCCATATGCCATATCAACCATTTTCCATTCCCCAACAAGTGAATTGAAGTGATTTGAAATGATGTGTTGTGAAGTCAAGACAAGTCAAGTGTTGCTGTTTGCCATTTATCAAATGATTTGATCTTGAGAAATGACAACAATTTGTGTAACGATTATTAAAAGTATTGCCACCTTATCAACATCAGATATCGTATATGTAACTCGTATTATTCTTGGTATAGAATTGATTGTAAATTTATTATTTTATTAGACTATTATTTATAATGTTTATTGCTTATTTTATTGGTTTTTATTTATGGTACAAGAAATATAAGAATTTATACACAAATTCTGGAATCCATTAGACCAGTGGTTCTTAGACTGTGATTAGATTGTGATAGGATTCCAAGTTGTTATTACTGTGGCTTTGCTAAGAATTAATATAAATAAGGAGGAATGTCCTTGCTCGGGCGACAAATGTTTAATTTACAATCTGTGGCTTCTTCATTAGCCATTTAGATAAACGACATGGAACCGATGATATTCCTCTCAAACGAAACACTATACTGGCCTTACAAATTGCAACTATTGATTTCAGTTTTCTATACCTTAAAGACTAATAATTTATAAACATATATGTATATGTATAACTTATACTAAAGTTTAGTTTAACATAATCGATAAGAAATAGAGTGTAATAGAAGCTATGGAAAGAAGAGATCACAAACAAGAAGCACCTGCACAAGTGTCGGCTTTGATCGATAGTGGACCATTATCTTTAAGCTCGTCTCAGTGGAGTCCCTCGCTATGATTGGATCGCCATTTGTGCAACTCGAACCTGCCTAAGTTCAAAAGCTCCTCCTAATAAATCGCCTACGTAGAAATTGTGAAGCAACGCCTTACTAACAAGAGGTTATTTACTTGCTTATTTTTCGGCGGTTAAAACAAAAAAGCAAAAAGAAAGGATGCGTTTTGCCTGAAGAGAATTCACCATGCCGGTATCAAATACTAAAAGTTCTTCAATAAATTTATTGCAAAATAAAAAAAAAATGGAATACTAATTGTTTGTCATAAAAAAAAATTATCGTTGAACAATTACCTCAATGTGAGGTCTATAAGGTTATTGAGCCAGAAATTAAGTTTTAAAGACAGAGACAGGTAAGTGACAAATAGTCCTTAAAAAATATTGTGCCAGAGGGGTTCGCTAAACAATTTTGTTATAACTATGTACGTCGTTAAATAATTTTTCCACGTGGAATACATAAGTCTAAGATCCCTTGCTTACAACTCTTTAGATAATTTGTTTAATTGTCTAATAATTTTTAAAAATTTTTCACATAAATTAGGAAATTCTTTGGCCCACAAGAGTGATTAAGCAACTGTCACCCCACAAACTCATCTTTAATACGTGGTAACATCATGCAATATTTTAATGTCAACAATCATCAATATAAATTATCAATATTTCAATAAATGAAATGTCAACAAGGTGCTCAGTTGCACTCAAGCAATTACACAAATTTCCATTTGGGCTCATAAATCATTATTATTGGTTAGTAAAAAAACAAATGCCGACGCCGATGGTGCTTCAAACTGTTTATATGTTGTCATTGCGGTTTGCTGTTGCTGTTGAACTATTGGCGGGTCCAAGTGGGGTCCATTGGGGTTGCAATCGTAGACATGCGTTAACACGATTGCCAAAGAGCTAAAATAAAAATAATAATCGAAAAAAGAAAAACACAACAATTTAACCAATTAAAACACCAAAATGACAATTGCAACACGAAAGACTGGAATCAACTCGAACTCGAACTCGATTTTGATATGACATAATTCATTCATTCAACTCAATTCATATCAAGTCCACTCAACCCAACCTGACTCAACATAACTTAAAGGTGTTGTTACATAAAAAAAAATAAATAAACTAGATGATTGTAACGATTGCTAGGCAATGGTGGTCACTTTAATGGGTGTACTTGGATTGAGATTGAGCAACTTGCAACTGACAACTGACAACTGAAGGATGATAATTATTATGATTCTTACAAATCAACTTCATTAAAGTGTGAATGTACATTACAGTAAGCAGCAGTTCTTAAACTTATGTTGAGATTGCAAATTGTATTAAAACGGGGAGTTGATGAACCTTGGCTGACAAAGTTGGGTCCTTTCGGGACATAGATACGATAACCTTTATTAAGATTGTCACTCATGTTGGTCTTAAATTCATTAAATTAATAATGATAATAATAACAATAAATTTTGAATGTAAAGGTAATGCATATTAAAATGGTAACGCAGACCAACGGGAGTTTAAGAACTACTGTTGTAAAGTGTTATTTGTAGTTGTATCAAAATATTTTACAGAAAAACATTTTTTGTAATTGATGACAATTTTAATTGCATTTTGTGTTTTTATTTTTGTCATAGTATTTACTTATATTTTTTATTTTCAATATGCTACTGGTAACTGTCATCGTTGGCACTCGGCAAATATTCGTTGGGGCGTTCCAATTATTTATAGGTAATAGTAAAACACCATTTTATTATCCATTTAAACTGGTAGTTTGCCAAGTGTCAGGCGCCATTTAAAAATAGCGGCTGACAGCAGTTTCTGATTATTTGTTGATAAAAAGTTTAATTAACTTGAGGTTTTTTTCCATGATTTTAACTGAAACCGAAAACTAGTAAGTTCATGGAAATTCTCATTACTAATCTTAAACTTAAACTTAGTATATATGTATAATTTGAAAGCTCATTAAAGAAGATATACGATAATATGTGTATAATGAGGCAAACCTTGGAGTTTGCAATAGTTTTTCTTAATTAGAATGACAACAATTTAAACAAATCAGTATATTCAGATCACACTTGAGTGATGCACTTAGTACTATGAGAGCAATGTCCTACAACTTTCAACTTGTAAGTTATTTAAGTAAATAAGTCACATAATAACGAGGCAATAGGGTAGGAGTGCATGTTATGAGAGCAATGTTCTACAACGTTCTTCTAGGAGCGCTTTCTATAAGAGTAATTGCCTATATCATCCATCTTTTGCTGTTTTCTACTATAGGCTGTGGGAGGACAGTGGGTCAGATCCACACAGGAACACTCTTCAGACTATGATAGAGTTACCCAGAAAATTTCATCAAAATCGGTTTAGCAGTTTCGGAATCCCTAGAGAACATCCACTTTTATATAAATTGTGATATTTTTACTGTGTACTTTTTCAGTGTTGTATTTTTGACAGCTGACACAGGATTCGTGACTTGTATCAAAGTCAATCATTAGCATAGTTTGCAAATAACTGTTATCATATATTTTCAATTTTTACTTGTTGTACTTATTTTTCATTTTTTTTTCGGTATGTTGTCAACCATTTTCATTGTGATAAAAAAGTAAAGGTCCCAAAATAACTGTTATTTGCTCAATCTCACAGAAAATCAATGGCAATGTTGTGTCGAAAAAAAAGGTCTGCGCGATAAGGTATCGTTTTGTTGTTGTGTGACGTGAGTTAACTGCGTCGTAGAGAGGAAAGAAGAGTGGAAGAATGGAAAACAATGCAACAACGCAAATGACGTAGCGAATTGTAAGCAAGGCATAGGAGAGAGAGAGAGAGTGTGATAGAAAGTGTGGTGGAGAAAGTGGCAAATATTACGCAGCAACCATTTTATGAAACTTGTAATAATAATATATTTTTTATTATTATTTATTGGCTGACACAAGAGGAGTCAATCACTATTTAGTAAGACGACTATTGAAAATGCAATCATCAAAATGATTGTTGGGTAACAACGCACAAGCAGATACACATATGTACAAAATTCATACAAACACACGAAAGACCTATGCTAATAAGTCAGAGTCAATTGCAGTATTGGAAGAAAACATCATCCGTGTCATTAGCCATTATAGCTGCCCAAAAAAATGTATCAAAATTGGAATTGTCGTATGGACCACTTGAAACGTAGTCGTGGAGTGCTTAAAAAATTATCCTTTATGTAGATAGATAAAAGATAGATATATAGAAACATGATACATAGAAGATTTAAGTTAGAGTATGTTACTGCCTCGTAATCTTTAAAAATAAGCATATTTTTTGGCTAAAAAACATAACTTAAACGAAATTTGCAGGGCAACTTTGAGGTGAAACCCTGGCAATACAATACGAGAAACTGCGTCAGATCGAAAACCTCTTGGCGTTGTACAATATGATTGAATCTGATTCAAAGAATGGAAACACCAATTGGAATAATGTAAAACAACTCTCTAAATATACAATAGTAATGAGTTTAATTCCTTCATTTTGGTATTACGCTGAAACCGGAGTTAAAGGAATAATAGTATATACTTATAAAAACTATAATAAACGAGTTTAACTTTATAAAACAATTGTATTTGTATCTTTGTTTTTATTTGATCTATTTTAAATTATTGTAATTTATTATTTTGTGATGATAAATTTTCTACTAAGTAGGTAGGTTTGTTGAAAATAATACAATAAGATTTAATATTTTTATTTTACTAAGATTGAACTCAAAAGATATAAATATACACATTCTACAGTCTACATACCTAAATAAACTCTCAAAGTATATTTAACTTGCATAGTTTTTTGGCGCAAATTGCCATTTTATGTTACTGCATGCCACATGCTGACAGAAGTTGATAAACTTTTACGGTTTGGGTTTGTTTGTTGAAAGTTTTAATTAATCTTTAATTCATGCAATAACAAATCAAACTCACATATTAACTTACTTACTTACTTACTCACATACTTACTAAACATATATAGACATGTGAGACATGTGGCAAAACCGATTAGTGATGCATATTGAATGAAGAAACATTGTACATGAGTCTATGTCTACCTACCTAAAGGCTATTTATTTTCTAATCATTGAATCACTGAATGAGTATCATTGAATTGGTGGATGAGTTTAGTCCTTTGAGAGTATTTCACACGTCTTAATTGTTACTTATTGATGATTGAAGAACTTTATATTAATTCAATAAAACAACAAATAAAAGGTGAATGTGGTGGCATGACTTTTTGTTTATTTTTTTTTTTTTATTTTTGAGACTTACTTAAAGTAGATTTTGTGGCTGGTGATCTCGTTAAAAGCAAAATTACGTTCATAAATTGTTGAAATAATTTCCAGTCAGTTAGCCAAAGTTATTGCCTAAAAAATTTATTAAGCTAATTTTTCTAAGTGTTTATCAGTGATTTAAGTTGTTGTTGTTGTTATTGTACGCATTTCAAATGAAAAATTTAATTTTTTTTTTTGAAAAATTGCAATTGAGAAAATCAAAACAGAACAAAAATTATACAGACAAAATCACGTGAAGAATTGAGAAACAAGTTTTTAAGGTGATTTGAACGCATTTTGGCGTTGATCATGTTTTTTATATTGTATTTTTTTGTTTTTTACACGCATAATTTGTATAGTGTAGATTCAGAAAAGTATCTCCTTTTATTTTCCAAACCTACACAAGCGCCAGTTACACAGCCCAACGCACCAGCACACACATACACACAGATACTGCCGAAAGACATTTACAGATTCGCAACTATAATATTTATATATGTATTATGGCCAGATGTTGCACTACTATAATGGGCCATAACAAATTAGATCCAAAACTAAGCACATTTCGTGTATAAATAAAGTCGTTCTCGCTGCAGGCATTAATAGTTGCCATTTAGATACAGTTGAAGTTGCATCGTAAAGATACAATCAGTCAGTCAGTCTGTCAGTTAGTCAGTCAGTCAGTGCGCGTCTTAATTTGTCGTTAATTTCAAATAACAAAATGAAATACGCTGTAAGTTACGGTTGTAATAGCCCTTAACTTATATACACAATTTAAAATCAGATGAAGATTGAATTGAAGATTAAACTAGATATATTTAGCATCAATAAAGTCATATAGATTTCATTGAAAAGAAATCCTTTGAATATCATAATAATGTAATGATTTATTGAGAGACTTAAAAACAATTCCAATGCAAATGACATTGCCATAAACAATCATCATGTATGATAAATTTGATTGATTTCAAGGGCAATTTTCTCATTTGCTAGTTGTGGGTCATCGCCTATGGTTTTGTTATCAATTATTTTGTTAAATACATATCAAACTTCTGACTGTTTGCATCTTCTAAAAAGAAATTCATGTCATTCTCATATTTACTTAACAAAATTCAATAAATAAATTGATGTTGGACAAATTTTACACAAGTAAATTGATCAAACATGTTGTCTGTTTATGGCTATCTTTAGTATTAAAATGTTTTTTGATATTGTGTATATTTTTGTTTGAGATTCAAATAAAGAAAGTCACTGAGCGAATTGGACAGACAATTATATCAACTGAAAATATAAATGCAAAATTGTTGACTTAAGTAAACAAAACGTGAAAAAAATAAAAAAAAAAAAGACTAAAATAAAGTAAAATACAAAGAGCAGATTGCAAATTATACCACAGTAGTCAAAATGTGCCATTGTACTATTGTTGTCTATGTGATTTTAAATGCGCATCATTTATATTCACTTTTATTTATTTTCCACTTAATATATTTTCTTTTATTTTCTTCCATTAAATTACATTTACAACTACAACTGCCACAACAACAATGATAAAATGACCATTCATTGTGACAATGAAAAACGATGCACAACAACAACAACAACTACTATGTCAACTACAATTGTATCTCATTGTTGCCATTCTACGATATACTTAGTTAATATTAGTGATTGTCGGCGCCGCATGCATCCTTGCAGCGCCTGTTAGCAATGAGGAGGAAGAAGGATCATCTTCGGTTAAAGTAAAACGCGGTCTTCATTTGGGTCTCGGATATCATGCACCCATTGTGACGCATTCCCATCTTATTGCTGCACCAGCTGTTGTCCACCATGCACCAATAATCTCGCATGCACCACTGATTTCGCATGCACCACTCATTGCACACGCTCCCATTATAACACATTCGGCATTGTCCTATCACTCATTGCCTTCGATACATTCCTATCACCATTTCTAGAAACACAATGCCAGAGAATGAATGATTGAGGGAGGCTGAATCAGGCTGAAATAATTTACGTCAATTTTATTGAATTAACATCAAAAACAAAGCCAGAGAGGTAAAAAACAACAACCAGAAACTGATAAGACGACAGTGAGTGAAAAAGAACGAAACAACAACAACAACAACATTTGCCTTATTGAATCATCGGGAAACATGACAAATTCAAAATTAAATCATGGGTATTTTGCATTTAATATTTTTAGTGAAATAATAAAAGAAAAATAAACATTTTATTCTTGGCAAACTTTAAAATGGCATAGAGAAATATTATTGTTTCATTCTAAATGGAAGGGGACGCATTCCACATTGCGTATACGCAACAGTATAGAGCACATATCTTAATTGCTTCAATTTAGCAGCCCCAAGCATGCGAGTTCTAAAGTCTTCAATGATTCTCGCCTTCTATACTTGACTTGGTTGATGGAAGAGGGGGCAGCATGGTTTTGTGTGTGCAATTAAATGTAAAAACTAAATGCAGCCTTGACTCCTTAAGTCCTTTTGACAGCAAGCAACAATCACACATAGGATGTGAGAATGCTTACTAATGTAATCACTGCAAAGTTTAGTTACTAAATGCAACTTTTTATATGCTTATGGCGCAATTAACTTGCAAACAAACAACTTAAGATATTCTCAAAAGAAGTCATCAACAAAACACATTGTAGATTCATTTCTTTGGAAATATGTACTGAAAGTGAATACTTTAACTCTTAAGCATTTAACATTAAGAATCGCAACTAAAATGCAAAAGTTTATTGCATTTTCAAGATTTTTAAAGCATTAAATCGGTGGAACATTTATCAGAAGGTGGATGTTAGCATCCAACAAATGTTCAACATTTACTCATATGGATTGGGCTGGGCTATGTTCTGCTGGGTTGGGTTGAGTGGAAAATAATGTAGCATATGGATATGATAGCTGGAGCTCGTTTAAGTATCTCGTTATTCGTCGTTCATTATTATTATGGTAGAATTGCGCATTAAACACTTTTACAACACTTCATAATTGTTTAAATGATAGCAATGCCAGAAGGGGGAAAATAAAAATACAAAATAGGATGGAGAAAACAAGGATAAGTACAATAAGCGTATAACAGATAATATACACTAGTGTATGCTTTGTATAGGTGTTAATATGGTAAAAATAAAGAGAGAAAATGAGAAAGAATATGTTTAAGTTGTTTTTACCAAAGCTTACATACACTTTAGGCATATTAATATTGAATACATTTAAATTATTTACTTTTTTTTTTAATAGCCATCTATAAATTAAACCGGGTGCTTTTTAAACCTACCTATGAAGTACATATTGTACTATATGGGATCATGTATTCATTTTTGTGTACACTGGTAAAGTACCAGATAAGTATGTTAAGAATCGATGAATTAAATTGAGATTAAACCCACCAACTTCAGTTTGAACGATTGTTTTATACAAATGTTGGTAAGTAAAGCGATAACACTTTTCACACAAATGTGAAGTGTTAAACAAATAAAAACCATATAGTCGAATGGGTGTCCCTATGCCATTGCCCTTAAAAATGATAAATACCAGAAAGAAGGTTATCTTTGGCAATGCCGCTCCTGTGAATGAGCATGCAGAAATATTATATTAGTACTTTGACTTACGTTTAGGGTAGAGTCAGTATTCAAACTAATTTCAATACACCAATAGGCACATGTAGATGGCGTATTTCATACTAATTTCAATACACCAATAGTCCCATGTAGATGACGCATGACTATTAGTATGAAAATGTGTCACATGTAAATGGCGCATGACTATCAGTATGATATATGTGTCACATGTAGATGGCGCATGGCGTTGAGTTATACGATTTAGTAGTCCTAGGATCTTGAAATTTACATGGTTGGTGAATATGGATCAGGCACTTATAGAGTACAAATTTCAATTAGATAAGTCACAAAACAAAAAAGTTATTCTAATAAGAACATTAATTTTAATTTGGGTTTGTATGGGACGTACCCCTCGTGGTAAACCCATGATCATGAAATTAACATGGTTGGTGAACATGGATCGGACACTTTTAGTGTCTAAATTTCAGTTTGATAAGCCACAAAACATAAAAGTTTTTCTTATAAAACTATTAATTTGGATTTGGGTTTGAATGGGAAATACCCTTTCTAGGGGTCTGATTCAGCTGATTCAGACAAATGTGCAACGTATGGTAAAAAGAAACCTTTGTCAGCTCTCCAGCTCTGACTGAGGGATTATGTTGCATACATACAGACGGACTTGACTAAATCAACTCGTCTCAACGAGCTGATCAAGAATATCTTTATGGGGTCTCCGAAGTTTTTTTCTGTATGTTACAAACTTCTTGAAAAATGTATAAGACTATACACTGCGTGAAGAGTATAATAAACGATAAAGTATAAGTTAAAAAATATTATGGGAAGGAATCAATTTTTATTTTAGGGAATGGGATATTTTTACGAGCGGCACATGTGTTGTCACTTGGAGTCGAAATTTAAGACTAACAAATCACATGCTCTAACCCATCGCATCTACCAAAGAGCATTAACGACTGCGCTGCCAAAGTACCGCTTGTTTTTAAACGTAGCTGCAGTACCGCTTATTTTCCTACGCTGCGTAACCGTTAACCAATGGGCGCCCTACAGCATTGAACAAAATTATTCCCTTCCTAATAACCTAACTTAACTTATACTTATAATATATTGTATATTGTAAAAGACAGTCACAATAGAAAATATACAAGTATAGTCTCAGAACCACACAACCTGAATTGTCGTTAATTCTCTTGTAGTACTAGCAAGATTCATTAGCTTCGATAACCTGTTTATAGTAAAAAAAAAGTCGAGATCATCCATTCAATATATATTCGACCCCTTCATTGTTGGCAAATTTTTTACCATCGACCCATTTCTTCATGTTTGGAAACAGAAAGTAATCGGAGGGCACTAAATATAGCAGATAGAGTTCATAATAAAGCAATTTGAACTTTGACTTTTTGAATTGAACCATAGCGGTTACTCATATTTGTCTTAACTGCATAACTTAATTGTTTTCCTGTTTTGAATAAAGTCAATGAAAATTAACACCAGCGGATGGGCATTTTTTTGAGCTAATTCTACCGTTTCAGTCCATTGTTTTGCTTACTCCTTTGTCAGTCCATGTTTCATCCAAAGCTCCTACGAGCTCGTTAAAACTGTGCCTGGCAGTGTGCCACCTAATATTTTACTATTGTAAACAGTAAATTGGTTGAATTAAGGCCTTTTACTGAGTACATTCATTATTGATGTCTGCCAAAAGAAATGCTCAACAAAGTTGCGTCTTCAAATTTTAAACGTAAGCTTTAAAAGAATGATAATTATTTCTATCAGTCATTCTAATCAAATAATACGTCAGGTCGGATACTTCTTGGACTGCCGTCGTGTATGGAAGACATTCATAATAGAAAATATAGTAGGTACATACTCGTACCACTAAAAATGTGAAGTCAATATCTCTTAAGATTTAGGAGAAATGTATACCAAATTATAGTGTGTATTATAAACAAGAAATCTAAATACGTCCTCTTGACAAGAGCGTTAAAAATTAAATAAAATAAATGTATATTTATTATTCTTAGAACTTTTGCATTATCATAAATGTCACAAACAGCAAAAACAGTAAGAGTAGAATATTTGTTCAATTGTTCTAAGTACTTATTGTAGTAAAACACATGAGTTATTTAGTGTTGTCATTTGTGGCACCCTCCTTCATTGAAATAAGTTTTAAACTTAAGTTTTTGCATTTTCCTTAGCATTTTAACATTAGTTTATAATAAAAGTTTTTAAAGCTTAAAAGTTTTCGTTATGGTGAATAGAATAGTTTTTGAGAAATTTGGCATAGGATTTATTTGCATATTATGGTAAATACTAATAAATCATGGGCAATATTCAAATCCATAAGACCATACAACTACGTCATATTGTATCATCATTCCTTGTGAATTTAATTAATCAATCATTTGAATGTTACGAAAATTAATTAACGAAATTCCTTTAATTTCAATTAGGACAAAAATTGCATTAAGGTTTGTTCGAAATAATGAATTAGTATCTCCAAGTTGATTTTGATTAAATTGAATTGTATTCCTTCTTCTTAATAAGACAAAATTCAATTTGAAATTGCTAATAAATATTTAATTCATAATCACATTTGATTTAAATCAATTTATTGTTGAAATTTTGTGGTTGAATTTCATCATTTATTATTTATTGCTTATTTGTTGTTGTTGTTGTTGTCAAAATTTACAAATATTCAAAATGGTTTCACTGTTCCAAACGTCTGATTGTGCCCTATGAATGACTGCTTAAATTACAGGCATTAATTTCAATTATTGAAAACAATTACAGCAACGAAAATAGGGAGCAATAATGTGTTCAATGCCAGAGTGTTTGTATAAGATTCTCTAGACGATTCCCCATTACCATCTCTACTATTACAATACATGACTCCTCATAAAATTTCTGACATTTTCCGTCACATCATGTGCGAACAAGTTCTTTGCGGCTTAAATCCAGTTCTTCATGACTTAACTTTACTTATAACGGTTTCCATTTCTATTCCATTCCTTTCCTTGAGATACATTTATTCCTTTCACATCTGATTCGTTTGTTTCATTTGTTTGATTGTCGGTTGGTCGGTCGGTCTGTCTGTCTGTCTGTCTTTGTCTGTGTATATGTGAGAGAGTAACTGTGTGTTTTTAGCGTGATTTACGTCAACAATTGTGGCAAGAAACGTGCCTTCGCTTCCTTTCGACAATGTCATCAACAGAAATGTCTTTGCCTTTACTTTTGGGTGTGGAAATTCACTTTTCCTTAGATAAGCTTCGCTTCATTCTGATTAGAAAATACTCATCTACTGAGGCTGTTGATGTTCGCGTGCTAAGTTATTTCAATATACATACAAACATAGATACATATATACAAACAAATGATACATGTGTATGTACTAGAAGTATGTGTCTCCTATATTGGGGCGTGGATGCTCGGCAAATAAAAGTGAAAAAGAAAACAAAGCGGAAAAAATGTTAAATGACAAGTTGCCATTTAGCATCAGAAAATGATTAAGTATGCATGAGCTCATTCTACCTATATTCGTTATAAATACTTAGTATTGTACCAGGAAATCAGATCTCTAGGTAAATATTATGTGTATATTCTATTCTATTCTATCGTATCCATTGGTATATTTTCATGTCCATATGTTAGCAATCGATTCCAATGACGACAGTGTTGTCTTTGTCAGAGACAACTGTCAGATGCAGAATGGAGGCGTCTATGCGTGGGCGATTATAAAATAATGATAATGTTGATGATGATGCGAAGCGTACATTAAGCAGAGTTTTTTTTTTATTTAGAATTTCTGGCTAAAATCATTAAAACGTGTCGATGAAGGTTGAAGGTTACAAACAAGAATTGTTTTTTCCAACAACAAAACAAGTGAAAGTAATTGTACAAGGATATTGACAGCTTTAACTTCCGGAAACATTTGCTACGATTCGGTGGATACGAGTATTAAGTTTAAAGGGTGACTTATCTTTGTTCGAAATGTCTTAGAGTTTTGCAGGACCATAATGAGTCTCTAGTCGCTATTAATGTTTCCAACTTAAGTCTGATTAAAAACATCGGGATCATGAAATAATATTGAGTAATACTGTTTGTTTGTTATGTACTAAGGATTGGTAACTAAGCTTAGATTGGTATTTCTATAGTATTGTATATTAATGTTAAATGCCAGAAATATGTCAGAATTGTTCCATAAAGCAGAAGATAGTCTTGATATGTGTCCAACTAATGAAAATCAATTGCTGATATGTATTTGCTTTATGGTGAATATGATCATATCAAGTCAATCTTCTGTCCAGGATAAGTACCAGGTAGCCAACAAAGGAATGATCACACTTATTCAAAGACACTGAATGATAGTTCAAATGCCTGAATGTAAATTTTAACTGAGAGATACATAGAAAACCATATAAATATAAATAACAAAATAGAGAAAAAGGACATTTTTCAAAAATACAATGGAATAAATTGATTAAATTTTCTGTTTTCATTAAACACAACGGTTTATCTTATACTTACCTAAAAAAGTATCAAATCCCCACCATCAAAGATTATAAAGGCATTAAAAATCACGAAAGAAAATAATATAAATGAAATACATTTCATGTTTGAGCTCTAAATTAATACTAATTTGCATTATAAACACAGTGAAGGACGATGTTCATTCATTACTTTTTCTTAACGTCTGTTCGCCTGTCCATCCTTCTGTCGTGTTTCCCCTACTCAATGTGTTGTGAACAAAAAAAAAAAAACAAGAGAAAGAGGTGAGTGATGTGGGTTTTGCAGCTTGACGACCTTGATTTCAGCATAAAACACTTATCTTGCTTTGTATTCAAGATTCAAGAGTATCTCTCATCATTATTACAATATCATCATCATCGTCAACAACACCATCTAAAAGCAACAAAAACAAACACAACAACAAAACATCTTCATCGTTCTTGTCTACTAGTACTACTACTTTTGTTTTTGTACATACTAGTTGTCTCTCACTTATTTCTTTACCATATTTCAACTTTAGTACTGTATTAAAAAAAAAAATAAATAAATATCACATAAAATCAGTCGATTCCATTGAAGATTATATACCACATAGATATTACCATTAATTCGAATCATCTATTTATATGGGAATATCAATTTAAGTTGTAAATACTAAAGTAATCCGACCGTTCGAAGGGAATATGGGAACTCCAGTTCATTGCATGACTTCAAAAAGCCTTTGTTCAAAAATTTAAGTTAATACCTTTGCCGTTAAAAATGGATTTAGTCAAATAAATAGTCATGGTGCTGATAATTTCCATAAATAGATCTCTTAACACGTTACAATATAGAGGGATTACAATTAGATATGTGGGGACCTTCCCAGTGAACTCAAACTCTTCACATGACACCAAGAAGCCACTGTTCAAAATTTCAGGCTTCAGAGACTTCTCTGACGAAAAAAATGAATATACTTAGTTAAATAAATTATAAAGATTACAATTATATGAGGATTATCCTAGGGAACTCCAACTCATTGTTGATGTTCATAACATCAAGAAGCATTTGTTCAAAATTTCTGGTTGAAACCTTAAAAACTGAGAGACTTGTTTGCCTAAAACTTGACATACCACAGACCACATCAATTTTCTTCATGATGCTGGTAAAATTCATGTGTGGATAGTATTCCTTATGGAATCTTTCCGATGTTTAGTACTTAAATGGGTTACAAACGTCACACCTAAATCAATAATACTCCTTCACACTATAAAGTGTAGTGGGTATGAAAAGCAAATACAACAATAATGTTAAGAATATTGTCGGCTTTTATGTTTGACACATAATTCTGTTTAGTTCTCTCTCTCTCCATGGCAGAAGATGTTGAAGCTGTTTTTTGAAAAATTATCTTTCTTGGCTTGGCTTACTTTTACTTTGCGCTTTGAATTTTTAATTTACACAAATGCGCGATTCCTGGGCCTGGCTACAAGTGATTGATAGCGAATATGTTGTGAAGTACTAGAATATAACAACAACAATGCTGAAAGAAAGTCTCGCCTGGATAAGAGTTTTCTACTCTCTGTTGGTGTTATAACTAGAAAATCGCGTGGCTGCATTTGCTTGGAGTTCTTCTTCTCTAATAACAAAACATTGCAAAAAGCCATAAAGGATTACATATATATTATATAGCTTTTTTCTATAGTATTGTAGATTTAGTTTGGTACTTTATATGTAATTAATTATTTCTAATGAATACAAAAATGCGTTAATTAATGAAAGATAAACAATTTTTCTTCAATTAGTCATTTTTATAATTAAAATTTTTTTTTTTGATTTCACATTTGTCATCCCAAAATGACCAAGTTTTTTGGACCGAAATAATAATTTCAAAACAAAATTTAATGAACAATAAGTAGAACATAGTTTAAATGAAATACATAATCAAAAAGAATTTCCTTTCTTTAAAATGTACATTGGTTTTATTCTAGGTATTATTTTTTAGGACATGGCACCATTGATCCCTAAACCTCAATCTCAAATCTAACTCCCTCCATCATCATCATCACCATTTGGTTCAGTCTGAGAAGCTATCGCTCCAATAGGTTGTTGTTAGTGGTGCAACTGATTTGAAAAGATCCGTGCCCATGCCCAGTGATTGATAATCGGGTTTTCTTATTGATTTTGGAACACATGTTTCGTTCATGTGCTGCCTTAACTTGGATTTTGTTTCATATGAACGACGACATTTCTTGCATTCATACAGTGTCTTAGATTGATCATGGCTTTTGATGTGACGTAGCAATTCTGTGCGAGTCTTAAAGATTTGATCACATAAATTGCAGCCAATATGTTTACTTCGATGTGTTTGGAAGGCGCGTATCATTTTGAACTGTTTATTACATACTTCACACGTTAGATTATCACTCTGTTGTACAGTTGAGCTACTCAGAGTACGTTTTTTCCGTGGCGAACCATTATCATTATTAATATTGTCATCGGTTCCAGTATCTAATTCACGCTTTATTGTTCTTGTTGCGTTGCCCATAGGGAGCTGTGCCTTTCTGCGACCACGTTGTCCGCCACCGCCTCGAGATGTTCGTTTTCGTTTACCGCTTATATCTGAATCTTCAGAGTCTGATTCCGCCGAGGAAATTTCTTCTTCAGATACCTTGAATTCAACATCGTCATTGGGATCTTCTCCTTCACTTTGGGGATCTGAGTCTGGAGCATCGATAACCACATACCCGCGCGGCCGACGTATCTTATTCTTACTTCTGGATAGTTTCTTGCGAAGTTCTGACTCAGTTGTCTCCAATTGACGTTTCATTTGTACAGCTATCGTTACGTTGTCTAGGCAATTGTTGCATATAAATTGTGGCATGTAATCTTTTGCAGCTATAAAAACATTGGGACAAATGGCCATCAACATGTCGGCGGGTGTTAAATCATCGATTTTCTCAAAAAGACTGACTAAATCCTCTGTTGTTGTGCACACACGACATTGGTTTTCATTGACGCTTTCTTGTTTTCTTGCAGCAGTACGTTCAACTATATTGGGCACTGGTACATCGCTGGTTATAATTTCTTCATTTTCACCTTCTTCTTCCACGACCTCCTCCCCATGAACATTTTCCTGTTCATTTTGTTCTTCTTTCACAGCTTCACATATAATATCGTAATCTTCTCGTTGTTCCTCTTCATCATAATCAGCTACTGTATCTACTGTGATTACATCATTTTCCTCTTGAATTGGCTGCTCAACATCTTCACTTGTCTGCTCAGATTCGTGTGAGTTATTTACATTTACACTTTTACTTGCTTCTCCTTCTCCTTCTCCGGTTTTATTGTAAAAAGCATTTATTGTGTTTCTCCCGGCTTCACTGAGTTGGCCAGATTCATTTAAACTCGTCATAGAATCAAGCTGTAAATTTAAACATGTTCAATATAATTAGCAATCATTATTCGTCGTCTATGACACTTGCCGCACTACCTCAATGAATTCAACGTCACTTTCCGCATGTCCATCAACGTCCTCGTCCGCGTACTCTACGCCCTTGGATACAATCGCGTCGGCCGGAAAAATTATTGTCTCGCATATTTTTTCCGCCCCTTGCTCCGCGTCCGCGTCCACATCCATTTTCGGTTTTTTTTAATGATTAATTTGATTTTGTTTTGTTTGCAAATTGTTATTATGTATGTGTATTTTTGTCAAATGCGGTAATACACTACAAACAATTTTATGTTTTTGCTTATTTTATAAAAGAACAAATTCGCGCACTCAAACACATAAACACACGGCATTTTCATTAATGAAACATAATGTTTTCAATATTTCCTTTTACCATTGTTTGCTTGTATTTTTTTTTTTAAAGTAAATTTCTTGCGTCCAAACCAATTAGAAAATATTTGCAAAACAAATTGTTTACCACAAGTGTTGCCAGACTGTTGGTACTTTCCATAAGCTAATTATTAAAATGCTCTGAAAACATGCAAAATGATTACAAATATTTAGAATTTTTTTTAAATATTTAAGTAAATATTATCTCAATTGTTATTTATATAAAAAATATAAGATTTACACTTGAATTTTTTCTTGACACCCTTAAATATCAAGTGAGTTGACAGTATGGCAGTCCTTGCGCAATGCGTGCAGTGTTAGTAATAGCATATTAACAGAGCATTCTGTAAACTTAACAGTCTGTGCAGAATATACAACAGAATGCAGAATGTGAACAGTGGATTCAATAAATCTGTTATAAGACTGTTAATAACAGTTAATAATGTTAAATATTTTTTCCTTCGGTTTTCTGTTAACAAACAGAATTTCAAATTGAACAATTTTTTGGTGAAATAAATTCCAAAGAAAATTTCTGATGCTATTTAACGAAAAAATAAGAAATTTAAAATTTTTATTTCGTAATTAAAATAAATTATAACTAAATAAAAGGCAATCAGGTAAAACAATACAATAATAAAATATAACAATGCATATTTTTTTCCAGGCACAAACTTACTCTCATTGAGATCGGTCGTGCCTTTATCTTGTGTTTCCTTTGTCGATTTGTTGACAAAGCAACAATTGAAAAAGGAACAAGAGATAAGAGATACAAGAACAACAGCAATAACAAATTCATGTGGATCAAAAACTACTGCAACCCCATGTACAATTGCATACGAAATCATTACTTCAAGTTTCGGGCTGGTAAATTCTGATGTTATTCAAAATTGATAAATAAGTGTTTTATCTTTAAAATTGTATGATCTTGAAGATGACATTCTGTTTGAGCATATTAAAGATACACAAGCAGAATTATTTAAAACAATTGTTAATATTCAAAATTGGTGTAATAATATTATTTCGAAAGACATGAAGGTATAAAGTAAAAGTGAGGATGATAATATTGGTGAGATGCATAAAGATACAGTAAACTCCTCTTTGCCAGTTTTAGATTCTTTCAATAAAGTCATTATTTGATCTAAAGAAAAATGTACAACTGATGATTTATTAATGCTGCGTTAATGCAAAAATCAAGTAAAGGCATATGAAATTAAAGTCAAACAAAAAATAAACTCAATTAACAAAGTTTTTCAAACTTCAGTAATTCATTCATCATTCATTAGAATGATTTCTGTTTGAATGCCAAGCATTTTTCGAAAAAAGGTTTCTTGTGTTCATTAAAATACAATTTTTTAATTTTTATCATGACGGAGATAATAAATTGAATTACACTGCCAGTAATGCATGTGCATATAAGTACTAGTTTAATTGAAATAGTACACATAACCACGCAATTAATGGTAATAAGGTAAATTAAACTGAGTGCTAGTAAAGTTAAGTGTGGTTTAAAATTTGTTATAAATACAATTTTTAATTATTGATATTATTATTTCATTTGAGATCTGTCTATTAAATGCTGAGAGATATATTCATTATACTCTTAATAGTAAATCTAATAAATGAAATCGTTTGAATCTTTTCGTATCGTTGCTGTTGTCTCAGATTGATAGTTACACATAGGTAGTAGGTAGTACAACGTGCTGTGTCACCGAACATTCCTCGTATGCAAATTTTTTGCCAAACACAGCATCACAACCATCAACCACATCACGTATAATTATTGATGTGTCGGACCATGGCTCATTCCGGATCCAGCAGTGATTTCAATCGTCAATATACCGTCAATATAACGAGAATGGAAGTTTTTTGCCTTTTTCTATACCTAAAAGAAAAGTCTAGACACTTTATGAATAAGCATTCGCGAATGTCTAAAAATTAATATTCGGTACATCACTACTGTCTACCATATAGTACGTTATAACGAATTTCCATAGTATAGTGCATAACGAAATAACAACGTTCTCTGGCTTCCTTCTCTAATTTCCTTCTCTAATTTCCTTCCAGTAATTTGCCATATCTCAGAAAATGAATGCACATAGTGCAGACATCTGGATGCAAATTGCTGGAATATTCATATTCCACCGGTCTGAAGGCAATTAAATGCACATAGTTCAGCTCCCTATATTGGTAACTTCAGATTACATTAGTTAAATTCCAAATAAACATATGCACATAGTGTAGTCCCCAGAATTAACTAAGGGTTTGGTCGGGAGTCATTTATACTATGCAAATGGAGATTCGGAGTAAACACGACGCATAAGTATATCCCAAGGGATTTAAATGTGCTTAGATCTGGAGCAAAGTTTCCACTTTTTTTTAATCGTATTTTGTCTGACGTCCATGTATTGTGTACCGGGCAAGCATAAAATATAATTAATAATTTGAGCCATTTCTTTGTACTCGCAATCAGCGTTATTCAGATGGGTGAATATATCCACCCAGCGATCTACAATCGAAACGTGGCTGTCTTTTTAGATTGAGTGATTTTGCTGCTCGTACAGTAGTTCATTGGCAATATACAAATTGTATTCACTTTGTGGTCATGATGATGACGGTAATGACATTCGTCTGTGTCTTTTTTCACACCTGACCATTTTTAAAAATTGATAACACAAATGTTCAAAAACCTTCTGGTTGATTTTTTAAGGTTTTCAAAAATAAAATACGCAGTATTTTAAGTAAAAACAAAAAAACAGTACGCGGTTTTCGAGTCTAAAAAACAGTATAATACTGCGAAAGCCAGTATAGATCCGCTCGTTATCTATATACTATATCTAGTGGTTTAATCTTTCACTTAGTTGCCTGGTAGCAACTTGATATAATATGAAGCTTCGACAATTCATCAGAGGAGCATGAATTGAAATCTTTCCAGGATTTCATAATTGGATAAATTAATACAATAACACAATAAATAATGTAATTATTAATTAAATAAAATATATAAAACATTTTAATGACAATAGTTTCGTTCTCATTAATGATTTATATAGAAAAAAAATCACAAATTAATTAAATTTGTTATACTCGTATAAATATTACACAATTATTGGCTAAAATACTATATAAATCAAAGTCTAATTAGTTCATTAGTTAAGTTAATTGTAAATGACACCACCTACACAAATAATATAAATATATATTTTCTTTTTTTTTCTTTTTGTATTATGATTTTCTGATTAAGTACTAATTACATATGTGTCCATGTGTCCCATACTCCACATACAACATACAATACTAAAATTCAGATTCAGATTAAGAATGTACGACATATATGTACACATATTTTATTAAAAGAATTGAAATCGATACATGATTTATGGCGAATACTTACTTCTGGAGAGAGAGCTGAGCTACTACTTACAATGTTGCAATGGGAAATTGTGATCCGAATTATCAAAGCAAAAAAGTAATGAAAAGTACTAGTAGTAACCTTTTTATTTCTGATTGGACTTGACTTTAAAGAGCAAACTTGAGCTATGAATTTTTATTATGTTTTATTTCAAGTTAAACACATTCAGAGAAACACACACACATACACACACACACACACACTTACCACATTCAAAGGTTAGGATATAGTGTAAATAAAAATGTTATACTTATGTATACTGGCGCCTAGTACTTCAATATGAAAGAGAAAGTCATCAAGCATCCTTTGCAAATATACAAATATTTAAATATAAAAAACTCATACAAATTCATACAAACATACACATGGAACCTATCAACTTTGTCCTTTTATGTTTCAGGTGAATAATACTCGGAAGCACAATAAAAATTACAACCGAAAGCAAAATTCTTTTAGCTCTTTACAAGCCATTTAAATACGATAAAAACCTCATGTGGCTTTTGGTGAATGACTTTCTTTTTTCTTTTTACTTTTTTTTTTTTTTGTTTGCTTCCTGCCTTCCGTCGATATTCATACACATACACTCACACACACACACACACAATAATTGTTTTTGTAATTGAGTGAATGAGTTTATGGTGGATTCTTATGAAAAAGCATAAAAAGAGTTTACAACTGTTTAATAATAAATAATTCATGTTATCTAATTAAAGGGAAATAAATCAACTTCACGCAATAAAATGAGACATTTTAATTACATTAGGAAATTATGTATATTTCAGATTCAACCTAATAATCGACTGTGTGATTCACAGACCCACAGACTAACGACCGATGACTTTGAACTTTAACCCGCATTTACTTACAAAACATTAAATCCCTGATATACATTTTTAAAGTGCAGCATCTTATACACTTTCTCATCCTTTTGGTGGTTTATTTTGTTTGTTTTTGTTATACATACGTGCTTGCTTTAAGATAGATTTTATGAATATAATAAGTCTTCTATATATGGTAGAAAAAATACATTGAAGCATGGATGAACATATACATACATACGCGTATGGAAGTCAAGTGCACATATGTGGGATGTGTGAATATATGCGTGATGCATGTGTTTGTGTGTGTGTGTGTGTAGATTGTTAAGTATTGTATATAGGATAAGGGATAATTGGAACGGTTTGCCCTGAGTGAAATAACCGCAGCCACATCATTTTATGATCCACAGTTAAAACATTGTTAGTCACTCAGTCAGTCAGTGAGTGAGTTAGTCAGTTAGAGAATGAATATATATTTCTTTAAGTAAGTTTCCGAAAACATTCAGGATGTGGTAGGTTGGTTGGTCGGTCGTCAAGCATAATGTGGTTGGGTAACGATACTCATCGTTTATGTACTTAACATCAAAAATATAAACTCCTTATATGAGTAAACAGTCGTTAAGGATTTGCGTATGCTAAATTAAACAAATTGAATGATGTTCACAGATACTTACAAATACATTTCAAACAAAGTCTTAAGCACAGATACAAAACACTTCATGTTACTGCAAGTTACGCACATATGTTCATTTGATAACAAAAAAGTTGTGCTCTAAAATAAAAGGAACAGAAACAAAAAACAAGGGAAGTGTTAAGTTCCCTTTTCTATTTTCTTAGTTTATGACCTTCAGTAAAACCAAGTTGTTGTTGTTGATGTTGTCTACAAAAAGAATCTGCGTCGTTACGTAATTAAACCCATCGTATGTGAATATTACTTAATAAGTATAAAAGTATATATACATAGAACATAATATTGATAAAGTTTTAGGCAGAAAATAAAGGTTTAAACCATTGAACAGCAGAAATAGATGTAATATTAGATAAATATATGCTGTACTAGTAATAAAGCAAGCTGTAAGTTGAGATGAGAGTGCAAAATCTTAAATGAAATCTAGAAAACTTTGGAATAACATGAAAACACCAGCTGAGACATGCGGAAGTTTTGTAACCCAAAGAAAAATAAGAAAAAAAAAAACAAAAAACAAAAATAAGCAATAAGAGACTTGATATCGGTTGCACAGAAGATTGCATACCTTTCAAACACAACAAAAAACCAACTAAAATCCATATGATTTGATAATACATATATATAACTTATATACCATATAGTATAGTATAGTAACCAATAATGATTTTACACTCTTTGAGTTCTTGTCATAAGTTTCAGTTAAGTTGGTTTTCCTAGCTGAATAAATGAAGAAAGTTATCTATTGTAATATAATAACTTTAATTTTTGGAATAGCTCATGTGGCATAGGTTTGCCCTAGCTTTTTATGAATGCTTAAGGCAAACATCGACTAGAATATATTACTAATGTCTATCACGAAGAGAAATGTCTGTATACAATTTAAAATTGATAAATCATAAACTTAGAGTTTAGTTTAGCACACAGCGTACGAATTTTCCTCATCATACATCACTTTAATGGAGTCTCCGAAATCACCTTCAATGCATTGTAAACCTTTCAGTAAAGTAATCATACCCATTCATACTATGGTATATGTGAAAGATTTAAAGAAACGAAACTTTAATGGTGTAAACTTTCAGACAAGTATTAGCAAAGTTAATAGTCTGATAAACAGACAGACACTTAGATAGACAGTAAGATATATGGATATGAAAGTATGTATGTATAAATATTTTCGTATGTATCTCATACCATATATCTTATTAGTATTTAAGAAATTTATTGTTTAGAGACAATTTATATAAGTAGAGAAGAGGACCAATTTGTATCATCATTTTTACAAAAAAAAAAAAAAAAAAATCATCATATCAAGATAATATTATATGTTTATTTAGTATTTGTAAGATGATACGAGTAGTTAATACATATACATATTATGCAACAAGGAATAGAAAATCATCTCATGTATCTTAATCAATTATAATTGACAGTTTCACAATATCATTATGCCTTTACGTGTTATCAGCCCTTTAACGGCTTCACACCTCAGTAACAATACATATAAAGATCTTCTTATGGGAATACCCTACACACACAAATGGCATCATCATTTTTTTTTAATGTTTATTTATTACTAGCTTCGCTGGGATTTTTGTTTTGTCCTGTAACAATAATAAACGTGCTTCTATGAGAATTTAAAAATGTTCCAGGACATTGCAGAAATTCTAAAAAAAAAAAACTCTGGAACTTTTTAGAAAAAAGCCACCCATATCTTCCACACCCTTATAGCCATCGACAGACAACCACCAAAGTGCATGATGGGAGACTTGGGGCTACTGTCTCACACAAAGACCAAAGACCATACGACTGCGATGTGTAGTTTTAGCAGCAGACTTAATTGCAGGAACACACATGTCCAATTAGACTTGCGTACACGACCCGGCCTCGCAGATATTAGCATCACTATATTCTCTCTGTTACAGTTTGAGTATCAATAAAGAAATACAGTTTGAGTATAAGCTGTAAGCACAGTTTAAGTGGCACTATACAGATTGGCCCGGATATTTATTATCAGTTTATCCTAAAAAACCCGGACTAAGTTTTATTTACATAGCTATAGCCTATGACAATCAGTGACAACTTAGCATTCTACGGGTTTGAAATCGGATGAGTAGTTTCGAAGATTACCTCTAAAATCCAAACAAACTTTATCTCTTTATAATAATACTTGGTATAGATAAATATCATCATATTGTATTGTGCTAGAAATTTATACAATAATTTTGGATAAAACGGCAGGCAGAAGGCTGCTCGTTCATATCAGCGAGGCTTTGAACCAGCACTTCATATTTTCTAGAAGTAGACTATGGCCCACGTGTCACATAGGTGCCCCACCAACGAGCGTATGTAGCCCAGCGTCTCTAAATGGGAAAGTATAAAAAAGATCTTACTCTGGTTACAGAAAGATTGATTGGTTCTAGATCAGTATTTTCTATTTTTACAGATGAAGATCATAAAATTTCAGAGTTTTCGAACTGAAGCGTATTAAATTGTTGCTAAAAATTAATATTAAATTCTTCTCAACAGAACTTCAGAATATTTATATTATCAATTTTCTTAAATCGAATTTACCATATATTCATACTTATACTCATGTCGTTCATATACTAAGTATGTTTGTATGTACATATATGTTTGTATATCTGTGAACGTTGTTGTCCCATGTCAGTATGTTTGCGTGTCTAATCAAGCCGAATGTGGTGAATGCTCAAATTTCAAAAGGCATTGTCAAAGCTCAAAAACGAACTGAAGGAGTATGGATGACGACAACAAGGATGATGCGTGAATGAGTGTCAAATAGAATGTGTGCGTGTGTGGCAAAATACTTGACATACCAACGCAATTATGTTTTAAAGAACACGTTTGAGTGCGTCTTCATCGCCGGTTAGACTTTAGGAGGTGGGGCAGCACTCATCGGTAGCGTAAATGGCCCAAAAGGTTCACACATCATTAAAGACACTTGTAAACTCCAATCATCATGGAGGAACGCGAGGAACGTGGCTTACAAGCACATGCACTCAAGCGTTCCAATTGTGGTTCAATTGAAATTCAACGCTTGTAAATATTTGTAGCGTAATTGTTTATGGGTAATAATATTGGTGTATGGTACAAGTATAAATAGATGGATTTTGTTTACGTAAATTGCGTCTTAATACAATATTTTTTATTGTATTTTTTTTTTTTTGGTTTAAATGATATCAAGATCCAGTCATCGACTGCTGTAAATTGTTAAATTTATTATAATTTTACAAAATTTACATGTAATTAACAAATTAACAAATTAGTAGGCAGACAAAAACAAACTTAACAACTAAAACTCGGACAGAGAGAGAGAGAGAGAGAAGTATAAAAACATAAATAAAAACTATAAAAAAAATATATATATTGTATAATTATATATTACTCATATACTTATAAAGAATATATATATGTCTACAATATATGAACTGCTATTGTTAATTTTACTTTCCTTGAAGTTCTCATTCGTAAGTATCAGCGTCAGAGGTATTTAAAATCAGGTTTATCGAAGGAATTTATGCAAACATCGCTTTAAATATTATAAGTCAGCTCTAAAATGCTTTGATCTAAAGCCGAGCAGCGCCATATACCTAACACATAATAATAAAATCTGGAAAACCCAAAATAAAAAACAAAAAAGAGACGATGACAAAATAAAGAATGATACTTACTATGATTTTAACGAAATTTTGTATACCTTTCACAAATAATTTTATTAATTTTTCAATTAAACAATTTTTATTAAAAGTTTTGTGGTTCAACAAGATTTTCAAAATCTTAATGCTAGGGATTGGTAATAGTGAGTAGCTCAGACATAGCAGTTCTAATGAATGATTACATATTTTAAAGACAATTTGTGAAGTATCTTAGTTAAAAATTGGGAAGAAAATTGCTTATAAACATTCTTTCAGGTTCCTTAACTGGGAATAAAAGAATATGTATTATCACAACATTCCAAAGTGCCAGCTATCACTTTTACCTAACATTACCTAACCTAATCTACCTTATCAATATACAAATATGTACATCTAAATGTTTACAATCATTTTGTTATTCTGAAGAAGTATAAAAATTCAATACTTAATAGTATCTTTTAATCTGCTGCAAGTTTCTTGACAAACTTCATATACCACCTTACCCTTATTGGATGGTATACAAAAAGAATTACTACAACTGTCTCGTACAATGAACCTGCTTACTCCGGCTCCGGATTTGCTTGCTTCATTTTATACTCCGGTTCTTGGTGGCCTCGTTAACTTATTTTGTTTTATTTAAAATTTTTTGCCATGAAACACAAGCAAAGCAGAAGAAGAACAGCACAAAGCGTATAAACAAAAATATTTACGAAATTTTTATGCAAATTCAAAATAATAATAATAATAATAATGATAATAACAACAATAAGAATAAAATCAAGAAGCATCTTAAGCATCGACATACAAACATATAAAGTTCAGAATTACGTATATTTGCGAAGGAGGATTTTAGAAGATTGGTTTAAACATAAATGATTTGATAATTCCCAACAGATTTAAAAAAATTCGAAACAATTTAAATCTTCTTTTCTAGCTTAAGGCCTTGTTGCTATAGATTTATTTTAGTTTATTTGTAATTTTATACGTATATTGCATCTAAACTCTAAATAAATAATTAAATAAAAATTAAATTATCTACTCTATATGTTTATTATATTAAATTAAATAAAATAGACTTCTATCTTTTGAAGAATTATGAATTTGCATGCATAATTAAATCTCTTAATTTACAGATTAGGAAAGGTTTCAGTTGAAACTATTGTGCCCAATGATCATTCATTGAGACTTACAGATCTCAACAACAATGGGCATCTTTAAGGCTCTTTCCAAAATGATGTTGCGCACAAGTCCACATGAATAGCTTTTCAATAAAATTATTGTTTTAACTCAAATGCAATAAGAATGTGTTGAACAACATGATGCAGTTGCTCTGGAGATGTACAGAATACAACAATTAGAGAGGAGCTCGTTACGGTCAGTTTCACTCAAGCAACTTGCTTAACAATTTTAGACAAACATCCGCCAATGGTTAATTATAACATATAATTTTTTTCAATTTTATGTGAATCCTTACTATTGCGAAGAAGCCACATACTAGCATCTAAGTATGTAGGGTATACTATATAAGCTTTAACTCGTTAACAGAATCCTTTTATTAAGCAAAAATATTAAACAAAATAACAAAGTGCATCTTTATATCATGACTTTAATGCCTTGGTATCAAATGATTATTGAAAGGAAATAAAAATAATGAGACTCATTATATTATTGTAAAAAAGGTAAGTATGGTAAAGTCTATTTCACTATATATACAAATAAAATGTTTTTTAATTATTATTTTGACCGTCAGAGAATGTAAGATAAAATCTACCATAAGCTTCCATTTTAGTTTCTTTAACATATTCATTTGAATATGAAATATGCCATTTGACTTTACTTCTCATAGTAGTTTTAAGTATATCAAAGATATGACGTCAGGTTTAAAAAAAAAGAAGAAAAAAATAAGAAATTATATTGAAGGTCAAAGATGAAGAAATTCCATAGAGAGAAATGATAAGCGTTTAAGTATAAAAAAATTAATATTTATATTATTTAATTTATGTTATTTTATAATCGCAACTACTACCACTACCACTAATACTAAAACTACTGCTACTGACTACCTTTTAAGGTAATCTACAATAAAAGAAAAATAATAAGAAGTCGATTTTTAGCCATATGATATGATTTTAGTAAAATATGATAGATAGAAGAAGAATGTTTGTTCTTTTCCGAAACTTGTTCTTGCGTCTGGGAGCATCATTGTCAACTTTGTGAAATGAATAATCTAATGTCGGATTTTGCAACAAATACAATTGTGAGGAATGAGCTATAAGCCATAGCTATTAAGAACAAGAACAAGAATAAGAAATTGGAGAAACCGAATAAAGTTGATCTCTATATTTTTGTTCTTTTAAATGTTTTTTACTCGTTTAAGTGGCTTCTTCATTGAGTGAATATTTAATTCTCTTCTCCATCTAAGTATAAGATAGAATTTGACGATGGCACTGGCATATAAATAGTGGTGTTTGCTGGAACATTAACCACAAAACAATATCAACATTCGTTATAAAAAGTGTTCGCAGCACAAACAAAATTAAATTATGTCGAACTTCCTGGTACTCGCTGTCTTCCTGGCCATTTGCTTGTGCTGTGTTAGCGCTGGCACAACTGTCTTAGACGCCCACTCAGCCATCCAAAGGATCATTGGTATGTTCTCATCATTAGCTTTTTATCAAAATCGTTTTATTTTGAATTTCATTTGTAATGATAAATGTATTTTATGCATTTCTTTGCAATTTTGCAGCTTCATGGAATGCTCGTTACCCTGGACCATCAGTTGTTTATCCAGAAGAAACCGCTCACTACATTGACCCTAACACTCATGTGCCTAACTTTTAAGGAGTTCTTTGTCTTTTTTGTGAAATATTTGCAAGTTGTAATACTTTTCGTTCACCCATGTACCTACCAACCTATCTTAAGCTAAGTTTTGATGAGTAAAAATAAAGAAAAAAATTTTTAAGTTTAAACATCTTTGCTTTTTAATTATTAGAATGTAAAATATTACATAGTATTTTCAGAGATTTGTGCATACTTAAGACACATATCTATCTATCTATACATATAAAAATCAATTGCTTTGAATGAAAAAATTGAAATTAACCAGGTTTGCAAGTGAGATGGCAAAACATGACAAACATTACTATGGAAAAAAAAAAATAAAAAAAAGCCAAACAACCTACTTTTTAAATCGAAATTAGAAAAGTGTGCGAGTGCGATGGCAAAACATGGCATAAATTACCATGAAGACACTTTGGTCATGTACTAAGCGGTATTAAAAACCAGGACTTACTCAATTATGGTAGCAAAAAAAGAAGACGAGGAAGAAAAAGGTGGAAAGGTGTTTGGAAGGAGAGTTAGAGTAACGCCTGCCCGGGTATCTAGTTTAATACACAAATTTGTAAGTAAAAGTGAAAAGTTTGATTGGAAACCTTCGAATTCTGCAATATCATCTATAGAAAAGAATGCTTTGTTCCAGAGGTAAAGAAAGGTTTGCTCTCTGCTTGGCATGACATGTGTCTAGAAATGACTTTGTAGCTTTCTTAAGGTTTAAAGAATAATAAATTATTATAACCAACATATTAATTTCAGTTCACGGTATCAGATGCTGGACATGGTGATACTTTTTATATATGCAGCAGCAAAATTCACGTGAAATTTACAATTTTTAAAGCATTGTATATTTCTATAAATGAGTTCAACTCATGCTATCCTTTTCCATGTCATTTATATTCATAAATTTTATTGTTTGTGGTATTTAATAGTAAGTACACAAGGTGAAAATGAATTATTACAATAAATGTCTTTTGAATTCCTGGAATAACAATTTCTTTTCTTTTCAATTGAGTGTAAAGCTAAGAAGGATTGACAAAAGATTGAAATTCACATAAAATTTCTTATTCTATTCTATAGTACAGAACAATAAAGATATAATAAAAAAACAATAGATAAGTAGGATTTGAAAGCAGATACTATGAAATTGCATATTGTGGGAGAGGCAAAATTAAATTTCATTTTGTGAAATTTATAAAATAAATAAAATTCTGTAAAACAAAATACACGATGACGCAGGTGAAGAAAAATTATAAGCCTGAACAAATAAATACCAGAGGAGCCCCCGGCCGACACAATCGACCGCATTCTAGAAAAAGCAGTTATTTTTTAAAGTGCTAGTACAATAACTTCTCTATAAACAGTGTTCTTTGCGAAATCTCTATAACACAGCTTCACACAACAAATGAGCGTACAGTAATAGAACATAAGAGAGCGAAACCTCTCTATTCTCCCATTCTACTGCATTCACAACATCAACGGCAATAGAATAGAAGAGAGAGGCACACAAGCACACAATCCTTTCTATTCTCCTATTCTACTGCGCGCACAGACGCACACATCAATGGCTTTGTGTTGTTATTGTTGTTATAAAGCGGTTATTTATAACACCTTTTTACGCCTAAACCGCTGGACCTATTTTGCAGGACACATCTAGCGAAAAATATCTTTCAATAGGTTTTTTTTTTTTGTCGAAATAGGTACAGGGATTTAAGCAGGAACGGATCCACAAATTCTATGTTTGCCGTTTAATTTTATATAGTTGTACTTACATATATGGTGGTTATGTTTTCTAATAGCTAAATTAAAGATGTAAAACATACCATTATACATACTATAAATACTGCGAGGATAAATGCTCACGATGGTTCTTACTAAGGACATGTTGAGGAAGAGAGAAAAATAATAATACTCATGCAAACTAAATGTGAAGTAACCATTGAGAAGCTGTGTATGGTTAAATATAGAAACAAGTGAGTTCTGATGATTTTTTAACTTCCTATACACATGCCCACACATGTTGAGCGTTTATTTATCATATTAAAATGAAAGATACTTTTGAAGGAGTATGCTAACTATTATCCACCAATTTCTCGACAATAGCAAGTCCGATTCCCACCAAACATTACTGAAACACTCTCAAAACTATGCCCTTAAATTTTCATCAAAATTGGTTCATCAGTTTCAGAATCTATACGGCACTTACAAATATACATACTTACAATTTTATATATGTGTATAGATTGAGATAAATATAAGTTTGATCTTCTGTTATGATTTGATTGAAAATCGATATATACTTTTTAAAAGACCCTATTGCTCATTGGAAAGTTCTATCCCATATATTTGATACAAAGTACTTAAACTTACATACTATTGTACATTGACTATCAAAGGCTTTCAACTTTTCAGTTGACAAACGACACACAACTGACTCCATACCATAATTATAATACACACAAACCTATGACTATCTATTGTATTTATAAATTCAAATATATTTAATTCCATTTAATTTGAATATCAAAACAAAAAAACAAACTAACAATCAGTTTAATGTGTTTTATTGTTATTTATTGTATTTAGTCTTAAATGTATTAACAAAAATTAAATAAAGTCATTAAAAAGCCGTAAATGTTTTATGTTATTGTAATGACTAAGTAAATAAAGGTAATAAAATAACAATAAAATAAATACAAAATATTTGATTTTACCAAAAATAATAATAGAATTAAATTATATTGTGAAACTTGAAATCGAATTAGCAAGGGATGATGGTGGTATGTATTAAAGAGATGCCAAACAAGTATAAAAAAATATTCAAAAATAATTATAAAAGCGCAATAAATTGAAGATTCTTAAAGTTTTGGGAAATCCAGAATTATAAAATAAAATATATTGCCAGAGAAACAAAATAAAAAAAAAAGTTACTTTTGCTTTCATCTGGCGGCGTTTAAATGTTGTATTGTACTTTATCAAACAAAAAAAAAGAAGCAATTTAAGTCTCATAAAGAATATAGCAATGTATAAAGTAAAAAGAATGCAAAAAAAATTTAAATTTATTTGGACATAAAACAAATATTAGATTCAGTAATTTTAAACACTAAAGACCTTTTTTTATTGTTGGCAAATTGAATTAATTGAAGCCCCAAAACCAAATCGTTGGACTTAAGTAGCTGAAGTTGTTAATGTGTTCCTATTATGAGTTAAATTGTAGCAAGCATTGAGTCAAATGTCTTGTCTTTGCTTGGAAAAGAAACTTGACTACTTAAGGAATTGAATTCTGATTTCAATGTCAACATGATCTGTTGACTTCTCGCTTAGCTTTATGTTTAACAAATTCAATACAATATATCTAATATATTCTTCTTACTTTTCTCATTACTCCTAACTTTTTATATTGTAAAATATACTCTTATCGGATTAAACACACTCATTTGAGGGTTAAATGGTAGAGCTAATCTATTTTTCTATATAAAAAAAAAAAAAATGAAATGTTGACCCGGACCAATTAAGTAGTTATAAGAAGTTGAAGTCTGAGTTTTTCAAAAGGAGTTCAATGAAACGCTTTCGGTGTTAATATATCTTATGACTCAAAGGTTGCAGTACCAACTAGGTTATATATTCTGAAAATAGAAGTTGGCCTGTTAGTGCGTTTACGTCATCAAGGGGGAGGGGGGAAGAGGGTTCGAAAATATTGAACAAAATGCCAATTGGTAAGCGCATCACTTTTTGTTGTAAAATCCACCAGAAAGGTCTGAATTGGTGGATTAAATTTTGCATACAAAGCTTGTCAAACACATCAATAATACTAGAAAGAAAATAATATAATAATAGTCTTTGTTCGGGCTGGACAACGTCTTCAGATCCACAAGTTTAACATTTTAATTGATATTATGATCCTGGTGAATGTTGAAAAGTCTTAACGTTCTAACTTATGCAGCATCCAATCAAACAGAAATAAAGTTTTCAATATTTCAGCACTAAATGAATTAGATGTAATATCATTTTAAGGTTCCCCGGAAAAAGCATAAATATAAAAAAGTTAAGTTTCTCTTAAATTATACCTGATGGTTCACGAGAAACATTTTCACGCAAAAAATATTATGGTAGTATAGAGTTTCCAGTGATACAAATTTTTTCGACCTAAAAAGCTTTTTAGTAACAATTCCTGTTTAATGATATGATTTTAAATTTATTTTTCATTGGTTTTGAAAGGATAACACATATAATAATTTTGTAGTTGTTATTCAAAAAAGGAAGTAAATGGAAGTCAGATTGCAATGCAAGCTGGGCATTATAAAAGAATATTTAGAAGCACTTTTTAGAAACTCTTCTTTCACAAACATCCCTCATGAATTTCTTTACAATTATGAATTTATTTTTCATTCTTTGTGCACAGATACATATTACTTTAGAATTTTGTATATGCATATCTGTGACAACAGAAAGTAATCTATTTTTTGAGGTATTACTTATACTTATACTTATGAAAATAATAACAAAACTTTGATCTACTTTAATATGCCATAACACATAATAGATGCATGGCAATTATTGAATGAGTTTTGAGAAATGTCAAGGACTGCATCATGGGATGACTTTGTTGGGTTCTTTGTAATTGCAAATATGCTTTATCTTCTTCGTATTATTATTATTTTTGTTAAAATTGTTGTTGTTGCTGTTGTTATTTATTACCTTGTTATAGATACAAACATTTTATTATTCCCAGAATAAGTGGGTGGTGATAGTTGTGTGGATGCCAGATGCATATTCATGAAAATTTTACTTTCCTTTTGAAATATACTTAAAGGATTTCCAATAATTGACCATTCATGTTTATGTTGATAAACAAAATTCTTTGTAAAACGGGAATTATTAATAAATGTACGTATACGTAATATGTATACTATTTGCGTAACTGTTAAATTTGTTTCTGATATTCGAACCTTGTTGTCGTTGTTATTCTTGTTGCTAAAAGTTGTCAATGTCAATGGAATTTATGCAAAAACATGCACATATATTACGCTTAAATACAAACTTGTCATGTATGCAGTTCATATGATCGAGAATATACACGTGTACGACACCTACATACCATATGTTTGTAATTTAACATTTTACTGTACATATATATATATGGATATCTATGAGTATCTCGTAACTTATAGTAGATGGACACTTGGGTTGACTGATATGTTTTCCTTGAACTTCGACATGAAAGTAGTTAATATTACTTAGGTTAGGTTAGAACTGATGTCCTGCAATGCCACTCCTCTTTTTGGTTTGATTTACAATGACACTAAGTGTCATTTAAAAAACACACTATTCTAAAGAATCTTAAATATAGAGTTTATTCCTAGTTCAGATAAGCTGTTTTGATTGTCTAACATTAGATGTCCTAGGTATGCCATGAGCCTTGAGCCATGACCATTTGTGACAATGAAAAGTGCTCATTCTATTTAATATATCTCAATATGGTTGCATATCTTAAATTATAAAGGAAATTTTGACTAAAATAGAACAGAATGGTTTTTTTTTTTTTCATTTTATTTGGGCTGAAAATTGTATTAAACCTACCCAAGTTCATAGAATGTTACAATTACTAATGTCACATAGTACTGAATGCCAGAGGCTGTCTTGCATCATTGGGAAAACATAGCACAAAAGACACATGATATTGTTATTACACTTATGTATCCGTTGTTTTGTGTTAATATTTTACACTAAAATGCACAAAATCAACGACATTTGTATCTATTGTTTTGTATATATTGTATCTGATTGTAGTTTTTGCATGACGTATCAATATATTTGTTCTTCCATAAAAAATCATTTCTATTCAATACAAGTAAATACAAAAATTCATATTTATATTCACTTTCCCTCCTCTACCCATGACAAAAAATAAGAAATTTATTAGTTGACTTAATTGTTATGAAACTATTGTATTTAGATAGATCTACCATAGAATTTATTTGTCTGTCATTCAATCTAGAAATGATTGTTTCCGTTTAAACTTACTAACTAACTAACAAACTTAGTTTCTTTTGGTCATTTTATTGTTATGTAGTCAAATCACGTTTTCTTAAGGAAACCTGCTTGCAAATATTAAATTCAAGAAAAGTTTATACTTATAGAGTATGGACAAACACACACAGATACATTTTTGTGTTTATTTTTTCTACAAAATTGAAAGGAAAAACTTAATATTACTATTTGTGTTTTTCTCTTTTTTTGCTTGGTTTTTGTTTTGTTTTTTGTTTTACAATAAATTTGTGTCCCCTAATTCTTTTTTCTACTATTGTACAAGATCATTTTTCAATGTTGTCATTGCTCTTACATTTTGGGTAGAAAAATGTGAAATGTGTGTTGAAAAACTAAAAACTAAAATGGCATTATGTACAAGAACAAAAAAAAAAAACATTGAGCAAGCAAGCAAGCATTGACCTTGAATGAAAGTGTATAAAGTCGATACGAAGGCGCCTTAAGCTATGCAACAATAAATTTCATAAGCAGTTGCTGCAGCAGATGCTGAAGGTCATTCATTTACTGATTCATTGCAAATGTTGTTAGTCATTCTTATTAGTACGGATGTGTGACAGTTTCACTGTGAGTGTGTGTGTGTGTGTGTGTGCGCGTGTGTGTGTGTATGTTTGTTTGAACTTGTGTGCTAAGTCAAGTGTTTGAAGTCTCTTCTTCATCATCATCTAATCACACTTAGCAAAGTCATCGATATTTTTTCCACTTTTAAAATTCATTTTAAGGTCACTTACTGTCACACTTGCTTAACTGACAGATAATATTTATTATACTATACTTATGTATTATAAATATTTTTTAAATGATTTGTGTTCTTTGTTTTATATCTTAAAGTTAAGTTATGTTGTATGCTACTACACATAACAACAAGGCACAAGCCACAAAATATATATGTACATATATGTAGCTACTTTTCCTCATTTTCCCTTTAAGCTTACACACGTGCGTATAATTTTTCTTCATATTCAGCGTAATATTATTCTCGTTTCGTTTGTCCCTTATTTTTTGGCGTTCTTTTTTGTGTGTGTCATACAACAATTTTTATTTATGTGAACAAAGTTCAAAAATACCTTTTTATGTAATAAAATGAATGGATTTCTTTGTCAGCACTTAATGAATTTACAATATTGTATGTAGCTAAGCAATGTTACATGGGTTTGTTGCTGCTGCTGCTGCTATTGGTTGCCATTAATTTGGTCAACTTAAAATACATAGAAAAACATAGCCTAAAAAATCAAAAGAATCAATAGAAAAGAGAGTATGTATTATGTTTATTTCCGACCAGGATGGAATGGAAAGAAAACAGTTTCAATCTTTGCGGATGAGTCAAAAATGGAATGTGGTATAGGTGCAGGGGTGCACTCACAACAAACCCACTTTCTATGTCATGGCCCAGCCCTGGTAAAAACTAGAAATAACAACAAGCTCTCGGACTGGACATGTCCGGGTGATTTACTTAAATATCTAAATTCGACGGGTTGGATTTAGTAATACTGATTGCGTTCGGCGAGGAAGTGGTTTTAAAACGGCACCCTAGTGCTAATTGTGACTCGTAGTGAACTACACGAGTTAGCCACGGGAACCAACCAACCAAGTTTATAAAACTCTTCCCAATATGTTAATAAAAAAAAATAATAAAAAACAAAGAGTAAAAATTAATAAAATGCAAATTAAGTATTTCTCAAAATAAAACTTACCTCATAAGTTATTCAAGACTTTGGCGCCACCAATTTTGTTTGTGAGCTATAAAAAAAAGAGTAAATAAAAAAGAGTAATTTTATTTTCTATATAAAAAAAAAACCATAAAAGAAGACGTGCGAAATGTTTATACTTATGTATATTTAAATAGAATATAAAAAAAAATTAAGATAAATTTTTATCGTGATAAAAAACGTCGAGAATGTGGTTTAATCGTCGTTCAGAGATCTTTATCTTAATTTCGTTCCGTTTCGTTCAATCGGGTTTGACTCGAAAACCATACTAACATAGAAGAAGGAGAGAAAGGCAAGGAAAATGAAATGAAATTAAATCTATTCAAAAATGAAAAAGAAAGTTACCTATAATACAATATTGACCAAGCACAGGCCTGGCAGTTCGCGTTCAGCCCGTGTGGGTACTTAATCAACAAAAAAAAAAAAAAACAAACATCTGATCGTACATGTAAAATGTCTAAGTAATTCAAACATTTTTGCAAAATACTTGCCATCAAATACGTCTTAAGTCGGCGAAGTACGGAAACATTTGAACATGTCTACCCTGGTATCGTCATTAGCAAGCGCATGAACCGAGTCATTTTCAAAGCGACTTTTCAGTGATTCTTATACAATAATTGGTCGGCAACTTCAAAATACTACTTTCTAAAGAAGTCTTCTGGTGTTATAAATTGAGAACAATCACCACATGAATCACTTCGTGTGGGGAGCTTCCGCTGACGCGGAATTTCTGGCTTGTCAATTCTAGTTCGATCACACAGAGCTGAGAATTTTATAAGGCAGTGTTTAATATTTCTAAGCACTACATAATTTTTAATGAAATATGATCAATTAATATTTATTTTAAAGCACAAAATTCCGTGTGGGTAAAACTGGTATAATGGTGGGTACCATACCCTGCAGAAACGAAAGGCAGATGGACAGCTAAACTTATACCAGATGTGAATCCATGGCTAACAAGACAGTGGGATGATGCCAATTTTTACATCACATAACTGCTATCGGGACACGGTTACTTCCGAAAATATCTCCAAAAAATAGGAAAAGCGGCAAATGCAAATTGTATTTATGAGGACGCCAAAGTAGACGATACAAATCACACTTCGTTGGAAAGTGATAGATTGCAGCAAGAGCGTGAGGCGCTGGAGAACAGTGTGGAACCCATTAACGTACCAAATATGGTAAACAAGATGCTGGTGAACAAGCACAACTGGGCAGAAGTAGCTCACTACATTGTGTAGATACTACGATGCAAGGAGCGGGACCTCGACGCAGGTACTACAGTCTACATATGAATACTAAAGAGAAAACAGTTCCAGGATGGACTTATATCATATAGGGTGGGATGTTTTTAATGGTACACCACATACCCGGGATTCGACGGCACCTTTGCCGATGCGAATGCATTTTTTACCCCAATAATCAGAATCGGTATCGTATTGACAAAATGTTGAATCGTTACTTCCCTATTTATATTGCAGTAATATCTTTCCTTTGTCCGATTTGTCTAATTTTACTACAAGATATAAAAATCTGGGCTATTCAATTATTGATAGAATTAAGTTTGTGTGACTTAAGATAGGAACAGAATGATGAAGCTGGAGCTGAGTCTGAAGCCATTAAAAAAATCAAATACAGCTGTTTGTATGTGAACGAACACAATGTGAAGCTGAGTCTGAAGCTGAAGCTGTGAAGTCAAAGTAGTTTGACTTCAATCGGCTTTAAATCACCTGTCTCTCAAATGTCAAGCATAGCTGACTGCAATTCAAAAAATAAACGAAAATTTCTTCTTTTATTCGAAGAAGACCGTTAGCAAGTTATGTGAGTAAAATGAAAAAGCTTGAATTTTGAACGTGAACGTAAAAACATGCGAAAAAACAGCTTTTGTATTGTACAATAACAAGAAAAACATGAAATGCAACGAAGAACAAAAAAAAAGAAAATCACATTAAGTAACAATGACTAGAGTGTAAAAAACGCAAGGAGAAAAGTAAAGCAAAGACTGAAATTTTCGTTTCTTGTATATAACTTGAGCTTTCATGTTGCGGCCAACAGCTGGCTTGGTTGGATTAAATTTTTAGCGAAAATGTTTTATCCGAATAATCAAAACCAATGCTCGTATCTTTTTTTCGGCAAAAAGCATTTCCTCCAAAATGCTTTTTGCGCAGTACAAACGTTTTCAAAACGCAGTATTTTTCCCAGTACATGTGCTCGTTTGTACTTTGAAGCAACAACCACAGAAGAAGATAGTGAAATGGAAAATAAAATACCAAGTCTTTAATTTAATTGTCTAAATCACCTGACATCTCAATAATGTCACCTTCCAAAGTTTTGATTTATTATTTTTCCTTTGAAGCGAATTCATGGGTAACATAGAATGTATTTAACAAGCTTGACTTAAGTGTAAACAAGCTATAAAAAAAGATAGAAAACAGAGAATATTTCATGTTTTTTTCCTTTGTCTGATAAAACAATAGTACATTGTTTCTTATGATGGAATACGCACAAAAGCAAAGAAGACAAAATGCAAGACACACCGCAAGCAGCGTCGTTGACAATAATTGCATAGTTTCTTATGGCGCAACGCACACCGCGTAAGTCACAAGACAAAACAGAAAAACATGTCTCGTTGTCGATAGCTGGCCTCTCGTCTGTTAAGGACAAAATTTCGACACACACCAAACGAAATAAGAAGACGGAACGCTATCTCCTGTTTCATTAAGTTCCGCTTGGTGTGTGCTGGAATATAACACTTAAAAACTGTTTATTTTTACAACAACCAAAGGGAAAAGTGACGTAACTGAGGGTTGTTGCTATGGAAAACAACGTGGCTTATAAACAGTTAAATAAAAAGAACAGGTGTCTTTCTTAGCGCATTTTTCTCCCTTTACTTTCCCCGCCAAACATAAAACAGCTGATGATGACACATAACATTTTGAAGTAAACCATAAAATGTCAATTTTTTTAAAGTATTTAAATAAAATAAGTATCAGGAATGAACGGAGGAGCTGCAAGAACTATTTGCATATATTGTAAAATGTTCTAAATCAAGTATTTTTTATTTATTTTTTATTTATTTTTTTCCCGTGTATATATAACCAAAATAAAAAACAGCTGTTTCGAAGACAATTGTATAAAATTTGGAAAAAAATCATGAAGTTTTAAACAATGTAAATTGACTATAAAAATGCAGTGTGAACGCAGTACAAATGTAGTATTTTGGTAAAATACGCAGTACGCAGGTTTTGGATCTGAAACGCAGTACAAATCTGCGAAACGCTGTGCGGATACGAGCATTAATCATACCCAATGCAGTTCTCTATGTATCTTTTATAAGAGTATATGTATGGTACCGATAAGGCATATGTTATGATATTCAAAAGGTTTTTAGGTAAAATTTAGGGACGCAATTGATTACTGTATTTTTTATCATAATAGCGTAGGTCCAAAGTATTTCTACATTATTCTTAATCCTATTATCTCTTATCTTAATTAGTGACCTCTTATATTTTTCTATAATATGTACAACTTACATACATAAAATTATGGCTTATATGAAAGCACATGAAATCAATCAATATATACTATAGTTTAATTTTGATTGATAAAAAGGAAAACAGTTCTTTATGTTCGAAACCCACCTAATTTTGTATAATGTTTACTATACATATCTCGGATTTTGAAATATGATTAGATTAGCTTAGGGAAGGGTGGGAGAGGGATATCTATACCTCGTTACTACGGCCATTATGACAGCTTGAAATAAAATAATTTTCTGTGAATCCAAGAAGTTCCATGTTACAAACTGTAACCCAAACTTAATATACCATTCACACAATGGCCTGGCATACAAACTAAGCTATTTATTTTTATTTGTATATTTTCATTAATTCTAATTAAAAAAAAGGTAATTAAATGACAAAAGTCTATTAATAAATATTTATAAAATAACATTTGCATAATAGAAAGAAAATTCCAATTCATGTTATATTTACATTATTAATTTTTTTTTAGCAATCGATAAACATCCGTTTCATATAATTATTTACACTATTATGCTTTTGTTTGTTTTTTTTTATTTACACCATTATAAAAACAAAGTATCATATTTTCGGTGAATTAATAAATAAATTTCTGAAGGTAATAGGAAACAATTGAAATTCCATGCATTCATATCTTTTAATATGCTCTTCATCACCTTAACTCAACGTGCACAAACACGTACATATGTACGTACATGTATCTCTTATACATATCTACAAATTATCACATAAACCTACATGCTTGATTACACACATTATTACTGAATAAGTTAATTAGCTTTTTGTTTTCCTTCCCTTTTCAAATGAAATGATAAATGATATTATTTTTACCTATGATGTTGCTATATTTTTTTTTTTATTATTTATTAATGATGTTGTGACTTACAATAATTTATTGTTATTTTAGCATTTCGTTGTTGTTGGCTTTTGTTATTGTTTTCATATTAAAAAATTCAAAAAACCGGAAATGGTTTCACTGATATCAAATTTCTTAAATTTTAACATTTAGTAAATTTAACATGTCTTTTGATTTATTACTTTGTTCTTCTAGCCCATTACCCCAGAATCTTTTCACACCTGAGGTACCTGAGGAATTGTTGTTTGTGATATGTGGTAAGTAGAGTCAATATAGGCTTTAATATGAGAACATGAAATGTGTAGGATAAAAATGCATGGGGAGGTGCAGCCAATGAATGATCCCAATAAGAAGATGGGATATAATCTTTTAAGAGCCACGAAATGTTTTAAGCAACACCTACGCTCTAGAAAATGAAAGTCTTTGTTTAGATGTGACCACAACTTAAATACACATACTGTTTATTGTTTGTTTGCTGTTGTAAGCAAGCGATTTGATAGATTACACCCACATTTGCAGTTTTAGCTAGGCACAAATTTTTCAGAACAACTATAAAACAGTCAAAATTTAAATTATATGCCTTCTTTTAAATGGTGTATGAAAATTAAGAATGCCAAATAGATTTTGATTTATTTTCATGTAAATTATCACAGTTAGTTTGAATGTGAAGAACTAATAACAAAAAATAGAGCAAAACTTTATATTGGATATCTTAAGTTAGTTGAAATTTAATAAGTTTCTTTGCTGTTATTTGTGCTTTACAAACTTTAGTGTTGCTCTATGAGTGAACTCAAGTAAATGAAAAGCAATTCAAGAAAGTTATATATATCTGTGGCAATAAGTTATAGTAGCTTAAGTCAAAAATCTATATTTTGAGATATTGCCCATTTTGTGTACATTACTTTCAGTTTGGGATCATTTCAATGTTCTTAATCTCAAATACTCTAAAGCAAAATGATATAGCTATGTTTCAAAGCCATATTTTTCGTAAATTCGAAGTACGTGTTTTGAAGCGATTAATAATGATAACGTTCAAAATCAATTTTCGTCTTAAGCTACTTTAACTTATTGCCACAGATATATATGTAGGTATATTCTTGTTGCAGTTTAAGATGTCGATTAAGAAGAAAACTTAATATAAACATTTTACAATTTAAAAAGATATAACTTTCATTTTGATTCAAACTTCCTTTGAACTTTTAAATAGACTACTCTTTTAAATACCCTGGGCCTATAAAAACAAACAGTATATTTGTTTTATATACTGCAGAAAGATGCAAAGCCTTTATATGAAATTTATCGACGTGAAGAAATGAATCAATGTATGTCAATACCTACGTCAGTGGAGTAGCGTGGGTGTCAGCTGCCTGCAAATTTCCCAAAATAAACTTCTTAAATTACTCCTTAATTAACCCTTTTATTTTTCAACTGATCTACTCCATAAAACAATAAAGGCAAAAAAAGATCTTTCAATCACTAAATACAATTATCGTAATGAACTTATGTAATACACAATGTGATATAATTGATTGGCTATATTGGTACTTGACAGGCTAACCCTTATTTATAGGTTTTGGGTTTCGGTAATGGGTTCTAGTTGTAAGTCTTAATTAAGGCTTTTGTTTTCCCACTTTCCTTAGTCATAATATATTACTATACTTTCTAACAAAAAAAAAAAAATTGTTTCTCATCAATAAGCTTCGAAATAATATTTGTAGGTATGGTCTTGGTATCCCATAATGTAACTTACTTTGTGTAATGATTTTAATAAACTTATCAAAAATGATACATGTATATATGTGATATACTAAGCATATTTTTATATTTTGATGTTGCTCACATTTTATTATTCATTTGAAGCTTTTTTTTTATAAACAATTTTTATACCTGAGGGATTAAATAAAATTCATTTTATTTTTTATTAAAATTTTTAATATTTGTTGTTTTTTCTAGACGAAAATTACAACAAAAAAAAAAAAAACGAAAAAGATAATACGAGTAGTATGTTGAAGGCATTTTTATGGCAGTAAAATACTACCAGGACATGAAAACCAGACTTAATTTCATTTATGAATGTCCTTTATAGCATAAATTTATTGTCAAAGAAAACAAAAAAAAAAACAGAAAATGCTTTAAAAGTGATAATAATCGGTCGTTCAATGCCATTGTTGTTATTGTTGACCTCTCTTTAGTAGTATTGTGGTTTAGATGTGGCTTAGGATATGGGTGGATGTGGTTGGATGTCGATGGATGATTATGGCTATAGCTTTAATTGTGTTCATGAATGTGACGTTGTTTAGTAGCGATTAATGCATAATGTGTAAGCCATTATCATAGTCAGTTCAGTTTAATCATCATTAACTTGATTGTTATCATTCTCAACATTGTTAATAATATTAAAGTCATTTTCATTTCAATGACATCAATGAAAAACCATAAAATCACATACACATAGAATAATACGGTTACTGAGGTCAAGGTTTAAGTAAAATCGTTTAACTTTTTATTGAGTACATTGACTTACTTACATTTAACCGAAAATGTCCCATTAACCTTAATATTTTTGTTTCTTAAACATTAATATCTTTCGTTAGAACAATGCTGATTTATAACAGACATACTACATAAGTATTTGCAAAAATACAAATACAAATAGCATAAAAAATAAAATTAACTGACAGACTGATTCACTCACTGACAAAGTGCCTGATTGATTGATTGAATGATTGATTGCCAAATTGATTGACACAATATCCAAATGAATGCCTGAGTGAGTTTATGAAAGCAAGCATTTGAAATACACTTCAGATTTATTTTAGTATTTACCAAAAACCCTGAAATATTCAAGTCATTAAAATCAAATTTATTATTTATTTATTTATTATTTCTCCTCCTTTTAACAGGAAGAGAAGAATGGAATATATACAATGAAAAAGGCAAAGGTAGTACAGTATACTAGTTTACAATATTTCATAAAACATGGATATCAGTATGGAAATAAAGTTTTTCTGGTTTGCATATCAAATCAAATCAAATCAAATCTTCATCTTATCGAACTTATATTTAATATGAAATCATACGAATATTTGAGGTTCTATTCTTTTATTGTTGCCTGTTGCTATGATTTTGCCATTCATATTAAATTATTGTATTTAAATATTTGATTTTTTTTCTCAAGTGAATAGAGAATAAATAAATGAAATATATTGTAGTATGGATCATTAATTTCATCGGTTCCATCGAAAATTACACACCTTTTACACAAATCATCAAAATAATGTAATAGAATAATCATATAAAATAAGGGATCGATTATTATTTTTTACTAAATCGATTAATCATAAGTGTACATTTTTGTAGTAAAGATTTTAACATTTTAGTAGATGTATAATTTTATACACAAGATCCACCATTTCGTTACTACTTTTTTCATCCCTCCCACAAAGATGTTTGTTGACTCTTTCGTTCTCAACTTTCATGAAGCCCTGAAAGAAACTCAAGTAAGCGGGAACATCGATTATCTGATTAATCAAACCCAGATGGCATCGATAAAAAACCAGGAATTATTTCACCAAAAGATCGATTATTTCGATTAATCGATACCCATCGTTAATTAAAACTTAATCAAGATAAACCATTATACATATGTGCATAACTTTTCACCTTATCGATTTTAAGTGTTCTCAATGTTTTAATGGAATCAAGAGATGAACAAGAATTGTTGACTTTTATGAGAGAATATTTGACCATAGAAAATCATTATGCCCAAGGCTGATTTATGTATTTTTGAAAACAAATATTTTTTCCTAACAACACTTTATATGACGACTTAATATTTTAATTTTTGATATATCAAATATATATTAATTCGTACAACTACGATTTTTTCTCAAAGGCTATTTTCAAACTGTTTTGAACAGTTATTGGAATAAATAAAGTAAATAGTATTTATACTTGTTAAAAAGTTTGTGCAATCTATCTACTTTTATAAATACATTTTACATAATTTATTTTGCATATATTTTATTTTTCATAGATTTTATTGTGCACCAACGAATTGTGTTTTTTTTTTTTTCAGTTTCACGTATTTTTACGTTGTTACATACAAAATAAATTATTTAAAATCTATGTATAGACTAGCGCATAATGTCTGCGATTGCCCGTTACATGTAGTGAATGGTGAAATTCCGTGTGGCTGTCCAAACCCCCAGTTGATAATAGACGCAATAAAAACCCTAAAAAATAACAAATCAGCCGGGCTCGACAACATTGCTCCTGAACTCTTAAAAGCGGATTATGAAACAAGCGCGCGTTTGATTAGCCCGTTAATTGTGAACTTCTGGGCTACAGGCCAATTACCTGAAGAGCTGAAGAAAGGTGCAAACATCATCCTACCTAAGAAAGGCGACCAATCTGAGTGCAAAAACTTGCGAGGGACCACGCTGCTGAGCATGGCAAACAAAATAATTGCACAAATAATCAACATACGACTCTCGAATGCCCTACAGCCGAGACTCCGAACAGAACAAGCAGGCTTCCGACCGGGGCGCTCCTGCGTCGATCACGTTAATAGTCTTCGAGTTATGGTGGAACAATCATAGAATGGCGCTCCCTTCTCTATCTTATTTTCATCGATTTCCAAAAAGCATTCGACACACTTCACCATCATGTAATTTGGAGTGCTCTGGCTTGTAAAGGTGTACCATCAAAACATATCGAGTTAATACTTATCAGCACTAGACAGCATCGCGGTCTGTCTCTCAGTGAATACTAATACAGAAAGAAAATAGCGAATATAGCGCAATACAGTAAATGGGAGGTGTAAATAACTGTCCAAAACAGGTTGTAAATTGCATTTGGGAGAAAATTGTAGGTGTACGAATTAATAATGGTCAGGGTGGTATATACTTTGATATACAATCTATCTATATACAATATATAAAAGAGGAGGCCATTTCCTGCTTGTGGCTAATGTTTACGAAAACGCATGTGTTAGAGGGTGTGTGTGTGTCATGTGTGATTATGTTCTTTTGATTAAAATGTCAACCTCTTCACTCTCTGTAGTGCTTTTCAAAATGTCAGCTCTCCGTTTTTGTGTGATTATGATTTTTAATTAAACTGTCGACTGCTGTAGTGTATCTCAAACTGTCGGCTATTAAAGATGTATATATACATACTTTGAATTACATGTGGTAGAGGGAGTTGAGAGGAAGGTTTTTATCTACGTGCGGATAGAAGAAGAGAATCGATGCAATATGTCTTTTTTCAATAATCTCGATATATCAGATAATTATGTCAATATTAATAATTGTTTTTTCTGATTTTTTAAAAGTAAAAAGAGAACAGCATCACGCACTAACATCACGCCGGGAGCGTGGCAAAGCACGCTGGAAATATAGTTACTTAGTAATGTAATGTTTTTGCTTAATTTTTTCGTTACAATTAATGTATATAGAGGTGTATATCATGTTCATAAGTTATACATATTATACATATAAAGTAGCTCCAAAAAGAGACTAAGTTAAGATAATACAAATTTCACTAGAGTGCTCGTGCTAGAGACAGTGTGTAAGTTAGTCTTTATGTAGTATTTAATTGTTATAATTATATTGAAAATGTGAAATAAACTGCTTCAAACATATGTGATGATGTGTATTCGAAGCTATAAATTAATGTAAAAATTTTCAGAGCTTTCTTTTCCAGTAATCGGAGAATTTCAACTAAAACAATTTCTAAGAAACCATGATTAGACACTTAACGATGAACTGATATTCCAGTTTCTATTCAATGCTCTACAAACATCATATCAAAGTGATAATACCTAATCATCCTATACGTAAAGCATATAAAAAATGTAAATAATTTTTAAATTTGTTACATGTGATTCGCATTAAGTATTTGACATATTTGAATGTCTTCCATTTACATTTACATTTTTATATATTATATCTTGTAAATTATTTATTCAAGAATTTATTAGTGAAATTTTTTTGGTAAACAAACACAAACAAAACAAACAAAATATGTTATGAAATATGTTACATACCATTACGACAAAGATACAATACAAAGTTTGCGAAGATATTTTATAAACAAAATGCATTAAAATATTGAAAAATATTAAATGTAATTTTGTTTTATTTTTATTGTAAAATATTTTAATTCTTTTATTCTAAAACATTGTCACATTTACGATTATTTTCTTTTTTCTTTTTTACATATATTTTAATTAAATTTGTACATATATTTGACACAAAATATTTGTACGTTTTTCATTTAATAATAATTTATCAACTCAAAATGGGAAAAATGTCAAATGCAGGACAAAATTTCACTGAACATTGGTTTAATCAAATATCAAAAGATTTTCTGACGCATGTCACAAGAAGAAAAAGATATAACATACTATACTACATAATCATCCAATTTGTTTCTCACATTTCATTACATTGTACCATATGTCTTAAGAATCTAATAGCATATTAATCGAAATAAATTGATAAATTAACCAACAATAACAACTAAAAATCTCATTCTATCATAAATCATGTTTAGATGCCATGAATATGGTAAGGTATGTTCGCATAACATTAAGGATCATTTAAAACTTTACTTAATTAATTTGTAAGAAAGAACCTTTTTCTTGTAAATTTTGTTGCTGTCATTTTGTTTCTACCATTCCTTTTTTTATCATTTTATATATTGTTTTATTACTGTGATTTTTGTTGTTGTTGGTTTTTTTTTATTGTCGTCACACATTGTCATTTGTAAGTTTTTTTGTGTCTAGGAAAAACAAGAACTTGAGAAATAAGAAAAACCATTAATTTTGATTCTTACGAATATTGAATACCTTATATTTGAACATTCTGTTTTCATGGTAGTTACTAAAATAAAATTTTAAGTAATCAAGTTATCCTAATTGTAACTTAAATTGTAATCGGTATTTTCTCACATACAATAAGATAAACTAAACTTAAAGCTTACTAAAGAGGCTCCAAGGCTCGTATTGTAAACGACACTTATTTGCGTATTATAAATCAGAAAAGGGACTTCATTTGAAATTACTACAGACTTTAGGTTTATGCAGGGCCTTTGCTAACGCAATAAGAATTTATCTCTAACAAAATTTTTGTATACAATATGTTAAGTTACAAATAGTCTGGTCTAAAGATAGATAGATAAATAGATTACGACCGCAAGTGGGCCTATTGTGACAAACCCTGTAATCACAGATCCTCCGAGATTCTGGTATTCATTAGGAATTCGAAGATCCTCTCCGGAGGCTAACCTGTAACCTGGTTTCAAATACTGATTTCCAAGGTGTCGGAGTCTGGTCCAGATTAGGCCCTCGCAGTCGACACAGATCGCCGCGACTGATACGCATTTTATATAGGTGTTTCATTACTCTGCAATATTCTGTCAAGAAAACTGAGACTATCCGAAAACCTGTCCGTGTCAGTCCCAGTAATTCCTGTGTTCTAGTTGGCATGAAGATTTTAGCCACTCTAGCATTCCACGTAGCTACTCAGTGGCGATGGGATTTGTCAGCCAGCCATTGTTAGAGTTTGGATTTCGTCGAACTCCACTGCAGTCCGCAAAATGTCTCGGGTCCAATGGGTACGTTAGCAGATCCTTTTCTGACGAGTTAATCAAACTCTTCGTTCCCAAGATATCCACTATGTCCATGCACCCAGATTAGGTTAACTTGATGCCAGTCTTTTGAGTAGCATCAAACAATACCAAACCAAAGTATGGAACCTATTATTGATATTTAATTCAGGTCATCTTACTTCTCTTTTCTCACTTAAAACTTATTTGACATTAAAATACTATTAAACTCAACCACATCCTGTCAACATAGATATCGCTAATTTATTTGTCAATAGATTTCGATGTGGTTTTTTTCTGTATATTAAAGCTTTCATTCCTTCGACTGAATCCGCTCTGCGATGGTTGGTTAGTTGATTTTTGTTAAAAGCATACCGTTTACAAATGAAATCATCATTTTATAACATATGTTCGGAGCTATGGTCCTTGATTCATTGTTCATTGGTGGACATTATAATTTATTCGTTATTAAATAGTTCAAGAAAAAGCGTTTGGATTAAACATTTATTTGGTGACCGCCGACTTTTTCGATCGTTTTAGCTACCATTCTCCCGCGGTGCATTTGGCAAAGCATAAAGAACATTAAGTTCTAAAGTAAATTTGGAGCTATCGTCCTCGTTTCATAGTACACTGGACTCAAAAAAAAAAAAAAGAATAAGGAATTATCATAATTTGCACCATGATGGAAATTATCGTACAGTCTGGCATGAATTTGTCGCATATGTAGGTTATACATAGTTCGGTTTCGAACACTGTTTGGAACTGCCTTCAAGTTTTCTTTGTCTATCCTTTGACAAATTTTTCGAATGGATTCCATCCCAAAAGGCATTCTCATTCCGTTCTCTATATGGCCGCAATATGATTTATTGCTTCAACTGAATCAATGTCTATAAATAGAATATTTAGGGTTACTTAATGCGTTAATTATAAACTAAAAAATTTAAGAAGATTACCACCTGTTGTCTTTTAAATCTCCTTCAATACAAGTAATCATATCACAGTATTAATAGACATTAGAGACAATGTATGAAATCCTTAGACTCTAAGGTATCAAAAAAGGTCAAAGTTACTGTAATATTGTGAAATACTACTAGCGTAGCCCCGCGTATGTTGCTACGGCCCCGTCGTGCTGATAGTGCATGATTTTTCGATAGAAACATACAATAATTGAACAAACTGAAACGGAGTTCTATAGCAATGAGCTTTTTGTATGGTAGCATAATGAACTTACAGTAGGGTCAAAATAAATGCACTTATTATTAAAAAAAAATATGAAAATATATAAAAACTTGCGAGTTGCAACAAAGTGGATGGCATATAAACATTCTTCATGAAGAAATACAACTTTTATGCTGATCGGTCAAACGGTGTTGTAATTATTGTCCGTTATACTAAATTTCTCGTCCTATTTTATATATATAAATAGAGACACGCTACTAAACATTTTCAGGTGGTCATATGTACTTACATATACACATTACCAGAAGAAGTGTACATTTAAAGTGACTGTGTTCGAAATGTCTATACCACATTGTTGTAGTGGCGATTTCAGACACGTATCAATCATGTCATTATATTGTAGTACATAGTCTATATTATATACATATTGTCCTGTTGCTGCTGGTGTTTGCACATTGAAATATTTGCAACAATTAATGGAACTTGACATATTACGGTCTGGGGAGTAACCATGACCATATCATTGCCATGCTTTGATGGTTTTTTGTGCTTTACTTAGCGAAAGCTTAACTGTATTCTAATGATAGTTAAAATAAGTTAACGTAACTATGGTATACATGTGTTTTGTCCTCACATCGTTAGAACATATCCAACTGTTACTTGTTGTATATCTTTTTTTGTTTATTATTACGCTTAAAGGATTTTCAAGTTTTTTTTTTTTATTTTCCTAAGGCAATTAAAATGTTTGTAAAGCGTATGAAGAAGGATTAAATCATAATTAAAATAAAAAATGCATATGCGGAAGAGAAAGTATAGAGATTGAGAGATAGAGTGTGGTTGTCTGATTACCCTTAGAATATCTCACTTTACTACTGCATTTTTTCTTTCACCTCAATTATTTTCAATTATTCAATGATAAAAAAAAAAAAAAAAAAAAATAGAAATCCGGATGCCTGACATATTTGTGTAGCATGATAAACTCTTCAAATTCTTTTCAACGGAAACATTTTGCCTTTGATTTATTCACTTTTCTACAGCATCATCATTATCATCGTCATCGTCATCATCAATATGAACTCGTATGTATTGAGTGAATCTGAATTGATGAAAAAGAGCGCTTGAGTTTAGCTTAAGGTATTCCACAATACATACTTGCATATTGAGATATGCTCATGTGAATGGCATTCATGTACATATGTCTATATGATTACGTAAAAAAAATGTGACAGGAAACATGACATTTTTGACATACTACAATCAGACACAGTATGTGTATCTTATGTATGATATTTAATAAAATATCTGTTGCCTTTTAAGTGCTCAAGTCGTCAGTTCATTTCCACTTGTTTATACAAATATGTTTAGCCTTCTTGACATTTTTATTTTTATTTTCCATTATCTTATGAAAGAATGTATGGTATTCAGGCTTTGATCGGATGTTTGGTAAAACTAGACAGTTAAGATTTGAATGATCCTTTGAGGGGTAAAAATTTCACTAGATCATTAATGTTTTTTCATATATGTATGTACATTAACTCGCTCTTCTCTTAACTAACATTTGACACATGTACAATTCAGGAAGAAAACCAATTTAAAGGCATTTTCTTTTCGTTATAACTAGATATTTCCTTTTTTATATCCATTCTACATTTTCTTTGATTTTTTGTTTTCGTGTTTTTGCTATATTTGTATTCGTTTCAAGCAGGCACACTCGTTGATTATGTATGCGCACCGTTGGCGTTCGATAAAAAAAAACCCAAAACAAGTGCGGCAGGAGCTCAAGCAGTAATGGAGGTAAGAATCCATGTACTACTTAGTGTTTGAATTCGTTTTGTTTCCATTAAGAAATGCTGTGTTTGTTGGTGACTGGCTGTTGGCTGCTAGCTGCTGAGTGCTTGCTTTATGGTAATCGCCTTACAAGATGACTTTGTGTTTTTGTTTTTGACATTTTGACATAGTCAACAAAAACTCACTCACTCATTTTCTACCATATATGAATGTGTGATTATAATTTTTGTATTTAAGTATGAAGTTCTTTGTGTATTAATAATAGCTTCAAGCTAAGCTAGACACACTCATGCTTAATACAAGTCTTGTAAATATTATACTATATCATAGTAGATACAATCTTAACAAGACCATTGATGGCTTACTTTTGTATTTAATATATTTCTTTATATACACAGTACTACTACAATACTATGTATGATTAGATGACAATGAATGTTTTACTATTATTGTTTACGTTTAACAAATAAGTAAGCATTCAGTCGAATCATGCTTATTTAAAAGAAAAACATATAAAATTAATTTTCACCATAATTATTGATGAGTAACGTTGCAAATCAGATTTGCCAGACATAACAATTTTGGGCGGAACTTACAAAATTTTCCATTGTTTCCAAAAGTTTGCAATAACATTTTCATTGGATTTTGTTGTTGGAAAGCGTAAAAACTTGAATCAGACTTCCTGACTCATTTTTTTTATTTTTTTTTTCAAATCAATAGCGTAAAATGAAAACGCGATGTTTCGTGAGTGAACTGTCCAGTTGTTGTTAATGGTCTTTGGCCATCTAACCATCCGTCCGTTTGTGCTTATGCGTGCTTTACTCTTATTTTCAATGCTATCGTGTTGATTTGGTACAGAGCCGCTTTATTGTTACAAGCAGGGTTTTTGAAATGTTAGTTTTTTTCGCTTCTATCTAATAAATCCCATGCTTAGCTCTAAAAAATTCTGGCAACTCTGGTTGGAAAGGATAAAGTATTCCATGAAGTTCCTACTTATTAACATTATTTTTAAAGAAGAGGATATAACTTGTCCTCATGATAATTGAATTATTACTCAAAATACGATATACGTAGGTATATATATTCCTTAATTATAACATGAATTATATACATATATTAATTTATAATGATTGAAAGACATAAACAGATTGACAGGTAGAGAGACGTACATACACACATACTTTATTCAATTGAAATTTATGAAATAAATGGTTTCATAGTTTGATATGTAACATGAAATTCAATCACAGTCAGAATCACATAATGATTTTCAATAGAGACAAGATACGTTGACATATGTACATGCCCACACAAAGGCAGGAAGCAATATATAAATATTTATTTAGTTTCTATTGTTTTAAAATATGAAAGAGTTATAATGGCCATTGATGCTTTTGTGCTATTGTTACTTGTAATGTAGCATAATGAAATGAAACTTAAACTTGAATTGATGAATTTTCTATGCATAAAAGGATTTTTTTTTAAATCTATTCTTATAATATTCTCGCAAAAATAGCATTTAATATTTGTATGGTTGTACAGAATAATGACTTTGTGGCGATTATATCGCAGTCATGGATGGAGCCTCTTTCAATGGCGTCGACACACGCCTTGGGTGAGCCCTGTCGCCAGGCGGTTTTGATGACTTTGCAGTCTCTGCCGATGACGTTTATTGTTTTGAAGGACCTCGTAGCGCACCGTGGACATCTGTAAGTTTCTGTGCAAAATGGTGTTACATACAAACCAAGGTGCACCAGATAAACGGCGAAGTGCCTTGATTTGAACTCCCTTGGGCGTTAAAACCAGTCAAGCCAACGCAACTTTGCATAACAGCATGTAGTGATGGTTTTAATGTGAGTTCGCCATGTGAGGCGTTTGTCTAGAATCAGTTTAAGGTAACGGACTTGATCGACCTGCGGGATGACTCTGGAGTCAAAGTTGACAACTGGACAATAGCCAATGTATAAACACAATTTGCCGATTTCTCTACATATAAAGGGTTTGTCAATAGGAATTTCAATACACTGCCATCTGGCATACCCGTAACTTGATTTAAGAGGAGAATTAAATTCTTACAATTTAAATTAAACAACGTCCTTCATCTTAAAATTGTACATTTCCAAAAAAAAATGTATAAGAAAATTATCAGCAAGATAAGAAAAATCAATTGATTAATCCATGCATTTCTATACAAGTTTTTAAGTCATTGATGTTAAGGTTTTCATAGAAACAAGTTATTGTGTTACGCAGATAATAATGAAAGATGTAATAGTTCTAATGCAAAACACAAACAACATCAACTTTAATTTATTTATGATTTCACAAAAATAAATTGAAATAATAAAGTAAATGAGCAACTTTTCCCTAAAACCTATAATATATGTAATTTCCCTATTAACAATTAAGTTCTCTATTTTCTCAACTTGTGTATGAATCCATTTTATTATAACATTCAGTCTTGTTAAATTGAAAAGAAACTAAGTCAATTTGTTTCCCATCAATAAAACGTAGATTTTATGATACAAAAGAGTTTTCTTTTTTAACTTTTCTGTTTTTCTGCATATTTTATCAGCTAGTGGTTTTCTGCTTGTTTTATCAACTCCCACACTTTCATTAACACCTCCTGCGTTTTTCATTAAAATACCTTCATGTGTTTTCCTTCTAAGTAAAAGTTTTTCATTCTATTCCATTTTATTTTTCTAACCACTTCAGGAACAACAAAAACAAAAAACAAAACAGAAAGAAAAACTGATTTCAGCTAAAATAAAATCCACTATCGACAAAGAGATGTTTTCATTCTTAGTTCTTAGTTAAAACTATTGCACGTGTAACTAGGAAATTGCACTTAGCTAATTGTAAAACAATTTCCAATTAAGCAATTTGGTTTTCATTGTAACACTATTTTATTGTATAAATGCAATATTACATCATATTTCTAATAAAGTAATTTCATTTTAATGTTTTTGAAATAAAAATAAAACCATTCTCCACTCCGACTTACGATGTCTATATGAAAATTAAATAGTAGCTCGATTTTTCCGACTTATGATGATGATTTTAAATAAGTTCTAAATATACTAAGTAAAATTTAAGATGCTCTGACCTCATCTACCTACATCTACTGAGATTGAGTGAGCCCCTGGACTGGTAGCAAACTTTATGAAAACTTAAACACTACATGTAATGGTTATTTCTTACCATATGCAATAGCGAAATTTTAATGATCTTAAATTTGCGCATATGTTAGTCATATATCTATACTACATTATATTTAGCAGTTTTAAGTTTATATGTATGAGGTATGTTTCAGTAATCAGAAACGAATGCACAGAAATTTCTCCAACAATTTATCCATTCCATATACATATGTATCTACCAGGCGAAGAAGTTTAAAATGTCGTTTTATTTATTACAAATACACAATAATTTATGAAAAATGGCAAAAGATTTTTTATTCAAAGTATTTGCACTCGCTTTCTATATATTTTGTTCATCTGTTAGGCAATTTACGGATGCTATTTCAAAAGAAAGTTTCATCCTTCATCGATTCCATTCTTCCACTTTATCGAATGTTGTGAAATACTGCTCAGCCAGTGCGTATCCGATCAATGATAACAAATGATAATATAAAGGAGCCAAGTCTGGTGAAATGGCAGGTGGGGTAAGAGTTCCTAACCAAGGGTGGAAATGGTGTCTCTGACAAGATTCATACTTCAAAATTTCAAATTTCGCGCAAAGCCCATTTGTATACTTTCAATGGCTCTCAGACGATCGGAATGACGTTTCATTGCTCTACCATCATTTTTTTGTGTATCGGTCTATATCCAAAAATTTTTGCAATTCGACATCTTCAAAACATTTTGGTTAATTTTTGTGTTGACTTTGAGTGGTGAAGTTTTGAATTGTTTAAACTAGTGATCACAAGTGTTGATGCAAATGCTCTTTATTGGCTTCAAATGTCGACATGTTTACCGTTGAAACATTAATATCACTTTAGGTTTGACATAAAAATGAATGAATTATGTGAGAAACGACATTTTAAACTTCTACACGTTATTGTATGGAAAATTTAATTCAATACAAATATCACAGCAAAATTGTTATGCCATAATGTGAAGGGTATTGCATAAAATCAAAAAGTTTCACTTAAAACTTATTCTTAAGAAAGTTGTGGGTGAGATTAAGGCGATATAGCGAAAATATATACAATATAAACACATTTTCTTCTTTTAAATATACATACATATACAAACAAACCTTTATATTTAGATTTGTAAAAAGAGATAAACACAAATATATATGAGCATATGTTTATATGTAGTTATATATATATATATATAATAACAATACATTAGTTAGTGGGAGTAGATACAAATTTAAAGTACATTTTTATAAGAAGCTTTCAACACAAATACAAATTATGGTAAATCTAACGATAGAAAAACATAAGCTAAAACATCAGAAACTTTTACATTTCAAAGCATAATTAAAATATGTACATATTTAAAAACTAAGATGAAATCCTATTATCGTCAAAGAGAAGTTTTCATTCTTAATTATAACTATTGCACGTGTAACTAGGAAATTGCACTTAACTATTAATAAAACAATTTCCAATAAAGTAATTTGGTTTTCATTGTAATACTATTTTATTGTATAAATGCAATACTCTGTTAATAATAAGATTACCAACTACATCTTAGCTCTCCCAAGAGAGGATTGCAAGTTATTAGTCGGAATACTCACGGGACACAGTTTAACGCCTTCCTATGCAGCCAAAATTAAATATTAGGGGAACTTTATAACACCTACTTTGCCAATGTCCAGCTCTCTACAGATCACGCTTTAGCTATTTCGGATCTGTATCCTTCCTCTCCTTGGAAAGTATCGCGGATCAAAAGAGTAGCAATCTATTAAAGCTCGCAAAAATATGCATAAAAAACAGTATCTCCATACTTTTTCTTGGCTACACTAAGGGCCACTATTGGTCTCTGTGAGATCTCTTGATCAGCCAAGCTAACCTAACCTAACCTAACCTAACCTAACCTAATACTCGTATATATTTCATATTCATATATCACGCGGGGAGCCGCACGCTCTGGCGCATATCGTATGAACCCTTACAATATCTCCTTTGTTACCGCACCACAACATTCTTCTTAACAAATTACGATAAACTCATTTGACAGCGCCATCTCTTAACGACCTACAAAGGCAATAAAAAACACCTGCCGGTCGAGAATCCGCATGTAGAGTGGTGAGTGAATCATTAAGGGCAACCTTGCGGAACTATTTGTGGGGAATTCCCAACAAGTTTTTTATCAATAACATTGAAGTACATAGTTCAGAATTTACGAATGATTGAAACTAGACATCTGTATGAACGCATTCAGTTGCTTTGCATAACTGAATATCATTTAATAACAACTTACTTGCGGTCAACAATGTCTCAAAACAGATTGACCAGTTTGGCCTCACTGTCCATTAAAAATCGAGTTGCAGAAAATCTAGATTTTGCTTGTCTTATTAGAGAATTTGCTGACAAGAAAACTAGAAAAATAAAGTTTTAAATAAAAAAAATGTTCTAGCCAATTAACTTTTTTTATTATTTATAAGTCATAAGTCATATCATATAATAAAGGGCGCCAAATGATTGACTCGCCCGGTGCGCTTGGGTGGTTAAGGCCTGCGCTGTATGTAGGTGTATATAAAATAACAATACATTAGTTGCTTGTATACAATAAAGTGGGAGAAGATACCAATCTAAAATACATTTTTATAAGAAGCTTTTAACGCAAATACAAATTATGGTAAATATAGTGATAAAAAAACATAAGCTAAAAACATCAGAAACTTTTACATCTCAAAACATATTCAAAATATATATAAAATTTTAACAGAAAATTCTTCTTTGTTTATATTTTAATGTCTTAACACAAAAGTTTTTAAACTATTATTATTATTATGTTTTCCGAAATTCTTCAATTTTAATTATAAATAAGAATATTAAATTTTTTTTTTATAAAATCTACAATTTTAATGTACCAGGAGTGAGTGAGTGCTTTATTCATTTGGCGTGATATTTGTGACAAAATTAATTATACACAAGTCAAATATTTGAAATCACTGCATATTTGTTTCCCCATTTTTTTTTTTTTTTTTTTTTAATTAAGACCTCTCACATACATAATGCAATTCTTGAAAAACCACAACAAAAATAAATCGAAATTTATTATTTAACAACACGTCCCAGACATGCGTTGCTACGCTGGCGATCGAAAGGAAACAATACAATATTATTTGTTTTATGTTTTATTTTATTTATGTTAAATGCAGTCTTATATTTTGACATTATAAAAACGTTTTCACATCAAAAGGGATTTTTTGCAACGAAACAAAAAAAAAAAAACGCAAAAATATTGTACATGGCAAAAACAAAATAATCAAATGCAGGTATTTATTGAAAAAACAAAAACCACAAATTTGATAGATTAATTGATTCGATTCAGTATGAAATTGAAACTGGATGTCCTTCCACAGAAAGTATGTACTTATATACAATATTATATTTATATATATAGTAGTATTACTAGCAGACCCGGTGAGCTTTGTACCGCCTTCTAGTCCGATTTCAGGTTCATGTTCATTGCAATATTCCGAAATATTAATTAATAATAATATTATATTAATAATTGATTCGTCTGATTTTTCAAAAGTATTTCAACTGAAGCGTAGCAAAGCACGCCGGGTACGCTAGTCTATTTATATAAATTAATAAATATTTAAAGGAACATGGTTTACACATCACAAATATGCACGAGTTCAACTTAACATATTGAAAGCAATTCACATGAATTGCACAAAATATTTATACTTATGCAAGTAGGTATTACTTTCGAGGTCAACGTATAGGATTATAGCCAAACTCCACACTTTGCATTGAGTGCAGTAAAGTTTATTCAACTTGAATAAACGTAAATTTTACACGTTTAAAGGGAATATTGTAATGGCAGATGGAATTGCAAATTTATTGTTATCGTCTAGTTCTGTGAATTTCGGGACATAATGAAGGCCGGTATCCCGGCATCCCGAGTAACTGGGATTGGCATCCCTAGTATGTATGCTTATATAGAAAATATCAGCATCACCAGAGGAAGTGACACACAATTATTATAGTAGGTTGCTGATTAACATACATTGTTTTGTATGTTTCTGCATATGATTTTGTATGAAAATGTTTTTCTTAACCTTCAAAGTGACAACATTAGCATATTGAAAACTTGAACTTTATGTAGATTTTTCTTTAATCTTTCTACACTTTTTAAATGAAAGGTATGTCATATTCGTTACAACTGAAGATATTTAACATTTTCTTAGTTCGTTTGTTATTTTTGTAGAATTTTTTTAATTGATAAATATTGTATTTTTGATCACTTGTCATAAACATATTTCAATCACATTGAAAACTTATTTGAAATTTATTTTTCTTAACATGATCACATTAGCTTTTACACATAAACATTTTAAACTATTCGAAAAATTGATGGCTTGATATTAGATGTACAATACAAAAGTATAATACATGATCACGTCTAATACTGATGTATATTTAAATTGCTTTGCTTTGTCGATGTATTTTTTTTTTTTTTAAGTTTCATTAATAGATATTTTGAATGATGCGTTGACAGACAATGATGTTAAAAGCTAAACGAGAGAGCAAACAGTATCATATACATATATGTATGTATATGTATAACACTGGTCAACACTGACAAATTTTCCTGAGATTTTATGTATGTTCTAGGTATCCGAGGCACTGATTATGGGAAAAATAATAGTTTTGTAGTAACAGCACTAGTTATTTATTTATTTAAAATTTTCATTAAAAATACATATTTTTCATCTAATTTATTCGTTTTTCAATTATGAAACGCTATGAAATGCTCTTTTGTATGATTTTCGTGAATGAGGAACATCAAGCAAGCTCCAACATATTGTTGTCAGCCATCATATGGGCATCCCACCCCTCCCTGATAACGCTCTTCCATAGTCTTGGTGAAATCTTTGTCTTTGTTCTTTACTCATGTCACCAAGATTTTCTGAGAATTTATCTAGGTGAGTGTGCAAGTAGTATACTTTGATTCAAGTTACTGGAAGTTTAATTAGTTTAATTCCGGGGACTGCACTATGTGCATAGGATTATTTGAAATATAAGTAATGGACTCTGAATTTATGAAAATATTTTGTAATAGCCTTCAAATTGGTGGAATTTAAAATTTTGAATTACCCAAAAAGACGAATCCCATGCGTTCTTCTCAATTTCTGACATTTTTGGGGCGTTCACCAATTTGCTAATTTGTGGGCTGTCAATAGCAACATTTTTTTTAGATGAAAAATTTGTAAGTAATGTTATCATTAATTTGTGATTTATGCCAATTTCAAAATAAACGGCTCATATAACAAAAACAATTGGATCGTTTCTGCAAACCCTGATCGACGAAGACATGATAGACATGAATGTTTGCCTTGAGCTTGTCTATGGTCTGAGGCCTGCTGGCGTACACTTTTCTTTTCAAATTACCCCACAAAAAGAAGTCCTAAGGTGTCAAATCTTGGTGGCCAGTCAATGTCGCCTCTTCTTGACCGTATTCCAAGCAACGTGGACGGTTTGTGTTAATTGCTCTTTATACGGAAGCAAATGCAAATAATCCATCAAAATGCGCCGCAAAGTGGTTCCACTGTCGCCAAAATGTTGAGCGCGGTGACTATTTCGACTCGTAGTTTCGTTGTGAAGCGATTCATGGTCAAAATTGTATTGAATTGACGTGTTCATGTTCACTCAAGTCAATCGGTTGACAAAAGTTAAAGTTATTCAATGTTCCCTGTAAAATGCGCGCGTAATAGTGGGTAGTGTTTATAGCTCAATTGAATAACGACTAGTTGCATATTGCTTATGATCTTACAAATCTTCCTTTACTTTTATTTTATCTGAACTAGAGCTGATACACAAAAAAAAAAACTGATTGCAGATTCGAAATCAGTGACCTCGAATTAGTAAACAACCATTAAAATATTTCATTAGTTACAGAAAGTTTCAATGACATTTTTAGTTTATTTTCCTCATGACCTGTAATCTTAGCTCATATAGGTTTTTCTTTTTCTCATTGCATTTCAGATAAAGCATTACTCATACAGAAATGTATGTAACGTTGAAATTATTACAAATTCTTTGAATCACCTACGTCTATACGTATGTATGTTTTAATATGAAAACTGAAATGAAATTTTTGTTGGATCCTTTGACTATGTGTATTTTACAAAAGACAATTTAGATTGAAAACGAAAACTAATTAACATTTTCAATAAATCGGTTTATGTAATTCAAAGATGTTTTTTTTTCTAAATTATTTATCGCTTTAAGCGAATGAATGTGTTTATAACAAAGGAATACTGAAACAAGGAAGAGATCAAAATTGCATATGCATATTTTTTGTGGAATGAGAAAGGAATTTAATTAAATGTGTTCTTCGAAGAGGGTAACATTTACTTAAGGTTTTTGTTCATACTTAGAAAATACACAGAAATATTTATTTGTGCATTCACAAAATGGCTCAGAGCTAAGGCTTATATTGTATCACTATTTGTGCAGTTTCCCTTTCTTGGGTTGCAATCTTGTCGAGGTAATGGAGTTCAGTAGGTGCAAGGATCTTGAGAGCGATGACGGTCGTAAGCCACATACGCTATTAAAGCTAACCAGGTATTGCAATGGTGTGTCGAGAAGCCAACTTATGCAATATTTTTGATTTGTATTCTTAATTCGTTCAATCAGTTAAATTGATTCGGAAGAAAACTATTAAAATAACACTAGTCGAAAATAAGCACTTTTTGTATGTAACAAGAATCATTTTAGTAGTTCTTTACTAATTCGAGGTCGCTGATTTCGAATCGAATCGAAGTTGAAAAGAAATTAAAAATAAAATATAAAGGTAATTGATTTTGTTTTATTTTATTTTCGAAAAATAACTTAATTAACGGTACTCTAAGGATAAAATGAGAAAAATCCAATGAAAGTAAAGGAAGATTAACAAGATCATAAGAATAATGAAACTAACACATCACTCACGAAGTTCGTAGGATGACATATGGATGGTGCCCCTAATGACAAATCTATATGATTTTTAGGATCTACCAACTTTCAAACAATAGGTGTCAAAATTTTATGACAGTCTGGCATTTACTTTAAAAATTACAAATGATTAAGTAAAGCAACTTTTACCCTTTTCAAAACAATACAATTGCAATGGATTAAGGTGAATTTCGTGTATGATGATTGCATGACAACCATTTTCATATTGTTTATGCTCTTGCAAATCTTCCTTTCTTTTTATCATCTCTTTCTCTTTTGATCTTTGAAGTACCGTTCATTAAGCTATTTTTAGAGAAAAAAGTAAGACAAAATCTATAACCGTTATATTTTATTTTTAATTCCTTTTCAACTTCCAAAAATAGGTGTTTTTTGTTTTTAAACTAAAATATTATGAATATTACACTTTTTTTTATTATTAAACTAAATTATTATGAATTTGTTGATATTTCTTTATATGAATTGAAAGTTTCAGATTTTCAATAACACAAACAACATTAGTAGTAGGTGTAGTTATGTAAACAAACTCTATGTGAAGGTACAAAAGAAAGAAGTAGCTGTATCTCAAAAGCTAGACTTAGTACAAAAAAAAACTAAGAGCAGATTCAAAATCAGCCTCTTCAAATTAGTAAAGAACCACTAAAATGATTCTTGTTACAAAATTCTGTCGACTAGTGTAATTGTATATTTGGTCAAGTACGTAACCAAAATCTCTCCTTGAATACACTTAAGATGGATGCTATTAGTCAAAATGACTATGCAAGTGTTGCACTTATTTGAATTGGATTTTAAGGAGATTATTTACCATTCGTTTTCAACTTGCCATTCAAGAATTAATTTCTCTCCTCTGATGACGAATAAAATCTCAACCAGAAATGATTAGTGGAAGGTAAACCATACAATTAAAGTATCATTTGCGACATGCATTTGAAATACGAGTACAATAGAGCATTACTGAAATTGGGTTAGACAAATAATAAGTATTGATGATTTAATTTAATGGTCATTTGACACGATTTACATGTTTAAGCATTTGAATTAAATTAAATAAAGACAATTATTGTAGTTTGTGATAAAAGCATTGAATAACTAAAAACCAAAAGTAATACTTAACTTAACTTCAACTGAAAGATGAAAAAACCAAACAAATTTCAATTATATAAAATTTTTGCAATTGACTTAGTGACCGACCCTAAAGTTCTTTAGTCTGATGTCTATAAAGTAGTGTTGGGCTGCTCATGAGTGAGTGAACAAAAAAGAGATACACGTACTCACTAAACTGAGCTTTACTCAGTTGTTCATTTTAACTCATTTGTTCTCTTTTGGTCAGTTGTTCATATCGATTCGTTGCTCTCTTTTCTTTGTGTTTTGGTTGTTTTTATTCTAAGCGCATATATTTTAGCCCCAATGTAAAATAAAAGGGAAAGAAACCCTTTTACCAAATTCCCAATGAAGTAGGGAAAAGAAGTGTATTGTGTTTAATTATGTTATGTTTTATTCGAATTAAATAAAATGTAACTGTAACATTATTTTCGTGAGCAGCTGTGTTGTTCATGAGCAAATAAAAAGTATTCATAAGTGAGAAAGTGAACAACTGAGCAATGTGAGCGAGTTGACTCACTTAAAAAAAAAGAACAAGTGAACATGTTCACCAAAGTGAGCAGTGCTTACCCAACACTAGTTCGGAACATGCACAATTTTATGAATGTGTGTATGACTTCATTTTTACTTTATGCTGGCCATCCACGACGAACATGCACGATCGATCTATTCGTGTTGACGGTGTTTTCTCCGTGTGCTGTTCACGAGCCAATGATGGTGAAAAATTTCAAATTCCAGCTTTATAGTTTTTGCTCACACATTTTTACCACCCACCGTAATCAAACTTCCTTACTTGCAAGTGCAGACCAAGGGATACCTAGCACTGCAACCATGAGGGGCTGGCAGTGGGTGATTATGGAGAAAACGTACATACATACACACACTTTCCTTTTACAGATGTATCATATAGTGACACTAAATGACTTTAGTATGATGTCTGTAGAGCATTGAACTGTGTATCGGATTACTACCTAAACACTAAGTTGTGATGTTCAGATGCTACCCAGTTTTTGAGATTTTCACTTTCGAAATTTTACTTATGGCAAGCAACATGATTCGATTATTAAACGATTTTATAGTCGGTTTAGACTGAAGGAAAATTCAGATTTTTCCATAATCAGGTAGAAAATCTGATTATTTTTACAACAACCACAGAGAAAAGTGACGTCACTGAGGATTGGTGCTATGGAAACCAAAGTTGATTATAAGCAGATAAAAAAAAAATCAGGTTTATAATCAACTTTCGCAGTGTTGGGAAATTTCTGCGTTTTTTTTAGCTCATTTTGTCTCTTTTTCTCCTTTTTCTATCCCCACCAAACATAAAAAAACTGATAAGCACCAAGTGAAGCGTAAGTGAATTTTATATTTTGACATTTAAATCAAATTATATAAAAGTTGAACAAAATTACAACAAAAAACAAGGAAAAAAATCAGTGTAAACTCCTGATTAAAAATCATGCAATTTTAAGTAGTCTAAACCGAAATTAGTATATATGAATACTGACTCTACCCTAAACGTAACTTAAATCAATATTACAAAATTTCTGCATGCTCATACACATGAGCGTGAAGAGTATTACAACTTTGGCATAGCCAAAGATTACCATCTTTTTGGTTTTTATTTTGTTTTTATTAAAACTATAAGCCTATAGGCCAGGGGTCCGTGGAACACTGAACTAAATGAAGTTCATTGGATCGATCGAGAGTTTGTGACCCTTTTCAGGAATAGTTATACCCACACATATGTATGTATATTTTTATACATAAACAAAACTTTACATATAGTTAATGTCTATATGATTTAATTTATATGAGGGGAAGGGAGAGCATAATAAAAACTTAAAGAAACCAAAGTTAGTTTATTTTTTCTTTTGGTTCCAATGTTGTTTTTCGCAGCACGTAGAAGAGGAAAAAGTAATAGCATGTTTATTTTTAAGACTTAAAGCTTTCTTGATTGTGTTCAATAAATTTGAATGAAAACAATAAACAAATGTGGCGTGTTTCATTTGCTTGTTGAATTATTCATTTCACTTGGCGCGCACTCAATTTCCTTTTCTCTTACTAATTTTTATAGTACAACAGCAGTAGCAGCGCTTATTTTTGAATTTCTTCTTTACTCTCTCTATTTCTATATCTCTCTGATCTCAGAATATAAACAAAATAAAATTCAATTTAAATGATTTTGACATTAAGTGAAGAACACGTCTCTTCTTGGTCTCAAATAATGTTTAATATGAAACCCATATCAAGTAAGCGTCAAATCATATTAACTTACAAATAAAATATGTATTACCAAATTCTATAAACAAGTATTTATATCTACCATGTGTATGAACTTATTTCCATCTACACTTATGTTTGTGTTTGTATAGGTTTGCGTGTTTATAGACTTAAACAATTTGCATTCACTTTGGCAAACTATTGTCAGCTATTCTATTCTAGTAGTATGTATAGAAAGTAGTAAATGTTTAAAAATGTTTATGACTATCACCATACGTATGCTTTCTTCAAGGAAATAATGTTATCCTTCCCTGCCTTCTCCACATAACCCTTAATCCAATCCTCGAAATTCGTCAGAAATTTTGCATTTCTTTCTACCCTCAGACATGTTGTGCGTGCTTTGAATACGTGTTGACACATTTTCTTCATAATGTTTCCAAAATGAAATAAATTAAGATAGAAAGTAACTTTGTTTATTTACTTTAATTTTTATTCTTCTTCGGTAAACAAAAAAAAAGTATTGACACAAGAATAAATTTGCTACCTCGAAGGAAAAAAATAAATAAAACAAAAAAAGGATGAGAGTTGTGAATGCTGATGGAGTACAACAATAAGGACGACAGTACTCTACAAGTGTCTGCAAGCGTCTTTGTAAGTAGTTGACCTTTTTCAGCAATTCAATGAAGCGTGAGCCAAAGTTAAATTTCATATACATCAAATCAGAATTTTTTTCTTTATTCCTTAGTTAGTCAGTCATTCACTCAAGGAGTCTTTCTTGACATCAAGTCAAGTCAGTCCATTAATTGGGGTCCACCCTTAAAATTTCATTCTTTCCATGGGACGGACATACAAATTGTGTTTGCTCATTCAAAAACACTCAAAGCTTTCAATTCATTCATACACATCATCATCATCATCATCATCAGAATCATCATCAAAATCATTTACATTATGAGTAGTGCTGAAGCAAAGACCAAAATGTGAAAACCAAAAAAAACAATATCAAAAACTGTACTTGATTTGGTTAACATCTTTCCTGTTTTTTTCATTTAGCAACGAAGATGAATGGTATCAATAGCAATTTGTATAAAAGTACATATTCATATACTCGTATCATTCAACATCAACAGAAACATCAAGAAAAATGTTGCTGCTTTCTTTGTAGAACACCAGTATAATTATGTATTTCGAATTTTGTTCAGACTTATTGAATGATGAAATGAAGTAGAAAAGTATGCAATGATTTTTTTTTTTTTTTTCATATTTCCTTTTAATTAGTCACAAAATCAATAGACCCTCTTTAAGTTTTAGTGAAATTTAAACGTTTTTAATTTTAATAAATGAATTTTAATTTTGATCCCATAATTAATATTTCCTCCTGATAAGATTTTTTTAAAGAAATAAGAAATAATTTCAATTGGGTACAATTTTTATGATTTTTCATGGATGTGTGAAGTTTGACGCCTCTGGAAGGCACTTGAATAGGACTACTTTAATTTATTTTTCTCTTTCGTGTTAAAAACTATTATCATGATCTTTTTTTGTTTAATTGAGAACATTTCTATGAAAAAAATAACTTAAAGAAATAAATTTGATGATTTCACATTTATGATTTATTTCTGTTTTTGACTATGTCGAATGAGTCCTGAATGGGGACATCGGCTATAACTTTAGTTTGTAATTAATTATGCTTTCACAGAGCTTCTTACATAGCAAGAAATAGGTAAAATACTCGTATTAGGTTACAGGAAGGGCAATCTCAAAGTTATGCAAACCTAAATAAATATGTGTAATTAATAATTTTTTTTTAATGGAAAAAACTTTAATTTAGGTAACCGTAGCCGCAAAAGCTAATGGTATGTGGTGCAATTTCGTATTGTAGAACATATGATCTTCAATTTGTGCCATCTAAAATGAATGGAACACATTACAAAGGCCAATTAGAAAAAGCCTTACCATACTTCGGCAACATTTTCGAACCATAATCATATGGTAATGCCCGAATAGATACCGCTAGTGAGGTATAAATATGGTTTAATAATCAAAATGTATTCTTATTAGAGTGAACTGATCTTATCATTGGCAATGCCAGAGATATAATACTCTTCACGCTCCTCCGGGTTGCATCCAACCAAACGGCGACAAACTCCAGATATCAGATATGCTGCCTTTATTAGCATCTCTATATTCTCCCTGGCACAGTTTGAGTATCAACAAAGAACACAGTTTGAATATCAAATGTGAGCACAAATTGAGGGGCACAATACAGTTTTGTATGTAATTTTTGGGGTTCCGTACCCAAAGAGTGCTAACAGCACCCTATTACTAAGCTTCCGCCGCCCGTCCGTCCAACCGTCCGACCGACTCCGCTGTATCTCATGAACCACAATAGCTAGACAGTTGAAATTTTCAAAAATTGTCATGATAGCAATCAATACAAAAACTAAAATAAAGTTTAAAAATTAAAGGGGTCCCCATACAAGAAACGCGTGCTCCAATATGCACTGGACACATTTTTAGAAGCTTTGTTATTTATTTTGTTTCATAATTTGTTTTTTTTTTTTTGTAGTATACTTTTAGGCTGTATGAATAATTTGCTTTTGATCAAAGTTGATATGCAGTATGAATACTGATTCTACCCTAAACATAAGTCAAATCAATCAGGTGTGTCACAGAAATCGAGAGAAATTGAAATGAATTGATTTCAAAGCCTAAAAATATGCAATTAAAATTTGCTTCTTGATAGAAGTAAAAATATCAACTACAATTTAGACAAACTCTTCCACAATATCGAAAGGTGATGCTCATAAATTAAATTTGAACTTTCTTTCTGCACATGCATATACTTTGCAATTATTAATAAGATATCTTAATAACAAATAAAGCCACAGGCCTTAGTAGCCCAGTGTAAGCTTTTTAATTAAGTTAATAATAATATTTAATTTAAAATAGAATCAAATTAAAAATGTTGGATATAATAGAACAATAATTTTCTTTTGATGAGTAGCTAAATAAATGCCTTTGGTCCTCTATTAATTGATAATACACGTGTGTGTTTAAACTTTATTTTACCTTAAGTGTACTGAATGCCAAACTTATTTGATGAAAAGTTGGTCATGAAGTTTGATTTTATGTTTCTTGATACGCATATCAAATCACGAATACCTACAGTTGCAATTTGTTTTGTAAAATATTTTGTATCTTTTTAATGAAATACTTTTATATTAATGAATTTAAGAATTCTCTCGATCAAAGGAAATATTTATTATTGTTTTGCAAAGAATTTTAACTTTAAGTAACAAACAGTTTATTCAAAATGTATTCAAAGAATCCTCAACATAATAGAGAAATGTAAATTTAATCTTAAGTCTAAATGTCTATAAAGATTTGATTGCATCAGCATAACATGAATATGTTGAATTTTCATGCGACTTAAATGACATCAATAGCAATAGAAACAACATCATGATGATGGCTTAGGTAAATTTGTTTTGATTTTGCTATTCAACAAATGAAATTGAGATTGATTTATATTTGACATTGTGTTTCCTTTTCTTTTTATTTGTTTTTTATTTTTTTATTTTTACCTTTAATGGTTTTCTATTTTCATAGGCTATTTCAGTAGCGGGGGGAAAAAATGTAAATGCTGAAGAAAATTCCATTGCTTTTTAACCTTGAATCTGTCAATATTTAGTTACTAAAACAAAAGGTCTAATTAGATTTAAAATATAAATAACTGGAACACAAAAATAATTGGTTACAGATAGACATAGTCAAAAGTAAGACACATTTAAGTTTACTTACTTAATTGGGAAATTTGTTCTGACCGCACAATAGGCACAGATATGGAGAAAAAAACAGCAAGTCCAACCAACACCTTTCTATTATACTACATAGTATTATAAGTAGCCTTCCGGCTGTTGGATAATTACTTTTCTTGAGCTTGGGCTTGGCCTTGCTCCAATATATGTAAGTATGTATGTAGTAAATGTGTCAGCAGAATAAGTAAAAAAAGATATTATTGCATACAATAGAAGTAAGAAAATGCTAAATGGGTCAGATATTTGTATTTTCATTGACCTTTACAACAATACTATATACTATATACTTGTAGTATTGTAATTTAAGAGGCAGTTTGCAAAGAAAACAAAAGTTTGCAAATTAAATGTTGCTCCCTATGAAGTTGTCGTAGTTATTGTTCTAACAAGTTGTTTTAGTTATTTTTTACAACCTTATTTTTAAAATAAAAAATTGTATTTCCTTAAATTGCCTGAAGACGCATTTAAGCTTCTTTCATCTCCATATTGATACTGCGAAAAGCTTCTCCAGTGTCTTCTTTAAACTATTCTTAATGTCCTATGTTCGCAATTCAGTAAATCTTTCAAGAGAATAGATTCTTCCTTTTCTTAAGTTGCCAGCTTTTATAAGAATCGTAATAAGGTACTATTGTATTTGCCTCCTAGAGTGTGTACTCCTGTAGTGCTTCTGATTTACCTTCTACTCAACCTCAGCAGTCTACTATGTTTCATTTTGACCACGCTAGTCTACTGGTATTTATTAATGGCACTTGTAATCAAAAGTTGTGCCTTGCATAGCAAGTTCATCTGCCGCTTTAACATTTATTTTGAATTACTGTCACATCAAGCCCTTAATTAATTAATTAATTCATTATTCCAAGAAGGTTTTTCAAATTTTGTAATATCAAATTTGTTTTATTTAATAATTAAGGATTTTAAGTTAAGGGTATTAAAGCTTGAAAAAGACCAAAGTTATTTATATAATATTTCTTTCATATTTTTTGGATTCATTTTTCCAGTACATATGTAGGTACACTGATGTCCTTGTATCATTTTATGATGTCGCAGACAATCCAATTTACTTCCTATTGCTTTTTAAAGATCTTTGTGTCATTAAAACTTTTACAACACGCAGTCTTCTAATCACAATTTTTTCATTTCATTTCATTTATTTGTAAATACCAACCATATTTTTATTATTGGTATTTTATTGAATTTTTGTAAACATTTTTTTTATGAACAAACAGAAATTAATGGTTCACGTAATTGCAATACATTTTTATTGTATAATCTATGAAACCTGGTAACAACACCAACTAACTGAAAAATGAATCGATCATCAATTTATGTAGCATGTAATAAGTATGTACTACAATGAAATGGGCCAGTGGGAACCACTAATCGGTTAACTAAGTTCTGTATTATACTTATTTTAATTTAATTAATTTACATTTAATAAAAGAGTTCAAAGCAGTTCACATCCACATTTAAGGGAAAGTATCTTAACACAATGCTTTCAGACAATGTAACAATTAAGTGCAAATTAAAAATTGAACATTTTGAAATTTATTCTACTTCTTTAGTAATACCTCTCTTAATACTATTGTATCGTTATTCTCGTTGTTGATGGCAACTGGGCATTTATTGACAAAACTTCATTTAGAAGTCATCACTTCGCATCACATTTTGTGTATTATTAAGACTTAAGATTACTTCAAAAGTTGAAAAAGTTTTTTTTGGAAATGTATATAATTAATTCTTAAGCAGAAGAACTGGCTAACAAATTTCGTTTGCCAGATGTTTACCTCTTTTGTTGGCTCCCTTCACATTATGCTGTCGGTCTGTAACTTTAGTAACAAATAAACGTCCTTATCATTTTTCGTCTTTATTTCTGTGTTGATGTTTCAAATGATGATGATGATTATCATATTTCAAATTTATGTTTACTATTTACTAAACAAAGTTTTCATTAAATCGCTGCATTACTGCAATATGAGGCGAAAATTTGAAATTAATTTCAACATTTTGCTCAAAATATGTACGTATTATAAAATTGAATGTATGTAGTAAGGTAATTTAATCCGTAGTGGTTTTAGAAATATGTAATGGGTTACATATTTCCTTAGTTCATGGTATGTGGTGTTAGTTTAATTACTCCAAGCGGTGAATGTGTTGGCTTTGGAGTCACGAATACTTCAACATTTTCTTAACTAAGCACCTTCATTAATATCCACACTATAAATCGATATTATTTTATATATAATATATAGACCATTGCATGCCAATTGAGTTTTTAAACTTTTAGAGAATAAATAGTACATAGTTACAATAGTTTGTTAAAAAATTTAAACTTCTATTCTGATACTATGCATGACTTTTTTCTGATTCTTTTAATTGTATTATGTCAAAAGAAAATCAAAAATTTAAACAATTTCTATGTGCATTTGTGGATTTTTTTGTATGCAAACTAATTGTAGTTTAATACATAAAATTCCTTTATATCTTAAATCCAATCGAATGAAATTGAAGCAGGTAAGACAAAGTTATTGTCGTGCCGAAACAGAGAAGTGGTCTTCATAGTGGATATTGCTTGTACTGGAAGGATGTCGTTTTGATGACTTTCTTTAAAGCTATAAATGTTTATTTATTTATTATAGTACATATATGTATTTGCTTACTTGTATTTCATATGTCTAAGTGTTTGTTTTGTTTTTGAAAATTCCATACATCGCTTCCATTTAATTTGTGTTAATGGATAGTGGATGACTTTTGTGTTTGATTTTATGTAAATATGAGTCGAGTTATTTATTTTGTATGTTTGTGAAAAGTAAATAAATTATGATCAAAATATTTTGTGTACTACTATAAAAACACACACGCCACATCGGTTCAAAGTTCAAACCCCCGTCAAGAACTAACTAATCGGATGATTGACCGTTTGGCGACACCATGAGTATTGATATTTTGTTTTTTTTTTTTTTTTTTTAGATCGAAGCATTTTATGCGCATTGTGGCAGTGGAAAACTCACAAAAAATCAATGAAAGAGCACATGGGTGTCCCTTAATACCTCTGTTATTATTATACTCTTCACTGGAGTGAATAGTATTATAAGTTTGTCATGAAGTTTGTAATACACAGAAGGAGACATCGCAAACCACATAAGCGGACATGGCTAAATCAACTCCTCTCGTCTGAGCGTCTGCATGTATGCAAACAAGTCCCTCAGTTTTTGAGCTATAGAGCTGAAATTTTCTTTTTACCATACGCTGCACATTTGTCAGATTCAACCGAAAAGGACCACTAGGGGGTATAGAAAAAGTTAATTATTTTTTGACGTTTTCAACTGAAATTTGGACACAAGTTTCTGATCCATATTCATCAACCATGTAAATTTCAAGATCCTCGGGATACAGTACATGCTAAACTGTATTGTGCCCCTCAAACTATACTCACATTTGATACGCAAACTGTTACAGAGAATATAGCGATGCTGAGAAAGGAAGCATATCTGATATCTGGCATTTGTCGCCCTTCGGTTGGATGCAACCCAGAGACAAAGCCAATGATGACCTTCTTTCTGGTTATTTTTTAACTTTGCGTGCAATATAGTATAACACTTTATTTTGCTAGTTTTTAGGATAAAGAACAATAAATATATACATCTGTATATTAAAAATGAAGTATATCATTAAAAATTTAAGAGCTAGAGTTGTTTTCTATTGTGAGGCTTTAAAATTTACAAAAAAGCATCTATTGAAGTTTATTGACTGGAAAACCTATTCATATTAGGGTCTAGGTTAGGTTTGCTTGGCTGATCAAGAGATCTCACATAGACCAATAATGGTCCTTTGTGTTACCAAATATTAGGGTCTAACTAGTATTTTTTTTTTAGTAAACTAAAAAGTTTATGAGGTATCCATAGTCTTATCACAAAGTTTTACTTATTAAAAACTTTGGCGACTTTCTTAGAAGCAAATTTCAAACATTCCTTATAATTTTACAATAATGTGCTTTTGTTAATTTGTTTACCAAAATTAAATTGAAGAAACTTTCTTCCCATTTATTCCATTTCCACATTTCCATTTAACTGACTTTTTCCATTTCTTTCTTTCTCTAAGTTTTTTGTTTTATGTGAAAATACTTAGGACGCGTTTGGCAAAAATGAGGAGTGAAATGATAAGAAATTGTCACGTTTTTTTTGGAGGGCTGTATCTCATGAACCATAATAGGTAGCCAGTTATAATTTTCATGGATTGTGTATTATCTATTGCCGCTATAGCAACTAATAATACATTTTTTTTTTCACCGGAAATGTATGAAAAGAGTATTGCGCTCTTCGTTCTTTTCTATCTATATAAGATGTTCTCTGAGAGCGGAACAAGATCCAGAGTGTGCGTTGTTGTTGTTATTGTATGTTTTGTTCTGTTCGCAAACAAAACTAAATGAAATTAATACTATTGTACATACAACTTTACTATACGAATATGTGACATTGAATTTCTACTAAACGGCTGAACCGATTTTGATGAAATTTTTCGTATGTTTTTGATTGGGTCCCCGGATGCTTTAGATTCACAATTGGACTGTTGTCGATATTCATTTCCATATACTGAAATAATTTTAATAATTTTTTTGCTAAAATAACATGAATTCTAATAAAGCGAAGATATGTTTGATTATCTCTATCTCTCTCTCTCTCTCTCTTTGTATCTCACAATGAATCTCTTTCAATCTCGTTTACAATGCTACACACGCAATTTATTTATTTATTTAATACCCTTTGGCTTTCTAAACATCAAAAAAGTTTTAATCGTGAATATTCAATATCATTTCAAAATAAATATTAAATGGGCAAATGTCTTAAATTACTTGGAAAGTAATTTGATTATTCTTTACTGAAAACGACTTCAAACGTTTTTAGAAAAAAGTATTCGTAGTATTATAATCTTAAGATGTACATTTGTCAAATTAAATACTTACATTTTTCTTGTAAATTCACTTATTTTGAGAAAAAGAATCAAAAGCTTAAGAAGCAACACGTGGGAAACAAAATGCGTATTTTATTAGACTTAACAAGTTGTTCAGTAAACTTGGGTGCCCATTGTCAAAATTACAATTTTCTACTAATTCTATTGTCGAGACATTTAATGAAAGAATGACATTAAAATTAAACCAATAAAAAAAACACAAAAAAAAAAACAGAAGGAAAACATGAAAAATAAAATAACTCATGACAATGACCTTTTCTTAAGGCAACCAAATTAGAATAATTTAAAAATTTTTCATTTTTTTGTGATTGTCATTCTTTTCCTTTTTGTTTTTTCAAAAGTTGGAAATATTTTCATTGGACAAATTTAAGAATTTGTTTGTAACTTTCATTCTTTCCTTTCACCTTATCGATAGAAATAATTGCATTTGATATAAAATTGCAATTTTTGTTTTCTTTTGAATGAAATATACAATATTTGTTCACTTGGCATTCATGCAACGTAACAAGGAAAAAATAAACTTTTTCTTCAACTTAAAAAAACCAGTTACTTATAAAGTTATAGATATATAAGTATATAGCCACATTGAATTATTGCCAACATAACAATTTCTTTATCTGTCCCAGATCTGTGGAAACCTTTGGTTGATAAATACAAATAAAGGGCAATAAAGAAAGAAATATATAATATTCTCGTTACAACCACCAAATCCTGCTGCACAAAAATAAAAAAAAAAAAAAAACTATTAAAATATAAAGGAAGGACATCAGTTTTTCATTGCGTATGCTAGTATACTCACCTTTACTTGTAATTATGTAAAATGTTCAGCAGAATGTATAAACTGTTTTGGTAATTTTTGTTCTCAATTTGACTTTTAACAATACAGTACTTAGTAAATTTTTTGATAATCCCATCTATTGATTGAAGAACCCATTCGTATTATTGGATTATTTTGATATAAGCCATGTCCTGTCTTACCACGTCGTATAAGATTTTTTGAACTCCTGTCAACACTTGAGTAGCATAAGGGCCACACGACAATAAGTTAGTAGTATTGCAAGCAATATAGTATTTTTAAGCTGCAATTAGTCACTACTCTACATAAGTTTAAGCATTTTATGCTGCAAATTTGTATGAATAGTTGAATTGTATTTACAAAATTATAAGTAGTTTAAGATTGTTTTTCACATCCTTTGAAACTGGATGCTTTGAAATGTAAAATTTATTTAAAATTTATAATCTTCTTATAAATATATATAATTCGAGTGTACAAAATTTTGTGACTGTTTTGCTTCTAAACGGCTAGACCAATTTCGATAAACTTTTTTTTTGTTTTACTTATGGGGTCACCAAGATGGTTTATGCATCAGTTGTTTAAATAATTTTTTTTTTAAATGACAAATGAATCCTTATAAAAACAGTTGCATACTTATTTTTTTCAGTTTTTAACTTTTAATATACTATTTTTAAGTATTAAGTTTTTTGAAAACCACTGCAAGACCAAACAAAAAGTTTTGTACGTTTTTTCGTTTTTAATGCTTTGGTTGTTCTTATACTTCTATTTTTTCTGTTTTAGTACGCACTTTTTGCGCTCTTCGTTTCTGTATATGATGTTCATTGAGAGTGGGACAAGAAGGAGACAGTGGGTTTCGTTGTTTGTGCTTTGCTTTGTTTGTGTTTCGTGTTTGAGGCTATTGATTATCACGAAGGGGCCGCAGCAAAGCGCGCCGGGCTACGCTAGTATAATATACAAATTGGATTGGAATCTGAATAAACAGGCAAATATTTCTTAATTTTTCGTATAAGGTATAAAAATATCTATATAACTAAAATAAAAATGATTTCCTTTTCAACTTTAATTTTAGTTTACGAGTAGTTTCCCAAAAAAAAAAAAAAAAATGTGTTGATAAACAACAACAAACAAGAACAACAGCTGGCACTCGGCTAACCGGAATATATTCTATTTTCATACCACAAAATGGAGAAAAATAAAAATAATAGAAAGAAATAAATAATTTAAGCCAACAAAACTAGAAGAACAAAAAAATAATATAAATATTTTTTATTTATTGGCCAATGAAAAGTTTTACACCACCGGTGCAGTTCCATTGTATTATGCCCAAGGGTTCACTTAGGTTATTGTTCTACATTATTCATAGGCTTCATTTTACATACATACTTGCTAAAGGATTACAAAACTATTCAGTTTAATGGTTGCACTTTAATTGTACATATTTTTAGTTATGTTCTTTGTGTTTTGTTACTTCTGAAATTTAAAGATTATTCTTTTGATATCAATTATGAATAGGAAAACTCTACTAATAGCACCTTTGTTACAATGAATTTGATGACTCGATATATATATGTACATGTTTATGACAGTGCAAATCACTCAACCACTCGTTCACTCATTTTTTTTTTTTCTTTATGTACGTATCATAATGCTATTGTTTATTTTGACAGGAAGATTTCCACTACACTGAATTTTGTATGGCAATGTACAATACAATTTTGTATCTAGACAAAGAGATGTACATATTTATTTATGTGTTGGAAAACTGTCTATGTCTTGTGGTGATTATTTTGTGGCAAACCAATTATATATTGTCGGTGTTTCCATTTTGAAGATTGTGCTCATAATAATAAAAACAACATCATCAGACACAGAAACAATACAACAAACAATAATAAATAATATCATCATCTAAATACAATGACACGTTGTCATGGTAATGAGACTCAACACAAGAAAATAGAAAAGAAAATTTAATTTTTACAGAAAAAAAGAAAATAAAACTATAAAAAATGGAAAGCTTACGACTTTGCTACTTTAGTAGCAATTATCGAAATTATATTTGGTACAATAATATTTTAATATATGTATATAGCGTTAGAGATACTCAAAAGAATAAGAGTCTTATTTTGCAGGCACACATCAGAGAGGTATTTCGGCTTGAGAATGCTGATCATCGGTTGGAAAGCTACATGAGATGACAGATAAGATTACTGCGTACCTTGCCACAAAGAAGGTAATTGCTGATGCTGTGCTCGTTCAAGTTTTGTTGGAGAAGCTTGATAAGGCGACTCAGGCAAAATGGGAAGAGTTCGTCAATTAACGAGATGCCTTCGTGGGACAGACTGGAGATCTTCTAAGACAAGCGTTGCTGAACCATGGAAAATGCGAATTGATCTTCAAATGGTAAGTTTAACATACCCACTTACTTAAGCATTACTTTGGACGTCATGGCCATGCATAATCATGGTGTCATTTGGTATAGGGTGTAATAATGATAATTATAATAATACAAACTCACTAGCTTTTCTTTCAATTAATGAAGTAGGCCATTTTTACATTAAAATGGAATTTAACCAATTAATTTGCAGCAACAATACAAAAATAAAATATATGTACATATTTCATCATAGTAGATAAAATAAAATAAAATAAAAAGAACAATATTTACTTATTTGTACAAGTATATACATGTATACTTGTATATAAGTATACTGACAAGTGTACAAATTCTGAAGCTCACAGTAATCGAGTGGGTGTATAAAATAATGATACATTATAAAAGCAGCCAATTGAAACACTTACCATTAAATGTTCTTTCTTTTCCAAAATTTCTTTCGTTGCTTATTCATGCAAGCATAATATTTCTACTTAGCAAATTCCTTATGATTCATGTGCGAGAGAAAATCTGTTAGCTAATTAGCCAAACACAAAATATTAAATGACTCAATTTAAGTGCTTTAATAGACAGACGAAAACACCCACAAACATTATTAAGCTGTTTAATATCAAGGACTTCAAATCCTCAGGCAATTGTCTAAAAATAAAAAGAATCGTTTAGAATTAAAAATCATTTATGTACAATATATTAAAATTTATTATAATATATTATGCTTGATGCTTTGTGACAAAAATATATGATATAAAATCGAAGTCAAAGATTCAAAAGTCCCAGTTTATCAAATGTAAATTTTATACAAATTATTTTTTGGGAATATTGAAATATGTTAATTCCATACATATGGTGCAAAAGATTGATAACAAAAATACAAAACCCAAACCCACTTACTCATCTACAATACATACTATATTCCCTTAAGCATACTATACATGGTAAGTATATTTGATTAAACTTTGACCATTCGCCCATCGGTTTTCTTCTCCTTTTAGTTGGTTGGTTTGTTTGTTTGTTTGAATTTTCATCACATCTATCATCATTTTCAACAATATCTTTGTATCTATGCAAATGTAAAAATATTATTGGAATATACATATGGTACATTTGGAGTATTATCATCTGTTTGTTGTCTCTTTGATTCTTATTGAAAAACCACAATAACAACAACAAAAACTTGCGTATGTTCCTTATAGAATAATCATTTTCCTCACATTCAACAAATATAATATACCTTTCACTCAAGCAGATACACTGAAAATAAGGTCTGTTTAGAGACAGAGAGACTGATGTAAATAAATATTAATTTATTCTCAAGGCAACTTGTATTTATTAAGATGGTTTATATGGCGACTACATTAAAACAATGGTCCAAATCTTGAATGGATTATAGCTATATAATAGGTTGATGTATGGTATTTGTGAAAGAATTTGTCACAAATCTATTAGACTCTAGATTAGAACTGCCCAAACTTTGGAAGAATCCGCAGTGAGTTGGGTAGACAGAAAGCTTCAGTGGCGAGCAAAAATAAAAAAAATGTCGCAGAGCAGCGGTCCAAAGAAATTTCTGTTTCTTTTCTGTCTGGGCCGCATTCAGAATGCATTTGAGCCAAATGTGCCCCACAGGTTGGAGAGCCCTGTTTTAGGACACTCCAAACTTTTTGCAATCTGGCAACATAATTGTAAGTTTTCATGATCTGCCGTTCATTTTAGGCATTTTTTGGCCAGATAGTGTGCAAAGACTTCATTCGGCTTTTGGTGATGAAGCATCACATAAGACTACCGTATATATGTAGCTAGTTTATTTATTTCAATCGTGGACACTCTACGCTGCAGGACGAATTTCGAGAAGGTCAACCAAAAGCAGTTCTTACGCCCGAAAACATCGATGCTGTGCGTAAACTAATAATGGAAGATAGGCATATGACATATCGTAAGATTGAGGCCACTGTGGACATTCATTCCACCGAAATACATACAATATTGCATGAACACTTAGATGTGAGAAAGCTAGTTATGCATTGGATCCCGAATAATTTGATAATCGCTAAAAAAAAGGCCTGCGTTGATTGGAACAAAGAAATGCTCTCAAAATATGTACGATGGTGGTGCTTCAAAAGACGTATTTAATATTGTAACATGTGCCGAATCATAGATCTATGCGGATGAGCCGGAATCGACCGTATGGGTGTTCCAAGAGGAAGTATTGGGTGTATGCATATGATTCCGCCCTTTTTTGTGAAAACAAAACAAATTTGCTTGTTTAGAAAAAGGAAAATTTATTTATTCAAAGTATGCCCCATCTGCAGCTACAACCTTTGCCCATCTTTCAGGCAATTTACGGATTCCTTGCATAAAGAAGTCCTGGTCTTTTGAGGCAATCCAATTATGAAGCCAAATTTTGATATCTTCATAAGAAGTGAATCGCTCTTCCGTAAGATCAGACTGCATCCTTCGAAATAAATGAAAATCTGAAGGGGCTATATCTGGTGAATATGGCGGGTGGGGTAGCACTTCCCAGTCTTGTCCATTTAAATATGTTTTCACAACATTTGCCGTATGCGGTCTGGCGTTGTCATGTTGAAGAATTAATTTGTCATGCCTATTCACCCATTCCGGTCGTTTTTCTTCTATAGCTACCTTCAACCGCATTAGTTGTCGTCTGTAAACATCGCCAGTGATAGTATCAGACGGTTTCAGCAACTCATAGTGCACAACACCTTTCTGATCCCACCAAATACAGAGCATAACCTTGGTACAATGAATATTTTTCTTTGGCTGTGATGGGCCGGCCTCACCTGGCTTCAGCCAAGATTTTTTGCGTTTAGGATTCTCGTAATATATCCATTTTTCATCTCCCGTGATTATCCGATGCAAAAAACCTTTTCTTTTTTGTCTTTGAAGCAGCATTTCACAAATGGTTTTGCGACGTTCGATGTCTCGGTCTTTCAATTCATGTGGCACCCAGTTATTGACTTTTTGAACCATTCCCATTGCTTGCAAACGTCTTGAAATAGTTGATTGATCAACATTTAATGTTGTTGCCAATTCTGATTGTGTTTGACAAAACAATCTTCGGTCAATAAATCTTCCAATTCAGCATCTTCAAATTTTTTGGGTGGTTTTCCATGTTCTCTGTCCTCAATGTCAAAATCATCATTTTTAAATCGTCGAAACCATTCTTTGCAAGTTGTATTCGATGGAGCATGCTCACCGTAAACATCAGCAAGCAAACGATAAGTTTCCGCTGCACTTTTCTTTGCAACAAAATAGTGCAATAAAACCTCCCGCAAATGATGTTTACTTGGGATAAAACTCGACATTTTCAATGAGTTAGAAATATTTGTTGTTTATGCTTCCACCGAATGTTATACACTGTGTTTAACAGCTGATAGAAGGCACTATCGAATGCAAGTATTAGTATTTTAGTGTGCAAGTGTAAGCGGCGATACTAGCGAAACTATCGGAAAGGGCGGAATCATATGCATACACCCAATAATTTTTCTTTGGAATAACCGGACATAACAGTCAATTCTGAGTGGTACACAACCATCTTTTTGCCAGAAGTTTTTGGTGAAATGAGAAAAACAAGCGGTTGACGTCGGAACTTTCTTCATCCATGACAATGCGAATTCTCACACTTTGGCTTAAACAACTGAGTATTTGAAGGCACAAAACCTTGAATTGATGACGTGATTATCTTTTCAGTTATGTGGAATCTTTAAGTAAAAATATCTTGTATTATACCATATATTAAGAATAATTAGAATAATATTTATATGGAATTACAAACATCATACCTCCAAAGCTCAAATACTTGTTTGTAGAGAATTGAACTTATAAATAGCCAAACACCAGGCCAAAGTGATATACTCGTATGCCATTCAAACTATAGTATGTACTTTATGTGAACGGTATTCAAAGTTCAAACCATGAAAATCATATTTTGAATAAATTAAATTATATTTTATTCACTTGTGACATTAATTTTCATATCTCAGGAGAGAAAAGGAGAATATTTTTTTGATTTTTTAATAAAAAAACTTTTGGGATGCCGTCAAAATAAGTAAACTTTCAATTGCTCTTCAAAAGCAAAAGACAAGAGAAATCAAGTTATGATATTGTGAAAATTCCAAGAAATATTATTTGAATAATCTTTTTTTGGGTGATGCGAAGCTTTTAACAAGTTTCCAAAAACTTACTCCATTGGAATATGTCTAAGTATTTAAGTACTTACATATCTAAAGATCAGAAGTTATGGGTTTATTATATTAGTTTCTTTTTTGTTTACTTGATTCTTGTAATAAGAAGAAAAGAATGTAATATTTATATTTTTACTGTAGATAAACCACAAATATTCATTTTCTTTTTATTTATTTTTTTATTTTATTTTATTAAGGTTTTTTTTTTTGCTAAATTGACTTATGATTTTGGTTAAATAAAACGACAATTGTTGGTTAGTGGCAAAGGAAACACACAAATTTCTCAATTTCACAGTAAAATAATGCCAGAATGTATGAAATTGTCATGATAAGAAAGAAAATCTAAACCATTTTCAACAGTTCTATTGTGTTATGTTGTGTCATTTTGTATGATTATTATTATTGTTGTTTGTGGGAAAATGTGCGTACGTGTGTATGACCCAAAATTCAATTTGATTATGACAGTACGCATTTTGTATCTATGTATGTATGCCGCTCATCATACAATATATATGATATAGTATTCATTCATTCATATTAGAAACATCCAACTGTGACTCACTCACTCAATGAAATCTAAGTGAGTGAGTGACAACATGTGCATGTGATCCTTACATATAACATCATCATCCTGAATAAAGATTTTGATAAATTATTGTAATGAAAGTTTATACGAAACAATATTTTATTTAAGAGCGTTAAGATGTTAATACAAAATACTTCAGTGGCATACCACAGAATAGAGAATATAATAGCAAGAAAAACAAATAAAACCTTAAAACCGCAAATATTAAGCAATTCATTGTGAAAATTACATCTGAGGGCAGATCCAAAGGTTATGAGAAAATTTATGAAGATTTATAACAATTCATAATAACACAGGAATCAAAATCTAGTTGTAACTCATTTAACTTAGCTCTTATATCGTCATATCATAGTACATGAAAGTCGATAGATTTTACGTGAACACATGTCTTAGAGACTTAATATCACGGTACCGAGCACACGGATTGATTAACGTCATTCAACGTTCCCTTGGATATATATACGCAGGTATCAACTTGAAGCCATACTTATTTTGGTCGTATAACTCAATCCTTGGTCTGAAACAAGACCTATTTAAAGCCACTGCTGCCCGGTTGTATAACGCAACTCCACGTCGAGCTCTCACCCTACCCGCATTTGGGTACAACCACAGCCATCACGATATTCCCATAGAGGGGCAAGTTCCGTGGGCTCCTAACCACCCGTGGTAAAAGAAAAAAGCCTCTGGTCAGCCTTCGTACCTGAGGTACTACCAATTTGCACCCCAAACAGTTCTTGGGTTGGTGGCCTAAAAGTCAAAACATAGCTCTCTGGAATAGAATGCAGGCATTGCCCACATATGTTAGTTATTCACAATGCCCTTTCTGCGGAGACGTACATACTGTAGACCATCTTTTGGACTCCTGTCAACACTTGGGTGCCATTAGAGCTTCCCTCTTCGGTTCCCTAACCACATCACAACTCTTAAAATATTCATCATCCTTAAATATCTCACAAATGTATTATTACTTTAAGAATTTCAACATACAAATTTAGACCAAATATGTTATTAATCGCGAGTCGAAGGACCTAACAGCTAGTTCTACTCGTTAAAATTTTATATTAAGTTTTGTATATACAAGTGTATACAATATTAGATTTAACGTTGTTAAATAAATTAATAAATAATTTATTAGTTTTATTTTTATTAATTGTCATTATACCGGCAATTGAATTACACAATCTGTGAAAATTTTGACTGTTTACCTATTACGGTTCATGAGATAGAGCTTACTGATGGACAGACGGACGGACAGAGTGGGTTTGGCACGGAACCCTTAAAATTAGCTAATCGAAGTTGAGGCATTCGTTTTTCAAAGTCTTATTATTGGAATGTAATGTGAAAATGTTAGAAATTTTTAGTGAAAAGGAGATTTACCACCAATGAGTAGCTAATCCTCTATACATTTTTGTTATGGGTTGAGCAAATAATATTATTATTCTTATTATGATCATCATCATCTCAATAAAATGTTCAACTTCTAAGTACATCCTATAAAAATTGTACCTTATGAAGCTGCCCTCGTATAAACAACAATGTTATCGCATTTCTTCCATCATGTCACTTCAGTCACAGATTTTCTGTTTCAAATGTACAAGACTACTTAAATTATATGAAGTCAGAACAAAGCAACAACGTAGACATGTCAAATGGAAAAACACAAATATTTCAAATAGCGAAATTTTTAATGAAATTGGTTTTTGCTGCCAAATTTCATTAACTTTAAATGATTTCTATAACCTTGAAGCATCCTCTTCAATTTAGATATCCTCCCAAAGTACGTGTAGATGTAATGTGTTATGCTTAATTTGATGTAAAAAAAACTCTTTTAATTTAATGCTCAATTACAAAAAAATAATTAAAACAACCGCTAAAATGTAATTATGTGGCAAGACATTGGAGGTTTGGCCTTAATTTTTACTTACTTGATTATTATGGTTTCTTTCTTTTAGTATGTATGTATGTATGTATGTGTATAATATTTGATTTGTTCGCCTAGTTGATGACACATTTATTGTGGTACTACTATTTACTGAAAGCAAACTTATTTCAGTCCCTTAAGATTCAACAGCATCAATGTTTATATACATAAAAGCATAAAATCATAGAGCTTGCAAAATCAAAGCCTTCATAAGATAGATACATATATCAGATACAATACTATAGTCCTACTTAAACCCCATACTAACAACAGCAATGCTAATAGGAGGAAAAGAAAATAAGAATAAGAAGTATGAGAAAGAGGATGGATGAAATGAAAACCAAATCATTTGTTGAATCATAGAATTACAGGGAAAGCAAAAAAAAAAAAAAATTATTTATAACAAAAAAAAATCATTACATTTTATTTCCTTTGGGAAAATCACTATCAATTTCATTTTCAATGGGGATGGCAGGACATGAAACTATTGTGTTGTTAATAGGATTGTAGTTGGGTGGCTGTCATTTGATATCTATTATAATATGGTACACTAATATTTACTTACTCGACCATAATATTCTCCTAGTTTCATAACAGAGAAATTCACTAAAAATAATATTATACATATTCGATGAATTGTATTTTTAGGTAATGATCATAATCATAGAGTATAGTAATTAAGGTGTTTCAATATTGTATGTAAACACTTGAACACACAACAACTTGATGCGATTTAACAAATAGTTTTCTGATTACAAAATACTTTTAAATTCTTTAATTACTTTCCTCATAGAAATTTATTTATTTATAAGATTTCAATATAATATACTACAATATAATATAAGAAGGTGGGAAGTTTGTCTAAATATTGATGGGACAAACGTAAGAGTGTTAATGTACGCAGATGATATAGTACTACTAGCTGATGATGTGAATGTACACCAATCAATGATATATAAGTTAGAGGATTATTGTTTAAAATGGAGTATGGAAGTAAATAATGGTGTTCAGAAAGGGAGGTCGACTTTCGGCCCAAGAAATGTGGACTTACAAGCAAGAACGAGTGAAGGTAACATCAGAGTACTGTTACCTTGGTGTAATTCTCACACCAAAGATGTCTTTCACCAAACACATCAACAACCGAATTGAGCAAGCAAAAAACAACATTAATGCATGGCGTAATTTCCTAAGCAAAAGCTAAATCTCATTGGCATCAAAATGGAAGCTATTTTTGGTAGTTTGCAGGTCAATCCAAGCGTATGCAGCACAGGTTTGGGGAAACACAATGCCGGAAGAGGTAAACAAGTTCCAGCGGTATTTCTTGAAAAGAGTGCTAAGGCTACCGGACACAATTCCAAACTATGCATTGTCATTGGAAACTTAGGTCTCATATGCAATACATCACAACGACCTATCTGTCATATAACGCAGATAGATTGCCTCATAAGTTGTTCAAAGCTATTCTAAGAAGAAACGTTCTGCGGGCCAATAAATTTAATCAGCTGGGAGCAGAACACAATATAAGTTTTCAATGAAATGGAAAGAAGACTGGTGTAATCGTTGCAATCAGCTCATCGGTTTCGTGGAGTACAATGCTGGAAAAAGTAGCAGGTAGCACAAACCGCTTTTATAAATACCTGCAACCAGCAGCTGGAGAAAAATATTTTAAAGTCAACCGAACTCAACGTGAAATAACGATGATCATAAAAGCACGCTGCGACATATTACCACTAAATGCAAATCGTTTCGCGCCAGATATGTCAACGCTATGCAACAGGAATGAGCAAGAAACACTGACACACTCCATATCAAGATGCCCTGTTTTAAATGAATTGAGGGTGTCACATTTTAAGAAAAATTCAATTGAGCAAAATGAGCTAATACAAATATTAAAAGGTGACCATGAAATCAGTTGGAACACTCTATCTACAATATTAAATTATAGAAACTTTTTAATATCAGAATTCAGCTAACGGCTAACAGCCATGCTGAAAAATCACCCCTCGTTCTTTTTTTCTTTTTTCCAAAAATGTATAATTTAAGTTAATTTTAATCTGTACCTTCATATGTATATATTACGAAAAATGAAAAAAAAAGAAGTACTACTACTACTACTTAAATAATACAAGATTTCTTGTTACCAGGCCGTATGAAGTTGTATAATAGAAATATTTTTAAGTCTCTGAACTTTTAGAACGACAAAACTATCCAGAAAGGCAATGATCACAACTGTCTTATGGCCACCATGATCCTGAGTTTGCAATAAAATTCTTAAAATTCTATTGTAAGTAGTCCATGGCCTAGGGACCTCTACTCATCACGCTTTGTTTGAATGGTTGTATCAATAGAAAACTAGAAACATTGAACACATCTAATTCAATACAGATATCCTCTCAGTAATCTGTAATATCACAATTACTCATTAGGTATTTCAAATATTTCTCATACTGATGATGATAATGTTCAATATTTTAAGTAAGTATACAGAATTGGAATGGCATGTAGATGTTTTGCTTTTTTTTTTGTTTGTTTGTTTTTGTTTAATAATAATTTTGTGAAAATATTTACATTTTCTAATTTGAGGCATGTGAAGTACACGTTTATGTATGTATGTATGTGTAATTGAAAATGAAATCATCAATTAATTTTAGAATGTTTTACATTTGAAAAAGCAGACCTTAGACATAACATATTAATAATTTATTCTCAAATATTACTATTATTCTTAATATATGACAATAAATAAAAAATGGTAAATCAATTAGATTCATACTTTTTATTGTACTATTATTACCAATGAGTTTGCTGCAAGAGATAAAGTAGCAATTAAATGTGACCATAATTAATTTGAATATTTTTGTGTGTTTAATCCGAAAAACAATATTATTGAATTCAAGTATGAAGCATAATCAAATTGAGATGCTTTCAGCGTTAATTACATTTACATTAAAATTTAAGTGAAATAAAACATACAAGTTTCTTTTGAATATTTGAAGCAATCACAAAGTTTTGGCCGGGCAAAAATTGACCAAAACCGAAACCAAATTTGGTCGGTCTCTAGTTAGTACTTAATGTAATTATAATAAATGTAATCATTTTCTCAAAAGAATAAAGAATTTAATTTTCTTGGTCATACTAAACAGATCCCACGAACATCGCTTTCAAAAAACACAAAAAAAAAAAAAACAGAAAATCTTTCAGGAACTCTAAAATTCTTTAAAACACCAAATATTATTCACCCATTATAAATTCCCAAACTAAACAGTTAGCCAACACTTATAGCTTATTTTTTAACACAAAAAAAAAAAAACATTCTGTAAGATCTTCATTTATATTTAGATATAATATTTAATACTACTTACACCTATCATAAAGAAAGACTACTCGATACCAGGACCTACGACTCTATGATGATTAGAATATGTGGATTAAAATACAATTAAAAAGTCAAATTATACACTAAGTCAATAGTATAAGAAGAGTATTCTTTTAAAAGTTTTAAGGGTTAATGCTTTTATTGATTTAACTTACGTTGAGGGTAAAGTCAGTATTCATACTAATTTCAATAGGCCAATAGTCACATCTAGATGGCTGACTCTATGAAATACAATCGTGTGGTTTAGATGTAGATGACATATCGGGAACCATATAGTAAATCTAGGAGCTTGTAATTTATATGGTTGGTGAATATGGAGCTGCCACTCAAAATTTCAGATTGATAAGACAAACCAGAAAGAAGGTTATCATTGGTTATACCAAACATGTAATGCTCTTCAAGCTCCTCCGGGTTGCATCCAACCGAACGGCGACATATCAGATATGCTTCCTTTCTTAGCATCACTATATTCACTCTATTACAGTGTGAGTATCAACCAACAACAGCACAGTTTGAGTGTCACTTTTCAGTTTTGCATGTACTTTTAATTTGGGTTTGTATGTACCCCTACGATCTTGAAATTTATATGGTTGATGAATATGGATAAGAAACTTATAGGGTGAAAATTTCAGTTTAATAAGTAAAAAACAAAAGAATTTTTCTAATAAGAACATTAATTTGAATTTGGGTTTGTATGGGAGGTCCGATTTGGCTGAATCAAACAAATGTGCACCCTATGTGCAATATTTCAGCTCTCTACCTCAAAAACTGAAGGACTAGTTTGCTTACATACAGACGGACATGACTAAATCAACTCTTCTCATCGAGCTGATCAAGAAAATTTACTTTATGGGGTCTCCAATATCAACTTCTGAATGTTACAAACATCTTGACAAACTTATAGTATTATTTACTGCGTGAAGAGTATAATAATATCAATAAATAAATAAATAAATATGCATATATTTACTCACTTGTGTTTACATAGTTTTTGTGAATCGCCATTTGTTCAAATAAAATACTAAAAAATTTTCAAAAAAAAAAAAAATAGATAGAAATCTAATATTGTATTCCAGAACAAGTGAATAAATGGAATTGTATCTGTATATATTTGTAATAAAAATATAAATTTCTTTGCAAATAATACTTATATTAACTGTTGTATTTATTACCATAGATTCAATAAAATTAAATAATTACAATTAATGCAATTAATCAAACACAAATTTATTGTTTTAGATACTTACCAGATTTTGCTGGCTAATTATTGTATTTTATTTTCTTTTTTTTATTTATATGTATATCCATACAAAAGTTATTTAATTATATTGAATTTATTTATTTATTCACGTTTCAATGCAACACAACATTTTTTTAATTAAATTGCTTATGGCAAAATTCCAGAAATATACAGATAAAATATGTGATTCTGATAAAACTGTATTGGTTTGCAGTAAGGAGAGTATGTAAATTAATTTATACACATACGTACACGCACACACAACTATAAACACTTGAATATTTATAAACAAAATTAATTTTTTTTTTTGTTATGTTTTCCGTTTTTATATTTTCTTTAAGTGGAAGTGTTTGTTTGTTTTCTAAACACGAAAGGTGAATATGATAATTGAAATGTTTAATAAGTAAGATTATTATTTTTATTTATATATTTTTTTTTTAAGGAATTATCTTTTTTTTTATTTCGAATTTAACGCAAATTATGACACAAAGAGTATCACGAATTATTGATGTATGAAGGAAGTATTTTCTGAGGCATCCGCTATTTTTGAAAACAGTTCCTGACGCGCACGTTGTTATCAGCGAACTGAAACTGAATTAAAAGACTCAAGAACAAGCAACAATTGAATGAAATTCCAAGCATTATTTGGCGCCATTATTTCTTTTATATTTCCAGTTCGAAATTCGCATTGGAAAGATAAATATTGGGACATGCGCATGATGATTGTATCGAAGCAACACGTTGTTGGTAACGTAAACAAAAAAACAGCTGTTGGTAAACAATAACATTGATAATGAAGATGATTATATACAATACAAATATATGTAATATGATGATGATGAGGTAATGAATATGAATCTTTGGCTGTGTTTCTATTTTTTTATTATTTCATTTCTCAAACCATAAGAAATTTAAATTTAATATTCTTTTAAAATTCAGAAATTATTTTATTGTTTATTTCCCCTACACATATATGCAACTTTATTTCTAAAAAATATATTTTTATATACAAACTGAGCTCAGTTTATCGTTTAGTTTAAAGTTCAAAAATCTATTAATATCATTATACAAGTAAAAATAACATTTCAGACATTTATTATTTACCAACATGTCTACGACATACACGTACAATAGATATTGTAGATACATACATACATATTTAGTTAGATGGATGGATGCAAACAAAAAAGTTTTTACACATTTGTATGTACATAAGTATGGTACATGTGTGTGCTTGTGTCAACTTTGTGAATGCTGTCAATAGCAGATAAAAACATGTCCTTGATATACATTCCATACAGTAAAGGGGTTCAAGTAAAATATGTAGTATTTGTTATTTGCCTTAATGGAAATAGGACAGGATGGCTACAGGCGTTGAAATGAAAGTATAGCAGGAAAATTGCTGGTATTTTAAACAACAAAAAATGTACAAATGCATAACTATTGAATATTGAATATTTAAGATGACAAATATTTATTAGATATTCATTCAAAAGAATTCTAGAGATACTGAGGCCAACTTGAATGGGTATCCGTAACTGAACATTGATGGGTTTGTGAAACATTTATAAAATATGTAAGTTTGTAAGTCATAATAGTATATATATATATATGTAAAATCGTAAGCCTTCTCCTGGCTGTGCACGCTAGTCTCAGAAAAGGGTAAACCTATTTGAATGCGGTTTTTACTGGTGTATTGTAATAAGCTTCGTGTAACATTTAGCGTTTATTTTATCGAAATCGACTTGCTAAATCAAAATATATTCGTATTTTTAATTCTGTTGCCTACTTTTTGGCTAATTTTCAAATGTTTTCCTCTTTTGCTGCATATGATAATTAAGAAAAAAGATAACAAAACACACGATTCGTGGGCACAGCTAGTCAATAATAAAAAAGTAATTACAGCAGATTATTTTTTATACCACTATGATAATAATGGTGATTTAACATAATCGAGAAAATGTTTTGAAACTCTCAATCGATTTTAGACCCTCTCAGCATCTATTACCTATACCTATATCTAATTGAATATAATCCACATGGGTGGATTTAAAATTTAATCTAACAATATTCAGCTGTTGAAGTTGGCATATTGTATGGTGCATTGGTTTCAATTATGAATGAAAAATTGATTCGGAAAAATGGACGCCGCGTTTGCTCTCATTAGAGAATTAATGCAATCGTGTGGTCGACTCTAAGGCTGTTTTGGCACTGTTCCGTTGAAATCCCGACGTTATTCTGCTCCGATACATAACTGTTGACAAAACATGGATACATAACTTTACTCCAGAAACAAAGAAATAGTCAAAATATTGGATTTTTGAAGGCGAATGCGGTCCGAAGAAGACGAAGACGGTGAAATCGGCCGGCAAGATGATGGCCACGGTTTTTTGGGATGAACGAGGAATCATCTACACCGATTACTTGGGGAAACGGAAAACAATAATTGGAGAGTATTATGCTTCCTTATTGCACCGGTTGGGCAAAGACATCAAGACAAAACGTCCTCAATTGAAAAAGGAAAAGATTCTTTTACATCACAAATGAACGTGTGCACACATGGGCAGTTTCGATCGCCAAATCAAGGAATTAAAATTCGAATTAATAGAACAACCACCGTATTCCCCAGATTGAGCCCCCAGTGACTTCTTTTTATTTTCAAATTTTAAAAAAAAAAATTTCCGAGGACCTTCTCACGTAGACTCTTAACTCTAGATTATATATTATTAGTAACTTAAGGGTGTCCCAGAATTAAAGCAAGATTTGAATTGGCTACCATTTGTGCAGTAAAGTGTTGCCAAACCTAAAAACAAAAAATTGACATCTAACAGTTTAGGGTTAGTAAAATTGGAGCGTTACACGATAGAACAACGTTTCTTTAATTGTTTTTCGACAAACACATGTTTGTTCTCCGAACGCCAAATACGGCAATTTTGTCGATCAACAAAGCCATCAAGATGAAGATGCGCTTCATCGCTTAGGATAATTTTGCTCGAAAATTCAACATCCACTTGTTGATGTTCAATAATCCATTCAACAAACTCTTTATGCTGAGCAATGCAATTGTTGTGTTAACTGGCTTTGTAATACATATGTGTAACAACAGAATTACACAAAATTTGTTGTTGGGTATACCACGATTTAAATAAGAAGAAGAGTTCCCTTATTAAGAACGATTTGTCCGGTCTATTCATTGATATAAATAGTACAGCAACAATCGTACAATCTGTGTTATTGTTCTGCTTAAATCATTAATTTTTGTGAGTCGCCTGAAAGTATGCAATACAATTTTATGTTATCATAGTGTGATTTCGCTACCAAATAATACTGGTTTGATGAGGTGAAATGTGATTTGTGTGATGAGTTCAAACGAACCAGCATTTGCACTCAAAATTGTCGTGATTCACTCAAACTTAAATAATTAGAGATGTACTTATTTTCATAAAGAAATGTATACTATAACACTAGCGTGAGCGTGAGTAGAAATAAATGAAGTATGGATAATAGTAAAATTTTATGAAGTATAAATTATTAATTATGAGTATATGAAAAATAGGGATGTGCATGGATTTTATTCAGATATTTGTTACACTAACAATCTACTCTAGTAAGTCCTTCACAAAATATTGTATAAACTATTGAAGTAGTAGACTAACTAGGGTAGGCAGCTGCCCTTTCTGTCCGTCCCTGGCTTCGCTCTTAAACACGGCCATGTGTTTTCCATGAATACGTGTTTGTTTTTGTTTACATAGGGGGTACAATACACGAAAATTATGATAACGAAAAAGGGAAACCATAAAACATTGAAATGAAAAAAATGCTTGGCATATAAACAGAAATTATTCTAAGGAAATGATACACTTTATCAATACTGATAAATATTTTTCAACTAACAGTGTGTGAAATTAAAATATAAATCCATAAATATTGTAATCACATTATACACTACACAAGTTTCATTCGAAATGCATAGTACAGAACAGACTGCTAATTTTCAACATTTGAATAAGTCGGTATTCTTATCAAACACCATCATACCATAACTATTTCCATCGAACATCAAAAACAAAACAAAAAGAGAACGCGTTCTCTTAAAGAGGCATCTGTCCAGTCCTATATAATTTAATAGTTGTTGGCGCAAGCGCTTTTATGTTAAATGTAGTTTAGAGCTTGCTCTCTCTCAATGAGAGAACTTGTAAGGAAAATTGAAATTGAAAGAAAAACAAATTGAACAAATGAAGATTCATTGTAAGGTAACAGTGTGTTTTATGGTGCCATGAGCGAGCGTGCGCTCGCTCTCTCAACACTTTGTAGGTGCTTTTGAGTGTAAATATGTGTGTGTGTGTGTGTTTGTGTGTTTGTGTGTGTTTGCTTTCAATCAGAGCACCAAAGCAAACAAAGTAAAGCAACTATGAAATTGAAATGTTGAAATAAAGCAAAAACCAAATTCTTGTTTGTTCGTGGACGCCGACACAGAAGCACGCACACGATTTTAGTGCGCTTGACATAAATAAACAAATAAACTAAATAACGAAAAAAAAAAATACATAAATAATAAAACAAAAAACAATTAATTTTAAAAACAAAAATTAAACATTTTTATTTAAAAAAAAAAATTATTTATTGTTAAATAATTACATTTAAAAAATTACAACAAATCAAGTATATTTTTTTGCATGAACATGTGAGTGAGCTCAAAATAAAGTAAAAAAAAAAAATATTTATGCAAATAAGCTCGACAATAAATACAAAATGTTAAAAAATAAATTAATATGTAAATATTTTATTTTAGGCAAAAAAAAACCTCAAACCAGAAAAGTAACAAAAATTAATCTAAAAAAGCAAAGAATTTACTAGTTTAAATTAACATAATAACATTGTATGTAATAAAATAAAATGTGAATTAATTTTTCAAAATTAATTTCAAATTAATTCAATAATATAAAGTTACAACAACAATAGTAATAGTAATAGAGTAGTAGCAACAATTTGAAGTGCGTGTAGTAGCGGCATTTATTACTACTCATTTCATTTGATTTGATTTTATTTTAAATTTTTTGTGTTTTGTGTTTTGTTTTCAATTTTATTTTTATGTTTCGCTAGACAGCAAAAACAACGCACAAACAAAGTTAATCATAAAATTTGCATTGTGTATACGCCAGCAGCGACTGAAGCAGAAGCAGCAGCAGCAGCAGCTGGAGTTCCCTCAACGCACCCACAATACTTACACACAGGTACACAAACACACAAACACTTGCATAAAACATACATACGTACATATTTGTGTACTATGAGTATTTGTGTGTGTCTATGAACTAAAAACATTACGTCGTCGAGTGTTTACATCTCGTTTGTTTGCTCACAGACTAACTGACTGACACACACACACACACACACACACAGACTTACATTCATCTGTCGTCATCGTTTTCAGTCGGTTGGTCGGTCTGTCGTTCAATTGGTCGTTCGCTTGGTCATTCGGTCGATTGTTTGTATTATTTTGTGTTTCGTGTTAGTCATTTGGTCATTTATTTGTCAATTGCTTGGCATTGTTTGTGGTGTTTAAACCTAAGCGGGAGCGCGAGTGCGGATGTCTAAATTTATCTTTATCTCATTGATTGGATTAAACAAAAAATACAAATCTTATACCAGATTAGATCATAATTTTGTTCAACGATTACAATAAATAAAAAAATTAAAAAAAAAAAAAACTATGCAAACTAAACCAAAGTCACGTCATCATGCTTTTATCTTAGTGCTAGTAAATGAGTGAATGAGTGAGTGATTGAGGGAGCAAGAGTGTCAATGTGACCGTAGGTCAGCAGTTATTTATTTAAGAGAATGAACAGCAACAACAACAATAATAATAATAAACAATGACGAAAGCTCCATGAAAACTTGCATAGCATGTTGCTGTAAGGTCTTGTGTTCCCTTCACTGGTTACAAGAAAAAATTTCATTTAAATAAATGAATAAAAATAAAAATTATTAAAAAAGAACAAAAAAAAATATCAAATAAAATAAAACTAAAAAAATGGAAAAAATTATATACATAAAATCATTAAAAATACAGTAATATAAAAAAAAATATATATAAGATAAATTGTATTAAATACATAAAATAAAACTAATCAGAAAAGTTTATTTTCTTTTACCATATTCTCAAGTGAAGCGTCATATCATAAGTAAACAGAAAAAATATTTATTATTTAAAATGCATTTAAAAAATAAATAAAAAAAAATAACAACCATATTGATAACGAAATAAAATATAAATAAAAAAGGGAACAAAAACAACAATACAAATTTATACAGAAAGATACTGGGAAAAATTGGAAACAAAAACATGGAAAAAGACTTTACAAAGAAACATGAAACATGAGAGTGTCTCAAATTTATTATGAATTAATATTAAATCCTAGTGCTCTATTAGATTAGACTCACTACGATAAAAAAAGCATCAACTAAAACAGAAGAGACCTACACGCATACAATATAAACAATACTAATATACATACACAGACATAAAGAGGAGACTCACAAGTGTATTGCTGCATGGTTATTCAAGCAGTCAAGCATTATATTAAAGTGACGTCGACCAAGAAATAAAAGGAAACCAAAATGAAAATAGACTACACAAGAATAAAAGCAACGGCAACAACTACAACAACATCATCAAGGACATCATTTTGTTTACAACATAAAATGAACGCACTCAGACAACTATAACAATAGCAACAACAACAACAGCAACAACATCAATCGAGGACAAGGCACACATTAGAATATACAAACACAAAAAATCCACACACCCACACCCACATCCATGCAGATACACTCAAATACTACTTACATTTACACAGATACAAATATAGAAACGGATACATAGAAATGTGTCTCTTGTAAAAGTGCCATAACTGTAAAGTATGTATGAATGTATTTAAGTCATGCCCACCAACGCCCACAAAATATACTTTAACACAAAGAAAGAGAGTGCAAGCGAGACAGAGAATTTGTGTTGGAATGATAAAGAGTGACAGAAAGAGAATAGCGAAGATTTACTGTAACAACATCAATTGGCTTTCATTTTATGCCACTGACTACGGATTCCTCTTTTCTTCATTTATTTGTCATGAAATTAAGATGATGATGATAATGATAATGACAATGTTGTTCATGTTGATGACAATGATGATGATGATACTTTGTGTTTCTAATTTTGACAGGCTAAGGAGAATGTCTTAAAACATACCATACAAAGAACAACAATCACATGGGGAATTTACAATTGTACATATATGTATAAAAGGATAATCCAGCAAGTGAGTGAGTGACAGTGTGTGTGACTTTGTTCGTTGTCTAATAAGTGAAACAATTTACAATTTACAATTACATACATTATAACACAACAATTTGGGATTAAAGTGTCAAGAATAGTACAATACATAAATATTGACATAGTGTGATCGTGTGACATTTTCTGTTGTGTTTATAATAAAAAAAAGAAAGAATAATAATAAGAATACAAACAAAAAAAGGAATAACCTACATAAAAAACAAAACAAAATGGCAAGACGCAAAGGCAGCGGCAGAGGAAGTAAGTTAATACAATTATATTTATTATTTCATCATTGATCAATATCTTTTCAAAATAAACTGGGATTTTGTCATTTATTATTTTGTCTACATTAAAGATACATAAGAGCTAAACAGTGATTTTAAAATCACAGTGATTCTAAACTGTGATTGAGTCACAGTCATTTGAATGGAGAGACACAGTTTACTTTGTTTGATTACCAATCACAGTTTAGAGAGCAACTGAATCAAAGTCAATCAATCAATCAAGTAAACTGTGTCCCTCCCTTCAAATGACTGTGACTCAATCACAGTTTAGAATCACTGTGTCACTGTTTAGCTCATCTCTAATTAAAGATATTCAAATAAACCACATACTCACACATAATTTAAGTTAGCAGATATCTATATTTTACTTTTAAATATTATGAAACTAAATTATTGATCAGGCTACTCGCGATTGTACTCGAATTCATCCAGAAGTAGTGATACAAAACATAGATTAATGACTTCGATTATTATTTTTTACTAATAAATCGATACACCAATTAATTGCTGCTTAAAACATCGATTAATCGATTAATCATGATAGGCCTTTTAGACGCTCAGTTCATTCTCAGTCCATGTATCGCTTCAGAAATCGAAATGGACGACAGTCAAGCTGGGCCATCGTTTCTGTTATCGGTGCGGATCTCGAGTCGATAATAGACTGAGACTGACCGTCCAAAAAGGGCTTTATCGTATATTTATCGTAAATAAACTGAATATTTTAGTGGATGGATAAAGTGATGATCATGCTCTCACAAAGGTATTAGCTTTCTATATCGCTCTTATGAAAAACTTACTTGTTTGTCCCCTAAAAAAAAACAATTATCCGATAAATCAAACGTGATAAATAAAATTGAAGAAAGAAATGGGGTGGAAGGTTTGGGTTATCAAATGCTATCCAAGTTTGGTCTCAGAAGTCTCTCTCAGCCTCTAAAACCAACTTGATGATTCCCGAACAGAGCCAGATTCGCCACTTGATATTATGCCAATCTACCCAGCTCTCCAATTCTCAATTTCTATTATAAGTTCTTCAGATATATACTCCGGAATTATAGCAATTGACAGCAGTCGGCAATGAAAATCGTTTACTTCATAAGGCTTATTCTATGCAAATCGTAAAATTTGCAGATGTTTATTGTTTCCGATGATGATGATGTTACTGCTATCACAAAAACAGGACAGATTATTTTGTAATTTTAATCTTATAAATTTATTTTTATAAATTAGATTAGTTTTATTGCCTCATCTATCAGGCCATAATCCTCTTCTTGTCTTTTCGATTGAAGGACAGATCTGTCCAGAAAAAATGCTAAAATGGCATCACTGCAGCTAATGCTGTTGTTAGGTTCCTTACTCCACAATAATGCTATCATCATTTAATATAGATTCTTCCTAAAATAAGTAATAAGGCGTAAAATCCTTGCCCACGGGAAAATTCTATACTATTTCATTATTGTTATACAAAATTCAGGAATATCTTTTCACAAATCATATCTTTTTTACAATGAATAATTAAAAGAAAAGCATCACCATCCCCTCCTTTACTAATACGCCCATCAATGTTATTGTATAGAAATCATTATATGTATCTATTGTGTTCATAAGCTAATGTCTATATTTATCCTTTATACAATAAGTAGATTCCTTGAAATGTTCATTCTATGAAATTTATTTTTGTATTGAAAAACAAATTGAAATTTTATTTTATGTACTCGTATATTATTAATTAAATTATTTGGCAAATGATGCAATTCACAATTAAGTACTTCAAGGCCTTTAGTACTCGCTTATCCCATCAAGGACAATTGGAATTATTATATTGTAATGCTATTCTTATGAAAGAGAAAAGCATTTTATAATTTTTAAAGGAAATATGCACATACATATGTATGTACAATATTTCATGAATGCATTTTCAATGGCAAACAAGTCATTTGTTTGGTTATGAGCAAATCAAGTTTCAGGTACTCGGTCAGTTTTGTTAATGTTTTACGACACCAAAAGAAATGAATCGTTGTATGTATTTGAAAATGTTTGCTTGTGAATGCATTCGTGCAAGACTCTAGTTTCTATTGCATTATGTTTGAAAAATTCAAAAAGCAATTGATTATTCATAAAAGAAACAAAGTTACCCCATTAAATATTAAGAGTATTTGCCATTTTAACTAAAATTTGGTCTTTCCGTTGGCCGATACAGAGAACATGCTCGTATTAAGTACTGATATTTAAGAAAGCATCTACCAATTTCTTGTACTATGATAGAAATTTATCTAAATTGTGATAATTTTTGTATTTTCCACAAATTAAAAGTTTATTAAATCTAGACATAGATGAAGTAGTGAAATAGAGCTAGTTTGATGTTCCATTATTCAAAGATTCTATTATTAAATCCAGTTGACTTGTCATACTCTTCACTGGAGTGAATAGTATTATAAGTTTGTCATGAAGTTTGTAACACACAGAAGGAGACATCGTAGACCACATAAAGTATACAGCTCGATGGGACGAGCTGATTAAGCCATGTCCGTCTGTCTGTCTGTATGTACGCAAACTAGTCCCTCAGTTTTTGAGCTAGAGAGCTGACATACGAATCGGACCACTAGGGGGAGTACCTCCCATACAAACCTACCTTTACATTAAAGTTTTTATTAGAAAATTATTATTATTGTTTTTTGACATATCGAACTTAAATTTGAATACTGTAAGTTTCTGATCTATATCCATGAACCATGTAAATTTCATGATCCTAGGATTACCAGGAGGGGTACCTCCCATACAAACACCCACTTCAATTAATGTTCTTATTAGCATCTAGAACATGAAATGGAAGAAGGGTTCTTTATTCATTGATAGTATGAGATGAGATTTCACTAAAATTCAATGGTATTCTAGAACCTATTTCTAATGTATATCTTTTATTTAATGTTCTCCTCCTCCATCTTTAACTTGATGCCATTAGCATTAAAAAGTAACTTTTGGGTAAATAATGACACCCAATGGAGGGAAAGGAGATCATGCGGAACTGTTTTCAATTATATGAAACTAAAAGATATTGCATCTTTAGGGAATTTTAAGCCATAAAATCAGAATGCTAAGATACACGTACACTTGCCATCGTAAAAAAAGGTCAGATCAGGAAAGGATAGGACAGGAAAAGATTGAACAGAACACAACAGAACAGAACAGGAAAGGATGACAATATGAAAAGCTTTTTTTCTTTTATCAATAAAAATAAAGTAAGAGTAAGTTCGCACAGTGCCGATATATGTGAGTAAATATGTTAAAAAGACATTTTGCAAAGGTGAAAGCTCATTCTAAGTGAAACATGTTGATAAGAAGATACATAAAAAGCTGAATTGGAAAGAAAAATAAATTCAGAAGACAAAAATAACTAAACGAAAAAGCAAAACATCATTTTCATCAACAAACTTTATACACATACATATATTTTGGACAAAGAACCTCAACAAGTCATATACATTTCACAAATAAATGGATGAATGAACGAATGAATGTATCTATGCATATGTATCTAGTTACTTAAGGCTATGTAGTATGTTTATAGATAGATAGATACAATGTGATATATGTGGGTGTGGCATTTTATGCCATTGGCAAAAGTTAAAATGAGAAAAAAAATTGTTACAAAGCAAAGGAACTAGATACACATACCCATCTATTTATATAAGTATAAAATATATTACAATAGATACTAGATAAAGTTCAAAAAATATCTAAACAAATAAGGGAAAAACAGGAAGAGTTCTTTCTAGAAAAGTTCAGTTATGCAGTTACAAGAAGAGCAACCAACACAAGAAAAAAAAAAAGTGAAACAAGAAACTTTTAAACAAAAGATACAACAGCGGGACTAATGCATAAAAAATGTGTGTGTGCAAAATAAAATAAGCACATAAATAAAGCGGAGGAGAAGACGAAGAAAATGTGAATAATCAAAAAAAAAAAAACAAATAAAAAAAAAAAGAAAATAAATAAAGAAAAAAGAAAAACCAAAGTAGAATGTAAATTCAAGTACAAGCAACTGCACTCGAATAGTAACAAGCACAAAAAGTAACAAATAGGAAATGTTGAAAAAGGAAAAAAGAAAGGAATAGAGAAAGAGAGAAACAAACAGCTATAGAGAGAGAGAGAGAGCGAGAAAGAAAGAAATAAATACAGTGAACTTAGTAAGAGCGCACTTGTTACTTGCATGGCACATGGTATCATCCGTAGTCACATCATCAGATACAATATCAACAACAGGAACGGCAATAACACCCGCTGCCAAAAGCCAAACATAAAAGACAAATCGAAAGCCAGAGTCAATGTGAACTAAGTGAGTGAACATTAAAAAATATACATGTATACTCATACAAAGTATCTAGTATGCGTATATGTATATGTATATAGCACTGAAGCTTTAGATACATTTATTTTTCTTTTTCCGTCATCATCATCTTTATACAATTGCTGTTGCTTGTAGCTATGAACACACAGATACATAAATACAATACAATATGTAAGTATAAGTATAGATACAAACATTCATTCTTTCATTCTTTCATTCGGTTCGTTCGTTCGTTCATTCGCTTTAATGTTTCAACTGCCAGCGGGACGAAACTGACTAACAGACATCAGTATTTTGTTGTTATTGTTGCTGTTGTTGTTGTTGTTGAAAATGTTGGGGATTCCCTTACGTAATCCCCAAGCGCACACAATAACCGAACAAGAAATACACACAAGCAGACATTCACACACACACACACACACACACACACACACAAGATATAAAAGCGCGCGTATACACATACAAAAGATATGTTTATACTTATAAAGAAAACATGTACATGTTGAAATGAGAAAATCGAAATGAAAACAAAAAGCAAAAAAGAAAACAACAACACAAAATGTAATGGCCTGAAAATGAAGCTCGTAAAGCGTCATGAATTTTGTGTTGGTTTCTTGTTCCTCATTTTTGTATGTCGAAGCCACCAAAAAACGTTGCACGTTTGCACGTTAAGAAGACAAGGAGACGACTATACTAAGATACTTTGCTTCGGTCGCCGGGTGGAATAATATTGTGGTGTCGCAGTCGCAAGTCAAAAGCACGAACGCACACGCCACCCACTCATACCATACAAACTTGTTGTTCGTCTACCTATGTAGTAGCTGCAAACACACACATACAGATACACAGATAGATATACAGAAACACACAAACAGATATATTGTACATTAAGTGAGTGCGGTGAGACACAATTTAAATGGGTGTTAGCAATGTAGGGACAGGTGGTGGAAGATGGTAGGTGGAAGGTAACAAGTGACTGAACGATGAATACCAGCCAGCAATGGGCAAACATGCTTACAGCAAAACGTCATTTGCTACAATCTACACTACACTTACTCACTCAATCACTCACTGACTCACTCACTCACTCACTCTTTCACTGACTGACTGACTCTCTTAGTCACTCACTCAGTGACTCGTTCATTCGTTCGTTCGTTCATGCTTAGCTGAGTATACACGTACATACTTTGCTTAACTTAACTCTGTAGTAATCAAGTATTTGTATCTGTATATATCTATAAATATACTATCTATGCGGCAGTATGATTGCTTGTGTGTCTTTGCTTACTTGTTTGATTGTCAGTCGCTACTATTGTGTGGGTTGAAGATACAATTTGAACTTATTAAACGACTAAAATAACAACAATAACAACACCACCAATGTGTTTAGATACTTTGTTGGCACTGAATGTATGACTAACTTTACTGAAAGGCAGACAGACAGACAAGTCTTAGTTCTGACTACTTACCACAAATACTTTTGAATTTGTAATATAATTGCATTGTCTTTAAGTTAAAAGCCGAATTTCCTTAAAAGTATTGCAGTATCAAAAAGTATAGATCAGTGATTCTTAATCCCATAACATTCTTCCGAAGCCATAATTTGAATCAATTTTAACCCTTTTCAATTTGTTCTGAAAATTTCTAAGAAATGATTTCGCATTGACAATGATTGCTTGTGAGGGCAAATGACACTGGCCCAGATGACCAATTTGAACCATGTCTATAGCAGGAACCTTATTTGCCTTTTTCCCCGTCTTCATCTTCAACAAGAGGCCTCAATTTGTACCCCAATGATGCCTGTTGATGAAGCAAAGGGAAATTTCTCATGCCCACTTCACCAAAGTAACTAGAATGGTCTTTAAAGAAAATCAGAATTCACACGACCTCCAGGAAGTGGGTGTGTTGTGTTTTCCAAGAAAAGAAAATTTGTTTCAATTTGGAATATTTGTTTTTACTCAACTAGAAGTCTATATGGCACATAGAAGCCTACGAAAGATTCCATTCAAACTTAAAACTTTTAATACATTTCCCACCCAGAAAAGCGGATTGTAACTCTCCGAGAATGACTCCGGCACATGGATTGAGAATTACTGCCATTGATGATGATAATTATGATTTCAATTGGTTTTTGTTGATTTAACAAAGTTCGAGCAACTTAAAGTAGCTATATATTTGTCTTTGACTGTAGCTTTAGGATTGCTTGCCTATTTTATACTTAGTATTTATTTATGTTTTAAGATACTTTCTTATACAACAATATTAGTTATATTTATAGGATGAATGAATTGTCATTGTTTTAAACTTTGATAATTTCTTATAAATATCAGATACACACACACATTCATAGATATTCTTATTCATTGTCATTATTATATTTGACTATTTGACTTTGATTAAGTTTTGTTTTTGGTTTTCTTTGGTTCAGTTAACAATTTCTTACAATTTAATTTGAATGAGCTGTTGAGCCTTTCATGTTCATGGCTTCCCTCAATGAATTATGACTTGACTTGACTGCTTTTGTTTACTTAGTTTAGTTTCAGATTCTCCATTTGTATCACTTTCAAACAAATATTGTTGTATGTATCTTTTTATGTACAATATACTACAATACAATATTAAACTAGTAGAAAGACCAAAAGAAGGTGGCGTAGGCGTAGATACTAGATCCTCTTACTCACTTTATGACGTGTTACTTTGACTTCGCTTTAACTTTACTTTACTGTGCTGTGCTGTGCTGTGCTGTGCTTTGCATTGCTTTGCTTGACTTGGTTACTTGGCCTGGCTTGGCTTCACTTGGCTTTGGTACTGCTTTTCTCTTTTTATGGCAAAAGTTTAGATAATTTATTTTGCTTGAAGCATCCAAGTACCCACCCGCTGAGTATTATTCAAAAGGAGCCAGCAACAAAAAAAACTTGAAGGAAATAAAGATTATAAAATACTAAAAGTACCTTGCATCCATAGCTTGAATCTCTTCACTTCTCCATTGGCTTAGAGCCCTCTAGCTTTGCTTACTTGCTACCATAGCAAATACGAGTATCTTCTATGAGTATTTGGGTATCTTTTACTTCTACCAACTATGTACTTACACCACTTCTACTGCTTTTGCTCTTTGTGAGTGAGTGAGTGAGGGAGTGAATGAGTATCTTTGCGTTTTGCAATTTATTATAGTATTTTTTTTTTTTTTTTATTATTTCTCTTATGTTTTTGTGCATTTGTTTGTGCTTTATTCTAGGTTTGCTGTTCTATGGTACTAAGTACTACATATTTTGTTTTTCGTTTTTCTATTTTTGTTTTTATCACCTTTGACTACCTTTTACCATAGATTTATACTAAACATTTGACTCTTCCGCCACCACCCTCCCCTCCTCATTCGCCTCCTCCTCCTATCCTTCATTGCTCAAAAGTACTTTGGCTCTGAGTTACTTTTTGTTTTGTTTGTTTGTTTTGCTTGCTGTTGCTTTTTTTTTTGTTGCAGCACAAAACTTTGCTTGAATTATTTTTATGATTTTTCTTTTCTTTTTTTTCCATTTTTCTATTTTTTGTTTTCCTCTTTTTTTTTTTTGCTTTGTAGCACTTTACTTAGTTTGCAATTCACTTTGTAATTTTTGTGTGTTGGAGGTTGTCGGTTGGTTGTTTAGTTGTTGCAATTACTCTTTTTGTTGTTGTTGTTGTCGATTCTTTTTTTTTTTCTTTATGCTTTGAACCGGTTCTTTTGGGCGACGTTTGCAGTCAGAATTGAGGTCGTTTTGGTGTTGTTGGTTACATTTGTGTGTGGCATATACACAGATACTTATTTAGTATAAAAAACAAAAATCAAAGAGATAAGTTTGCAGTCTGTTAGAATAAAATAAAACACTAATGTCTATAGAATAGAATTATTGAATATGTTGATCTGTTCAATGAAATTCAAAGACTTACTGATAATCAAAGTGTCTCAAAGTGTTGCAATCAATCCAAGGGAATAGAAATTTCCAAAAAAAAAAAAATTCGATTAGATTAAAAATATGTATATACAACTAAAAAAAAATGTTATCCTTGGCTATTCCAAAGTTGTATTACTCTTCACGCTCCTGTGAATGAGCATACATAAATATTATATTTAGGGTGGAGTCTAGTATTCATACTGCATTTCAATACATCAATAGTCATATGTCGATGGAGCTAAATATGTGGCGACACGTCATCTGGCAAATTCCTCTTTTAACGGGTACATATGACCATACACCGTGAGCTCATGACCATGCATACATGACCCTCTTGTGATTGAACAAACATTATTGATTTGACTTATGTTTATGGTTCATATTGCATTTCAACATTTAGACCGGGAGTTATACGATCCAGTAATCCTAGGATCTTGAAATTTACATAGTTGGTGAATATGGATCAGGCACTTATAGTGTCCAAATTTCAGTTGGATAAGCAAAAAAAAAAAAAGTTTTTCTAATAAGAACATTAATTTGAATTTGGGTTTTTGTGAGAGGCACTTCTCCTGATACCCCTAGGATATTGAAATTTACATGATTACAGAAACTTATTGTGTCTAAATTTCAGATCGATAAGTGAAAAACCATAAAAGTTTTTCTAATGAGAACATTACTTTGAATTTGGATTTGTATGGGAGGTACCCCTCCTGATAACCCTATGATCTTGAAATTCACATGGATGGTGAATATATAACAGACACATATATTGTCTAAATTTCAGTTCGATAAAACAAAATCGAAAAAAGTTTTTCTAATAAAAACATTAATTTGAACTCATGGATCATGAAACTTACACAGTTAGTGAATATAGATCAGACACTTATAGTGTTCAAATTTCAGTTCGTAAAGACAAAAATAAAAAAGTTTCTCTACTAAGATCATTAATTGAATGGGAGGTACCCCTCCTAGTGGCCCAATTCAGCTGAAAACTGAAGGACTGGTTTGCATACATACAGACAGAGAGAAGGTCATATGGAGGTGATCTAGAACACTTTATAGGGTCTCTGATATCGTCATCTGTGTTTTACAAACTTCTTGACAAACTTATAATACTATCAAGCACTTGTAGATAATGAAAGCAGTAGCGAATTTGCAGTCTTGGCCCCCTAGGCCCCAGGCCAGTTGATTGCGTTGAAAATTTCTTTCATATTCCTGTACAAAGGACAGTTTTTGGGGTTTGTTTCGCCAATAAAATGTACCGCAATGGTAATGTTAATTTCCATATTCTGAAGTTTTTAACTTGTGGTGTTAATGCGATCCAGTAAACATCCCAAAAAAAACTGCACACGCCATAACGTGTTTTTTTGTCACGATTGTCCGCCCTAGGCCCGGGTCTACTGGGCCTTAGAGCAAATCCGCCACTGAATGAAAATCCCCTAAAATAATTAAAATATATGCATTTACGAAAGACCGAAGATCAAAAAATTTTATAATAAAGCAAAATAATCTTATTAAATCCAGACCTGAAATATAATATCTTTAAGCTTCATCTGTTGATCAGATCAATCAAATTCAAATATTTGCATATGAATAAAAATATGACAAGATATCGAATATATCCCATTGATGTTTGAAGGCCTACAATTTTACGAAAATAGAACATTTCCAGTCAAAAGATACACAAATTTGTTTAATTATTTTAAATCATGTTAAATTTAAGTCATTTTATGTGAATTTAATAATAAAGAAAGAAATTCCTATAAATAACCACGCCTAAAAAAGAAACAAGTTAACAACAACAACCAACAAAAACAACAACAACACAAACAACCAAAAGTAAAGGCAAATTCATTGTTGCAAATCTCATCAAAACACGGAAAAAGAAAGTAAAGAGAGTAGGAGAAAGAAGATATCAACGATGGATCCAACGAACGAACGAAAAAAGGTCATGGCAGTCTGACTTGGAATCCTTAGCTTAGTCAATATGAAACCTCATACCTGAGAGCGCGTGTCCTTACAAATAGAAAATGTGGGGAAAAAAAAACAAAAACATAAAGAAACACTGGAAAAGGGAGAAGTGAAGTGAATATGAAGAGGAAAGCAAATAAAAGACCCTACTGTTACAAGGGGAGATTAGAGTATTGAAACCTAGGGACGTAATAGACTTGCCACATGAAAATTGCCAACAAACTTACAAATATTGCGGCTAAATTTCACACACATGCAAAAAGCTCATGTATACATACATACATGAGATAGTTATGTAGTTACATTGGAGACGAAACCACGTGTAACACAATTACATATACAGACTCACAGATACACACACACATATTTACACACTCTGGCAAACAAAAAATGAACTTGGTAGGAAGAGAGTTGGTGGGGGGACAATGCAACAAACACCAATGTAAAGGGCTTCCCCAAATGATAAAGTTTTATTTGCTTTTGTGGGTGCAAAAGCAGAACAAAGTAAATGCGGAAAACCAACCAACAAATGGAAGAAACGAACGAAACAAAGATTGAAAGAATGAACGAACGACCAAACGAATGAGTGAGGGGGAGGAAATGGGAGGATATAATGAGAAAATTGTAAGCCAAAAACAAAACAAAAAACACTAAAAAAAAACCCCACAGCACACAAACACAGAAGAACCGAGAAAAAAGTAACCAAAAGAAAGATGGAATACGAATAATGGCAAACACGTTGAGAACGACGATAACAAAGATGATGATGATGATGATGACGATGATGATAATGATGTCGACGAAGAGGTCGATGAGAACGACAACGTCACCAAACCGAACCCAACCAAACCTAAATGCAGCCCCCTTAAAGGGACAACCAACTGCAGACGAGGCAAATGAACGAACAATCAACAACCGAACGAATGAGGGAAGGAAGGAATGAATGAAGAAATGTATGAATGAAGGAACGAATGAGCACTCATACCATAAACATGCTAGGGAACCCCATTATGGTGGAGCAGCAACAGAAGCAGAAAGTTAGGGCAGAGCGCCAACGACCGTGAAAGGCCATTTGCCTTCACACATACACACATATCTACATATGTAGGGTATATATTTACATCATACATATGTATGTATTTGACTCTGTGTGTGAGTATAACCTAATACAATTTCAGCCTAAGGACATGCTGAACATGTCATTCATTTGCTTATGTGAATATGCGTAGCATACATACATATGTGTATCTAGATACATTAGTTCATTCATTTGTTTATTCGGTTGTTCTTTACACGTTCACTCTAAGGAAGTTTGTTCTATGGCTAAATTCAGTTCTTCACATCGACTAAGGATAGCATTTTGTAAGCTAACACCCTTTTTAAGTTGTTGAATCACTTGTTTAACCCTTTTTTGCCCACTGTCCTGTCTTGTCTTGTTCTGTCCTTCTTATTCTTCTTTGTTGTGCAAAAGCATAACTCAAAAAATGTGAAGCCCCCCTACTACTTATCATAAGAGATCTCTATTCATTCATCCACTTCGATTACTTTTTAACTATGCTATAACTCCAGTCATCCACATCTGGAAAAAGTTTTATTTTAAATTTATTTACTGCCACATGACAGTCAGCGTGGCCAATACCACAAAACACATAGACCAACAGACCCACACTAAAGAATCTGCTCATACCAAGTTCAGTTCCACTTTTGACCCTTTTACCTCCCCCACTGTGTGAAAGCAAGTCCCTTCAACTTTTGCGTTATTCAATTTTCACAGAATAACAAAACACTAGTGAGTGTAACCTGAAAGAGAAGTGAAAGATATAAGAGTAAAAATGGGGGAAAGATAGATAAAGAAAGTGAGAAAGTGAGATAGGGTGATAGGGAGAGGGGAGTATAAGATGAAGTCACTTACTCATGAGTTTGTGTGTCCTTTTTCGTCCTTCATTCGTTGCTGGCACGCATACTTTGCCGCATTATGTTGGCATATTTTAAGTTTTTCATTTTTCCCTTTTCTTGTTTTTTTTTTTTGATATTTTTCTATTTTTTTTTTTAAATTCATTTTTCTTTGCTATCAGGAATCGCAAGGATTCCTTGCTTATGAACAAAAAGAAAGAGACCAAGGATCGGAGTGGTGATGTGATGATGATGATGATGATGATGATGGTGCAGGTGGTGGTGGAGGAGGTGAAGTTGGCAGTGGCAGTTGCTAACTTTATGGCAGATAAGTTTTAATTTAAAATTCACTCAAAAAGCGGTCAAGGATCTTTTGTTGAACCGTAAATGTAAAAGCGCTTGTTATATGGACCGAACAGGACCTCTTAGCTATGAGTTGTGTATGAGTGAGTCTGTGAGGGTGGGGTTTAGGTGAATGAGATGAGATGATTGTTGCTTTTTTTGTATTATATAACATTCTATTTTATATTTCATTTTATCCTTCATCGTCATCACCATCATCATTATTATCATCATTATCATTATTGTCTTTGTCATAAACTTGCATGAACAACTCTTTGTACTCCATCCATGCTTACTTAGTTTGAATAGCAGCAGCATGAACAGAATGTCAATGCCTTGTTTATGAGTACTTTGTATTCTTGTTGTTGAAAAATGCAATTGAAATATAAACCTAATGAGCCTTAACCAACAACGCACTCATTTTGCTATGTAGTACAATATTTCTTCATTTCTCTGAATTAGTAATGTATGCAGATACTTCGTTTATCTTGGCAACTGAACACATTTTGCTGTTAGTACAATAAATAATAAGGTATTGTACGCGTATACTCATGTATGTATCTGCAACACAGGAAGATGATTTCATTTTAATCTACAATGAAAAAAGACATTTTTTGTACATCATTTAAGCTTTATTAAACATTTCTTTGTGAAACTTTTAAGTACATTTTTTTTAATATGATTCGGATCTGTTGGTCTTTGTAACACATAGAATCGTACATGGGACGGAGTTTATACAGAAAATACAATTTGAGTGTAAACGCATTTCGACGGAATCTTTTTGGTTTACAAGATTTTGTAAAGTTATAGAAAAGTAAATCAGAGACTCCATTCAGCATGATTAGCAATGTGGTGGAATTTAATCAAGTGTCCGGGGAACTAGAACCCTAGTTTTCGAGATATTGATATGAAATTTTCTGTGTAGAAACCATCTGCTGTGTCATGGAAATCTCTTTCGCCTCAATGTCAACACAATTCCAAATCACTGTGTCATAGAATTCGCCTTCTGGAGATTTGTAATCTCCCGTTTTTAAGACCCGTTTTGGTTAAATTCTCCCCTATGTAAAGTTATTAAATTTAAAAAAGTACCAACAATTGTTGTTAATTGGTTTCCACTGTAATCTGCATTTAAAGAATTCAACATTTCAGTTGTGCTTAGTATAAATGTGCATTTTACAAGTTTTTGAAATCTGAACAAAAAGAAACAAGCAGCAAAACAACAAGCAATGTAAGTATTATTAAGTTAACTCGATGAGATTGTTAATAATGTATTATATTGTTCAAATAGTGAAAAAACATAGAACAGTGGACTTATCCGAGTTTTTTGGTCAACAAACAATTGAATTAAATGAATATTTTGAATTTGATGCTTGCCAATTACACCAAGTCACATGCCTAATTACTTGACTTTGCGTCTTTTGGTTTGTTGGTTGGTTGGTTTCCTGGCTGACTCGTATAGTCCACTACGAGCCACAATTAGCACTAGGGTGTCGTTTTATAACCACTTCCTCGCTGAACGCAATCAGTATTACTAAATCCAACCTGTCGAATTTGGGTATTTTAGTAAATCACCCAGACATGTGACTGAACAGTCCCAGAGATTGTTGATAATGTTTCTTTTGAGTATGACAACTCCGTTGATGCGAGCTCCATCATTGCCTTAAAGCCGAAGTGGATATAAATCATGGACGGATTGTCTTTGTTTATCGTAATGTTCCATTTGATCATGCAGTCTTGGGTTTTCTTGAGCTCACTGAGAAGTTCTGTTGACACTCTTCCACAAGTGTTGCAGTATCATCTGCGAATGTGGCTATGGTTTCACGTTTCTCGTCGCACCTTAAGTCCGGCTTGTCAGCTGTATAGATGGCATAGAGCAGTGGGCCAAATACGCTTCCTTGTGGAACGCCTGACTGAATGTTTTTAATTACAAATACCTATCATATCTGACGTAGAAGGTTCTGTTCTGTAGATATGAGCGCAGAAAAAACCAGAAAGAAGGCTATCATTGGCTATGCCAAAGATGAAATACTCTTTGCGCTCCTCCGGGTTGCATCCAACCTTCCTTTTTACCATCACTACATTCTCTCTGTTACAGTTTAAGTATCAACAAAGAACACACTTTGAGTGGCACTTTTATTGTACTTTTATTCTTTATAAGTTTGTCATGTAATTTGGTTTGTATGGGTAACCCTAGGCTCATGAAATTTACATGGTTGGTGGTTATGAACCAGAACCGATTCGGCTGATTCCAACAAATGTGCAGCGTATGGTAAAAAAAACCTATGTACACAATTTCAGCTCTCTAGCTCAAAAACTGAGGGACTAGTTTTGATACAGACGGACGGACGGACTGACGAACATGGCTAAACCAACTCGTCTCATCGAGCTGATCACAAATTTATATACTTTATGTTCTGCTATGTCTCCTTCTCTGTGTGTTACAAACTTCATGACAAACTTATAATACTATTCACTCCCATGAAGAGTATAAAAACTGTAAAGCTGGTAATGGCATTTTTAATTTGTATAGTAGTATGGCACCGCAATCAAAGGCTTGTTTAATGTCAAGTACTACTGCTTTTCTTTATAAGATTTGATTAGTTTTCTGACGATTATATGCATCTGCTGCGGAGTTCCTTGCCTACGTCGGACCCCGTATTGATGATCTAGAATAATCTAAATTCATTGCATTAAAAATTGGAAACTTATTTTCTATAGAAAAATAATAGAATTTTAACTTAAGGGCGGGTGATCCAGTATCCAGTTAAAAAGAGATTAAAAAGAGAACGAACTTTAAGTCAAGTTTATGTAAAATTTATAAAAGTAAAAGTTTTAAATTTGAATGAAAATTTTATAAGGAAAAAGAAACATACTAAGTACGAAAGTATATTTTACAATATATTGTAGTATGTTTACAATAATTGAATGGTTGCCGGAGTAACTTTTCAAAAACAACACAAAACTATAAACAATTATCAAGTATACGAGTATAAGTAATAAAATATTAAGCACAGATAGTGAAGTGAGTGTGTTTATTGTGGCACCGAACATTTTTTACTTGATAACCTTTTTCTCAGTTGAGTTCAATGCTGAATGCGTGTTCATTGTACATACGAGTACAATACAAATAATTCTGACAAGTATATATAATGATTTCTTTTACAATTTCTATATCTGTTAAATACAGAATGGGTAGAAACGAACCACACACAGATGACTTTTATTTATACATATTTTAATGTTTTAAAATAATCATATGTTTCTTTTTTTTTTTGTTTTTTTGTAGCACACAATCTGAATTATCATTAACGTCATAGGTTTATATTTTTTTCAAGATATTTTCATTTTGAATATGTGAGAACATTATTTGTTATTCATGTTGTTATTTGTTTAAGTATTTATATATAAAACCTTGGCAAAACTTGATCATTTACTTTACTTTAAATTTATATTCATTCCGACAAGTGTCATCATAACAGAACTAAGCCAGGTTTAAGAAAAATTGCTCAATACTTTGACTTTAGTAATGTTTTTTTTAGAAATTAAAGACTTATATGTACAAGAATTTCAACTTTGTCTTCACCGACAGATCGAAATCTGACCATGACCTATTATCTCCCTACTCTACTATCTAAACTACCTAAATGCTCGCTTAATATGAAGCTATTAACCTAATCAAAAGCACGTACTGCAATTTCATTGCCTGTTCTGAATCCTTATCAGCTCGGAAAACGATTAAAACTATTGAAAATCATAACTATGGTACTATGAATCAGCCATAAGGTCCCTCTTACTGCTACATTACCCCTAAGTAATACATACTTCTCCGGAGTACAAAAGAAAATATGCATATAAAGTTACCGAAATCAAAAGCAACTGAATCACATTGGAAAAATCACCGTTTCCTCAAAATCGCTCATCACTAGTTACAGTATCTGGTCCATAAGCACTATTTTAAACGCCTGAAAACTGTGAAATATGGCTTATTTCGTCTTTCTGATTTAAGCAAACACAAAACTGCTTATGTAGTTTTTTGAATATGAAATCTTATCTTGAAGCCCATTTTACGCAAGCATGAGAGTACTGCAGAGCTCGGAACGAATGGTGACAGTGCAATATCAGGACTGTACGGTGGATGTATCAAAACTTCCCAACCGGGTCGCCAAAGATGTGTGTGATGAAACAATATACATTTCCCGTTGATAAATTTTAGCCTATTTTTTTCAATTTCTTGTTTCAACCAAATTAGTTGTTGTCAGTAGACATTCGAATCAATCGTTTGGTCAGACGGTAGTAGCTCATGATGGATGACAACCTTCCCATACCACCAAACACACAGTATCACTTTTTTTTTTGGCATCAATCCTGATTTTGTTACTGTTAGTGGAGCTTCATCGCGATTCGAACAATACCGCTTTTTCACTACAGTCTCGTATTTATCATCACCTGTTAAATATCTCTTCAAAAAAGGTTCGATTACGTTCCGTTTCATTTTTATTTTTTTACTTAATTCATGAGGTACCCAAATATCGAGTTTTTTTAAAAACCAGCTCGTTTCAATTGGCTTAAAACAATTTTGTTGTCGATGTTAAAGTCCTCAACAATACCATGACTGCTTATATGCCGGATTTACTTAACTTTTTTCATGATTTCATCGACTTCCTCGGTAAAAGGCCGACCTGAGTACCTTCATCGTGAACAGTATAAATTTTTTCAAGTGCCTGCACCGCGTTTTTTATATTTATCTATTTATTCCGAATTTTCACTCATTCTCAGACTTTCTAATAACATAGTATAGAACTAACCAATCTCAACAAAATTTTCACCAATGATTCATCAGGTGTCAAACAAAAAAAGAATTGCTAGATAGAACGATCCATTTAAAATTTATGACAGTTCAAACTCAAGTGAACAGAAAAAGGCCTCGTATTTTTTCCTCAACCTAATAAAAGTTGACTCGATGTTATCACCATTTAAAAAGGTGACAATTGTCTTTGAGTTTATTATACACTAGCTGTGCCCCCGGCTTCGTACGCGTGGTATTTGAAATATGTTTGTAATAGCGTGAGTTTTGTTTTGTTGTTGAGGAAAACATTCGAAAATCAGCCACAAATTAGGCCACAGAATTAAAAATATGAATATCTTTTGATTTAGTAGTTCAATTTCGATAAAATAAACGCTAAATGTTACACCAAGCTTGCTACAATACACCAGTCAAAACAGCATTCAAATAGGTAAAGCCGTTTCTGAGATTAGCGTGCACAAACACGAAAAGGCTTACGATTTTATATACGAATATCAAATATAAACCGGAATATTACAAATACTTTTCTTAGCTCTCACAGTGTAGGTTCTTGTAGTGTAGTGTATCAGGAGTGGGGGAAACGCTTGGTGAGCTGTTTGACTTAGTCAATTCGTCAGTACAGCTATGAGTGAGCAACAGGTTTCAGCGTCCGTTGCACAACGGGTTATAATAAAGTTTTTAACTAAACCGTGCGAAATTTTGACTCGATTGAAGGCTCAGTATGGGGATGATACTCTGTCTAAAACTCAAGTGTTTAATTGAGCCAAAACCCGTCTCTCAGCCGGTAAGGTCCTCGCGTCTTTTTCGACTACAGAGGAGTGCTGCTCATTGATTTCCTACATGACAGACGTACAGTTAACGCTGCCTACTACTGCCAGCTGTTGGAGGCAGCAAAAGCTGCTTACAGAAGCAAAAGACGCGGTGTCCCCATCAGAAACGTCATCCTTCTTCATGACAATGCCAGGCCACATACGGCGGGTGAAACGAAACAAAAACTGGTGGATATGCATTGGGAAACCCTTGAGCATCCTCCATACAGCCCTGATTTGTCACCCTGTGACTATCATTTGTTTGCGCCCATGAAAGATGCACTTGGAGGATTGCGATTTGACAACGATCAAGATGTTGAGGAATTCGTGCGCAATTGGTTGGTGACTCAACCTCAAAGTTTCTACGAGCAAGGAATTAACAAGCTTCCAAACCGCTGGGAAAAAATGTGTAGAGCGTGAAGGAGACTATGTAGAAAAATAATCAATAGTATTTTTGTATTGTTCTTAGGGAGATTGAATCGAGAAAATATCGACTTAGAATGAAAATAATACCCTGTGCAAAATATTATCTTAATATTTGCCATAAACATATTATTTTAGTATTCGATTTCGACATGAAAAAAATTAAAAAACAAAAATATTTAAATAAATAAATAAATCATTAAAACAAATCATAAGCAAAATTAATTGTTTTAAAATAAATAAAACAAAATGAAGTATTGTTTGAGTCAGTAAAATCAAATCTAAATTTCATACTATAGTACTGTATGTATGTAAGTATATTCTATGTGTCAATCTATCTATATACTCAATTTATATATGAAAGCAAAATGAAATTGATATGAGTTAATCATTAGAATAATAACAAAAAGCAGCAACAACAAAAGGAGGGCAACCACAATAACTTGAATAAGACTTAATAACAACAGATACAAAGTGTGAGTGGCGTCACTCAGTCGAATCATTTAAATGGTGCACAAACTCGTACACACACTCACACAATTTTTTTGTTTTTCATTGTTTTTTAGGTTTTGTTTTCATTTTTGTTTTCTTGGTAAAAACAAAAAACGTGTTGAATCAACCTCATTGGAGAGGACTCACTCGACTCGACGAAAACAAACGACGCTCATTTTCCACATGCACCAACAACAATGAGAACATAAAAGCCTGCCAAATACCAATAACACCAACAAGAGAACAACACCAACAAAATTAAGAACAAAAACCAACAAAACCAAACAAAATAAAAACAAAAAACTATAAAAGCATCACGTCATACCGGTTTCGAGTTAATTCAAAAATTGAGTTGGCCATCATACCATTATTATCATCATCATCGTCGTCATCACACCATCATCATCCTCCTCACACCATCATCATCATCATCATTTTTATCATCATTGTCATCATCGTCACTCGGTCGAGAATAATAACAAAGTTGTTGCTCTTGTTGTTAGTTTTCTTAGTTCTTTCATTTAAATAAAATACAAAAAAAAAAAAATAAATAAAAACCAACAAATTATGGGGGAAGCTCACAAAAATACAAAAGCAAACACAGATACACACTTGCACACTCAAACAAAGTACCCATAGATACACATATCTAGTACCTGCATTCATACAAAACTTACAGTTGTATGTATATCTCTATCATATGTAATCTGTAGTTTCATTTAAGTGCTTTTGTGGTGAATGTATCTGACTGACTAACTGGTTGGCCGGCTGGCTGTCGATTTGACTGTCTGTCTGTTTGTCGATCTGACTGTCTGTCTGTCATTAAGTCTATCTGCCTGTTGACTAACCAAGTTTTGCATTGAATTGAATTTTAAAACAACACTTCATCGTTGTCAGTCAGTAGTTTCAATTTCAACCTTAAACAAAATACAAAATGAGAAAAAAATACTATAATACAATATCTCAGAATGTTCGAGAATTTTTTTTTTTTTTTGCTGTTGTATCTTGAATTTTGCCTCTTCACACTTAAACTAATAAAAGAAACCACAATTCTTTCAATGATGACGACAACAACAACAAATTAAACAAAATACGAGTACTTCTCGCTTATTGTTGTTGTTTATTTTTATTTATTTTTTTTTTTATGTATCTTTGAGATACATTCTATCTGTAACTTGTTACTCGCTTGTCAAGTTATTCATATGTTGATGGAAAATAAAAAAAAGAGAAATATATTAGTATTTTTTTTTTTTTTGCGTGTGAACAAAACATTTTATGAACATTTGCGATTTTATTTTTGTTGGTTTTTTATTTATTTTTATTTTATATTTATGAATTTTTGTGTGTGTGCCCACCATATCTATGAGATACAGGCAAAATGAACCGCACCTTTTGTGTTTTAATAAACAAAACATTCTACATAAGTGTGGATGAATGAATTGGACATACTTATGTATACATGTATACAATGAACACATCAATGTGTGTGGATGTACAACTATATTGGTGAATTAATGAATGAATATTTGTATTGGAATTTTTACTTCTTTTAAGCTTTAATAGAGCAATGGGTGATTCTCATATTCTGCTATAACAAGGATATACAATATTAAGAGTATGAAAAATAGAAGTGGATTAAATCAGAAGTAAATTGAACCTGCTGACCACAAAAATGTAATCGGTATTCTTCTAACACGTGCCATTTAAAAGTTATGATACTTTAAAGTACTATCTCCTTATACGAGGGCTGCTATTTATATTTCAGGAATAGCAAATAAGAACAAAATTTTTTTAATGAAAATGGCTTTATTGTTTTTCAAAAATTCCCCCTGATGATCAATACACTTTTGCATTCGTTCGAACCATTGTTCATAGCAATTTTTCATATCCAACGAGAACAAACCTTTTTTACAACTAAGTGTTCAAGCAAATGAAGTGGAACTAATGTGCAAGGATGCCTCTATCTCACGATATGTCACATGTCGATCTTGCACTATCATTTCACGCACACCTTCGATGTTTTGTGGCACAACAACCGATTTTAGACGACCTTCACGGAATTCGTCAGCAACTGAACTACGACCACGATTAAATTCTGCATACCAGCGATAAACTGTCGTTTTTGTCGGTGCTTTCTCACCATACAAAGAACTAAGTTCATCGACATATTCTTGTTGGGACAATTGTACATAAAAACTTTGTACGTACATATGTGCTAAAAAATGAAAAGTTTATTATGGCGTTGCCAGATTTTACGAATTGACATTAGTATTGCCAATTCCCGAAATATAAATAGCAGCCCTCGTATATTCCGAAACTACTAAACCGATTTTAATGAAATTTTCAGAGAAACTCAAGCATAGTCTGAAGAGTATAACTATTTGGTGCGGATCGGACATGTGGATGGACTTAATTTTTTTTTTTTTGGAATTGATTTGTTTTATACAAATTCAAGGAAAAAATCGGTTGGCCCGGTGCATTATCCAAAGAGTCCGATCCGCACCAAACTTCACAGGAATACACTTCTTTTGTTTTTTGTTACACAGTATTATTAGAACATATTTATCTGTCGTTAAGTTTAAAAATCTGTTTCTGCACAATTGTGGAGACTTGAAAAAAAAAACATTTTTCTAATGCATAGAATGTATGTATATACATACAATATAACCAAGTCAGTCCATTCCTCTATTTGCGTCATAATCTTTCAATATTTATTTTTTAAACACTTCAAAATCGAATTCATAAGTTTGGAAATACATTGGATCAGTGGAATAACACAATGAAACAGAGCAAAATGTTTCGTTATCTTATTTCGTTTGGTGTGTGTCAAAATCGACAATAAGATATGCTTTTTCTCTTTTGTCTTGTCTTTTCATTTTGTCTTACGCGGTGTGAGTAGCACCATAAGAAACTACACAATAATCGACAATGACGAAGACATATTCGATTCGGCGGTATGCAAAGACGTGTATTTGTCGACAACCAATCATAAAAAGTTTCAGACAAAAAACATGTTTTTGTGTTTTGTCTTGTCTTATACGGAGTATTTCCAGCATAATTCAATTGTTTTGATTTGTTCTTTACTCATAGCCTCCGTCCTCATACAATTTAAATCAGTTTTGTAAAGTATAAGCTTCTTTATGATATTCACCATTTGTTTCTCTTAGAATTTTACTATTATCATATGTATTTTGATAACACCCATAATCATACAAACTACAATATGATAAATTTAAACTTAAATTCTTTATGGTATTTATCGTAAATTTGTTCGTATTATATTTGAATTTGTATATTCATATCTTGTTGAATTTAATTGTATATACGTATGTACTATGTATCTCTCTGTATGGTATTATTGCATACAATGTATCTGTTGTGTGTATGTAGCATAGTATGACTAACTCAACAAATACTTGATTTCATTGTTCGCCTTTAATCTACAATATTTGCTTGTCTATCTTTAATATCTTATCTTTCATTGCTTTCATTCGAAAGAAGTTTTTCAAAATCTGTTCATTTCTTCTTCAATTTACCTTATGTAAAAACATTGCCAAATAGACAATTATGATTTCATAATATCAAATATTACTTTCACTAATGATAGACACACATACACACAGATACATATTCATATGCATACAAATATTAAATTGATCAAATGAATTCTATTAATAATGAATTTGAAAACAATAAAGTCAAGTTTATTTATTGATGATTGAAATTCAATGAGAACTATAACACATATCAGTTTGCTTTTGGCAGAAATTAAAAGATTATGATTAAGAAAATATGTGATTACAACAGAAAGTTATATGCCAAATTCATAGATCAACTATCAACTTCCTGAATGAAGACTAAAATTTTTGAACCTGTTGATCAAAAGGAGATGAATTTGTTAAAGAAAATAGTTGAAAATTTATATTCAAGTATTTAATACTTGTTCTCCAATTATATTATAACTAATCAGTTAAGCAAATAAAAATATATGTATTAGGGTATTGCACGAATGCATTTGCAAGCAGACATTACCTAAAATGAACAAAACAAATGAAACGAATGGTATGTGATGCGCCTTGGTTAGTTCGAAAAAAAAAAATAATAAATCAAATGAAAAAAAAAACAAAAAAATAAATGAAATGAAATGCTGCCAAATCATTCGTAAATGTTTTGATTCAGCAACTACTTTGACTATGCATGTGGGATAGAGAGAAAATAGGTGAACAAAAAAGTGTGTATGAAAGAGACAGACTCCTTGTGAAAATCGACTTCCATGTATTCAAATGTTTTCCAATCCATTTATTTGATTTGAAACTTGTTTTCATTCGCATTTGGTCGGCATTTGAAATAAAACAATTGGATTGTCTGACCAAGTATTTGGTATTTGGAAATGTTGGCACAAAACTATATTTATTTTACATGGTCAACCGAGTACTTGAAACTTGCTTTGCTCATAACGAAGCAAATGCCTTGTTTGCCGTTTCAAATGCATTCGTAAAAGACACTAACATGTATATACAATATTAAATCTCTATCTCTTTCTATATATTAATATAAGTGAATCGGTAAAAGTGTTGGTAAGCACCAAACTCGAGAACGGCTGGAACGATTTTGATGATTTTTTTGTTGTATTTATTGGGTCAAGTGGATGGTTATAAGCTTCATTTGGTATATGGCGTAGTTTAGGAGATACAGTCAGCCTAAATAGTATTGGTAACATTTGAACTCTTTTAGGTGATTGTCTATAGTCTTGTTCTTTCTTATTGTTGCGCGGCAATAAACAGCAGATGATGATACATAATATATTTAAAGAAAATTTTAATTGTAATTTTTTTTTTGTAATCTATTGCCACAACGTTCCATTTGTGCTTTTGTGCGTATAATGAAAACAAAAACAAAACAAAAAACAGCTACTCAGAACTCGGTGACAAAAAACGGGTAACCAGAACTGATTACAATCAGAACTCGCTGTCTGAACACAGTATTACAGACACATTTTAAAATCAATCAATATTAATATTTTATTTGTCTGATTTTTCAAAAGCAAAAAGGGAACAGTATCACGCACTAACATCACGTCGGAAGCGCAGTAAAGCTCACCGGGTACGCTAATAAAATATAAAATCAATTAAAATTTAATTTAAATAAAGTACCAAAGGTTTTATTTTACATTATACTACATACCTTATATCTAAAGTATCTTTTTGAGTGCATAATTGTTCTTGGTTGCATGCTTCACTCATTTCAAAATGATAATTGAAAAAAAATGATTTTATTTGTTTACAGAAAAAATTAATTGTATATAAATAAATTAAAGTGAACAAGCGATATGACAAAAAAAAAAAAAATAAACAAATTCACAAAACAAAACAAAGCAAAAGCAAAAGCAAATATGGGGGAAATTGTTGTGCGATCAAAGAAATCAAAGCACAAAGAGTAAAGTGCGCTTACAAATGAAACGAGTTTAAAAACCGTGCAGGTAGTATGTGATGTTTATGATGATGATGATGACGATGATGAGGGGAGAAAAGTTCATAATGAAGAAATGAACAAACAAACAAACGACAAACGGCATTAACTCAAAGAATTCAAAGGGCTGCTTTAAGCATAAAAAGGATTATAAAGTGAGCGCACTCATTCAAGTGCTCAAACGTTAGTAGTTTACTCAAACACACAGATACTCACTTACTTATACTGACATAAACACAAAATGATGATGATGATGATAATGATGAGGGCCAGAGGCAAGCAACTACTCAACTCAACTCAACTCAAATTACCATGTCCAGTCCCACATGGAGTGTGGAGATACATTTGTATGTTGTAATGCGAATAAACAGGTACACACTGTTGCACTTGCAACATGGCAATCTTCATCATCATCATCATCATCATCATCAGTATTATCATAATGATTGACTTCATTATTCGATTGCATTCAACAAAGCTAAAAACAACATACACAATTTTATGCTTCATTTTAGGTTAAAGACCCAAACCCACTTCGATATTTGTAGTATCTGTGACTGTTAAATGTTGTGTACGCAATGCAACGTTGGCAATGCATTGCAACCACAACAACAACAACAACAACAATGAGTTACTGTCGCCAATGTGTGTTGTGTGTGTTGGTCATCATCATCATTATCATCATTATTATTATCATCGTCGTCATTGAGTCGTCGTTGGTGTAGTCGTTTGTCGTCTGTTTGTCTGGCGGCGGCCTTTTCAAAGGCACAACTTCATCGTCTTATAATTGCTGCGTGGCATTGCTTTATTTTAAAGTGTCTAAGGCCATGATGGAAACGATGAAGAGGAGGAGAAGAAGGAGGAAACCATTGGCAGACCATTTTAGATGATGACATTGCTCTTTTATAAGTTTTTTCTTTTAATTTTTACTTTGCTCAACTTTTGTTACATTTCTTGGCTTCTCTTCTTAGGATAGTATCTTTTGTTATTTTTATTATATGTACAATACATTTTTCCTTTACCATATTTAATTGTAAGATTTTCTTAAAAAAAAGGTTCCATAGCATTTTGCTTATCATTTAACTCTTTGTTTCTCATCATTCTTTTTTTTTTCTATTTTTCTTTAACATTTTCAACTTTATTATTATTGTAAGCTTCAATCAATCTAACTTTGGACTGCGTCTATCATGTCAATAAGAATTTATTTCGTCCTTCGTTATGCGAAATATTTATATTTCGATCAACGTTCACATAAATTACAGTAACAATAAAAAGATACAAGGCAAAGCAAGTCCTTGCCATGGCAATTTCCTTGAAACACTTCACTTGTTATACTACTCAAAGCCCCCACCACCATCATCATCATCATCATCATCACTACCACTGCCTCATGCTCCGATTCATCTTGTAACTCCATCAACATTTATTCTTCTACGTTTTTTCTTCGTCTCAGACAGTTTCATTTATGTTTTCATCCAAAAAAATACAGAAAACAACGAAAACTTGTTTAAACGTGCCAACAACAACAACAAAGATTCATACTATTGCTATAGATACGCCATGAAATGGACACACACACACACATACATACATACATACACACATACATACAAACAGACAAAGTATCTGTTGCTCCATTCTTGTCGCAACAGCTGCCAATGTTCTTCATCTTGTTTACCAAATATACCAACCAACCGACCCCAGCCATCCTTCCTCACTCTCTCTCTTTCTCTCTCTCTCTTTCTCTCTCTACCTCTCTCTCTAAGAACTGCCAACCAACAGTCCTTATTCATACATCCTCTGTCCTGCCTGCCTGCCTTCCTCCTTCGTTAGTTATGCGCACTTGTCTTTTATCGTCTTTATGTATTTTTCTTTCGACATCTTCAACTTCTTCTTGATTTTCTTCATTTACTTTCTTTTGTTGTTGTTGTTGTTGCTGCTGTTGTTCCTGTTGTTATTGCTGCTTTATTGCGCGTATTTAATATGTTTTTTCCTTCTATTTAGTCTGGCCAAGCTTTTGCTTTGGTTTTGGGTTTGGCTTTACTGTCTGTTGCTGCTGGTTCATGTTGCTGTGATTGTGATTGTATCTGTGTATCTTAGATTCAAGTAAAGTAAAGTAAAGGAGAAGACTTTGTTCTTATTTTTTCTTTATGTAGTCCCCTTCTTCTGCTTCTTTTTGTTATATGCAGAATTTCATTGTGGCGCCAAAAAGACGTGCTCATCGTCGTGTACGTGTTGCTGGTGCTGCCTGCCGCCTTTGACTCCCATTTGGTTCGTTGTTTTGTTGGTTTCTTGGTTAGTTGGTTGCCTCGTGACGTGACTTCATTCTATTCCATTGTGCATACTTACTATACTTACTATGGTATGGACTATGAATGTTTTTTGCTTTAGTCACAATTATTTCTGGCGTTTCGGTTATCCAACATCGTTTAGGAATTCAACAAGAGATGATGAGCAAGCAGCCGCCACCATAACATTTTGCTGCTGCTTCCCGTGTTTGCTTTTATTGGTTGATTTTAATTTAAGTACAAGTAAGTAGTATATATCCTCTCTCACTGTCTCTCTCATTCTGTAGGACTTCTCTTATGCGTATCAACAATATTTCAATGATCCAGAACTTCATTAAATTGACTATTTCATTGTTATTATATACGATATATGTATGTTCATATTTTTATGATTTTTATTTGTATTTTTTTGCCATTTTTCTTTCAATTATATATATATTTCTATATCCTTGCATCACACTGTGCTACAAAACTTTTATTAAGGACTAACTTATTACCATATCGGGGGTGTCTTTCTTAATTATCCAGTCTATTTTAGACGAACAGAAGAAGAAGAAGAGTGCAGTCTATATAATTTCATAGTCTTACTCTAAACATTATTGATTCAAGAGACCCCAAATACTGAGCAGTCAGACAGACACAGAGTATTCACGCTTTGAATTTTGTTCTATTCTACTAAGCACCTTTATGTATTTATTAGAATATTATCTGTGGGGCTTTGCTTCACATTCTAATATTGAGATATTCCAGAGATTCCAATCAAAGCTTCTCCACAGAATAGGATATGCACCTTGGTATGCCAGAAAACCAAAAAAAAAAAAAATCATAACTCCCCAATTTTCCGGTGGATTTTCCAAATATTTTCTTTCATATTCTTTTAATTGACTTATAACAACAATACCAAAAACCAACCAAAATTCAGCCAAATAGAGCAATCCGTTTTCAAGCGATACGCTTAAAAAGAAAAAGTTTAAACGGCCTTCCCCCCTTGATGGCATAAGCGCACCATGACAAAATTCCTCTTACATTTCATTTTCATCGCTTCCTCTATTTTCAGAATATATAAATTACTTGACGCTATGGCTTTTAAATCACGAGGCAATATTAAAAATATTGGCGACATATTTTTGTCACATTTCTGAAAGAAAAAAAAAAAACGTTTTCGCGTTAAAAACTTGGTTATTTACTTTATAATAAATATAATATAATTTCTTAAGGGCATTAAATCAAAACATAATCTTGAACTTGAACTTTTTGTTTATCTACAAATTAACAAAATACTAAACTACCCAAAGTAAATACCAAACGATAATTTTGAAATCCATAATTAAACGCTATGAAATCTTATCTTAAGCTAAATAAAAAATCAAGAAAAGCAAAGAAATTAATAACAATAAAACTTAAGCCGCCAACATGGCATAAAATGAAAAACAAACAAAAACTAAAATTAAATAATCAGCAAAAAAAAAATATTATGATCACACACGCAGATACGTAGATACATTCACTCACTCACTCACACATACTTAAACAAACAAATAGCACCAAAAATTAAGAAAGAAAAAAAAAGTACCAAGAAAACAAAAACACAAAAAAAAAAAACTTGAATGTGACAAAATTGAATGCTTGATAACAACAACACAACAATGGAAACGACCAACAAAAACAAAAAACCATTATTAAAGAGGAAAACATAAAAAGCAACAGTAAAACGTGTGCGCTCCACTCATTCGCTCACTTGGGAATTCCCTCTCTCATAATCAAAAACAAAATGACAAAGTAAAGTATTTCATAAGCAAACACAAAGTAAATACAAGACAAGAATAGCCAGTAGTAGTAATCGTGTTCAACTAAAATTGATTGAAAGAGTGAGAGCGAGCGCAGAGCGAGCACATTGAAAAGAAAAACAATTGAAAAGCAAAACGATTGAAAGCAAAATTAGTTGAATGTTATATCAGTGGGAGAGTGCTCATTGTGTTCAGTGAGACTCAATGAGGGAGTGAGTGAATGGCTATGTGTCAGAGCATAATTGCTTTTGAATAAGAGAATATGTGAGTGAGTAGTGAGTGAGTGAGCGTATAGCCAAAGCGGGTGAATGTTTTGCGTATGAGCAACTTTGAATTCAACGGAAATTAAGCATAAAAGTGAATAACTTTTTGTTAATTGCTATTTCAGCAGTTTCTATCACAATTCGACATCATCATCATCATCATTATTATCATTCATTATTGTCATTGAAAATTGCTCTGACTTGGCATACTGAAATACAAAACGTAACCGTAGCATCTTAACAACTTTATCATTTTTGGCTTGATAACTTCAAGTTTTGTTAGTCTTTATTTTATTTTTTTACAATATTTTTGTTGATTTTTGTTGTCATAATATTGTATATGTACAATAGTTATATTCGTAGTAGATATAAAAGTAGCTTTGTTAGTGTGCCAACTGTTGATTATGAATCGTTTAAACTGAATTTACCATAAATGGTCTTATCTGCTGGCTATCTGTTATTAGATTTGCCTTTCAATAAAATTGTTTTATCTAAGAAAAAAATATACAAAAGATAAAAATTTAGAGTAAAAGATGGCAATGCGGAAACAATTGGCCTTACTCTCTCAAAGTATTAGTTACAATATACAAATGTATTTTTATTCTATGTTATACACTACTGATCAACTGAATAGGAAAGCAAAATGGCAATATCTCTTCAACTATCTTTCTGATTACAATTAGCACTAGAGTTCCGTTTTGATACCACTTCCTCGCCGAACGCAATCAGTATTACTAAATCCAACCTGTCGAATTTAGGTATTTCAGTAAATCACCCGGGCATGTGACTGAACAGTCCGAGAGATTGTCTATGAAGAATTTGCCCAGAAACTTATTTCTAGTCCTTGCCAAGGCTGGGCATTGACATAGAAAGTGGGTGAGTGACTCCTCTTCCTATTCGTTTCCGCAGCTCCTACAATAGCTTCTAAATGGAATAACCAGTCTCTCCGCGTGCGTCCCTATACACCAGTGGCCGGTAAAAACCGCTGTGAGCCTTGCGGTATCCGAGCGTCTTCTGTTAATGAGTCTAAAAGACCTGTTTTTATTGTAAAAAGGCCAGGTAGCACGTGCCGCTCTGCAAGATTCAAGATCTTTCCACCATATGTTAGCCAGCTGGCGGAAAAACAGGAAGTTACTCCTTTTGACGACTGCCAGGGGAAACGAGACCTGTCCCGCCAACGATACATCAAGAGAAGCACCAGAACGAGCCAATTCGTCAGCCTTCTCATTCCCCTCTATGTTCCTATCCCCGGGAACCCATAAGAGAGTGATATCAGCTTGCCGACTTAGCTCGCTCATCGTCGACCTGCATTCCTTAACGAGCTTTGACTTCACAGTGGTGGATTGCTGTGCTTTGAGTGCCGCCTGACTGTCAACGAAGATAGCTATCTTACGAACTTCCGGTACGTTATTTTTGGCTAGCCGACATGCTTCCCTAATGGCAAGGACATCCGCCTGAAAGACTGTGCCTCGTCGGGTAGCCGGTACATATAACATACATTAGTACTTTATTCTTTAACATGATTTTACGGTTCACCCTTTTTTTCTTTTTTGGAAAAAAAAACAGCCATTTTTAATTGCTTTCTTGACTGCAAAGCTTCATTGACACATTTTACTAACTCCCTTTTAAATGGTACACGTCTTTCATTGGGTGGATCTGAGTTTATGAAAAACATTTCAAGGCTATTGGCTAATTCCAAACCTATAGCCTCAATATCATCGGAACTGTCTTCTTCATATTTCTAACTTTTTCATTATTCACAGCAATTTCAAATAATATTTCTTGATCAAGGTTTTTGTCTGCCAACAACTCTTGAATACTCTCGGTAGCCTTATCCTTGAAGCCATCATCTTCAAAATTTAAAATTTCATTTAGCCCACTTTCTGGCAATTGAAGTTCAAAGTGTTATTCGATCTTTCGACACCATTAATCCAGGTGCTGTTTTTACTGTTCATTCACATTTTTATTGAACACAGAAAATCGAAAAAGAAAAAAATCACACATCCGTGTTAAACAAAAAATGGTATAATATATGTCACCGTGTTAGACAGAGGTCGTGTTGAATGAGAACGTGTCCCCCGCGTGTACTTTAAATTTATACAGAGATTCATTTTTTATAAAAAAATTTACAACTGATAGATGATTTGATTAAACTAGTTGAGAAAAAAATGGGGAAAAATATTCGAATTAAATGCAACTTCGCACAAATGACCCACACAACACAATCCTTACAAAAAAAAACCTTCAGATTTGTCTTTTTAATAAATTAATAAACCGACCTCATGATTTAGATTTACAAAGGTCGGAAAAAGTATATCAACCTATTTTCTAAGAGATGTGGAAGTAAACATATTGGATTGTCCTTCTCAAAGCCTCGATTTAAATGTAATTGACATTGTGTGGGCTTATAGAAAAATAAGTGACGAGGAGACAATCGCTAAGGACGAAATCGTTCTCCTCAAATCCTCTGAAATTTAGTGAAAACAATACCAGGGTGATTACAAATGGTTACCAATGCGCAGAGGAGAGTTCATTTTCTATTATGTTATGCATTCATATTTGTACATTCTTCTTGTTAGACCTTTTTTTCTTATCAACAATATTTTGTCAAAACACTTTTTTACTATTTTACAATATTAATAAATTAATGGAAATTTTAATTTAATAAGCAAGAGACAACATAAAATTATATGTTTAAATAACAATCTACAACAAAACTATGGGTTAATGGTTGGTCATATAAAAAATATAAGCAGTTATGTACCATAAGCGCAACAGGCTAAACTGAGTTGAGTTGGAGACAGTGTGAGGCCGACATTTGCGACTTGGCGTCTTTGGGTTTGCTTCCAAGCTTTTGACACCATAATGCACACGCCTGTCTGTCTGTTTGTCTATCTGTGACGCCCAATTGGCTCCATGGGGTCTCGTTTCACCACATTGCCCCACACCGCAACATTCTACCACATGACATCAGGTCACACACACAATCCACAATATGTACTCTCTTACATACATATATATACTTATACATATTGTACTTTATGGCACACAAGAGTATTTCAATTATTTAGAGCATTGTAGACATTTGCAATGTGTGTGTGGGTAAATTTGTGTGCAATTTTTATACTCAACTCAGCAAATCCACTTTTGTCAGTTACAATATTTTTTTTTTAGCCTTTTATATTTTTTATTTATTTTTTTATTTTCATTTCTATAAATAAATATTAAATATGCTGCTGCTGCTGTTGTTGTTATTTGCCATGTTGCATATGAAATGAGCAAGTTATCTTAACAAAGTTTTTAAAATGTAATAAGCACAAAAAATATCTTAGCGCACAGCTGCATAGTTTTCCTTATAAAATGAAAAAAATTAAACAGAAAACCAAATAAAATTCTGTTAGAGTATTTCCCATTTGTAGATTGAGTTGAGTTGAATTAAGCATGCATTCCTAGCCTTCTTAAATTGTTTTTTGTTTTTGTCTTTATTAAGTATTTTTATTATTATTATTATTATATTTTGCATATGAAATTTCAATATGAAATGAAATAAAGTTTTATTTGTTTTCATTTATGAAAACAAAACACAATAAAACAAAATAAAAACAATTTACATTTGCACAGAAGTGTATTTTTTATTATTATTATTATATTTTGTTCGCTTAATACAATAATATTTTTTGCTTAGACCTACTATTTTTTTGATTGTTTTTGTTGTTATTATTTGCTGAATTTCTGTTCTAAATACTTTGCATTTGTCTGTCACATATGCAAACACACAAAGACTAATGAGAGCTACACAGAGTGATATGCAATTTAATGTGCAATACAATAATATAATAGTATCTCAGACATTCTGTGCTCATTGCATAATCAACAAATGCTGCAAAAGGCATAATGTATGTAGACAGAGAAAAAATATTATAATGGTCACTTTTTTATGAACATAAAAGTAAAACGAATCTGACTACTACAATTTCTTAATATTGTTTTTTACAATTAACACAAGGCGTATGAATAATTTATATTTAAACATTTTCAAATAATAATGTCTTTATAGATGTGATAGACCCTTGAGTACATTGTGATAGACCCTTGGGCATTGTTATATCAATTGATATTTTCTAAGAAAATTGATTAAATAATAATATTGTATATAATATAATAATGAACAATATGGTACGAGTATACTTAATAAAGAGATCCCAATATCTGTATTACTTATACGCATTGTAAGATTGAAAATATTTTGAATACGTAAAATAAATTTTAAAATCAACAAATCACATATTTTTGGTAATTTAAATTGATGTCACATTTTTAAATGTCATATGTTAAATGATTCTCTCTGTTTTCTGGGTAAAAAGTAATTAAAAATCACATAAAAATTATATGGTGTATAACAACTGAATGCTTTAAACTTTAATTTGTTTTTAATTTTCATTTTCATCATTAAAATGCAGTAAATTGAAATAATAATTAAGTAAATTTATAGTACTTTTATTAATATTAATAATTAAGAATCGATCCTGAAGGACAACATGTTTATACAAACATACGAGTATAAGGGTAATAATTGATAGCGCAGGGTTATGGTGAGATCTTTGTAATAAGCCTTGATTCATATTACAAGATTTCGGTTGAATCTGTTGACCTCCTTAACTATCAAAATCTAAAAATCTTGATGAATAATGGTATTCTTCTTTTGGGCATAGTTTGGCTTTTAAATTTCATATTTTTATTGAAAAATTGATGTCAGTAGTGTCCGATTTCCTTATTTTGTTAGCCTTAAGTATTTCAAATGAATTATGAAACGAACTTCCATATCCCTTAATTATAATTTATTAGAAATTATTATTATTACTTATATTGCTAAGTATGTATGCAGTATTTTAGTAAAGAAACCCTAAACTAAAAGCATTTTAAAAGTTCAATTATTTTAGTGAAGTGAAAAATTGAATGCTATTTAAGGTAAATGAAGCAGACAACGGCAGACTTCCCCCAAAATCAAAGTGCAAAAACGATGCAAGCTGCAACTTTATAAAAAAAAAAAAAACACAGAAAATAATGAAAAACAAGAAACTGGTTTCACATGACGAGGCCCAAGTAAAGCATAAAAAACCAGTTTACAAAGACATAAGCCGTGAGCCTCAATTGAGCCTCCTCTGTACATTCATGATGATGATATGACGATGATGAAGCCAATGAAGCATTTGATCGGTAGTTGAATGCAAAAACATGGAAAGGGAATAGGCGGCATAAGCAAAGAGGTAAAAAAAAAGCGCGAAATATATTGCGAAAGGATGTTGATGCAGTTGTGATGTTGTGCAGTTGTTATTCGACTTTAGATGAGCATATTTCCGCTTTGATGCTGATACTACTGGTGCTTGCAAGTGGTTATCTGTCTGTCTATCTCCATGCCTGCATGCCTGTCTGTATGTCTTCTTGGTCTGCCTGCTCAACTGTATGTGTGTGTGTGTGTGTGTGTCTGTTAACCAGGCTAAATGTGCAACGTCAGTTATGGCAATGGTGGCGGCAACTGAATTACATAAAGTCGCCAATGCGTCGCCACCATTGAGTCGCCAATATTGATGCTGGTCTTTGCCAATTGTTGGTTTGCTATTCCATTCACCACTTCAATCCCTTAATCATCCGATTCCATGCAGCATACTTTCGCGCATTTACAATCAGCAGGTGGCAGGCAACGATGGCAGCAAATGTATTTTGATTGTTGTCCATTTCTTGTTTCCATTTTTTTTTTTTTTGTTCTTTTGTTGGTTGCTTTTCGTTCTTCTCTTGGTTCGATTTTTTAATGTTTTTTGTGCAGCTTCCTTCATTTCGGACATTCACCATGGCACCGTTCAATGGTTTGTTTTTATTACTTTTGGTTGATGCTGTTGATCTTTTAAGGATGCGGGCATTCAATAAGTTGCTTGTTTAAATTCATTCGTGCGTTCCTTCGATTGTTTGTTCATTTGTTTGTTTGTTGCCCCAGCTCCTTTTCCTTTATTTCGTTATTATTTTTTCACTTTAAGGTTTCTTGCACTTTGCTCCCGCTCTCTTACTCACTTAAGTTTTTCAGAATGTGTTTTGCCTTTTTTTGTGTTTTTGTTTGCCTTTTTCCTACAGCTTCGTGTTCAACATATAATTTTTGGTTAAAGCTTTCTTTCATTTCATTCATTCCTTGTTTTTCTGTTGTTATTGTTGATTTTTCACTATCTACTTGTACATACTTACATGTATGTGTGTACATGAGTGTAAGCGGAAATTGTTGTTATTGTTGTTGGTGTTTTTGATGAATGGCTCTGGCTGAATGAATGAATGAATGAACGAACGAAGGAATAACCATGGTACGCATCTTGCTGAAACCTCTGTCTGCCTGGTTGTTACTTTAATTTGCATGAAACTCTTTTTTTATACGATGCTTGTTGGTTGTTACCTTTCCATCCTTTCATTTTCTTCTTTCAAGATTCTTTTCATTCGTTAAAACTTTTATTATGATGATGATGATGATGATGATTTTCATGATAATAATTATTCATGCCTTAAATAGGAAATGCTTAAGTGGATTTTACTTCATTTTTGCATTTATATTCTTTTTGTATCACTTTTAGTTTATGGAAATTAATTTTTTATATAATGAAAGTTTTACAGAAATCCTTTAAATGCAATCTCTTTCAACAGAGGGGCTAAACAGGGATCCTCATAATAGTTATTTATTTTAAATACTTTCAATCACTATGTACTACAACAATTCCATCATAAATTAATATATTACAATATCCTAGGGGTTAAAATAAAGAAAAAGAAAAGAAAGTTAGAGAAAAGACTGCAAACAACGTTCGACTTTCAAGTGGCACTATATGAAAAACATAAAGTAGAGTCATCATGTAGAGTCAGTCAATAAAAATAAATAGAATAAAATAAAAAAAACTTTCAATTGAAAATAAATTAAGAATATTTTGGTCAATCTTTGTTCCTATCTGGGGTGATTGTGCTGTTAGTCATCGTGACAAACACACAAATTATTAAAAATGATTCTGAATCTACCCTTTCACTTTTCCATTTCTCTACTGATGATTGTATTAATGATGTTGCGAATTTTGACGAAGCTACGTGTGACTTCTCTTAAGCTAGCTTTAACAAGTATGGACCCTTAGTTTTAGTATGTATTAGTTTTAATGCCTAGGTTAGGTTACACATGCTGCTCGCGATTGTTCGCCAGTTAACCCAGAAGACTTAAGGCCCATTGTGATGCCTGATAAATTGTGCAAGGGTAAGGGGATTGTAAGGGATAAGAGCTAGTCCACTAGTGTCCAAGGTTGGTCCCAGAAATCACCCTCAGAGCCAAGTTCTTCAAACAACATTTCGCCATCTACTCAACTCATCGAAGAACGGGTTCTCGAGAAAACGGGGTTTTCTACCAAAAAGAGTAGGGCAATTACAGAAGAGGTGTTAGATGCTCCGCGGTTCCTCTGCATCTTCATACCTACGACAGAAGATGTGGAACCTGCCATCAGCCCGATGAAGCAGTATCCGAATCCTTTTCTTATTGAAGTGTAAGAGCTCGGAGGTTTTTTTGGTTGGCAGCAAAGCTAGAGTGTCCTAGGGACATTGCAGCCAGGCTCATTTTTCCACTTCTTGCCTGCTAGATCCCTGGTTTTCGCTTCCAGTCCTGAGAGGATATCCTGTAATGGTCTATAAATATCGGCAACTGCTTGAGACACCTTTAGTGCCGAGCCTTTCCTGGCACACTCATCCGACAGTGCTTCTTCTGTGCTACGTAGTAAGTGCCTAGGTTAGGAATTTTACTTTTAATGTAATGTTTTCCCCCATTTTCCTTACGGTATCCAGTTTCTCCTAAGACACAATAATATCCACAAATCGCATTCTTAGTTGTAATCAGTGCTTGCATTGCTTTCTCCACAGCAGCAATAGTAACGAAAACAATGCTTTGCTCTTGCTTGTGCTCTCAATTTAAAAAGCCCAAAACAAAGAGCAAATGACAAAACTCCAAAGAAATACTATATACAGTCGGAGCAATAGCATAAAAATTGTAGCAATCAGCAATTTTTTGTGCTCTGGCTCTTCTATTGATGCTACTACTACTGCTCTGCTCCAGTAGCAAATACTCATGTTCCGAATAGAATTTTATATTATTGTTTAGTAGCGTCTCCAAGTAATTGTAATTGCCATTTTATGGATTTTTTTGTAATCTTAGCAAATCGAACTAATACTCTATTAAAAATGTAAATACTTGTTAGCTGTAATAAGTTTTTTTTTTTTTGTGTTTATAAATAACTAGAAAAATAATACTGATACTTATTTTTTATTTATTAACATTTTTCAATGCTTCAAAAAAGTATTTTTAACAAGATACCCGTATAAACATTATCCATGCTCATTAAAATACTTCTTGAATAAACAATGTATCTACTTGACGTTGACCATACAAGCATCAAAAGCACACTGTGCTACACACTCGGATTCTGTAGTTATTGGCTATTTTATCGAAAAGATCAACGCCTCCCATTCGTTGATTGCACGCTTTCAACGCTTCACAAGAAGTGACGAAACACGAGGGTCATGATTTTTTATTAATGTACAACAGCAACCACTTTGTCATAACATCGAACAAGTAGCGGTTGTTTTTGCAAAGTAATTACAATGTGAAGTGAAGTGAAAGATACCCACCCAACATTTCGTAGTACTATGGTAATAAGAGTTTCATTTGAATAGCAATACAGGCAAAGTTACTGATTGTTTGAGACTAAAAATAGCAACACACTCTCTCAAATGACTTTAATAAAACCAAACAACATTCTCACTGAGATCATAGTATTTTTTGAAGACTATTTTTCGATAAAAAAGTGAACCTTCCTCTAGTTTTTCTAAGGTCGAATCAACAACCTTGCTTATAATCTTCCACATAGTCGAGTAACACAATACCAATTGCTATGAAAGGCGACGATTGGACAAATCTCTGTTCCCATCAACACTGGCGGATACAGGAGCAATATTTTCCTCAGTTCTCACTGTACGCATTCGGATATGTGAACAGATGTCCAAAAGTCTGAAATTGGTGCAAAATTTGGTCACTATGACTTCGCTCAGTAGACCAGTTATGATGCTCGTAAAATGGTCGAAGTACACGAAAAATATTTTTCACAAAGCATGAATTTTGATAATAAAATTTTTCAATTTGTGGATGGATGACAAATCGCCTCGTCATTGGGTAGATTAGAGGAGTGCTAGAGTGGCTAAAATCTTCATGCCAACTAGATCTCGCAAATGACATAGGAATTACTGGGCCTGATACGGACAGGCATTCGGATAGTCTCATGTTTCTTTACAGGACATTGCAGAGTAAAGAAACACCTACATAACATGGGGTACAGTTGCTGCGATCAGTGTAGACTATGTAATAAAGAAGAGGAGTCAGCAGAGCACATGCTATGTCACTGCGAGGGCCTAATCTTGAGACCAGACTCCGATACATTAGAAACTAAAACTTGGTTTGCCTCCGAAGAGAAACTTGGAATTCCTGATGTTTACCAGAATCTTGAAGGAACTGTGATTACGGCGTTTGTCACAACAGGCCCCATTGCGGCCGCAGTGACCAGGTGTACAGTTTACCGCCCTTCCCCTAATCTTTTTTTCTTTCCTTGTCCGCTCCTAATTGGAGCATAGGGCCTCTAAAAGACTTCTCCATCGCACACGATTCTGGGCTGTTGTTTTTGCGCCCTTCCATGTGATGTTGACATCAGCAAGCTCACGCTGGATTGATCTTCTCCAGGTGGTCTTTGGCCGGCCGCAGCTTCTGCTCCCTTGGGGTTCCTTTCTAGCGACATTCTCGCGATACCATCTGGTTGTTTCCTTAGCATGTGGCCAATCCACCGCCACTTTCTACGCTTTATCTGCTTTAATATTGGTTCCTCCTTTTTTAGACGCCATAGTGCCTCATTGGAAATAGTGTTCGGCCAGAATATTCTGCATATAATCCTCAAACACTTGTTGACGAAAGCTTAGAGTCTCTGTGTGATGGAATTCGAGATCAGCCATGTCTCACTTCCGTACAGTAGTGTTGATTTCACACATGCGGAGAATATTCGTAGTTTTGTGCGTCTAAGAATTTTGGAACTTGCCCATATTGGTTTGAGCCGACCAAATGCTGACCTTGCTTTGTTCATTCTGCAGATAGCATCCGCTTCCGCTCCTCCGTCTGATGTTATGGTGCAACCGAGGTAGCAGAAGCTTTCTACGAAATCGATCGCATAACCGTTGATCATTATATGGCATGTATTGGAATGATTGATTCTAACGGCCTTGGACAATTCCCCATATGTTCTCCACACTTTTATTATTTACCCCTTTTACATGATAGTATTTCTATATTTATGGATTTTTTATATTCTCATACTATTCTATAGTGATTTCAATTCCTAAAAGTATGCAACCAAATCTTCTTATTTAAGAGCTGATATTTTTACCATTCAAAATTTGAACAATTAAAATTTAACTAATTTACAAATTACCCGTAAATATTTGTGTTCTAATTTTAAAATTGTTTATTTAAATTTTTTTTTTTTTTTTTGAACAAAAATAATCACAAAAAATACCAAAATACTTTCTACTGGGAAATTCTATTGAAATTTTCAAAACAAAAACAATGAATTTCATGAATATTCGCATATTCTTTTCGTAAACAACAACAATTTTCCATTTTCATTTTAAAATATTTTCTATTTTCATGAATTTTTGCTTGTTTAAACAATATTATATGTGAAATTTTCAGAAAGAAAAGAAAAACCTAAAATATACGAAAATATTTTTATGTTTTTAATACCATGTACACTCCGCATCACTTGAATAGCACAACCACATATTTTTGCTTAATTTACACATAACATTGTGATTGAATTTTAGGTTCTTTTCTAGTAATTTGTTAAGTCCCATTTTGGTACCAATACTTTACACAGATCATATTTGGGATTGATTCATACAGTTTGCCTATACAATTCAATAGAATGAAGCTACAAGCGAACTTAATGGCTCAAATGAGATCTAGTAGTAACATTTCAACGATCCGTGGAGTGTAATATTGTGTCAAAAGTTTTAAAAGCTCTACAAACTGGAAAAACATATTTTAATATGTCATCGTATGCCTTCGGTATTACAGTCATCTGAAAAAATTGAAGCTAGAAAAAGGAACGCCAAATGATCATGGGCGTCGCTTGGTTGGTCTGAAATACAACACTACATAAAGACCTTAAGATACCGACTGTAATGGAAGTGATCGCTATCACACAATGCTTCCCAAGCATCCCAACCTGCTGCTGTGCGACCTCTTGCGCTGCTCAACAAGCCATAGATTGAAAAGGCTACATCCGCACGATCTCTTTTCGCACAATCTACATTCAACACCAAAGTCTGCACTTTACACACCTCATTATTCATTTAATTATAAAATGCAACTTAACGTTAAGAAATAAAATTAAAAATTTTTAAATTATAAACAGTCCATCTTTACTGCTAACCGAAGTACCTAATAAATACATTTTTCTATATTTAATACATAATCCTTTGTTTTAACAAATAAAGTCTGTAACGCCACTAAATCGGAAAATATGAGTTTAAAAAAAAAAACAAATTTTATATGGGAGTGCTATTCAAGTGGCTTAGAGTGTAGTATATGCAAAGATTTGAATAGTACTTAGAATTATTTAGGTATATGCATCTATAAGAATATGTTGATATTTCAATTTTCATTGTCTGCCTCATGCCAACACACTTTCGATATTCTTTAAATAATTTTCTTTCGCATATTTGTTGACGTCACCAAGTGAAATGTCAGTGTCAATGCGTGGGCAAAGAAGGCTTGTGTGAATGTTGTTAAACGTTTTGCAAATCCTCAAATAGAAAATATTATTATTTTATTTGTGAAAAATTCCTTAGTATTTTTCTGAAACAATATTTCTTTTCTATAGCAAAAGATTTGCAAGAAAAAGATTCTTTTTTTCCAATTGAAATAATTGTCTATCGTCATAAGTACTTATAATTAAAACATACATACATACATACATTAAATATTTCATTAATTTACAAACAATAAAATTATTTCATTTTACTCATTCACAATTTAATTTTTCAATTTGCAGAATCGACAGTGAATTCACGAAAATCCGCTTTGGAAAATGCACGCGAAAAACTTCGAGGTAATTATAAAACAAAAATATTTCATTATTTTTTTCCTTATAATTTCATTATTTATTTATTTGTTTGTTTATTCTTTTCTATTTTTGTTATGGTTAAACATTTTTATTCGAAAGAATTTTCTTTTATTTACTGCATATACATATGTAATTAGTTAGAAGAAAATATATAAAAATACACTTGAAATTTTCTCTACAATAGATAGTGAAATGGTTGATTTATATTATAACGTATTTATTTTGCTTTTGTTATTTTTAATTTTTATTAAAGGTCAATATTTTTGTGGCTTTTTATTCATTGTCCTTGCTACTAAGAATTAACAATGAGATATTGTATTTCCATATGATTAACATAGTTTTAATAAATGGGGTTGAACAGGTAATGTGAACAGACAAACATCCATAATTCGAATCATCAATAAAAATTCGATTTATGGAGACTTCGAGTTATGTACGAGTATATCTTAAACATTATTCTTTCACGTTAATTTAAGTTTTTTAATTGGAAATTTTGAGGAAAGTGGGAAACATTTTATTGGAAATCCTTTCCATAATTATTTATTTTTATGGATTCATTAAATATTCATTGAAAACAATAAAACTTAAACTTTGTACAACTCAATCATTTGGTTATTTATATTAATTTTATGTGAGAATTTCAACATTTGTTGGCATCATCAGAATGATTTTATTTTTTTATGGATTCTAATGAAATATTTATATTGATTATAAAAAATGATTTCAATGATAATGTTGTATTTCAGTCAAGTGTCTTATTAAACAATAATTGTTTGCTTAACCTTATGACCTACAAACTAAATATTGTAGTATACTAAAAGGTGTTTTACATATTGGGTATACATAACGTGACCATTTGTTTTTTTTTTTTTACTCAAAACGGGACACCTTTGAAATAATGCATTCGTAATCTACGGGTATAGGCCAATTGCAGCAGCTTTTATTGCGTGGTAAATTATATGAGCTCCCCACCCAATACCTCTTAATGTTTTTTGCAAAGATGGTTGTAATTTCACTAACACATTATTAGTTTCTCGCCTAGACGCGCCCTCAAAATTGACGTTGCCATTGTCCCCACAAAATGCCACGACCCTTGCAGTCAAACTATCATCTATGAACACTTAGACAATGATATAAGAAGTTTCACCTGTTTGGTGTTGGAGGTCTAAAATTTTTACTTGCACACCTTCGTAAATTTAGTAAAAGCGCACTAGTGCACTATGATATAATTTCTTGTTACCGTGGTTTGAAGCTGTGCGCGCCAAAACATTTTCTACAATATCTTCAGTTTTCGTACGCACGAATCTAAATTTCTGATCAAAACATTATTGGATTAGTTTTGACGCATAACCGCTGGAGCATTTAATATTTTAATAATTCATTAATAAACGGGTATTTTGCTTGTAAGCTATCATTGAACGAATGCTAACGTTTCGGCATAGTTACACAAGATTCTAAAACAAAATACTTCACAAAATTACCACAGCAAAAATCCAATGAGCTATCGCATATACAATATTCTAATTAGCTGTAGCAAGAATCAACATGTTTTTCAACTTGTGAACTAGATAATTGGGAAATCGGGACAATTTTGCGTCCCGAAGCTTTCTTCGGGGACACCCGGACGGAGAACCGATACAAGGGACGGTCACGTTAGGTATACAAGTACATAAGTTTTAAAGGATTGCCAACAGAAAGCACCAGTAGCGTTTAAGATACCGAACCATATTGGAACCAACTTTACGTGAAAGCTTCATCATTTTACCACATTTTAAAATAAATTTCACTCCATCTAAATGTCAAGAACATATTTGTACCTACAAAACCCCATTCGCGGGAAACAGTGGTATTTTGCTTCCATCTGAAGAAAAGTGCAGCAAAAAGTCATCGGCTTCTTATGGAGGCTTACGGAGAGCATGTTCCATCAATTTCAATTTGCGAGTACTTTTTCTGATGTTTCAAAAGTGGTGATTTTGACAGAACTAACAGGGAACGCGAAGGTAGACAACAACTGATGCGATTGCTGAAAAACGGCCGGAATGAGCAGCTAGACATGACCCATTAATCTTTCACCATGGCAATGCTCAGCCTTGAACCATTAGACTACCATTTGTTCCGGTCGATGCAGAACGCCCTTACGGGAATACTCTTCACTTCAGTTGAACATATCAAAAATTGGCTTTATGCTTTCTTGGTCTCCAAAGACGAACAGTTTTATTGGCGCGGAATCAATGCATTGCCAGAAAAGTGGTGAAAAGACATAGCCATCGATTCAATAACATACCATTTTGCACTATTAAGATTCAAAATCGAGAAAAGAAAAAAAATCCTTGAAAACTTACTTGTATACCCAATATCTGCTCAGTTCAACTAGTTAATAATCTATTTACTATTCAAAATTTCTCAATAAACCGGAACTATTCGCTTGGCTAACTTGGGCCTTCCCTACAAGTCTGTTCTAGTGGGTTGTTTAATTTAATACTGCCAGAAATACAGGTCGGTACTCTTAAAGGGGTCACTCCTCTAATTTTGTATAATATAAAATATTAAAACATATTAACTTAAATCAATAAGTAGTTCAAATATACTCAATTTACTATGTGCTTGTTAGTCCTATATGTGTGTTGTCGTAGTTTGTATCATTGACCTTCACCATTATAGTAGTAACATACATACTACATATTAAGGTAAGTTATTTTTGGTCAAGCGACCAAAACGTGTAGTCATTCATTCAATCATTTATGTACTTTCTTTACTACATTCACTCACTCTCACTCCCTCTATCTCTCTCTCTCTCTCTGGAACTACATATTTTGTTCAACTTTTTATTATATTTATTTTAACTGTGCAAATGAGATAATTTTATTTCTTCATAGTACATATGGTACACATAATATTGTACTTCCTTCTATATATAGTAATAATTAAGTGTATGTGTATCGGATCTATGTAGTAGTATTGTGTACATAATATTCTATATACATTAATGATGATAATATATAAAAATAATTGATAAGTATGTATGTATTGTACATATAATAAATGAATAGAATGAAAATGAAAATGAAATCATGCGTAAGGTTGTCGCTGTTGTTGACGCGCTTTATATGAGCTCAATTGATAAGCGATATGGCGTGATTCATTACAGAGTACAATATACCATACATACATAGGTATGTATGTATATACGCACACAATTATAATAGTCACTCGATTCGATACGACTCGGTTTGGTTTGGCTTGGCTTCATTGAGTTTGTTGTTTATATTACGGCAATATTATAGTTATAGATAAACATTCATAGTTCTATTATATCAGCCTTTATAGATTCAACTGCAAGAACTGGATGTTCATCCATACTTACATAGATACTCGTATGTTTATTTCCTTTATATGTAAACAGCATTTTTAATTTCACTTTTCTTTATGAATGCTATGTAAATACATACATACGTAGGTGTGTATATTGATAAGAAAGTGTTTGATAGGGAAATATTATAATAAAAAAAAGAGCAAAAATCGATTAATTATTCATTTACGATATATACATACATATACATATGTATAGATCAGAATTTATAGTATATATTTAGTATAATCCTTTCAACAGTGAGAATATCTAAGTAGCTTGTATATCCTTTATTTTTTTTTTGTTAGGTGTTTCCCTGGAATTTCCCAAAATGATATTTAAAATAGACAGGTAGTTGAACCCATTTTTACTGACTATTGTTAGACCTGGCAAATAATAGAAGAATGAGGTACAAATCTCACTTTATGACTATGTTAGAATATAGAATTCCATGCAGGCATCAAGTCTAACTTAAATTTGTTAATTACTGCCGACGACGCCATGGAAGAAGCCGTCAATAATGGAATAAAATGAGAAGGGATGACCCAGACACAAGTCAAGTGGATTTCCCTTGTAAAATGATTGAACTATCTTATCTTAGTGCAACATTATTTTAACCAAATTTTAACATTTCTTCGTTTCGCTTTGCTTTCCTGTACTGTTTGTACCATTTTATTGATGATTTTATGGGTTTTTCCCAGGAAAATATGTATGTATGCAAACACTAATGGTATTTTGGAATACATATTTATATTTGGATTTATATTTGCGAAATGCCATACTGTCTAAGCCATTATTATGCATACTTAAGATTTTTAGGGATTTAGTTAGCTCAACATAAATATTGTATTGTAGATAGAGACAAAGATATTTTTTGTGTATTCTTTTTTGACAAAAACTATGAGTAATAGTGCATATATTTAATCTCATTGATTAATTTGATTGTATTTTGTATAGAATTTTTTCGGAGGATAGGTGTCGTCTGCTCTTATTAAGTGCCCGGCCCATCTTAATCTATTCACTTTTATCTGCGTTATTATATTGGCCCCTTTGTGTAGTCTTTCAAGCTCGTGGTTGTATCTCCTTCTCCATACTCCATTTTCGCGTACACCTCCAAAAATGGTGCGAACAACTTTTCTTTCATAGATACTTATTTTATTTTCATATGCCTTAGACAGTGTCCATGTTTCACTGGCGTACATCAAAACCGGTGCAATCAGCGTTTGGTATATAGACACTTTTGTATTTCTTTCGAGCTTCTTGCTTCTCAGGAATTTATTTAGGCGGAAGTACTGCTTATTTGTAGCAAGAAGTCGTTGATCTATTTTTAAATTTTTGTTCTCGTTGTTTATATTTACGCCCAGGTACGTGAAGTCTACAACTACTTCAAAGTTGTATTCCCCGAAAGTAACATTTTGGCCAAGTCTATGGCTCATTGTCTCAGATGTTAAGGACACCATTACTTTGGTCTTTCTTTCGTTAATTATTAGACCTATTTTTCTCGCATTCTCTTCGATGCTGTTGAAGGCTTCCTGTCTGTTATTGATGTCGATATGATGTCTATGTTGTTGGCATATGCTAATAATTGCACCGATTTGTAAAAGATTGTGCCTTTGACGTTTACTTTGGAGTGTCTGATGATTTTTTCAAGTGCCAGGCTAAAAAGGAGGCAAGAAAGGCCATCTTGACGGACACCAAAGTAAGTTTCGAACTCACGGGAGTTTTCATTCCTAACTGTCACAACATTTCTTACTTTTGTTATGGTAGCTTTTGTCAGTCTTATTAGCTTCGTTGGGATAGAAAAATCTATCATCGCCGCAATTAGTCCATCTCTCCTGATTCTATCATACGCTGTTTTAAAGTCAATAAAAAGGTGTAATGTCGTGACATTGTTTTCTCGAGTTTTCTCTAAGATCTGTTTGACTCCAGCTTGGTAGTCACATACTATCTTGTCTGCAAATGGTTGGAGTTTAAATTAGAGAAGACTTTATATATTGTGTTTAACAGGGTGATCGGGCGATAGTTCTCACATGACAATTTATCGCCTTTTTTATGGATCGGACATATGACTCCTAGTTCGAAATTCTCTGGTAGTACTTCGTCGTCCCATATTTTTATCATTAATTTATGAATTTCTCTCAAATTTGCGTCACCCATGTTTTTTTAACAATTCTTCCGGAATTTCGTCAGTGCCTGTTGCCTTATTATTCTTTAGATCTTCAACTGTCGTCTTGAGCTCTTCATATGCTGGAGTCTCAACTCTTTCTTCGTCGTTATTGTCTGCTAAGACCCTCTCATCTATTATTTCCTGTTGCAAAGACGGATTATTTAGAGTTTTGTCGAAGTGTTCTACCCATCTGGTTAGAATGTCTACTTTTTCTGTGAGTAGATTGCCTTCTCTATCTTTGCAATAGTACGTGCTTGGGTTACAGCCAGCGGTTAATTTTATAAAACTAAAAAGACGTACATAAGTGCATGAAGCTAAGGGCACAAAGTCTTCACTGGCTAATAAACTCCAAATCTGGTCTGAGACTTGAGTACTAGGTGTTACTGTATAATTCTGTAATTAAACCAATTTGGACTTATGGTTCTGAATTGTGGGGTACCGCAAGTGCGAGTAACATTTAAGTTATACAAAGAGCACAACCCAAGATACTTAGAACAATCACTGGAGATCCATGGTATATGTATGTACAATATCAGGAATGAAAATATGTATTCACAAAGACATGGAAGTACCATCAGTAAAAGAAGAAGCACAAACGTCTTTATATGGACAAACTAGCTCGACTCATCAATCCCCTAGCCAGAGCTCTAGTCTATACAAGGAACTCATATCGTCTGAATCGCAACGACCAACCAGCATTTTTGCTTACTTAGAGGCTCGCAGTTCTATGTGAACCCCTTCCGCTGATTTTGTTAACAAAAAAAAAAACAAGTATAAATAGAAAAACAGCTGGTAAAAATAAAAATATAATCAACATTCCCTTCGGACAACTGCGTCAATGACAGCCAATATGATGATAATAATAATGAGAATAATTCTCATGATGATGATGATTATGTATAAGAGTGGTAATGGAGGTGGTAATGTTCTTTTCATCATCCTTTGATCAGCAGTCAAGCAATTTATTAACAACTCAAAGTAACCAAAGAATGGCAATAATAAAATCAGCAACTACACAACAATCAACGCATTAAAGCAGTGGTTCTTAAACGTTGGTGCGCAGTCCACTGGTGGCCTTTCCAAAAATATTAAATAAGAGACAAGTAGTCGACACAATGACGGCTACAATAAAAGCGCCATACACACTAGTCTTTTCAAACAATTATGCTTTGATATGAGCTCTGAATACAAAACTGTGCTTTTCCACACGGAAGTGCGCTGGCTTTTCAAAAGAAGCATGCTATCGAGGTTGTACGAACTAAGAAAGGAAATATGTATCTCCAAATATTCGTAACTAACAAGGAGTTGCTTGATCGGTTCTTTGAGTCCAAATTTCAAATAAATTTTTTCTTATTTTGGTAAATAAACTCAACCTTCAACTGCAAGGATCAGGAAATTTAAATTTCCTCAAGGCACAAGCAATATACTTGCATATCAGGGTGTTTATCCGCTAAAATCGATCAATGGATCTTTAAAAATTTTCTGCGTTTGATACGCTGAATCAAATTATTGACGGAGAGTGTGCTAAAATTAAAGAAGACATATAAAACAACATGATACTCCATTCGCAAAATTTGAAAAGTGAATTCAATCGCTATGTTTTCCTGACAGCGAGGACGAAGGTATTCGCAAACTGATCCACAATACTTTCAATTACAACGTTTCTCCGGTTCCTGATGAAATTCAAGAAGAAGTGATTGAAAAGCAACACGAAAGTACCATAACTTGAAAGATACATTTGAAACAGGAATTTATCTTAAGGATTTTAGGAGCCAAAGGTTAATGTCTTTCCCAAACATATGAGAAATTGTTTTCATTGACATATGTATCTATGCGAGCAGGGGTTCTCGCATTATTGCCAACTTAGTGGTTTTCCCCCCAAAGTATACGCCCCAACAAGCCTGCTTATAACGAGACCTAACCGCAAAAATAACGTTAAGATAATAATACAAACATTGTTCTTTTTTTAGAGGTTCTTAGGGGTAAATATTTTTGGAATTGTAGTTGGGAAGCCTGGGTTCTTGCTGCTTCTGATGACACAGTGTGAGAAAAAAAAAACACTTACCATTTAAAAGTTATGATATGTTAAAGTACCATCTATATACATACAGCTATGTATGCCCCCTTTGGATTCCAAAACTACTGGACCGATTTTGATGACATTTTCAGGAAAACTCAAGCATAGTCTATAGAGCATTCCTGTAAAGTTTGTTTTGGATCAGACAAGGGGATATGTTTTTTTTCGTTCTATTTATGATTTGATTTGTTTCACACAAATTCAAGGAAAGATTTGGTTGGCCGTGAGACGCCGGGCCGGGTGCACTATCCAATTTCTTGAAAACAAAGGGTCCAATTCGCACTTCCTTAAAAAAAAAATCAAAATACTGTTCGCTTTGAACAATGCTCTGGGTATTTTATTTTAAATAGAAAAACCTTATATGTATTTAAATTTTACTCTTGTTGTAACATGGCAGACAGAAATTTTGTCAAATGGTCCCTCATCACTTGTCATCTTATGTTAAGAACCACTGCACTTACGAGAAGAGCCCAATGATGATGACGATGACGATGGTGATGATGATGTGTAGATAGTAAAGATACAAAACACAGAAGAAGAGTAAAGAAAACACAAATAAATAAATAACAAAAAATATAAACTGAAATCAAAAACAACAAGAAATAGCAACGCCACAACCCGAAACCAAACGAAACGAAACAAAACCAAAGCGAAGCAAAGCATAGAGATACATTCACAACATATTTTTACTGGCGACATAAGTCTGTGATCGCAATAATTTTTTTTTTTTTTTTTTTTATTATTGTTGTTATTTTCTCTTCTTCATCGCTTAATATAAACTGATTTAATACACGACGAAGATCGAAGTAGAAAAAAAGAATAGTGTAGTATAGATACTTTTGTACAATGGCAACAAGCAACTCACGAAGTGAACAACAAACGATCAACAAAACGAAGACCATCGAATGAGCAAGAAATAAATAAATAAATAAATATATACATGTGCATGTGATTGAGGAGAATGTGAGTAGTATCTGTGTGTGTTTGTATGTGTATATATAATAAAGTCGCCATACTGGCGATTCCCAATCAGCGCCAGCAGCAATGACTGCGCCAAGAGCAACAACAGCAGCAAAATAGTCGCCAAAGTTATTTACACAAGTAATCGAGCAAAAGACAAACGAAAAGAAAAGAAAAAAAATATATACAGAACGACAGAACGGCGAATGGTTGGAGAGCCATGGGGACAGACAAATAGACAAGCTGACTGAATGACTGAATGACTGAAATTGACTGACAGAGAACTGCATATGAACTCATGCTAACAGATACTTTAACAAACATCTACATGCGTTGTATAGCATGCTATAGATACATTGTACCAACAACAACAATAAGATAGATATATAGATAGAAAGAAACAAATAAATGCCATAATAAAATTGAATGATAGACAGATAGACAGATACATAGACAAAGATATGAAAACCCATTTAAGTGTAAACAAACAAAAAAAAAAAAAAACAACAACAAAAAACAAGCAAACAATGACTAAAAAGTCAACGACAACACAACACAAAAATATGCATCTATGACGTGTTGACGATCATTTATAGATACAATTTACTATATGCATGTGGAGCACCTTTCTTGCGCTTTCTTTTTATATTGTGTATGGCATACAATAAATTTATCTATTTGCTTATACATACATCTGAGACAGATCGAACAAATCAAATATTAAATTTTATATCTTTAGTAGTATATACAATAATATCTAACATTTGTTATGTGTTTACTAAAAATATAAAAATGAGTTATTAAAGTGATTGGTAGTTAGTATAATTTTACAATACAATATTTCGTGTGACTTTCATTGGACAATCATAATCATAGAGGGAAAACGTGTATCTAAATATGTAAAATATATAAACATGTGCATAGTTATTATTGTTTGTTGCAGACTATTGTTGTTGGAATAGCAAATAAAACTTTATATAATACTATATATTTCATTTGAATACTCAAAGACAGATTCATTTTGTATAAACATAAAATATTTATCAGCAAATATTAGTATTCCTAGTACTCAGTAGTAGTTCATAGCGGCTTGACTTTAACTAGGGCCTGTTCGAGTGAGTGAGTTAGTGAGAGAGTGGCTCTCTTAAACTACTTAAACTATTTATTGTACCATGTGTCTGTAGTGTGAGTTAAGTTAGACGGTGTGGCTGTCATGATTGTTTGTCATTATGGCAGACACGTTGCGCAGTGCAAATATTAACTGAAATTGACACTGTTTTGCATATACATAACAAGTATGGATATTGCATACATACGTATGTGCTATATGTATGTATTCTCTTACTTTTGAGTGAGAGGTGTCAGTTACTCATAGTATGCAATATACACAAAAAAACTTGTTAGTCAGCAGCTAACACCGAATCATCAAATAGCAATTAAAAATACTTATGATGATTAGACTAATAAAATGAGTAGTATGTAAGGGTACACTGGAAAAAATTCATGAATTTTAATTTAACATAGGACAAAAAATAGTGAAACTAAAAAAGTTGTAATACTCTCATGCTCCTGTGAATGAACATACTGAAATATTATATTTGGGGTAGAGTCCAGTATTGATACTGCATTTCAATACACCAATGCATACATGACCCTCTTTTTTCCGTGTACCGCAGTGTATCCAATATGTTCGCAGCTGCTGTACTTGCCGCATTCCACTTTCTACTATCCCCGTACATATGTGTGATCAGATTTGACTCCGTCACTTCTTGGACGAATGCTGTTTCAAGGTCAGTTCGCTCATTGATGAACCGTGGGCAATGAAACAGCACGTGACAGGCGCTTTCTGGCTCTACTGGGCATATTGGATAATACGGGTCGTCTTCGAGGTGGAACCTGTATAAGTATTCTCTGAAGCAGCCATGTCCGGTCAGCAACTGCGTGAGATTATATTCAACCTCTCCATGATTTTGGTTCATCCACGCCTCGATATTTGGCATCAATTTAGACGTCCAGCGCCCTTTCTCGGATTGATCCCATCGTTGCTGCCGCGCGGAAATTGTGCGCCTCCTCTCTTCTTTTTTTATCGCGATTGATGGCCTGTGGCGCAGCATACAGAATCACCGAGCTTATTACCGATGACAGGAGTAGCCGCCTGCTTGCTCGAGGGCCACCAATGTTAGGCATCAGTCTGGTTAACGCACCATTTATCCGTGCGGCTTTGTCGTTGACTGTCTTTAGGTGTTCTTTAAAGGTAATCCGCGAGTTAATAAGTACACCCAGGTACTTTACTGCACATCGAGAGCTATACGATCCAGTAATGCTACGATCTAGAAATTTACAAAGTTGCTGAACATACACCAGACATTTATAGTGTCCAGAAGCTTGATATTATTAATTAATTATTATAAAAAAAAACTGTGATTTGGGTAGGGTAATCAAATAATATTTAAAGTTGGTGTCCGAGGTCTCCCTTAGCTTCTAAAAACAACCTGAGGAGTTCTGAACAGCGACAGGTCCCCGAGTGGATACTTTACCAAGCTACCCGACTCATCGAAGAACGATTTTCCGAGAAGACTGGTTCGTCTCCCAAGAAGAATAGGGTAGTCACATTTGTAAAATTAATAGTTTGATCTCTGTTTTCTATTACTATGACCCCTTGCCATAAACAAAATTCAGAGGCATGGCTATTCATCGATACTTTGACTGACATTAGTACTATTGATAGACTACGAAATCTCTTGCATTTCCCCCTTATTGTCCGTCCCGTGTAGGAAAACAATTAAAACTGAAATTTTCTTAATTAATATAGTATCGTAACTTTAAAGATGCTAAAGGAGGAAAGAAAAAAATCAAAATCAATGCAAAACTCATTTAAAGAAATTAACGAAAATAAAATTCAATGAAAATAAGAGAGAAATATGTATGTACATATGAACAAAAGAAGATCAATCAACAATCGACAAAGTCAAAGGTAAAAGTACGTTTTGCCTTTGACTTTCAGTGAGAGAGCGAGCGGAGTCCCGCTCGCTCGATTTCATTCAATTAGTTTTGATTATGTGCCTTTGCCACGAACGTCAATTAAAGAAGTTAACTCTATTGATTACTTTTAATATCGATGACGACGACGACGACTATGCCGACGACTCGAACTTGTATTGCCTTTCAACACACTACTCATGATTCTTTCATCGGGCGTCCCGGCAGCGGTGTCTGGTCGCTGGCTCAAAAACAAGCAGGCAAGCCAAACAGAAGCACATACAGCCAGCACAGGCAGACATCGTCGCCATCACAATAGTAGACAAAAACCGCATAAACCTGTTTCAATGCTTTCAATACTTTTTGAATTGCAGCAGCAAATGAAAAACAAAACAAAAAAAAAAACGAAAAACGATGAAAAAACCATGTGGGAGCAGCTTGGTCAGAAAGTAGAATCGAGTCAGGTGAAGGAGATGGAGATGAAGATGAAGAAGTAGGAAAAAGAGGTGGCAAAGTGGCGCGCGTATTGACTGCTCCAAGAGTACAATAATAAAATTGGAGCCGACACAACACAACAAAACAAAACAACAGCAAACAACAATACAATGATGATGATAATAATGATGATGACGATGACGACGACCGATCGACGCCAGACACAGTCAGATATGATCATATTTGTCTGTCCCAATCTGTCTGCTTGTCTGTCTGTCTTGGTTACTTGTTTGCTTGCATGCTTTTGTCGTCGTCGTCACTTTGGCGGCACAATCCACACAAAACTTTGCTACTGCATTGCATTTTACCCCAAAACTCACTCACTCACTCACTAGCACTAACAGCAGCAGCAGCAGTACCACCATCACCACCAGACGTTGCTAACGTCCCCAACATGCTGATCCATGTTCCCCTGATGTTCACGTCCCTCCTCCTTCCCTTACCTAAAACAGTTTTATGTTGCGTTTAATGGTTTCATTTACTCGCGTATATCGATTGCCTAACGCATGAATGAGTATGAGTGATAAGTATCTGTATCTATTGTATGCATGTGTGTGTGTGTGAGTGTTGGTGAATGCATTTGTGGTTGCAGCACGAGCGAATGGAGCCAACAACACCATGAATATTGTAACATAATAACAAAACAAACGAACAAAACAAAGCCAAACCAAACCAAACCAAACCAATCCAAGGCAATATTATTATTGTTGGCGTTTTGCTGTTTTTAATGTTATATCTTTTTAACTTAACTTGACTTCCAACGTCTTTCATTCGATTTGAATTCAATACGATTTGAGGCCACTTGTGAGATACTTTTTCCTTCTTTTCTAGTTTTATTTTGTTATTTTGTTTTGAGATTCTTGTCAAACAACGGATACGCAAGCATACATCATTCGTATTCTACTATATTCTACGAATGTATGCTTGTGCTAGATACATACATATGTACATGAGTATCTTATTGTTGCGTGTTAATTGCTGTAAATCAGCTAACTTACATACACACTTTTATAGATGTGTACATACATTCATTTTCAATCTAATTGCTAGTAAAGCTAGTTAAGTGAGTAAGTGAGTGAATGACGACAGTCTGACTAATGTACATATGTATCTATCTTACTATGAGTAGTGATTATTTTTAAATCAATCGATTAATGAACAAGAAATTAAGAAAACTAAAACCAATAAAAAGAGAATACTTAGAAATAAACCAACATTTTATTGCGATAATCAAATGACGCGTGTAAATGTCTACTAGATACTTGCATATATGTATGTATGTATGTATGTATGGTTTTCCTACTCTTCAAATTGCAGACAACTAAAATTACACGATTAATAATAATCATGATAATAGTGATGATAATGATGACGATGACTTTGGTAATGAAGATGATGACCCATAGTCATTCAGAATTGGTTTTCTGATTAGATTGTTTACCTCTTTCTTTTTTTCCCCTAAATTTCATAATAAAAAACATGATTATCATTATTGTCGACGTCGTAGTCGTAATGATGTTCATTGACGTTCAATATGCGTGGTCGGGGTCTATCAATTTAAACACAAACTTAGATTTATTGTACTTAGTATACCATAGTATGAGTGAATATTTCCTTATCGCACAAGCTTCCGTTTGAAAAGGCACAGTCATGGTTTTCAGAACAATTAAGATACACACATGCATACATACTGTAACTTGTAGATACTACATACAAATATACATTATATGCTATAGTAATATCATTTTATTTTAGTTCTAAGCATTCCCCATATAAAGAAAGAACTATTGTTATATGTACAGAGTACTTCATTTCATATTAATTTCATATATTTGTTAAAATTAATATTACGAGGTACTCAATCTGAATGCATAACATTTGATTTTGTTTTTTTCTACAATAAGTACATTTGATTATTGTGTATTCACAAAGAATACTAATGGATGAATGTGTGCTAAGTGCGTCTGTGTGTGTGTGTTTATGGGTTATCGATATCTTAACGTATGATTATGATAGGAAAAGTGTGTTTTTATAGCAACATTTGAGATTAGCTAAAAAAAAAGTATCGTTCAATAATTTAGAATGAAATCAGATAAGAATTATAACGTAACAAAGGGCTTCATGATATTTATCATATGTATACTATCTATTGAAATTATTACTATTACAACCGTTATAGTTGGTATAAAGAAGGGAAATAATAGAGTTTATTGGATTAGTAGTAGAAGAAATGAAACTTCTTTAGCGAGGTGTAAGCCAAAAAAAAGTGTTACGGAAATCAAATATGATGACGCTTGAGAGACGTAGAGATTTTTAATAATTTTGTTATTGAGGAACAATGGTTACTACGAGTTTTGGTTATTTTGGGTGACATTAATACCTGTTTAAATGGAAATTTCAAAGTGATTTCTTAGAAAAAACTTACATACATGTTTATACTAAAACAACAGAGGCACTTGTTGAATTTATTGTGATATGGTAATTACCAAAAAAAATAAGATTCTTTTAACAACGGGAGTCTTAACGAGGCACTGTGTCATTGGGCTAGTGGCTCAAAGGATGCACGTTCCCCAACAAAGCTTCTTTTGTAACTGTATGGATGAAAACGAATGCAGAATGCATCCAAAATCTCCTCTATGGATGTCCTACTCTTTTTGGAAGACGAGCCCGTTTTCTCAGGTATCCTTTCTTCGAAAGTTTGTGCAGTCTTGAAAGTTTGCTCCTAGAAGACCAACTAAAGATATCCAATTGACAATTCCCCAATTCCACTTCATTTCATGCATCACAATGGGCTGTAAGAGTGATGTTTTTGCCTTCTGGCAACAGGCATTAATTAAATCGGTCGTATGTACGATATATATATATATGACATGCGACCAATCGGAATCTGTCCAATTTTCTTTATTTTTAACCCTATACAAATAGTATGTAAAAAATTGTTCTTCATTCTCTTGGTCTAAAATCCTTTTTTAGGGATCCGTACACAAAGGGTGCCAACGGGACGCTATACCTAAGCCTACGCTGTCCTTCCGTCCATCCGTCTGTCAGTGAGCTCTATCTTATGAACCGTAATAGGTAGCCAGTTGAAGAGTGTGTAATTCAATTGCCGTTATAACGACAAATAATGAAAATAAAATAAAGTTAGAAAATTAAAGGGGTCGTCCAAATGACAAACGACAATGCATGGTTGCATTATGAAAGAGATGATGCCATCATCATGATGGAAAAATGAAGTGGCAATCAGAAAAAAGTGAATAAGCCCTCCCTCTCTGTTTTCCACACTCCATTGACATTAGAAGTTAGAGAGTTAGAACAGAGTTCCTTAAACTTTTCCTATCGCGAAGCATTTTTAAAATTAAAATATTTAACGCGAAGCACTTAATTTTATTTCGAATGGCAGAGTAATGAGAATTGTTTGGCATAACACTAAGTGCCCTGAAGAGCAGAGTTTAAGAAACTTTGATTCAAAAGTGTCGCTGCTGTGAAATCTAAGAAAAATGTTTAGGAGTGTTGGAAAATAGTCCTCCACTCTTTCTGCAAGGAACCGTGCCAATAATCATATAAAAACATTCTAATTATCATGCTCTACTAACATTTTGGATTGGACTGCGTGATGTCCAGATCTAAAGCAAATTGAAATCCTCTGGGGGAATACTTGTTCAACATGTTTATGCCGAAAATAAGAAGTACAAAAGAGGTAACTTACCATTTTGAGAGAATAAAGGATTTTTGACAAAATACTTTAAAGTATGTACAATATCTCAAAAACTAAGCAAGATATCGGGAAAATTTATTTATTATTTTCGTGTTATTTCGTCGAGTTCTATAAGAATACGTTGCGATAATGACGTAAAACTAAATAATTCCATGAAAAGAAGGTTAATTGAAGCCGATTCGATTATGTTTGAAGCAATATCTCAAAGATTTATGAAACTATGTTTAGCAAGACCTTGTCATTCTGCATGGCATTCCATCACTGTTATCGACTTAAAGTTGTCAATCCCAACAATATCATAGAAATACAAATATGGTATACCTATAGATTCTTATATAGAAAACACGTATGTATGTATTATGATTTTGTTAAATGACGCTTATCGATTAAATAAACCCTAGAATTCAAAAGAATCATAAGAAAAGTGAAAAGAACAAACAGTGTATAGGTTTCGTTTATTTATTGCAAAATACTACACACTAACAATAGTGTAAAAACAATTAGAAATAATAATAACAATAAAAATCACATGCTATATCTAACAGAAATTAGTAAGTATATGTACAAACAACATCTGTACGAATATCGTATAACAAAGTATTGGTTAAGGGGGTCTTGTGCTGATTGTGCCGGGGAATCTCCACCCATTGTGATATGTAATCATTCAAATGTTGTTTTGCAATTGTATTCTTGTTGCGCTTTTTTCGCGGAACTAGTAGACATGAATAAAGAAGAGAAAAAAAGAGAATAAATTCTAAAACCAATACACGGCAACAACAAAATAAGCAAACGAACACACACACAAAATGCCGTTCAAGTTGATGATGGACAGACAGACGAATGACCAGGCAAACTAACAAAACAACCAACAAACGAATGAACAACTGACTGCGAGACTGCCTGACTGATTGAGTGAGTTAGTGAGTGAGTGACTGACTAACTGACAGTCAGACGACGTTGAGCTAGAAACCAAATAAGTGAGTGAATGAGCAATAATCGAGTCAAAGCTTATGTCAGACGCAGAAACTTGTATATACAAACAAATAAACAACAAGAGTTTAGATGTGTAAGTGCGTATCGCGTGATGAACGTACACCACCACCACCATCGCCATTAAAAGACCAAAACCAAGAAACGCAACCAGTAACAACAGCAACAACAACAACAACAATACAAATAACAAAAGCAACAAGAAGAACAATTTAAGAAGAATAAGAACACTCATTCGCTCACTCACACAATATGTCTACGATGTCGACTTAGCGACGCCAGAACACTTGCCGCATTCGTTAGTTCTATTGTCGTTGTTCTTATTTTTGTAGTATGGAACTCACAGGCGGGTGAGCGTTTTCAGGCCCATGTATTGGTAATTAATATTATTATGTTTTATAAACTCGTAATAAAATAAACAAAAGAACTATTTTAGGCTCCTTTTCGACAACAAGCTCACATTACAGTCTTCTCAACTGTTTTTTTTATTAATTTATTTTAACATATGTATATATCAATTTCTTTAGGGATTTGTATGATTATGAATATGTAATTACAGGAGCAATGTTAAGTTTAATTAGGCTCTTTACTCTGAGTCGCCACTATGTCACCAATTTATTTTATTACTCGAATAGTATAACTGAACCTATGCCGAACAAGCAAGAAGTGAACCGTTTTCCTCCTTGAGTTCATGTGAATACGTATGTGTGTATGTCTGCAATCCGATTCTGCCTTATGACCTCAAGCTGATCACTATCATTGATTAGATCTTCTTCTTTTAGAACTGAAATGAATTCGTATTTTTTTTTTTCAATAAAATCTTCAATTAATATAAATTCAATCGTAAAATGATTTTAATAAAATTATTTGATCAATATAATCGCCCAATTTTTAATACCATAATCAAAATACAAATCAATTGCTACGCACCTGTATGAATAAGCAAGCAAGCAACGAACGAACGAACGAGTATTGAATGAAGTGTAAACGACAACGACAATGTTGATGGCTTCGTCGACAATAACAACAACAACAACAACAAATACGAATACCAAACAGCAAAAACAACATCATCAGTACTACAATTACAACAACAACAAGTAAGAACAGCAAAGACAGCAGCAACAACAACAACAACACGAGCAACAATCATCAAATATTGTCTGGGCCGATAGCTGCTCGCTGTTTACGTCTGCCTACCTCACCATACTCTCTCTATCAATACACGCTCTCTATCACTATCTATCTACTATCTCTCACTCTTTGCTCTTCTGAACTGTTTTGATCGGTTGCTATTGTTGTTGCTGTTCTGCTTCTGCCGCAGCTGGCAGTAGGCATCGACGTTGACGCTGACGTAGTCTCAGTTGAAGATCATTCGTCGATTCGCGTTAAGTCCGTAAAGTTGTGCACCGTGAGTGAATGCGAGAACCAGCGGATGACCGTGTATAATCAAATCAAAAAACGAGCGAACGGTTTATAAACAAATGTTAGTGCGTGCATCTCTCCACCTCCCTTACGTATATTGCGTATTAAACATATTGTAAATACAAATTAAAACCAAAATTAATTTATTCACAATTATTAGAATATCATTTATAAAATTTATAAAGAATTCAAACAAGTTTTAATTTACCATTTAAATGAAGATAAATAGAAACAAAAAAAGCCGCTGCCTTCATCTTATTAAGAGTTCCTACACTTGTTACTTACTTCATTAATACTGTCAATAAGTAAATAATAATTAAAAAAAGAAATATAAGGAAAGAAAGAAATTATTAAAAAATCAACAATATGAATAAGTGCAAAGCACACACGCACACACAACATAGATGAAATCAATTGTCACGAAGTGAAGAAAAGAATTTGCGAAAAAAAAGTAAAAACAAAATAAGTGAGTAGTAGTATAAAACAAATACAAAAGAAAAAGGAAACGTCATAAAAATGCTAAAAATAAACACACCACATGACAACACAACAATAATAATAATAACAGCAACAACAACAAATGCCAACAACAGTCACAATCACAATAATAAAACCCAATAAATAAAAAGGTAAAAAATCCCAAAAAAAAAAAAAATTGTAAAATTTAAAGGAAAATAAAATTAAATAAAAAAAAAGTGTCAAAGTTGCCAAATTTTATATTTTTATTAATCAATTCATATAAATTTAAAAAAAAATTCAAAATAATAAAATAAATATTTGTGCATTTTTAAATGTGTGAAATGAAATTTGATGAGTTTTCTAAATGAGTAAAAATATAAATTCTAAGAAATTCTTGAAAATTTCTAAATAAATTTAAAGAAAACAACAACAAAAGAGAAGAAGAAAAAGGAAGAAATACAAAAATAAAAAAAAAAATACATACCAACATATTAAAAACAAATTCAACAGAGATCAAAGGCGAGATTATGTACACAAACACACACACATACACAATATAGTATAGTTTATGCATCAATGTATGTGAGTGGATTATTGCCTGGGCAACCCCGTCGTCATCGTTCGTCATACTACTACTATTTAGTTAAAGAGGAACACAAAAAAACAACAAAATAGGCTCACACAAGGCCAGACTTACTCAGACACAAAATAGACACACACACAAACACACACACACACATTGATATAAAGCGACCACTTGAGATTACAACAAAAGTCAATTGAGTGCGGGTGAGTAAATCTTTAAGTAGTGAGTGAGCAATGTGCGATCTTCTTTTTATATTTTTTTTCTTTGCAACTCTTTGTAGTATATAGGAGGAATATTAAGGAGTTTTTAAGTTGAGGGAATCTTCATTATCATTATCATCATCATCAGCTTTTTCAAAATAATGATGTTATATGTAGTATGTCTAGTTGACCTTTAATAACAATAAATATAGAAATGAAGAATTCATGCTGATGGGATTAATAGTCTTAGAAATTAGAATTGAATAGAAGAAATATATAAAATTTTTGAATATTATTACAGTACATTATGTAGTATGACAATCCATAAATCAACAACAATAAAATAAGGAAAAATAACATAAATTATAATAAAATATTGATATAAATTGCTGTCATTTTGGGTTGTTCTTTTCATTACTTTTTATGGTTTGGGATCAATCATTAACAGTCGATCTATAAACATTTAACCTTTGAGTTAAAGTAATTCCAGCAGTTCTAAAGGGGCCCATACATTATGTGATCTATTGTACAATCAATGATCAAAACTTTTTGATTTTTCATACAATTGAGCCATGACCTTTCCCCGCTCACATTGAGATAGTCAACAAGCAAAATGCCATTGTACAATATATCGCATAATGTGTGGGCCGCATAAATCTTTCAATTTTTAATCATCACCGAGTTTCAATAAGTTGAAAGTAATGAAGAAGGCATCATCATCATTAAGACAATCGCATCCACTGTTAAGCAAAGGCCTCCTCTAAAGTTGTCTGTTTCCTAAGATTTGCTCCTTTGTACTTGATGTCATCATCACTTTATCTTGATGATGGCCTTCCGATTTGCATCTTATTTTTTTTTTCGAAACCTTTATAGCATTAGTCCACCAATTATTATCATTGCTTTGGTCACCGTTCATCAAATAATCGATGTCTCGTGACTTTCTATGGCATACAAACATTTGGTATATCTTTAGGTACCCTTTAAACGAATAACCAACATGGTTCACAATATATATATGTATGCCTTTGGAAGCAATAGAGAGTAGACAGCCATGTACTTTCTAGTTTTGCGCATGACTTAGAAACAATATAATAATATTTTTGTCTCTTATAAAGGTTCCTTTATGTTACCAGTGTCTGTTTTTGATCACAAACCGTGTCATTAGATCATTGAGTCCTTTAAGGTAATCCTTATCAGTAACATATGACAAGGATTTAACTTATTCCACATCAAAAAATGATTCACTGCTTCTAGTTGCTCTGGATCAAAATATTCATGGCCCGTGTCATTTTTCCGTTATGCCAATCTATTATTAAGCCACTGGCTTTGGTTACTCGTTACATTACCATGTCATCCAATTTGTATTTTCCCTTTGAGAGCTTCTATTATTTCATGTCTTATGGTTACTTCAGACATTGATCTTTCCCTTGATCTCTGGGGCACTTACAACATATGAATTATTTCAGAACCTTACGTGATGATAGGCAGCATGCATTGGTTATAGATTTTTTTTTAGGCATGTAGACATATCACTTTTATACCATAGATGATGACCCAATTTTTTTATATAATTTCGTTGTCATTATTAAATAAAAATTTTACCTCCTGCATATGTTGAATTACTGGAATGAAAGCTATAACATCTGAATTATACTAAAGCACACGAATTTCTTTGACTACTTTGATAGCACGGTCAATGTAGAAAAATGCCTATGTGCCTGGCGCCCCCTAAAGCACCGCTATCCTTGAGAAAAGTGAATTAAAGTCAACGCTTTTAGGCACTATACAATTACTAACCTAAGAAAAGAAGGCCCCTGAGATTGGCTTTGCCTAAGGTCTTTCAAAAAGGACCACAATTTATTCCCATACCTAGAGTACAATTTGTATGTTTTCTTCAACTTCCTCTTGCATGGCTCATAAGAAAACAGTTCGTTCTACCTGCTACTACTAAAACAAACCTTAAATTAAGACGGCGCCAGGATACCTGCACCAATGGCGACAACAACAAAAGCCGTAACACTTGAAATTGTCTGTAGCTCAGCATGTGTGTCTATGTGTATGTGTGTGTGTGTGTGTCGTTGTATAAGTAGAACTGGTTGCAACAATAGCAACATGTGTATTAGAATAGAAGATGCATAGATACTTTTATGTAGTATTAGCGACGTCATCAACGTCAAAAACAAGCAACTAACAACTACAAGAACAAGACGAATCAATGTAGAAGAAGGTGGAAATCCACTTAAAGCAAAACAAAACATTTTAACACACACAAACACACTTACACACACAATTCATAGATACACACAAAAGAACAAAATCTTTTTCTATAAAAATCTCTAATAATAAAAGGCAAACAACTAGCAAATAGTATGTTGGATAGATAGATAGATAGATGCATGCATCCTACCATATAGTTTTCATGCTGCGTGTATCTAATGCTTATAGCTAACGGCATCTAACAACATAAGATGTACGTATTTGTATTCAAGTATTTGTCAGATACACAGTTAACAGGCAACAACAAGAATCGTCAAATAGCATCGTATATTTTAAGTATGTGTGTATATATGCACTTACATATTATTTATTTAATGTTTAAGTACTTGAGACTATGCTCTATGCTCTCTTAACATATGTATGCATATAGTTAGTATGTAGTAGATACTTTTGAATGCATTATTTATTTAGGTCTGGCTTTTCATAAGTTAAGAGTTTCATTACAACATTCACGCTTTTCATACTATACCATACTTATGCCTTTGTGCCTTTTTGTGTTTTGTTTTTCTTTTCTTTTCTTTTTTTTTTTTTTGTAAGGATAGAAATGACCTTTGTATTATACAATAGATACATATGTTACATATGACTATTGTATTGTAATATGACATTTATTGTGTGATGGATGTTGCAAGAACACAACATTTACATACATGTTTAAAGTTCTTCTAACCCCTAAAACTTGTTGACCTTGACATCTTATCTACATACGTAGTACGTATACATGAATGTATCTTTTGCTCTGTTGTAGGCGCTCATCTTTCGATTTTTTTTTGTTTTTCCAATAGCGTAGGTGTTACGTTATGCTTGAACTCATCAAACGACATCATCAGACAGACAAACATATACTGCACATACCTATGTCTATTAATTTTAATACTTAAAATTAAAATTTTTAACTTGACAAACAAAAAAAATTAAAAAATATTTTCAAAAATTTTTTGTTCACTAAAAAAAATAAAAAAAAAAATTAAATACTAAACGAAACACATTTGAAAAATGTCTAGCAACAAGCAACTAATTTATAAATTATCGTTTCAACCATTTTAAGTTTTTATTTAGTTGTTTTTGGCAACGATTTTGGACACTCGGGCGCGACATGCACCTGTCAAAGTTTTAGAAACTAAATTAAAAATATATACATATATATATATATACTTATATCTTACCATAGCACCACATTTAAAAATATACCGTAGAAGAGATACTTTTAAAAATATGTACAAATACAAAACCAAAACAATAATAAAAAATAAAATAAAATTTAAATATCAGACAAAATGCTGAAAAGGCGCTTGCTCTGCAAAAAATAAACTTAAAACAGATGCTAAAAACAAAAAAACCAAAAAAAAAATAGAATAAAATAAAATAAAATAAGCCAAAAAATTCTTTTAGAATCTGTGAAATGAAACATTTGAATGTCATATTACGTAGTAGTTCCAATTATAAAAATAAAATTTCAAAGAATCGAAAACGTAAAAGAAACAAAACAAAACAAGAAAAGCAAAAGTATCTATACTTTAGAACAGAAGAGATCAACAGAAAATCCCATACAACATCCCATAAGATTAAAATAGAAATTGTTGCCAAAAAAAAAAAAAAAAATAAGTATATCTATCTATATATATATATATATATATATATACGAGTATATACATACATATATGTATATTTATACAAATGAATATGAAGAAAAGAAATGATGAATATTTTGTGAAATTCATTTGTAAACACAGAAGCAAACAATCAACTAACCTCCCAACACTTGGCAATTATTTAACACACTTTAGCATGTTGATAAATAAAATACATACTTACATGATATATAATAGATAAAAAGATACAGTATAACACAAATGTTATGTGAATGATATGCTATAAGTGTATGTGTGTGTATGTTCTGGGATTATTTAAATTTATGCACAAATGACGCTCGCTCGCTCACTTGGTTGCATTTAAATAGTTCATTATACGTAAAAAAATATTCAAAAACATATACGATGTTTTGTATTACAATATGGTACTATATATGCCTATTAAATCGGAAAATATACAATACTTAAATACCATAATATACGAGTATTGCATTTAAATGTTTCAGTTGTTTTTATTGTACGTTAGTTCAAAATGATGCAATTATAAAATTCTGAAATTATAAATCAATTTGAGTACATAAATTCATTCTCTAATCTATTAAATGTCTAAGCAATACTTACCATATAAACATTATTTTATCATTTCATTCGTACATAGTGTGTATATTTTTCTTTCCTTGTCCACTCCTATTTGGAGCATAGGGCCTCTACAAGGCTTCTCCATCGCACACGATTCTGGGTTGTTGTTTTTGCGCCATGTTGACATCAGCAAGCTCACGCTGGATTGATCTTCTCCAGGTGGTCTTTGGCCGGCCGCGGCTTCTGCTCCCTTGCGGGTTCCACTCGAGCGACATTCTCGCTAAAAGTTTCAAAAGTTTGTAACACACAATTAGAATCTCCAAAAAGTGTATACATGTTTGTCTAACAATCAGTAGGATACATCATAATCATCTATGTACATATGTATTCATATAAAAATTTAACTTTTTTTTATACATTTGAATACATAATTTAAAAAGTTAATATCAGTGTCTATAGTTCTATCTATTCTATAGATGATTTCGAAACATATTGTTTTCGAAAACACGCAAAAAACTATAGGTGTGTCAGTAATTTTGGGCTATTTAGAATGAATGTTCGAATAAACAGCTGATTGAAAAGTTGTTGATGTTCTACCAGCATGGGGGCTGTAAATAGAGATACGCATGCAAAAGGATTAGGAAACGTTAAAAGGAAACGGAGAATTAGTGTGCATCAAGAGGAAATAAAGAATTAAATTAAATAAATTAAATTACGTTACATTAAATTAGTCTAGAGAAAGAATATATAACCTAACCTAAGTGCCAAGTTCTAACCTAAGTGTCAAGTCCTAAAAAGGAAGCTACCTCTTTCGGTTAAAGCCATAAGTCAATTGGAGTCAGTTGGGTCGGTTTTTAAGACAGTTAAAAATGTAAACAGTGTTGTGAGGAGAACCACCACACTGTGGACAGCAATCATTGCCTGAAAGATATATACGTTCCCTATAGCACTGTAGGATAAGAGACCAACCCGACCTCAACTGAGCTAAGGTGGGCCGAGTGCTACGAGGAAGTAACATTTCGCTATCATCAACAGGTGGAGGACGACCTCCTAGTTCTGGTGTGACTCAATAACATTTTCAACTGCCCTCCTCTGATGTAATTCATCACGACCCGGCTTATAAAAAGACTAAGTCTCCCTCGAATGTACTAATGTCAAATGTATTGGTTGATTGATTTTAAAATATCTCTCTAAGCCTTATAGGTATCCAAAATTTTATCCACCAATTTCTCGACAACTGCGAATCCGATCCGCACCAAACTTCACAGGAACACTATCCAGACTATGCTAGAGTTTTCCAGAAAATTTCATCAAAATCAGTTCAGCCGTACTCAAGTGAGCGCTCAGAATCATGAGGCAAAAGATTTTTATATAAATGTATCATGAAGTTTGTAACACACAGAAGGAGACATCGCAGACCACATAAAGTATATACATATATGTATGTATTTGTGATCAGCTCGATGAGACAAGTTGATTTAGCCATGTCCGTCTGTTCGCAAAACTAGTCCCACAGTTTTTGAGCTAGAGAGCTGAAATTAGCTGAAATAGATTTCTATTTACCACACGCTGAACATTTGTCGGAATCACTAGGGGGGGTACCTCCTATACAAGCCCCCTTTTAAATTAATGTTCTTATTAGAAAAAGTTTTTTGTTTTTTGACTTATCAAACTGAAATTTGGACACTATAAGTCTGTATCATTCAACCATCTAAAATTTTAGGATCCTAGGGTTACCAAGAGGGTTACCTCCCGTAAAAACGCCCACCCAAACTAAATGACAAACTTATAAAGAATAAATGTACAGTAAAAGTGCCACTCACACTGATGTGATGCTAAGAAAGAATTTGGCATATCCAATATAGCCTTCTTTCTGGTTTTGTTTGCATTTTGATTTATATAAATTTCTTTAGGTATACAACCGATAAAATTAAAATTTTTGCTATGATTTTCATTTAATTTTTATGTTGATTGTTGATAATAAATTTTCTTCTAACAAAAATTTGTGTGTGCGGAAAAATATTTAAAATTTAAAGATTATTGAAATGTCACCACAAAAATTTTAGAAATTTTTTTTAGTTCAAAATCATAAATTAGACAGAATGACATATTGTATTTTTGCTATTTCTTTTTTTTTACATATTCTTTTTATGGTTTTGTTAGTAAGTAAAATATATTTCAAGTAAAAACTGGCGCCAATAGAATTGTTTTTATTTCTTTTAATCAATTTAAAAGTGATAATAAGTATAGAATAGATCAAGGGCACACAATGAATGAATTGGTGTATTAGAAATAAAATGTTTTCTATTGTGTGTATTTTGACCATCAATATTATTCGTAGATGTTTAAGGAAATCCCTTATGATCCAACAGCAAGATACATATAATATAATTTCTTTTTGCTTGTACACCTTATATACAAATATTGTATCTAAATACACCATACATATACATTATACTATAGTTTTTATAGTTTCCTCCCTCAAAATTTGCTTGCGTCAATTTTTTTTTTTTGCTAATTTCCGTTTAAAAATTTTCAAAATATTTTGAAATTCTGTAAATTTTTGTTTATTATTTTTTATAGTAACCGAAATTTTCGAAAATTTTCTGAGTCACTAAAATCATTGAAAACTCTTGAGAATTTTTATTTTTTGCATTTATATATACATATGTAAATGTTATCATTTTGAAAACAATGCGTCAATAATATTGAAGATTGATAATAAAATATTGTACTTTTGCGATCTTATTCATTTAACGAGACAGATAAGATGATACATATAGGACGGTTCTTGTACTATGATCCATGGGAGGCGACAATCTTTGTTCTTAATAAATATTCTAGAAGAACAATTTGGGTTCGCCATCCACTGACTTAGGGGAATATTGACCTAGAAATATGTGTCAAAAGTGAGTCCACGGACTTCATTAGTTGAAGAACCTCTGATGACAATACATATTCTAATGTCTATCAAAGCATATTCAAACTTTTCCATCTTTAAACTTTAAAAAACCTTAAAGAAGATACATACATATGTATGTATATGTATCTTGACAATGTCTTTCGAATTAAAACTAGTAGTTAAAATAATTGTAATTTATCAAAATATAACAAAATAAATAAACAAATAATTAGCACTAAATTTTAGTTATGTATATGTAAGTACAATAAATATTTCTTTGAACTTCTAGTCAACTAACAAGCACACCAATGTATCTATGCACACATGATGTTTAACCACAAACTAAATTGAGGGGAGGTTATGGAGATGCCACAAAGCAATTAAATTAACACATTTACTAATAAGAAAAGAATACAAAGAATCTATGTACATAGACACAAATGCGTATCAATAAACGAAACGAACTTAATGTACCTACATATGGTTTTAGATACCTTATTACGTGTATATAAACTTACAAATAGGCATATTTAAATGGGCAAATGAATAGACGTCATTCGCGTCCAATTTCAACAATATTAATATATTAAATGTTTATTTAATATGAAGCTTATCATCAAACGAGTGTCGTGTGTGTGTATAAGTGTTTGATTAACCGATGAAGCAAACTCACACACACACACACGCTAAAAGCCGCCCAATTGCAATAGTATTTGTATAATATTATCTCATAAAGTTGCGACGTCAAAAGCAACATCAATAATGATACATCCACACCCCCACTAAATCCTCTGTTGCTCGAAAGCATTAAACCACAAAAACAAGCGAGCTCCACGCGCTCGCTCAGTCGCTTTGCCTTTCAACAAAACTCGTTTCTAGTTGAACAAATAAATAAATAAAATAAAAAGCACAACAAAAAAACATGTCTAAGTCAGTTTGATTCACGCACACACACTCGTGTATGCATTCATTCATACAAATCAACATATGTATGTATGTATTCTCGATCCTCATAGAGGAGGCATTATTACTAAACGACCGCGGGTTTCCTCGTTTCTTTCGAATTGACTAACCACCACACACAATATCAATTCATAAGAAACCATTTGTGTTCGCTTTTGAGTGTGTGAGAGCAAATACACGAATATCATACAGGCACATTGTTGTTGTTATTGTTGTTGTCAAGTTGTTGTTGCTTAGTCATTTGAATTTTCAATGATGTGATGGAGCTGCCGCCGCCGAATCGAAAAATCACAAAAGAGTCGTTGGGGCAGCAGAAAGAGGGCAACGTGCGCTCATATTCAGAGAAAAAGGGAAAGAAAGAGAGAGAGAGAGAGATGGATGACGCTTGCTGCTTAGTAATCATCATCATCAGCAGTCAGTCAGTCGCAAGATGGCAGGCTGGCAACTCTAGTTAACACTTGCTCACTTGCTTGGTCGTCCGTCCGATTGTCTGTCGAATAAACAATAAAAATATCAACAACGACGTCGACGAACAACGAAGTGGTAATCGTAATCAGCTTCAAGCTTCGGTCGGCTATTTGGCTCATTTACTCACTCACCACACTGTTCGATAATTTTGTTGTTGTTTGTTGCTGGCAATGTTGGTGTTGTTGTTGTATGACGAACCTTATAATTTTTTCGTTCATTGTTGTTATTTTTTTTTTTTTGCTGTGTGCTGCTACTCTTTGGGGCCTCCGCTGCCCGTTATGCGATCATGCAGCAATTATTATTATTTTATATGAAGCGAACGTAGGTTGGTTGGTGTTGTTTTTCTTTTTATTATTATCATTTCGTTTTTATTTTTTATTTTCATTTACTTTTTACGCTGTTATTTCTTTATGTTGTTGCTTTTACATTATCGTTATTGACGCGCATGGTGCTCCCCAGACCTTCCTTAGTCAGCAAAAATTCGCATATTTAGCTTTTTAGATATCTACGAGCATATATGAATATATCTTTTATTGTATGTATGTGTATGTATGATGGTGTGAGTATGTGTGTTTGTATTTAAGTATTTATCTGAATAAGCGTGTGTAAGTGTATGATTGCTTATTGTTTGCGCTTTGTACCTTGTTCCCCGCTTGTTATTTTTGCGCTTGATTTGATCAAATTTTTTGGTTTTGCTTATTGCTTTGCTTTGCTCTGCTCTGTTCTGCCCTCGTTTATTAAACGTTAAGATTGTTTTTGTTGGATTTTGTTAAAAAAAAAAAAATTAATTACAGTAGCTGTTGTTGTTTTCGTTGTTATTGTTGCTGTCATAATTAAGCAGTGAAATATTTTGCAGCTCTCGAGATTAGTGTGGAGGCGTAAAATCAGGCATGTGATGTAGAATTGTGCAAGGTGCTGTATAAAGATACTTAATTTTCATTCGGTTAAATCTTTTTAATCTTTGTATTTACATATTTCTATGAAAAATCTATTTCTATATATTTATTTATTTAAAATAACAAATTGTATTATTTTTTGCAGTAGAAAACTAGTTGCTGGGCCTTCGCCTCTCATGATCGTCTAATTTTTCTTATATTAAACCACTGTGCTGTGGACCCCCTTAACGCTACTAATCTGTCTTTGCCTTCTCTGTTTATTATTGCTTTGCTTTGTTGCTTTTAAATATGTTTTGATAATATGTATTGTGTTGTTGTGTTTCGTTTGGCTTTTGTCTCTGAGTTTTTTTTTTTGCCTCTTCCTGCCACTCATACATACTTCTTTAACCGATGAGGTTCCTCTTCTTCATTTTGATTATTGTTGCCATTTTTTCACCTTTTTTTCTTTTGTTGCTTTCTGTGCTGCGATTAACTATGTGTGTGTGTGTGTGTGTGAGCTTCTGTTTGCTTTTGATTGCTTGGCCTCTGTTGCTGCTGTTGCTCTGCTGCCGTTGTCGTCTTCGTCTCCATCGTTGTCGTAATCATTACCATCTTTCTACTCTACCTTTTTGCAAGTGCATTTGTGTGCGTGTGTGTGTGATTTGTATTTTGTTTTTGCTTGCTTTTTCGTACTTGGAAATTGAATGAATTTCGCTTGGCCGCTGTCTAGTCGCCGTTTCGCATGCGACCGAAGAAGAAGCTAAAAAAAGCTGTTCGCATCCGCGTTTTTTCTTCCATTTTATTTATTCGCTCATTCGTTCGCTTGACGTTGCTTGTTGCTTTGCTATGGTATTTCTTACTATTCTTTCATTCTTTGATTTCGTATAAATCAAAAGATACTTTCCGTAGGCCATTGACGGTTTCAGTCGGTTAGTCGTTCGGTCGATTCGTCAGTTGGTTGTTTTTTGTTTCATATTTATACGCGTAATTTGCTAAGTATTTTTCCTCACATTTTTTTGTGTGTTGAATAAGAACAACAGCAATACCAACAAGAGAATAGCATAGCATAACAGCGACAACAACAGCAATAACAAAAATTACATACAAATATCTGAGCAAATCTACAAAGCTCAATCAATTGTGCGTGCGCTTCTTTCTTTGTTGTGTTCGAAGTGTGTTGAGTGGTTCAGTGTTTTTGTGCTTGTGTTCGGCTTAATCTTCATCTTCTGCGTTCGTTGGTTTGCTTGCTGTATTTATTTCTACGAAGTGATTTTCGTGAACATTTTTGTGTCTGTTTTTATCAAGAGTTGTCGATTCATTGGAATTCCGTTTCATTTCCGCGAATTTTACGTATTAAGAGCCGACGTCGTCGTCACATCACCATACCCCTGCCAACAACACTGCTCCTTCGTCAGGCACAGTGTCATCGTCGTTCGTCTTCAACTTGAACTTGGTTTTCGTTCATTATACTTAGTTATACATACGATGTTGATTGAAGAAATTTAATGTAATCGTATAGCAGTGTAAGTGTTATTGATAAATGCGCATTTATAAGTTATTCTTTTTTCAGAAAAATTATAATTTTATATAGAAATAATAATAATAAAAAAAAAAAAAAAATGATTGTGTCAGCGTTTCATATTACCAAGCAACCGGTTTCAACTAAGTTTATTTATTTATGTATAAGCAAAAACCGCTTGCATGCGTTTCTAGTCTCGTCGCCGCCGTTGCTCATGGTCAACATCGTTATCGCTATCACCATACCATCAGATGATGACGTACCATTGGCAAACATGTTCATCATGCACTTTTGCTCAATGGCGCGGCGACCAAAGCAGAAAAGTGACGACGACCACACCACGCCACACCACCTCCACTGCCACTGCCTTAAACATATCATCATATAATTGCCATTTAAGCCGCTACTGCGGTTTCTATTAGTAACTTGTGCACATACACACAAACTCAATCAAGCACACCTTTGGGCTTGGTGATTCCATGTGTTGGTTAAATTGTAATGAGCGCCTGTCACTTGACTACTGTTATTAAGTTTATACATAAGTACTTACTATTCAACTTTATGCACACGAACCGAACAAATCAAGCAAGCTTATTAGTTACTTTACTTCACTCTCTTTATATCTCTATATTAGTGACACTCACTCACTCATTAATTCATTCTGACGTCATTTGCATTCGTTTAGCAAGTGATCTTCGTTTCGTTTTTATTGTGCGGCACCACGGCACGGCACGTTGTTATTATCATTGATGTTATTGTTATTGTTTTTGTTGTTTAACAGCATCATCGCAGCACTCATTTGTTGCTCGTTGAGCAAGTCACAACTAGACACACACACATGCACACTTATTCTACTCATCATATGAAATAATATGCCATGCAAGCTCTTAATATGCGCCGCCTGCACTTGTGTTCACACTCACTCAATCTGAAGCTCTCGTGCTCTCTCTCTCTTCTCCGTTGCACGTTAACATTACATTTAATTGTTTGTTGAGTTCGCATTTTGACCCAGTGTTCAGTGTTGTTTGATTGTGTGCCTTTGTGCTTTGTTGGGTTGGCTGTCTGCTATCGCTCGCTATTGTTAAGTGTTGTCGTCGTCGTCAGATGGCGACGTTGACGTTAAAAATAAAATAATTAATGTCAGGCGTTTTTGTTGTTGTAATTCTCTACTCTACTCTACTCATTTCTATCATTTGTTTCTCGTGCTGTGCGCTTTTATTATTTACATAATTTTTGTCTCATTGTTCGTGTTTTTGTTTTATTTGCTTTGGTTTAGTTTAATTTGTTTTATTTTGTACTTTGCCCACCATGTTGTTAAATATTTATAAAAAAAAAAAAAAAAAAAATCTACAGCCTTTTTAATCGTGCCATAAATTTATCAGAACTGTTCACAAGTGGCGCCTTTTTTTCTTGTGTGTGCTTTGTTTATAATTAAAAAAAATATAATTTTTTTTATTTTTTATAATGTATAATAGTAGAAAGATTTATTCTTAAGCTTAAGTGGTGTGTGTAGAGAAAATTATCAAAAAAAAAAAAAATAAAAAAAAAATTACCAATTCAAAAATTATGTTTTCTTATCAAATTTCTTCAAATTTCTTTATTATTGTAAATTAAGAGATTCAAAATAAAAAAAAAAGTATTGAAACCCCGAACTTTAAACTTTTTGTTCATGCATATGTGGAATTTGTATTCAGTCACAAAAAACAAAGTTAATAATAAATTTATAAATTTATTAACAACAAAAATAGCTAACAATAAATACCATGATAATGATACCACATTTGTTGTTGTTGTTGTTGTTATTGTTGGCCATATATACAAATTTAGAAACAAAACAATGGCAAATAGCGCTGACTATTTAATTAAGTGTGCAAAATAACAAAATAAATAAAATAATCCAAAGAAACAAAAGTATGAAAAAGAAACTTGAAGCTCATCGTCGTTTTCGTATCATTTTATGATTAGCTTAGCAGCAGTGTTTCTGGCTTATCATCATATTCACCATTCGTTTGGATTTACTGTACTCAATTTCCTTTGCTTATACTATATTTCTCATTTGTTGAATTTTGCTTGGTTTTCAATTTTTTTTTTTAATTTTCTAGCATATTCGTTATTCATTATTTCACATTAATAAATAAATACTTAATTAAATTTAATAGCATTTTTCCTTTTTTCAACTGATTGTGTTTGATAGAAAAGAAATAAATGTTGGTTGCTTGCTTATCATCATTTTATTTGTTGCTACATTATTGATGGTTGGTGGCAACGAACCGTCGTACGTTCTTTATACTATTATTATTTTATATTCATTCATTTCATTTGTATGTATTATAGTATATTATCAGCAATAATGCTTCTTTCTACTGATTCCATTTAGAAGAAATGCATTTATTTAAACGGGGAGGGTGGAGGGTTGCATAAACCTAGACATATCCTACATATGTATTATAGATTTCGTACAAATGTACGAGTTCAGAGTTATGAAATATTTGATTTCCCTTGACATTTCTTATTTGAACATTGCACTTTGTATGGCATATCAAAGTCATTATTTATTTTATACATACTAATTGTATTGTTCATATTAGAATTATTATTATTTTTTAATTAAATTTAATAATAGTCAAATATTTAATTGGGTGAAGCAAACTCATAAATTCAGGACTGTATCTCAAAACGAATCATTCCAGGCTACTAGGTAAACGTTTTAATAACTCTCAATCTCTTTATAATACCAAAAGAAATAGGTTTGATACATATATTTAAAAAAATATGTATGTATATACATACTTAAATTAGGTTAGGTTAGGTTATTTTATGCAGGACGCTCGCGATTGAACGCGAGTTCACCCATTGTGATGCTTGATAAAACGTGAAGGGGTATGGCGATTGTGAGTGGTAATCCACTACTGTCCAAGGTTGGTCCCAGAGATTACCCTCTGTCTCTAAAAATCAACCTGAGGAGTCCATGAACAGAGCCAGGTCCCCCAAAGGCCATTTTGCCAAACTACCCAACTCTTCGAAGAACCGTTTCCCGTGAAAAAGGGGTCCGCCTACCAAGAAGTTTAGGGCAATCACAGAGGAGGTGTTGGATGCTCTCCGGTTCCTTCTCATATTCACAGCTACGACAGAAGTCATGATGAGGAACCTGCATCCTGTGGGCCGATGTTGCAATGCCCCGTCATAACTTCTCATTTGAATACTTTTATTGTTGAAGTGTAGGAGCTCGGAGGTTCTCTTTGGTTGATAGTAAGGCCAGAGTGTCCTAGCGACAGTACAGCCAGATTCAATTGCGCACTTTCTGGTTTTCCTTTCCAGGCATTAGAGGATATCATGTAATGGTCCGTAAGTATCGGCAACTCCTTGAGACGCTGACAGTGCCGAACCTTTCCTAGCACACTCGTCCGCCATCTCTTTATATGTACATATAAATGCAATCAAAATTTCGGAAAATATTACCCAGACATCAGACAAATCAGTTAGCGCGATTACGGTCAGGAGAGCCCTTCATAAAAATGGCCTACATGGACAAATACCCCGCAAAAAGCCATTCATATCAAAGGTAAATCAGAGCAAGCGTGTGGATTTGAAATTTTTGGTGCCAAAAGGACATCGAAAATATGGCGTACCACCAATGAAGCCTTTAAAGAAAGTTGTGTTACCAACACAGTTAAGCACGGTGGGGGCTCAGTTATGGTTTGGGGCTGTATGGCGGCATCTGGAGTTGGAAATCTTATTTTCATTGAATCAACAATGAACAAGATGGATTACTTAAAAATTGTACAGAACAATGTAGCCCCCAGTGTCGACAAATTAGACCTGTCAGGCAATTAGATCTTCCAACAAGATAACGATCCGAACCATGCAGCTAGAATTGTGAAGGAATTGCTACTGTATAGGACCCCTAAGATATTTGACCATCCGCCACAATCTCCAGACCTCAATCCCATTGAGCACCTGGACAGGAAGAGGACGATTTTGTGCAAGGAAGCCCTAAAGAAGGCTATAATGGAAGAATGAGTCAAAATCTCTCCTGATGTGACAAAAAAAACCTTGTCCAATCGATGCCAAGGAGAGTAATTTTTTAACTTAATATTTGTCACTTTGGATATACTGTGCACTTTTTTTTGACGCGTAAAATTTTGACTTTTTTTTAATTAATGAGATTTATTTTTAGTTGTGTATTGATTTTGATTACACTTTAAATTAAACTCGACTGCTATAATATAAGCTAGACATCTGTATGAGAGAATTCAGTTGCTTACCATAACTGAGTACCATTGAATGTCGTACTCAATTTTTTGGAACCACACACAATAAGAATGAATTCTAATTCATTTGAGAGAGCATTGCCATAGCAAACGATCGCATTCAAAACGATTGGAACAAGAAGAGTGTGTAAAATAAGCTGAAGAAACGAAAGGAACAAGAAAAACATTCATTGTATTCAGACTCACTACAACAACAACAATTTCACACAAATTCTTCAAAATTTTTGTTATGTGTTGGGGAAAGCATTTCATTTTGTGATAGGTATTTATGTGCAATGTAGTCGGGGATGTAAATATGTTTGCATACCAACAAACAATGCAGTACAAAATAACATTCAATTTAATACGGCACCGCTTCGTTTGAATGAGATCATGGAACACTCTCTCAGCTGCATTCAATCATTGGAATTCATTTCAGTGAATGTGAATGTCAAATTCATTCATTTGAGCATGAGTACCAAAAATGCCCTTTTGAATGAATTCATACAGATGTCTGATGTAAGCCTTGAATTCTGCATACTAACTTTTTATTTTATATTCATCATTACATCATTATTAAACTTTTAATTTCAGAAACTGATGTGTTCACTTTTTTTTGACGCTGACCTCTATTCATTTGATCTTTACCATATTTCTCATGATTATCAAAGTAAAATACAATTTAAAACACACTTAAAATGAAAAATAAATACATATGTAATCATAAATGGATTTTGTTGTGTACGAAATAATTAAAACAAATCCAAAATTGTCATAAAAGAAAAATACTCATAGATAACAGAAAAATAAAACAAAAAGATTTTTTACTGACGTCAAGAAAATAAATTGTTAATAATAAAACAACAGTACAAGTACGAAAAAAAAGAAACAATAAGAACAGAACTCGGATTATCTCCAATATAATAAATTATTATTATTATTGTAGTCATATAAACTTTTGTAGATTTTGACTTTTGTCATGTATTTGTTATTATTATTGTCGTTGTTGTTGTACACAATTGTTTATTTATTTTCGTTTTTGTTTCAACAATTCTTTTCCGCCGTGACTAATATGTAGTATTTATGTAGGTATTGACAATCTAAAGTTGCCGGTTACAAATCGTTTGTCTAGCAACAATAATAACAACAACAACAATAACAACAATATTAACTTAATGAACTCCAACAAATCGAATAAGTGTTAAATACTTTGATAAGAAACAAAAACAAAAACCAAAAGTATACAAACGTAAGCAGATCTTTCTATACGCTTATCTGCCTTTTCGTTTCCCCTGTCTGTCAATGGAATTTTTCAAAATAATTTTTTTTTTTTTCTCTTCACATTCACATCATTTGAAATTGAAAATGGAAGAAGAAGAAAAGTAGAAAAAAATTTCATAAAATACATAATAAAATAAAAAACAAATAAACAAAATCAAATCAACAAACAAGATCTAGGAAAAAGTAAAAACTAAAGACAGAATTTATGGAAAAGAAAAGTGAAGTAAAGAAAAAAGCAAAAAGAAAATGCTAATTAGCAGAAAATCTGAATTCGATTTGTGAATTTTCTTATAATAATGAACAATTACACAACAATAACAACAACCAAGGATATTAAATGAATGGAAATAATGAAACAAGGGAGAGAGGGAGGGAGGGAGGTAACAGAACTTTAACTTTGGTTCATCGAATAACAACATTCCAATAAGAGGTATTATTTAGAATAGCCCGCTATTTCGGTAGATGTCACTTTTGAAGCTGTCATTTTTTGACATTTGACAAGTAGAAACTATGCCATTAATAAAAATGGAACAATACACGCTTCAAGAACGCATTGAAATTATTAAAATTCACTATAAAAATGGTGAAAATTTGGCAGAGACTTTAGTTCGTAAAACTAAAACATATTTGGGTCGTCGTGAAGCACCTTGTCGGACAGCAATACAGAAATTGGTGGAAAAATTCGACGCTCAAAAACAACTGAGAATATTGCTGCTGTAGCCCAAAGTGTTGAAGAAAACCCAGGTTTGTTCATTCCTCATCGTTCTTTGGAATTGGGCATTCCACAAACGTCATTACACCGTATTTTGCATAAAGACTTGGGTCTTAAGGCTTATAAAATTCAGTTAACACAAGAACTCAAGTCGGCCGATCATCAACAACGTCGTGTCTTTGCTGTTTGGGTCCTTGAAATGCATAGAAATGATCCGGAATTCCATTGAAAAATCATCTTGACTGATGAGGCTCATTTCCAATTCGGTGGCTACGTGAACAAGCAAAATTGTCGCATCTGGGGCTCGGAAAAATCAAGAGTTATTGTTGAAAAGTCTCTCCATCCTCAAAGTGTGACTGTTTGGTGCGGTTTATAGTCCGGCGGGGTCATTGGACCTTACTTTTTCAAAAATGAGGCTGAAGCAACAGTTACGGTGAATGGATTGCGCTATCGAGAGATGATTAATAATTTTTTATGGCCGGAATTGGATGATATTGATCTGGACAACGTTTACTTTCAACAAGACGGCGCTACGTGCCACACAAGCAACGAAACCATTGATCTTTTACGGGAAAAGTTTCTGGGCCGTGTTGTCTCTCGAAGAGGTGATCACAATTGGCCACCGAGATCTTGTGATTTAACACCTTGCGACTTCTACCTTTGGGGCCACGTAAAAGATAAGGTCTACGCCAACAGCCCAGCGTCGATTCAAGACCTCAAAGATGGAATTCGTGAGGCTATCGAGGACATAGGGCAGCCACTTTGCGATTTAGTTATGGAAAATTTCATGAAAAGATATGCTCCTGTAAGCGTGGTTGTGGTGGCCATTTGGCTGATGTTGTTTTCCATTATTAACGGCATACCTTCCTCTTTATTATGAAATAAACATCCGATCATTTATCTAAAAAAATGACATTTTTCTTTGAATATCAAAATAACACCTCCTGTACATTGTGCAGCGATTTATATGCAAACTATTATCCACCAATTTTCGACAACAGCAAGTCCGATTTGTACCAAACTTTACTGAAACATTCTCAAGACTATGCCCTTAAAATTTCATCAAAATCGGTTCAGCAGTTTCGGAGTCTATAAGCAACTTAGGCAGATGCATACATACTATCCAATTTTATATACATACATATATAGAAGATTATCAGTAATTTTAGTTTGGATTACATTCTTTCATTTTTCTTCATCAATAAAATCTTCTTCTTCAAATACATTTAAAGATTCAAACACTTTAGTCGGTTACGTTACGTCCATCTCCAAAAAGGTTCAAAAGATGTGAATTCGTCCAAATGCATGTAACACTTTATAAGCATCCGCCATTTCTTCTACTTTATTTTTGAATGTATTTGTAATTAATTCATAGTAGGGAGACCTTCATTGTATAGAAGTACACTATAGAGAAATACCACTGTATTATTAATTTAAATGGCAGCTTGGTCCTTCAGTTTATCTTATTACGACTGATGCAACAAATGATCTTAATATATGTACATAAATGTAAGAAGACTTTTTATAAGTATATGTGCATGTATTTCATATAAATAATTCAACAAAAACAAATGGACAGAGGGATGCATATCGCCAATTACATACATATATCCCATATGTATATGGATTTCCCTTATGCATTTTTATCAATCTTTTGAGATGCTTCAATTTTGCTTATTAATAAGTATACGTACATATACCTATATGTATGTATGAATATGTTACAAATTTTTCATAAAATATTATATGCTAAACAATTATTTGTCATTAAAAACTCAATTCAAATGTTTGTTGTTGCTGGTTGCCATGATCTAAAATATCATTTATGTATAAGGAGCAGATCTATACTGTTTTTCGCAGTATTATACTGTTTTTTAGACTCGAAAACCGCGTAGTGTTTTTTTTTACTTAAATACTGAGTAAAAAAACAAAATTTTTTTTTGCATTTATTTTTGGAAATGTCAAAAAATCTGACAAAAGTTTTCTGAACCTTCGTTTTATCAATTTTGACATGTGTGGAAAAGAGCAAAGCTAAAAACATCAGCAGTAGTAATAGCAACAACAAACTCTGGCTTCCACAAAGTGAATACAATTTGTATATTGCCAATGAAAATGCGGCAGATTAGCACTTGCAATTCAGATACTTCTGTACGAGCTGCAAAATCACTGAATGGAGAGACAGCCACGTTTCGATTGTGGATCGGTGGGTGGAAATATTCACCCATCTGAATAAAGCCGATTGCGAGTATAAAGAAATGATGCAAATTGTAGAATACATTTTATGCTTGCCAGGAACTTCAGCTTCAGTGGGAAGAATATTTTCTGGAGTACACGATACTTGGACGTCAGACAAAGCACAATTGAAAGTGGAAACTCTGAAGGCGATAATGATAGTCAAATGTAATTTGGCATACGCATGCGTTGATTTTTATATGTAATGATATAAATAAAAACAGAACTGTTTCGCTAAATTACTTCAAACTCCAAATATGAAGCAACAACCAGAGAAGGGGAGGAGATTGAGATGGAAAGCGAAGATGATTCAGATAGTGAAAATAAAATGCTCAATATTTATTTTGCTTATTTTTTGTTATTATTCGTTGAATAAAATTTATACTGCTAACATCGATTTACTGCTTTTTAACAAATTTTAGGTGAAATATACTGTTCGAAAAAATATCCGCTCCTCATTTATGTATATTATTATATTTTTTGTTATTTTTTCTTTAACATTGATAAGACAGGCGCCTTGCCAACAACACTAAACTAAACTAAACTAAACTATTAAAATAACAAAAACTTTTTTAAATAATATTATTTTATTTATTTTTATTTTATTGCACGACAATGTCTACCAACACTTACACTTACACATACCATACATATACTATTATGTATAAACTAAATATATAATGTTGTTGTTTACATTTTTATTGTTTCACTCATTGTTAATGTAAATATTTGCGAAATTCAGTTTAGTTTCATTTTATTATATTGTACACTATATGTATCATACATAGTATGTATATGTATAGTACAATAAAATTGTAAAAGTATTTGAGACTCCTCAGAGAGCAACAAGTTTTTCATTTCAAAGCATAGCAAATAACTACATACACTCCGCGCCACTTGAATAGGACACCTAACAAACTTTTTTTTAAAGCTTAATTTTGCAGATCCAGAAAAAATACCATTTATTTTTTTAATTTTCAATGAAACTATAATTAATTCCAAATCAAATTCAGAAGGATTTGTTTTTGTAACTGATACTGCTAATTTGTAACAAATTTTTTAGTAAAGTAACTATAAAAAAACATGCAGATTTATGCGCCACTTGAATAGAACACCTCTTCAAAAAAGCCGTTTATTTAAATTCGTATGTTTCAAACATGTGTAATTCTTCTTTTGGAGTACATTTACATATTGTCAAATGCATTTGAAACTTTCTTAGTAGTGGGTTGTGCCCTCTTTCTGCTCCAAATATTCACAGATCTTTCTTGGAATTGATTCGTACAACTGGGCTAAATAATTGAGTGGTATTGAACTCCAAGCTAGTTTGATGGCTTCTATTAGTTCAGCTATGGTTTCATATTACTGTCCGGCCCCATACAGTTTTCGTGTTAACCATCCCCAAACATTTTCGATGATGTTTAAATCCGGTAAGTAAGGTGGCCAGCTGAAAAGAGCCACCTTCTGACTTGACGGTTCGGGCAGTATGGATTGGCGCATTGTCATGTTGATATGTCCATTGCAAGGGTCCAAAAAGGTTGTGGAAGAATGGAAATGCATTTTTTAAGATACCATTGTACGCCATCGCATTCATTTTTGTTGTCCATAATTGTAACTCACAGTTGCCAAAATACGAGATCGCTCCCCTTACCATGACACCTCCACCCTTGCTATGTAAGCGGTCCAAATGATGGGCTTCCTTTCGTAGGTCTTGGAAATAATAAGTGTAGCCATCGGGTCCATTTAAATTTATTTTTTTTCATCAGAGAATACGACGCGATGCTACTCCATAGTCCAGCACATATGGTTACGGCAAAAAGTAATGCGTTGCTTCTTTCGAAGTGGTGGTTTTTTTTTATTTTTAACTTTTTTAAATGTTCAGCTTGCGATATTACACGCCGAATAGTGATTAGGCTTGCGTTAAGTCCACATTTTGCCTTGATTTTGGGTATTGAATCGTGAGAGTTTGAAGCTTTTCTCAAAATCAGAGAGAACACTTTTAGTACGGCCTTACATGTTTTTCCATATTTTAACTCGTTGGCTAAGAATGCAGACACCACTTGTCGGCTTCTTTCGATTTTAATTGTAATGTTAATTTTTTAGTGATTTGAATTTATACCGGTGGTTTACAGGGTGTCCTATTGAAGTGGCGCGGAGTGTACATAAAACGTAAACTTCACAGACAAAAGGTCTTACGATGATAACAGAAGAGACCCCAACACCATCAACCAACCAACAGAAATAAATTCAATCAAAATAGAAAGTTTCTATTTTATTTAAGTTCGTTTTTGTTATCTTCTTTTTATTTATTCTATCATTACCTCTTTATGAACAAACTACTCATACTTATTATATATTTGTTGCTATTTTTATCATTCATCATTTAGTAGTGGCACTTGACATTTATTGTTTTTCTAATCAATGATTAGAATCATGATTTTATTTTACCTTGTACCCACTGACTGACAATCAACACGTATGTACATACATATACATACTATATGTATGCATTTCTTCGCCCTCCTAATTCTTGTTACTATAAGTATAATGATAGTGAATCATATTACATATATGCAAAAAAATAATAGTAAATGAAATGAAATCTTATCAGTCACATTTCTTTGTCATGCATTCATATTTCTGTTGTTTGATAAGGAAATAAATATAAAAAAACACCGTTTACAAAGTGATAAATGTGATAAGACTAAGACCAAAGGGGCAACTACATAAAAATAAATACAATAAATAAATAAAGGGAAAAGAAAGTAAAAAATCATCATAAGCTTACCAAGTTGACAAAATTCTTTTATGTTGATTGTGTGTTGTATCTAATCTTTTACCATAGGAGACTAATAAGGTGCTTGTTAGTTAGGAGATAGATTTTTTCCCATGACTTTATTTACGCCCAAATCAAGTGATATTTAGTCTTTTTTTCAAATTCCAAATGAAGGGTGTTCAAATTTGAGGTATCTTTTTAAATTTTAAATAAAACCAGAAAGATTGTTTATCATTGGCTATGCCAAAGATGTAATACTCTTCACGTTCCTCAGGGTTGCATCCAACCGAAATACCAGATATCAGATATGCTTCCTTTCTTAGTAACACTATATTCTCTCTGTTACAGTTTGAGTATCAACAAGGAACACAGTTTGAGTATCAAATATGAGCACAGCAACTTGTATCATCGAGCTAATCATACCCCAATTTTAAATTCACTTTATATTTTTACTCAATGTCTCCATATTAAATTATTGTAAATCTTTTGCAAGCAAAAGTTTTTCTCATTTATAATAGGACAATAGAATATAATCACAAGCAGCCAAACCTAGAGAAAAAGGCGAATGATGTAGGAATTCATCTTCATCTTAATTTAAGTATTTTTGACATTGCGTATGCGTGATTTTTTCTCTTTGTGACCAGATTCAGATTTCTAAATAATTTACTGATAAATCCTATGCACATAACTTGCGAAATTTACTTATTTTCATCTAGTATGTAGGTTTTCTTTCTATACTGTGGGGTTTGCCAATTCTCAATTAAATTGTGTACATACTCGTAATTCTTGTGGGTTTTTAATAATTGTTGTTGATTTTTTTTTTTACTTATTTGCAAAAATCAAGTGTGCGTGGGGCTAAACTTGCAAATATTTGTATAATTTATTCTCAATTCTTCTCTACTCTACACACCTGTTTTCGAAGAATTTAAATTTATATTGAATTGGTGTTGTTAATGAAGACTTCAGATTTAGCAAAAATCTTATAAATATTTATATAAAAAAAAATATATATATATATATATATATAATATAAAACAAAAAAAAAAAAAAATAAAAAGAAACAGACTCATAAAAGTATAGTAAATATTTTTGTTAAATATGAAAATTATGTTAAAATCGGTTTATTTAATTCAGAAAGAGACGTTTCATTAAGATGGAGAACCATGCCAATAAAAAATATTTTTTTTTTAATTTTGACATATTTATTTTTGATGACATTTTTAAAAGAAATTTTGTAAATTTATTTTATTTATTTATTTATTTACAGATGATCCTGGTGGCACACCAAAACAATCTAAACTCGTTACTATGGAAGATGCAACCACAGTGACAGCAGCAACAGCAACAACCACCACAACAACAACAAAATCAACAACAAAACAATATAAAAATACAAAACAATATAAAACAAAAACAACAAATAACAATCCAACACGTGTTAATGAGAAACGTCTTGGGACAGCAGCATCAACAACAGCAGCTGCAGGTAGCAGTAAAAGCAACAGTGTACCTGCAACAACAACAAAAAAGAATAGTAACAACAATAGTAATAATAAAAACAATATACAAACATATCGTACAAGTGTTGAGGCAACAACAGCAACAACTCAAAAACCACCAGCAACATCAACAAAACAAAATAAATTAACAACATTAACAGCAACATCAACAAAAGCAGTTGAAACATCGTCAGAAACAACAAAAGCTACATTTGCCGATGACAAGTGTAATAATAATAACAAGAAAAATACAAATGCCAGCGATGCCAATGAGAAATTGAGTGTTGATAATGCAAAGGTAACAGTAACAGCAGCAACAACAACAGCAACATCAGCTGAAACTGGAGCATCAGCTGAAATTAAGCCCAGTTCAAGTGACACAACAACGACCAGCAACAACACCAAGACCACCACCACCACAAGCACCACCAATAATAATAACAACAACAACAACAAAAGTGATAGTAGTATTAGTGAAAATTATGCAATAAGTATTAGCGATAAGCCTAAGCATAAAAATAGTGATAGCAGCATGACGCTACAACATGTTGCAGCAACAAATACAAAACCAACAGCAGCAGCAGCAACAACAGAATTACCAACAACAACACAGTTTTCTGTGAATATTGTTGCAACTGGTGCCAGTGCAAATATTGTTGATGCCACAAATGGTGTTGCTGGAGCAGTGAAAGCAACAATTACCATGGATGGCAATCACGGAGGCTGGAGTAATTCCAAATATTTACATAAAAAGTTCAAACGTCTTGCAAGTACAACTGAAGTTGATAATGTTCAAGGACGTACAACATCATTGTCATCGGCAAGTTCATTGTCACCACCGCCACCAAGTAATACAATGCAAACTGCAACAAGTGCAGCATCAAAAATGGATGCTGCTTCTCTTAAACTCACCAATGGCCATTTAGATATAATAACACCACCACCACCAAAACAATCAACAACTGTTGATTTTAGTGGTGGTAACCATCATCATCAGAACCACAATCACCTTCTACATAATAATAATATTAATAGTGCTGCATATCAGCAGCAACATCATCAATTAGGAGAAAAGCATATAACAATTTTGCACGCTGCTAACAATAACAATGTTGTTATGTTGCCAGCAACAACAACAACAGTAACAGCGGAAAGCAACAACAACATTAACAATCAACAAAATAAAAGTTCAAATCATTTACAAAACGTTCCAAGGACGACGACGTCGACGACGACTCCTTCATTAAGTACAGTGATGGCAACAACAACAAGTAATTATTCTGCCAATACATTAGTTTCACCAGCAACATTTGCTCAACACCAACAACAAACGCAGCCAACAACAACAGCAGTACCAGGAGCAGCAGTGATAATGGCACCAAATGGTGCCCCACTTATGTGTTCCAATGATAAATCAGTGCCTGGTGGAGGTCGTCATGTATGTCCCTATTGTAATTTGAATTGCACAAAACCATCGGTACTAGAAAAACACATCCGAGCACATACCAATGAACGGCCATTTCCATGTGACACCTGTGGCATTGCCTTCAAAACAAAAAGCAATTACTACAAACATTGCAGGTAAGAAGAAATCTACTATTTCATATAAGAACACTAAGAATCAAATTAACTATATTGAAAGACAATTATTAGAATTCATTGTTTTGATGTCAGAAAAAAGAACTTTCTTTGTAAACGAATTTAACTTTTGAGAAATTTTTATATACTGACATTCTTCGATCCATTGTATGCTAAAGATTCATTTCGTTGTGAAAGAAGAGCGATCTTATAGATGGTCCGGCCTAGTCCCGTTTATTGTCTGTATGGATGGTTTTCACACTCAGTAAGTCTCTCTTGCGTGTCGTATTTGTCGACGAGAGCATGTACCAGTAACTCAAAACGTTTTCTTCTTTCGCGTATTTTGTAGAGTTAGGGATGTGAGTGGGAGTGAAAAATGTGAAAATATTTGCTTTGCATGTCGTACTGAGTGTGAAAGCAAACGCTAAGTAGAATGAACGTTTGAAGTTGCAGACAAAAAGCTGAGTATGAAAGCGGTTATATAAACAACTACGCTCCTATTGCAATCGTTTGCAGCCCTTCTTAAATTAGAACGGCGTTAGCCAACTACGATGATTGAATCAACAATGCCTAAGTGTACAACAATGAGTCCAAACAAGGTAATGCTGCTCCAACGATGATTCCAAATTAACAACTAATTACTTCACTCACAGCCGAACACGTCTGCTTAATTCCACTTTTTTAATTGCACTAAAACTTAACGTTATAATATTTATATGATCACCTTCAATACCGATCTACTTACTATTGAATCCACATATGAATCTACTATCAAGCTACTTATTTTGCACAGACTGCCTCGGAACTCAATTTTTTGTATTACAATATGAATTTATATGCTAAAGTCGATTCAAAATTGTAGATAGATACCAAGGTATGTAGTGCCCAAGGGAGTAGCAAGAGTTTTGTTCAGGTATTTATTATAATAAAAAACTACACTAGGTCCAAGTCCTTAACAAAATATCGTTATAACTATTGAAGATACTGCAAAAGGTTTTTGAAACAGTTTTATTAAGTAATAAAATATCTAGCAACAGCTTCTACTCCTGCTCGTATCTGGCTAGGCCCTTGGTAGTGTCTGGAATTAGGTGTCTTGGATCCTTACGCTACAATAAACGTAAATTTTTTTAAACTTTTGTAGGAAAACTATGAAATCTTTCTTGATTGATAAAAGTTAATGACATTATTATTTATTTTTTGTAGATCACGCTCTCATGCAGCACGTAAACGTGGTATTGAAATACCAGCAGATGCAGATGATGGTTTATGTGGTGTCTCTGACCAAGAAGTTGATAATGAGTTCAGCAACAGTAGCTCAGAGTTTGTAAGTTTAATATGACTCAGTGCTTGAATGATATTATCAAATACTCATGTACGTTATTACTTCACTATATAGATAAGTCGTACAGATTCACCTTTGGATGAAGGTAGTAATTCATCACCAGCTTTGCCATTTTATCCACAACATCATCAATCGCAGCAACAACATCAACCAATTGTTTTGCCAACAACATCACCTTCGACATTGTCGGCTGGGAAAACAACATATTTACAACAACCCGCACAACTACAATCGCAACAACAACAACCATTGCCACTTGGCTCACCTGCTGCTGGTACTTTGGCGCCAGCAGCGGCAACAATTGCTGGTAGTGGTGGTGGTGGTATTGGCCTTAATTCGGCTACCGCGCAACACCGTCAATCAATTGATTATAAACCCTATAAACCGAAATTCCATAATGCTGCATTATATGCACCAACGGGGAAGGAATTGGCCCAGCAGCAGCAACAACAACAACAGATTAATATTGAGCAACAAAGATTGCCACACAACATAAGCCAACAATCGTTACCCTTACATCAACAGCAGCAACAACCGCAACAGCATCCTTCATTATCACCAAGCACACAATTGAAACTCAATAATCACATTAACACACATCAATTACAGTTGCAACTACAACAGCAACAGCAGCAACAACAACAGCATCTTGCTGCTGCCGCTGCTGCTCAAACGCTTTTAATACCAGCAAATCCAAATGCACTGCCCCCGCCATTGCCAACACAAGCTTCATTAGCAGCAGCTGCTGCCGCTGGTGTTTTCTATTTGGGTCAACCACCACCAGGCGCCGCAGCCATGTTACATCCTAGTGCACATATACCGCCACAGCAATATTACAATCAAGCAGCAGCTGTAGCAGTTGTAGCTCATCAGCAGGCATTGGCCACATTACACATGATGACGCCACAGCAACAGCAGCAGTTCCATCATCAAATGCAACTGCAACAGCAATTCCAAATGCAACAACAACAGCAGCAGCAGCAACAACATCCGCAACAGAATTCCCCATTGATAAAGAGTCCAGCATCACTACCACCACCACCATCACCATCACAACAAGTAACCACGGTAAGTGTTCAAGATTGAATTTTGTTTTATCCCCCAAGTCATCTAACTAACATAATAAATATTTATATCTTACAGTTGCATAAACCACCAGTGCCAGGCCAGCTGCCTTCCGGATCTGCTACCATAACCACTTCTGCTGCATCAGTTACTTTACAACCGATAGCAATGCAACAAATGCCACCAATGCCACCGCATTCAACTTCATCCAATCCACAGCAGCCACAAACTCCATTGCATTATTTGGCCAATGCTGCATCAACAGCCGCAGCGGCTGCTGAACATATTTCAAAGTTAATCTCTCAGAATGAGGCAATTGTTGAGAACAAAGAGTTGCTTCTCCAAAAGAAATATCCAAAGCAATTGAATCGTTCACGTAGCTTTAACAATGCCAATAGTAATAGTGGGAACAGCAGTAGCAGCAGTGGCACCGTCAACACTTTGGTCACTGGACTTGGTACCAACAACAGCAACAACAACACCATCGTCACTCAACCACCAAGTGAACGTGATACAAATGTCAAATTGGCACAAGCAATTGTACAAAAGCAACAGCAACAACAACAACAACATCAAATGCAACAGCAACAGTTGCAACAACAATATCAACAACAACTTTTGGTAATACAACAACAACAGCAACAACAACAACAAATTCGCTTAGAGGACATGCCACCATCACAGTTGCCACCAAATGGCATCTCGAAACGCGTTGCTACATACACTACTAATGTAAAACAAAGTTTGCCACAAAAACTCCAGACTCCACCACCACCACTACCATTAGCATTACAACAACAACCACAATACCGACCCGACCCACAATTGCAGGCACAATTGCCGCTCAGCGTGCTAGTGCCCAAGTCAGAATTAGTGGCACTGCATGCTCATCAAGGTACAAATGTACCACTGAATCTGTCTGCCAAACCTAAGCTAGCAAAAGCGAGTCCTGTCTCAGCAGCCACTATTGGCAATAGTACTCCAAAGAAACGACAAAGCCCCGATCATCCCAATCCGAGTAACACACCAACAGGCAGCAGTGTTAATGTTACACCAGCAAAGAATACACCAAACAACTCAATCATTAAGAATTTACTGCTGAATGCCCGAGGTTTAGCGGTACCCACCGGCGAGGGGGATGATGCTTTTTACTCGTGTCCCATATGTGCCCAGGAGTTTCGCACTGCCGATGATCTTAAGTTGCATAACAGCACATACTGCCAGGATGCTTCGTCCAGTGCACCCATCAGTCCATGCTCATCGCCATCATCGAAGTACTTTCGTTCTAATTCGATGTCATTGAGTTTACCAGAATTGAAAAACCAATTAGCATTCTCAAAGAATCCATTATCTCTGGCCAAATTGGCTTGGTCTCAGCTAAGAACCAAACCAAGCAGTTTAGTTTTAAGTCGCTTAAGTGCTTCCCAGTCGCCTGCACGCACAAGTGCAACAGCAACCACAACATCAGCCAGTGGTAACACCAATAGTAGTGGTGGTGTCGTTACAGCTTCTTCAACATCAACCAATGTGGCCGCCACGACCATTGCAACAGAATCACATGCTTTGCGTTTTGTTGATACGCCATTGCCTTCGCCGGGTCCTTTGTTGGGGAAGACACCATTGGTCGATTATAATCATCAAAATATGGCACGAAAATCTGAAGATGTTGTCATTACAAAAATGCACGAAGATCGGCAATTTCCAAATGAAACTCAGCCTACTCAAGCTAAACGCTCTAAGTTCGATGATCACTATACAAATGGTCCAGGATCAAGTGTTGCAATCTATAATAATAACAGTAATAACAACAGTGGCGGAGATATGCAAGCATTAATCTCAGTGAGTGCAGCCAACGAGTTGCTACTGAACAAGAAAGAAGAACGACTACGTCGTTTTACATCATCCGGAGGCTCAATGATTCCAATTTCTGAATGCACAGATCTTGATAAAAGTCCTAAAATGATACGCACACCATTACTGTCCGGTGGCACCTTCCAAGAGATGTCTCCGAAGACTCCTTGTAAGGATACCAAGGAACGAAAATCAAATGATTTGCTAGCCACGCTTACACCAAAATCTATTAATGTTAGTATTGCATTCAGTAGCCTAGCGACCAATGCCAATATGCCACAGCATTTCCAGTTCCCGCCCATCAATTCGATTACGGCATTTAATCCTTTGACACTGCCGCCAATGTCTGTTGGCGCCGACAAGGTTATACCGTATGTACCCGGTATACCGGGGCCGAATAATTTAACGCCCCAATTGCAACTACTGCCACCGCCACCACAACAATTACAACTGCCGGGTCCGCCAAGAGGAAGAAATCTAAGTCCAAATCGCAAACAGCCTAGTCCCTTATTGAACTTGGCTGGTGGTGATACATCTAAAATGTTGACAGTCACAGTTGGTGAACTGAAATCGCTTTCACCCTTTGGCGGTGTACAAAATGTGCCAAGCGAATTCAGTCGTCAACCACCGACGCCTGCTCAACGAAATGCTTTGCAATGGAATAAAGCGAACAATGCTAGTGGCAATAGTCTGGAGGTTCCCAAGAAATCTTTCAACTTTTTACGCATTGCCGATAATCTTAGTCCTCGCAAGAATTCTGTGCCAGTGACAAAAGCTTCAGGATCAACAACAGTGCCAGAGCAAGAAACTCGCCATTTTAATTTTGATAATATTGCAAAGCCTAACAATGAATCGTCCACTGCAACAAAGTTAGATGTTATAAATTCCAATTCACTGACACCCTTGCATGTGGAAACACCCACACCCGAAACGGACACACCCAATGGCGACTCAAAGAAATCAAAGTTTTTACGTCCCACTAGTTTGCCACTCAAGCCGGGTACTTTTACACCTAAACGTCATCATGGTATAACTCCAACTGCCAATACATTACCATTAATCTCACCGGAGACGCCACGTCCTTCAAAGTCTTGTGTACAGCTCTACCTTAATGGTCACGCATACACTTACCTGGGTCTCAAGTGCAGCACCAAGATGTTCTATTGCACTGTGAACTGTCCTCAACCGTCTTATGTGGCGGGTATGCACAAGTTATCCATGTACAGCGTCTGGCAGGTGTGTGCCGAAAACAATCCCCATCCATTGGGATTTAAACCCAAAGAAATGATCGCGCTGTACGATTCGCGCCAAAAGGTTATCACACATTCCATGGCTGGGGCCAATAAGGTGAACTACACGGTTGTCAACTCACAGCAGCTTATTATGACACCCTATGCCAACAATCAGGATCAATTCTATCACCATCAATTGAAGCCAATAGACGCAGCTCCGGAAAATGCCGTGAAACCATCATCATCAACATCACCCGATGAAGGTGAATCAAAGAAGGATGGTAATTCGGTTGCTAGTGGCAGTAACTCGCAACTGCTTGTCGGTGGATATGAATCACACGAGGATTACACTTACATACGAGGCCGTGGTCGTGGTCGTTATGTGTGCCTCGAGTGCGGAATTCGTTGCAAGAAACCATCGATGCTGAAGAAACACATTCGTACGCACACCGATGTGCGCCCCTTCACATGTAACCATTGTAACTTTAGGTAAGTCATAGTTGATTTTATAATCATTTGACCGCGAGCTAATTTATACAATTTCCTATAGTTTTAAGACCAAAGGCAATCTCACCAAGCATATGCAATCGAAGACACACTTCAAGAAATGTATTGAGCTTGGCATTAATCCAGGACCAATGCCAGCGGATGGTGAATTCCTTGAACCAGATGTGGAGTTCGATCAACAATCAACTACTTCGGCCGGTGGTCGCACATCATCCATTCCCGGTGAATCGGACTCAGATGACTTTAGCGATAACGAAACTGAAAGTAGTGGTAAGTTCTTTTAGTCAATTATCCTATGCTCCTATCCTAAAGAGAACTTGTCTAAATATCAGATACTGACGAATCCAAGTCGCGTCTTAAAGAACATGAAGCAGCTCGCTGTCTGTTGTCACTCTCTATGACTCCACCCATACCGCAGAGTGTTTCACCTCAACTAGGAGGAGGATATCAACATAACAGCGACGTAAATAGTGTTCCCTTGCCGGCCGCTAGTCCAGCCTACAGCATTGGATCTTCAGCTGGTTCAAGCAGTTTGGCAGCTGCTACACAACATCCGACAGCCATCAAACGTGTTGTCTCTTTCACATCACCGAAGCCACCGTTCGATTATCAAAAGCAAGAACAGTATTATTCTAATCCTGAGGAATCAAAACCTAAACGCCGGAATGATAACATTACTTTGAATGATGAAAGTGCTCCCATAGATTTGACTAAACCACGTGCTGCTACAGCACCTTTAACACCAACACCGACGCCACCAGCACTTACATTGACTCCAACGCCAACAATGATATATGAAGTCCCCGTTCCGATGCCGGTTCATTCTCAAGCACAAATACGTGATGTGATCTTTGGCAGCGGTAACGATGGCAGTGGCTTCCTTAAGACTCTAATTTTTGCATCCGACAAGGTGCGTCTGTCAGCTGAAGCAGATGAACAATCAAAAGCAGAAAGCGAAAACGTCCTTTTTCAAACTTATATTAAGGAACAAGCACTACAGAGCGCCAGGATGAAGCAGAGTCAAATCACTCGCAACTTTATGGTGGATTCTGTGACCAAAATTAACACAATGAGTTCGATAACTGTGTGTAGTGCGCCACTATCAACTATAGCTACTAGTGCCGCTATTCCTTATGCCACCATGAGCTCACTATCATCCACAACTATGTCGACCGGTATTAGTTGCACAACTGCATCTGTCGAGTCAATAAAACCAACAGTACCACGAACTGAAATACCGAAAATTGAAGTGCATGAGGTGAAAACACCAGATATGCCATCAGAGCCAATGGTGACAGCCACAACTTGCTCTGTAACAGTTACTCCCAAGGTGGTTCCCCCAGTACTTCTTCCGCCGCCACCCACTACCGCAGTGTCTGCTAAAACATTGGAAGAAAGTGAGGAGAGTGAAACTCAATCCGATCAAGAAGTTAACTCCTGCAGCATTCAGGTTGGCAAGACAAAAGTAGTTACCAGTGAGCCACACAATGCGAATTTACCAGCTGCCATACAGCAGCCAGATGCAACTGATTTTACTGGAGTCCTCAGCGGTGGTGCCAGTACGGCTCGCACTCTTGTCGTTGGTGAAGATAGTTTTAAAGTTAGCAGCAGCAGTAGCACCTCCACTACTACTACAATTACCACTGCCGTTACCTCTGCCACCACAACAGCCACCAGTGCCATGAATAGCAATAAAGAAATTCAACCTGTCTTTCCTCGGGTGCCAATCGCATCTACCGCCGGAAATGATGCACGTCCCACATGCACGATTTGTGCTAAAACTTTCCAACGTCAACATCAACTAACTCTGCACATGAACATACATTACATGGAGCGTAAGTTCAAGTGTGAGGCCTGCGGTATCTCCTTCCGTACACAAGGTCACCTGCAGAAGCACGAAAGGTCTGAGGCGCACAAAAACAAAGTCATGATGACATCCACTTTTGGGGTACCAACCACTTCAAATCCACGACCCTTTGAATGCACTGACTGCAAGATCGCCTTCCGTATACATGGACACTTGGCCAAACATTTACGGTCGAAGACTCACGTCCAGAAGCTGGAATGCTTACAAAAACTGCCCTTTGGCACATATGCAGAAATTGAACGCGCTGGCATTAGTCTTACGGAAATCGACACCAGTGATTGTGACAATTCGTTGATCTCACTGAAATTGCTTGCTCAGCGCTTGTTGGAAAAAGATCCCTCCAAGCTAAGTAGCTATAATTCTCCTTCAGGTATGATGCAACTTGCCCAGGATGCCGGAAACTCAAACATAGGTTCACATGATAGCGCCTCCGAAGATGGTTTCAGTGCGGCAGCCAGTGCAGCAGCATCTGCTATTGCATCCTTGGACAATGATAGTGCTGCAAATACACCGCAGCGGGCAAACTCTACCTCAGAGGATGAGTCAATTGCCAATGGCTTAATGAATAATCTTAAGCGTCGCCTGCCCGGCAGCTTCAGTAGCAATGGCGAAGAGAGTGACAATCAAGTAGAACAACCAGCAGGTGAGAAGCGATCGCGTAAAGTTGCAGCCGCTTCACCTAAAACAAGTCTATCGCCAGCTGCCTCTGCTGCAGCAACCAACTGACAGTACGCTTATACGGCTCAATACACTTGAATACGGCAAATGCTGCCGTGGCCACCACCACCAACACATCCACATCCACAGCAGCAACATTCACAACAACGTTTTCAATTCACCCAATATCGTCATCATCATCATCAGTTATCACAACAGCATCAGTTCGTGTCACCAAATTATGTGCCGAACTATATTAATGTACCACAGCAGCAGCCACCGCCACGACCACCAACGTCGCGTAAATATTTGTAAAAGATGAGTTGTTGTTGCAGTTATCCTAAGAATTTAATGGGAGACTAATAAAATAGGAATAATAATCTCCAGTTTCAATGACCAAAAAATACTTATATTATCCATACCATATCAAAAAAAAAAAAAAGATGAAAAGTTTTGCATATCTCATGTGGGCCCAGCAAAAGGTTTATGTTACCAACGAACATTGGACTGCAACAACAATTCCAACTAAGATTTATTATCTACTACATATATACAATTTGTATTTGTATTTATCCATACATAATGGTGCATGAATGAATGGATAGATAGATAGATATATAGATGAAAGAAAACCCCCAACGCGCTAATAATTTTTAAGTATTTTTGGGGTATGTGTACGCACTTTTTGATCTGAATATATATGGTATAGTATAGTATAGCATATGTATTTAAGGGTGCATATATCCCTTTATCCAAAACTAATCTATATTATTTAAGTACAAGTAATAAGTCTAGGCTTTTAAGTAGGTGTTTAACTATTATGAATTGTAAAAAGATATACCATAGTATATGGTAATGTGCGATCGATGAACCACTTAGCTTATAAGATATACAATATCAGTAAAGTACATGGAACCCCACATATATGAACCTCGACAGGTCCCCAAAAAAGAAAAGAAAAAAGAAAACAACCCCCATCATCTACAGATTTACTAATATATAAATTTTATATACACCATATATACCACATATGTACCAATCTATTTATAATATCTATGTATATGTTTTACAGAAACTCTCTTTAAGTGCTGTGAGTGTATTTACCTATCTACATACTTATCTATATAACAAAGTAAAAAACTCTATCCTATTGATACATGTTTCTACAATACTATATCCCCCGAAATTTCAGTTGCCTAGCAACTCTTTAGTACTCTCTGATCCCCATTTTCCATTTAATTTTCTGTACTTTACACTTTTTAGTAAAATTTTCATTAAAACAAAAATCAAATGATGATAAACCTGAAATCACGTTGCTCTTCCTAATTTAATTAATTTAATTATTAGTTAGTTTGTATATATCATATAGTTTAGTTTAATTAATTAAAAAATTTGTTTAATTTCTAAATGAATTTTTTTTTTTGTGTATATTTTTTCATTTAAATCAATGAGACCACGAGACTCTTTATAATTTTATCAAACAATATGAAATACGGGTTTAAAAAAAAAATCTAGTTTTCATTTTAAATTAATTAAAAATGCTTCATTTTATTTGAAATTAATAAGAAAAATAAGCAACTAGTAATATATATTGTATATAAAAAATAAAAGTTTTTATAATTTTTAAATGTTTAATGTTGTCATATGGTTTAAGTTTCTTCGATTTTAAGTTAGTAAAAAAATAATAACAAATTAATTAAAAGAAAGAAAAAAAATTGTACAAAACATATTTGTTTATAAAATAAATAAATTAGTAAATATTTATATACATACATATATAAATAATATTATAATTATTAACAATATAGAATAGTACATTAATGTGTAGTAAAAATCAAATGAAGTAATGGAGATGATTATGTTGTGAATGCATAAAATATATCAAAAAATAATGAAAAATCATGGATAAAGTTATACAAAAAAAAAAAAAATAAAAATAAAAAACAAATAATTTCATTCAAAAATTAATACAAATTTTGTAATTTTATTTATTTATTTAAAACAGCAAAGTAAAGAAAAATTTGTCATTCCCAACACAGAAATGATGGTGGAATGCGTATGCCACAAAGTTTATTATTATCGGCTTCATCTATTAGAATCGGGTCTGAAAATACATGTATTCCTACGGAAAATAATAAACATACATATTTTAATAGGTGGATTTGAGTATCTAGAGGTTTACATACCAATAAAAAACCAGCACCTAGTATTAGGGCTCGCTCCTTGGCTGATAATTTGGAATCACTGAAATAAATATTTGTTGTATATTGGGATTTGCCAGCAACCCACTTGTGATCAATAGAGGCACGTAAATCCCCACCAGAGTGTATCTAAGAATAATATTGCATTAATAATTTATAGAATTCTAAGAATGTGCCACATTACCTTAAAGAAACACTCTTTGGGTAGACAAAAACAACAGAACCCTGAATTCGCTGGTCCTACAACACAAAATATTGGATTTCCGGTCCCATCTTCAATGAAAAACTGCGGTTGTGTAAATGTTGGTGATTGTACAATGCGTCCCAAAACATTTCCCGGTGGTATCCAAACCTCGAGATTCTTAGGCTGACAACAAATTGAACCGAGTGCCATTTTTTTGCGAAAAACTAAAGCTTCCTGGTGAGTTTTGTCAAGCAAATGCATTTGAAATGGACGAGCGGATCCCCAAATTAAACGATGATTGTGTGTAGAACTTTCGCTGGCAGCAAAAATTGCATCACCAAGTGGTGAACGTACCACATAACGATTCTCGGATGCAACACCAGTTAAAGCTTAAAAGTACAATTACAAAGTTATATAAAACAATTGTTTAGAAGGACAACTTACTATCATTTAACTCAAATGTTTGCTCTATGTGCACTGAAGGCAAATCCGAAAGACAATCATATCCAGCCAATGGTATAAAAGTGCGATTAGCAGCTCCAGTGACTGTGGAAATGGGTAGTGGAATACGCGTTGCGGATTCTTAAGTAAATCAAGTTAAGTTTTACATATTTTAGTTTATTATAAATTGAGGAGACATTTGCAAACTTACCCAATTGTTGTCTTGGTTGTGAAGTTATACTTTGGGGACCGTCATAAACTAATAAAGAAAATATTTAAATCTCCATTGAATATAAAATAATATTAGAAAGAATAACAAAAAAAAAATATCACTCGAAACAATAAACAAAAGCCGTAAACCGATTGATAAGATATTAAAGTGGGACCAAACTACACTACCCTTCTTTAATCCCAAACACCAACAAACTTAATTTCATTATCAGTTAAATGGGTTCATTACTTTTTTTTCTTACCAAGCTAACAATGCAATGAGTCAGTCGGTAGGGGCTAATAATAATATTATTTCATAAATTTGACTAGATGAGAAGATTACCTCTTGGTTCACCTGTTGTTGCATGTGGTTGACCCACACGGATTTCACTGTCATATTGTAAATTGCGTACTGCATCGTTTTGCAGCATTTCAACAGTTTTTTTTTTTAGAGGACTTTGTAAAATAATCTTCTTTTATATGAAGTGTTTTGCCTGCTTTTAATTGTTGACGATGACAGTAAACAATTTACGCTGACACAACTTTAGCCTTGTTTAGCCAATAATGAACTGATAAAACTTAAATTTACCAGCCAATTGATTGGTATATGTAGTTCGTTCAAAGAGATTGTTATCAGTCAGTTTAATTGTATGTGTATGTGAGTATGTTAAGAAAAATTAATAGACTTTAGCAATTAATTTGTTTGAATTGATATTTATCAATTTATTTGTATATTAAACAATTAATATTTATTTAAAATCGCCATTAACGGATGCAAGAACAAATGAATATTTATTAATTTAACAGCACTGATTAATGATTGTTGTGTTGTATGTATTGTGACATTTGTCAACACTGCAATCAAATCAGCTGTTTATTCTCAATGAACCCAAAATGAAACAAACGTGAAAATTGCTGCCAAAATTCGGCATTTTTATTTGTTAAAAGATAAAAATTTGAAGATATTCAAAATTTTAAGTGTTTAAATATATGTAATATTTAATATTAATTAAATAATTTATCAATAATTATCTGCAAGTGTTAAAAAAGAGGCAAGTGAATATGTTAAATTAAGTTTTTGTTTTGATGTAAAGGAATTTATTTACAATATGTTAAAAATAGTTTTTAGTTATTATTAAATAGTGTTTTGGTAAGTTGTAAAATGTGCAAACAATTGAAAGGCGCATGACAGTAAATTATGAATTGGTAATACCCTACAATATGGAAGTAAGGAATATGCGTGTGGTGTTTTAGTGACGATTGCCTGAATGACCTTATGGAGCAAGTGTAGAAAATTGTTTAAAATTGGATTTCTGTATATGTGTTTATTGTATTTGCATTCACCAGATTGACACCATTATTTTCTTTTATTCATTGACCGTCTTTGTTAGGCTCGTCATTGCATCAATCTATCATCATCATCTAAAACGATTTCTTTCTTGGTTGCCATTTGTTCTAGGCAATGTATTTATCATCGCTCGGGACCATATACATCAAGAATGAATCATATTCTTCACGATTAGACGTCCATAAACCATTATATTAAAAATAAGAAGTTAATCATCTAAAGGGCATCTAAGCATCTCATCTGCCTTATCAATTTTTCCCTACCAATTACAAAAGGTTTTCAGTTTTTGAGGAAGGGAGCATGCAGCTTGGACACCTGATTGCTCTCTCAAGTTCTACTCTGTTTTCGTTCTACATATTACATGTGATGGCGCTGGCGCAGAGAGCATGTAAACAAAGAGTGACCCAAACACACAATTACAAACTCCATCACCCCATCAGAACACAGCACAGAACACTCGTAGCACCGTTTCGGCCGAGTTGAATCAAATACAGTTGAAGTGCGACAGACTCGGGAAAAGTTCATTAATAAATAGCGATTATTTATTAAAGAAGAACGAACGAACGAACGAACGAACGAACGAGTGTCTTTGATAACAAAGTTTTCAAGTGTCGATTATCAATATATGTATTAATAACGAGACGACAAAAAACAGAGATAAAAAAATCGATAAGCCTCTTTGCAATTTAACTAATATGTCAAGAATTACAAGTTAAAATAATTTATTTTACATCATAAGGAAAAAAATACTACAAAAGAAAAAAAAAATTTATAAAAAAGTGGACATTTCAACACAACGCAAGGAGCATATCATCACATTTTTGGCGAGCAATAATCAACCAACCAACCCTGTTTTATTGGTTGACTTCTTGTTTACCGTTATATTTTGGGGGTTGTTTCCGTGGCAAAGGCCACCAGTGACAGTGTAAAGTGAACTTTTATAAACGAAAAGGTGTCATAAAACAGGAATAGGAAATAACTCTGCAGTGTTAAACGAATAATCAAATCAAGTGTTGTTATTTTAAAATTATAGACAAGAAATACTGAACGGGTCATGTCGTTGGAAGATCCTTTCTTTGTGGTTAAAGAGTGCGTTTTTCATTTTGTATTTTCTTTTTTGTTTTCATTGCTGACAATTGTCTAATGCAGTGCATTTTTCTGATTTGTTTCTTTGATAATTTCAGTGAGGTTTTCAAAGCACTAAATAAGACACGAGGTCTCTATTTGCGTTGGCGAGAATTGGGTGAAGGTGGCGGCGCTGAAATCGAATGGACCACAACTGAGTTACGGAATTCATTGCGTAGCATCGAATGGGACTTAGAGGACTTGGAAGATACAATCAATATCCTTTTTTTAAAAACAAATAACAAATAACAACAAAACACCATAAACGGCGCAGCATTGCCGGAGCCACGTAAAATGTACAAATATTGACATTTCCGAGACTCTCACAAAGTTGTGTGAAAAATCAATTTGCTTTGCACATTTTTCGTGCTTTGCTCTCATCTGTTTTTTGTTTTGTTTTTGTTTCATTTTCTTTTTTTTTTTTGGGTGCATTTTCGCACATTTTTCATGTGTAATCCTTAACTCGATTCATTCAATCATTCTTTCCATTTTCATTTCTATCTTTATCTTTTAACCAATACGCATTGTTGAAAAGAATCCGAGTAAATTTCGCATAGATAACCGTGAACTGACTAGCCGGCGTCATTTCATCGACAACACTCGCGATGAGGTCAAGCAGATGAAGGAGAAGATGAGCCTGAATCGGAGCAGGGACAGAGATATAACAGCACATCAGCCTTTACTCGATAACAACGAACATAATAACAGTAATTCACCAACACTTCAGCAACAAATCCATAACGGTCACGGTGACCAAATCGATCATCTCAATCAAGAGCATAATCACAACATCAGCGATCGTACTTTCCTAGTCGATTGTCCGAATACCAATTCGCTAATTAACAGCGGTAGTCAAGTGGCCAATACAATTGCCGGCACAATGTCAGCAGCAGCAGCGGCAGCTGCCTCACGGCACAGCGGAACCAAATACTCCAAATTGGAGAATGCACTTGATAGCCCAAATCATTATGGTGTTGGTGGTGGAGCACATCATAATCACAATCAGCATGGCACAGGTCTTGATAGTCCAAGTCATCGCTTCATTGGTGAAACTGTATCCATACAGCAACGCATGATGCAGGGTCAGGATGAGCAATTGGATATGATTAGTGATTCCATTGGAACATTAAAGACTGTTTCGCGGCAAATTGGTGTCGAACTGGATGAGCAGGCCGTCATGTTAGATGATTTTGGTAATGAATTTGATACAACCGAATCGAAATTGGATACAACTATGAAAAAAGTTGCCAAAGTTTTACATATGAATAATGGTAAGTCAACAATAACATCATTCACACATATTAATCCTCATTAAAATATATACAATTTTCCATTTCAGATAAGCGTCAATGGACAGCAATTTTATTACTTTCAATACTTTTGTTAATTGTGATAATTTTATTTATAGTTTTGTAAAGAAATTTTATGTTTTTTAAAAATTGTAATTGTATCATTAATTATATTTATTTTAATAATAACATTTCTTCTTCAAGCACATTTATTTTTATATGAGAAAAGTCGACATTTAGTACAATTTATATACATAAATTACAATTCATATATTGGATAATTTCATAATAAATTATATCAATATCTTCTCTTGTTTGTATTTGTTCTTTTTATTTATTTATTTTCCAAATTGTACATACAAAACTAAATTTTATTCCCAAAATTATATCATAAGCACATGACTATTAAATTAATTTAAAATTCAACAATTTTGAAATTATAATTTACAATTTATTATATAGATCAGAGAGATACTATTCTCCATATACATATACAAATGTATATCTTTATCTCTATATAAAACAAATGAACTTAAACAAAAATTGTTTGTTTTTTTGTTTTGAATTGTCAAATGGATAAATGATTGAAATGTTGTTAAAGAAATAATTCAAGTAAACCCGTGTATCAAGTTTTATAGTGTTTGTCTATCAAAAAAAGAAAAGTATCCCAAATTTGTACAATTTATAGAAATGTACAACATTTTTATCAGAGTTGCATACTATATTTAATGACAAAAAAAAATATATTTATTGGATTTGAATTTCAAAGACAAGGGTGTGGAGAGGAGAGTGTGTTGCGCTATTATAACAAATTAAATTTATATAGTAGAATAGTATAAAATTCTTAGACAACACTTACAGATTTAGATCATCTAAAGAAGTCCCTTGATTATAATAGAAAACAAACAACATTCTTATCTAAAAACTTGTAATGTATTTACTTGTAAAACTTATACGAAACCTGTATATTCTTCAATTTAGAAAAAAATATATATACACAAATATAACTCAATGGAATATTTAATTAATTACTATAAGTTTAATAATATTATTTATTTGTAACAGTTAGTTGAATTTATAAAACTAAAACTAACATAGGTAAAAAGCACTATCCTTTGGTTGCTGCAAAACACTAGACAATGGTACCAACTACAACCAATTCGGCTTGCACTGGGTATGCAATAAGTCATTACCACAGGTATTCAGGTTACTGAATCCAAGTCTCCATCAAATGACACAATGTATTTCGAATGATACCGATGTGCTTATGTTGTCGAATGCCAATGGAACTCGTGCATAGTTACTGGTTATGGAAACCTATAAAAATATTACTCAGATCTATGAATACATTACAGAACTTTAGTTTGATACTCACAGGTATACGACAATATTAAATATTTTCTTATTTTTGTATATTTAAAAATGTTGTCTTTACACAGAGATGAATTACAAATTGGTGATATCTTCATAAACATCTACAACGATATGCCCAACATTCCTACAGCACAACCGAAACAGTTTATCATTCATCTGTTAAGAGAACTTGAAGCTTGCATATCTATTTCTTCTTAGTACATCACAATCATCAAATGTTTCTGCTACATGCTTCAGCACAAACGATGAACACAACAACGACGGAAATAGTTAGTGATGGCGTATTGATCCTACTTTAGCACCAAATAATCTACAACAACAGTAAAACAGCAAAGAAAGGCAACACTTTTGATGCTTACAATCGCTTGAAGAGTAGAAAAAAGCTTGAATCTATTGCATTGATTTTATAGTAGAGTAACCTGCAACAACATATTACATATAATGGGAAAATTCGTCATTAAAACCAATGTAGATGTTGATATGATTTTTAGGCTGTTGAGTTTTTAACATACGATATTTTTGCAGATGTAATCTTCAATTATTAAGGGTTCCAAATACTATATTGTTTGGGACATCACTCTTCAACTTAAAAATATAATCAATTTACATACTTTCCATAGATGAAGAAACTCGCGCCAGCGTAGGTTTTTTGTTTTCTGTAATCATTTTCATTTTTTTCAGAAAAATTTACTATTTTTCTTAGCACAATTTCATTCGTTGTAGAAAAAGATAGCTGAAATACTCTAAAAGAGAAGAAAATTACAAATTCTTTGTGCAGAAGTTCTTTCTAGAGAAGTAGAAGAAGACTGTAGTACATTTATAAATAATGTCCTCGACTGTATGGAATTATTATCGAGGTGACAAGTTTTTAGGAAGAAGAATATCTGTTCTATATAGGATTTGGAAACTGTGATAATCTATAATAACTAATACTTTAAAGATGAGAGCATTTGTACATCGTATTCATACCTATTGGCGCATAAGTGACAGAGAGGATACCAATCCCCATTTATTCGGGTACTGAGGTTTCACAAGGTGTTGCTGAAAATTGGTATCTGTGTTTAGAAAGTGAATGCAATACTAATTTAGCTGTTGCGTCAGCCCAGATATTTATTTTATAAATGCTGGAATGCTGGGATTTTGATGCAGAGCTCCGATAATATGAATAACAAATTTGCGATATTAACCGCTTTTAAATTGTCATCTTGATGTTATTATTGTGACTATTTATTTATTTATTCATTTGAATTGTTAACGGCGCATGCATTTAGGATTTGAAGCGTTTTCACAACACCGAACGCATTTAATAGTGTTGTCCAACACATTTTATTGCATTGACGCGGAAAGCGAACAAATGCATTTTGCGCCTGTTTTATTCGAAAATCGTCAAATTTATAAAAACCTGAGGTAATCATATATATTTCTTGATAATAAATATTACCTATTTATAACAACACATTTTTATATTAACAGTTTCTGGAGTTATCTAATAATGAAACGAGCGAGTTCAAAAACTGAGGTTGCTGAAAGCAAATCAATAAAGAAACCCAAAACTTCATCAGTCAAAAAAACAAAGGACAAAACTGACGTCAGTAGTGTCAATGAATCTCCTCCGTCCAGTGATAAAGCATCATCATCATCATCGATTACATACACAAATCTAGAGGAATTTATGAAGCATCTAGAAAAAAGGCGGAAAGCTACATCGCCATCTATAGTAGATTTTGGTTTTAAAAAGAAACGAGTGCGTGTCCTGACTACCGCTAAGGAGGTGAGAGAGAACTGTCGTGGTGGCATCGTTTATTGGATGTCACGTGATGTTCGTGTCCAGGACAATTGGGCTTTGCTGTTTGCACAGAGATTGGCATTAAAATTAGATTTACCGCTTTTGGTCGTATTTTGTTTGGTACCAAAATTTCTAAATGCCACATTGCGTCACTACAAGTTCATGCTTGGTGGATTGGAGGAAATGTCTCAGGAGTTGAACACTCTAAATATACCATTTCAATTGCTAATGGGTCCCGCGGTTGAGCGATTACCAGAATTTGTGCGCAAGCATGACATTGGGGCCGTGGTATGTGACTTTGCACCTTTGCGAGTACCAATGAAGTGGGTAAAGGATGTTACAGAGGCATTGCCGGATGATGTACCGCTAACACAAGTTGATGCACATAATGTGGTACCATTATGGATAGCATCGGACAAGCAGGAATATGCGGCACGCACAATTCGAAACAAAATAAATTCAAAACTATCGGAATTTCTAACCGAGTTTCCGCCAGTAATTAAGCATCCACATAGTATTAAATATGATTTAAGTGATGTCGACTGGAAGGCTGCGCATGCGATGCTTGAATGTGACATGTCTGTGGATGAAGTCGATTGGGCAAAGCCTGGTTACAAAGCTGCTTGTAAACAGCTGTATGAATTCATTGTAAAGAGACTGCGAATCTATGATACGAAACGCAATGATCCAACAGTGAATGCTCTTTCAGGACTTTCGCCATGGTTTCATTTTGGTCAAATATCAGTTCAACGTTGCGTCCTTGAAGTAAAACGATTGCAAGCGAAACACAAGGCATCTGTTGAGGCTTTTTGCGAAGAAGCCGTTGTGCGCCGTGAATTGGCAGATAATTTCTGTTACTACAATGAAAACTATGATAACCTAAAGGGTCTACATGATTGGGCTTATAAAACTCTAGATGCACATCGAAAGGACAAACGAACTCCGGTCTATACTCTTACAGAATTTGAAACTGCACGTACACATGATGATCTCTGGAACTCGGCACAATTGCAGCTGGTGCGCGAAGGCAAAATGCATGGATTCTTGCGCATGTATTGGGCTAAGAAGATACTCGAATGGGCGGCAACGCCAGAGGAGGCTTTGGAGTATGCCATACTCCTTAATGATAAATACAGTTTGGATGGTCGAGATCCAAATGGTTATGTTGGCTGCATGTGGTCCATTGGTGGCATACACGATCAGGGTTGGGCGGAGCGACAGATCTTTGGCAAGGTGCGCTACATGAACTATGCAGGTTGCAAGCGTAAATTCGATGTAGCGGCATTCGTAATACGCTACGGCGGTAAATCATACAAAAAATAAATAAATCTCTTAGCGAATATAAAGTGAAGGTGATTGCATTTTGTTTTTATTCGGACCAGGCTTCATGTATCATTAAAAATAATTACAGAAAAATCTATAAAAAAAATAATTGCGTTGCCAAATTGAACGCATCTAATCCTTTTCAGCAATCTTGGTTAAGTGTTCTTCAATTTCCTTCTCATCCAACATTCTGAAATCGGGATTTTCCTTATTGACAACTCCAATTTCAATGCCATTTGGCTTGAAATCTACAGCTAATACATTGGATAAGCATGTGATAGCCAATTGGATGGCTTTCTCTTCGGACAGATTATTTTTGTATTTCTTTTCCAAATAGCTACTGGCCTCAACTTGTTTAACACCCACCGAGACGGCACGGAAACCACAGAAATAGCCGGCCGGATCTGTTTTAAAGACACTCGGTCCATTTTCATCGTCATAAGCGATCAAAATCATGCTACAACCTAGCGGGCGCATCTCAGCATTCTGAGTGTATACTTGATTGATATCAGCCATGCGGCGGCAAAGCACATCAACAGGCATATCGTAGCCATATTTGTAACGCCAATTGGCAGCTTCATAGCGAGCCTTTTGCACTTGCGAACGACTGTCGGCTGATAGTAGTAAAAAAAATAGAAATATTCAATTTTAAATTATTCTAGTTTATTATACTAACCAATGCGTCCAGTCATTACACATCCAATTTGCTTTGTAATCCTGAACATGTGAGTTACAGTGTCGGCAACAATAAGCTTTTCTGTAACTTTTTTTTGTGTTGCCACCACGGCGCAGTCACCGCTTTTCAGAGCCACCGATGTGATTCCTTCTTGGTTAATGGCTTTAAAAGCATATTCTATAACAATAAATGATCAAAAGAAGTTAATGATTTATGAGTTGACGTTGTTGGTCCAATAGTACATACCGACTTGGTAAAGACGTCCCTCTGGCGAGAAGATGGTAATATGTCTGTCAAAGCCGGCTGAGCTACCGCGTGACATTTTATTGTTCTATTAACTAAATTGTTTAGATAAAAATTTATTTTTTAATTTTTAAATATATTAAATTATTCTCACTTTTTTGGAGTGACTACACAAAAATAACAAATTCGTCTATTTGGCTTTGGACCGACCGCACAGAATGATTTTCAATATTTTAGGATGAAGGGTTGTCAAGTCTCTCACAGTTGTCATTAAGGTAGGATTACACGTATAAATTTTTTGCCCAAAAACAGGAGAAAGAAGCATTTTTGTGCGTGGAAGGCGCTATTTGCGTGTTTGCACAAAAATTATTGGCAAAATCAAAACGTTTTGATTTGCTACAAATTTCCGACAAAATTTTGTAGCGTGAATGGCAAAATATTCTCATTATGATGAAATTTTCGTTTAATTTAAGACAAGGCAAACAAACAAAATGCATATGCTTCATAATATGACAATGAATATGCGCAAAAAATTTGTACGTGGAATCCTACCTTAAAGTTTGCTAGAAATAGTGCTGTAAAGTTTTATTCACTAAGTTTTAGTGCTGAAAAGTATTTGAAAGTTCGGTGTTGGCAAAATTTTGTTTGTGTTCATAATTTGTGGAAAACGCAATCTTCATTTTTCTTTTGTTAATTGCTTATAATTTTTGGTTATCAAGGTTCTTATTAAAATATTGATTATTTGAAATGTTTATTAAATATTCATTTGTGGTTAAAAATAAGTGTTTGTGATGTGAGATTCTTCAATACATACAGCATACAAGCATACATTTGTGGATTCCGGCGTGTGATTGATCTTTTGTTTTTACCAAAAGTGAAGAAAGGACACCACAATTGAATTGATTGGAACATTTTCATGTTAACAAAACAGCATTTAAGATTGTGGTGTTTGTTCCACGTAATTGTGTTAAATGTCTACGGTAGAAGATGCTAAAATGCTTGAGGAAAACTTGAGAAATCAATTGGCTATTGCACGCAATGAAATAAATAACTTAAGGTTGGTTGAAGGAGTATGAAATGTATAGTGATTCTTAATTTCTAACTTATATTTATTGATAGACAACAAGTGCGTAATTTGCAGCATATGCAACGCAAGGAAATCGATCGAATTACGCTTGCATTGCATAAATTTCGTTGTGAAGGATGCACTCAGACGGCGGCACAAGAACTAAATCATAATGACAAAGAAGTTGCCTTAACATCCACTGCCAATGTAAAGCAGGTAATTTAATATATAACATAATGAATGCTCAAATTCTAATCCTAATGATTGTGTATTAGAATGCTACAGCACCCAATGATCCACTTTTCCGTGCCATTGGTGTCATTCGTACTGCTTTCCCTGAAAAACGTGCTGTGCCACGACAATCAAGTGTTGGCAGCAGATTGCGTGGTGTTGTCGAACTAGACACTAATTTATTTACAAATCCAGAACATTGGGTTGATGGTTTGGCTGATTATTCACATTTGTGGTTAATTTATCATTTCCATCGCAATAATGCGCATCCAAAGGCCAAGGTTTCACCACCAAGGCTGGATGGAGAGCGTGTAGGTGTATTCTCAACGCGTTCCCCACATCGACCTTGCCCTATAGGTCTATCACTTGTGGAAATTGAGAAAATCGAAAATGGAACAATTACTTTTCATGGCACTGATATGGTGGATGGCACACCAGTATTGGATATTAAGCCATACATACCATTCTATGATGCACCAATGTTGGGAGTCGAAACAGGTATATTTGTTTGGTCTCCTATTTTATATATTCTGTTATATATTAAATTATCTTTTAAAAGGTCGCATTTCAGTTGGTCCAACTGAGAATCCCCCTAACTTCTATGACTCACGTCAAGAGCCCGACGGTGAAGAATCTGATTTAGAACTCTATGGTGCTGTGGGCAATAGCGCAAGCACACAAAATACAGCTGATGATTTAAATGATTTGGATTTAGTACAATTTGCTGCTTTACCACCACCACCAAGTGCTGTGCGGGTTCCCAATTGGGTGGTGGCCAGTCATCGGTTAAACGTTTGTTTCAACGAACATGCCGAAGAACAATTACGTGAACTGCAAGTGCAAAAGCAATGCATTATTGATATTCTGGAGGCAGATCCCCGTTCGGTTTACTTGCGTACAAAATATGGTTCACAGATTTTCACATTTCAATTGAGTGAAGTCACGGTCACATGTAAATTCGATGATAAAATTGGTGCTGTCACTGTTGTACAAGTGAGACGTAATGAAAATGTACAGGACTCAAATGTTGTCGCAGCAGAAGCATCATCAAGTAGTAGTAGTAGTAAACATCTTGCAAATGGAAATTCGTCTATGAAGGACTGCTAATAGAAACCAACATGGAAGGGACAAATAATTGTGTATTTAGTTTGAAGCTGCAGGTTCAGTTTCTGCTTTGTTTTAACGGCAATGCTAATTATTATTATATAATTTTTTTTTTATCAATATTTCTTTTATATTTAAAAGTTATGCTTGACTTGCATTTATGGGCATATTTTTCGGTTAGGCTTTCAAAGAGAGGAAGGATTCCATTTGTTTCATTGAAAATGTTATTGTATGTAAAATGCTTTAGTGTAGAAAGCTTGACACAATAAAATCAGCATAAAATCTATTATTATATCAAAAGCGCAAATTTGTTTTGGAATTAATATATATATATAGAAAAATAAAATGCTGTTTACTTTTATGTAATAGAAAATTTATATAGAAATTTCAATTGTTGATGAGACAGAGTGAGTGAGAGGAGGCAGACCCAGTGAGCAGGGCTAAATATGAAAAGAATATGCTCACAGTAGTGTCTGCTTGTCGTACAAGGCGACTAAAAGGCAAAAAGGCAAGTAAAATGTTACTTTATTGCTAATAATTTAAAATTTCTATCTTATCTTAGATTGCAATTAAAAAATATTATCAAAACTTAAGAGAAATATTGTTTGTAATTAAATTGAGAAGAAAAATGTCAACAGAAACATTAAGTTGGTCAGAATTCCTTGAAGAAGCTAAAGAATTTCTTAAAATCTCCGAAAGTTTAAATGATTCTTGGTCTCTTGTCAAAGAAAAGGTAAATCTTATAAGAACTATCTTTTTAGTATCAATACTTTATTATTTTTTTTTTTTAATTTTCTTTAGAACGATGACCCACCAAATATTTTTCTATGTTTCAAGCAAAAAAAGAACTTCAATTTGTCCAATGAATCACGGGAAAACATTGTTGAAGACCTCATACAATTGGAATATCATGTGATTTATAGTATTTCATATCAAGTGCCTGTATTTTATTTTAAAGCAAATAGATTTGGTATAATTTCTCTCCTTTTATATTAAATCAATTGTATAATAAATTTCATTTCTTCCAGATGGCAGTTTACTAGATCTTGAAGCTTGTTGGAATTTATTTAGTACTTTTCATACATTTGAACGCACTGATATGCTTAGCATATTAACACAAATGGATCATCCAATACTATTTCGTCCATATTTGGCACTTCATCCATGTCGTACAGCTGAGCTGTTGGCACAATTCGAAGGTTCAAAAAGTCAAAATCGGGTTTTGACTTTTATAAGTCTTATGGGGCCATATGTTGGTTTAAATTTACGAAATGAATATGGAATATTAAAAAAATAATAATAATAACAATAGTATTGTAATTAGAAGTCGAATTATGTACATATATGTTTTTGCATGCAATGCATTTGTATATTAATCCAATTCTCACCCAGTTGTTGCATATTTCATATAATATCTTATGATAATGAGCATTTTCGTTATATGTATCTAAAAGAATTAAAAATGTATTAAGAATTTAATTAACATAACGAGTCTTTCACATAACGACCCCATTGATGAATTTGGAATTTTATTAAAGTTCCTTTCTGCTTTCCAACACCACTCCATTACTTTAATCTATGGTACCAGCAGGTTATTTCTCAAGATTATCGAAAATGCATGGGAAAGTGTAACAAGGAGAATCCTCACATCTTCCTGGAAAAAGCTTTGTCGAATATGAAATCGTACTGCCATAAGCTGACTAACGAAGAGTTTATGGTAAGAGGTTTTTTCGTTAAACGATAGTGTATACTTTTTGCGTCTTGAAACGCATTATCCTACTTTATATCAATATATACATATATGGAGAAAGTGGTTTTGCTTAACGCATTATGCTCGTTATGCAAAGGTCCTCTCAATTAATAAAAGACATGATTCCTAAAAGTATCCTTTGCTTTTCTTGTATTTGACAAAACACATTGCTTGATGTGCTTTTTTTGGTAGACCTGGAATTAAAGTTCAGTTTTGTTACTACTAAATATGCTTATTACTTTTTCTTACATGGATCTTAAATTACAGTCAAACTTCCATAACTCGAACCAAATGATGTGCAAAGTCGGGGCTGATTGCTGCCTTGCATTCCAATGGTACCTTCAGATGCAACAATTCAGTTCAAGCGATTACAATACTCTAATCGTTTGGCCTTTGAAATGCTGATAAATAAGGCGCAAGGCCAATCATTGGAAATACATACAAACGTGGATTTTTTTTGTCGTATGTTTTTTATTGATTTATTGAATCACTTTTTATAAAACACAAAGCCTAACAATATTTTAGAAATATTAAAACTAAGTATTGATTAATTTACAAGTTCCTTTAGTGGTGAGATAAAGAAATTTTGCAGCGTGGTCCTCCCAGGGTTTATGGGGTAGGAAATTCCGACGTGAGTCAGTGAGAGTGAACGGGCTAGTGAATAAGGATGCTGCGAGAGTTTGAGGTGATGTTTATGCTTCAGTTGGGCCAATTCAGTTTTAATTAGTGGAACGTTCCAGGGAGCAACTATTTAAAAGTGAAGTATTTTCGATTGAGCTTTTTGGATGACTTCAACGTTACATATTACACCCAAAGCTCGGAACCGTAAGTCCAGATTGGCTTTATTAAGCTGTTAAATAAGTAGTAGCACCTTTAGATCGAGACTTAGATCAGATCTTGGGTTTTAGAGACAGTGTGAATGGCTACTATATGTTTCAGTCAAATGAGTCGTCTGTTCTTCAGTTGATTGTGGAACAGTGGTAGACGGGCATTCACTCTTATTAAGATTGAATGCCACGCGCTTACATTTGTCCGGTGTGACTTTTATACGGCAGTTACCCAGCAATACAAGTTGCAAGTGATCGCTTAGCTCTTTCCACGTTTTTATAGTTCAGCGTGAGCAACTGGTGATTGCATTGTTATCTGCAAAGGTTGATGTCATGATTTGGGGATTTGTAGGGATGTCAGCAGTGAATAAAACAAATAAGAGCGGATCGAGAATACTGCCTTGTGTAACGCCAGGAAATAATTTTTGCATCTAACCACGAATAGTATTTTGGTAAGATATGACTTTGTCAGATACGAATAAGTCATATGATTCATTGCAGTATTCACTAATTTTTTGGAAAACATTTTTCGGGTTGTATGGTATTTTATAAAACTACAAAAAAGTTTTAAGGGATTTTTTAGTGACTTTGAAGCTTTATTCCGAGGAACTGATACAATGCATTTCATTAATAATATCATCATTATCGGGCAGTATACGGATTCCGCGTTGGAAAAATTCCTTATTGTTTGAAGCTATCCAAAACTGTACCCAAAGAAGTGAAGTGCTGCTCGGTTTCTAGTAATAATAATGGAAAAATGAAACACATTTATATAAATGACATGAATAAACATCTATTTATTTTTAATATTTTTCTATTTATATGTACTAAATATACAATAGTACTATACATAAATGTACATGTACTGTGAAGATAAAGACACATATACTATATATTGTAATTAGAATTAAAGCTAAATTGAATGGTAAATATTTTAAACAATTTAAGTTTTTTTTTTTTGTTGTTAAATTTAAATTTATGCAAACTATTTTCTTTTTCCTTTCATTGCATTTTCTTTTTATACATTTTTTTTATATATTTACTTAATAAACATGCATCCATGTGTATGTAAATAAACATGTGTATTTGTATGCAATTTCATATGCATATTTTCTAATTAGTTTGTTGTTAATCCAATATTTGTTTATTGTAGTTGGAAAATTACATACAATAATAATTTTTAGCAATGCTACAAATTGGCACAATTAAAGGGAAGGAATCATCTCAACTCTACTCACCAAATTTATTTTTTCATTCATTAAAAACGTTTATCAAGCCTTGAGCAATGTAAAATTTTCCCTAAATATTATTAAGTTTTCAATATTTGTATTTTCTGTTTTTTTTTTTTTATATTTTTGTTAAGCACTTTAAGCATAATTTATATAGAATATTTTTCATAAACAATTAAATTGTTTTATTATTTTTAGTAAGTATATTTTTTAAAATAAATATTTATATATTTTGATATACTAATAAGCATTATATATATGTAATATATATTGTATATAATATACTATTTATTTGTGTATACTATTTATTTAATTTAATTTTCTGTTTTTATATTTAATATTTATTTTCTATTAATTTTTAAATGTATTTCTTTATAATAGTATATTAATTATTTTAATTTTTAAGATTTTTTGCTTTACTTTATGTAGTTTTTTTTTTAATTATAATTAGTGTTAACTTCTACTGTGGTATCTTCATTCTCTGGCCTAATTACCAACTGATGTTGGTTGAGCCTTTGAGAGATGTTTGACAAAATGTCATCGTGAAACATAAATCATTAAATCTGAACATAAAAATTGCATAATGCTTGTATGCAAGACACACATTGATAATTTTTATTATAATAAATTTTGTCTTTACATATGTCGAGATTAGATTAGATTAGTTTATGTTTTTATTATGTGTCATTCTTATTATGTAGTACTCTTACGTGTTTAGTATTTTGTGATATTATTATTATACAATCTATACAAAAATCTAATTATTTGCTATTGCAATATTTTATATGCACACTATACTATATTTAATTATACATTTTATAAATATATATATTTAAAGGAAATGTATAATATACTAATTGTAAGATAATTTGTTTAATGGATAAACAAGACAAGAGGCTTTTAATTTTCTTTTTACATTGTATTGTAGATTTCTTGGAATGATCAAGTTGGGACCTTTACTATATACATACATATAACTGTCATGCGTCTGTCATTGTTTATGAAAATTTAATATTATAGATCATCCAAAATTACTATTGTAGAAAAGCCTTTAAACATTATACACATGCATATAAGTACATACAATATATGAAAATCGGACGGATCATTAATAGTATCTATTATATTAGATACTCTCTTTAATTTTTCGTCCAATTGAACTTTATAATTGAAAAAGTACAGTTTATACAGATTTATAGGAAAAACCTTAAGTAAACATATTGACTTCTTAAATAGAATTCATTTAAGAAGAAATTGAAGTACAATATTTTTATGAAGAAGTAGATATTGTAATGCACATTTTTATAGACAGTTTACAAACTAATAGAAAGTTGTAATATATTAAAGTGTATCTATATTTACATATTTGTAATTAAGTCTATTGTTGTGGATATAACATTTACACAAACATATAGATATTTTTATAGTAATTCTCATTTGTAAGTTAAACATCATATTAAAAATTCTTTTAATTATGTTCTATATACGAGTAAATCCAGATACAATGTGCTAGTATTATATACAATATGTATGTATTTATATACATTGATACACACATATATTGAACAAATTTATTCTATAATTATTTATTATCATTATAGGTATGTACTACACTTTACAACACAACACTAGGGATCAAAGTGTATAACCATTTTTGCATGATGTTTGCAAAGCATATAATCGTTCAGCATCTTGATGATGAATTGGAATGGGCATATTGAGTGAGGCATTTTGGCTTGTGGTCCTCCTAGGTAAAACAGAATTTTGTAGCCCCCATTCTCAATTAAATTTATTTCTTTATTGATTTTCAAACCTAGATTATATACATAATTGCTTATAATATATAATACTAGATACAAGGCCTTCGACTCGTCTATTATAAAAAACTGGTTAAATTAAATTGGATATGTTGTAATATTTAATAAAAGAGGAAATATTATAAATGTTATCCAGGGTTGGAATTTTAAGGAAGGTGGAAGGTATACTATGCCCAAATATCTGGGATCTGTCTCAACTAAATAAATTTTACCAATTGTAAGAAACATCTGCACATTTTATGTCCCCATTTTCTTTAAAAACTTATGAATGAGCATCTCTGAAGGCTTTTTTGTCAAGATTACGTTACGAAAATGCGTCTATGAGTCTAGGTCTCTTCTATTGTTAGTTTTTTTAGACAATTCGACCACTAAAAACATAGCTACATGTATCCTATAAATAGACACACCTTTTCTACACTTGACAACACTAGTTTGAAATTATATTTGGTTTAATAACCTATCTATAATGTGTCAAAATCGCTGATTTGACACAACCGTGTACAATGTGTCACTGTGTCTAAAAAACAGCTGACGTTGTCGCATAGTTGAGAAATTAAAATTGAAAAATTGTGAAAAGTGCAACTGCTGCAGACTGACCAATCTAAAAGTTGCGTCTATGTTCTGTATATTTTAGAAACAAATCACACAATCGTGTCTAATTCTGCAACAACAACCCCACAATTTCGTCATTTCTCTTTTGTTTGTTGTAGAATTAGGCACTAGTCTATGGTTGCGTCAATTGTACACAGATTTTGACTCAGTGTAGATAGGTTATAAGTTGTCTATTTTCATAACATTCTTTAATTCAAGTCATATGCTTTGAAAACTCTCTTTTGTGTAGTGTATATATGTTTCGTTAAGACCACAATTTTCCTTTGTATCCTTGATTTTATTTACAATTAATTAGAATTAAAACAAATATTGAAAAATGGTCTACAATGATGTGCAAAATTATACAGTTTACATACTTGCGAACAAATAATATGTATATATTTATATTCAATTCATTTAAGCTTGATTAAGCTTCAAATTTGTTTGTTTTTCATTTTATTAAAATTATTTAATATTTGTATACCGGCTATGATATTTGGTTTTTTATTCATAGAACATTTACAAAAGTATCTGGCTTTAAACTCGTACGTATAATATGCTTAATCTACACTAATATACTATATTTAAGACAATTTGAAGTTATAACAAGCAGTTGTCAATTGTTAAACTCTTCAAATACACATAGGATAGTAAAAGAGACTCCATTAGTTACAGATACATATGCAATACATATTCTTATACAATATTCTCGATAGGATTTAATTCATTTACCATAAATTATGCCTATCTTCTTGTCTTCTTTTATGAAACAAGTTTACTGGACACTAACTTTCAATGCACATACCTAATATTTAATAGTACTTTTGAACTGAAATATAATGCTGTGTATTCTTATTTATATTCTCATTTTATATATATATATATATATATATAAACTCAGCTGAATACGTTCAATCCTTCTTGAAAATTAAAATTTCAAAATCTCTTCAACCAACTAGCCGATTCTTTTTTTTTGAAATATGCATAGAAAATATGTATAGATCAAGTTTAAGGTCTTTTGATTAACAGTTTTGTAAACCTTTGCATTCATTTTTGATGTAACAGTACATAATATGCTTAGATGTGGTGACAACTTAAACAGTACTCCTCCTTTCGCAAGTCATGAAAATAATAGTTGTAGCCGTTTGGTCAATCCATGTTGAACTTGTTTTCATCAAAAAATTTGACACTGTGCCAATCCTTGATCCACAACAAACCGAAGGTATGCATATAATTTTTTTTTTTACTTTTATTACATTACCACACCATTCTTCCTTGACTTTAGCAGCAGAACATTGAGAATTTGAAGCAGTTCTGATGATAAGTCTTCAATCTACTGGTATTGTCATGTATTGAGTACTCATCTCCTTTCATATTATTCCCATAGCTTGATTCATTTGGCAATGGTGGACAATCACTGTAGGTTACAGACTTAAGACATTGATTGCCTTTGAACCTATTTAGTTGGTATTTTTATAATAATAATTCATGTATTTTTCTCGTATAGATATTGCCATATCAGTTTTTAAAAACTGTTGTGTCTATTCAGTTGAGCGGTAGTGTATAGTATATCTAGTGATGGCAAAAATTAATTCTTATTCGATTTATTAATCATATGATTAATAGAAAGGAAACGATTATTAATTGATATTAATCAATGAATTGATGAATTAAAAAAAAAAAAAAATATTCTATTAATCGTAATTTTTCGATTAATCGTACCAGCACTAAGTTTATTTCATATTTTCTTATTTCACTTGAAGTTTTCCTTTTAATAGAAAGTATAGCTAGTATAGCTTTCAGGAAAGGACTATTAATAGTATTTATTTTGATTTTTGAATAGGATTGATCGCATCTTGAAATCTATATTGAAAAATTTGAAAGCTTTCATAACTTACTATGCACAATGTTGTGTTTACCATATATGATGTAATCGGATAATAATATTTTAATAATTTACATGAATATAGAAATTGTTTTATCTTTTATATACGTGTTTCTTTTTTTTTGTATTTCCAATAGTCTGAAGAGTGTTTAAACTTCAGTGGAACCGAAATAATTGTTTTTTTCTTCTATTTATTTTCATTATTATTGTACAATATTAGTATTATGTAATTATTGTATCGGTCTATTGATGGTAATTTTATGCTAATACATATAATATTTAAAATTAAAGTCCTCTGCACAGCTATCTTTGTGTTCGGTACAATACTATTACATTTATACAAATATATATATATATTTTTATTATTATTAATAATTCTTATAATAATTATAATATTCGTGTTCTTTACGATATCATAAAAATATTTATTTAAAGCTTCACCATTTATTGATATACAATTAAACATTTATGTTTTTTCTCTATATCTCTAATATATACAATAAATCAATCTATATAAATTAATTATTTTTTTTTAAATATATTTTTTAATAATATATAATAATATTTATATTTTATTTATACCTTTTACACACCAGGTTAAAATTAGAACCTTGAACATCTGACAATCGGAGTTCTTCGATTACTGCGAAAGTTAGTTCTTAAACAAAAATATTAATATTTTGTCATACTGTTGCTTGCCATCAAATTAACCCATTAAAGACAACAGTGGCATAAAATCGGACTAAACATACCAGTATTTGATAAAAATTCATTTAAAATTTATAATTTTCTTGTATAGGAAAGTTCTCTCTCCACTTTCTCATCTAGAAGAGTGTAAAAGGAATTTAATTTTCGGAAATAACCGAACTTAATCATTTTTTCCTTCTCCTGTTTTAAGTTTCATTTTAATTTTATTATATACTACAATATATTGATATGTTTGAACAAAAAGGAAAACATTTTATCAAAAAAAAAAAAATATATATATATATATACATTATTATAGAAATTGCTTTATAAGCAATTATATTAAATAAATGCCAAATAAATAATTTAATTATATTAAGTAGCGTACTATACTAATCTACTCATACACTCTCTCTATGATGGAGTGAGGGTATAATTTATTTCAAAACAAAAGAAAAAAAAAGCAAAAGAGTATAGGAGGGGAAATACCATAAAAAATTTAATAAATAAAATCGAATTTTATATCTCTTTTTGTTTGTTTTTGTTTTGTATTTTGTTGGTCTCATGTTTGTTGCATTTTTGGACATTTTTTTTTGTTTCGTTTTGTATTAGATTATTTTTAAATTTAATTGTTTAAAATGCGATTTATTTATTTATTTTATTTATTCTTTTTTCCAATAATATTTCTATATATTTGTATATAATATTTTTTTACTAATTACAATACATGCACATTGAGCGCTAAAAACTAAAGCTTTTTTTATTTCATTAACAATCTTAACATTGATATTTTATTTTTTCTTTTTTATTTACTTGGTATCTGGTATCTGGTATCTGTATGTATTTGGTTTTTGGTGAACAGTTGCCTACTGTCCATCCATTATTTGTTTAATTATTATTATATATGTATATATATATTTTTTATAATTTATGTGTAATTTGTGTAAATATTCATAATTTAAAGCTCACATAAAAATGCATTTACATCTAAGTATTTTTGTATATAAATTAATTTATATATTTTATAGTATTTTTTAATATATTTTTCAAATATCATGATATTTTCCAACATTGCTAACATACACATTCGCCTAGTAGTACAGACATTTCATCTTAATTTTAAAGCTATTCTATAGTTTGGACGGTGGTACTTTTCTTTAGTTTAAAATTCTGTTTATCTCTGTCATCAATTACTTCTAATGCAAGATCTTCATTATCATCGTCGTCATCATCATCATCGTTTAAGTCCGGTTCGTTAGGCTCTTTTTGGTGATCGACAATGCAACTTGTCGATGCACTATGCCGGAATCAGCTGCACAGCATATTGAAAAACCCACGGCCTTTCTCGGATCGAGGCGCCATTAACATAGGAACTTGATTCTTGTGGGTAATTTGTATCTAAAGGAGTGGGAATAAAACAAAAAAAATTTAAATAATAAGTTATAAATAAGAATGTGTCATTCTACAAACCGTGCATGATCCTTGCATCCATGGTTCACCATCTATTTGCATGGGATATGTTTTTGTTGTCTTAATAAAGACTTCACTGCATTGTGCCAGACGACGACCCGAAGCACGAAGACCTGTACGAACTTGACCCATGTGTAGGCAATTCTCTAGTCCAATAACTTCAATTAGACGATCACCAATATCTAAGTACATATACATTGAAATCCAAAACAGAAAAATAAAAGAAATTAATGTCAATCAAGTCAACTAAAAATAAAGAAATCTCTTGCAGAGTACCCTGTATCGCCACGGATAGATCCACTGAATTGAAACTGGTTGCAGAGAGCTCTTTGTCGGATGACTTGAGTTTTTTGCTCTTGCTAAAGGGTCCGGCACTTTTGCGTATGCGTTTCTGTGACAAATGTTCACCCCACAAATTGGAACCGCCGTGCGTGTAGGGTATATTCAGCAAGGCAATGCCTTGTAGTTGTGGACCTTTAGCCAAATCCAAGGAAACTCCATCGCACTGTACACATAATATACACATAGTATATATATAATGATGTATGTATGTTTTATATTGTTATAAGTGAATAAAGAAAAAAATAAAATAGAACACTTTAAGCTTAATAAAAACCATAAAAAAAGGACATAAAACTCAACATAAAAATTTGGAAGCACATCAATTGTATGACTAAACGTTGTTAATAAGATTCTCCTCCCTATTAGCCCGCCCTCCCTTAGTTCGTTTAGACTAAAACCAAAACCATTTCTAAAGCTAACAAAATTCACTTAAGCATGTCCAAGACACAAACTTAAATGCCTTCATTTTACATTGATGCGATTCAAAAGATTTACTTCGGATAAAGAACACTTTTATTCTGTGGAACCAGAATACAAATTCACGAATTCCCCCAATTGGCTTGACATTTACGAGTGAGAAAAATGGAAATTTATTTATGCCATAACATGATTTGCCACTTTTTTTTATCGTTAAGCAGGAAGTCAACCGGCAGTTTGACATTCAGGCAGACTACGACATTCAAATGCAAAACACAAGGTCAAATAATATTGTTCTTCGGATAGCATTCACTGATTTATTTATCAACCCACACAATATAATCCTACTTACTGATGAAAATTAGATTTTATTTTTATCCCTTTCATTTCACTAACTCATTCATTGACAACTGACTCACCACAATTTCAATGCTTTCATGTAAATTCTTGCAGGATGCGGCAAATGTTTCCGATGTTGCATATTCGAAATACCAAATTTTATTCTTCATGCGACTGTTGAATTTATGTGGATTTTTCTCACGCTCCAAGTGGAATTTGACGCAAATAGCGGCATCCTAGAAAGAAAAAAAAATGAGTACAACCAGAGATGAATATAAATAGAATTATTGAGTTAACTGAGGCGACACAAATCCAATTTCCCATTTCAAAGGTCAATTATGTTAGAACAGAAAGTAGCAACAGCAACAGCAGCAGCAGCAACAAGACAGGAAACCAATAAATTTACAATGCGATTTGACGTCAAAGTCATTTCAAAATATCCAAAACAAAATGCAGTTTTGCATTTCGGAATATAAAGATATACATTTGTTAAACTTAGAGATATGCATAGATTCAATGTTAGACTAAATAAATGAAAGTGGTTGGTTCTTTACTAATCATATAGTAGCAAAGTCAAAGGATTTATTATTCCAGATCCATGATGCCTTATCTTCTTTTAAGACAGACATGCGTTTTAATGAGACTACCAATTCTTTTCTTTCCTTTCAAATGGACAAATGGCAAATAAATAACAAGGTAACACAAGAGACGTTTGAGAGGCTAATTAATTCCGCAGAACAGGAATGATGAACCAAACCATTTTCTCAATAAAAATGTTACTTAAGGTCATGGTGTGCCAATTAAAACAATTTTTTTATTTAAGAAGAATGTCACACTTTCTAGAATACAATTCTTTAATTCAATGGTTCATCCATCCAAGGGTGTATCGATATGTTAGAGAAGGATATCTTTATGACTGGTTCTAGTCTGCAGCTGCAAACAAGGATGACTAAATACTAATTGTTAAGTGTTGAGTTATATATTCATCTACAGAAAATTCCTGATTTGTGCACCTTAAACTAATAGTCCATGTTATCATCAATGGTGTAAAAAGTCGAATACGTCAATACACCTGCACACAAATAAGCCTCATATAAGTAACAATAAATAGATTCGCAGTAAGCATCTGTATGAAATCATACAAAAGGTCATTTGTGGTACTCATGCTCAAATGGTTGAATTTGACATTCGAATTGAATTGAATACGAAATTCAATGGTACTCAATTATACTAAATAAATGAATGCGTTCGTACAGATGTCTAATTCGCAGAAAATAGTGTTCAACGAATTCTTATAGTTTATCAAACTCTGAGAACTGCAGATTCTTTGAAAAGAATTGTATAAAGTCTATTTGAATGTTCTGCAAATGCAAGGTTAGCAGTTTTAAGGGACATTTCTATCGTGTTTTTCTAGTTTTTCACGGTCAAAGCGTAGAACACGTTTTAAGGGCGCATTGTAAGCAAGGCCAATCTATTATAATAAAAGTTAATAAATTGAAGAAAGAATAATAAATTTGATGCCTGAAGAGATCAGTGAAATATGTGTAAAGCATCAAATGAAATGAATTTTTGATGACAGAATGAACATCTTTAATTTGGAATTGAAACATAGACAATAACATTCGCTGTTTTTGACAATTTGGAAGCGATCATAGCTGGAGGCTCCCTCCCATCACATAACTTAATCTTTACTGCAGAGGCCTTTGCAATATTAATAGCCTGTCAATTTGCCACCCACAATAATGGTAAATTTGTAATTTTCACCAAATGGTGAATCCAAACTGGTCTTATCAGTTCGTCTATAGCGCTTCCTCCTGGAACTTCCAATCAACTAAGTAAAAAACACAGAGTCGACTGACTCAAGGGCCTTTCAGTTTGTCTATCCTCCATATTAGCCATTAAAAATCAAGAGCATAATGCTCTCATAATTCAGGAAATATGTAAAAATCACCATATTCTGGGCTCTCAGCCACGCGGAATCGAATGCGCCGACATGGCAGACCCGGAATTCAGTACTGCCCATCACACAGCTTTACTCCCACCAGCGCCAAAGATGTTAAGCACTTCATTACCTTTCATCTTCAAACGAAGAAATTGACGGAATGGGAGCAACTTCCAACTTAACCAGACTGACATGCGGAAAATTCATCCAGATTGGACATACTCAGATTAAGCATGAACACCTGCTCAAAGAATCACCATGCCATCTTTGCGTGGCTGACCTCACCGCAGATCATCTTCTGGACTTCTTCCAACACCTGGAGGGCATTTTGGTTCCCAAGATCCATCCCATCTTTTAAAAATTCCCTCACCCTTTACATTTCCAATCTATTAAGAAATCCAATATAGAAATTTAGGCCCCAGCAGCTAGTCACTCGTTATTTTTTAGTAGTTAAGTTTAGTATTAGATAATAGACTTGATTATGTTAAATACGAGTAAATAAATAAATATGAAGATTTAATAATCAATTCTAAACTATCTATACACTTAAAGATTGAATTTCATTTGTAGTTCAATGAGGTGTTAAAATATTCTAAGTTATTTAAGTAAATAAACACAAAATTTCATTACCATTCTCTTGAATGTTATTGTTATTATTGTGCTTACTAAAAAAATTATTTTTTTTAGTTGGTAAACATTTTTAAAAATAAACTTATGCAGAGCGAGTGGAGTCAAGTTGTGTTTAATTGCCCCTAAAATGCTGCAACAAAATAAGCAAGTTAAGGAGAAAATTGCAAAAATAAAAAAAAAAAAAAAATAAAAAAAGTATTGTACAAAAAAAGAAAAAAGAAATAAGCAAAAGCAAAAACATAAAGAAAAGACTTAAGAAGCTGAATAGCCAACAACAACAACAATAAAATAATAATAAAAGGACTAAGAACAACAACAACAACAACAATAACGACGACTATAACAAACAATGCACTAAGTGACTTGTTAAAGCTGCAGGTTTGCGGCTTCGCACTTCAAAGAATAAAATGCTAGGTGCCACCATTCTTTATTCACACACACACACACACAGACACACATACACACACACACGTACACACTTCTATATATTCATAATACACAGATATGTATACGTGCTTGATTCTGATGTTAGTTTCAAGTTAATTCACCATTTGAATGCAGTTGATTTGAATGTGCACCTTTCTTTTTACTCACTACACTACTGTTGTTAGATGCACGTGCAAATGTTATACACACATAGAATGGTATTTTAAATACATAGATACATATGTAGATAGATAGATAGATAGATAGATATATGTTACAACTAATTTCTTGTATTCTTACTTTGACTTAAGAGTCTGTGGAAGTGTCTGTCTGTGTACATTAAATTTTAGTATTTTAAATTGCAAATGTTTACATGCGCAACAAAGCGTTAATATCCCCTATCGGTGTTTTTTTTTAATATATGTATACATATAGATAGATACATATCTAGATATGGTAGTAGAAATGCGTCAGCTTTCTTTTTGTTATTGTTCTTCTTCTTGTAAAGCTTTGACGTGTTTTCGCCAAACTCTACAAGAATATTAATTTCAACTTTACTGCATTTGCCTGGCTTTCGCGTTTTTGCCTTTTCTTTTGAAGACAATTTTTTTCAAACATCTAGCTATTCTACTCTATTCACACCTACACATTCACCCATTCACACTTTCATAAATACATATGTATGCATATATATGGTACATCCATAGTCCTGAAGGTAGAGTTAGTTACTTTTAAATGTGTCAACGAAGCTTACACACTGCAATTTATTATTCATGTCACAAACGAACCGACACACACACACACAATCTCATTAATATACACACCCACATACACACTTTGACAATTACACACGCCCATATAGACACAGAGACTTTAACACTACCATAGCCATATTAAAATGTCTCTAAAGTCATTTTTTTATACAAGAAAAATAAGTTCTTTTTTTGTTCTGCTAGAATTTCCTAATTTTGTCATTGAAAAAATGGAGAAGTGAACTGAACATGATCTTGAAAAGTTCAATGCAAATTATACATCTCGTTTGAGGTTTAACTCTGAACCGATATTATCTATTTGCCTATTATGCTTGTAATGCATTAACTGCTGGAGATCCAAGGAGAAGAGCTTGCTATACTTTCAGTCAGTATTGTGCTCTCAGAGTGAATCATTAAACACGCTGGTGACTTCTCAGCATATTGCTTTAAAAGAGATATAAAAATTTATTGATTTTGGGGTTTCATTTGGATTTTTCTCGTAAAACAGTTCTTTTGCCCTTTGCACAACACTATCACTTTCAGATCTATTGACATACAATTAGCTCAAACTCATTTCAGTGTCGTACACAACCGAAATCAAAGTATTGCGATTACTGGAAGATATAATACCCAGGGTTTGAAAAACTGGCAGCATATGAAAAATGTGCTACTGCTGTGTGCACATTTCAATAGCCATAGCCACAGCATAGCTTTGGTGTTTTTTTTTTACATTGCTGCCGATGTGCTATCGTATGTATGCAGCTGCATGTTTTGTTTTGGACTTACAAGTGAGACAACAACAACGTAATGCATGAGAGGGATTAACACAACAAACATCTTTATGAGAGGGTCAGTAATTTTTTTTTTTTGAGAGAGCGATAGCATTGCCGTGCTAGCAACTTTTTTCAGTCACAGCAAAGACGCAGCAAATGAAAATCAAAAACTACAGCATTTTTAAACCCTGGTAATACCCATTCACTATAACGATGAAATTGTTGTTTTCAATTTACCCATGGTCTACTAAAATTAAAGTCATTTATCTTGAAACCAATTTGAAATTGCAATTAACATCATATATTTCGAAAACTTGTGGGGTATGAAAAGTATATAGCATAAGCTTCGGTGAATCGATTTTGTTGATTGACGCTACTGTGGAGTCTATGAGCATGGCATAAACATTTTTATTATGGTCTCGTTTGTCACATTGCAATGTGTGGCGTTACGTTAAGTTCATTACGTTGCCATGGTTTGCGTTGTAAAGCAAAATAAGATTAATTATCACTAAGGCATAAATTGAATTGTCAACTGGAAATTTTTGTGGCTCATTAGTGTGGATATGAATGAGTCTATAATAGAACCTTTTAATTAGGTAACTTCCATGAAAAATGGTCAACTTTTCCTAAGTAATTCAATACAATATTGTTTTAAAAATCCTCAATGGAGCATATGGTATAAGGAACGTTGCTAATAAGAGTGTGGGTATGAGAATAAACTAAAGTATTTTTTATTGTATTTCATAGAAAATCTTAACTAATCCGTTTTCTCAACATGATGTAACTCATTTAGTCAAGAATACACAAACACAAAAGCTCAAACAAACAATACAATGAAGACTGGCATCTTATAGTTAAAGGAGTATTTATGTGCGTGGCTCCGACTACTATCATATAATAGACAAGAATCTAGAACCAAAAGTAAAGCCCAAATTGGCATAGAAACCAAATAATAAAGCGCTTTAAATCCCTCCAAGAGCTACCGACTTTGGCATAAGAAATCATTGTGAAAGGCAAAAAGTAAAAAAAAAGATGAAAAAATAAATGAAATAAAAGGGAATATCTTCATATACCGGAAGTGTTCTAGGCAACAACGGAAGCCGCTTACATAGGTGCCAAGCAACGAGAGTCAGAATAAGAAATAAAAAGGAAAAAAATAAAGTGAAAATAAAAAGTAAAAGAGGCTAAAAGAAGTTTACATTTAATGTCAATTGTTGACATTAATCCAAAGTATGAAATATCCTGTGTTGAAGGTATCAGTGAGTGAGTCACTAAAACTAAGTTCAATTTTGGTTAGTTATATAGCTTTGGTAACATCAAAAGGGGGTTCCCATGATATACTACATACATGTAAGTACACATGCATTAGTGGGAAAAGATGGTTGCAAGCAAAAAAACGTACAATGTGGTTGACAAAAAAATAAATGTTAAAATAAAGACAAAAATAAAATAAAAAATGAAATAAAATACTAGTAAGTATAAGAATAGAGTAAAGCGTCTCTGAGTGTTGAATGGATTTTATGCCTGTCTAAAAGATACAAGAGCAAATCTAACAAAATCTAATGCCAACCAAAATATATTGTATTGTGTATATGTAAGTATATACATACACCCATAGATACGCATAGATACTCATAGCTTACAACATTTACTCATGATTAACACATACACATAAACAAACACACATACATAAATACAATTTACGCACGTGTTTTACTTTATGTCGTTTTTACTCTTGTAGGGATTTCTTCTATGAAATTTCTTATATTTTACCCTACACACACTTAATGAAAAGATCTTATTAGTACTTTGCTTTGTTATGTTTGTTGGAAAGCTTAAAAGTGGTTGGTTTTTGGTTTTGAAGATATTCTACTGAAATGTTCTAAGAAAAAACTTTGTTCTTGTCCAACTTTAATAGAAAATTTGTATTTCTCTTCTGAAGCCCATATGAGCATTACACAGGGGTGCCTTCTTAGCTGAAATATTTGCAATTGCGCTTCATTGGATTCGATCTTATACTATCCTTTAGGCTTATTCCACTACTATCGAAGGTCGGTCCCAGAGGTCATGAACTGAGCCAGTTTCCCAAAACACATTTTGCCAAACTACCCAACTCCTCGAAGAACGGTTTCCCAAAAAGACAGGTTCTTCTAACAAGAAGAGCAGGGCTGTTATAGAGGAGGTGTTGGAAGCTCTCCGGTTCCTCCTTATCTTTACAGCTACAGCTATACAATCCTTATTTATTCTGAAGTCATCTTTACCATATACCTTTAACTTTAATTGGATCATAGGGGCAAAATAATTGTATTGAAATTGTTTCCATTATTAGCGAAATTGTTTCAAATTATTCTTTTATTGTGTGCTTAAGTTCCATAAGGTAGCTTTTATTAGAATGTTTCTGGTCTATCAGAGTTTTTTGAACCCTTAGGAATCCACCATCACAGACCTGTTCTGCATAATTGTCTGCATTTTATGATAGTCATTGTATGAGCTAAGAGCTCTTTGGTTGAATTGATATTGAACTACTGTATGTCCACCAAATGCTATGCAAATAAGATTTGAAGAAGGTTTACAGTTTTTGGATACGAACTGTTATTAGAATTCATTTATTGTATTAGATGAACTTTCTTTATGTATCTGAAGTTTATGAAGACTTGAGTTTTTGCAGTGAAACTTATTAGGAGGCGTTTGGCAAAAATTGAGAGTGAAATAATAAGAATGCGGCACTTTGTGAGGCTGTATCTCATGTACCCTAATAGGTAGACAGAGTGGGTATTTCTATTGCCTCGGTTCAGACCCGTTTAAGAAACGCCCTTCGCACTTTAGCCACCGTCCCGTTGGGTGCCCCACTACATAGTGGACATTCGCCGCTAGCATCCGGCTGCCAGGAGGTGGTGACAAAGGTGTTACATAATAAAAACATAATTCAGTCGGTTACGGGAGACTGTATCGACAAGTCACTTTTAATTATTGATGACAAGTTACAGCGACAAGTATTGTTCTGTCCTGTGTTCAATAGTAAATTTTTAATATACAAATGACAATTCCAAAGCCAATTCTCTCCCAACTTAAGCATTCAGTCCCATATATAGATATTCATATTAAAATCCATCCCAGATTTAAACATGGTCCTTCGACCCGGATATAGCCAGCTGATTAATGATGCTGCGCAACAAAACATGACCATAGATAGACGAGAATGACCGCAAAAGTCGATAATGATTAAAAATTTGCAACAAAAATAAAAAAATTGTTTCCAGATGATCTCTCTCTCTCTCTCTCTGTATCTCACACTTAATTCTGTTTTTAAGAAGGTTAACTTGTATCACATATACGGTACTACACTCTCAATTTTTTAATATTAATATTTTCTGATTTTTAGCTGATTGTAGGGTATTTAAGTAAAACGATCAAACTGATTTTTTTATGTATTTTATTTATTTTTCCTTCATTTCTTGGTTTTGTTGGTTTTGTGGCAATTGTATCCTCGTATCCTGGTATATTAGGCTGATTTCATTTCATGCGAAAAATGTTTGCACAAAAAGGATTTCAACTTTAGCCACACTTGACAAATAGTATTCTTAACACACTGACACTGACACTTCACACACTCTCATATATACACATCCATATATACACCCACAGCCACAGACAGAGAGTCATAAGTTTGTATTGTAGCATATGGTCGCTTTGTATTTGGATAAAAATGTTTTTGGCCATTAACTCAACTTGATTTTGTAACATAGCCAGCCACGTGCTGCCTACTGCTGCCGCCTTTTACTGCCGCCTTTCACTTTCTCCTTTCTCTGTTCTTGTTCTTGTCCTTTAACGTTTTACGTTCTAAATCAACGTTGATACGGCTAACGGCACCTTCAGATTTGTACTTTATTTCCGTTTTATTTGCTGTGGATTTCCTTTTAACGCCATTTTCCTCTTTTAACATTTTCGTTTGGTTAAATTTGGATTGGTTTGGTTTGGTTTGGTTTTGTGTTTTCTTGCGGTTTACTCTAAATTTGTCACTTAACATTCTTTTATTGTCACATATAATCAGTTTTCTTTTGCTTTTTTTACCGCCTTCTTTGGTTTTCTTTTTTCTTGTTATTCTTATTCCTTTTTATTTCATTTTTTCGAATCTAATTTCGTTTCTCTTGGTATTTTACACATTGCATTCAAGACAAGACAAGTTTATACATATTTTCATATCTTAAATTGTACTGAATTATTCAAGGTTGATGATATGAAACTTTAGCAAAGTTTTATTTTTATAACGCATTTCCTTACTTGCTTGCGTTCTATCTATCTATCTTTCTATCTATTTGTAATTCTACCAGGGTCTGGGTCGCAATGTGGGTTTGTATATATATTTTCCTTTTTCGCGTTTCGCAAATCTAGCTAACAAACTCTGTCTGTCTTTCTGCCCTTGTGTTATTCGTAAAAATATCCTTAGGGAGTAATAACTTTATTTAACACTAACCACAATCCTCTGCACTGATATCATTTGCTATACTGTGTTTTGCTTGCCTTTTTCCTTTGCTTTGCTTAGATTTTTCTTTTTTCTTTTTAGTTTATAGTTTTCTCTTACTTAAATTGTGTCCAAGTATAAGTTCTACTTCTCAAATTCCTTTCCTACATCCTACTTATTTAACACTTTCCTAGAAGAAATTCTAATTAGACCAGTTTGTGTGTGCTTGGCTTCAAGGTTGAACTCATTAATTTATTATAAATCAGGAATTCAGTTCATGGCATTGATTTTTTAGTTATCTAAAGTTGGTTTACACTTTACACTCTAAGCTTTGACTTAATTTTTATTATGCAATATTTGATTTACTTAATTTCTTTGCAAAGGGATTTCTTTCTTCTTAGTTTATTTAAAACAATCTAAAGCGAAAATATTAGTATTCTCTTGCATAAAAATATATGTCATTTTAACAATGTTAAATAATGAATATTTCTTTCTGGACAATTATTTACTTAATGGCAAAGTGAGAAAAGTTTATGCAGAGGAGGCATTAAAGTCAAGTGACTATGGGTCCCGCGACACACCTAAAGTGCCTCAATGAAAAAGAACTAAAAGATTAAAACCCTGATTGCAAATAGAAAACGAATTTAACAAAAATAAGAATGTATTTCACCTTCTATATATAAGTATTTCGTGTTTATTGCCAAATAAAGTAGAGATATTAATTTAAAACTATTCATCGATATTTATTCCGATATTATATTGTATATCGGAACTCTATATTGATATGTTACAATAGATCGTATGTAATTTTGCTTGATTCATTTATGATTGACCGCTTGTGGCGGTGATAGATTAATTAAAGCAGTGATTGAGCAAATTTAAATTCATTTTGATATTTTTGGCTCACGACATATCGTTCTTGATTGATTCAAGCATGATTGACAATGGAGTAAAGGCCAAACTACATACGACGCTCTGGTTTCTAAGTGTTTCAACGGATGCACCCATAGGGCGAAACGGAAGTCTTTTGCCCTCAGATCATCTGTCAGATATTTAATATTATGGAATTTATTCTTCCGTAATGTCTTGCCACCATAGGAATCTTCCCAATCATCATAGGTTTCCAATTGACTGTTTTCAAAACCAATCAAAATGATCTTATCACCTAACTCACGTACAATGGCATCATCGATTTCAGTTTTGTACAAAGCCCAAGCTGGCCAAATCGGATACCTCACATCGACACATCTGGCACATCGAGTGGTCTTCCCAATAATGTTTTAACAGCATACATGTGTAGACTGGGCATCCTTAGCAATACCGACATGATAAATGAAACTAACCTTCAAAACACGTGTATTATATGGCCTTTGCATTTTGAGCACTGAAACAATCAATAAATTGGGGAGTGATTTCCTTTGCATAAATAAAGACACACTATTGAGATTCAAATAGTAGCGTTCAGCTAGGCCAATTAAGAGAAATTACTAAATGTGTAACGCTCAATGGGTCAATATTGATTCCTATGTTTAGATCCACTAAACCAATGAGTTTGTCCAACACCCAAATTCAAACAGTCACGTGGTTGTGTACTCTGTGGTACATTATCACGATATATGATAATGTGTGTGACGTCATTTAAAGATTTGCTTCATGCAAACTCAATAACTAAGCATATAACCTCCTTTGGCATTCGGTTCCAGATTACCATCAGTCACAAAATTATCATATGTAATCGTTTGCAATAATTTACTGTCCTTCATCAGTTCATATTGCAATTTTGTGGCTACATCTTAGAAGTGTTGGAAAACCTTCAAATTTATTTGCTTACGCGCCAGTTAGTCAAACAAAAAATGTCGTGTAACTAAAAGTTTTGTAAAGAAAAAATCAATATTTCACGGCACAGAACGTTTTACAACGACAATCTTGACCAGAATTGTGTGGCGTAGCAACGTGCGCCGAGTCTACTAGTATCGAATAAAATGTATCGATAATCAGTATTCGATATCTTGTGGTTCGACTATGTCGGATTGATTCGATATATCGAGGATTAAATATTGATACATACGAGCATCCATAAATTAAATTACAATACATTTGAAAAGAGTATGGGGTTCTTAGATGCCATAATCCAGCTCTGCTTGAAGAGTTCAAGAATACGATATTTTCTAGCTATTTAAGCTAATATGTATGATCGGCTGTATCTATTAGCAACGGTCTCATACTACTTTGTCAAATGAACAATCTGATGTAAAAAAAGATTTCTTGGAATATTTTAATTGATAGAAAAGTATTTTTTCCTTTGCAATATCAATTCATTCTTCATGGGGCTTCCCATGATGTTTTCACCCTTTAAACTAAGATTAACCAATACCTTGAGAAGTATAAATATAAAACTCATATTTCAGAAATCATAACTTTATACATTTTCAACAAAAATTCTCATAGTCTTACCCTAATTGCTCAATGATTGCAATAATTCATTTTAGTTCGATTTATTTTCAAATCAAATACTGTTGGGTAAAATATTTATGCAAATAGCAACACTTTCGTTTCGTTAACTTTTAGTTGTTTTCACTTCAAATTTATTGAGTTTTGTTTTCTATATTGTTTATTATTTTTTATTTAATACTTGGTTTTATTGTCTGGTCTTTGTTATTGTTGCAGTTTTTATTGTTTTCCCCTTTTCTTATTTTTTTGGTTACTATTATTGTTATTGGTAAAAAGTATGGTAAATGAAAATGTCGTGTTTCCAAAAAATAAATTTACATATTAAAAGTTCACTTAATATGTATATTGTTGTTAGGTGGTGACTCTTTCGTGGAATTTTCTCCTTTTTAAACAAATATCTTTACTCCTATTCTCCTATGAGTGTTTGTGTATATATGTGCATGAGTATCGGTATGTGTTGTTTGCCATTTTGTGATTGGAAAATTGTGTAAATTATTTTAATTTCGCATTCACCTCGACTAATTTTTATTTGAAAATTCATTCGATTGGGCAATTGGTAAATGATTCGGGAGCTTTGAGCAATTAAAATTGCTATGGTTTTCATTGCAGCGGTTGAAGTTGTTGCATTTATTGTTGAATATTTGGTTTTGTTGTAGATTTCAAGGATTTGTTGTAAAATTCAAGGATTTGTTTTTATCATCGTCAGGAGTATGGGGCAGAATTAAAATTTATTCAATTGAGTTTTGATAGAGAGAATAGATTAAATGGGTGGATGAATGGATGGACGGACGGACTTATGTAAAATATGCTCATTAAATAAAGATTATTGTAGGTTAAGAAGCTTTTTAGTTTGTACAAACATTTCAATGATATACTTATTTAGAGCCCCAGAATGCAAATAATAATACGAGTACATAACACGATTTGAAGCTCATTATTTTGAAACAATGAGCGTATTACAAATGAATAAATAAGTAAAAGGCAATAACAAAGAGAATAAATATGTTATCATATTGTAAAGTTTTGGAATTTTTGCTTGATGAAATAAAAAGAAGGTCTTCATCCTTTAATTTTTATTTTAATATGCAATTTGTTTAATACTAAAAGATAAATTTAATTGATTGATTAATTTGAAATTTAACTAAAGTTTTGCAAGACATATGGAATCTACAGTGAAAATACTCGTATGAGTAGATATTGAAAGTCCTGTTAAGACACGACATGCCGTATAAATGAAGCTTGTCAAAGGTTAAATGTATAATTTGAAGACTTTACTTTGTTTAGTATGTGATTGACTGCCATTGATTTGAGATCATGAACAAAATTGGTTATCTTTTATCATTGGAAAGGCTTTAATCCAACCAACAATACAGTGGATAAGAACCAGACTCCCCAAAAACTCCTCTGAGGGAGAGTCTGCTTCTTTGTTTACAAAGGTCTAGCAAATGAGATGACCACGGCAGGAATGGTGAGGAAAATTCACAAAATATTATTGAATGACCGTAGATTGAAAGCAAGCTAAACTAGCATATATGTTAGGTATTTCAACAAGTATTGACAATCGCCGTTTTTCCGAAAATTTGGTCATGAGAATGCTGAGCTTAAGATTGGTGCCGCTATTACTCACAATGGAACAAGCCAGCGTTGTGAGGATGTCTTAATAGAGTTTCACAGCAATAAAGCCGAGTCCTTCGATTCATGAAACATTGCATTCAATATTTTACACCTGAGACAAAGGAACAGTCAAAACAATGGACTTGATAGGTCAGAAATGGCTTCAAAAAAACAAGCAAAGACCGTTAAATCTTCGGGCAAGATTATGGGGTCTGGTTTTTGGGATTTGCATGGGATTATTTAATTGTGAGTATTATGCGAAATTTTTACAGGGTTTGAGTAATGAGTTCAATAAAAAAAACAGTCACATTTGGGGGAAATGCCACGGTGAGAAAAGATTTACCAAAAATAAAAAAGTTAAGAATGCGGTCGATGGCTATTTTGAGAAGCTTAACGATTCTTTCTATAAACAGAGTATTAAATCAATTGAAATCCGCTGGGAAAATTGTAAAGAGCTACAAAAAAGGACACTATATAAAGAAAAAATGATGAAAAATTTCTATTGATTTAAAAGGGAATTTTGTGTCTGAAAACCGAAACAATTCGAAATTTAAAGGATGCATGGTAAGATGAGGTGAACAAAGTCTAAATGACCAAATATCATTCACAATATATACATTTAAATTTAATTAACAGTTATACTATGTGTTTACTTAGATAGCATTATCAACATCATCATAATCACCGTCAACATTATTCATTTGTATCTATTGTACTACAATGAACAAAAGTTAATTGGTTTTCAGAAATTCTTCATGCATAAATGCCACTTTCATAATTTACAACAGTTATCAAAACCAAAGATTTATCTCAATTTAATTACTCATTCGCAAATACCACATATGCACATATGCACATATGTATATGCGGTATATCATATGCCATCAGTCAAACTTAAGTGGAAATTCAAATTCAAAAACTAACAAATTAGAGAAAATTCAACAAAACATATAATTATTTCATGAAAACAACAAGAATCAAAGCTAAAGTATATAATATTTAGCTCATTAGTTGGTTGAGTTGAATTGAGATGGTTAGTTCTGTAGTTTTTGAATTAGTTAGTTGGTGATGTTGCACAATTACAATTGTTGCAATTTACTAGTATGTATGCAAATGTATCTCACTCATATACAATATGATTACGAGTAACATGACATCAACATAATCTGCTCTGATATATTTTAATTCTCTTGACTAATTATGATTATGATTTCAGCTACTATGTATAACAAACGTGAATTGTGAAATGGAAAATTGTGAGTTATGGTTACAGAGTGAATAAAGTCAGATGTCATCGAGTGTGACTTTCTTATGTTTGAAATGTCTGTGGTGGATTTAAAGGATATGAACAGTTTGAAAATTATCAACGCGATGCTTAAACATAGTAGTGATGATGGATTATTTTATGATATACCATAAGCATAGCATAACAAGATACGAGGTGATTTTCAAAAGTATAATGACCACTGTGAGATACTAGCATAACATTTACTCTTCATGGAATTACCGCCTAGCCATGTAAGTACGCACGCAGCCTGTATTTCTTTATAAATAGTGTCTCGCTTGCGTTCATCGGACTTTGTTATCAATATTTCACAAATCTACTGAAAGTTTTGCTCTAAAGTTGATAAAACTTCAACGGAAACTATTGCAATGATACTAAAGGTCTTTGGGAACAAATGTATGGACAAAAGACAAATAAAAGTTTGTTACCGATATCATGTATCATACATATGTATGTTTCAATCGTTGATGGATTACTTTGAAGGATGCCACAAGCCGGTATATGGAACTATGTACATATGATGTATTTTATAGAATACTAGCATTCCCAGCGACCTTTGCTACGCCCTTGACTTGATGTTAGTACGTGATTTTTGTAGTCATTGTATTTTATTTACGTGAATGAGAGATTTTTGCAATTACTCAGCTAATAGCACAGGCATGCAAACTCCCCTTTGAATGTGTTTATATAATAATAAGTATGTAAAAATCGTTTCCATAAAAAAATACATATATGTGCCAACTTTCATGGTGATCGGTCAAACGGCGTCGTAGTTTAGCACCGTCAAACTATTTTTCTCATCCATTTGAATTTAGATTTAATTAAATTTCCTTCTACATTTTATTGATTTAAAGGAAACTTATTGAATCGTGTATCGGTATGCGTTATGCGGCCAACTTTTCCGGAACATATCTAAACCATATGGTATGGGCAACATACAGTTATATAGTACTTTTGGAATACATCTCTTACAGTAATACTAAATATGTATGAGTAAATATGGAAAAGTACAGAGAAAACAGTTTTTGCTGCTGCTGTTTTTGAATTTGTTCTACTTACCACACCAATGGAAAAATAGTTGTTGATTATGTTATATGGCGCCTTTTCCAATTGCGGTCGAACTGGTCTCTTTCGTTGCTGTAATGACAACATACTTGGAAATGTGAATGTTGTTGATGTAGCTGATGTTGCTGCTATAGTTGTAGCTGGTGTTGTTGGAGTTACCGGTGACAAGGGTGTTGTTGGAGCATTGGCTAAACGTTGCTGTTGTTGTTGTTGCTGCTGCTGCTGCTGTTGCATGTTACTGTCGTTGTCCTTTTGTTGTAGTTGAGTTCTTGTAATGGTAGTAGCATTTCGCTTCTCATCATTGCCATTGGCATTGACAGGTTCGTTGGCCAAAGCTGTGGTTATGTTATGCGTTGGATTATTACTTGTTGTTGTTGTTGCTAGTGTTTTTGACACAGCGGGTAGTGGTGTTGTTAATGTTTCTGACAAATCCAATGACAATGCAATTTGTTCCGGTATAACGATATTTTTATCCATATTTTTATTTGGACTCTTGCTATTATTATCGTTTGCTTGATTATTCTCAATTGCATCGTTTTCATTTATTTTATTTTCTGCTTTTGTTATTTCTGATTTTTCTTTTTCTTGAGATGCTTGTTGTTTTTGTCCACCACCCACCATAGCCACCTGCTGCTCATCATCAACGCCACCATCATTATTATCATTATCACCAGCATCATTGACATTCTGTTTAGAATTGAGATGCTCATGGGGTTTCATTGCTGCTGCTGTTGTTGTTGTTGTATTTGCATTATCGGAATTGCTGTTGCTGTTGCTATGAGTACTGACATTGCTGCCATTACTTAATGTCGATGTAAGAGTTTTTTGTACACGTTTCGTTTCAAATGTTGACATGGAGATGCTTTTGGTTGCACGACAAGTGTTGTTCATTGTTGTTGCTGTTCCTGTCGTGGTTGCATCCTGTGTGTATTCGGTTGCAGTTGCTAACATAATCGTTGAGGTTGATGCTGATGCTGATGTTGCTGCTGCTGATGATGGTCCTCCGGATGTTTTTGCTGTTGTCGCTGTGGTCGCAATTTTCTTTTTATTATTGTAATCGATCACATTGTGTGTATTTTGACGTCGAATTTCCTCAAATTTTTCAATCATTGATTTCTCAACAAGAACACTTTGTGACAACTCAATCACTTTCTGCATATTCGAGTGTAATGTAACCTAAATAAAGTAGAGAAAATGAAAATGAAAGGGAAAGGGAAAATTCAGTTTATTGAAACATTTTCATGTGAAATCAAATGGAGAATTGGAGATTCTCTATCCAAACAAATTTATGTACTATAGGAACAGAATTTGATATGCAGCATGCTGCATGCATATTTTCCGATTTCTGATGCATGTTAATTGATTAAAAATGGATACATGTTGTTGGTCTGTACAATTTTATATTGAAATTTTTCAATCTGGTGCGCATACCGAATATGCAAACATCTTTCTTACCTTTGGCTTGAGTTGATCCTCCTCGGATTCGGTATTTGTTACTACAATACTCCAACGATCCATCATAACAGTTGAAGAACGTTTTATTTTATCCATAAGTTTTGGTATATTTTCACCTTCATAGCCGCCACCCCAACGTAAACAGCGAGCCAAATCATTACCTGTGCCAAGAGGAATTACACCAATCGCTGGTTGTGTGGCCAATTCAATGGAATCTGGCCAAAAATAAAACCAAGTAAAGCAAAGTAGCGAAGTGAAAAGAAACATGAAATTTAATTTGAAAATGAATTATGCGATGCTTTCATATTGAAACATACCCATTGCCTCGAGCACCCAACCGACGGTGCCATCACCACCGCAACAGATTACTTTGAAGTTAGGTAAATCCTTGAAAAGTGTAAGTCCTTTTTTTTGCATTTATTATGAAAGTCATAAAGAGAAAGATTACCGAGAAAGATAGATAGAGAGAAATGAAAATATTATTCAGTGACACGTTGCGTATACTTAATACATCAATAAAAGAAATGAAAGACAATATCTTATAACACGTAGTCATAGCAACGTGTCAGATTAGAAATGTCAAATGCAAAAGAATATGCATTTAAAGTATTGAATGTGAAATTCAAAAACTATATCTGTATGAAAAAAGATATTAATAGAATTGTACGCACCTTCTTTGGGTCCACCCTTCGATAAGTCATAGACTTGACGCGGATTGAGCATATATTGGAATTTACGTAGTATGCGATCACCTTGGCGGCCACCACTTTTAGGATTTACGAAAACCAACAGGGGACAGCTTTGCTCATCCGGTGGAGTTATTTGGAAATGTGTCGCCTGGTGATTATGATGAATTTGCGATTTCTTTTATTATTGATTCAGTTCATTGTATCACAACATAACAATTTACGAAGTATTTCAATTGAATTGACATATGATTCAATGCATTTAAAATGTGGCGTTATATACATACACGTACATACATACATACATATGATAAATTGAGAGATGTGTGTAGCAATGTTAGAATTGAGGAAATGTGAGCATAAAATACAAATGAATGAATTTTGAATTTTAGTATCGATTAGTTTTGAAAACAAATTATTTATCTAATTATTAGTTGTTAAATGTTAAAATAATCATAATAATAAAATTAAATAAAAAAAGATCCAAAGAAAAAATTATAAATAAATATTTTTACACTTCATTAAACTTACTTTATTTGTTTGATTCACTGAACGCTGACGATCCAAAACGGCTGGACAAATTGCCGTCGGTGGAACAATCAAATCTGCGTATTCACCCAGCGTGCATTCCTTTTTCACTGATGACGCACAACGATTATGCAACTAAAGGAAAATAAATAAAATAAAGTGAAGAAAAGAGAAGAATGAGAAAGAAAATTGATAATAATCATTGCCCATGAAAGAATAAAAAGTTAACGTGCATAAATTTTATTTTGTAAGCGAAATTAACTCAGAAAATGAGTGACTGAGTGAATGGAAGAGAAAAAAATTGAATAAATTCCAAGGAAGTAAGCCATAAAAATAAAAAGCCAAAAAAAAAAAACGAAATTTTTCATCACGAAATTGCCTTAAATTCAATTTCCAGTTCATTGCTACCACTAGCATTCAGCCAGCGCCAGCGCACAGTATGATATGGTGATATGGTCAATATGGTGGCGCTTTCAAACTTTCAAAAAAAATGAAACTATCTTTGGTTTTTCTGGTTTTTATTTAAGTTTTTAACACTTATTTTTAATATTTTGTTGTTCGAAATTGTTCCTAAGTACAGCTTTCGGATTTAGAGCTACCAAGTACATTAACTCATTCATATCCGAGAGGAGTTATTTAACCTCATCATCATTATGAAAGGGTCGAACCAAACCAATAGAGCATGCACCAAGTCCTATTGTACATAGTATTTAGTATAGAAGTTTTAAGATTTTTTTACAATAATTTCTTAGTTGGTACTATCTCACTGCTCCAAACGAAATAAGGGTGCGTTTTGAGACTGACATTTTACCTAAAAATCGCAAGAAATCAATAAGTGGCAATAACTGGCATCTAATTTTTAAACTCGACATAGACAATGGATCATAACAAACTAAATACTAGCCAGAACGCATGCGAATGCACCCAACTTTTATTCACGGAAAATTAGATGACACCACCGCGGTGCATCGTAAACACTTTACCTAGAATGTCATTTTCTAGTACGTTGTACCAATAACATAATATATTTAAACGAGCTATTCTTGTAAATATATAAATTATGTATTTCGGAAACGGCTCTATCGATTTGGTTGGTTGAAAAAAAAAAAAGAAAATTCGAAAAACTCAAAAGGAACAACCGAAAAATCCAAAATCCAAAACAAGGTGTCCAAATGAGATGGGACACATTATGGTTGTTAAGTAGCCAAGACACTGTACTATACGGTATCAAGCATAATAAAGTGTCATCATAGTGTTAGTGAATTTTGAATGCGAGTGACTCACATACGATGATTGACGGAATATCCAATTTGTTTTGATATTTCGTCCATCCTGAATGCTCTCAGTTCTCTCTTTGAGTCTCTCATTTTGCTCTCTCGTGCAAGCTACACAAGGTAAGTATGTATGAAAGGGGCAAATATAGACAAGTGCTCACATTTTCGAAATACTTGAAGTGAGCAGACGTGAGCGCTAGTTGGAAATATTTTCAAAGTGCCGACGGCTAGTGTGAAATATTTGCGAATTGCCGTCGGCACTTTGAACGATTGAACTGCATGCTCAACGCATCATCAATCACTTCAACTCACACATAGACAAATGGTTGTTCACTTGTGCAGAGTTGCCATTTCTAAAATGTAGTATTTATCATACCCTACCCCCAACAGAAAAAATCAGCATTGCAATTTTTCTTTTTTAAGTTGAATACAATATTTTTTTAATCGTTAGATTGTTAAATTCAAGGAAGATTTGGGCATAATTTCGTTGAATTGGACGGGCAACAGCCCAGATGTCAATCTAATTGAAAATGTTTGAGCCATGATGTAAGCCAAAATTCAAAAGAAGAAGCCGAAAACTATGGCTGAGCTAAAGAAAAAGCTTCAAAAAGTTGGTTTTGAAGACAATTCGGTGGAATATTTGAGTGTTTTATTATTATTCATCCATGCCCAGTAGGATGAAAAGTGTTAATAAGGCCAAGGGTGGGACTACAAAGTATTAAATTAAAATTTTAAACATAAAACATTAAAAATAAACTTATTTGAATAAATTTAACAGGAAGTTAGATTTTCTCATTTACCAATGATCCATTTAAGAATCGTTGAAATATCGCAAAATGACGAAATGAGGAGTGTTTTTTTCAATGATCTTTTGCAAAAGAAATTATAGTTACATTTTTTGGCCAGTATCTTTCACAATATTGTTGCAAATTAACCAATAATCCAATTCAAAAATCAAATAAGTAAATATACAAATATTTATCTTGTCAATGCACTTTGTATTGCAAAAGATATTTGATGAACTTGCTAAATCATATGCTAACTCTAAAATGACACAGCTGGGCGAATATTGTGAGTAAAATAAAATAAAAATATAAAAAAAATCAGTTGATTTATTGACTTGACTTATCAAAAATGCATAAATTAAAATTTTAATTTGGCTAAAGCGCCACCAGATTGTTCATTTCTCCCACTGTGGAGTGCCATTGGTAGACGTAGACTTTGACTGTGATACCTTTGGGTACTTAAATATGGTCGGTTGCTTAATTGGTGGTTTATCCTAAAGGGTGTTCCAAAATGCATGTAACATATGAATTTCATGCCTTTTGTATGATAAAATATACGATTGTGATAACTGATAGTTGAGTGTTCGGGAAATTCTTATGAAAGCATTATCACTTGATTACTAGAATCAAGGAGATTTCAATTAATTAGTGATTTTAGACACTCTGCATGTTGTTCAATAACACAAAACATTGAAGCTATTCGTGGAATTTGATATCATGGTCAACATTGAACATTATGAATAGCACGCTACTGGGTATACTTACTCCATGTATGATTTGTATCTACATGTTTACAAAGCTCAATTAACTCAAAAACCCTCAAACCTATCAAACCGACAATAGATAGCATCGTGAGAATGGATTAGTAATTATCGTGTTCAGCGTTTAAGGCTCAATTTCATCATAATGACTTTGTTAAACGTCAAAATTGTTGCTTTAAGGGTTTAGACAATAAGTAAGGCAATACTATTGTACTACATCCACAAGCTGTCACTTTTTGGTGTTGATTTTCGGCTAAAGGTATTGTCATTAGAAAATGCTGTTGGTCAAGCAACTGTAAGATTTGATTTAAATAAGACATGTGACATGTGATGCCATTCCAGAACATTTCAATTATTGAGTGAGTCATTTTCTGGACAAGTATTTTCCTGTTTTTCTAATAAAATTTCACTTAAATTATATATTTGACTCCATTGATCCTTTTTCTTTGGTGTATTTTTTGAATATTATTATTATTATTATTTCAATAAGGCCACGAACACCCACGTTTTGAAGAAAGAAAGTTATATATAGTGTATATATCTGTATACTGTATTAATTAAATTCAGTAAAAATTTATGCAAAAATGGTGCTTATGTACCAGCAATGCTGTGAAAGCCATTTATTCAATATGCTATTCGATATACTTACTATAAGTATATGTACTCTTATTCTATGAATCAATACAAATACATATACCATATAATTTATATGTAGATAAAAACGTGAATTTTCTATGAACATCATTCTATTGTACTCTTTGGGTAAATTTTGGGACATCCTTCAATACTTTCTGTCTGCACATTTTAAAGTTTTCTGTCGCTCTCTCTCTCTCTCTCGGTTTATTTTTTCTACAAGGGTTTTTCAATTTTTGTTTTCTTATTTCTTCTTTCCAGGTTTCTTTTCCTTTAATTAATCCGTTTAAAAGTTCATTTAGAGCGTAAAATTGATAATCATCAGTTAAAATAAGATTAGATGCGATTTTTAAGTAATTTTCATTTTAATTTCTTAACCAAAGCCCAGCAAAGTTAAGAATGCGGTTAACCTTGATGATTTTTTCCTTATTTTTCATATTTTTTTTTTTTTCTATTTTGTATAGTCAATTATGGATAAAATGAAGTTAGGTAAAAGGGCTAAAAGGACTGCAAACTTGAGTAAAAAAGTTTTAATTTGTTTTGATGACATGAGTTTATATGGTTAAAATGGTTTAAAGGATTTCTATTTTCTTCTTAAATAACTAAAATGAAAAATATAAATTTCGATTTTGAACATTTTGAAATTGGTGAAGCCAAAAATGAAGATGTCCGCTTACCAATGCGCTATGGGCGATTTGTCGATTTTCAATGTTAAAAAATATAGTCACATATAATAGATGTAAATATATATATAATTTAGTTATAAGATCGACAGCCTTTTAAATAGGGTGTTCTTTCTGCTTTTATTGGGGCAGAAATTAAGATTTAAGATTTCTAAAGATTCAACACTATGTGTGCAAATTTATTGGACGTAAACCTTGTACCTTTCTCTGGAATTATGTAAAACTAATTAGCTATTGTCTTTGCATCTAAAATTATGTTACTTAAAAATTAACCAAAACAAGAAACATAAGATAAAAATGCGCGCAGTGCACATGTTTCTTGTATGGGGAACCATGTAATATTTAAACTTTTTTTTATTTTTATTATGTGTTATTATAGCGGCAATTGAATTCCACACTCTTTGTAAATTTCAACTGTCTACCTATTATGATACTTGAGAGCTCACTGACGGACGGACGGACAGCGTAATCTTAGTAATAGGGTCCCGTTGGCATTCTTTGGGTACGGAACACTGAAAAGGTAAAGCATAAGGACGGTGAGAAAAATATTTCTCAAAATGTGGTCCGCAAACTTCACACTTGTAAGTTTAAAAAGTCTTGAAATTATTTGGAATGCATCCACACATTTTTGTTATGGAAATAAAATTCAGAAGTTATTCTACTTGATATGAAGATTATTTCATTCTAAAAAGTCGATTTGAGCAGACCAAAATCTGATTTAAAATTATTTTACCAAGTAAGACTATCGTTATGTTGAGTCTCCAAATCCACATTTTTCTCTCATTTGTCCTTGTTTTTGTGTCGTTTAAAATGATTTCTCTAGTCATAATTCTTCTATATAGTATTTGAATCATTTTTAAAGTAATCTGTCTATCTGTCTGACTATCTGACTGTGTGTCTGCCATTTTGTGTCCTTACTAGAAATCTCTGTTGTATCTCAAAATATGCGAAACGTGATTTTCTTCTCTTTGTTGAATGTTTAAACTTCACGCTCTCATGTAAACAAGAGAACAATTCAGTTTTCCTTTTACTACTTTGGCAAAAGTTATGTCTCATCATGCTTCAACTGTTTTCTTTGTTGATTTGTTCCCCGTTTTCCCTTTCTCATTCACTCAGTCCATTTCTTTCGAAATTTCTCCGAAGGAGTTCTTGAATATTAGCTTTTTCCGGTGTTGATGTTGTTGCTGTTGCTGTTATAACATTATTTGCACTGCATTTGTCAAAGTTCTACGACAAACTTGAAGTCGATTTCATTCTTTTTCATCTTTTGCTTCTTCGATGTTGTCAGTGTCATGTTTGTTGTTCCTTTAGTCAAAGTCTTGTAACACAATAACGTGCAACAACAGCAGCAACACCAACATTAGTAGGAGTAGAAGGAGTAGAATTATTCTGAATTCTACGACGTGACAATTTTCTAGCAATAACGACAGAAGCCCCAAAGCCTCGGGACGAAGTGCCAAAGTGAGCAGCAGTAACAGCAATAAAATCACTTCCGTGCTACAAGCTTTTGAAACATAACAAGAAGATCAAAAATAACAAAAATAACAAGCATCATGCGACAGTGACTAGAAAGTAACACAAACACAAACAACAGTAAAATAACTTTTCTTTTTAATCCTCTACATTATACTACACTACACTTCCTTCCTATGAATGACATCATTTATTCTGTTGTATTACTACTATTTGTTATTCATTCAATGAGTTTCAAGAGAATCATTATAATCATTCAATTGAATGAAAATGGTAATTTGAAATTTCCCACGAAGTCATTACCCGATTTCTTTTAAGAACATTTGAATTTGAAGTACAGATATAATTTTTATATGAACTCAGGGTTGACAAACACACATACAATTTATACAGACATTTTTAACATCAGATAAATTATGTTTCCAGATTATAAGAGATCAACCATGTATTCAAAATACTACTGCTTTGTTTTCAAACTTCTACTACAATCGACGAAAAATAACCAGACTTTTTGACGCACACATGTTAAAGTTGAATTTCTTAGTATATTAAAAAAATTACCTATATAAAATGTCAATAATATAGCAGCTATATCATATCATATATTAGCTTTTAACTTTGATCTTAACAAAGCGTACACTTCCCTTAGCATGTTTTGAAAATAAATAGCTTTGTTTCTAATATACGGCATCCAGCTTAATCCCAATGGAAGAGAGTTGGCTCACAACAACCGTTTGGTCAGACCACTGATAAATGCAACCCCAATCTGGAGGCTCAAAAGGCTGCATATTACGTTTTTACTGCTATTTAATAATTTATTAAATACTGTATACTGTAAAAAACCTGCTGATGTTTTTATGCAGAAGCAAACCGCAATAGAGGGCTGGCCCTGTTTGGGGATTAGTAAATAATAAAAACTAATATAAATATAATAAAAAAATATAAAAATGTACAGGCATGTGCCAGAAATCTCTTTCTACCCCATATCTACCTAATTACAATTCTGTGGTGCCAGAAATCTCTTTCGATGGTCATAAAATCTCTGACGTTCATAAATACGGTTTAGTTAAATTGTTCCTTATTTGAAGTCATAAAAAAAATATTAAGATGCCAAAAACTGTAGTTTATTGTTTTCCTCGGTAATCAGCAAGTTTTAACATTTCAGTTTATTTGAGTGTAAATTTGCATTTTAAACATCTAAGTTCGTAAAATAAAATCTCCGCGCTTTCTAGCACAACTACAGAGAAATTGAAATCAATCGGCATCCGTTTTCTGGCACATGCCTGATTGACAGCATTAAAACACCTTAGAGGTGAAGTTTGTATATATGGTCTGCCTCTACTAGTTATTACAGAACTCCGGTTTATCTGTGAGCACACTAATCATTTCCATATACACTTTATGTGTTCAATATGTTACAAACATCACATCAAACTGTTAATACCTAATCACTTCACTTTTCTAAAGTTATAAAAATCATTTCCAATTCCTACCATTTCTAAACCTCCTTATGTTTTTTGTTTTGTTGTGTTGTGTGTGTTCAGTTTTCCTTTATTATACTTCCTGTTCACATTGCCTCATTTGTGTTTACTTATATCCTGGAAAAAGTTTTGAATTCCTCAATGATATAGATGTTTATACAGTTTTTGTACAATTGTACATTCATACATATTCGTATAAAGTAAAACAGTATCGGATGTTATTCAGAATAATTGATATTTTTTATTGTGAAAGCTTTCATGTAATTTTCTCTGTAAGTAAAAATATTTTAGCTTGAAATACTATCTCTTATGTCTCGGTGTGTTGGATGAAATATTGTATTATAATTTCATTAGAATCTATAATGTAGTTTTACATCCTGTTTCCATTGAAAACACAATTAAAACTTTTTTTTCCAAAGAACTAGAACAATTGACCTTTTGCTGCTACTTTACTTTTTTACGCAATATGTTATCTGTGAGTGAGAATGCATGAGTAATTTCATTATTTTGTCATTCTATAAAACAAAATATTGACGTCACAAATAAAACTTTTGTTTTCTAGTTTCCTATGAAATGCAATTAGCTGCTATTCGATGTCGCTTCTCTATGGGGACAATCAAAATACTAATGATGTTTTCATGTTATACTTACCATCATGTGACACCAGCGACATGTCAGACCAGTGATGCCATGGTAGGCCTTGATGCGTTTGCGACACTTCGAACAGCGTCCATAGCAATTGCCCTCGACCCAATGGTGCATCAGTTCACCGACGCCTTTAACCTTTTTCGATTTGACATATGTTGTGATGCAAGAGGCAGGAGCATGTTGCACGCAACGTTCATGTACTGTATATTTGCATACTAAGCCCACAGAAATGGGGAAAATAAAATAAAAAACATATAATTTAATTAGTTTCTTAATTGCAGTTACTTGTTTGCACTTGTTATTATTGTTTATGCTGTGTTGGTTGCGTATGAGTAATTAAAAATGATTTTTCACAGTTTGAGTTTTCACTTTTAAATATACTATAGTCTACCATACATACAATATTATATCTCAAAGTCAATTAAATTTTAAAATTTCATCATATTCAATTAGTTTTAATTTTTTTTTTTTGTATTTTTGTTTTTAATTTTTTGTAAAAATAAAATAAAAGTAAATTCAATTAAAACCAATTGAAATATTATTGCATGCCTCAATTAAGTCAAAATGTATACATGTGAAGCAATGAAATTTCCAGTTCACTTAATATGTCAGAGTGTGTGTGTGTGTGTGTGTTTAAGAACCGGAAATATATCATATGATGTGTGAGAGATACTTACATACACAGCAAAGACCCTTTTTGCCAAGGCCAACCAACATATTGAGACAAAGGTTGCAGTAGGCGGGTTTACTAAAATGTTTCAAGCGCCATACATGAATGCCATCTTCCTTGAGTGCCGTACTATCAACACCTGCAAGTCCACACAGAAAAAAATAAATAAAAGTATCTATAGCAATGCATGAAAAGACACAAGTAGCAGATTGAAATATCATCACAGCGTGATGATGTTGTATTGATGCAATGTAATGCAATGTGATGAGTTCAGATGAAATGATATGAGAGAAAAGCTTCGCTATGAGTGTTCGAGTAAATGAACAAATTCTTTTTTTTTTCTTCCTGTGAGATGGGAAATTGCTTTGATGCTACATGACTTTGGATCCTATCTACTAACTACATACCCGTACATACACATATTTACCTGATGTCAACCATTTCGTTTGTTTATGTGTCTTTTGATGTATACTCTTATATTGAAGTTGGTGCGAATATGCAAACGATTTGATTATTACACCAGACAAAATGATAGCAAAAGCGAAGGAAAACTGAGACAATCGAATAACCCATCAGATCCCAAACAGGCAGAGCAGTCTGAATTGGCAGGCAATCAGTGGGTAAATGAAGGCATTCAGGCAACATTGAAAAAGTTCATGTTGCTACTACTAGAACTATCGCTGCCATCTTCTTTACCTTTTTTGGTCCACATCACTTACTCAACGTTGTTTCCGTATTTTGTATCGCCTATACATGAAAGCATGACAGACACACAGATACTTACCGAGCAATACTAGTAATGGTATTGTCGTCATGCCTCCACGTTGCCATTCCTCCAAAGATACTGTGCCATCGGCATCATAGTCAATTTCAACCATCATATCTTGTAGTATCTGTAAATAAATATGAGAAAAAGTTGAACAAGGATATATACAATATTTTGTAAATATAAAATTACAGTACTATGGTATGTATATCCCAGTTTACATTGAAAAACATGAAAATGAAAATTGTTTAAGTGTGAAAATAAATGTTGAAGCTTTATGAGATTTCCTGATTGAAGCTCATAAAAATGACGGAAGAAGAAAATTTATACAACGAGGTAATTTCTTCTCTCACTGTTCAATTTTTTTTCATACTTGAGTTCGTTGTCATCATTGTCATTGCTTCACTGTTCTTCGCTATCTTGGAACATTTTACTGACTATCTACTACTTGCTTGCCTGAGTGAATGATTGTCTGCCTTTCTATGAGCGTACCAAGGGAGCGGATGGTCAGATGGACATCCTGGATGTAGAATGCAACCATTCGATCAACAACTAATGATGAACATCAAGTAGTAGTAAATGCTAAGTGTTGTGCGGAAAATCCTACTTTGGCCCCTAAGCCAATAGTTGTGTCATGTGCCAGCATGATTTTCTTTCAAATTGGTATGGCATCCTATATATTGCATAGCAAAATTGTAAACTTTAGTGATTTTTATTTCACTTTTCCTGCATTTAAAAGTTCTTCCTTCCGTTGCATTATTCCATTGCATTTATTGAACTTATAGTTAAAAATGTTTTTCAAATCACATTTGAAATTGCATTTTTGTTGTGTTGTCTTGTGTTGCTTACAATTATAGTATATACATTTTATTTCTTAAATGGAAAATAGTTTGCCCAAAACGACCAACATTTAGATAAGGGAAAAACACAAAAAAAAAAAATGTACATACCATCCAAGTGTAAGTAGCGAACCAGACTTTTGAGGTTTCAAAAGATTTTTAAACTTGAGAAAACTCTTTCTTAGCAAATTATACTCATAGTGAGGTCATGTGACCTAGCAACAAAATGACCCCAATATTAAAATGTAACCCTAAACATTTGTGAAGGACTTCACCTTTCCAATTATATTCTTAACTAAATTTACTTTAATTTTTTTATTCCAATGCACCTTGATACTCGTATGTCTACATGTCCACTTAAGTAAGTTAATTTGTAAAGTCCTTGGTCCTTTTTAACGATAAATTCACTTTTGAGTTTTATAATTTTATTTTGTTATTTTTGTATGAAAAGAATTTAGGTAAAGTTTTTTTACAAATTTTTATATTTAACTCGTACACACTAATTCATGCACGCAGCAAAGCTTTATCCGATTATTTATAGTAGAATTAATATGTATAAATACTGTAGCTCAAAGGAGAAAAAAAGGCATTGATTCCGCAAACAAAATTAAGCCCTTTGAAAACAAAGTTTATAGAATATAAAATCATCTAAATAGCATTTAAAAAATTAGAAAGCTTAGATTACAATATATGAAATTCAAAAAATCCTTTGACTTTATTTCTTTTTAAGTTCTGATGCACTTTAGGTATTTTTTTTTTAACTATTTGAATTGCTTACACTTCTATTTTTTATAGCATCTTGTGGGTGATTCATTGCTATGTTATTATAAGATTTTATATTGTTGGTATATAAAACACTCTCTGGACTTCAAAATAAAATAATATAAGATTGATTGATCGGTTTATGGTGTGGCAATTTTTTCCAATATTAGTTTGAAAAGGACTTTGTCAAACCTCTACCATACTTCGAAAACTAAGGGATCATTCCATATTTAACTTGAATGATATTGTATATTATATTAGTTATTCAACTATCACAGCTGCCGCAAATAATCTGATGGTAGTATTTAGGCCATTTTTGATTCCACACCTGAGCAATTTATGTTTTGTAATGATGTACATAGAAAACGTGTTTCGTCTATTTCTCCGTTTATACGATAACCTAAACGGTTTTCATTGAAATGAGCTTGACTCAGAACTATGCATTAACACTTTTTCAGTTCGTAGCGGAGCACGCAAAGCAACATCAATAAGCGCACATTTCAAACCTGTCGTTATTTTCGTAAAACGAACTAAAATGTATGTAGCTTAAACACTTCAAAATTTTTCAAAACGTTTGAAACTAAGCTGTTTGCAAATGTTTGTTTTGGGCAGTGTTGCCAAAGTATAATAATTTTGCTAAATTTCTCAATGATTTTGTGAATTATAAGTATATTAAAAAATCAATGCAAAACGTTATTAAAAATCAGGATAAGGATTATACATTTAACATTTATTTTGTACAATGTGATATTGAGAAATCGTTATTTTTATTATATTTTATGCACTAACAAATGTGTATAAACACCTAAACAAAAATTGATCTGAGTGAAGCCGATTTCATTGAAAACCGTTGATTTAATTCGGCATAAAAACTGTCTTCGGTTTCTGGCACATGTCTGCTAGTAAATGTTTCGTTCTTTAAGTCCGTTAATCGTTGAGATCATTGCGATGCTTTCCTATGTAGCTAAGGTTCCTACTGAAATTGAATTCACTTGCGAAATGAATGTCCATGAGATCTATCGGTCGCAAGGCAAGCCAACTTGGTTACCTATGTCAAGATTATCAAACCTTAAGAAATAAAACTTCACCTTATATTCTGGCACTGTTTTATTTTCCTGACTTTCCTATTGCCTCGTTATTCCTACTCTACTACTATTGTATGTATGTTATTTGACAAATTTTCAAGTTGGACTTTGCAGGACATTGCTCTAAAAATAAACGCTCAAGTTGCCCCTAGCAAGTTAGAAAATTTAAGGTTATATATATATAATATAGCAGAAATTATATAATGAGCAAAACAGATGAAAGGCATTAGACTTCAGTAAGAGATAAACGCGACTCTTTCATTTCAACTTACAGACTATATAATCAATATTAAGATTCTTTCAAAGATACATGGGGCGACTTTGTATCACAATAAAGGCTTTTCTTTGGTAAAAATTGTAAAGATACTTAATATGCCTCGGAAGCAATTAAATACAAATTTAAATATCAAAATATAAGTTTTGATTAATGCCATAAGCATGATCAATGGAAGACTAACTACATATAACATATTTATTAACATTTTTGCATTGAATTATATTATTATTATTAAAAACTGAGATAATTCAGAGATTTCCATTTAACAATTGATGATCCATTGTTTTTGTTAAGGACACTTTCATTTCCCGATGATTTGTAATGATATCACAAAATTCAACAGAAGCTATTTAGTATGATTTGTTGCTCACCTCAATGATCTTGCCATGGGTATACTAAAGTCTACTAGTTACTATAGTCTAGCGAATCAAAAGTTGCCACACAATAAATCAATCTTTTAGGATCCCGGAATCGTAAGAAGTTAATGTATTTTTAATAAATTTTTATTCTAATTTGTAGTTTTATATACTCAATGTTCTTGGAACAACATATTCGTGTTTATTAAGTATTGTAATTTTTTTCTGAAGGATTTTTTATTAATTGTCAAACGTTTTATTTTTAATTGCCACAGCTTCATTTGCATTAAATTGAATTTTGTTACTAAATTTATATTTACGTATTTTAAAATTGCATTTGTTCTGGGTATTTTCTCTTTCTTTCCGGAATTCCAGCGACAATAAAAATTGAACATACAAAATAATAAACAAAAAACAAAACCGAAATTAATTGACGAAAGAAATTTGTTCTTTTATTTCCATGATCTTTTTTTCTTGTTTTGTCTTGAATGAAATTTTTGGGTGGCAAAATACTCTCTTATAAGTATGATAATTGGAAAAGTTTTATTGAATTGACTGACTCTGTGGTCAATGAAAGAATATAAAATTGTACTGAACGAAAGACTGGTCATATTTTGTTCATTTTGTGGTATTGCCAAAAAAAAAAAAAGAAAAGAAAGAATGGCATTTGGTTTATTTAATTAATAAAATTCTTGATGTTCCAAGTATTTGTCGGTTGTTTCTTTGTGTTGTCCATTTGTTCTTATCTAGTATTTCGATTTTAATTTACTTGAGTTCAATTTTTGGTTTTTGTTTTTGCGTTTATTTTTTCTCATAATCTATCTTCATGACTACCAGTTCACACCACTTACCGGTCGCAATTCACTGACATCCCAACCAAGATACTCGGCAACAGCCATCATTTGATTAACAATCGCATCCATCTCAGCAGTGTCGAGGACTCCATTACTGTCGGTGTCATACAGGCGAAACATGACTGTGAAATGAAAGTGCAGAAGGGAAAGTATAGTTTAAATCAGACACAACAGCAACAGCAACAATAGCATCAACAGCAACAGTATCAGAGTACTGAATGCAAGGAAATAAGTATAAAATGAATGAAATAAGAAACAAAAATGTCATCAAACTTCTTAGTTGGTTGCCGGTTCACTTGGCGTTGCATACTATCAGGCGATTCTTATTTATGCTTTTACTCGACAAAGTGTAAAGTAAATTTACGCGAAATACTTAAGTGTCTGTATCACTTCGCTTGCTCATCGTTCGCTTACTTATATATATTTGTACTTACATTCGAGCTTATCCTCTGGGCGTCCAGCTTCCAGCAACGATAAATAACAGACAACATCCTTGAGCGGCACCTTAAGTGTCAACGGATCAAAGTGCGAGAGTTTTCGTTGCAAGAGTTTGATGTCAGCTGCAAAAATGAAAACGATAAACATAATAAATAGTCAACAACTATATACAGTTTTATAACTTATTTTTCTCTTCCTTTATTCTTTTCATCTTTTCGTTCATTCATTCATTTATTCTTTAGTTTGTTTGTCTATTTGTTAGTTTTTCTTTATATAAGTATCTCATTCAAACTGAACCCATAATGCGATTGACAGTTACAAAAAACTTTATCTTTGCCACTGAGCCTGAACCAGTGACAGTGACAGTGCTAGTGCTAGTGCCTGTGTGTGAGTGTCCATTTTCATTCTTCATCTACTTGACGAGCTCATTATGTTAATTTTATTGTTGTCCTATTGCTTGCTTACTTAATAAATTTCATAATTTATAGCAAAAGCAAAATCTTCCATAGAATAACTTTTGATTAAAGCATCCCATGATTATCCCATGATCTGGAAGGTTCGTTTTGTTTGTTTTGTTGTTCTGTCATTGGAAAATATTCAATGGTGCGTTAGTTTATTTAACACTTGTTTAGGATGTTTTTGTATTAAACACCATTACCCCACAATAATTCCAAATCATAACAAGCATGGAATAGACACACAAAAACTTTGACGTACATAGTAGAATACTAGAATACTATTATAAAGTAGAATTAAATAAGTTTCAAGGAACTAATGATGAATAGTCCGCAAATCAAAAGTAAAGTACTTGAAATTCTATTAACTTGGTATGCATAATTTGTATTGAACTTATTTAATTGCAAATTGTTTATTTTCATAATAAATGTTTATGAATTTATTGCAGTGACATGTTAACATAATTTTACATACATACATCATTTTTAGAGTCTAATTTGTGTAATTGCTATTTTCAGTAATTAAGAAGATTATTCGTTTCTAAGACAACAAACAAACAATTTCAATTATCTAATAACATATCACGTATGAAACAACCTGCAATACAAACCTAACCACATAACCTACATCCTTTTAAATTGACTCTTATTTCAACAACACAGATCCCAATTTTTTAGTTATTCATCGATTCGATTGAAAATATAAAACTTAATCGACAAAGCGCTTAGCATACGGAAGCCTGGTTGGCTCACAGTCGACTTGTAAGACAGTCCCGCTTTAGGCTCGACCGAAATTAATGAAAAATTAAAAAGCAACATCTGTGCAAGCATGACTTGCAAGAATCGTTTCCTAATGTATAGTATAGCTTTAAGAATATACTGCACATTATCTACGACATCTGCAAGCTGTGAGCGAAGCTTCAGCAAACTGAAAATAGTTAAAACCTATCTGCGTTCAACAATGGTTCAGGAACATTGATATTTTAATTATTGAGTAAATAAATACTTGTATACTAAAATTATGAAAAATCAATTCAATTTCAATTTCTCTCGATTTCTGTGAGACACCTGATAGCCTAAATACAGTGAGTCAAAGTCTATGTCAAATTGACGTAAGCATAGACTCATGTCTAATCCTACATTCTACAACAACCACAAGGAAAATAACGAAATTGTGGGGTTGTTGTTGTAGAATTAGACTCGAGTCTGAGTTGTTTCTAGCATAGACAGAACATAGACACAGCTTTCAGAATGGTCAGTCTGGTAGCAGTGCTAGAAAGTGTTGGCCATTGTTACCAATTTTTGTCAATGTTGGCAACTTTTTAGGTGAGAAAACTGCTGATGATAGAAACAAATAATTGTAGTTATTTAATATTGCAATTTTTGGGTTAAAATTTCAATATAATACGTGGTAGGAATAAAAAAGGGAACTGCCAGAACTATGAGCATACAGCATTTTGTTCTAAATTATGTAATTTTGACAAATTTTCCATTTGAATTTCTCAACTTTGCCACAACGTTCCACTTGAATGTATAATCAAAATAAGCAACAAGTGTATTTTAGACACAACAGACACACTGTACACGGCTGTGTCTAATCAGTGATATGTGTACACACTGTATTTATTCTATTAGTAGTACTAGATCAAAGAAATGATGTAGCTTGTAACCTGAATGCGGCACTTGTTCTAGGACCGCTTGTTTCCTAAGATTTATGAGAAGGCAGCGTGTTCATTATTTTGTTTTATTTTATATAAACTTTTGTTATTTAATTTGAGTATTATTGGTTGAAAAAAATGAAAATGCATGTGTGATAATGATGCTAACTAAACAAAACTTTTGGCTAATTGCCATAATGGATAATCTATCTAATAAGTATAATAATAAGAATGAATGAATATTTTTGGATTTTATAGAAAACAAAAACAAAAAGGAGAAGATAAGAGAAGAGAATTAGAAAAGAAGAAATGGCAAGGGAGATTATAATAACATTTTATACCAAACCATTGTATTAAGTTAATTCCATTAAGTTTTCTATTAACTCAATGTTTACATAATCATAAAATAATGTTTTATATAATTAATATTAATATTTGTTTTAACATTTTACTATCTTTTGTCACATTATTATCATCATCATCATCATCACCATTATCATAATTATTTATTTAATAATTTGTATAAATATAAGTAGAATTGCATAATCATATACAATAAGAAAATGGAATGATATGACGGGGATATTTGCTTAGTGAAAATACATTGAATGTTGGCCATGGCTAAGTGACGCCATCTTGTGATGTTTCCATTTCCGTTTCCTTTTCTTTTTTGTCATTAATGCTCTAAATATAACAAAGCACACACACACACACACAACTACAAATATTTTTATAAAAAAGTATATGCACATATTTGCTAATTAGGTTCCACAGTGTATGCTATTGTAGTACACCACTCTGTGGGTGATGTGATGGGTAATGGGTGTGCCTGTGATAATTCTAAACATAGTATGTAGTTATGAATATTTACTTCGTTAATAACCACTGAATGACAATAGAATAATGAACAATGGCCAAGGTGGAAGGACAATCCTGTTGGTTGTTGAAATGTTGAAAAATATGTATATTTCTTAATAATAGTACACGCGACACCACTTGACATAACTAAACCACTTAATTTTAACTAAATTCAGCTCAACTAAACTCAATTTAAAGGCAAGCAAACAATCATCACTTTGGTAGAGATGATGAACACATAAATTTTTATGCAAATATTATGAGAGGCACGCAATCTTTGACGACAAGTATATTTAGGAAATATTTCACAAATTCTATTTATAAGAAAGGCAAGAAAACAGTAGAACATGAAGGAGGAAAACAAGTGAGACCCATGAGTATGCAACCGAAACTAATCCAATTAGCGGATACAAAACCTTAATCCACGACAATCCAAAATGAAGCCAAAGATGAGAAGCCAAATAACAAAAAGGAACAAATATTTTTTCTTATTTTATTTTATTTTATTTTCTTTTGTTTGGGACCCAAAATGTTAAATTTATATGGATTTCCTTTTCTTTCTGGCAAGGCACGAGCGTTTTTTTGTTGGACTATACTCCTTAATTTTTTTTTTTTTGTTGCTGCCAACTTTCTTTTCTTCATTAATGAGTTCAAATGGTCACAACAATAACAGTGGACGGCAACCAGGACTATTAGATATAAGGATAACAAATAAAAATGGGGAGGGTGGGAGAAAGAAAAACAAGTATAAATGAAAATAACCAAGTAGAAAGAACTCAATTGCAGGACAAAAGTGAATAAGCGTGAACAAAAAAATTACATGAATGAACAAGGAAAGAATATTCATGTCGTCAACGCCTTACCATAGAACCGCACAGTGTCCATTTTTTCCTTCTTATACACACACTCACTCATTCAGTCATTCCTTCATTCATCTATTCATTCTTTCATTCATTCGTTTGTTCACTCATTAATCATTCGTGTACATTTGTAACGAAGCGAAATAAATGAGACTAAGCAAGCAGACGAGACTACCAGCCTTTCTATTATTCTCGAGTCCACTCCACTCTCCAGTCACAACCTGACAAAATATAACCATAATGCAAAGCAGAGGAGATGAGAGCAGAACAGATAAAGAGATATGACCAAGTTCAAGTATTATAGCACCCAATGTTATATGAAATCGTGCGCAAAACACATCCCATTCCAGCAAATGGTGGAACAAAAAGAATAATGTAGCATATCTTCAGGCGCAAAGTGAAATGGAAAACAAGAAAATATGATAAATCTGTACATTTTCTCTTCACACTCGTGGTGCACAATAGTTATTATACCATACTATTGCTGCTGTTTTCGATGCCGCCTCCATAAATGTTAATTTTCCGCTTTTTGCAAATCAACGCTCACTGACTCACTCCTAGGGGCGCATTTTAGCAACTTATGTAGTATGTAAGCAAGAGAAATGCAAAAAAATTCTAATTGGGATATGATTTACGGTTGTCTTCGCACAATATTTTCTTTTCCTTAAAGTTTTGGTTATGTCTTCATAGCCTTGTACTTTCTTTTTATTTTAATGTTAAGACATTACACATTTCACTTGCTTTCCTTTCCCTACTCATTTTCATATTTTCACCATTTCTTACATCATATAATAATTTTTCATAATTTATGCATATTTTAATGGTGTCTTGCATGTGTACGCAAAGGAAGAGAAGGAGGATTAAACGAGTCGAAGTGTGAAAGTGAAAAACCCTTGTCAAAGTGAGCAATATCAAGCAAATGTCTGAATATGTCCTTATTTTTCATTCTCTAATTAAAAACTGTGCGCTTATTTTGTAAGTCAAATCATTATACAATATAAAAATCCAGATGTTCCTTTTTTTTTACAATTTTTTTTTTTTTTTGTGTGGGACTAAGGATTAACAAAATAATTAGTGAATTAAATGTGATTTTGTGAGTTGATATTTTTAGTCGAATAATCAAAATGGTGAGATAATTTGATTTGATTTTGCTTTGTCAGTCTGCCGCCTACATATGAACTCCTTAAGTCTATTTAAAGATTTGTCTAATTTTCTTATGATATTTTTTCTTTTGCCAGGAATACTCATCAATTTAATGACATGAAAAAAAAAAAAAAAATGTAAAGGTTTTTAATTCATAATGTTTGAAAAAACATAGGAAAAAAAGGGCGAAAGGTTTTAGTCAGTCCTTCTTCTAGCATGTACTAGAAAAGTCTCTAATAGATTTAAAACTTTCAGACAAAATGTTATCTTATTTATTTAAACGAGCAGTTCTTGTATGGAAATATATTTCGCGTATCTTGGAAACGGCTTTAGCAATTTTTTTCTTGTTGTGTTCATCTTATTACTGGTGTAGTTTAAGAAAAAAGAATATTCGAAAAACTCAAGAGGAACAGATGAAAAATCCAAATAAAGGTGTGCATGTAATATGGCACATGGCGTGCTTATGAAAATTATAAGACATTTCGAAAAACGGTTTTACTTTTATTTTGAGTACATCATAGGAAAAGTTCGATTGGCATAATTGCAAGACACCTTTTTCTTTTCAGTCTTACAAAACAAAAACATGTAATTAAAGTTAATTATTTACTAAAACTATAAAAATTAATAGCCATCTCGGCTTTATCCAATTCATCGAATTTATGTAAGGCCAGGTGAAGCTTTTTCCAATTGCTTAAAATGAACTCTTTAAGTCCGAAAACATTTTCGAATCTTCTATTTTCTTCATATAACCGACGAACTATTGTTCTCCAAATGTTTTCTATGGGGTTTAAGTCCGAAGGGGCAAGCTGCCCAGTCAATGACCTGAACCTTCATTCGTGATTTTCATTTTTTTAACAACAGTGAATTATATATTTTCCGAAAAGCTATCTTTAATCGACACATAGTTCATTTGTTTTTTGTTTGAAGTCCAAGCTTCTTTCTGAACGGATTCATAGTGGTCCAACTGAGTCAATTTTTTTTTTAAATAAAATAGTTTAGAGTTTGTTTATAAGTGTGATAAAAATTTGGTTTAAATTAAGTTGTTGCTTAGCTTTATGAGATTATTTCAAATTTATCTAATTCTCCAGCAATTGGACTAATGAACGGACTCATGAACAGACTTTGCGATGGACACTGTTCTGTGACACCGTTTTTTCTGCTAATGCTACTGCTGTTATTATCGTTGCTGTTTTATGTTTTTTGTTGTTATTGTTATTATACCCTCGAGATGGAAATGCGTCTATTCTCGCAAACACTGATGACCTCAAAGACGCTTAATTACCTGGGTATAATAATTGATAGACATACTGACATACTGGGCACAAAACCGGCACGCATCAGAAAAATCAGAAAGAGTGACAAGCTCTCTATCGAGACTAATGGCAAACTGTGGAGGACCACTTGCGAGTAGGCGAAAGCTTCTCCTGGACACAACGCTATCGATAATGCTTCATGGAAGCGAGGTGTGGGCCGATGCATTGAATGTTGAAATAAGAAGGAAAGTATTGGGCAGAATACAGAGGATGGTAGCTCTTCGGGTAGCTTCATCGTATCGCACGGTATCAGAAGCAGCGGTATTGGTAATCAGTGGCACGATACCAATAGACCTCCTCGCAAAGGAGAGGAAAGAAATATGGATGCAAGAAACACATTTTGACAAACGCAGCAAGACAAGCGGTCAGAGCACAATCGATACAGCTGTGGCAGCAGCGATGGTCTGCAGAAGCGAAAGGCAGATGGGCAGCTAAACTAATCCCAGAAGAGAATCCATGGCTAAGTAGACAGTGGGGTGACGTAAATTTTTATATCATACAACTGCTTTCGGAACACGGCTACTTCCGAAAATACCTACACAGAATAGGAAAAGCAGTAAATGCACATTCAATTTATGGGGACGTAGAAGTGGATAATACAAATCATACTTTCTTCGAATGCAACAGATGGCAACAAGATCGTGATGAGCTCGAAAGCAGTGTGGGCCCCGTCAATGCAGCAAATATTGTCGGCAAGATGCTGGTGAGTAAACAAATCTGGACACAAGTAGCTCACTACATTGAAAAGATTATAAGATTAAAGAAGCGGGACCTAGACGCAGGTGTTACAGTTAACATATAAAGTCAGAAGAGGATACCACCTTGAAGTAATGCGCAAGCAGTTCCATGGTGGACACATATCCTATAAGGGGGGATGTTTTTAGTGGCATCACTACATACCGGGGGTGCAACGGCACCCCTAACGATGCGAAATCATTTTCGACATCCCTAATCGCAAAAAAAAAAAAAACATTTGTTATTATATTTATTTATTACTAAACTAAAATTATCCTTTACAATAAGACCAAGTACCACTTTTTTTCTATATATCCACTGATTTATGATATATGGTGTGTTATTTACTTAAAAATACAAATGGAAAGACCAAATTCAAGATCCAAATCTTCATAAATCAAGCAAATGTGCATTGGGCTTACACAGTTTCAAACTAAGTGTTGACTAAGCTTGATTACAGTCCTGCTCCCGATGCTTAAGCATCTATTATACAAAACTTTATGAGGTCTATGATATCATCAAGTGATAATACAATTTAATTAGTTGTATAAGAAAGTGTTTAAAACAACAATTACATTTAAAATGCTAACATAAAATCAAATCACATCAAATAAAATAAAATACCAATATAATTCAAATATCAAATAAGAGTAAATAAAAAAGAACAATGAATGAATATTCAAAATTGAACTACAATAGCTTAACAGATTAGTATACGTAATTTTTTTTATTTACCCAATAATTCAATATTATTAATAAATTTACAAAGAACTCCACAATAAGTCATTTTTATTCAATTATATACGAGTATATTCTGACATATTAAATTAAATGCAATATGAAGAGTCTTTGGGAACTTCTCTTATATAATTGATTTACAATTTGATTTTTTACTATCGTATTTGTTGCGACACGTATTCTACAATTTCAACCATATTTGCATTCAAATCGAATGGTAAGAAATATCCATTGGTAATTGTTGATAAGGAATTCTTCATTGTTTCACAAATGAATGCTTTCAAATTGTAATATAATTTGTATTGGAATTTGCTGGCATTGTCTGGTCTCATTGTAATTGTCATTCTGTATTCCATGTGCATATTTTTTATAGATATAAAGGACAAATATCAAAAATTAAATTTGTTAGAATGTTTCTAGTAGAATTCAAGAGATTGTTGTTGTGAAAATATGTCAAACATATTTCCACATAACTTCTTTCCTTTCACGTTTCTCTTCTCTCTATGTTTCTATGTATCTGTTAGAATGCTTTCGCTTATATCAAAGGCGTTAATTGAATTTCTGTCTTGATTACAATGAAATGAAATGACTAACATGCATTCTCTGCTATGCGTACACAATGATACTTGTGTATCTGAGAATGTCTAAGTGTGTGTATGCGTGCGTGACTAATTGAATTTTCTAGTGCCAATCACTCACGCTTAAATCACTTACTAACTCACTTAATTTTCTCATTCGTTACCATTACAGCGATTTGTTGCTCTAATCTTTGTTTACAATCATATTACATTATTATTAAACATCCGATTCAACAGAGAAAATCATAAGATATATATTTAACAATTATTCACCCATAAAGGCAAAATACAATACAATAAAGAGGGGAAACTATCCATTACTCACTCACCTTCATTCTTACAAATAACTGAATTGTTGCTCTTCTTAGATGAGTTACGCGACATTTGTGAGTGGTTAGCTTGCGAATGTGAGGGACTGGAATCGATAGAACGGCGTGCTGCATTAGTTGCTTGGAACATACTTGGACCACTGGCCAAAGGACTCGGTGTAACCGTCACCATAGGATGTACACTGCCTGTAATTGAATCATATATACATTGGTAATGCGGATTGAATGCTTGTAAACTTACCAGTTTTACTAGGATCATGAGATAAATGACCACCAAGCGATTGTTGTAGTTTGTCTGTGATGCCATGGATTTTTTCAACAAAGCTTGTCGAACGTGTCTCATTGCCATTGTTGATGGTATTGCCAATACCTACTCCTGCTCCACTGCAACTACCTGAACCCTGCGGCAAATTGGGAACTATCTCCGAGATACTATTAATGTTTGGAATGGAACCTAAAATTGTACATTCAAACAAATAAACAAAAAAATAAACACTTGTTTCAACTTGTGGTTTGTGGTTTTTCTTTTTGTGCAATTAGCGCTCAAAAGTATGCTGCATAAAAAACAAATCGCTAGAATTGATTGAATTTACCCTTGGTGTGTGCGGTGACTGGAGCACAAGCGGCTGTGCTGCTAATGGCTGCCATTTGATTGAGTGCCCTGCCATGGAGTTGGGCCTGCGTGACATTTGGCTTGAGAAATGACACAAATAAATGTTGTGCCAAGTCCACTGGGGTATCGCAATCCAAAAAAGCATCCAAAAATCGACGAAAAGCATTGAAATCAATGTCCTGTAAAATAAACAAAAAGTAAATTTGAAGATTAAAAACACAGCAATTTATTGTTTCTCTAAAAAGGTCCTTCCATTTCATCTTTCAATCGTGACATTCACTTCACACAAAAGTGCAAAAAGTCATTCAAAAGCAATTAACTTTGTTGTATCTTTTCTTCACTTCACACACTCTAAAGGACTCTGACATTTATTAAAATAAGTACATAAAGAAGCAAGAAAAGAAACTTTGTTGAACTTATTTTTGCTTCACAACAAATGTGAATTCAACTTTCAACATTCTTCATACATTTACAACAAACGAATGAGTACAAGAAAATATTTCCCAGAAAAAAAAAAAAAAAAACACAAAATAAAATATTATAAGAAGCAACAACAAAAATACATTATCTCAACTTTTATTTTGCGCAAGCAAAAGTCAAGCAAGTCTGCATGCATAAATGCATAAGACTAATATTTTATATACGAGGGTCATTCAAGAATAAAATATACACAAATTGATGGAAAAAAATAAATTAGTTTATAGGATGAATTCTTATGATTTTAATATGTCAAAGATTGGGATGAGATAGATAAGATACGCGTATAATCTCAGTTTATATATTTGAATAACAATCAGGTGTCTATAAACCCGTTAGGGTTTCCTTGTCAGTGATCTATTTATTCTTTCCAAACATGCAAAATTGATTATATGTATGCCCTCAGATGATAAAAATTGTATGAACTGCAGAAATTCGTATAAGGGAAGTGGTAGAACAGGTCAAATAGGTTGCCGGTTCAGTGACCAACTTCCTGTCACAAAAATTTCACAATACAATCATAAGCGAGAGAAGTCACATGGAATGTCTTTTGGGATGCCCTTGTTTCTGAGAACTTTTATGATAAGTAAGAAGATCAGCGTACAGGAGAAGAAGTCCACTGGTCAAACGTGGGCACCTGCCATGGAAGGAATAAGAACACAGTACCAAGCGCACGGATTGAGCATCAATAAGCATTCCCTTGGATATATATCCACAGTTATCAATTTCATTTTGGTCATATGACTCCTTCTTTGGTTTGGAACATGGCCTATCTAAAACCTCTGCCACTCTTTGGACCACAGCACCCGGTTGTATAAATGTGACGCAACTCTACGCTGAGCTCAACGCTACCTGTATTTGGATAACAAACCACAGCACGAAACTCGCATAAATAAGCCGTACCCGCTGGTCAGTAAGAAACAAGTTCCGTGTTCTCTGACCACCCGTGGTACCATACCAAGCCTCCGGACTTCATACCAATTTGCACAGTAAATGGCTTGGTGGCCCATATTGTATTTACTTATCCTTGCAGCCTTTGAAACCCATTTATTAGAGGATAGCCCGGATCACAAATGATGAGTGAACAAAATTTAACTTACTTCTTGAATAGAGTTTTAACCACAGAGGGATTCAATAAAACACGTTAAATTCCAAGAAGGGCCAGCAATGAGGGGGAAAAAATTACGGATCTCAAAGAAAAGACTTGATTAACCTACACGACACGACAACAACTAACCCAAGAAGTAATTGAATTAGAAGATACTAACTATTCTGCTTCACGACAATGCTCGCCATCACAACTAACCCAAGAAACAATTGAATTAGAAGATACTAACTTTTCTACTTCATTCTGCATGAGCTTTGATTTGACTCCATAATCCATAACCATTAAAATTATCAGTTGTATTTGTTTGGTCCAATTAAGAAGGCAGTAGGTGGAAAAAAACTAAATTAAGAAAGATGAGGTCAAAGAATTTGTAAGAAAATGTATCACCGCTGGGACAAGTTTATTAATATTGGTGTGGATTAGGTTGACAATTGTAAACTCAATTTGTTGCATTTATTATTGAAAAACCCTCGTACATATATAAACATGTGTATTGCATGAATTTAAGTGGATATGTTTGAAGTCCTTGGTGCACCAAAACGAAAACATAAAAAGAACATTCTTGTGCTCATTACTTTCACAGGCTTACGCACCTAAACCATGTGTGGGTTATATAAACTCCTAGATTATATTGTACTCATATGTATATGTATGTATCTTGGTGTTTTTGTGCACTCTTGTGTGCTTAAGAAAAATAGTTACTATTATTGTTTTTATCTTTTTTGTTTTTATTTCTGTAACATATTTGTTTTGGTTATGTAACTTAATATGTTGCGAATGTCATGCACAACATTTTGCAGTTTATTTAAATAAAGGATTTTCAACCAGCCAACGCAATTGGCAAATAAAAAAGAAAATACAAATAGAAAAAGACACACACACATGATTTTATTTATATTTATTTATTTATACTCGTATATTCGTTTATTTATTCATTTCTGTGTTTGATTATGTATGTTTGTGTATTTTGCGTTTATGCAATTGCATTGTTCTACGTATGTATATACTGGAATAATCATTATTAGCACTGATTCTATTTGACAATGTTATATTTATAATTTATTATTATTATTCTTCAGTTTACTTGCATGTAAATGTGTCAGCAAAAATGCCGCCACACGCGAATTCTTATGCAAATACCTGTGTGCGAACACGAAAATAGCAACATGTTTATGCTACAAATAAAACATTGATAGAATTCGTAATTGATCATTTATTTAAACTGGGGGTTTAAGGAAATTGGTTGGTCTCATTGTTTGTCGTTTGAGCTTATAAAGAAGAGGTTCAGCAATGTTTGTATACCTTAAAGACCATAAATGAGCATGTCACGTCACTTGTCCTTACTGCAATTGGCATTTAATTTTTATGACAGTTAATATGACAGCAATATTAAACATCATTGGTCACCATATTAATAAGTCTTACTTACTTATATACTGATGAATAAAAATTAGCCTTAAAATTGCTTCAAAATCGGCCTTGAAGTACATATAAAGTTTTAAAACCGACCTATTCTCAAAATAGTCACAAAAATTGTAACAAAAAGAGCTTTGAAAGATGCACTGTTAAAAAAAAAACAGTTTTTGCAATGGTCTGTAATAGTCATCTCAACTTAGAAGAAAAGGATGTTATACGTGAAATATTATATTATTATAATTTTTCTTCTGAATTTGACTTTTTCCTACATCATACTGTATTTGGAAATGTTTCTTCTTTACTATGCAAAAATACAATAATGGATGGCACAGCATTTTTGAGAAAAATTATCGAACAAGAAGAAGCATTTCCATTGTCTGCCATTGAAAATGGATCACTATGATTATACAAGGATTTTATTACATATCTGTCTTCATAATTTTTCACTGTCATTCAAACAACACAACACAATGACATTTCCCACTATCTGTATGTACTCATAAATATTTAGTCATTTATATTGTAATGAATATTCATCGTACTAGTACAATGCGTATGCGAGAATAAAAGTGTAAATAATTACTACTTTTTGAAATGATTACTACATGTATTTATATGTAATAAATAAAACGCGGATACAAATTAGTGATGTAACGAATATCAATTTTTAGACATTTGCGAATACTATGCGAATGTCGTGAATTATGCGAATACTCGCAACACCACTAGTACAAATTGATATTCATACCAAGGTACTTGAACGCGAGAACAACAACGTTTTATCTATTTTATAAATACTAATAATAATCTTTTTTAAAAGTATGATTACTACTTCTATCCATTTGAGGTGGTACATAAAAGAGTGATTATGAATAGTACTCATACTACACAAGCAAAATACAAAACGTACTCATAATCCCTTTTAAAACATAATTACGGCAAATCGCGTACGCATTTCGGAGTAGATAAATCAAAAACTGTTTTGTTTGTAATCATTGCACATCTCTACAAATGTATAACATTTTTTTTTTTTTGTTATTTTTTTATAATTAACTGAAAAGCAGGTCTCAAAAAAGTCACAAAAAGGGCTTTCCTTGTAATAGCAAATGCACCAAATTTGACATTAGTAGTCATTTATGACTCTGTTAGCATTTGCGATTATATATTTTGAGAATAGATCGGTAAGTTTCATCTAATTTTTAATAGAAACAGTGAAGAAATATCTAATGCTTCCTAAAGACCAAGTTATCATTTCAAAAAGACTTTCCCACTATGTATACAGACATACCATATATTTCAACTTGTTGGTGTACGTTAATAATCAACATAAAATTTGTTGCAAAATTTATAAGAAACCATCAATTTTTTCATATTCTCACTCCTCGGCATACATTTTGTGTTCTAAATTTAATACTTCAATAACTTGGCTGATTATTTTCTCATTAATTTTTGTTGGTTAATAACGTAAAAGTGCATTGCATATTTTGTATAAGGTTGCTGCATACAAGTTATTAAAATTTCTATACTGAGAATTCCTAATGATAATTTAATGGATTTCTTGTGTTGCATGCAAAATTTATTATTAGCGCTTCATGTGAAATGAGCGCGTCTGCAGCTTTAGCGAAAAATCCTTCGTGCGTGTTTAAATGTGACAATTGTGGATGTTTTGCAAGCCAACACGAACTGAAAACAAAAATATGACAAAAACAAACAATTTACCCGAATATTGACAATATTATGGTATACAATTGTACAATGAGAAAGACAAAAAGGTGATGAGTTGGTAATATTTTTAGGTAGTCATAATCATTATTATCATCATCATCAACAGAATTATCTGCGTAAATGTCACAAGCTTTGTGAGAGTCACGCTCAACATCACAGAACTACAATAGTAATTCTCAATGAAATCTGGACAACAAAAAGCAGACATGACATGGGCATGCCGAATGATATGATGTGACATGAAATGACATAACGATATGTGACAGTTTGAGCTTAAAGTATTCTAATCGAAACACCATACAATTGAGTTGAGAGAAAGAAATGTCCATTTGATTATTCGGCATATCAAAACAAATCATTCGACATTGATAGACATTTCATTGCAATTGGATTAGCTTCTACTTATAGGATGAGTACGTGAATGTACTGTGAATGATATGATAATGTTATCTTTAAATTTAAAGCGATTCCTTTTTGCAATAAAATACTTATGAAATAAATCCAAAGGGAAGTGATCGCAATCAACTGCAACAGTAGCAGCATCCTCAATGGAACTGTAATGTAACTGATGAAACTGATGAGTAGTTAACTCAAACTCTTTGTGACGTAAGGATGGATTCTGGGTGCTGTGATAAACGTGTTGCGTTTTAAATTTCATTTATAAAAATAAAATACACTCTAAGGAGCGTAAAGGAAGAGAAATTCTTAACATGTTGCTGTTGCTTGGGAGAACATAAATAAGTGGCTGGTGAGGATGGTAAATGATGACGGCAAAAAGGAGCGCACGCATAATGAAACTTAATACAAGTAATGCTGACGCTAAATGGAAATTTATTCATTTTTCCAGCTGGAATCAGAGGCGTTGGGCTGGATTGGAGGATACTGGTGAGTAGCTCTACCAAACATTATTACAATAATGAAAATTTTGAAGTAAGTGAGTGAGTGCGTCAGTGAGTAAATGAACGAACGAACGAGTATTGTTACAAAATTTATGCGCCTGTGGCAGTTGAAATTTGATAGGCGTGCGAAGGCATGAACAACAGCACAACAATAATGATGTTGGAGAACGTGATGATGATGATGATGATAATAATGTTGAAAGCCAAGTCAGAATGCTACGATATATGACAACGCTTAACAGCATCGCATGGTGTTGGAATTTGGATTAAATGTGCGGTTAATAAATATACAAGTAAAGGCAATTGAGAGTCTTTCATCCGTTCACTCATTCATTCATTCAGTCATCCAAGCATTTATTCACATCAGTATGTGTTAACACCCATCATGATAACGATAATAATGATAGTGATGGTGATGATGATGGTGATGGTGACAACAATGATGATAACGATAATAAAGTTTGCTTTTCATTCTCCATATGGACCAACACTCTTAGACTCAGTCAGCTGCTGATTGTGTTCCTTCATAAAATATTGCCTACTTTAAGGAGCACAATATATGTATACCCAGTCAGTCAGTCAGTCAGCGATTCATTCACACTTTCAGTCTGTCAGTTAGTTTGTAATGCGATAGCATTATTTAATTAATAATTTAATTTATGCCACATTTAGCTACACTGTATGTTTGATGAGAAATGAAATCTAAGCTTTTGTGTAGATTTCATTCTGAGCGCTCACATAAAACTCTCTGCTAAATTTATGTAATTTTCTATAAAATGAATTATACACTTAAACATGTGCATACTATTTAACTGTATATATATATGTATATCTGGGTGTATTTTTCAATGTTAGATGTTTCTTCCTTCTACATGTTCACATGGATATTAAGGTTTGTTTGCTGCAAATTATTGTTTGTTTCAAGTATCTAAATATTATAAATAACATAAGATACAATTGCCATGGAACTTTAATATTTCACTTCAGTATATAATTTAAGTGCTTTGGTTTAACTTTACAGGTAAAACTTCTGATTTTCCTATGAAATGTGCATCTTTCAAATATCAAAGTATTTTCATAAACCAAAACTTATAGTAGGTACTATGTACAAGTTATTATGAATATTTAGCATGTAAGCGTGTAAGTAGCATAAGTTTTAGTGCCACAAAATACTTAATGTCTTCTTTGTGAATACAACTTAATATATCTTATACAATATAGTAATGAACTAAGTGAACAAGAGAGTGTCAAATGGAAAGGGGAGTGAGTGGAAAGAACATAAGCATTATTAGTAGCATGAAATATTTGAAACCGAAAGTACAAGTCAAGGATGTCACTATGGCAATTTCTTATTAAAACGCGGAGCAAAGAGTCTAACCTTCACCTGACTTGCTTCACTTCACTCCACTCATGGTTGCTATGTTGCTAGTTAGATTCATTTTCCTTTCTTTTGTGTCTTGGACGCTTATCAGAAGTCCTTGTAAGTAGACGAACATGAAGAAGGATCTAATAAGAAGTAATAACTAAGCATAGCATAGCCAGTTCAGTAAATCGAAAACGTGTGCGTCAAATTATAAGAAACTTGAGTCTAGAAACAAAAACAAAAAACCAAATGAATAAGATATAAATAACAAAAAATTAAAAAACAAAAAAATAAAAAGGACCGAATAAAACAAAAGGAAAAAGGAGATTATAGGAGAGGAGAAGAAAGCTCAGAACGAAGCATTGAATGAAATGGAAAGTAGCCGAAAGGCAAGTAAGTTAAGTGTAAGATTGAAAGAAAATCCTCTTATATAATAAATCAAGAAACTTTTCAAGTTTTCACTTGATTGCAAATCGAAATTGATTTGTGCAACAGTTTTACTTCTTCTTCCATCTCCATTTTCTTTAACTTTAGATTTTCAATCAACGTTATTGTATATATTGTTGGATGTACATACGTAAGCATGTATGTGATTTATCAGATTTACTTTCTTAGATACAAAATGCAATGCGAATTACTTCTAATAGAAATTTACAAAACACGCATAGGAACAAATAAAAATCAAACAAAATACCAGAAACAACAATAAGATGTTAATATCTAAAATGTTACTCAGATATTTGGATAAATTTGCGTTTATATAGATAAATTAACAATTACAATTGCACACAAACACGAAATGTTGATTTCCATTGCAGCTTAGTAAAGGATTTAAGGATTCAAAGCATACAACTAACCGTAAACAATGAAACACCATCGACACCCACACATAGGTATATGTATAAATGTATTTTAGACACATGTCGTGATTATTTGTTTGTCTTTTACTTGTTGTCAAATCAACTGAACTGAACTCAATTGAATTGTGCTCATCATTTCACCTTAATACGCATGCAAACATTGTTAAGTTGAAGAGATAAAAATAAATACATAATATGTATTGTATAAGAATATCTAGATATAACTTAACCCAGATCATTAGTAAGAAATTCTTACTAAGAATAGTAAACGTAACAACCCACACACACCAACAAATACATATAACTGAGTTCATTTGATATGGTATTTTCTTTCGTTATTTCCTTTCCTTTCCTTTTTTGTTTTGTTTCATTTCGTTTTGCGTTGTCATTTTCATATTGAAAATAATCCTTAGTTGCGTCATAGAGCATTTAAATAAATAAGTAAAAAGTTATATATACATATGTGAGGGAGGTCTGATAAGATTCTTAACTAAGCACTTTGCACAGCATGAATATGATAGTTATTTAAATTATTGAAATACTAGATACCCGTACAGAAGTTACACTGCGTCTTCTTACCAAATACAGGATATTGGATACTGCAACATTTGTATAATCATTTCTCGTCAAATGTTTTAGAAAATCCTCTTTATTCGTTGAAATTCGATTGTGGCTACTTTTTGCTATAACTCCCCATATTATATTTACCTTCTTCTTCCTCGGCTTCTTCTTTTGCGTCTATAATTGAGTAAATGCAGGTTGTCCTGGTCTTTATGTTAATACACTGGACATGAAAACTCTCTTCATGGTCATGTTTGTCATGCTTTGCGGTCTCACCCGCACACCTTTCAAATTTCGATTTTTAAATGGAAATTGCTTGGCTTTTAATTCTATATATGTAGACTCTGTCAATGAAGTAGAGCTCTAGGTTTCGAAAGAAATAAACTTATTAGATCCAGTAAGTTTTTTGTTTTGGGATTCAAAAGGAATATGTCTCATCGACATCCTTCAAAGACGAAAAACAATAGCTGACACTTTGTAAGCAAAATTATTGGATGTTAAAATCAATAGAAAAATGTCACAAATGCCGCATGACAATGTACAAGTTCACCAGTTAACAATCTGTAATATCAGAACTGGATGAATTAGGCAACAAATTGCACATCATCATCCTCTATAAGCCTTATTCTCCAGATTTTGTCCCCTGAGTCTACATTGTGACAGTAAATATGAAAAACTTCTTCGATGATGGTCGGTTGGTTGGTTACCGTAGCTGACTGGAATAGTTCACTACGAGCCATAATTAACACTAGAGTGCCGTTTTGAAACCACTTCCACATGTGACTGAACAGTCCGAGAGGTTGTCGATGATGTATTTGCCCAGAAACTTATTTCTTGTCTTTGCCAGTGCTGGGCATTGACTTAAAAAGTTGGTGAGTGAGTCCTCTTCCTCTACGTTTCCACTACTTGTACAAGGCTTCTGAACGGAATACCCAGTCGCTCCGCGTGAGTCCCTACACACCAGTGACCAGTAAAAACCGTTATGAGCCTTGCGGTATTTGAGCGTCTTCTATTGATGAGTCTAAGCGACCTATTTTCGTTGTAACACGTGTCACTCTGCAAGATTCAAGATCTTTCCATCGTCTGTTTGATAAAGAGAAAGTTTTTTGCAAAATTGAAACGTATTTTGGAAACTGAGGATTATTATTTTTCAAAAGACATCAGAAACTTGAAACGTCTCTAGTAATATAAGTGATAAGACCCTAGAAACTTTCTACATTGAAAAATGAAATGAAATTTTTTTGAAATAATGTTTCAGTAAGGAAATTTATTACAGACTCCCCTCTTACAAATAAAATAAGTATATTGTATCTAAGCATAAATATTATAATACTATATACGTGTAGGTGTAAGTGGTGGTGTTTGTTTTTTGCAAATGAATTATTTCAATTAACCAAATTAAAAAAAAAAAGGAAAAGAAAAAGAAAAAAAATATAATAAGCGAGCATTCATAAAATGAGGATTTCATTTGGAAAATTATTGTATAAAAATATATCCTCAGGATGATAAAAATATATGTAAGTTATAAAATTTCATATTTTAAAGAAAATATTTTCACTTAGCGTAAGCAAGTCATTGAGTTGAAGGATGATTATTTCATAAAAAATAAACTACTTACCCCATCTGGATTGAATTTTTCCAATCCATTTGGTGATGTGAATGCTCCCAAAACATCTTGAAGTTTTATTGTTGAATCTGCCAAATGAAAAAGATAATCATAAGATTTATTAAACAATTTGAAGATTTTGTTGAAAATATAATAATAAAAAAAATTTAAAAGACCATAAACATTGAACAAGTGAATCCTTGAAATAGACAAGGAAGAAAAACATATGGAAAGGCAATAACATTAGAAACACATATTTAAACAATTTAAATTGAACTGCATTTAGTACGTTTCAATTGGTTTCGATTTAATTCAATGGAATTTCGATCAATTCAATTCCATTCCATTGGATTGACATTGTGACAGACAGGTAAAGACTGAGACACTGAGACAAGTGTTTTTCATCCCACGCTAGCGTCAATTTGATTGGCGACTAAAATGTTATTGTTGTTGTCCATTGCAAAACAATAACAAAACACTTGACCACCGACACTATCACCAATGTCCCCACTCACTTTCATATCCACACCCACTCAATTATATTGTATATTCTTTAGTTGGGTACTTCCGTAGTTGTTATCCTTTACTTTATACAAGCAAAATGCTGAGAAGGCGAACCATGAAAATGCACTCTGTTATATAATTTAGACGAGCAAACGCGTATTCTATAATAGAATATAATTAACTAATGGACAAGAACGAACGCGTATCCAGAACCACTTCCTTTTTGCACAAGACGAAGAATGAGTTCGGTATTAGCTATAAAAATAAGTTCTGCTATATAAATATATAATTTATAGCAATCGTTTGTATGCGTGTATTTGGATGTGTAATAAAAATGAGTAAAGAGTTTTATTTTATAGAGAAAGTCGTCACTGACAAACGACATTGCAACTAAAAAGGTAGGGATCTAGGGAGTCAACTCATGTTCATGTTGGTTGGGTGTGTGGTATGGTAGCCACTCGTTGGTTTGTTTTAGTGCTTTAAACACTTCTACAAACGTATAAGTCCATGCATAAGGACTCATGTTGCGTACAACCATGTATGGTTACTGTGTCACACCGTATACAAAAAGGAGAAGAAACAGAAGAGGCAAACTGATGTAATGCCTGAGACCGCAATACACTAAAGTACACTTAAAAACTTCAGTTCACTTCTGTTCATGCTGCAATGATGTTGATGACATTTGAAACGAACTGCAAGTCCTGCAACTGACTTAAACCAACCAACCAACCAATTGACAGGCTAACTAACCAACCGACTAACGAAGTTGATCAGGAGTGATACTGTTAATAGAAGAACACCTACACCTATGTTGTATGATACAATATTTTTATGTATGTAAGTACATATGTTTTTGTCATTTGTAGTTAAAGATCTTAAGAGCATGGGTCTCCTCTTTCTCTGTTATTTTGAGTGTCTATTGCTGAAAATTTGAAATGAGGACGCCATGATTATTGTATTGAAGCATTCGATAATCAAAACCACAATGATGACATCAGTTATCTGAAAGTTGTTGTTGCTTTTAATGAATTGTGCCTTAAAATAATGTATGCTTGTAGGAGTGAGAGATTTAACACTTTTAATTGAGCAGAATGGGAAATGAGTTTCAATGTAAGGAGCAATCGATTACTGAATGTACATGCATTTATCGTTAATCACTGAAATTCAATTCCTCATTGTTAAAGAAATTTCCACGTAAGTCAGAAAACATTTTGAAGCTCTGTGGTAAATTGATAGTTTTATTGAAAGAACTACAAACTATTGACTTCGCTCGGCTTCAAATCATCTGTCTCTCAAATGACAAGCACAGCTGATTGCTATTCAAAACAAAAGCAAACATGGATGAAAGCGTATCGAAGTTGATTTTGCTGGTACAAAGTAGGTAATTTCTGTATAATTTAAAGCACGCGGACTACTGAGGCAAAACCTCGCATTCTGTTCACTTTTTTTCAAGCTTCAGACTCAGTTTCAGCTTCATCATTGTGTTCCAGCCTTTAAATTGAGAACCTGAAATAAGTACATTAAAAAAGTGCAGGACCAGATTTGAACGGGAATTGAACCCGTCATTCTAGGATATCAATTCGGCGCACTAACCTCCGAGCCAGTCATATAATAAAAAAATAAATTTATAATATACCTAAGCATGAATGGCTTGAGAATTTTAGTTACTTAAATGAAAAGTGGTGATTTCAAGACCAAAACGGTATCAGTTTAGGTTGTTTTGATCTTAAGACAAGAGCATTTCGTGTTTGCGGAACAACAAATAACAAGTGGTGTCGATTTAAGTATAATGTTCTCGGTTTTCTCTCTCTCTCTCTCTCTGGGTATGCATTATTAGAACAAAACAATTTTACGCTCTCATGTACTGTCTCTTTTGCTATCAGCCGCAGGATAAGCCAATATTGTTGTCAATTCATGTTAGTTTGTTCTCGATCCAATTGAGTGCATATCTTACTTATTTCAAGAACATTTAAACCAATTACAACTTAAATTGGTGTGCTCTTGATTTAAGTACTCTCTCTGTGCATATAAACAAATAATTGAGTTTAAAAGTTTTATCATTTAATTTTTTTGTATAATATTCCATATTAAACTTTTCCCACTTTAAGAGAACAAAATGTTAATCGATTAACTTCATTGTTCGTACAAAAATTAAATTTTAATTCCATGCAATAAATATTTACATTTACCGAATTAATGCAATCAATCAGATTTTTAGGCCTTAATAATGATGCCACAGATTGTGGATTGCAAACATTTATATAATTTTTATTATTGTTTATATGTAACAAGAATCCAATACAATAAATTAAAAATAACAACGGAATATACTTACATTGTGACAATTAATTGAACACATAATTAAAAATTCTTTATACAAGCTATATACACAGCCAAACATACGAGTATATCATAAAAAGAAAGCCAGTCAATTGGTCAATCAAATGGAAACCATTTTACAATCACTTATTGGCATTTTGGAATAAAATATTTTTTTTAATTTTCGTAAATTTTACAGAAAAAGAAAAACAATACAACAAACCATCAATTCCAATTAAAATGTTTATTCGTGGTTAAATAAATGTTTTATTTTCATTTTCAATAAATTTTAAAAACAACCAAAATGAGGTCAAAATAATTATTGTATAATAATAATTTTAATGAATTCGGCATCCAAAATGTAGCAATAATTGAAAGGTGACTTACATGAGGCGAGCTCCTGGAGCTGCAAAAATTCACGCGGTGACAATTTGTCCCATTTATGTGCGCTGTGATTCATTTTGCCTAAAAATATGCAATGGAAAATTATTGTTAGTTATCAAAATGGATATTATTTTATGCAAATTTAAATTAAAAGAAAAATATTTTTAATTTATTAAAATTCAAAGTTTTGTTTATTTTTACTTTTTAATTTAAATATTTTTATACTGTGTATCTAAGTAAAAGGTTAAGGATCAGAATAAAACCACAAAAAATATAATACATAAGTCAGGCCGAGATACTTCACGATGCCACTGCTTGGAATGACATCCCCGTTTATGGAGGTTTAACGTAAATTTGATGTATGTATGTGGACTTCATAGCGTTGCAGCCTCTGTTCCACCTCTTCTTCCACTGCTCAATGAAGACTAGTTGGTTCTGGGTTGAGGCTATCGCTCATCGCTGCTAGGCTAGATTTATGTATCTCTAAAGCTTAGTAATATTATGTACATTTACTAAACTACTACTAAAGCCAGTATTGACCTACGGTATTCAGCTTTTGGGGCTCTGCTTCCAATTATAATCTGGAAATCCTTCAGAGGTATCAATTCAAAATACTGCGAAAGTTTGCCGGTGCATCGTGCTATGTCAGAAACTCGGTCCTTCACCAACGTTTAGAGAGGAGAACGTCAGGCTGACCAACAGACTCATCACACGGTTGGAGGACCATGATAATCAATTGGCGATTAACGTGCTGGACAACATCAACATAAATTCGTGTTAGAATGTATAATATTCAGAGAGTAGGGTACAAGGTATCACATAGTTGGGCCTACCTACCTGTAGCGTAGTAACTTATTGTTTGAGCTGTCAAAACTAAACCAAAGACCAACTATATAAAATAATAAGAGGTGTTATTTTGAATAGCCCGCTATTTCGGTAGATGTCAGTTTTGAAGCTGTCATTTTTTGACATTTAACAAGTAGAAACTACGCCATTAATAAAAATGGAACAATACACTCTTCAATAACGCATTGAAATTATTAAAATTCACTATAAAAATGGTGGAAATTTGGCAGAGACGGTTCGTAAAACTAAAACATTTTTGGGCCACGTAAAAGATAAGGCCTACGCCAACAGCCCAGCGTCCATTCAAGACCTCAAAGATGGAATTCGTGAGGCTATCGAGGACATAGGGCAGCCACTTTGCGATTTGGTTATGGAAAATTTCATGAAAAGGATATGGTCCTGTAAACGTGGTCGTTTGGCCATTTGGCTGATGTTGTTTTTCATTATTAACGGCATACCTTCCTCTTTATAATGAAATAAACATCCGATCATTTATCTAAAAAGATGCCATTTGTCTTTGAATATCAAAATAACACCTCTTATTGGAAAACCCTGTACATATACTTGCGAACTATCATGCTGATTGGTCAAACGTTGTTGGAGTGAAAAGCCGTTAAACATTTTTTTCTCGTCCTATTTTAGATATAAAGATTTTATCCAATGTGATTTTAAAAAACAAATAATTCTGTTGAGAAAACCACATTATCAGGGGTGCCACAGAAAACTCTTCCTTCTCAATTCCACCAGATTTCCGATTTTAGGTTCCACAGAAAACTCTTTTATTAATTAACCATTTTACGTTTTAAATGTAATGTTGAATTTTTCGTAGTTTCTATATTTATACTCTTCACGGGAGTGAATAGTATTATTAGTTTGTCATGAAGTTTGTAACACACAGAAGGAGACATCGCAGACCACATAAAGTGATCAGCTCGATGAGCTCGTTGATTTAGCTATGTCCGTCTGTTCGCAAAACTAGTCTCATAGTTTTTGAGCTAGAGTGCTGAAATTGTACATAGGTTTCATTTTACCAAACGCTGAACATTTGCCGGAATCAGCCGAATCGGACCACTAGGGGGGTACCTCCCATACAAACCCAAATTTTAATTAAAGTTCTTATTAGAAAAAGTCTTTTATTTTTTAACGTATCGAACTTCAAATTTGAACACTAAAAGTTTCTAGTGCATATCCATCAACCATGTAAATTTCATGATCCTAGGGTTACCAGGAGGGGTACCTCCCATACAAACCCCTCTTTTAAATAAATGTTCTTATTAGAAAAAGTTTCTTGTTTTTTGACTTATTGAACTGAAATTTCGAGACTATAAATTTCTGTTCCGTATCCATCAGCCATGTAAATTTCATGATCCTAGAGTTACCAGGAGGGGTACCTCCCATACAAACTCACATTAAATGACAAACTTATAAAGAGTATAAATACAATAAAAAAATACAATGCAACTCAAACTGTGTTCTTTGTTGATACTCAAAATGTGTTCTTTGTTGATACTCAAACTGTACCAGAGAGAATATGATGATGCTAAGAAAGGAAGATTGGATGCAACCCGGAGGAGCGTGAAGAGTATTACATCTTTGTCATAGCCAATGATAGCCTTCTTTCTGGTTTTGAGTTAACATAGTTATAAAACTGATTAGGGTCACGCCAAAATTGTAGTTTACAACGTGAAGGATAGAATAACAAAGTATATTAATTGAAAATCAATAGAAGAGCCTTAAATTTTGTACACTAAAAACTAAACTAAAACTAAAAAAACTAAAAATAAAACTTGAAAACTAAATAAATTATTTAAAAAAAGTCATCATAAATTTATTATGATTGAGTTTGGAAAGTCACTACTTCTACTTGATGTGTGGATATAAAAGGTGTTGTTCCGGGCGTTACTTGTAACAGTTTCACTAGTGTAAACATCGCGTTAGCTATGTTTTTGAAAAAATATTTCGGTAGTATTTATACGGCACCCTTAACAATTGCGGTTGCTTCTCGAGATGCAAGTTTGTATTTATTGCGTGGCATTTTTTTTATGGGCATCCGACCGTTGCCTAAACGTTATACTCTACTCTATATATTGTGGGCCTTGGCATTGAATATTTCGTCGACAGTGTATCAGCCCGTTGGTTTTTTTATGAGCTATATTTCTCACATGAATGAGTTAACACCAAGTGAGCTTCTAACTTCACTTCAAGTGTCTTTAAACATTTGGGCGTGCTCGGGAAAGGTCGTACTTATGTGGATAATGGTCCAACATTATGATCAGGCCAATGATGTCCTTGATGAGATAGATAAGCGATGTACGCGCAAAGATGAGCAACAAAAGTTGCGCGTGACTGTTGCTACCAGCAATAGGATTTCCTTAATTTTATTTATTTTATATTTGTCTTATACCGCAACAACTGCTTTAGGTTCGGTGTTGAATGGCAAACCGCCTTATCAGAGTTATTTTCCCATACTGGATTGGCATGCCAGCCGTACTCAGTTCTGGGTGCAAACATTTCTCGAGTTCTTTGCAATGTGTGGTACTGCTTTGCAGAATAATTGTGCCGATTCGTATCCTATTATTTACATACTTATCTTAAGAACACATATCAACATATTGACGGAGCGTGTGCTTCGTCTGGGCACAGAGGAACATCAAAGTAATGATGATTTATACAATGAACTAAAAAGTTGTGTTGAACATCACAAAAATATATTGCGGTGAGTAACTCAATATAGAGTATATAAATAAAATAATTTCATATTGTCATTCGGATAGATTCTGCGATACTTTGCGACCAGTAATTTCGGGAACAATTTTTATACAATTCATATCTCTGGGCTTAGTGCTTGGAATAACATTGATTAATCTTCTCATTTTTGCTGACTCTTCTTCTGGTTTGGGAGCATTCCTTTATCTAACTTGCATTCTAACTGAGACGATACCACTTTGTATCTTATGCAATATAATTATGGATGATTGCTCCGTTTTATCTGATGCTGTATTTAAATCCAACTGGATTCATACCAGTAAACGCCATAAGATGGCTTTGATCTACTTCATGCAAAATTTGCAAAAACCAATTACTTTTAATGCTGCGAATTTTTTCCCAATCAATGTCAGCACTAATATCAACGTAAGTGAAATGTGGGAACAAATGATTTTTAATAGTGTTTACAATATATTTATTTATGTGCTTTTTTTTCTCAGGTTGTAAAATTCTCATTTTCAGTTTTTACTTTGGTCAAGCAAATGAACATTGTTGAGCGAATGTCAAAGACGAATTAAATTCTAATAATAATGAACTTAACTATAGTACTGCCAAATACAACGTTATGTCCTTATTTCTAAAATTTCAAGGTCTCTGCTTAAGCCCTATTTATTCTTTTTAATAAGAGGTTATCAACTGGAAGTAAGATTCGATAATTAAGAGTGAAACATCAGAAATATGCTGCTCTGTTGGAATAACAAAATTACCAGAATTACGGGTTCCAAACAAACCATCGGGTACGAATTGACGAGCACATATTTGAAACATTGAAATGAATTGAATCAATTATCATAAATTACATAATCATGACTGTCCTGTATTGCCACAAAACTGTCATATACCTTCTTAATATGACGCTCATATCGCTTCTGCGCGGTTCGATATAACGAAAACCTTATTTATAAACACATTTTCAAATCGAATTTCACGCACAAATCGATATGACGAAACCGGCATATGAGAATCGATTTCGGTTTTGTAAATCGATTTGCGATGCCATGTATACACTTAGCACTGTCATTTCGATTTGTATTTCAAAATGTTGTTTCATATGAGTTGCCATGTGGTAGAACTTTTTTGCGTTATTTTAACTTTTTTTTTTTAATAATTTCTGATTTATATACTGAAAAATCATTGTAGAACGTTATTAAAAATCAATATAAGTATTTTACATTTATATTTTACTAGCATAGCCCGTCGCGCGTTGCTGCGGCCCCGTCGTGATGATAGTGTCCGATTTTTGTAGTCATTGTTTCTTCTCGTTCTAATTTTGTCTACGCACATTTGTTTAATTTTTTGCTACTAACGAAAGCAAGCATGGTTTTATGTTTCTTCTCAAATGTTCGAAAGTTGTTGTTGTTGTTCTGTAACAATGAGCTTTTTGTATGGTAGCATAATGAACTTACAGTAAACTCAAATAAAAAAAAGCACTTCTTATCAAAAAAAAAAAAAATTCAAATATGTATATAAAAACTTTCGAGTTGCAACAAATTGGATAGCGTATAAACATTCTTCATGAAGAAATAAAAGTGTTATTTTGAATAGCCCGCTATTTCGGTAGATGTCATTTTTGAAGCTGTCATTTTTTGACATTTGACAAGTAGAAACTACGCCATTAATAAAAACGATACACGCTTCAATAAAGCATTGAAATTATTAAAAATTCACTATAAAAATGGTGAAAATTTGGCAGAGACGGTTCGTAAAACTAAAACATTTTTGGGTCGTCGTGAAGCAACTTGTCGGACAGCAATACAGAAATTAGGGGAAAAATTCGAGCTGTTGGGACAAGTTAGTGATGTGAAGCATAACATCCGTGCACGTCGCTCAAGAACAACTGAGAATATTGCTGCTGTAGCCCATTTCTACCTCGGTGGCTACGTGAACAAGCAATATTGCCGCATCTGGGGCTCGGAAAACCCAAGAGTTATTGTTGAAAAGCCTCTCCATCCTCAACGTGTCACTGTTTGGTGCGGTTTATGGTCCGGCGGGGTTATTGGACCTTACTTTTACGAAAATGAGGCTGGAGCAACAGTTACGGTGGATGGATTGCGCTATCGGGAGATGATTAATGATTTCTTATGCCCGGAATTGGATGGTATTGATCTGGACAACGTTTACTTTCAACAAGACGGCGCTACGTGCCACACAAGCAACGAAACCATTGACCTTTTACGGGAAAAGTTTCTGGACCGTGTTATCTCTCGAAGAGGTGATCACAATTGGCCACCGAGATCTTGTGATTTAACACGTTTTGACTTCTTCCTTTGGAGCCACGTAAAAGGTAAGGTCTACGCCAACAGCCCAGCGTCGATTCAAGACCTCAAAGTTGGAATTCGTGAGGCTATCGAGGACATAGGGCAGCCACTTTGGCTGGCACGATTTGGTTATGGAAAATTTCATGAAAAGGATATGGTCCTGTAAACGTGGTCGTTTCGCCATTTGGCTGATGTTTATAATGAAATAAACATCCGATCATTTATCTCAAAAAATGACATTTTTTTTTTGAATATCAAAATAACACCTCTTATTGGAAAACCCTGTGTAATCGATGCTTTTACTCACCAAAAATGAAGATAAATGATAGTATAAATTTCATGAGGTCAAAGTTTGTTTATGGTGAGAGAATGAGTGAGGTAATAATTTTCTAAAATAACAAAATAACAATTCATCTTTCATTGTACTATTTACATGCAACAATTTTACTTTGACACTCTACGCCTCCATTATCTGTTTGTCTGTCTGCCTGCCTGCCTGTCGATTTAGCAAATTTTTATTGTACTATATTTTTCTTCATGTTTTTTATACATGTATTTTTACTTTTTGTAATATATTTTGACATGATGCCAATCAACTTTGCCATAAAAAGTTGCAAAATATTTTGTAGACTTAAAACCCACTGATCTAACATAGTATTGAAGATATTGTAGTATTTGTCTACCAATGCCCACATGTCTAACCAAGCAATCTTTTCAATTGTCGACTGTTGACAGCGTTGCTTGTGGATGAATGAATGATAGACAGAAGAACGATAGACGACAGTCTGCTTGACGCTTCGAAAGTCTTTTAGCTTGGCAACAATATACTGACTGATAAATAGCAATAACAGCAATAGCAACAAGAAGAATGATTATAATAATAATAAAAATAATATTATACAAGCAACAGCAGCAATAATAAGTCAACGGAACTCTTGATGTTATTTATTTTTAGAAAATTTTATAAAAAATTAGACACAAAGTAACCACACATAGAACAATGTTTGTTTGAGGAACACTCCCACTCGCGTTATTTTATGTGACTGTTCTCACTGTTCCCACTCTTTTCATGCTCTATACATCTGGCAGACGATGCCTTGCCATGCCATGTCAAACCGTGCCCACTGTAAAATGCATACGAGTATCTAGATGTACATAAACTTGCTTGTGTGTGGTTTGTTAATAGCATTTGGCGTTTGTCACGTCATCATTATTATCATCATCATCATCATCTCCATCATCATCATCATCATCATCATAATTATTATTATTGTTCTTCTACTTATTATTATTATTATGATGAAAAACATCAACATTCAGTATCTGATCTACGTAATTATGAATGATGACAGCAGTTTTTCACACATATTCACACACACACACAAGCACTAATATATAAACAAACATATTTATGTATGGATACACATGCTGTGCGCTCAACCGAGTATGTATTTTGTTCTGTTACGTGCTACGTTCTGTTCCGTTGTGTATTGTTATTAAGTTCATTTCATTGCTCATCCATTCACATACTTTAAGTTTGTTATTTTTTCAACGTTTGACAGTCTGTCGTGTCGCTTAATTTGATTGCCTGCCAAACATGCACACACACAGAAATACATATATAATCAACCAATAAGAGTCACCCATCGTCATCTACCAACTGAATATGCCGTCATAGTCATACATAAGTAGTACATAGTGGAAGATAGTACTGCAGCATGTTATGGTAACCAATTTGCAAAGAACATTCAACAACAAAAGTACGTAGTATAAGAAATTGCAAGAAACCAAAGAATATTGCAAGTAATTTTCGATGAAAAGTACTATTGCCAATTTCCTCTATGGATGCATTAATGCAGGGTTTCTTAAACATTTTCGAAATTGGAAAATTATTCACAACAACAACAAATTGTATGACAAAATAAAAGGAAACATTGCACACAATTTGTTGTTGTGCTAAAAAAATAGAAAGAGAGCGCGCTGCATTTGTACAGGGCGCGCTGCATTTGTCCAGTCTATATTCTTTTTATAGTCTTTGAACGATAAATGTGGACTTTAATTATATATACCAATGATGAGCAGAACGTATTTAACAAACAAATGCAGCAGAGATTTGGCAGCATCAATTAGGCTGCATGTGTTTGTTTGTATCCGCCTAGTGTGTAGATAACTTAGTACGTACAATAGTTCCCTTGTAACTACTTGGAAGACTAACATGAAAAGAGAAGAATGTACAATTTTATTTATACTTATAGGCCCCCATACACAGTGAGTTGCGACTCGTGCGTCAGCTTGACAGTATGAGTGAAATAAGTATGTGTTAGTGACACCGTAAATGATTCACGCAAATCAAATGATTTTGATATTTGGCATGAGTAAGTTACCGGTTATCGAAACTGGTGAGTGGCAAAATCATTCTGAATTTTATAAACAACAGCAGATGTGTAAACTTAGACCTTTTCTTGTGCCATACTTTCATCCACATTTGCTTTGTTTTTATTTTCTTTTTCCTTTGCCTTTGCCAAAGCAAGTGCTATTACAATCGTATCTATTGCCCGAATTAATATCAGAACTACGATAATGGAAAGAAATGAACGATTCATCCGGTGTGAATGATTCATGTACGTCAATACGTACACAACTGACTTGCGAAACGATATTTACTGTGTATGGGGCCTATTAGAGTAATAAATGGCAAAAATGAGTAGCATCAAGAATCGAATAAAATCATTGATTTCAAAATAATGCTATTCTTTGTCATTTGACTTTTCATAACATGTCGTGGTACAACTCTGTCATGCCCTTACATAATCTGTCAAATCAACTCTGCTTGGCCAACCAACGTTTCAATTGGCCCTAGTTAGAACAAATGATCTGAGTACAGTAACAACATGAATAAAGGTAAACTTTGATTAAGGTGCTGCTCCACGATCATAGAAATATGATGTATATTATATCATATGATAAATAAAATTGTAAAGATATGTACACACTAGGAGGTCGAACATAAATATTGTATATGAGAACGAAAGCATACATTCAGTCAAACGAAGGCTAACGAAAATGTTTGGTAGCATTCGTTTGCTTGCACAGTTTTCCGCACGGGTGGCGGTACATCAAAGATAAATGTGGACTTTAGTTATATATACAAATAACATGCAAGGAACGCATTCGTTCCATGTAATAATTCTATGTTATAGAAAAATTATATAATTTTTTTCATCATAGTTTTTATTATAGGAAGGTGTTAAAAAAAAAATCAAAATAGCACAATTCCAATCCAGTACTGTGTAATGCTTCATTACTGACTGCTTCGTTTTGTGTGTCACAAAGTGTTGTGAACTGTACAATTCGATAGTTTTGACCCATTCAGTTGTTGTTATCGGTCAGTGCACATTTTTCGAGAAGAAGAAGCAGTGAACAAAACAAATTCTCTTCTTCTTGTTCAACTTTAGCTTGTGAAGCGCTCGGCAGATTTTTGAGATTAGTGAAAAAAAAAAAATTGAAGTTTCTAAAAAATTAGGTTATATTTTTCATTTTCATAGTTTTTGCGTGCTGAATTTTGGTGTGTGTTAAAATTGTGCATTGACACTTCTAGATCGAATTATCTATAAAAAAAAACAAGTTAACATCAAAAAAAAAAAAAAAATAATGGAAGCAGAAGGAGTGCCAGTTTGTGGCGGCAATTACCAAATTATTCGGCATATTGGTAATGGTTCCTTTGGTGAAATTTATATGGCCTTCAATATGGAAAGTCGTGAAAAAGTCGCCGTAAAAGTTGAATGTGATAATTTGCAGCGACAACAACTTCTAAATGAATGCAATATATATCAAAAGCTTAGCGGTGGCGATGGAATACCAAAGGTGTATAATTTTTTCAAGGAACAACAATTCAATATGCTTGCCATGGATTTATTGGGTCCATCTTTGGAGGATCTTTTTAATTTCTGTTCACGTCGTTTTACCATGAAAACTGTTCTAATGCTGGTCGATCAAATGTTACATCGCCTTGAATTCGTACATTCTAAAAAATACATACATCGTGACATTAAACCGGATAATTTCTTAATCGGAACTGGAATGGATTGCCACAAAGTGTTCTTAATCGATTTTGGTTTAGCCAAAACATATTGTAATCCAATAACAAAGCAGCATATACGATTTGATAATCACAAAAACGTGGTTGGCACAGCACGCTATGCCTCAATCAATACTCATAAGGGTAAAGAACAATCTAGACGTGATGATATGGAATCTTTAGGATATGTGATCATGTATTTGAAAAGTGGCAATTTGCCCTGGCAAGGCATAAATGCAGTGTCTAAAAAGCAAAAATATGAAAAACTCGTTGAAATAAAGTCATCAACTGCTGCCAGCGTACTCTGTAAAGACTTTCCAATTGAATTCGCTATATATTTGAATTATTGTCGTGCCTTACAATTCGAAGAGCAACCAGATTACCAGTATTTAAGACAAATGTTCCGTACATTAGCCAATTCATTGAATTATCTATATGATTATAATTATGATTGGATTATACTAAAAGAGAAGCTCAAACTCAAAAAATCTCAGCAACCGAATTCTGATTTGTTATTAGAACCAGAAAATCAACCTGAACAGGAAGAGGCAAACAATGCAACTATATTTGCTGATTAGAAAAACCAATAAATTACAAAAAAAAAAAATAAATTAATTGCAGAAGAAAAAAACAAATACAAGAAAAATATTAAAAACCAAAGGTAATGTAGAAATTAATGATTGAATTTATAAATTATTAATAAATTTTTAAAATAGTATTAATAAATTAATGATAGGGTTGCCACTTAACTTCCAACCACTGTTAGTTATGACATAACTACCCATCTAATTCTACTTTACTTGTTTAATAGCCTATCTACAGTGGATAAAAAGTTGAGAGCGTTGAAAGTCTGAACAGCTGTTTTTTGTTTTGGTTATACACACAAGAGCAACTTTGAACGCACGTTGGCAAAATTAAAACTGAAAATTTGTGAAAATTACATGATTAAGTAAATTTTGAGCTGTATGCACATAGTTCTTGCAGCTCCCGTTTTCATTCCTGTTATATATTTTATTAAAAGTATAAAAAAAAAAAAAAAAAATTAACAATTTGCATTTTGCTTACAAATGTTTTATGCCATCATCAGCTGTTTAATGATCCCGCTCTAATTTAGAGTAACCAGCCTTAAAAGTGGATTCATTTTGGGTTCATAAGCAGAACTCTGTATTCTGACTGGTACAACAACAACAAATTTCGTTCGTTTTACCTGTTATTGTTGTCGTCCAGAACACAGAATTCTGCTTGTGTTCTTAGTAGTTATGTTGCGAAAATTCACATTCACATTCGCATTTGCATCACTAGTAGTGGTGAGCTAAACAGTGATTTCACAATCACAAAGAGAGCTGTGACTGCTCATTTAAAATCACAGTGGTTCTAAACTGTGATTGGGTCACAGTTTAGATTCAGTTCATCTAAATATGATTTGCAACTGTGATCCACTCACAGTTTAGAATCACTAATAAAAGAACATGTTAAAAAGCCCTAAAATGTAATCATAATTTTTATATGAATAATTTTTATATGAATCTGGCTAATAAACAAAGCAACAAATTTGTTTAAAATGAAAGAAAAAAAATTAAAGGAATGCGTTAAAAATATTTAATGTGATACTTATTTTAAAAAACCTTTTTTTATTTAATTATTTATTTAATAAATAACTTATTATATCAAATTATGAGCCAGCTTAAAAATTAAAAGAGCAATAACATCGTAGGCCTTCAGCTCATTGGTATTAACAATGGATAAATGCACATGTTTTATTACTGTTATAATAAATAGTAATATAGTAATTTAATAACTTAAAAATATGATGGTCATTATCCAATGTTTTTCAACAAAAACTCAAAATTTGAAAATTGTAAAAAATTATTATTATTATTATTATTATTATTAGTAATAATATACTCAAACACACACCAAACTTGTCAAAAATTATGAAAGAAATTATAGAAGCGTTCATATACATATACATATAAAAAAAAACCAATTTACGAAGAAAATGTGATCACAGTTTAACTGAGCAACTTTGCCTAAACTGTGATTGGCAATCACAGTTTAGAGAGCAACTGAATCACAGCGAGTCACTGTGACTAGCGAGTCACAGCGAAAAACTCACCGTTTGCTCAAAAACGCTCATCACTAATCACTAGTTCTCAGAACCCCACTTTTACTCACTGTAGAATGGCTATAAGTAATTAAAACAAAATTTCAACTCAAACACCAATCTTACAGAACTCTATGGCAACAGACAGGACATCAGGACACTTGGCGGAAATTCTACTACTTATATTTCCTGATTTTATGATAATCCAAATCACACTTTAAATGAGAATAACATACAACTTATATTAATGACTGCAACAATTTAAAAAAATGAGAATAATTACAATATAATAATAATAATAATAAAAAATAATAATGGAAGAGCCACCTCCCCTTTTGCATACTTAAAGCTAGCATAAAGCTAGGTATGTAATAAATAATAACAATAATGGAAGAAATGGAAGAAGACAAATCAAAAAATATTGAAGAAGAATATTTTAATCACGATTAAAAAACAAAATACTGAATACAACAAAAATATGAGAAATGCCAGGTAATGAATAATTGAATCAACAATCAACTTTTATAATCTAATTAATTAATCCATAGACTACCTATTTAACTAACGTAAATGATAATGAAACATAAACAATATAATGTGGCATCTTTTTCACTAAACTAAGCTACACAATTTTGGAACACCTTAAACTTCATTTGCTATTAAAGAAGTTTTAGAAAGTAAGAAATAACAATATCCGGTAAGGAATTCATGATTAAACAAGTTTAAGAAAATTAATAAATGAAGCTTCTTAACTCTATTCCTATATGCGTAATCACTAAAAGATATTGGAACACAAATTCAAATCTTCAACTAAGGCACCTATGAAAGCAAACAAGAGAACATAATTCAATGCTAATAATAACTTTAATGTGTGATCTTGTTCACTCACTCACTACACTCATTTTGGATCACCTTAATCCTCATTGCCATACAGGAAATCCTTATCACTTTTAGTGCCTTTTCATCAACTTTAGAAAATAAGAAATCATCATTATAAATGAGGAATAATTGAGACAACTTATAAAGGCCTCGAACACAGCTTTCAAAGCTATAAAATAATACATGAACAATAAATGAAGAATATCAGGTAATGATAATTGAATTTATGGATCATTAAACAACTTGAATAATGTTAATAAATTAATCCATAGGCTTCCTACTTAACTAAAGAACTGTTTTTAATTCAGTGATTCAGCTACAGTCATTGGAACAAAAAATCAACAAAATAACTAAGGTTACGAAAACCTATGCAAACAGACAGTAGAACATAATATGATAATATTTAATCTCCATATTTTTGGATCATCTTAATCTTCATTTTTGTGTATTTGCTATGTAAGTGGTTGATATTAAAAAAGAAATCTATCAATCAAACAAACATAAACATTTAAATAAATATGTAAATCTTAAAAATGTATAATTCAGCAACTGTGTTTCTTTTGTTCTCTTATCTCTTTCTTTGATTTGATTTATTTATTTATTTTTTTTTTTAATATATTGTATTTTCACAACATCATTTTCTTTGTATATTTAATGTATTTTATTGTCATGTCAGCTTCTTGTTATATGTGTATGGTATTTTTGTTGATACATTTTTCTATTTTTTTTTTTTTTTTGTCTTTCTAATTTTATTTTATTTTTGTTCTAAGATTTTTAATTTTAGACTGTCATCATCATTATACTATGGTATTACCAATGTGAGCATCATGAGCATCATGTGTACCATCATATGATCTTATTAAAGTGATTGACTTATTATGTCTTGGATTTAATATGAAAATTTATGCGTTTGTATAGAAAAATCTATGTATATTTTTAAGTAGAAGAATATAAAAAAGTATTTAATTTACTGAAAAGTATCTGATTGGAAATAAAGTGAATTGGATTAAATGAGAATTTTAGAATTATATGGTAAAACAAGGAATTGTAAAGTATTTGACTGTAACTAAAGTGAAGTGGAAAGAATGAGAATTGTAGATGGATGAAAAGAGAATTCTTAAGTAGCTTACTTATGAATGAAATCATACGATGAAAAGCAAAAAGAAAGAAAAACCATTTAACAATTTTTTTTTTTTTTATTTTGTGGCTTTTGTGAGATAATAAGAAAGAAAGAAAAAGAGAAAAGGGCAAATGAAAAATGAGAAAGGAAATTATTTGCAGACAATTGGAAATTATTTACAGTTCATTTGATGTATTCCAAAAAGATTTTCTTTCTTTTTCTCTTATTATGTTTCTTTTTTTCATATTTGTTACTTATATGACTTTTCATTTCACTGTTCACAAGCTCATTAAAAACAATTTTGGGTTATTTGTGGGTATTTTCTTACGATTTCTTCGATTCTTGTTGGCTGTTGTTATTGTTATTATGGTATTATTATTATTATTATTATTATTATTGTGTGTGTAATGTGCACATTAAAAGTTTTTAACTACAAATGATAATAAACTAATGAAAATAAAATGAAATACAATAAAAATACTTGAAGGCAATAAAATTGGGGAAAAATTATCTATAAATATGTGAGTAGCATTCGATACGATACGATACGATTCGATTTTGTTGATATTGGTGAACATTTGGCTGATCAATCGTTGACGCCATAACGTGCGTAATCAAAATTGTATACATAATTGTATTGTTAATGGCCTTTGCCTGTTTTACATTTATGCATGTGTCTGTACGGAATCTTATACATGTGTATATATTTTATGTACTTGAATTCTGTTTCTTGGTCGAACCGTCAAAGTGTAGTGAAATTTGTAAGATGGGAATATGAAATAATCTTTGAATAAATTGCATTGCCTTACTATAATTTCCTCATAAAAGCCATTAAAGCTATAATGGCTAACACATACACACATATACACACACATTCATATGTAGTTACATTAACTTATACGCACGTATAACAACAACATAAACATGTACAACATATACATATACATAATAAGAATGTTGGCATCTCAAACATTTCATTGTTGAATGCCGTGACGCAGATTTTGTCATGCTTTGACTTACAAATTTTATAGCATACATCATGGCGTTTGAGAAGGGAAAAGTGATAGACAGTAATGAGTTAGCTTTAGTTTGTATAACGTACTTTTGAGTGTTGTCCTTTTGTACACCCTTCACTTACATGCTTTGTAAATAGGTTATTAACTTTGAAGTATTGTATGCAATAACATGGTAACATACAATTTTTTTTTTTTTTTTTTTTTTTTGGTATGTAATATTTATTTAGAACCTATCAAAACAATATGTAGGAATTAGGTCACTGGTTGAAACGAGAGGGGATAGTAGCGCTTGAGTCTACAGAGTTGCACTGCGAGGACGTTAACGTGGATCTTAAGTCGATGTTCATAGCGGCGACTATATGCAGTGATGGTCTCTGCAATCATAGAGATCTTGCGAACATAGAAAGGGACACCTATTAAAGTGCGAAGAACTTTGGACAGAAATCTCAGTATGATGTTAACATTGGAAGCCGTAGTAGAGCCCCATTACTGAATGCCATAGGTCCAGATTGGCTTTGAATCACCTTATAGAGCAGCAACTTATTGCGCAGTGAGAGCTTCGAATTAAAAATCTTGCCTTACAACAAATATTAATCCATCATATTGGCTTGGCAGGAAGGCTCAATGGGTATAAGGATCCTGAGAGCGAAGCCAAGTTTACTCTAGACTATCATTACTCATGCCGATAAGATCGAAGGCGAGCATAGAAACTGAGAACAGTCGAAACTATGCATCATAATGGACTATAAGGCAAGCAGCTTGTCTATCCTCTCCTAAGTTTAATTAGTTTCTATAAGCAGAGTACAAATATGTCAATAAAACCGAAATTAATGTGAATGGTGTTTTGTATGTGGCTATAAAATATTATTAGATTTGTGTAAATGTTATCCTACACATACATATATCCATATAAATATGTAGTAGATGTGTGTTACCATATGAAAAGGGTATCGGTGGTGTCCGAGAGGCGAATATCTCTGTGAGAATTGCTTTTGTAACTTATGATGACAAATATTTTGTTATTGTCTAAGTTGAAAAATAATAAAAATTATCAAAACAAAAAGAAAAATGACATAAAAATGGCAACATTAATTCGCGTACACGCCATTTTATGACCATTTTATTTTGGTATTTTCCAAATGGTCATTTTAAAACAAAGAATTTTATGTATATTTTCAAAGCTAAAACATATTTCAGGAATTTCTTTTTATGATATACTAAATACACTTCAGTTATGATGAAGTAAGAATGCAATGTGACTTTAGTTTGATATTTGTGACACATTAATGGAAGTACATTTTTAAGAAAAATATGTTAAAGTACTATATGTAAATGGAAACATTTTACTATATTTTATAAAACTGTTTCAATTGTACCTTTTTTTTTAAAAATGTTCCTTAAGATGATGACCTATTGTCATAACATTGACCGACAAATTTAGGTCAATTTCAATTATTTTTGATGATGCCGAAGACTTGGTTTTACTATATCACACTATCCGTCTGTCTTCTATAATTTTGTCTTAGTCTTGCCACCACGAGTATCGGTTTTTTATGCTATAATTACTAGCATTAAATATCATTGGGGCAGTGCATCTATTTACATGTCCAATGTCCTTGAAGGTTTTGTCACAATTTCTTAGCCTAACTATTCAATATCGAGTTTCATATAGAAAAAGTACCGCAATTACAGAAAATAAATATCAGAAAATTATGATGGTGGCCTTTAAGGACTTTTTTTTTATTATCAATAATTTTTAAAATTTTTCCCATCAGCTTATATCATGCACTACCATTTAATGAACAGCAGATTTTTAATGGAATTAGCAAAATTCATGGAAAACATATAACGAGATTCAAAAATTAATTAATTATGTTTCCTGTTATTTTTATTCTGTTCTATGAATATATGCCAGAAGTTTCCAAATTCCATCGCAGAACATGTCAGCTAAGAGGATGTCTGGTTTTATCGAACTTGTTTCATAGTTTAATGGTGGTGCATATGGTAGAATGGCAGTCTCCCGCTCGCACAGTGCAGGTTCGCATCTAGATCAAATTGAATTTAGTTTTCGCAATTATCGCTTTTCATAGCTCAAGAAAAAGCTCTTGGACTCAACAGAGGAGAGAGATATGCTGCTCCACTATTTTCAAGAACACATATGTATGTGTAAATACAGTATACATAGAAATATATATATACTTGAATCGGCGATGATAATTTGACAATAATTTTAATTTTTTTTGTTGTTGCACATCTTTTTGTATTTTTTTTTTATTATTTATTTATTATTATTATTTATTTATTTTTTTTTTTAACATAAAATCAATTTTCCTATTTGAAAACGGAACTTCAAGTCAATTAATGTATGTTCGTTGCATAAATGAAAAACATATGTGAGGTGAATTTTTCAGTATTTTATTTTATTATTTTATTTATATGAATTTTGACTTTCTTTTGTTATGCATGTCCGATAAAACAAACACAATCAATGGCAGGTTTTTATTTAATTTTTTTTTTTTTTTTTCTTACTTTTTCATTTATTTATTTTCTTTTCTTCGGGATATGGCGAGAAAAACACATACGAGTGATTATGTTATTTGTTTTGAGTTTTTTATTCACACATTGTGTTTTTTATATTATTTTATTTATTTGTTACAAGCATTAAGTCAAAGAGCCTCTGGCTATTGGTTGGTTTCAATTCCCAAAATAAAAAAGAGTAAAAATTAATTAAAAAAATATACTTGAGCAGTCAATAATTCCTGATACTACAAATGGGAAAATATTTTATATATAGCTGAGGTAAAAAATATTTTTTGTTTTTATCAAATTGTGAAATGATCTTTCCTTTCTTTTATATCAAATTTTTTAGTAAACGTTTGAATTTTGAAATATTTTTTAAATCACTTACTTTGAAACATAATACCATACCAATACCATACAAGGTCCTTATCAATATATATACAAATGAAAGAGAAATTTAGTTTAACGGCGATGGGCTGTGACACTGTTTGACCGATCACCATGGAAGTTGGTACTTATATCTATTTTGTCATGGAAAAAGTTTATGCATAATTATTTTTATTTTTAGGCTCCGCTGTTATCGAGAAATTGGTGGATAAAACATTGCATTTTAATCATTAATCAAGTTGTCTTTGTTAAAAATTTCAAATAATTTTTTTACACATCGCATTTCACTCATTCAGCAGCCAATTATGGTAAAAACAAAATCACAAATCACACATTTACGTAACGCAGGGGGTGTAGAAAAGCACACCGGAAATAATATTATATAAAATAATGAAACAACATATACATATAGTTTCAAAAATTCAAGAACAAATATGAGGTCCCCTAAGGTCATTTATTCTTAATTGCCAGATCAGGATTTCAATGAGTACTTTTCCATTTAAAACCTTAAGCCATAACCACCTTAACCATATTTAATACTATTCTTTGATTGAGTTTCTTTTGATTTGAACTATTTGAAGGTGTTAAATAGATTGGGAGTATCGATGTTGTAAGTGTATAATCCTTAAGAGGGATACTGAAGAAAATTTTTCAAATAATTCCAGATTACACATATACATTACATCTACAAACTGTAGAAAATTCTTAGAAATATTTTATTCTGTAGAAGTTGATATTTTACTTTTTTTAAATTTAATTTCCGTGCATAGACAATTTTCAATATCTGGTTAACCCACGCTGATACATGTGTCCCTAGCTAATAATTTCAAATTTTCAATAATTTTCTTGAATTAATAGTTAAAGAAAAAGCTCTTGGAATCAACATTTAGAGTCCCCAACGTCATCTGTTCTTTTCGATCGTTTTCGCTGAAAATACACTCATGCGTCTGTAATTTTTTTGTATGCATGTTACCTCAGAACTTTTTTCTAGGAGAACCGATTTTTATGATTCTTTTCTTATTTAAAAGCTGGTGCTTGTCATGTGGTTTCATATAAATTTTTTGGTTTTTGAGTTATCCTTAATAATGCGGGTTCCATTTGCTGTACTTGAAGTTGGTTTTCTCTTTTGTTAAAATTTTGTACATAATTGTATATAAATACCGTAATGATCCTGCAAGAGATGTTGTACCATATATGTACACATGTTAACCTTCTTTAAATCTCTCAATCCACTGTTGTGACTTTATTTTATCGACACACAGAATATGTCTATAAAATTGAACATACAAAACTTATATGATTTTATTTTGTAGTAGACAAATATTTACCAAAAGTTTAGTTGAGAAAAATTGTTCAGGACACAACAATTGAGTGAGTCAGGGAGGGATTAGGTCAATAAAACAGTAAACACATCTTTGTTTCAACTGCTCCTTGTTGTACAATACATTAGTATGTACATATGGTATATGGGGATGCTTAAGATGCGAAAAATGTCTGATGCACATAAGTAGTTTTTGGTTTTGGTTTCAATTTCTTCTCTTATGTTTTTCTATTTTGCATTTTATCCTTTATTGTCATTGGCCTGACTCATAATACTATATAGATTGCTAATGTTTGCCTCTACTTCTGTGTCCTTCTACTGCATATAAAACTCAGACTCTTACTAGTATGTAAGTATGTGGGTGAGTAGTATGTCTAGTGTCTCTGGTTGTTGGTCATTTACGCTTGGTCAAATAACCGACAATATATCATGGATTTTGTATGCAAATTTTTTTCCTTTCATTTTAACAACATTTTCCATCTTTTCCATGTGGTGTCCTAATGTTGTTGTCTTTTCGTTGTTCACAGTTTTAAATGCACAAAGTTTGTAAGCATGTGTGTGTGTGTGTGTGTTCGAGTGTGTAGAGATTTTGGTTTTTGTGGTTATGTGAAGTGGTTTTCTATTTTTCTCGAACTTTGTTTACGACAAAAATCCTCTTTATTTTCTGAAAACATCAACAAATTGTGAAAATGTAAATTTAAAATACTTTGGCATGTTGCAAATTACACAAAAGTTGTGTAAGTAAATTAAGACACTTCATTTTGACATTTAATTTTGTGTTGTTTTTTTTTTTTGTCACTCTCCTTTGTCCCTCACACTCACTCACTCACTCACTCACTCACAATCTTGAACAGACCAAACCCAACCATTATCTTCATTTGGCTACCGTGAAACTGATGTAAATGTATAAGCCTTAATTATGTAATGAAATAAAGTCGAGAACAATTAACAGAACGCAAAATAAGGGGCAAAAACTGAATTTTCGCCTGAAAGCATGCAAACAAAAAAATGGAAAAAATAATTAATGGAAACCGACAATCAACAGCAGCAACAGAAACATTACTAACTGTCAAATGGAGATTACTTATTCATTCTACTGGGATGATATGACTATGTCATGGCATACCACTGATACTAGTGCAGTTAAAAAACAGAAATATGAGTAGATCTGGGGATATGTCGCCATAGTGATGATGCATTTAAAGTTCCGTTAAATTGTCAGCGCAACTTCAGTAGCATCAGCGTAGCGCATTCAGACAACCGCAGGAAACGCATTCATTTAAAGTTGTGACGCCATTTCTCTTTTCTATATATTTTTAAGTCAGTTCCGTTGCTCAATGCACTCATACATATGAGTGAGTGCTTTAAGCCAGTGGCTCTTAAACTTATGTTATCTGTGGACTATCTTTTGTGAACGATGTCTGTATCAATAATCTCCAGCCATCAGAATGGCAGACTCCCGTTCATGGCACTGTTGCGGAGCCCTGGGATTCATTCGACCACAGTTTAAGAACCACTGAGCTATGCTAACAAAGCAAAACAACTTTGTTGGTTTCGAATCGATTGATTTCGTCTCAGTAAAACCAAGTGAAGCATATCAAAGGAGTGCAAAAAATAAGTACAAAGAGAAAGGAAACAAATATGGGAAAAATATTATATGAAAATGTGGAAGAGAAAAACTACTACTTTTAGTATGAGATAGAATTGAAAGTGAATTGTCGTTCTTTTTTTATTCTGTTTATTTTGATTTGCTTTGCTTATTTTCCTTTCGTTGGTTAGTTCTTTCTGTCTTTCTTTGCGTTCATTCTTCAATTTTTTCACTTTAGGATGTGGATGCTGGTTGCTTTGCTCAATAATCCACTTTGTTTGTATGCCACAGACACATAGATACACACGCACACAACACACGCACACACATAGACACAAGTATTCATGACAATAAAAAGCTATTTCGCGCGATTTCTTTTTTGTCAATTTCTCTTTGTGTTTTTGTGTTTTGTAAACATCATTCCTCTCTAACTTAAAGCATGTCCATGTTCCATGTTTCTTATGGGAAAAGTCGAAGTAGAAGAAGGAGGAGCAGTTGGTTGGTGTGTGTGTGTTGGTGAAGTCAGCGTTGGTGGCAGCAATTGAATAAAATTTATTGTCTACATCCCGCAATTGTCACCACCACCACCATTGATGATGTTGATGATGATGATGGTGACGACAAAAGTCCTTAGTTGTTGCCCTCGCACATTTCAACCATTCGCATTCGCATACCAATCCAATATGATACTCATGCTGGTTAAACTTCCACCATACTCATCCATTCAAAACATACTCACTCACTTACTCACCCAGTCACTTACTCACTTGACACACGCTTCATTCGTTTTAGTAAGTATCTGGGCATGTAATGTCACGTTCTGTTTTTATAGTTGGGATCAACGCATAAAACTATGTCACATGCCTTTTTAAATGAAAAATTAAATATAAATGAGATTTGCGCGAAGATTTTCGTTAAGTGCGGTGGCCTTGGACTGGTCTAAAGCATAGCAAATGCACACATCACACTGCCACTGGCTGTGACCCTTATTGCCTTGAGGCATGAAGGGTATCCACCATGGCACCATGGTAACATGAATCGAATGTTTGGTGAAGCAGTAAAAACTGTCAATAAGAAAACAAAAATGTTGATGACGACAATGCACTTAATTTAAGTTGTTTGTGTTGAGATTGCTAAGGACTATGGATAGTAAAACTTGGTACTATTATATTTTTTTTTTTCCACCTATATGGTTCATACATATATAACGCATATGTGAAAGTTTCTAGGCTCATACATACATATGTATATGGTACATACACATATTGTATATATATGAGTGCGATTTGCTGGGCGTGCAATTTCTGTTTGTTTTTATTGAGTAATGTCAATCAAAGGTTTTTATTATAAGGTTGAGTCTAAGTGTTTATACCCTCTGGAGAGTGTGTGTTAAGGTGATAAAATGTTAAAGTCTCTTCAATTTTAATACGCGACATGTTGCACTTTTGTCTCCAAGGTAATAAAATTTACATTTTTACTATACTCGTACTTTACTGAAATCTTCTTGTAATCTATTGATAATATTATATTTACTTTTATCGTTTAATCAAATTGAACCAACTTCGCCGTCGTCATCTTCTGCTAATAAACTTCACTACCAATATCGACCATCACACAAATCCAATTAATTTACTCTTAAGTTAACCGCACTCAATGGACTTTGATTCTTTGTTCATGAAAATGAGCATGATGAAAATGAAATAATAGAGATTACAGGAGATTGAGGGTGATTTGGAAATTGATGAGTTGAGTTGCTTAATGTTTTAATTGTATGAAATTAAGCGTATATAAACAGTTCATTTTGTCCCTTTTCTTTTGTCCCCGTTCTCCTTTTGGGGCGATTGGGAAGACATTAAGGGATTTTCAATCGTTTATTCCAATGACATTTACAAAACCAAAAGAAGAAAATGAAGAAAAAGACGAAGGACCAAATGAAACACAACAGCGTAAATTTCATTAAAACAACACGAAAATCATGAAAAAAATGTAAACCCAAACACTGAACTGAAACAAAGATGAACGTGTTTTGAATAAGAAATCCATTGAGGTCTTTAAATAGGACACAATACAACAACAAAGTACATCATTTTAACCAAAGTTTTATCGAAAGTTCTATAGTATGTTATATACAGAAACATTGTAGAAACTTTAATGAAAACACAAAATTTGTATAAGAAGAAAAGTTTTTTGATATGAAAAATATCCCTTTATATATGAAAGCTAAAGCTATTCATAAATATTATGTTCACAAAGACATCTTTGCAGTCCCAATATAAAGAAAAAAGAAAGTTGAGAATACAAAATTTTGATTTCCAGAGCCGTTTATATCAATGTTGTCCAACATTTTACCTGGGCTGCATTGAAAAATTAGTGATAAGTTGGGCCGTAGAATAAAAAAATAAAATTGAATAATTTATCTTCTCTTAGTTGTCGAGCCGCCTGGGCTGCAGTGGGACGCTCTGGGCAGGCCTTGTTTAAATTGTGATGAAAGCAGAAATTCTGCACACTTTCTTTTACATTATTTAAAACAATTTGTATTTCTATCCTAGAAGTTTATGGAACTATACGATGCTTTGATCTGAACTAACCTAACATGGGGTTAATTTAAAGGTTAAAATATTCTTTTTTCTTTATTCAAATTATAATCGTCGTTGACGTCATTTAACAGCTCCTGAGCGACTTTACTGCCACGCGTTTCATGCCCAAAAAGACGAAAAAAATTTAATGCTGACATCCTTATCAACTTATCTAACAGTGTTCAGTGTGCTTTAACATTTTCGTCGGTTGTTGACGTTCTGTTGAGTTCAGAGCGGTCCCCGCCATCGACATCTTCTCCGCCTTCTGTAAAGAGCTTATACCACTTGTAAACAATGGATTTGCTCAATGCAGACTCGCCAAATGCCATAGCCAACATTTCAAGTACTTTGGAGCATTTAGTTTCGTTTCCACACAAAATTTAATGCAAATTCTTTGATCCAATATTTTAAATTGCAGCAAATCGTAAAAAATTTAAAACACGTGTCACCGTTATGCCTGTCAAAAACAAACTAAAAATGCAACATATGTTTGGGACACGTGGAAATAACACAAAAACAAAATCGATAACACGTGGACCGAGAAATATAAAAATGGCTCTTACTTTTGAACACGCAACTTATGTTGATGCTGTTCGATGATATTGATCTGAATGTTCCAATTTTTTGATGAGTTAAGCTAAAGTTTATAAAGCATTTCTCAAAAAATGTTGTAATCAAATTAAATAGAAATAGATGAACGCTATAAGTTGAAAGATTCTATTATTTTCAATATATCATTCATGGTATCCAACCATCTTATAATGCAATGAGGTGATAATACCATTCACACTACCATATATGTGCAAATTATAAGAAATTATTATATAAATAAAGAATCCATATGTATATGTTAAGGAAATCGTGTTTAAGAAAATAAGTGTGTGTGTGAGACGTGTGTCTTTAATAAAGCAATAAAATCGAGTTGAATAAGGAACATCTGTTTCGACAACAATAACAACATCAAGAGCAATAGCAATAACAACAACAACAACAATAAGGTTAAGTATTACAAGAAACCACAAAAATCTAATAATATAATACATATTTATGTACGAGTATAAGCAAAAAAAAAAAAAAAAAATAGCAAAGAAAAATCGAGTGTAAATAAAACGGAAATGTCTTTGTGCGTTGAAAATTATAATGGCGTTCTAGTGTGAATTTCATTTCCGATGACTTTGTGCCCATTTGACTTTAACATTTTCCCGATGAATGAACGAATAAATGAATGAATGATTGAATGACAGCAAAAGCCATAGGGATTGATAGAATGATAGACACTACTATGATAAGATAAAAGCAATGTAATGTAACATAGGCAGTGACACTAACCCTCATCATCATCAACAATATCATCATCAAAAACAGTGGCAGCAACATCATTAAAAATTTATATGCTGGTGCCACACACACACACACATACACATATTACACATAAACAAAAAAAAGAAAAAAAATTGTTTAGTTTAATGTTATTTTTATTTGAAATAATTTACCAATTAAACACAAAAAGAAAACAAAAATCAAAACAAATTTAATGCACGAAATCATTGAACATGAACATGGGACAAAGAAAAATAAATAAAAATTCTATACCATATATTTATAGACAAGAAATTGCTAATTTTAAATATCCAACAATGATATAAAATTTATTGTATTTCAATTCGATTTGATTTTTATTCATTTTTACTATTGTACAATATTTAACAAGAATTAAAACACCTGAACCATGTCTCTCTTTCTCATACGTCACGTCATCCTATAAAAACACGCACAATTCAATCTGGAAACATTCAATATTCACCGAACCCGACCCCGAACTATCAAAAAGTTTCAATGTCTTACATTTGTGGAGCAGTGATTCTCAAACTTATCAACCGGTCGATCTCTTGTTTGGTAGCATTTTATTCGCGGATTTTCTATTGACAAATATTCCATTCTTCAAACTTCAATTTCTGACTCAATAAACTTGTAGTACAAAGAAAATCTTTATTGAGGGCAAAAAGCTTATTTGTATTACTTAGAACTCATTTTTTGACATTGAATCTTTTAAAGAACTTTAATAGTTAGAGGGTGACCCATCTTTCAAATGCGTGGAAAATGCTCCATTCCCCTTTTAAATTCTGTTAACATACTATAGTATATGTTATAATATAATATTTTAGTGAAATAAATATTGATAAACATCATGAGTGAACAATGAGGTAAAATATCCAAAAAGGTGGATAAAGATAAATTCAAAGAAAAATTTCAAGAGCCCCTTGTAATGACTTCATGAACCACAGTTTAAGATCCGCTGACTTAGAACACATCTTGTGCATGGCAGAGAGCGGTGGGGTCATCAATGGTCAACAAATTTGATTGAATTGAAGCAATTAAAAAGATTTCTTTCCTTCTTTCATACTGTTCTTCAGGTTTATTTGCTTGTTTGGTGGTGTTGCCAATAAGAAAGAAATACAATTACAAAAACAAAACCAATAACAACAAAAACTTGTGAGTAAATTATTTGTGCACTTGTGTGTTACTGGTGTGCGCGTGCAATATCAGCTGAGTGTTTTCTTGAACTTATTTTCTCTTTCGAAATTTCTTTTCGCGCTTTCAATGTTTTTTTGATGGAGAACTGGAACAAGTTGAAAATTATACACATCAACACACACACACACAGACACACACATTTATATATGAAAACACAGACGCCTTTAATAATAACAACAACAAAAACAGAAACATAAAGAGCAACAATATCCAAGAAATAATAGCAACAGCAACTGCCAACATTGACTGAATGAGTAGCAGCAATCAACACTGAAACTCTGACGTCAAAGTTGGCCAAATGTTCTGTTGCCTGTTCTCATTCTAGTACGAGTGGAAAGTGTTGTTATTCTTATTTTTGTTGTTTCTTTTGATTTTGTTGTTTTCCATGTTTTTGGATGGTTCAGTTTAGTTCCTTTCCGTTCTGTTCCGACCTGCTGCTTTGCTTTATACGTCTACTTTTTACCTCAGTACGATGAATTTGTAAGTAGAATTTTGCTGATGTTTTTTTCTTTTTTGTGTTGTTGAAGTAATTTCCCATTGCGTTTTTATCGAGGTTATCTCGGCCATAATTCACTGAATTTGTATCTGGTTAAAGAGATTTCTTTTGCATATCCTTTACTTTTAGTGCTGCAGATGAAATCATCAGGTTGCATTTTGTTGTTTGTAACACTTTGAAGAGGAAAGCTTGGAGACATTACATAAAATGATAATAATTAAATTTTGACACTCAAAATGTTTCCAAAGTTTGTCTTGTTATGTTTCTCATACATTGAATGAGAAATCTGAAGAAGTCACGTTCTGTCAAAACATTCCCAAAGTACTTGGGCAAATAAGTTAAAGTATTCTTAAATTTTGAGATATGAAACTGAAATTGTTTTGTATTAAGTGTCAGGGTGTTTACTCAAATAACTAAAGAATAGCAGCGTTAACGCCCTGTTTTGATTATTGACTGTGCAATGTAAACAAACAATACAATATGCCTATGATTGGGCAGATTAGCAAATTCATCAAAAAATCTCAAAGTTGGTAGCCTTCAGTATACGCGGTTTAACCTACTAAATTGTCGATTAAATTTACGGCATCGCATAAACTTTCTTTTCTATGGAGTTAGTTTAAACGTTGTAAAATATAATTTTTTAGAGTTCCGTACCCCAAAGGCTGCTAACGGGTCCTTATTACTAGGCTTCAGATAAATTTTCATATAATTGAATAAACAAATTAAATTTTCTTTATTAACATTTATGAAAAGGGTATTTTACTTATGGGGATGTATGAGTTGAGTATATTATAAAGATGTCTTTTAATTTTTCAATTTTATTACATACATATATACTTTCTTATGCATAAATGAAATGGGGACACATAATTTGTTATATCAGATTTTTTTTTATATAAATGATGATTGCAATAAGTGCTTAATTAAGTTAAATAAATAAAATTTATTGAAATGTAAACCGACGGCCAATATCTGCAATTTTTATTATGAATTGCTTCCTTATTTAGCATCAATTCTTTTCTACTTCCAAGCCTGCAGAAATTGTTAAAAATTTAACAACACAGACCAGTAGAACAGAGGGTTCTATTTTGAGGATCTTGACAAATATTATTATATAAAAGAGATTTTACAGTACGAGAAATGTGGGAAAAGTTGACTATTTTTCTTCGCCATACTTTAATAATTATAATTATATGTAGAAGAAAATTGTCCAACAAACTGCACACTCATATCATCTGTTAATGAGTATTTCTGGTACCTTAAAAATTCATTTATTATTTTAGGAAGCTAAAATGGTTGACATAACTGATATTCTATTAATGGTTATTAGACCAAATAATATTATTTAATTTTGAATACTCCTCCTAATACAAGTATTAAATTTGATATCAAAATATTATGAAAATATTAGTTATGTTCACAATTAACAACTCTTTGTCACCTTTATGGAAGATATACTATTGTACAAGAAAGACATCTAAATGAAATAACTGTGTTGATGACATGACAGTAAGGCAAAGTGTCTATGAGTGTTCATCATTCATTGAAGTTGTGCATACTTAAAAATTAATTCAATTTAATTGAAATCTAATTGGAAATGACTTCAAGTGCTTTTGTACTCGTGAATATATGTACTTCTGAATAAACAAATAAATGATTGTTCGAGTACCACTTTTCGTTATGTATACGGTATATACATATGTACAATAAAATCCTTTATTAATTGACAATGCTAATTGGCAATGCCAATGAAAAGAAACACAATGACAACAAAGCAACAATATAATAAAAGTATGTAGCATAAGAGTATTATGAAACATGAAAGAAATCATAAAAAACAAAATTTCATGAAATTGGAGAAATTCTTTCATATGAATAAATTACAAATAAAAGGAGGAAAAACAAGAATCTATAGGAAACTTCCATAAAGGAAACGCAAAAATGTTGCATGTCATCGACACTCAATACGCTTTTAAGCACACACCAACGGACATACATACATATACATATATGATATACACATGCATACAGTGGTGAACAAACTTGAGAAAATGTTCATCACTTTTACACATTTTGGTTTGTAGACGTCAAACGGGTAAGTAAAAAATTATGAAAAAATATCAGATATTCCGTAGTTCAATTAAGTGAAAAGTAAGATGGGATGGTTAACAAAATTAAAAACTAGACTCAATTATGCAAGTTTACTTGAACGAGAACCAATTATTTTTTATTTACTTTTTTTTTTGTTTAAAAGCCTTTCTTTTTTATATCAGTACACATTCTTAGGCATATTTTTTACCAGTTTGTAAATATGAGTACTGGAAATATTCTTCAATATATATTGCTCGGTAGTGGGCGGATTGGGGTTTGGGCTTTGTCTCAGGATACTTCTTCAACTGAAATGTTGATTCTAACAGCGAACTCAGGGTTTTACGCTCAGTATTCTTTGGATCACCATCTTGCTGGATAATCTCTTCATACATATATAGAATTCGAAATGGAGTCCATTACATTGTCCTCCTACAAATCAAAATGTGTAAAACTGACGAATATGTATTTACTTATTTTTGTTCGCCACTGTACCTGTTGAATAGAAAGGTGCCTTTGGCTATAAGAGTGTGTATCTGGTTGTGTATAGGATATGATTACATAACGGTGTACAAATTAACAAATGTTAAGCGGATTAAAAAATGTTTTATAAAGGTACAGAATGAAAGAGACATGCTATAGATACAAAAGATATAGTGAAACCGATAAATGCCAAACAGGTTGTGGGTATTGGATATGTAAGTAGGGAATTACGCATACACAAAGGAACAACAGGATAGATGAAACGAAGAAGAACAATTGGAAATGGTGGAAATGAAGGAAAAGGAGTTGAAGACAACAATAACAATAACAAAAACAACAATAAAAGAGGAACGACGATTTAAAAAGAGTCAAAGGCATTAAAAGCACCTGCAGTACATAAAAGCCACAAAGCAATAATTTATATGAATACACAAGAGTATTTCACTTTTCTCCACTGTAGTGTAACTTGTGGATTATAATGTACTGTACTGTGGAGGGGATTGGAGTGAAGTGGAGTAGAGTATAGTATCTCCTAAAAGGGCAAAAAATGAAAAGAATTAACTAAAAAAAGAAATAAAATACGTAATAATGGGAATGTATACAAAGAGAAAGAGGATTCAATACAGTTGTTTTATATGGTAGAATTATCCTCGTTATTGCTGTTGTTGTTATTGTTGTTGTGACTTAACAAGGACATTCATGTACACATATAACTCAATAACAACAATAAAAAAAAGAATATTTACCCACGTAATTGGAAAAAACTTTTTCTTTGAGCAAAACACACTCACTCACGCACTCAATCACTCGGTTTCGCACTCACTGACTTGTTTAAGTATCAAAGAAATGAATGAATGAATGAAAGAATGAACGAGTGAATGAGGTATAAAGATTGACACAAAAATATCCAAACTGCACAATCACTATTCTTCTTTATTCAGCTCTTGAAAAAATCCCCAATTGACTGAGCAAAAAAAGCTTTCAATGCTCGATGCATCCACACTTCGATGCTATTCTGATATTTCATCTAACTAGTGCCTTTTGAAATCAAAGTTTTGGTAAGTGAACAGTTAAACAATGATCTTTTCCGATCTCACGATGCATATGCTTGATATCTTCTGGTGTTATTGTGTCCAAATATCCGTCATGTTCTTTTAACTGATATTTGACAATAGGCTTTCTATCACATTTCAATAGTATTCCCTAAACCAGAAGTATTTTCTAGTCCAAATTTTGGTACACTCTTCGTACGTGTGTATATTTGCACCTATCCACATCTCTCAACCTTAGTCTTGCTCTTCCACTCTCTTTGTTTACTAGTTTGGCAATGTCCTGATTGTGTATTGCTAACAAAGTGACAGCGGAGGACAACAAATATGACGATAGGACAGAGTGAGCTCAGGCGTCGGAGCATTAAACGACACAGACGAACGCGTGTCAATAAGTTTTGAGTGTTTGCAGTTTGCTGACGTTGTTGTTGCCATTGTTGTATCTATTGTTGTTGTGTTTGTTGTTGTTGGCAATCACACTTGTGTCTGGAAACCATATTGCTGTCAAACGTTTGGGCAACATTCGCGATGCGCTACCATATGTAAATGTAAATGCTAAAGGACATTTTGCTGCATGAGCCTTATTTGCATCTCATTAACATTTTGCGCACATTCAACAAACATCGAACACACTACACACACACATACACAAGTGATAGATAAAAAAGATTGAAAGAAAAGAGAGAGTCAGATAAAATTGTCATTTATTCATTCGTTCGTTTGTTGGTTCATTTGTCTGTCAGTTGGTTTGTCCATTCATCCATTCAACCATTCGTTGGTTTGTTCAGGATAACATTCAAACAATTTGACACAAGTATATTTTTATTGTTCTTCTATCATACGCTTGCACTACTTTGACCACCAGAGCCATGTGCACATATGTGCGTAGATTTCCCTATGTCCTTGTGTTGCTTTGTCTGCCTCTGTGTTTTCATATATACTGTATACATACATATGTTTCTGGTGGCTTTACTTTATTTCGATCTATTATTTGATTCATGTGGTAGTTTGTCCATTCCCATGCATCTATCTACTATTGTATGTATAGTTTATCCTACGTGTTTCTATTTAAAACCACAAATGAGACAATTATTTTTACAGGAGTCTCTTTTTTCAATTGTGTTGTGTTGTGAAAATTACTATTGGTTCATGGGTTCGGTTAATTGGTTTGTGTTTATCACAATTTCATAATTGATAGATGGTGGTTGGACTTTCATGATAATTATTATCATTGTTACTACTACTATTTTTGTCTGATTCAATGTTCAGTTGTCATTAGTGATAAATTAATGGAAAATTACATTGCCTTTGAGAGCACAAATATTTCATTTACACAATTTAAAATTCAATTCAATTATTTAATTTTCATTCAAATAGATTTAATTCAAACTGGAAATATTGATGAAGCTACTGATTTAATATGAAATGATGTCTTTGTAATGATAGATTACTACCCTGACTGTTATTCGAACACCTATGTTTCTTTTTCAAATACAATTTTCAAACTTTTAAAAACGATTAAAAAAATATGAAAATAATAATACGATAATTTCCTACCTTAAATAATCCAAAATACCCAATCTTTGTAGATTTTATCTGGTCCACTTATTGCTTATATGCTTCCCAATGATGTATGACCATTTCGTAGAAAGAAACCCGATGAAAATGTATCGATTCTCTATAACAATTGTGATCCAAGTATGCAAATCACGGGTTATAATTTTTCTTGTACAATAAGACTAAGATAATAATAATGTGTGTGATTTAAATCATTGATGTTTATAAATATTAATAAAGTGCTGCTGGGATGAATTTCATAGTCTCGAATTCAAAGAATTTATTTTAATTAAATATTAAATTGGTGTATCATGTAACGGATGTATACAATTATAAGAAGAAAACAACAAAATAACTCACGTGGAACTGATTGTGATACATTTTTCAAGTTGATAAAGGATTTTTTTCTATGCTTCCATTCAGTTCTAATATACTTAACAGAGAAAGTAAATTCTATTTAGAACCAACTGTCATATGGACTTATACGTATATTGTATACAAAATTATTGAAAATCGTCTTGTTGTTTGATCATCTCCCATAACCGGATCGAGTTCTTCACAGCATATATAATTTTTATTTATTTATTTAATAAACATAATGATGTTTATAAAATATTATCACTCAAAGAAAGAGCATTGGCTACTTAGGTCTTCGGCTCGTCATTCTAATTTAAGCTATACCATACTTGTGTGGTCATCCAAATTCGCCCATATATATTTATAACACAGGCCTGCGAATCCACTTACGGAACGAGATTGAAAGTGAAGACTTTACAAAAAAACGTCATTAAAGCAGAGATTTTGACAGGATGCGGCAAAGGAGACAGCGTTTTCATACCTCGGATTCCTCTAATTCCCAATAGTTTCCCATTTCATTTCAAACGCGTTCAGTTTCCGTTAAGCTTATGTTATCCAGTGACAATAAACAGAGCACAAGGACAAACTCCTTTGGTAGCAGGCGTAGATTTGCCTGTTAGTTGCTTTTTGCATGTTCAGTTGTACGTGGCTCTTCCGTAGTAGCAATTCTAATAATTTACATGCGCACATTCCTGGTATTATTCTAGATAGCTACATATATACTATATTTACATTTAAATCTTATATTGTTTTACAATCAAGCGGGACAACATTACTAACAAATTTGAATGCAAAACAAGGTTTGCTGGGTTAGCTAATTTTATAACAAATCCTCTTTATTTCTCGAGTCAAGAACTTTTAAATTTATTAGGTTAATTAATATTTGTTAAATTGTAAATATTATCACTTGATTATCTACCATAACAATATGAAACAGTTAAACATATATGCTAGCCAGAGAAATCTTAACTAAGATTATACATAGTTATATTTTATTAAAATTACTCTAATTAAAAGCAAAAAAAAAAAAGAAAAGAAAAATAACCTCAAAATGTTTATTTTTATTGTAAATTAAGAAAATGTTGCCAAAGGTTAAGTTGCTTGAGTTAAGAACCCTATGTTATATTCATAAAATACTTTTAGAGTATTGTATATATGTTAATATTTACTCACCTGTTTAAATTCACAAATTTTTGTGTGTTGTTTAGAATTATAAAAAAAAAATTATTCTCTTCGCTGACTGACGAACAAAAATCTGCTTGGCACGCGCAACTTGGCAACTTCTTCGTCTTCTCTGGTTGGAATCCAATTTTTTTTATGTTTTTGGTTTATTATTCTTATGCTTTCTTTCTTTATTTAAGAAAAAAATTCTATATTGGGTAACATTTTTATTTTCCTTAATTGTGATTTATACATGTTTGTTTCTTTTGTCTTTTATATCTTTTTGTACATAAAACGCGATAACGATGAAATTTGTAGAGCTAAAAAAGAAATTGAAAAAAAAAACAAAAACAAATTATTATGGATAAAATACGTATAAGATTAGACTTTGTCTATTTACTAAATAGTAAGCACTACGTAACACTGAGAAAGATTAAAGAATGAATTTCTTTGCTTTAGATAATTTAATATAGAATACTGAATGGGTTAAGGGTCAGGAAGGGGATTCTTCTGTTGTTAATCAAACACAGCAATCGCTTTTAGAGAATTTATAATGTATAAGTATGAACGTATGTGTACTTGTATGCATATGCACCCTTCTAAGCTGAACAACAAAGTTTGTTAACAAAATATTTTCTGTTATGTTTGTAAAAGTGTTTAAAAGATGCCCCGTTTTGCTCTTTTACACGTTTTACTCTATTCAAACAACCAAACTTCAACAGAATTTCTTTACATGCTTCATTGATGCTTTTCCCAGTCACATGCATTCACTTGAATTGCAATTTCTCTTTACCCTCCCTCAGAGTTACTTTTTTGTTACCTGGGGTTGTTTGTTGTAACAAAATGTGGTATGTTTTTCATTATTTTATGTCTTCTTTTGAAATTTTTGTTCCAAGAAGAATTTTGTTAAATTTAGGTAAAAATTTGCTTACAACATGTTGTCGCTCTAAGCAATGCCATTGTCACATGCCATTCCACCTAACGAGCCATGCTGGATACCATCACTTGCCAGTTCACAATTCCATTTTTCACCCAAGTCTGTGGAACAATTATGAAACCTAAAAGAAACAAAGTTTTTTCTCAGCACCCAAACAAAGTGAAAAAGTTATTCTATTCTATGAAATCTGTGTATGCTGCATGCATGCATTTTGCATGAAGTTTAGTAGAATTTTGGTAAACACATGTTTTTCATACAAACATCATCAGCATCAACATAATCAACATCCACAGCAACGATAACAACAACATTATAATCTGTGAAAAAAGGTGTGTAGAAGGTAATACTGTATAAGAAGCCAGTTGAAACATATGAGTATAAATTTACTTTTGTGTTTATGAAAAACGATTCGTTTTTATACTCTTCACGGGAGTGAATAGTATTAGAAGTTTGTCATGAAGTTTGTAACACACAGAAGCAGACATCGCAGACCACATAAAGTATATATATTTGTGATAAGCTCGATGAGACGAATTCCGTCCGTCTATTCGCAAAACTAGTCCCACAGTTTTTGAGCTAGAGAGCTGAAATTTTGTACATAGGTTTCTTTTTACCAACACGCTGAACATTTGCCAGAATCAGCCGAATCGGACCACTAGGGGGCTACCTCCCATACAAACCCCCACTTCAATTAATGTTCTTATTAGAAATTTAGACACTATAAGTTTCTGTTCCGTATCCATCAGCCATATAAATTTCATGTTCCTAGGGTTACCAGGAGGGGTACCTCCCATACAAACTCACATTAAATGACAAACTTGTAAAGAGTATAAGTACAATAAAAATACAATGCAACTCAAACTGAGTTCTTTGTTGATACTCAAAATGTGTTCTTTGTTGCTACTCAAACTGTAACAGAGAGAATATAGTGATGCTTAGAAAGGAAGGGTGGATGCAACCCGAAGGAGCGTGAAGAGTATTACATGTTGAGCACAGCCAATGATAGCCTTCTTTCTGGTTGCTATTGCATTTATGAATGTTCTTGTGATTGTTTATTGTTATAGTTTAAGACTTTAATACTCTTTTGGGCAAATGACTTTTTTATTCTACCCAAATTAAGCAATTATTTAATTTTGTGACTTTTCTTCATTGCTTTTAATTAACTCAATTTCCTAGTGAATAACAAATGAATGCAAAAGATTTCTCTCATTTTATTTTCTTTAAATGTTTTTAAATTGTTTTTTTTTTTTTTTTTTGTACATTTATATCCTGATATTGTTTATTTTTCTTTTTGCTTTTATGTAAGTGCATAAACTATGAAATATTTTATTTTCTTTTCTCTTCTTTTGAATGAAAGTGTGCAACATGGCGTATAATTAATGTTGCACACATTCAATTTAAATTACTTATACAACACGTGAACCGTGCCATAAATCTTACAAATGCATTGAAAAGGAAAAGAAAAGAAACTGAAATAAAACAAAAAAAAAAAACTAAGGATGTTTTCAGGATTGTGGTTAAATGCAAGATATTTGTGTATTGAAATGTTCTTTCTGTTGAATAAATGAGCATATTTTCCATTAGAAAAAATAGTATTAAAATTACAATGAATTGGAAAATAAGTTGGTATCAGAAATTGTGAATACTTATTATACTGATGTTAATAATACCAAGTGTAATTTCATTGCATATTTATGGTAGTTATGTTTGTGAACTTTTAGTACTAAGAATGCCACTGGCAATGGATTTATTATTAGACTTAACAATATTCAATCTTAGAATCTCAGAAAAGATTGCCATGTATTATTTCATAGAATACGAATTGATATTACTTTTTATAAAATGTCAGGGTTGGCATGAAAGTCTTAGTCTATGTGAGTGAATACAAAAAGTTTAGTTTCATTTTGTTATTGATTGAGTGAAAAAAGGTTGATACAATTCAGTTGAATTTTATACTTGCAATATGAAGTCTTTTGAACAGCACTTTTGTCATGTATAGTATATTCTTTAAATATGTCAGCATGAAAGCAACTAAGACAAGGGAAAGGGAAGATGTTATATTATGGAACAAGTTTTTAATACATCACTCAATAAGTTCGTATGATACAATATAGATGGCGCCGCTATTGACAAATCTATATGATTTTTAGGAACTAACAACTCTCAAACGATACATGAGTTGAGGTTGCGTGAGATAGCTGAGTCCTTAAAGATATCAGAAGGCAGCGTATTCACCATTTTGCATGAACATTTAGCCATGAGGAAGCTCTGTTCGAAATGGGTACCGTGTTTGCTCACAGTTGGTCAGAGCGCTGTTTGGATTTGTTTCAGCGCAATAAAAAAAGTTAGACAATGGATAAAACCTGCATCTATCAGTAACTACACTCAAGAGTCAAATCGGCAGTCAGCTGAGTGGACAGCAAAGGATGAAAACCGTTCAAAGCGACAAAAAACGCAAATGTCAGCTGCGCAAATGTAAATTGCGAAAAAAAGGGGCCCCAAATGACGAAGCAAAAAGTGCTCTTTCACCAAAGACAATGCACCGTGTCACACGTCTATGGCAACAAAGGCAAAATTGTACAAATTGCATCCACCTTATTCTGCGGATCTGGCTTCCAGCGACTACTACCTGTTTGTAGACCTAAAAAGAATGCTCCATGGAAAGAGATTTGCCACCAAGTAGTGAGTGCTGAAACTGAGGAATATTTGGAGGCCAAAGATAAATCGTTCTACAAAAAAGGCATCGAAATGTTAGAGAAGCGTTGGAATGAATGTATCACTCTTGAAAGAGACTGTGTTGAAGGTTAAAATCGAATTTTGTCTAAATATTATTGTTTTATTGAGTGATGTGTTATGTGGGGAAAGGATAAATAATCTTCGAAAATATAATAATAGCAAGGTTAGCATTTTTAAATTGAAAAAAAAAAACTACTACAATATTTGCTTTAAATCGGTTAATATGATAAGGCAAATCGAGAAATATAAAGAGGAAGAAAAGTAATAAGGATGTAAGGATGTAATGACAAACAAATGTTTGAAAAATAAATTGCTAAACAAAATTACTCAGCTAACGATAACTTTATTTATAACAGCAACATCAACAGTAAAATTTTTATTGATAAAAAATATATATAAACTCCATAAAACTAATAGTATATACAGACTCTTCGTTTTCTTCTAATAAGTAGTATATATATTCGAAAGCAATAAACTAACTCAATGAAGCTGTCAACACACCATTCGATGAGGAGCCAGCTTACAAATAAACATACATAAAACTGGATATGTCCGTACAATATACCATATGTAATATTAAGAAGTGAAGCAGCAATAACAACAAAGTAAAGAATAAAAAGATACACACTCATAAGCAATACAAATGGCCACATATGCAGCACACTAACTTAACAGAGGCAGATAGACAGAAGAACAGACAGACAGACAAAAAAATGGAGAGTCATGGCAAGATACGTTTATATACAATATTTTGATGACGTGGATTGATTTCCGCACACGTTGCATTGATCGATGACGCGCATATTGAACAAAGATGATGTAAAACGAGCATCAATAAAATTGAAAACAGGCAAGTAAGAGTTCTTAAGGCAATTGAGTTCAGCTATAAGATAAACTATATTCCCTACTTGGTTAAAGTGTATGATAATTGGCAGAAATAAATGTGCCTTAAGAGAAATACTGACTACAATCAACTGAAATTTAGAAAAATTGGTCATTTGTGGAGTGCATAGACCATTGATGGTAAGCCTTAGGGAAAAAGATACGCTCTTCCCATCAGGTGAAAATAAGTTATTCCACTAAATTCAAACTTTATAAAAAGAAACTAAATTTTGATCCTTTTAGATTCGGCAATCGAACTTTAAAAGCTTTAATTACTTAACTCAAGACTTAAGGTTTCGGTGCATTCGTTTATGCCCTTCACAAGACTTATATCGTATGTTTCCAGGCGTGTCTGAAATAAAATTTGACAATAGTTTCTAATATACGTATTTATGATTTAAGAAGATTATGCTCATCCAAAAACCTTATCAATCCGATGAAGATATACCTAATTCGGATGAGGAAAAACTACCTAGTCTCTTACTTTTCCTTGGAGTTCTGGGGTTAATTATTGGATCTGAAGTCATTTATCTCTATTATATGCGTAAAAATAGCTGAAATATATTTGTGTGTGTGTATGAGAGTCATATGTGTTATTTGCACCATTTACTTATGCTTGATTTTGACGACCCTCAACAAGAGTTATTAATCAACATGACCATGATCATGTGCTATTGCAGCGTGCCCAAGAGTATTTCATTTTTTCAGCGTACTTAAATTATTGGAAAAGAAACCTCAAACAGAGGTTTTTCTAAACATTTCCATCCAACTGATGTGTCTAAAAATGTAGAAGTCTTATATGATTGTCACTTATGAAGCACTTGAATGTGAAGAGATTGTTGAAACAAACACAATTTTTATAAAGGCATCTAATTCAAATGTAAACATTTCTGGACGCTTATAATAAAAATATTCGCATACAACCAAGTTGTCTCAAAATATAGCAGCTATAGATTATAATTATGTCCCTGAATAGAGAAGAAAAGAATAGAAATATATATTTTTGGTAAGGGTTTTTATCAAATTTTAATCTATTAAAACATTTTCTTTTTAAAAAGGAAATCAAAAACTGGAGTTTTTCTTTTAAATGCAAAATATCAGTTGCCTATCTTTTGCAGTTATCAAGAAATTATAGTTAGTAGTTACTGTTTTTTAACTCAAAATAAATATACTTTCGTTGAAGAATGTAGGGTATAAAGAATGAATAAAAAATGGTTAAAGGAAAAACTTGTAAACGAGAATTCAATTGAGATAGACTTAAAAGGAAATCACTGAAAATGATGATGATGGTGCCTGATGATTTTTTATTTTTTTTTTTTCTCTTGACACTGTCGGATGTTTTGGTTGATTTTAAAAGAAAAACAAACATAAAGATGCAAATATTTTGACAAAGAATCAAAAGTGAATGTTAGCAACTTAGTTGTGTGGCAAGATGACGGAAGGCGTTTGAAGCGCGTAGATAGGTAAATTGTATTCATTAAATACTCATTAAATATCATTTTGTGTTCCAAGTCCAACGCACACCCACTTTCGTGTTTATTCTTTTTTTAATATCTTATTTTGGGTTTGTGCATGTTAATAATCAACGGTTCTAATCAGAAATGACTACTATTATGAATGAATGAAAATTATCAACAAGCAACATGAAAATCATCATTAGAAAAAATAATGTGAGACAATGTCGTCGTCGTCGTCATCAACAGACAACTACTAAATGAATCTAGTATCTAGTTATCTAACTATCTATCTAGATATAGTATGTAGTATTGTATTAATGAAGCTAGTTAACCAAGAACAACAAACAAACCAACTATTACATGTATGCGCAATTTGCCCAACTCAACGATACAAAAAAAAAAAAAATAAATAAATAAAAACAAAACAAAAACAGAACCCAAAAAAAATCGTTTACATTCCAATTTCAATCACTTGCCACTCGGTCTTACATAGCCTTTGGCTTGTATCTCTAACAAAGTCCGGGAAAAGGGAAGAAGAAAAACCAAAGTGATGCGTTTAATATTAGTTTTGTTGTTCTGTTTTGTTGTTGAGGTGCGCGCTTTGCGGCTTATCACATAATTTGAATAAAGTAGCTGCAATCTTCTGTCGCTTTATCGCAAATTAAATGCCCCGATAAAAAAGGAATCACATAGTATATACTTATGTAGAAAAATATCAGAAAAAAACAGAGATATAAACAAAATTATAATACAAAATTGCGCACCCAAACCAATTAGTTTATATATAGTACACATAAAATTAGAGTGATTCGGTGTTACCACTTCATTGTGATGTTAGTTACATATAGAATCACGCCTTGTGGATTAATTAAAAAAAAAAAACATTTCTTTTCTTTATTTATCATCGTAGCCATTTCAAGAGAAATACAATCATTTCAAAAGTTTTCTTTTGAACTCAAAATATGCGTTTGTTGCGCTCTGAATTTTTGGTCAACTGTGAGAATTTTAGCACAAATTCCTCAAAATAGTGTACACACAGCTTTCTGATATCTATTAGTCATTAGCTGTGTCACACAACTAGTGTGTACTTGTACGATTTTTTATGTTTTTTGTATGCCTTAATAACTTAACAAAAAACAGAATTGATTGGATAAATTCTCATATTCCATTTACTAAGTCTGAAGTTCTGTTTTAACCGCACAGCAAAAATCATTCCGAAAACATATATTCATAGTTCGAAGAATATGAAGTACGCTTGTTGAAATCATCTGCCCCAGGACATGTAATTTTTATATACACGGAACATTTTCAGCCAATTTCATTGAAACTTTTTTGTTTCTGATAGTCTCTGCTATATGGTAATGATAATGGTATACAATAATCATTGAAACCAAAGTTAATATTCTCTCCTGTACTGTGTTCAATGATCTCTCACATATTTGATTTATTTCCATTTCTATTTGATTTTATTATATTCTCAACACACATATATTTTTCATACAGGATTATAAAGTTTTAACCCTTTGTACTCAATTCTGCATTACGTAATTCCCGAAAGATATTTTAACAAAAAATTGTATATTTTATATGACAAAAACAAAAACAAAAAAAAAATGAAACTTTGATTTGATTTGAATCGATAGCGAAACTCTAACAAACAGACATAGAGTAAAATATACAATATTTCACTTTGATTACTCATACGCCGCATTGCTCCTGAGTAAATACACGCTTTTATGTAAATTTTACTTTTCCAATTCTATAGGGGATTTTCGTTTTTAGTATACGAATATTTGTGTTACCTTCAAAAGAAAATAGAAGAGTGGAAAAAATGGAAATGAAAATTCTGCGTTCTCAAACAAAAATATTTGTATGTATACAAAATTCACAAAGCAAAGATATTTTGTAATCAGACAATTGATTGATTGATGGATAGATTGTTTGAGTGAATGAATGATCGAATGATGAATGTATCAATGAGAAATGATTGAAGCACTGAATAATGATAACAATGTTGATGATGATGATGATGATGAATCAGCTTTTATTACCATCATCGACACCCGACATCCAATTTCCACGCTGGCGACAAATAGAAACATCCAAATGAATTTGAAAATTGTTGACAGTTCCAATTATGAATTTCCATTTGTTGGAATGAATGAATCTACTACTATCTAGCGAAAGATTCAATGATTGAAATGACATCGATAAAGCTGCAAAAGGAATTTCTATACAAAAAAAAAAAAAAAATAGAAGTCTTCAATTTTGCCACACACACACGCACTCACTCACAAATATAAGAAAAAAAAGGATACAAATTTGTAGTTCAGAATGTGCCTGAGTCAGTATCTGTGCGTATAGATCGGTCATGAAGTTTTATGTCAATACAAACAAACGATTGTTATATTTGTTTTTATCATGGTTCCGTTAGAAGAGAGAGAGAGAGAGAGAGAGAGAGAGAGAGAGAATTGATTGGATTGGAAATCAGTTTAACAAAAAATAGCTGCAATCGAAAATTGCATTTGTCAGTTTCTTTGCATGCAAACAAATTTTAAATTCTCTACAAAATTAAATAAATTGAATAAAATGATATTAAAGGAAAATAAGAAAAAAACAAAAATTCAATAAGTTTCAGAATCATTGAGTAAATACTAGCATAGAAGATACATTTAGGAAATTCCATTCAAATGATCCACTTGCATGATTTGCATGGGAAAGTCAATAAATTGTTAGAAATTTTGCAAAAGAAGCAACTAAAGTGTATTATGTTTCCATAAGTAGCTTCTTTCAGATTGTATATACTATCAATTTTTGTATGGAATAATATCAACCTAAGTATGTATAATATTACGTTGAATCAAGCAATCAATGATAATTACTGCATTGTCAATTAGGTCTCTTTTATTATTCATTTGTTAAAGTAGAAAATATTTTTCCATTAATTTTAGTTTTACTTATAAATCCTGTTCTTTATGGCCTTTAAAATCATAAAATCAAATTTTCATAAAAACAAATTCAGATGCATGACTCATCTTGTCATTAAGATCAAACTCATTAAGGGATTTCGATAGCTGATTATGATACTGTCATTTCCCACAAAGTAGAAATAAACATCACAATTTATTTCGACTAAAAACAAAATACAAAGAACTAATTCTATTGAAATTCTTGGAATGATTTGTAAAATATATTTGTATTCTAGGAATTAAGTAAATGAAAATTAGTATATTTATTTGTTGCAGATGTTTCAGATCGAATTATATCATTTTTACAAGAACCAAAATCAACTAAATAGAATTATAATCTTTTGTAAAATGAGTATTTACATGATGAATACAATTTACGTATGAGTAATATTCTAGTAAAAGTTGAAGCATTCAATCACGAGTATTCAAGCCCCATATGCAAAGTAAGAATGAACAATGTACCGTGTCACAAGTCTTTGGCAACGATGGCTATCCGCATCGCTTCTGTACCCTCCCTATTTTGACCCCATCGATCTGTTACCCGTTCGCAGACTTAAAAAAATGCTCACCGAAAAGAGATTAGGCTCGAATGAGGAGGTGATTTCTGACACAAACGCCTATTTTGAGGACTTTAAGAAAACCTTTTACATATTGCAATATGGAAGAGACAAAAAACTTGGAAATACGCTGATCTAAATGTATCGAATGTTGATGATTAAAATTAAATTTAAAAAGGTTGTCTTTTCTTCATTAGACCGGGAACTTATCAGCCAATGTGTTAAGCCCTAAGTATTTGAGGTTTTCAAATCAAAGTTTTTGACTTCTTCTTTTTTTCTTAAATTAAAATTCATCATAGCAGCATAGGAATGTTTCAAACACTGAAAGACATGGCAATCATACATGTATAAATATAAGATTACTAACTTTTTCCAAATATAGAACCTTATAATCTATGTTACAGATGAATGACCAGTCTTAGTTTATTTATAAGAAACTTTGATGAATACAAAACAGGCATTTCTTACTAAATATTCTTATTGTCTTCAAAACTTAAATATTGCAAAAGAAAACTATCAATCTCAATCTTATTATGTACATATTTGTTTTGTGAAATTAACTTTTTTATCTAAGAGGAAATCCCCCAAAATACTATGTTACTTGAACTTAAACTACTGACATTGATTGTTGCAATTTGTATCAATATACATATTAACTTTGTAATGAAACGCAAAATCATAAAAGAAAGCAAAAGAATACAAATACAAAATAATCTAAGCCAATTTAAGCTGTTTAATTTTTCAGAAAATCTTCTAGTGTCTCATCGCATTATTTTCTTTTCTTTTCATATTTTATAGACAAAAAAAAAAACCAATAACAAATTTTTGAATGCAAACAAAAAATCCACAGAAACCCCAGCAAAGCAAAAAAGATAAATTGAAAATGTAAATAAAATGAAAATGATAGAAAAAAAGTCAACATATAAAATGAAGAAAAATAAATGCGAGCAAAATTATTAAATTTAATGTAAAAAAAAATTAAATGATCATCGAAACAGACATGATGACGAAAATGAAAACGATAACAAAGACAAAGACATAGAAAAGAAAAACAAAACAGAACAAAAAAAAACTAAGAGAAAACAAAAATAAGAAAATTGTCGCATTTAAAATGCTTTTCAATTTAAAAGTGATGCTACAACACACATACATGCATACATACACAAACAAACACATTTCTATATGCCTTTTATTTCATTGTATCTATGCATGCGATTGTGTGACCAATAACAACAACAATAATGACAACAAAGTCGCGACACATTTGAATTGTTACCATTAGTGACATATGTATGTACATATATATTTATTGTGTTCGTATCAATGTCTGATGCCGACTTTCCAGTATTCATCATTACTATTTGAAAAATTGAAAAATTTACTACAATTAGTAGTACATAGTTGTTATTGTTGTTATAGTCTTTATACTTACTTGTTGTTTAAAAGAAGTAGAAGTAATAAAAACAAAATATAATGGACGACAATAGATTCACCGAAGCATATACAATATATGTTATATCAAATAATGTTGTAATGCAACTTGGATCTTGTATGGAAACCACATATGCTAGTAATTGAGGAACTTTACATCAAAAACTATTATTACTAGTGTTTAACCAAGGGACCGTATAGAAATTTTTGCATAGACAAATGATTCTCCATTTTACGTAGATTATGTGTAATAACCATGCAAACGTCTTGACGAAGTGATATTAATCTATTCAAACTACAAATAATGAAAGATAACATCAACATTATTGATATTATGGTTGTTTTTTCTACAATTGTCTAAATATGATTTAGTAATTTTGTCTCATTTTCATTGACTACCTTCACAGATGTGAGTGATATATCATATTTACTTTTATCTAATGTTTTGCATTATAATCAAGAAGAGAGAATTTAGAGAAGTACAATACTTTTATGGTATAATCTTGACCAACAATAAATTAGTTAATTCCAGGGACTGCACTATGTGCATGGATTTATGTGGAATTATTCCAATAAAATCTGAATTTATAGCAATATAAGTAGCTTCATTATGTGCATGGTGGAATCTGAATATTTCAGAAATTTGCCTCCAGATTGCAGCACTATAATTACTGAAATTAGAAAAGGAAGCCAGAGCAAGTTGTCTAAGTATTTCAGCTCAAGAATTGTAATTAAGTATAAAATATACATTCAATAGAACATTTTTAACTCTTGTATAATCAAGATTAGATAAGTATAGTTTAAGAATATACATATGTGTATAAGAAAATTCCATAGAAATCAGAGCATGTGCTTATACTAATTCTAATAGATTCTTTGAATCTTAGTATTCTTTTTAAATTTAATAAAATACTAAATTGCACAGTTTGTCTCTGTATTTGTATGGAAAATATGGAATTCTTTTGAATTGGAAGTAAAGAAATTTAATAAAGGGGTACAATATTTGAAAAATGTGAGTTGTCTATTAAAATCTATAATTCTAAGCAAATCTAAATCTTTTATGAAGGGTAAAAAATGGTTAGTGAAACTGAAATCATCGTTTTTCCTTTCCTTCCTTTTATTTTTATTATTGTATTATATTGTAGTTGTTTCTTCTTTGTTGTATTGCGTTTTTGTTTTCTTTGTTTGATTTTTGTTTGTCTCACTAGTATAGTATTTGTTTGATTGTTTCTCTGACTGTATGTTAGCCTGTCCGGTTGTCTGTTTATATCTGATTGTCTTTCATTCAATTTCTCTTAATTCTTGACGAACACTTTCAATGACTCTTACTCTTACTCATACTATTTATCGTTTACATATTGTCATCCATCAAAATTATAATATTCGCTACATTTGTATTTATCTTTTTCTTTATTTTGATATTTTTTACTTTGTTATATTTTTTTATGGCATATACCATATAAGCTCTCCACTCTTTATTATGAATTTGTTTTTTTCAGATTTGTTTTGATGCTAACAAATTTTTGATGTGATTTGATGCAATAATTTTTATTTGTTTGTTATCATTATTATTTAATTATCATATGTTTTCTATTTTTTTTGTTTTCTGATATCGTAAGTTTTTGGTCATATATTTATTTATTTTATAAAAAAATTTACTTTTTTTCTTAGATAAGTTTGTAAATTATTTATAAAAAAAAAGAAAGAAAATAAACAAGAAAAAACTTCTAACAAAATGGAAAAAATCTTTTAACGTTTTCTCAAGCATATTTCCCCCCCTTTTATTCTATTGTATGTTATTGTATTTGTTTACTTTAAACTTACCTTTTATTTTTCAGCAATTTATTTTACTTTTTTCTTCCAAATTTTTATTATTATTAATTATTTTTTTTATTTATTTATTATTTTAACATATTTTCCAAATTTTTAATGGTTTTTAGTTACTTTGCAATGATAGATTGAATCATTATCATTTTTTTGTTATTATTCATCACTCACTTTCTTTGCATTTTATTTATATATAAACGTATTTTAATTATTTTTATATATTGTATATAAATTTTATTTTTAAAATATAATTTATCTGCATATTCTGTGTTTTTATTTATTTTATGTTTATTTCTTTATAAATTTCTTAAACTTTGTGTCTCAATTTATTGTGTTTTTTTTTTTACTTCATAAAATATAATTTTTTTATATGTATATATTTCTTTATTATTATGTATTTATTTTTTGGTTTTTTGTTTTTTATTTAAGAAAACAAACAATTCAGTGTCATTTTATATTTTTGTATCAAAATTATTATTCATATAACTCTTGGCGCGTTTCGTTTGTGTGTCACTTTTAGTACTAAGTAGTATTTGTTGTAGTTGGTTTTGTCGTTGTGCTGTTATTTGGTTGCTACTTCATCGCATGGTATTTCTTTGTTTTAATCACACGCAAACACCGGCAGTTCCAATGAAACTGTGCTCGTGCGTTCAAAGCCATCATCTTTTATAGACGACGTCGACGTCGTCGTCAACCATGCGTCGTCGTCATTTGCTCTTCGTGTTGCTACTGTATGTTGGCTTCGTGCGTGTACAATTTCGTTTCTCGTGTAGGCGAATCAAAAGAGATTCTCTGTTCCTGGCTCTCTTTGGAATTTTATAAGCAAAATCATAAGCAAGGCATTTTTGAGGAATGGGCTCAGCATAGGAAATGTTGCTCATACGCTGTGATGCACGGTTTTTGTTTTTTTTGAAGCAAAGTTGTGTAATTTTGCGTGAACCCTTTTTGTTTTTTGTTTGCTCTTTGTAGGTTCTGCTGCCGCTGATACTACTCTGCTGCTCACATTGCTGCTTGACAACTGACAATACTCGACTGCAAGGCAAGAGTTGTGACGTCACAAAATGTTTGTTTTGTTTTTAGCATATCCTTGTAGTATGTAGGTAGGAAGAAGTTTTATTACAATAGAAAAATGAGAGAATCTAAACATAGAAACATAACCAAAATAAAACAAAATATAAACCTTTTCACACTTACTTACTTACACACACATGTATACTGCACGTGCTTCCTTAGCAGCATCATTGTTTTTATTTTTGTGTGGTGTGGTGTGGTTTGGTTTGGTTTGGTTTTGAAGTCCGCTTAAATGGTTTATTGCCATAAAAAAATAAGTATACATTAAGTTGAGTTTGGCCATCATCATCATCATCAAGTTTACTATAGGTTTAGTGTTTGTTTTTTTCGTTGCATTGTGTTTTTTATACGAAAATGTTTATTTTTAGTTTCATTCTGAAATGTTAACCAAAATCAAACAATATGCTTAATACATTAAATGTCTGCCCTAACCGTGTGTATCTGTGAGTGTTTATGTGCAACTTAAATAAAAAACAAACAAAAAATCTTATTGACTAAGCTTCATAATGAATTCAAAAACATTTTTTTTTTTAACTAGAAACTTAAGGAGCAAAGTAGTAGAAAAAGCCGCATTACTTTTTATTTTTATTACGTTTCTGGTAATAGACAAAATAAGGCAATGGTATAAAAACACAAAACTGCGTAAAAAGCAAGCAGCCTCAGCAGCTTTCTACTCCTCCCTCAACATAAATTGTAAGTTATTTTGTTTTTGTTTTTTCAAAACTTCTAAGAAAAACCCTAATAGTCTTTAGGCACTTACTATGGTATATAGTAAGATAGGCACACAGATAAATCGATTAATGAAGAGGACAAAAGAGGAGAGAAAATAAAGCAAGAAGAAAAGAACTTTCAAACTGCTTGCGAGTGTAAATTAAATAAATTGTAAGTATTTTCTTACAAGTATTTTTCGATTGGATAAAATATAAAAAACAAATGAAACACTGAATGAAAAATAAACAAAAATATAGGCAAACTAATACAGCATGCATAAATGTGTGTATGTGTCTGTCTGTGTGTGTGTGTGTTCCACCATTTTGTTGATTTTCTGGAACTCATTGAAAATGTTTGAATTGTTGATTATTTGTTCATTTTATCTCCATCGTCTATTCTATTCACTTGCTTAACATAAGTACCTTTTACACTAGTGCCAGTGTAAGTATACTATTAACATTTTGGTATGATGTTCGTTAGTTTAGAATCCTCATAATAATAATAATCAGAAAGGGAATAGATAGACCATGATTTCTTATCCTTAAATGTAATAAACCAGAATCTTTTACTTTCAATAATCAATAACCAATAACTTCGCATATGGCCACGACTTTCCTTAATTTTCAGAGCAAATTACTTAACAAGATTTCCATACAAAGAGCTGAAATTGTGTATAAAAAATATAACTTAGTAGTACCTTTCGAGAGCAACACGTTAGATGGATTGATTCATTGGTCTAAAATAATAATCTTAGATTAGTCGTGTTAAAATTTGAATGTTATCTTGAACCAAAGACTATTAAATTATATTGACCGCACGCATTATCATAAATGAATAGTCTTTGCTTCAACCATTATCTGCGAGATTAATCATATTAAAATTTGAAAGTTCTCTAGCTAAAATCTGGGCAGTATAACCTACTCCATGCCCATGGCATCCTTTCAAGATAAAGATCACCCTTCCATTGTTATTGTTATAGGCTCGTTTTCTCCAGCAGAGCTATTCCGTGTCATCACTTCTTTATCATGTCGTTCATTTTTACATGTACAGTAGGCTGTGGGCAGTCGACATACGCCACGACTTGGAGAAGGCAATATTTATGACAACTATTCTGCACACTTCCGAAATATTAAATGATAATCTCTATGACTGGCTAAGAATTAAGCAGATAACTCATCAAACTCAACTAAATTCAGATTTAATGCCAGAATTCCAGGCACTACAGTGTTGGAACTTATTAAATAAGGATTATACATACTTCAAGGTTCAACTCATCTTGTTTCCATGGCATTGTGCGAATTGTGCACAATCTTTAAATTGTTAATAAATGAGAAAACAGAAAGGAATCAACTGTCTTCGAGCAGAACTAAAAGACCCTTATGGCTAATTAGAAACCCTAAACAAATAATAATACTACATCAAAGAGCAGGCAGTAATAACACTAACACATCGCACTGCCTAATCTGTAGACTAGCCATTTTGCAGAAATTCTGCTAATGTCCCAATATATTATTATTTTTAAAATATTTTCCTATTTCTTTTCTCTTTTTCCATACAAACGGAACTGTAATATTTAAGAATGTTATGCTATTGATGTTTTTCGTGGAAAAAGTTACATTAATGATAAAACAAAATAAATGGCAAATGACATATAAAAATGAAAATAAATGAAAATAAAACCAGAAAAGAGTGACTGACTCACGACAAAATCAAATTCAGTCAATTTCGTTTATTCTTTGAAATATATTTGAAAAAAAAAAAACAAAATAAAAACACATCGAAATAGCATAAAAATTGGAAGCTATGGAAAATGAATTCAATTTGTTAATGGTTTAAAGTGAACTCAGTAGGAAATTATTGCCAGTCATTATCAGACCATCAGCATCACCACCAGCATCACCATCATCATAATCATCATCATGAATCTCAATAGTTGAATGAACTCAAATCAAAAATAAGATATGTTTTATGTAAAATATACTAACAAGGAAATTCTTTCATAATTAAGGCTCAATTCAAAACTACAGAAAGTAAATTGTATAGTTTTATAAATATACTTAAATCCTTTTAATATTTTTCAGCTTCATTTCCTTTCTCGACTTTATTAGGCTTGATTTAACAAAATCTGATGAATACTTAAATCCACTAAACTTCGAAATATCTCATAATGTTCTTCATATCATCACCAAATAGCTGCACACATATGCATGTAAAGATGCCTTTATGGTAAAGCCATAAATAAGCCCGGTTCTGAAGGAATTGCCAGCATTCTCAGCTATCTAAGAAGCAATGAATCGACAAAATCGAAAATCGTTTAGTGTTAATGGTAGAAAAAAAAAGAAAGGAAGGAAGAAAAACACACAACTCAGCATGTTAGACATATCAAAATGACAGTTTGCTTTAATGTGATGGAAATATTGTATAAATATGTGGGATAAAAATGAGAATAATAAGAACACACAGAGTTAGATACATGCTAAGTAAAGTAAAAAAGCCTACAAAGTTCATTTAAAGTTCATTCATTCATTCATACATTCAGTCCTTCCAATGCTCCTTACTTCGTTCTTTTCCTTCGTTTGAATGTTTCGTTATGCTGTTGCCTACTTTTAGGCTAACACATATTCAACAAACACAAGCATACACACACACATGATTCACATTTCCATATCCAAAATTTGTTTTCCTGGTAAATTGTTTTTATTTTTCCCTTTTATTAATAATTTTTTTCCCAGAAAAAAACACAAGAAAAAAAATAAAACATAATTTTTTATTGATTGAAGTTCAATACACGATAAAAACTGCTTATGGCAATAAATTCTATTATGCTCTTTGCACAATTTTAACACTTTCTTCAATGTCTCCTTTCCTGTTGTTTTTGTTTCTGTTTAACAAATTTTAAATTTATTTGTTGTTTCGACTAAATCGAGTTATATTGTTAGCAAGTCACATCAACTTAGTTGTTGAAATGTGAAATGCCTTACATTTTTGACTTAAATTTTGTTCGCACATCTTTCATATTCTTGAATAATTTTATATCATCAATATGAGAATACATACATACATACATACAATTTACAAATGTATGTATGTGTGTATCTATGTGTGTTTGTGTTTGTTAAAGAATTTCAATGCCTTTGGCAAAATGAAATTAAGTTTTGTCCTTTTTTTGTTTTTGGTGTTTGCTTGTTTCTTTATTTGTTGTACAATAATATGTAAAACTCTTTGTTGTTCATTTTGTTATTGAAGATTTTGGATTTAGCTTTTGGATAATTTAATATTTTCGAAGAGAAAGAAAAGATCAAATGTAAATATAAATAAAAACAAGAACTACAAAAACTTCAAAAGCATAACAAACAACTAAATAAATAATCAAACAAAAAAACTTACAAAAAAAAAAAAAAAAAAATGAAATAAGAGAAAAAGAAAGGCTAATGTCCCTTTTTTTGGCAGTTTCATTTTTACGCGTTTTCTTCTTCAAGGCAAAAAATAAAAGCAAAACTTTTCTAATAAATAACAAGGATATGTTTGCAAGCAAGTGTCATATATAGAAAGAAGGAATAAAACAAAGACGCTGCTTAAAGACAAAACATGTCATACTAATACAAAGGAAGAAGTGAAATAAAGAACTTGTGAAAGATGAGAAAGAAAATACTTACGTGTATATTCAAGTATCTCAGATAGACAATTATAAGCCACAGATTCATTCATTGTAGAATGTCAATGCCATAGATCATAGGTTCTCAAAATGAGCGATGACGCCCCCTTAGGGGGCATTACTTTGGTAATGGCAGACTAATTTTATCTATTAAAAAGAGGTATATTAGAGTTTTGAAGGGTCTTAGAATTTATGGGCGATGGCCAATATGAGTTTGGGAAACTATGAAAGAATTTCGAAAAATTTCGAATTGAATGAATTTCATAAGACTTAGCTTATGAACATATGCAATCAAGTAGCCAAACGCGAAGAAAACGACCTATGAAGTTGGAGTAGGAAAGAGAAAATAATGGTGTATTGAAAGACCCCAGTCTTCTATGAGATGCTTCCAGAAACAAAATGTTAATGTCTGATATCAACTGTGAGCAACTGCAGAAGTTGACTGATGCAATCATACACTATAACTCCAGGAATCGTTAATCGTATAGAACACATATGTAAGTTTGGTTGTTTGGTATAATATGTTGGAGCTTGGTTGGGATGGTTTACCGCACACATTCTTTACATAGTTGAGACCTTGCACTTTGAAACAACTATTTATTGCCAAAATTTTAAAATGTTAATCGTTTGCTATCGGAAATCTTATCAAACAGCACTTTGGTAAGTTTTTTATAGAGAAGTGCTGTAAGTTTTATAAAAGATTCATGGATGGAGATCATGGATTAATCTATTAATGTATAAATTATGTTAAAAAAACGCTCGTAACAATCACTTAACTTTTCACACCACCCAATATGTAATATAATATTTACTTAAAGTTATACTCGTAATAAATATTTACTTAAAAGAAATGATAAATGTGAGTAAATGAAGTCTTTAAGTAGATTATCATCATCACAAAGGAACAACAATAACAAGAAGGACAACACCAAGAACAACACAAACTCAAGGCAAATTCACACGCACAAACTTGGTTAAGAAAGCATCACGCAGCATTAGTACCACTCATTATCATCATTATCCTTGTTATCATCATCACCAGCATCATTATCAGCTTTATCAACATCATAATCGCTAAAGAGAAACAAGCACACAAATGTAATAATATTCTGTCTCTTTACAAATTTATTTACTCTTTATTGTTTTAGATTTTGCTTTGTTTTCTCTTTTGCTTTTATACTATTACAATGAAATTAAAGAGCATAGTTATGACGTCACTTTGCATAAGGCATATGACTTTGTATGTGAAGATTTCTAGTAAAGAAGGAAGTGTATTTCGGTATGTTGCTTTAGCGAAATTAATTTTATTTTTTTGTAGCGCAGACTCTCATTTAACTTCCGGTATTTTTATGTTCCTGTCGACTATAACTATGACATCATTTGTACATATTCAAAGGACCTACACCCTACTACACCCAAAGACTTAATAAATTTTTTTGTACTATATCAACAATAAAAACAACACAAGATTCGGAGGTACTCTAAGTTTATCCAAAATAAACGAATTCGCTTTGTTTAATGGAATTATGCGCTTATTGGAGAAAGTGCGGGTCCAAGTCTTAGGGTAAGGTTTCATTTTTTAAGAGTAAAAGATGAGTGAGTATTTGTGTGTATGTGTGTGTGAGATTTGTATTTGTACTTACTTATTCGTTTATTGAACGTTGACGTCATTGTAATTTGTTTGTTGTGCACTCGCATGTAAAATTGGCAAATAAATAGGATTTCATATTTAACATTTGCCCTACAGCCCCAAAAACAAAACAAAAAAACTTTTATGGGAAGCCATTTTAAGACAACAACTACAATCCATAATGATGATGACGATAATGATGACATAAGCATTCTCAGACAAGCCAAGAAGACCTAAAAGGACAACAATTGCAATAATGAGAGCTTGAGTACTACTACTACTACTTACAAAGTGTGATAAGTCTCACTGTTTGTGTATCTGTTTGCGTGAACTTTTGATCACAACAGAAATAAAAAACTGAAACTGAAGCCATTTTACTACCAAAGATGGATACTAAATGTTCAACTGTAAAAAGGTCAAGAGGTCGTTTTGTGTCAGTGTCATTTGTGTTTATTTGTTTGTCTAAATAGATGGAGAGGTAGAGAGGTAGGGAGAGAGAAAGATGAGAGTGTGTGTTTTGGTATTTTACTGAAGGTCAGACGAAGAAGACAATGACATCTCATGTAGGTATGTGTGATGAAGCCTATTTCTATTTATGTGTTCAACTGAGTAGGTAATGTATCATGATATGTCCATCTATCAAATCATGAATAATCATAGTATTGCATAAACAGATTTTTATGTCCAGGCATAGTTTCAAAATTGACCTCATTCTCTCTCATCAATGATGCAAATTGTAGCTATTACGTTAGCCTTATGCAATTTTATGTTGTAATCAGATATAAAAAATTTGCTTGAGGATGCTTAATGCATTCCTTCTTTGTTGTCAGTCCACTTAACCTCTTTGATCCATTTAACATCCTTGCTACTACTTTACTTTGCAAATTATCTTACTTATTGTACGATGTATTGACTTCATACAACAGTTTATATGTTGCATGGTTAATGGCAATGCTTATGTATGTATGTATGTATGTATAGTTGATTGCTTGTAAAAGAAAAACTCTTTCATTTTAATGGAGTTCATTATGTTTGCATTATGTTGATGTTGTTGCCATTGTTGCTGTTGCTGATGTTTTTATAGTATTAATTTCTTTATTATGTTTTTATAGCTCTTAAAGTTTTATTATACAGAAAATCATTGCATACTTTTAGGCTTATGAGTAATTAATTCATTCATGTACTTTTGAAATTTAAATTGAATTTGTAAAAAATCTTTGTCAATTGATTTTCTAGGGATTAAAATGAAATTAAGTGAGGCAAACTAATTAAGACATATAAATTAAACATAAAATATGTTAAATTGAAATTCAAATGATAAGCATTTAATAGCGGCGTATTAAAAAAAAAAAAAACAAATTAAATTTAAAATAATGATTTCATTGTTTATTTAAAGATGAATTATATCATTTCGCTATGACAAATGCTACTTTATTTAAAGTAGATAATTTAAATAGAAAAATTGAAGCTTTTTCATTTGGTAATCGATATTCGATAATCATTATGTAGAGAGAGATTTTTTTTTTTTTTTTTATATATCCTTTAATTACAATTCCAATCAACCGTTAATAAAACGATTATAAGAGATAGTTTTGATACATTGGCAGTGAGTTAAATTACGTTATCAATTTTTCAATTAATATGTACTTGCATTCATTTCTTGTAAGATCCGAAGCAAGAGGATTGACATGCACATTCAGAGCGTCATATGACGGTTAATTTGATGATTAACTGATGAAAATCCTAGGTCACGATGTATTGACATCCTCCTGACATGCCAGCGGGCACCCATAAATTTGAAAAGACCTTTGTTCTGCATAGTTGACTTTGCTGAAAGTCCCCAGAGCTGAAGAGAGAGATTAAAAAATTACCATATAAGAGAATAAATAAATTCCATGACTTTCTCTTTTACAATATAAGTAACTTAATTATGAAAAATTTATTGAACAATTTTATTTCATTGTTAAAGATTTGAAACCAGTAAATAATAATAAAATCATTTGAAAAAACAGAAAAGCGCGCAGCGAAAACCAAACTCATTCATTATGGCAATGACAACTTGGTAAAAAAAAGCTTGTGTTATTTAAGCTTTAAGCTTCTATGTTCAGTAGTCTGTTATGAAAATGTTACTCTCAGTAATTTACAAATTAAGCTTACTAACGAATTCGCTTGCTCTTCAAATCTTTTCTCAATTTATCAGAGCTTCCACTCTAGGTCCTTCCTTATGAGACCATTTAAAGTCACTCGAAACAAATTCAACGACAGTCTGAGTTTGTTTGATTCATACATATGTCGAAACTTGAATGTAGTCAACCATCAACTTTAACCAAACAACAACAAAATAAGAAAATCCTCGATATTAAAAGCAATTTGTTCAATAAGTTTAATATTGGCTCAGGAATACTGGGCTCTGAAGTTCAAGAGGGCAATAAACACAGTTGCATTTAAATAATCAGTTTGAAAAAATTAAATTCATTTTAGTTTTAAGGCATGTGTAATGAATGTAACTTCAAATAAGAATTTCATTCCGTGGACTGAAATGAAGCCGGAAATTAACTAATATAATCTGAATTCATCAATATGGGGACATGCATTATGTGCACTTAATTACCTTCAGACCGGTGGAATCTAAATATTCCAGCAATTTGCATTCTAGATGGCTACTCTACTCTATTACTTGCCTCCTATTGAAGGCTACATAAAAATGAACTAAATTTGGATTGAATCAACATGCATTCATTGATTTGTGTAAAATTTCCTACAGGGGTTTGGGGTCAATGTGGAGAGCAAGAATGCATTGCAAAAATCAACACAAAATCCAATCAGCTGAGAGAGAGAGATAAAGAGAACAAAAGTAAAAGGGCTTATATGCATGTGGCAGAGTGAGTGAGTCGATTATGTGGAGCAGGAAGGCAAAATGGGCTGATGAGGAGAGAGAGACTGACTATCAAAAACTTGTACTCACTCATGTCTGTCTGTCTGTCTGTTGTAACGGGGGAGCAGTATGATAATAGAGCATTTTGTTGTTATTATTTGTGATTTTATATACAGGGTATCATGATAACACGATTTTCTTATTACAGTTAAAGTAAAGTACTCACTCACTCACTCTCATTTGTTTATTTTGCTTGCGCCGCTTACTCGCTTACTGTATTGTTCAATAAATTTTACGTTTCAATTCGTAAGCAAAAGCCGCCGATGCCAGACAAAGTTTCGGATGATTTTTGACCAAAAATAAAAAGAAGGGGAAAAATTTTCAAACGTCATTATTACGAATAAAATAAAATAAAAATCCCCCCGCCAAATAAAAACAAAAAAAAAAATTGTGAATTTCGTAAAGCGTGTGTTTTTTTTATATTTGTTGGTTTTTATTGCATTTTTTAAACTTTTGTTTGTTTGTGTTTTTGTTTGACTTTGTGTTCGGCTTTACTTTTTCTTGTGTTGTGTGTTGTTGTCGATTATTGCGAAGTAAGAAATGAAATAAAATGAAATGAAATTCAAATGAAGTACCATGAAGAATGCATATAATAAACAATTAAATGGTTATATGGTGTATGGTGGAAATTGTTGTATTATGCAATAAATAATTATACATATTTATGTGCATTAAAGACTAAAGCGTGCTTTACTATTTGTCCATACCATATAACAATCACTTTTATATTTTTTACATACAATATAAGTATTAGTAAACCAACCTGTTTTGCATACATATTTTCTTTTCTTTTCTTTTCTTTTATTTCATTTATTATTTGTTTTTATCAGTTTTTGTCACATTTGTGGTTCATGTACAAAATAGTAGAAGTGACCAAAGACCAAGAAAACAAATACATACATAATTAGAAAATTGCGCGCTTTTTTTTTTTGTTATTTTATTTCTTCTCAAGGTTTTGTGTTGTTGAGTTTTTACCTTTTTGTGCTGTCTGTCTGATCTTTGTGATTTTAATTTTAATGTTAATTATTTTTGTGGTTCATTAAACCTGACAACGCAGTCAAGACAACCTCAAACGATAACCTTAAAAACAGAAAGAAATTAGCTTAAGATTTACATTTTTTGATAATTTATTATTTCTTCATTTTCTTCTGTTTTCAAATTAACAAAGTCAAAGTCAAACATTTTTAGAACAATTGGCTGAATACACTTGAATAAATAACGTATGCACGAACGAAAAGAAAAAACATAACAAACGGTTGCATTCCAAATTAATAATAATAAAAAAATTCAAATAGAGTGACTAATTTTAAGAAAAAAAAAATATACTTATAGTTAATCAAAGTAAAAAAGAAATGACCTTGAGCCAAGAGGAGTAGATAGAGAGGGGATCATTTAATAATAAAACATTTTGTGTGATTAAAACCAATTATACATAAAAATTGAAAATCTTCTATCATAGTGCATGTGCATGTACAATTTGTATGAGTATTGATAGTTAAGTTTGTCTAAAGTCTAAAGTACATCATCATCATCATCATCATCATCATCAGTTTGTTGTCTTTAACTCTAAGTGATAATACCACAAACAACCATTAAACAATATACAAAGTACAATATACTTACTTATATAGTAAAAACTCTGATAAACAACCCAAAACAAGTGCTAAGCTAAGCTTAACTCAATCATCAATCAAGCCCACAATCCACAATCCACGACAACGAAAACGAACCTTTGTTCATTTCCTTTTTGTCATCCGTTAATTCGGATCATTTCTGTTCGCCCTTGAGCGTTTGCATGGCAACGAGTGTCATTCGAACTGTTACATCAACTCGCAATCGTAAGACGACGACGCCAGTGGAATCACCAATAGCAACAACATCAGACGGCTATAATACTTCATCTGGTGGCTCAACATCATCAAGTCGAATACCCAAATCCATACTCAAAACCAAATCCATAGAACCAAAAGCTGACGCGAAAGACGTTACATTCGACTTTCAAAACATTAACAAAAGCATATGCTCAATTTGTGGCAATTGTCAACGAGAATCGTATTCAGGCAATTCCTATTCTCGTACAGCAAACTTCTCTACATCTACACATAAGATTGAAGATGGCAAAACTGGAGAATGGGAATCATTGAATATATCACCAGTGTCTAATAAAACAAATTCACCAACAGCAGCAGCATCATTGGGTATCTTACATGTTAAAGAATCACCAATTTTTGGTCGAAAAACTCCGACTAATCAGACTTCTCCCATTGATAATCGAACAATTTTAATAAAACAACAAAACACTTCTGTGTCAAATAATCCTTCATTTTCAATACGTACTGCTACTCCATGTTATTGTGATTGTCAAAAACAACAACAACAGAAATCTCAACAATCCCAAAAATCCAATTCACAACACAAATATCAAAAGAAATTAGTAGCTGACCTTCCCACTGAATTGGATATGCCGGCAACACAAAAACCTAATATGGATAATCGAAACAATGGATTTCTAAAAAATGGGGTAAGTTAAAATACATGTACGAATATCATAGCAATCAATTACATACTACATACCTACAATTAATTTGCAATGTCTCCGTTGTCATTATTGTCAGACAATGAATTCGATTAGTAGTGCCTGCTTCTCTATGTTTGTGCATCCATTGAAAACTACTTGAATCAAAATGCAATAGTAAATTAGCAAATAATCAAAAGTCAATAAACCCAAACACTCATGAACACTGGCGGACTAGAGATGAGTGCTTCCGTTTCAAGGGCGTAGAGCTTCACAGCGACTCAAAAATATTGACCTCTTGCCCGGCTTCACTCCAGTTCAGACAGTTCGTGAATTACTGGGCAAAAAGGGGGCCTTGAAGTTTGAATAAAATTTAAAATAAAAAGAAGAATTAATCTTTCTGCTACCGACTCGAAAAGAGCGATTCCTTACCTATTCAGATTTCACTTTATAATTTGAAAATCTCAAGAACCAGACCTTCAAACCTGAACCAAATCATAAAGTAGAGAGAATTTCCAGTCATAGCAGGGCCCTCATATAATTTTCACGGTTGTAGTCCGCCAATGCTCGCATGAATATGCACTTTTATTGCGCTAATGAAATCTATTGTCATAAGTCAATCAGTTAACCAATCAGTCAGTCAGTTGGTCAATCAGTTTACTCATTTAAGTCATATTAAGGTGGGTGAAACGGACAAACACAAAATGCACGCAATGTCTGCGAAATCCATTTTATGTTTTTGGTTTTTCTTTTACTCATATTTTTACTCAGTTGTTTTTAAGCGAAATCGGAATGAAATAAAAGCCCCATAGTTTATCGCCTTAAAAATGTAGGTCTTGGCCTTTCACCCCCACCAACTATCAGTTAAATACTATTTAAGGTTACAGTTAAAGATACTTAGTGATTGGTATAATGAAAATCACAGTTCTCATCTTATCTAAACTGGAAATCATTTGAAAATGCATTTCCGTTCAATTTGTTTGATTGTCTTGTTTTGTTTTTCCTGAAAACTAAGTGTGTACAATATTATCCGTGGCTTGAAGCATTCATTCATTTACTTAATCATTCAAGTGAAAACAACGAAATGATATGAATACTATACTTTAAACGCCACAAAAAATATATATCTTCAAAGAAACGTGACAAGCTTCAATTTCACTTTGTTACGTATAAGTAGTGCGATACAATTTCCTCCAAACCAATCAAACGAAAAAGTATTTGTCCGGGTACTATATGTGTTCCTATTAGTCTGTCTGGCTGTCAGACTGTTTGTCTGTCTATTTATTTGTCAAAGTGTCACATGTTAAATGTCGACAGAATATACACATATATACTTATTTAGATACAATACATATACATATACTAAAGCTTATCGTATATTACTTAGTAGTTGCCTTTTCACAAAGAAAACAATAAAATGTGGGTGTGTTTTCTTATTGAAAAATTTGCTACTCTCACTACTAGTTATTTGACTTCTGTCTGTGTCAGTCTGTGAGTCTGTCTGTCATCCGTCTGTCTGTCTGCCTGCCACAATTACTTTGTCTCAATTGACACGTTTCGAGGTCAATTATGCCGCATTTATTAATTAATATATTTATTGTATATTTTATTATTTATTTATTTTACCATTTTTTTTTTTTGAGTATTTAATTTTATATACAATTTTTTATTTATTTATAATTTTATTGTTGGATATTATTTCACTTTTTATAATGATTCATCACAAATGCACATGCCAATCTTATCGTAACATAGTACACATGACAAGTCTGATAAGATATCATTAAATGAATATATGTATGTACTAATATGTTACTATAATGTTTATAAGTACATAATTATCGATTAGTTAAAGTTTACTCAATGGCATCGTTACATAAATTCTGAAAAACTTGATTTTTTGCTATTGCAGTTAAAATAAATCAACAAAAACTTATTAAGTTTATTATTTTATCATACAATGTTTTAAGCATTAAGGGAGTTTGAAATGTTTATGTGAATATATTGTAGTATTGTGATAACAAATAGTTTGTAAACAAAAACATATTGCGAGGGTCAATCAAGAAGCTTTTGTGTTAGTAATGAAGATGCAAAAGTTTTAATTTCATTGATCATTTTCTAGTTTATCTAAATCAATACCAATAATGTGATATCATTATAAAGATGTAACACCTTATCAGTGTACTAATCGAGGACAGTGACGTTAAGAATACGAAAGAGTTTTTAGATGACACACTACAAATGGACCTTCCGAAGAGTACTTAAATCCCTTCACTTAAAAGGTATCCTGTTTCTGGTGAATATATATGTATAATGCAATGCTACGTATCGGTCACTATCCAATACAATGGAAGTGCGTCTTGATAACGATGATTCCTAAACCTTGAAAGCCAGCGAATCTTATTGAGTCCTATAGACCAATGAGCTTACTGTCGTCTTTCTCCAAAATATTTGACAAACTATTGTGCTGGCAGACGTCCAGAGACTATAACACCAATTTTGATTTAGGAAAAAGCATGGCAATCCAGAGCAGGTACATCGTGTGGTCCAGAACATATTAGACGCATTTGAAAGGAAGGAATACTGCAATACTGTGTTCCTTGATGTGAAACAAACTTATGACAGGGTGTGGCATAATGGTATCCCGTTCAATCTGAAAGCACTCGTTCTAGCCCCGCAGTATTTACTGTTAAAATCTTTCCTGCAGAATAGAACCTATCAAGTGGCAGTAAAGGATGACATATCAATCTTAATATTATATAACAACTTCACATCAGTAATGCCTCCACGTACTGCAGTCCTAGCTACTTCTGGCTGTATCAATAAAGCAATCAGTCAGAGAGATGGAATATCCTCATCAACGAGGCAGAATGTGCTAACGTTATATTTACACTTCGGAGGGGAAATTGTCAAGACGTTACATTCAACAACAGAGAAGTGGTAGTTTGAAATGTTTAAGTGAATATAATTACTAATTATTGTGATTAACAAAAACATACTGTGAGAGTCATTCAAGAAACATCCGTGTTAGGAATGAAGATATACATAATAACAATAATCTGATATCATTATAATAATGAAACACCTTACCGAGCATTGTTTTGTAAAAAATTCCAGTTAATATTAAGGTTCAAAACTTGTTACACGACCCACTTATAGACTCTAGTTGTTGCATCTTGATTATCTGAAACGAAGAAACGTCAGTTTTTTTGTTTACTAAAGCATTTTATATATTGTATGGTTGGAGTATAAACAACTTGAACTAAACTTTCCATGTGGAAAATTAGAGATGAAATTATGATCTGTTAACTATGTATTAGAATGTGTTGTGCTATTGAATACAAAAGTATTGTGTGTAAATTGAACAAATATATACTGCATAATATAAATAAAATAAATAATTGAATTTCAAAAGTTCAAGCAGAAACAATAGATAAGTAGATTGATCATTTATAGTATATATGAATGTATATATTATATATATACGAGTAAATAATCTTGACTTTTACATTTTCCCCACTGAGATCCCTGTTTTCATTTAGAAAAATATATTAATACTTAATAATCATTTGAATAAAGCAAAAATAATAATTTCAATCAAAAGTTGCATTGTTAACAATTACATTTTGAACTTATTTAAAATTTTACCATGAAATGATTATTATGTGCATAATCTGTTACAATTAATTAGGATTTTGATTACATATACATAATATTAAACGAGTTTAACTCCAAGATATGAATAAGTCAAATGAAAGGTGATGTAAGTGCAAATTAACTATGCATAATGATGAATGAGTCGTGTGCATTGTTTGTTTTTAAAAGCAGTTTAAGTTAGATCTCTACTAAATAAATAAATAACAACAATGTATCTTATAACTTTATGATAGATTCATATAAATCAAAATCATGTTACCTTCTGTCTGTGTGTGCATAATAATTATCAAATCTCTTAATAGCAAACAAAAACAAAAATGATAGCAACAAGTGGATTTTATAGGGTTAATTTCTATGGGCGCCTCAAAGTATGCAATGCTTTTGGTGCTTTTTGAATTTCATGTGATTTAAGTTTATGGTATTTAAAAAGTGAAGCCCACCTACACACTTAATGACTTACATATTCTACCATTACACGTACTTTGCATGTCAATGTGGCACATTTTATTCAAACATTTTTAGAATTCCATTTTTGCAATATTTTGCAATTTGAAGTGTGCTTTGTGTGCCCGATACTTTGTGCTCTGACTATAATGACGGTGTTTTCCGCCACTCAACTCGACACTACTTTCAGCAGGAGTGCAATAAATATTCTAAATGATGGTAGGGCGAGCTACTAGCATGCAATTTCCCTTTCTGTTACCAACTAAACTCCATCAACATCATCATCGCCATCATGTGAAATGAGGTCACTTGTAATTGCGAGGCGTGCAGCTTTAGTTTTCAGATCTAACAGGCTAAACACCTGCCTTCGTGTTGGCATTTGTGCCACTAGTTTTTTGCTCTATAGATATTGCAGTTCACAGTTCGTTTTGCTTAGAAAGTAAAATGTTCAGATGTTTTAACATGGCTTGCATTCATTATCCTTTATGAATAGAACAAGCTTCCCCATTCCCCATTGTCCTTTATCTTTTGTATGAATTTCGTTTTGTATCAATTCTTTTGTTTTTTCTTTCTATCGTTTATTTTCTACTTACTACATGCTACTTTCTTCTTGTCTCGCCTTTTTGTATCACGTTTTCTTCATGGGAACTTAATTGTGATTATCTGTTTTTTCTTTTTTTTTGTTTTCGTTTCATTATAATAGTTTTGTTTTATTATAATAGTTTAGTAGTTGCTGCCTATATGAAAATAAGTACACAAAGTATACTAAAATCATATAGTATCTCAAAAATATTTTATATATTTTTGTTTAATAACTTACAATAGGATTACATAACACCATTGATTGTATCTGCCAGTTTGTATATGTATGAATGTATATATGGTGAATTGGTATATTTTTGCTGTAATCTTAGTAGACAACATGTGTATCTCTTTAATGTGGTTTACCTCATTTTGTAATAATCGTAATTCTATAACATGGGTTTAATAAATTACTATTTCTTAATAATTTTTCAATAAGCAGAAAATAGGATGCTATTATTATTCGATATCGATTCGATCAAATTGTTGGGAACAAATGTGATTATGTCAACATATTATCAGATTATAGATATGTCACTACAAGGTCATAATTGTTTTCTCTTTTTTTTTATACTTCTCAACAAATTGAGGGTAAATTTTTATATTTAGTACATATATTGATTAGCATCTCTCATGTTCTTGTAATAATGTATGTTCATAACCAGATATTGTATTCTTTTCCATAAAATTCATTCTTGTGTTTATAAGTATGATTAGATTGTCATAGCTTCAGTAAGAAATTTTTCAGTAAAATCTACAAGAATTTAAATTGCGTTTCTAGCAATTTTTTGATTTTACATATTAGTGTTTTTCACAAAAGTCGTTATGATGCATTTCTCCATCAAAGCTGCGAACCCACATTTATCGGATTCTGTTTGCGAAATTCCAATGCAGTAAGGAAATTTGCACCTCAGTCGCCTATCGGAACCATAGAGGCCAATGAGCAATTTGATCCTGTGTGACCATTGGTTGCCATTAGAACCAAAATTTAGTATCCTCACTTGTGGGGCTTGTTCGGAATTTCTGGCTTTGGTAAAGCAAATTTGTTCATAAACAGACAAAAACTGTTCCATTCGAAGTTTTGCAAAATTATTGCTTACAACAGGCCTTATTTTAAGGTAGCACGTGATGTTATTATCTTAGTGCGTTTAGTTTCCGTGAATATTTAAGGTATGTAACGCATCTCCTCTTATCCAATTCAAATGATATTAATAGTGAAAAACCAACAATAAACACACCTATTTGGACCATACATTCATAAATAAAATGCATCACAAATAATGATGAGCCATGCAAAAGACTCAACAGACATGAAAAACAAAAAACAATCTGTAATCGCAACACCAAAATCATCATAACGCTGTATGACATATACTCATTCAATTATCTTCAGATAACAAGGTGATTGAGAGATCGTAATCACCATAAATACGAATAAGCAAAGTGCTGTTATTTAGAGACAAATATTGTACATAAATTGATCAAATATTCGGACACTTACTAGAAATATTCGTATTTATTGTTTTACATAAAAGATTCTTCATTTCTATTCGATGAAATTTAATGCATTACATTCTAATGTTTTTTATTTTGTTAAATAAAATTGTCTATATGGTATAGACAACAGTAAGTTAATTGTCAGTCATATGTTAATAAGTTCTAGTCTTTCTTTAACTGTTGTATCAATTCAATTCAATTGATTGGTTGATTGCTTTGGTTTATGCAGATTATTTTAAAACTTCGCTCCACTTACCTACTTCACATGACAGCGATTAAAGTCTTGGTTTATATTACCAAATTGCAACCATGAAACCTATAAAGTGCGTGTTATGCATGTTTTCTACATCAATGGATTTGTAAGCTTCTAATACAAGACTTAATGACACCGACAATATACATATGTAGTATATTCTTGAAGATATACTTACTATATATGGTAGATTCATAGCTACTCTCGTATTTAGTACATATGTACAAAATTACAGATTAACAGATTAACTATGGTATATGGTAATACAATAAAAATCATTTGCATTGACTTGACAGTGTTTGCTTTTGTTTTGCCTATAAGCCATGAGTTTTTACTTGTTTAATCATAATCTGATTTGAACGGCTTTGAATATCCCATTAGCCCTTGGTCTACAAAAAGTTACAATATAATACAATACAATACTTGTAACAAAATAAGAAATATATACAATAAAAATAAGTATATCAAAACCATCACGCTTGAATTATATCAAAGCAAGTTTATTCAATATTCAAATTCAAAAAATTATAACCGATAATATGTAATCTAGAAAAAAATCAAAGAAATCATTGAACAAAGCCTAGTCATTTTAGTTTTTACTATAAGAAGAGATCTTTGTCTAATCAAGTAAGTACACTAGTTCGATTACTAGTTCTAGTTAAAGTAAGGGCATCATTTTTATTTTATTTATTTTGTTCTAAACTACTGAGACTAAGAAAAATCAGATCAAAATTCTCTTATTTGTACGATTTGACTCTCAGTCTCTAATGCTCAATGTTGATGTGACTGTTATTTTTATTGTTGTTGGTGTAATGTGATACCACAGATTTCTTTGCTTTGTTTTCTATATATGCATGTACTATAAAAGCAACAAAAATAATTACAACAGAACGCATTTTACATTAGTTAAGTTTAGTTAGTTTGCGGTAACACAGGTGCTGTGGACTGCATCAACTTAAGAGGGAACATGGAATATGGTTAGTAGTAGTAGTACTCGTTGCAGTGGGGGTTGTTGGTTGACTTGTTGTCGTTGGCGCTCTTTTTTTTTTTTTTTGCAAAACACAAAAAATTATAAAAGCCAACAAAGTTACTTTTCAGATTTTAGTACGAATTGGTTTGGTCGTCGGTTAAGTTCGGTTCTGTTGTGATTTTCTTGCACACACTCGCAGTTGATTTGAATTTTCGTTGTTGTTATCTTCCTAATCGGACAAGGATATATGCATGCATGCAACACGGAATATAGTAAAGGCTATATACGCAGGACTATTCATCCTATAACCTCATGAAATTGGATTTGATTTAATTTTTGTTATATTGAAATCAAAATGAATCTTATTCTTCGGTGCCATATGTAGTACATAGAATGGCGAAACCCTAAAAGTGCTTTTCAACATGTCTGAACTACTGTCGTCGCTTAAAGTTTTCTGCTTGCTGCGCCTTGAAACTAATTGACAAATATAAACTACATACATTGAAAAAAGAAAAAGTGTTCAACCCTTTGTATTCCACCAACTACCAAACTAACCCGCCTACCAATCTCCACACTGTGCCCCTATCTCTTTCTGGTCCACCCATAAGACTTTTATAATATGCAAAACACTGAATTTAAGCAACTGAACGCAGATACTCAAGAGGAACACTTGGATTTAAATAAACCAACAGATTCATCTAAATCAGCAACTGGAACACTATCAACATCACCAGACAAGACAGAGAAAAGCCCACAGAAAGAGGCAAAAGTTAAGACACGATCAAGATTTTCAGCTGCATTGCGCAGTTTTTCAAGGAGCAAATCAAAAAAGGATACAAGCGACGAGCCACGTTCATTGCCGATCAGTATCAATACTGAACCGACTTTTTTCAGTGGCGGTGAGGATTCTCTGGAAACAGTGAGCGCCGACTCTAAACCAAAAAAGAAGAGTAAACTATCACGACGTTTTTTACTTGGCGGCTTAAGAAGATCAAAAATCGGTCCGAAGCATAAAAGTCTTGATCTCGATGATGTTACCTTGGATGAAGCAAGCATATTAGCCGGTAATAAGGATCAGCAAACCAACGATACTAATAGTGGTCCGGATGGCCGCACAGCCTCTCCTAGCAACAGCGGTAGTCCTAAGCGAGCAACTGTCCAAATAACAATTAGTGGTAAGAAAATTGAACCTAGTAGCAGCAGCAGCATCAAACAAAGTCGAAAGACGACATTGTCGCCGACTCAGATTGTGAACTCAGTCAGCGAAACGGATTATTTGACACCGTTACCATCGGCGGCAATAACAGCAACAGTGGCTGGAGCAGCAAAAAACACTACAAAGACAACGAAGACGACAACAACGACAACAATTGCCACAAAAGATAGTCGAACGACAAAAGTGATTGTTTCCAAAGTCGGCACGGCACCGGTAAAAGACTCTAACCTTCACTCCTCTCCAGCCCCTTCCTCTTCACCCTTCCCTGCTAAGGCAGCGGCTGCTGTGCTAGCCGCAAAGAAAAAGAAACTTAAAAGCAAGAAAGCAAGCGGAACAACAACTGTGCAAACAGCAGACGGCGGCGACTCAATAGCCACAGATGTTTCAGGAGAAAAAATCGTTATCACTCAAAGTACACGAGATACACCACCGCGCGAACGAGCGCCAGCTAAACCGAGTCGAGTTACCTCAACAACGCCATCGTCACAGCCACCGCCAAGCAGTCAAACCGGAGCAGTTCGCAAGCCAACGTCAACGCGAGCGGGTACATCAACGACATCTGCATCATCTACACTGTCAAAACACCAACACAATCTTTCTACTTCCGAAACACAAAAGTCAAAGAAGAGTCTTAAAAGCATTGCAACCGTTGCTGCCACAGTTGTCTCAAGTAAAAAAGAAAGAGATTCTTTGCAAGCGAATACCCAGCAACAACGTGGTCATCGCTTATCCCGACCCTCGTCGTCGTCAGTAACGAAACAACAGCCAACAAATCAACGTTCATCACTAAAGGCTGAAACCACAAAGCAGTTGCAACGTCAAGAATCAACTGAACAACAGATACAATTACCTTTGGAATCACATACACTGCCACCAACGCCACCCGACGAACAACCACAATCTATAGAGCTCCAGCCAACAATATATCCACCTCCGCCACCTGCATTTCAACAACACCCCTTGAAACACGTTGCCTACGAATCAGTCGAAACTACAACCTTAACTGAACAAGAAGCGATTTCCTCAGCTGAAAGTGCTCAACCAATTGAATACGCATTGCGTAGTCTACAGGACGAATTAAACGAAGCTGAAGAGGATTTGAATTTACCATCGACGCCGGTAACAGTTCGATTTGCGGTTGGAAGTGCAGTACGCCCTCAAACTCAAACTGTTTACGAAACTACTGGAGCCTTAGCGGCTGGCACTTCCCAGGAGCAGGAACAGCCAAGCTCTAGCGATTCTCAGTGTGATTCTATAACCCGACGCATACGATATCAAGCGCAGGCAACATTTTACGGTGACCACGATAGCATTGACGGACGTCGTGAGACTTTGCATTATCACTCTGTGGTTAGCGAATACTCTAACGATTCGGAAGAGTACGACTCCGGTGACAAACCGATGCCAGCTTTTGGTGATTTAACCATGGATCAGGAAATTGAACCGGTAAGCAAACAAATGCTCACGAATTACAATATGACATGGCATGGCATCAGAGGAAACCGTACAAGTGCAATTGACTACTTTGTTGTAGCCATATTTCTCACTATATGATTTGAATTCTTGAGTGCAATGTTGATATGTATTCGGTGAAATATGTAGTATGTACTTGTAAAAGCTTAAAAAGCTAGCTGAGACCGGGTCTAATGGTGTAGCCAACACTTTGACCGTTTTATGTCATTCAACTGTCGATTCTTATAACGGTGTTTGTTTATTTGTGTGCGAGAGATTGTATGAGTGTGTGTATAAATATGCGTTTCTATAGACTGAGAATGTTTCACCACCATTTTGAATATTAGGAACAGTCCGCGCAAATCAACATCAACATTTCATATTCAACCTTTGCCGCTTTCAGTTCATTCAAATTATTAACATTTTCTTGTTTCTTTATTTTATTTTTTCCAGACTATAATGACAAATACAAGCGAAAAGCGTGAACATCTATATAAAATTCTAGTCATCGGAGAACTGGGCACCGGCAAAACATCATTCATAAAAAGATATGTTCACCAGTTCTTTAGTCAAAATTATCGTGCCACAATTGGTGTTGACTTTGCACTGAAAGTGCTACACTGGGACGCCAATACGATTGTGCGTCTACAACTTTGGGATATTGCTGGTCAAGAGCGATTTGGTAATATGACCCGTGTCTATTATAAAGAGGCTGTTGGTGCCTTTATTGTTTTCGATGTGACGCGCAGTGGCACCTTTGATTGTGTAAGCAAATGGAAAGAAGATTTAGACTCGAAAGTGCAGCTACCGGATGGCAGTCCAATACCATGTATCTTGTTAGCGAATAAGGTGAGTGTGAGAGAAACCCAAAGCATATCCCCATATCCATACGATAAAAATAACCTATAATTGATTTTGAATTTCATAGTGCGATCAGGATAAACAGGGCATTGTAACGTCACCGGAAAAAATGGATGAATACGTAAGAGAGAATGGTTTCGCTGGTTGGTTTGAAACTTCTGCCAAGGAGAACATAAACATTGATGAATCGGCACGTGCATTAGTAAATAAGGTCAGTACGATATTTATATGTAGCCATTTATTTAAATTATAATATTCCCTTACAGATCCTGCTCAACGACAAACTGATCAGTGATGCTGATATGGCAGACAATGATAGATTTAATCTAAACAATACTGGAGAAGCCACCGCCACAGAAGTAAAGAGCAAATGTTCATGCTGACCGACCGACCGACCGACCGGGAAGGGTGAATCATCAGAACTATTGTACTATCGGTTTCATTTGGTCCAAGCAGTCGCAGGTGGGGACTGGCTAAAACCACAGCTGAGACACATATTACATAATTTAAAGAGTAGTGCGATAAAATATTTGATAGAGATACGTAGTAGTTTTTAAGCAAAAAAAAAAAAAACAAAAACACATGAAAAGATGTATAACATGCTTTCTTTTGTTGATAAAATACTATGGTTGCCTGTTTATGTTTAGCAACAACTGTTTAAGACTTACAATCCATCCAGAGATTTAATAATGCGCCTTTCTCTCATTCTATTATAAAAAAAAGAAGAATTTTCATTGCGCTAGTTGTAAGATAAGCAAAGCGTATCTAACTGTACTATATGATTTTTGTAATTTTTTTGTTTCGTTTTGTTTGTTCTCTTGATGTTTCTCGTTTTGATTTTCACATCTTTTACGATACAAAAAGGCATCATCTCGTTTGGTTTGATTTAATTTTTTGTTTACACACTACTTTGCCATGATTATTTGCATTTAGATAAGAAGACATTTCTATTTTATACATTTATACAACAGCAACAACGATATCATATCTACTAAATAAATATACTATATACATATACATTGTTGGATATTATGAATTTTTATGGGTGTCTTAAAAATCAGTTTGTTTATGAATGTTAAGAAGGTGGTTATCATAATAAATTAACTAATGTTTGTTTCTCTTAGTCAGAGTGGATTCATTTTGAAAATACTACGCAATGAAGTTGACATGACCACAAATTTAAACAGTTAACTGAAGGCATGAAGGCACTTGAAAGTGTTTTTTTTTTACAACACTATGCTTTTAAGGGCTTTTAGCACTGTTTTATGCCTGCATACTGGATGCCAACTAAAAGGGGCCTTTACACGTATTGACTTTTCTTATTAGATATTAATTGTGCTTATCGATTTCGGTTTTACTTCTTAATTTATGAAGAACACTAATTCAATTTAATTTAATTATAAGGAGAACAAATTTAATTTAATAATCTAATATTGAATTATTGAATAATTTATGAATTTATTGTGTCTGCATTTTGTCATGTTTGTTGCATGCAAGTTGTATGGTTTAAGATCCACTTTTGAGAGGAAGAAGAAGCTGTGCTGAGCAAAAATTCAGTAAATATTAAGAAATAATTAGCAAATAATTGCAAAACAACGAAAAGAAATGTATTAAATGTAACAAGTAAGCAGCACAAATAAAAGTGAATATAAGTACATTAAATTAAATTGGTTTTTAAAGCTAAATAAAGCATAAAGCTGACGCCCCTTTTTGTGTTTGTTAGTCGCGCTGCCGACAAAACAAAACCATCTAGCACCCTAGTTTCTGATAAGTGTTCCGTTTCTGTTGCCTAAATTAATCAGTGAATTAGTTGAAACAGTGTAAGCGAGTCAAATTGGTTGGTCAGAGTTCGAGTGCATAGATATGAAGCAACAACAATTACAGTAAATGCGAATGGTGATAGTGATGATGATGATGAATCAGCTGTGTTTTGCCGCCTATCGAATTAGTGAAATTTATTTATTGACAAGTCATAGTGATTTCATCTTCGCTTCTCATGTCCCACTTTCAGCTGTTAACTTTTGTCTGGATATTGATTGAAACTTAAAAGAAGAAGGCTTGCACGCAACGCAATTGTTTCTGTCGCAAGATGATACCGCCCAAAGATAATATTGATCTAGAGTGCTTTCTCGTGACGAAACACTCGTGGAAGGGAAAATATAAGCGTATATTATCAATTGGTACTGTAGGCATATCCACATATAATCCAGATAAATTCGATCTGACGAATCGTTGGACATACTCGGATATTGTTGCTGCGACTCCAACAAAAACCTCAAATGTAAGTGATTGAGGGGTGTTGAATTATGTATTGCTGAAGTTGATAATGAATATTTCAATTTGCTTTGTTTTTAAGATACCCAACGAATTTGTGCTCACCATAAAGAAAGACAAGAAACTCGACACAATCAAACTTTCTTCAGAATATCGCAACGATATACTCACCTCCATACTTAAATACTACAAGGAATTTGCCGATAAACCAAAAAATTCTCAAGTATATTCGACATTCGAAAATGCATGATTTTTTTAGTGCACTAAAATATTAACATCACTAATTCATTTGCAGCGATTCTCCGCATATAAATATCATTGGTCTGGCATTAATTTACCAACTGTACTGGAAGTAACGCCGTGTTCATTGGATCAACTTGATCCCACTACCAACGAAGTGCTTGCCAGTTATATGTACAAGGATATCGAGGGCGTAATAGGTACCACTAGTTTTGAATTGTCTTTGAGATTTAACATTTGGCATCTGCATTGCTTTCAAAATTACATAATAATTGTTTTGTTGTCTTGTCTTTCTTGCATCACTGCAACGCTTTTAATTCATTTTTCTGCTTTGGTTTTTTGTGTTCCGCACTCATCTTTATTTATTTTGTTTTACGCGCACGCTTGAAGCAGGCATTTCTGACTATGAAGGCGGCATTGTTATGGCCTATGGCGGTTTCAGCCGTTTACATCTGTTTAAAGCACTTAATCATCATGAGATAGTCCAAAATATTGCACAACGTTCGCAGCAATTTTTGGGTATTGAAACAAAGATACTCAAAAGTCAGATAACCCGCGATCAGTTTGAGCGTCAACGCTTTGGCAAATACAGGTAAGACATCTTACAAGAAGATGGATAATGGGAGAGTTAATAATTTGTATTATTTGAAGCGGTGATCAATTTCAAACATCGATGACTGAATTTACAGTACAAAAGATAACACGTCGCCATCCAGACCCTGTGAAACGTATATTGTGCCTAACTGAAGTGACACTACTCGAGCGTGACCCTCAGACTTATAGTGTATGCACGCTTCGTCCACTTTCGGATGTTTTTGCTTTAGTACGCGATAAGGATAGTTTGCAAAAGTTTAGCATCGAATACAAAAATGGAATTGTGCGAAGTTACTCAACTAATGATAGAGACTCACTTCTGGCAACATTGCTTGATGCAGTACGGTCCAGTGGCAATCAAGATGTTCACATACGCATAGGAAACACACCGCGCGGAAAACGTTATGTACCTCTAAATAGCTCTGTGGATGAAGAAACTGAAGCCAGTCTTCTGCGATTGGTGATTAATAATTTTCAAAATCCATCGAAGCGCTATGAAATTTTAGAACGATTTAATGCAAATGTTCCTCACAGTGGTTTAAATTATAGTGTTACACAGGATGTAAGACACGTGAATTTTATAAATGAATGAATTTATGTAATTACTTTCTCTTTCCTTAGAGCCTTTTTGCTGAAAACAAGGAGAAACTTATTTTAAGTGCACTTCAGGCATTGGCACAAAAGGAATTGGATAATCCCACTGCCCAACTTAATAATATCGAGTTGGAAGCTATATTTCATGCACTTACACGACTCTTAGCCAGTAAAGTTGGCTATGCAGCATTCACAAACTTGCAAGGGTACGTATTATGAGTCACATAACGAATTTCTTATAAAATCATGTGTAATTGTAGATTTCGTGAAATTATCGGAACAAAAATAGTGGCAGCTTTGCGACGAAAGGATCTCGCTGTCACTTACTCAGCCATTGATATGATAAATTCGTTGATGCATTCCGTGAATTCTGATCATGATCTTAAGCAAGAACAAATGAATAAATCATCAATTCTCTCATCAAAATCATTTTTAGAAACTTTGCTTAATATGTGGACAACCCATGTGGTATGTGGTATGCTTGTCCAGAGCAACTGCTGTGATGAATTATGTTTTTATTTCTTTATGTATTTTAGAGTCATGGAAGTGGAGCATTAGTTTTATCAGCAATGCTTGACTTTATGACGTTCGCGCTTTGTGTGCCTTACAGCGAAACAACCGATGGCAAGCAATTCGATATACTCTTAGAGCTAGTTGCCAAACGTGGTCGCTTCTTATACAAATTGTTTCAACATCCATCTTTAGCGATAGTAAAAGGAGCCGGTTTAGTGCTGCGTGCCATCATAGAGGAAGGCGAACTTCATGTTGCCCAACAAATGCAAGCTTTGGCCTTGGATGAAGCGGCTCTGTGTCGCCATTTGTTGGTTGCACTCTATACGCCATCCAATGATCCTACTCTAACTACGCATAGACAGTTGTCAAGGCATTTAATTGGTCTTTGGCTCACTGATAGTGAGGAGGCCATGGAACTATTTAAACGTATATTTGTAAGTAGATTTTCATTCACTATTCGTTTTAGCTACTAAACTAAATTGATATTGTGTTTTGTAGCCCGCCGGCTTGCTTACATTTTTGGAAACGGAGGATGGAGTGCCTGAGACTGATGTAGAGGAAGACAAATTAAACTTTCGTGACAATTTGAAATTCGCAATACAACATTCCAATAAAACGAGAAAGAATGTGATAGAAAAGCATTTACAAGGTATTAAACATTGGGGCATGAGTCTAATAGAACAGCAAGACACAGCTGCACAGGCATTAAAAAGCCGACCCGTAGTGCTACGTAATCGACGTCAAAAGAAGAAAACATCGGATGCCATTGTCAATTTGCCGTATTTCTTTTATAGTTTCTCCAAAGATCATAGCCTTCCAAATCTGATATGGAATCATAAGGTGAATAAAATTATTGTAGTAATGTATTAACATGCGATGTGTAAAATAACAACATTTCTAGACACGTGAGGAATTGCGCATGTGTTTGGAGAATGAACTCCGTCAGTTCCTAAATGATCGTGATTTAGCTGGTCAAATGATTGTGGCATGGAACTATCAGGAATTTGAGGTTTCCTATCAATGTTTGGCTGATGAAATCAAGATTGGTGACTATTATATACGTTTAATTCTCGAGAAAGATGATTGGCCACAGAATTTAGTTAAAGATCCGTAAGTGTCACATGAGTACTTAATAAAGATTTAAATCTTATCTGTTGTTGTACTATAATGCAGTATTGAATTGTTCAACGCTTTGTATCGTCGTGTACTTTGCCGACAACGAGTCAATGATGATCAATTGACTGTGTTTTCACTTCAGGCCTTAGCCAAAGTATACAAGAGATATCACAAGGAAATTGGAAAATTCAGTGATATGTCATACATTCTACAACTAAGTGATCGAGTAAGCTACTGAAACTGAGAAACCGCTGAGCGACATCATTATCAATATTTTCTATCGTTTCAGTGTTTATCGCCATCTATGCGTGATGCCTTGATAAATTTAATATCATGTTTAGTATTAGAAAAATCCAATTGTCGTGCTTTAGTTGATCATGTACAGTGCCTTGTCGACTTGATAACATTGGCGCATCTCCATAAAGGCCGCGCACAATTGAACACAAAGACAAATGTCATTGAGGCTGGCCCAAATTTGCAGTCCTATGAGGAAAAGGATTGGTATTATAATATCGAAAAAGAAGGTCAAAAGCCAGAACGTCAGGGCCCTATAACATATTCAGAACTAAAGGATCTGTGGCAAAAGGGTATTATTACACCAAAGACACGTTGCTGGGCTATTGGCATGGATGGATGGCGATCGTTGCAGCAAATTCCTCAATTAAAATGGTGCCTAATTGCTAAGGGGGCACCGTTGTATGATGAAACCGAATTGGCCTCTATAATTTTAGATATTTTAATTAAATGCACTAGTTTCTTTCCAAGTCGTACACAGAGTGGCGTCGCGGTGCTCATACCAGGTCCAAAGTTATCTCGAAAGCTATCGGAATTTGTCTGTTTGCCGCATGTCGTGCAAGTTTGTTTGACACATGATCCTGGTCTGTTGGAGCGCGTCGCCACTTTGTTGTGTCAAATAATGGAGGATAATCCGGAAATGCCTAAGGTTTATTTAACCGGAGTATTCTATTTTATGCTCATGTACACTGGTAGCAATATATTGCCAATAACGAGATTCTTAAAAATGACGCATATGAAGCAGGGATTCCGCAGCGAAGAGGTATGATGATTAATGTCGATTAGTAAATATATTTTCTAAAATCTAATCTTATCTACAGACTTCACAATCCGGTATCATGCATCGCAGTATACTTGGCCAGTTGTTACCCGAAGCAATGGTTTGTTTTCTTGAAAATTACAGTGCTGAGAAATTTGCAGAAATATTTCTCGGAGAATTCGATACACCTGAAGTCATATGGAGCTCGGAAATGCGACGTCTTCTCATTGAGAAGATTGCTGCCCATATTGCAGACTTTACACCACGTTTACGTGGGCACACAATGGCTAGATACCCATATCTAGCAATACCAGCAATAAGCTATCCACAATTGGAGAATGAACTATTTTGTCATATTTACTATTTACGACATTTGTGTGATACACAGAAGTTTCCCAATTGGCCAATTACGGATCCTGTGCAATTGCTAAAGCACACATTGGACGCATGGCGCAAAGAAGTGGAAAAGAAGCCACCTCAGATGACTGTGCAACAAGCATATCAAGATCTCGGTATTGATTTGACAAAAACTCCAAAACCTGAAGAATCCATGATACGAAAAAGCTACTATCGACTAGCACAAATGTATCATCCTGATAAAAATCCCAATGGCCGTGAAATCTTTGAAAAAGTCAATCAGGCATATGAGTTTTTGTGCTCGAGATCAGTGTGGAGCTCTGGTGGTCCCGATCCAAACAACATTGTGCTCATTCTTCGAACACAAAGTATTCTATTTGAACGCTATCCGGATGGTACGCGACAAATTGATTGAATAGAAGTATCTTGAGTTATATTAATATCTTCTCTATTATATATAGTTTTGCGGCCATATAAATATGCAGGATATCCACAGCTTATCAAGACCATTCGATTGGAAACAATGGATGATGAACTCTTCTCGAAGGAAGTACAACTTCTGACCGCAGCCTCAGAACTCTGTTACCACACAGTACATTGTTCGGCATTGAATGCTGAAGAATTGAGACGTGAAGAAGGCATCGAAGCATTACTAGAAGCATATACGCGTTGTGTGTCCATATTAGGTGTTGACTCCAAACCCGATTCCTTGCATTACCAAGTTATATCCAATGTGACGCGTTGTTTTGAAGTAGCATGCAATTTTGAGAAATGCAAACAAAAAATTATAACATTGCCTCAATTGCTCTCCGACGTTTGTCGAGTTGTATACTTTAAGGTGAGTTCATGGATTTATAAATGATTCAATTGATTCATATTTGGTATTGCAGCATACACTTTCGGTTAGTTTAGTCACTAGTTTGGCTGCAAATAACTATGATTTGCAATGCAATCTTGTGCGAAATGGTGTCCTGTGGTCTTTATTACTTTTTATTTTTGAATATGACTACACACTGGATGAAAGTGGTGTCGAGGCAAGCGACAAAACAAATCAGCAACAAGTTGCAAATAATTTAGCCAAAATGGCAGTATTGGGTTGCATAGCATTAGCTGGTTATAGCATGGAACTACGAAACAAACCAGTGACGATTGGCAGTGAATCAAATTCTCCAGTTGGTGGTACCAATAAACCGATTGTTGCTGCCAAACCCAAGACAACGGCGGCAACTACTCCCAACACGGCGTACACTCAAAATGCGCACAATCCATTACAAAATGCAAATAAACAATTAGCCATTACCTCAGGTACAGGTGGTACTGAACCCAAGTCTGCATCAAATGTAGTCGCTAAGCAGGATTCAAATGCCAGTGAATTATCGGATACAACGAACTCTTCATCGACAACAACAACGACGGAGGGATACGAGCCAAATACAAAACGGAACTCAATACAACAAAAGTACATTGTTGCTTCCGAAGCAAAGAACTCGCTTGTAAAGCAAGTTCTGGATCGCCTACTGACACAATATATTTCGAACAAACTTGCTAAGGAGAAGGATAGCGATGTGCTTAAGTTGTTGAATGCCAATACCCGTAATCCATACATCATCTGGGACAATGGAACTCGTGCACAGTTGCTGGACTTTTTAGAGCAACAACGTACCAATTCTGTTAAAGAAACCTATGAGGATATTACTAAAGTCTATGAATCCATTACGGAATTTCAGTTTGATGCTCACAGGTAAGTAACAATTTTAAATATTTGCTTATTATGTTATATTTACAAATGTTGTCTTTACACAGAGATGAATTACAAATTGGAGGTATCTTCATACGCATCTACAACGATATGCCAACCTTTCCTATAGCACAACCGAAACAGTTTATCATTGATCTGTTGGAGTACTTAAAGCATGCATATCAATTTCTTCTTGGTACAACAAAATCATCAAATGTTTCTGCTACAGCACAAACAACAACGAAAATGGGCAGTGATGGCATATTGATGCCTACTTTAGCACCAAATCATCCACAACTTCAACAACAGAGTACAACAAAGAAAGGCAATACTTTTGATGAAGTATTGAATGCGTACAATCGATCGAAGAGTAGAAAAAAACTAGAATCAGATACATTGACCGCACAACAGATTTCTCAACAGCAATGCAAATATGATTTTGCCAATGACACTAGCCTGGAACAACATATTACAATGGTGCTGCGTGCATTAATTGCTGTCATTAAAACCAATGCTGAAGTAGAGATTCAATGTATTGGAAATTTCGATATGATTTTTGGATTCTTGGCAAATAATATTTTCCCAGATGTAAGTATATGTAATGGATTGTCGGTTGTTACATGATATTTAATATACTATATAATGTAGTTTAAGTTAATAGAATTAGGTCAAAGATGCGCCATTATGTTCGATAAATAAGTAATATATCATTATGACTTTCACACTGGCAGCGAGAAGTGATGGTAATCCGATGGAGTAAAGTCAGACCTATACGGCGGGTGCATTAAAACAACATCTCATACAAGATTGCAAAGCTTTTGACAGATCACCAAATATTGTTGTTCTAATGGAACACAACTCACTTCTTATTAACATATACTAGTCGATGGCATCTTTTAAACGGTCTAGTTGCTCGATATACCGCTTAAAATAAAGTGTTTCGCCCTATGGGAGCAGCTCTCAAAGTGGTTGATTGTCCACGATCGTTTTGCAAGAGTCATTATCGTAGGTGGCCCATTATTCAGTAATAATTCGCATAGTGTCGGGTTTTTGTTGGATGCAACTCATGTGGCTTTTTAGTGTATCCAGCTGGAACTTCTGATAGTCACATGCAGGTCTTGGTGGGTTTTTCCATAATTTTGTTGACATCTGTAGTTAATGTCCGTCCGTTGGATACTGGGTCTGTTGTGTCGATTCGGTCTAAACCGCATGACATTTGTGAAAAAAACTCAAAACTGAACCAATGATATGAATGCCGTTTTGCTAAATACTTTATTTCTTTGATCCACAAAAACTCCAAATTCCGAGCAGCGGAAAAGCAGCAAGTTATTACCAAACAGCTTTATATTAGCGAAGTAAAAATTAAGATTTTTAATATGATCATTTACCAATTTGCAGAATTCGACTGTTAAGTCTGTGGCCTTGGAAGTAGTGGCTTTAGTATCGCGTAACAAAGATTGTGTATCTGAGGTGGCAGCGTGTGAAATACTGGGTAACTATTTAGTTGCGCTCAAAGATCCCGAACTGCGTGCCAGTCAAGTGAAGGTGCTCGAGACACTATCCGGTTTAATGAACGTACAGGAAATGATAAAGGAGGCGCAGACCAAAGGTGCTGTTATTTATTTACTAGACATGTTTTGCAATTCTCGAAATCCACAAATTCGTGAAATGTGTGCGGAAATATTAGCAAAAATGACAGCAGATCGTTTGAGTGGTCCAAAGGTTTGTTGTTAATTTGTTACTATAGAACTCCAAGGGCTAAAGCTATTTATTCCTTTCATTACAGGTTCGTATTACTGTATCGAAATTTCTACCACCACTATTTGTTGATGCCATGATTGAGTCTCCACAAACGTCAGTGCAACTATTCGAGTCTATACACGAACATCCCGAACTAATTTGGAATGACAACACACGTACGGTTGTGTGTGATGCAGTTGGTGACATGTGTGAAAAGTATGAATAATTATTTAATTAATAATTAATTAATTATAGGAATGATAATTGAATTTAATTATTAATAGGTTTTACAAACTGCAAAAACTTAATTCAAAACACATGTGGAAGGATCCCGAAATATTGAAAGACATTGTCTCCAATGAGATAGTCGTTGCTGGAGTTTACCTGCGCCTATTCGTAAGCAATCCGGCGTGGACTTTGCGCAAACCAAAGCAGTTTTTGTCTGATCTATTAGACTTTGTGGTAGATCAAATAAGCAAAAGTTCATCGGAAAAGGATGTTCTAGATTTGTCAACAGCTGCACTTGTAGAGTTGCTTCGCTCGCAACCAAATCTATCTGATGATATACCAGTTTTAGGCCACATACCCAAATTATTCAATCTACTCACTGTGCAACCTAGGAACACTCTATCAGTATTACACCAACTGTCTTTATCTGAGGTGAGTTATTGTGTTGGTAGATAAATAATGTCGCTTTTTAAGGACATATTATAATTTGACACGTTATGCAACATAATTTGACTCTGACTTAATGTTAAAAAAGAGAAGAAAGCAACTGATGCAAGGGAAAAGTTGTGTGCTATTTACGGCATAGATGTATGTCAAAAAACAACAGTGTCATAATTGGTTCAACCGATTCCGTAATGGTGAATTTTTCAGTTGAATACTCTCATCGCTCTGGTTATTTTCGAGATTGATGGCAAGCAAAAATGTATTCAATGATTCAGAGACTTGCTTATGGTTTAAAAGTATCCATTGAAAGCATTCATGACTATTTGAAATCTCGATATTATGTCACGGATAATGACAAAAAGGCTGTCTAGAATAGTTAGGCGATTTTTATGTGAATGGGACTATGAAGTTACCCCAGAGATGAGAGAAGGTCATCGAACAATACAACCATTATATCATTGATTAATGATAACCAAATCACCTAAATCATCTAAAAAAATAGCGACATTAATATAGATTATTGATGATTATTATTATAGAAACGTTGTTCATATTTCATATTCACTATATAAAAACAATTTACAGTTTTGTGTAAGTGCGATCTCGCAAACGGAATGCATATCGCCACTAAAGAAGTGCATGGAGCACAATAGAGAATGCATAGAGAATTCATGTGAGACCTTAAGTCGTCTCTTTAAGCACCAACACGTAAGTCTATTCATTTCAAAATTTGATAAATAGAAACTAACTAATCGATCTAATCTAGGATTCTCTTATAAGTCAATCTTTGGAGGTTGGTTTGATACCATACTTGTTGGGCTTGCTTGACAGTCGTCTAGAGTTTGTTGACAATCCTTCCGCTGTTAAAGCACAAATTGTCGCTGCACTTAAAGGCATGACACACAATCTTAACTATGGTGATCGTGTCAATCAAATACTACTTAAACATTCAGTTTGGGCAGAATTCAAAGACCAGCGACACGATCTCTTCATAACTGATACGAATATACGTGGATATTTGACTGGTAGGTTGAACATTGCTTGTTGCATGTGTACTTTTAATCATTTACATATCACACAGGCATTAATCCTACTGCGGGCTATCTAACGCAAGGACCTGCGCAAAATGTTGAAGTACTCACTTCGCCACCTCCAATCGATCGTGATGATCCTTCAGCACGACCGCCCATTGACTAACATCGGGAGCTTTGTTTAACAAAATTAGATTTCTGAATGATAAATAAATTCAGTGGTTTCCTCCTCTCCATTGTATACACATGTACTGTATTTATATTCTATTATTCATACTTTCCATTAATTTCTTTTCATTTATGTAATTTTAAAGTTCTTTATTTTGTTGGCTACACTCAGAACAGAGCTGTTAGAATCGTACAAGAAAAGTCTATAAAAAGATATGTTAATTTTTTTATATTTGTATTACATTGTAAAAAATTACTAGAGACGACCCCCTGTAACTAAAATGATATGCCCCTATACATATATATATATATAAAGTGATTATACATATTATGAAATAAAAAAAGAAACAAATCATTATAACAAAAGTATACAAAATTTTTTTCTATTGTATTGTATTGTATTTTAATTTTTATTTACATATTTATTATTTGGTGGGGTACAAACGATCAACCGAACGTTATAAGAATTTGTTAAGTTAATAATTCTGGAAAAATAAATAGTGAATATCGGTTAATTCTTCTTCCTATAGTTTTATTTATAAATTTTTTTAAGTTTCATGTATACTAAAAGGCAGTAGGAAAAAAAAAGAAGAACATATCTCCGTTTAAAACTCAAAATTCTGTGCAAATTACAATACTGGGATAGTGGAACCAGGTGTGCGCGTGAAATGGCAGAACATGACAGACATTACTATGAAAAAAAAGAATAAAAACCAAGCAACGGAGTGTATTGTATTATAAGTTTGTAACACACAGAAGGAGACATCGCAGATCACATAAAGTATATACATATATTTGTGATCAGCTCGATAAGACGAGTTGACATATCAAGTTTTCCCAAAAAAATCTAATTGAAGACATCAATTCTTCGAAGCAATACATTCTATTCGTTTGCTACATATTTGGACCCAAGATACAAAAATAAATTTTTGGATGAAATTGTTAAGGACAAAGTTCTATCTGAACTATTGCGTTTGCTAACGCTGCATGAATAATACAAAATTTCAATCTTTTTTTCCGATCGTATGTGCTCATTTATCGTCGCCACCAGATCGAAAAACTATTTATTGGAGCCGGTTTAGTTTACGAACCATTGAAAAATCGGTTAGGATGCGACAAAGCTGCAAAATTTTTGTTTATTAAGAATAATTTGCCTCTAATCAATCTTGATTACCAATAGTTACTTATATACTACATGTGTCTATAAGCATACTTTGTGGTACAAACTTTGTAGTGTAAGTGTAGTACTTATGGGTTAATTTTTTATTTTTACTTTCTTTTTGTATGTTACATATTGTGAGCGTCAAAAATAAGTAGACATCAATTTGTTATCTTAAAATTGGCTAAACTGTGGGTCGGAGACAAATTGATAAACATGTTAAATCTTGACTGGTGAAGATTTGCCCATAACTCGACGACCAAGTGCAGTCAAATTGTCAGGATTCATTAACTAGACATCAAGTAAATTCGGCCAGGAGAGCGCTCCATAAAAATGGCAAAGATGGTCGAATACCCAGCAAAAATCCATTCATGTCGAAGATGAAGAAAAAAATATACATATTAATAAGACAATAGTATAGTTAACCATGAGTGGACGCTAGTTATGGTTTGGGACTGCATGGTGGCAACTGGTGTCGGTAAATTATTTTAAGTGAAACCACAATAAACAAGATGGGATTACTTAAACCATTTTAAAGGACAAAAGTAAAAGTAAAAATAAGGGGAGACAACCATTATTTATTTAATATTAATTATCTAATAATTATAATAAACAAATATCAATAAAAATGTGTTAATTTGAATGTTTTTACAATCGCCAAACAATTTTCTCAATCCAATCTGTATAGAGATCAACCCTTGTATAGATGCTGGGTAAATTTTGAGTGCCACAAATGCTGCCATATGAAGTAACGCCAACCACTTGCCGCATATAACGTAAAACCGGATGAGTGACAAAAATTGGACCACCCGAATCACCTTGGCATGTATCCGACGTACTATTAAATGAACCGGCACAGATTTGTGTTCTTACATTAATTTGATTATTCAGCAGTTTCTCAGTGCAAACTTTGTCATCAAAATGATTTAATGTCACTTTCAGCAAATGTGAAGAAGATGGTCCTGCATCTTTTGTTTTACCCCAGCCGGCTGCAGTCACAAGTTCGAATTCATTGCCATTTGTTGATGATAGACAAGCAGGCATCACATATTCATTCAGAACAGCATTTTCATTCAATTGCAGTAAAGCAATGTCATTGAATTGATCATCGTCATCTTCATAGCCTGGATGGACAATATAATTGATAGCAATAAAATCTTGAGTTTGAGCATCATCTGTTGTAATGGCATAGTCCAATTCACCAAGTCGTATGTGAAATTCAGGTTTCCTAAGAAACGCAATGCAAAAGTGTTAGTGCACATACCATTGAATAGTGCCCAAATCTTAATATTACTCACTCATAAGCTGTGGTTAGGCAATGTGCCGCTGTAAGCACATAATCTCTACTAATCAATGTGCCACCACATTTCCACTCTACTTTATTGGTTTTTGCATTTTTCAGACCAATCAATGCCATAAATGGAAATTCCCTTGGTTCAGCTTTAATACCATTTACAATAAATGGCGTCGTTGGACATTGACCACGAATTAAACTAAAATCTTTACACTCTAAAAATAAAGGTTAGCAAACGTTTTTCGTAAAACACTAGAATTTATCAATTTACATTGTTTACCTCTTTCAAATTTACGTTGAGTATCCAAAATAGGCTTCGGCTTTATTGGATTTGGACAACAGACGATATCATTGAACTCATCACAATATTTAACCGAATTATAAATAAGGTGAAATATTGGAAAAATCGCATTGCAATCGGAGATGACTTTACAGGTTCCCTGATTATTATTGCATTCTGTTATATAATATAGATAAGAATAAATTAATTTAATTATGTATATATGTACATACTTATATTACTCACTTGCAGCCACTTGTACGGTAGCGGGAATGGGATCAGCTGTTGTTTTTAATATGAGCACAGACAGCACAAACCCATGCAACAGTAAAGACAATGAATTATTGTTGTTATTCTTTTTTACGCGCATTTTTCCGGTTTTGACTTGCGACTGCTGCGAACCCGATGTTCTCAACTCAAAAATCTTTTGCCAACTGATTGATCAGCGATGCGAATAAAATTAATAAACAAGATTGAGAGACAGTTTACGACAACATTATCATCAGTATTAAAAAAATAACAACAAATCCCATAATGCATAATATAAAAACGATTAAACAAAAATAATCAATTGGATTCCTCTCAACAGTATTCTGTAACCTTGCAAAGAAAGATTACCCAGGGCACACATAGTCTCTATACTCTCTACTCGAGTAGGGTATATTTTTAGTTTCTGCTGATGTATAATGCCCAGAAAGAAGGGTATGTGTGAGCCCGCAGTATATTAATCCAATCGTGTCAATACAACTGCTCCGCTAGAAAGTGTAAATTTGGCATACATCATTTATTACGTTTATTTTGGGAATTTTATTTTAGAATAAAAGAACACAAAACCTTCACTTTTTCCCACATTGCTTTAAAATTATGAAAGTAAGTATCTGATAATTGAGAACACATTGCTGTTACTTGTTTACTTGTAAATTTAAGGCCAAACGATTTTCTCAATCCAATCTATAAACAAATATACTCTTGTGTAGACACTCGGTATATTCGGTTGCCCACAAATGATACCATACGAAGTAACTCCAATTACTTGTTTCATGCATTGCATAATTGGGTGTGTGGCAAAAATTGGACCACCAGAATCACCATAACAAGTATCGCCAGTAGTAGTAAACGAACCTGCACAAATTTGTGTGTGTTCATTAATTTGATGATCCTTTATTTTATCGACACATGCTTCATTAGCAAAACGATTCAAAGTCACTTTACGTAAATGCGATGATGAAGGAGCCACTTGTCCAATCATGCCCCATCCAGTTGCTGTCACTAGTGACAAATCATTACCATTGTTCAACGGTAAACATGCTGGCATAACATATTCATTTAAAATGGCACTCTTATCCAATTCAAGTAAAGCTATATCATTATATTGGTTTTCATCATCGATATAGTCTGGATGTGAATGAAGATTGATAACATTAAAATTTTGAGGTTTCGCATCATCTGTCGTAATATTGTGATCAAGTTCACCAAGACGTACATGAAATTTTTGATTTCTGTTGAATGGAATTTAGGACCATCAGGACATTTGTAGCATTCATTATTATTGGTGTGGAATGAAAGTACTTACTGTTTTGATTCCAGGCAATGCGCTGCCGTTAACACAAATTTATGGCTAATCAATGTTCCGCCACATTTCCAATCAATTTCATTATTACCACCAACATCGCAAAGCCTAAGCCCAATCAATGCCATAAAAGGAAATTCTCGTGGCTCTGCTTTAATACCATTCACTATAAATGGTGTCTTTGAACACTGGTCATGCATCAAATCACTATATTCTTTGCACTCTATGTAAATTCAAAAAGGAAAACTCAACTCTCAATACTCATTTGGACTTAATGATGGATGATACTCACTAATTTCAAATTTACGCTTGATTTCCATAACAGGCGCCATCTGTATAGGATTTGGACAACAAACAATTCCTTCAGATTCATTGCAAAATTTAATCGTATCGTATATCAAGTGAAATATTTGAAAAACCTCTTCACATTCTGATATGGGCTTACAAGTGCCACCATCCTTATTGCATACTGTATTTATAATAAACAAAAAAAGGATTACATGAAATTAAAATTAAATAATTAAATTACCTGCAGAAAGTGCGTGAACAACAGTTACCACTTTTAAAGTAAGCATTAAGAATATTTTAAATGCAATAATTTTATGAATTATAAACATTTTAATTCCATTTATTTAATACAATACGCCGGCATAAGTCATCCACTCAGATTATGTATTTAAGATCTGCGATGAGTCTCAACTAAAATGACTAAAATGTTTTGTATTATGTGAAGAAAATGTCAATACAATTTATAAATACTTAGTATAAAACGTGATGATGTTATCAACACATTGATAACCTTAACAAATAATTGGGATTTTCTATTATTGTAATTATAAATATATTTTATTAATATAAATCTACTTATCAATTTATAAAATTTGTATAGTAATTAACAATTACTATTACAATTTAAACATCGCACACCACATAAAATAAAATCGCGTTGCAGATGTCAAACCTCCACCCTGATGTTAATATTGATGATTCAATATATTTAAAATTGATTCAGCTGATTGGAAATCATTTGAAATGAAAACTAGTTAATTTGATTATTAAATTTCGTAAAGCAGCGTGTTTGTTGCTGTGTACATGTTATAATTGTGAATTTGACATCTCAAAGCTAAATGCAGGTTATATCGTGGTTGAGCAGCCTGACCTGAAGCGTTATTACCTTTTCCTAAATCGATTGCAATTGTCAAATTAAAACAAAATATAAACAACATCTTTACAAATGTATATTTTATATCTTTTATTCTTTAGGTGTAGATATAAATGTTGCGAATAGCCTCTTCAACTTGCTGATTACAGCTTGGTCATTTAGGCTTTTGAATTACATCACTAATGTCATTTACATTATTATTTGATTCATTGTTGGAAACAATTTGATCCCAACAAGCATCACAAATGTTAACATGATTACAAGGGAGCAATAAAACTGATTTTGGGTTCTCTAAATTCATTTGAACTAATTCCGTATCGGACATCTGACTTAAATTCGAGCCCTCCAAGGAAAGCGACGATGTTGAAGATGTCATATTAGCCGACATTCCAGACAAATTTGAATTAGTATCCACACTATTGAATAAGTCCTGTTTTGAAAAGCGATCGTTTAGGTACACAGTGCGCGTTACTCTATATGGTTACACTCTGAGCGCACTTTAAACGCGTGCCAATGCAATTATTAGGTTGGTAGAAAAGTAACTTCAAAAAATGAGAATCATGTTTCAACAATTTTTTTTCTTATAAGAAATCAACATTATTTCATCAAATATTTTCAAATGTTATTGATAACCTTTTGGCATCTTTCGGGTAAACCCATAATCTGGTCTATGTAGAAATTCTGGAGTCTGATCAAAAAAAATTGGCACAACACCGTTTCGCAGAGTCAGCATTCATACTAATTTCAATGCACCAATAGCCACAACTCAAATTAAATATAAAAATATTAGTTTAGTTTAATTTAATATTGAAATGTTAAATACAAGAAATTGTCGATTCAGGAAACCAGGCGCACAGAATATCAGAAACATCATAACAATACAAAAAAATCAAAAGACAGACTGAAATTGCATGAGTGCGTGCGATGGAAATATCAATACAAATATTGGTCGTTACAGTTGAAACGTTATTACGTTGAAATTTTAAAAAAATTACATATTTGAATATTTAGTTGTCTTCAACTCAAAACAAATAATCTAAAGCATTATTCCATAATTTTTATGAGATTAATTCTTTATTAAGAAGATGAAATGAACACCTTATTTGTGTGATTTATGAATTGCAAACAAAATTCGGGTCGTTCATGAGAGCGACCCTATAATTTTTTGAGTGAACACCCATAATATAAATTTATATGACGTTTAAAAACGATATAATTCTGCGCGGAGATATGTCGTTTCCAAGGCGCGGAGATATGTCGTTTCTAAAGCGGCGGAGGTATGTCGTTTTTAAACGTCATATCTCCCGCGCGGAGCTATATGTTTAAAACGACATAATTCCGCCAGAAAAAAAGCGACATAACTCCGCCGGTAAAATGTACTGGGCGGAGATATGTCGTCGGAGATATGTCGCTATGCCGTTTATTTTGGGAATTTTATTTTAGAATAAAAGAATACAACACCTTCACTTTTTCCCACATTGCTTTAAAATTATGAAAGTAAGTATCTGATAATTGAGAACACATTGCTCTTACTTGTTTACTTGTAAATTTAAGGCCAAACGATATTCTCAATCCAATCTATAAACAAATATACTCTTGTGTAGACACTCGGCACATTCGGTTGCCCACAATTCATACCATACGAAGTAACTCCAATTACTTGTTTCATGCATTGCATAATTGGGTGTGTGGCAAAAATTGGACCACCAGAATCACCAGAACAAGTATCGTCAGTAGTGTTAACCGAACCTGCACAAATTTGTGTTTCATTAATTTGATGATCCTTCATTTTATCGACACATACTTCATTAGCAAAACGATTCAAAGTCACTTTAAGTAAATGCGATGATGAAGGAGCCACTGGTCCCATCATGCCCCATCCAGTTGCTGTCACTAGTGACAAATCATTACCATTGTTCACCGGTAAACATGCTGGCATAACATATTCATTTAAAATGGCACTCTTATCCAATTCAAGTAAAGCTATATCATTATGATGGTTTTCATCATCGATATAGACTGGATGTGAATAAAGATTGATAACATTAAAATTTTGAGGTTTCGCATCATCTGTCGTAATATTGTGATCAAGTTCACCAAGACGTACATGAAATTTTTGATTTCTGTTGAATGGAATTTAGGACCATCAGGACATTTGTAGCATTCATTATTATTGGTGTGGAATGAAAGTACTTACTGTTTTGATTCCAGGCAATGCGCTGCCGTTATCACAAATTTATGGCTAATCAATGTTCCGCCACATTTCCAATCAATTTCATTATTACCACCAACATCGCTAAGCCCAATCAATGCCATAAAAGGAAATTCTCGTGGCTCTGCTTTAATACCATTCGCTATAAATGGTGTCTTTGGACACTGGTCATGCATCAAATCTCTATATTCTTCGCTATATTCTTTGCACTCTAAATTCAAAAAGGCAAACTCAACTCTCAAGACTCATTTGGACTTAATGATGGATGATACTCACTAATTTCAAATTTACGCTTGATTTCCATAACAGGCGCCATCTGTATAGGATTTGGACAACAAATAATTCCTTCAGATTCATTGCAAAATTTAATCGTATCGAACTTCAAGTGAAATATTTGAAAAACCTCTTCACATTCTGATATGGGCTTACAAGTGCCACCATCCTTATTGCATACTGTATTTATAATAAACAAAAAAAAGGATTACATGAAATTAAAATTAAATAATTAAATTACCTGCAGAAAGTGCGTGAACAACAGTTACCACTTTTAAAGTAAGCATTAGGAATATTTTAAATGCAATTATTTTATGAATTATAAACATTTTAATTCCATTCATTTAATACAATAACGCCGGCATAAGTCATCCACTCAGATTATGTATTTAAGATCTGCGATGAGTCTCAACTAATATGTTTTGTATTATGTGAAGAAAATGTCAGTACCATTTATATATACTTGGTATAAAACGTGATGATGTTATCAACACATTGATAACCTTAACAAATAATTGGGATTTTCTATTATTGTAATTATAAATATATTTTATTAATATAAATCTACTTGTCAATTTATAAAATTTGTATAGTAATTAACTTAGAATTATTGTTGTAAATTATGACGTATATTCATATTTTGTTGTTGCTGTTGCATTTGTAAGTGTTGCATGTACATTTGTTGATGTTGTGGATTATTCATTTGATGACTTGCAACAGAAGATGCATTTGGTGCATTTTGTTGTTGTTGTTGTTGTTGCATTGGAGATTGTACGGAAATAGAATTTATAGCATTTGATAGTCCAACTGTTGCACCACTTTCACATGCACTACAAAATAATATTAACAATAAATGTGTAAACATTTTAAATTTGCAAACAAAAAATAAAAGAAAAATAAAAAACTTAATTACATTTTGTCAGTTTGTATATCTTCTAAATTTAAATGTGTTATAAATCTCAGACGTAACTGAAGCATAGGACGTAAACGTTTAATAATTGCCTCTGATTCGGTTTTAATAATGTTTCCTACATGAATGTACTTGATGTGATAACTGTGGATAATTGAAAGAATATTGTGGTTATAAAGATTTATTTATATTTTTAAAGTTTCAATGACTTACAGAAAATCACAAATTGGATCCATATACTCGAGCGGTTTTGGTCCATGTTGTTTGTCAACAATCTCAAGCATTTCGTAGAGTAAAATAGCAATACCAGCGACAGCATTGGGTTTCTCTTGTTCAATGCGTTGCAAAAAGGGACCAAATACATGACAAAGGAATATCAATTGATGTTCCGTCCGTACACATGGTTTTAACTTCTCTTTAAGATATCTATTCAAATAAAATCAATATAACATAAGAAAAGGAATGTGTGTGTGTGTGTTATGTGGTTACATACTTTGTCATTGTGGCCAATTTAAAGGCACCCATATGATGGAATACTGCATGCGCTACAGCAAGCACAACTGCGTAACTTTTCTCCACCATAGCTTCACGGACAGTTTTGAAGTTGAACAATTCGAAAGCCGTAAAGCGATAATTCCATTTTAGCATTTTTGGCGAATTCAATACATCCTGAAGACGATCATATATGCCACACCAATAAGTCTCAGGCAAAGCGGCCAAAACAATGCCAACACTATTTATATAATTATGAATCTCTTGTTGTGGTATCAACGAGTATCCGTTGACAATGACATCAATTATATTATTTGCAACAATCGAAGGGGCTATTGGTAAACTGAGCAATTCCACACAGGTGACATATAAAGCATGGGTTGGAGCATTTGGAAACTCATTGAAACGCCAGTCAGTGCTGTAGAAAACATTTTTTCCACTAATTGCTAAAAAAAAAATAAAAATTAAACTTTAATCCAAATCTATTGTTATCAATAATATAGTAAGCATAGTAAGCAGTTATAAAAGAAAGGGTATGTTGGTATACTAGAGGCTAATGTGACTATATCTAGAGAGAGGACAACTCGATGAAACCCATTGTTTCAGGTGTTATTCGTTTCGTGCTAGATACCTGGTGTTCTCTTATTGTAATCAGCATGACCGGATATTAAACTACCTTTCTCTATACTCGTAGAACTGAATTATAGATGGATGGTAACAAAGTAATTTTGAACAATGCCAAACCGCACTCTTCAAACAAACTGGTCAGAAGTGACTCTTCGGTTAACACCGAAGTTACAGCACCAGTGTTGCATGTGGAGCCACAGCAAGGTCCAAAGACTTCCCTGGTGACATTGGTTGCAAATACTGCTCGTTATGCAAGTCAATCATATACAAAGTATGACATCTCGCCTGAAGAAGAGCAGAGACTGCCCGTTTTATTGTTAAATGTTAGGACTCGTGTTGCGATACCTAAGGATGGTGCTTACTGGAGCCGCCAGAAAACACCTTTAGTTTCTCATCACCAAGGGTCATGCCTGCGTCGACAGTGGTGGTAACTGTCAGGCATCCTTGCAACTCGGTAACAACCGCCTGTCCTGCCGTAGTATGGAGTAAAGAAAGAAAATTGGCCGATTTTGTGAACCAGTACACATTTTTTGTGAATGTCCTGCACTTGCCATTTTCTCCATCACAGATATGGAATAATAAACCTAATATAGTGATTACATTTTACAAAAGCCTCAATTACTAAGATAACCATTCAAGAACATACGATTTCTGAAGGTCGCTGAGCAATCATAGCAATCATAGTGATACTTACTGTCCGATAGACGACGTATAAGATTTGCGTAATAATTAAGATCTGGATTCCATAATATATCGGGATTTTGTAAAAACTGCTTATATGGTTCACTTACACACCAATTAGCCGGACGAATGTCACAAAATGCACTTGTTATCGAACTAACCTGTTATGACAAAAATATTAAAATTTTTTACAAATGAATAGAATTCAATAGAACTTGCCAATTTTTTTTTGAGCGACGGTCGGTCTCTTAGTATACGCTCATAAAAATGTAACGTGTTATGCAAATAGGTGATTGGCCGATCTGAAAGCAAATAGAATAATAATTAATAATATTAGAAAGAAACCCATGAACCAATGATTTTATTGTTCTTACCATGAAATTTATAGAGTATGCTAAGGTGATCTAAAATTACTTCTAAAATTTGATGTACATGCTGTATGGGTAACTCAATAAATCGGTGAACAACAATGTCCAGAACAGGTAGAAATCTTAAGCAAACATTGCAAAAGTAAACAGGTAGAGGCATATGTGATGCAGACTCATCAGGTGCAAATTTCTCTGGAAATTTTTGATGAAAAGATATATGTTTCTCATGCCTATAAAATTGATGTTGTTAATGTAAATATTGTCATTACAATTGATGTGTAATTACCAATTGTTTTGCTTCCAATGATCGGGATGATTCTCTTTGCAAAACTCTTGTACCCTATTCCTTAATTCAGAAGCCTTTAGTAGCAATAATTGTATAATCAAGAAACAAACTTGTGCTTCATTGCCTTCTTGGGTTCGCAATGCCAAACAAAGTACTACACGATCAATGGTTACAACATTGTATTTCCAGATCATATTGTTAATGGTATCAACACACTTGTGAATAAAATCGCGTCCATCTGAACCAGCAACTTCACCCACCAAATAATCACATAATTTGCGTAGATGTGCCGACAATGCTCGAGCACTAATACCCTCAAGTATCCTGAAATGAAGAGATAGCTTGTAACAATTCCTTAAATGGAATTTCATATGAGTTACACTTACTTGTATGCAACAGGACTAATACTTTCTGTTTCCCAAATCATTTTAAAAAGCAAACACAAAAACAATGAGTTTGTATTCGGGCGTATGAAGTGTGCAATAATATCATTTTCATTTGACATTGATGTCCAGTTACGGTACTCTTCCTCGACTGATTTCTTTAGAAGTTGTTTATTTTCAAGTGGATGATTGTTTTGTACAAAGAATTCATTGAGTGCTGGGGGAAAGCATGCCATTGAATGTGATGCCCATGAATGTGGTGTATGCTGCATAATATTTGCTAATAGTTCTTTGCACCAAGCCTGTAATTCATCACTTGAACCGGTTATATGCATTGAACGGGCCAATGTCAATATGAGGACACGATTAAGTTCTTCACTCTCTGCGGATGCAACAGCGCTTGGTGATTTTTCATTAAAATAACGTGACAATTGTGGTTGCAATTCAGCTGAACCCAAACCAGTTATTAGACGGAGAGCCGTAGACTCAAAGCTAACCCAAAATATAAAAAAAATTACTAATCGATTCTATAATATTCTTTCTCATCCTTACCATATATTTAACTGCATTTTATTAGCTTGTGGCACCGAAGCCAAAGAATGTAAATGTGAGAGCAGCTGGACACGGTAATGCGTGGGCACATGGTGTAAGCGATAGGAAAACATCTCCAGCAACGTATGAAGTATGGCCCATGCCTGATGTTTAAATACAGTAGGAAGTAATTGTGCTAAGAAACCCTTTATACCCAACGATTCGATTTCGGTGTAAACAAGCAATCTGGCATAGGTTTCAATCAAAGCTGGCGCTGGAACAAGACTCTTGCTTTGGGCTTGTTTGATCATTTGTGTAACAAAACTGTGTATCAGCGACATTTTACTATGCACAGTGAGGCTGTCTAAAACACCAACTGAGAACGGCACCGAGGGCATTTGTGCTCCATTTGTTGATTTGGCATTGCCATTTAAGGCATCCACAAGTATGTTCATCGGACGTGCAAAATACTCTTGATTTGTAGAATAAGCATTGCAAATGAGTATAATACGAAAATCATTGCCCAATGTCATATTAACCATATTTCCGGGCATCACCAAATGTTGTAGAAAACTAAAATAAACTCAAGATATTTTACAAATGTCATAACTAGTACTTAGCATGTAAATATTAAAATTCTCTTACTCATGATGATTTTTAAGGGCAACTGGTAACGGTCGTGATATACTAATGTTCTCTGCTCTGGCCTTCTTCATTAAATGTATCCAAATTGCCATTGGTGCCATTTGACGTACTGTGGTTGATTTGCTGCAATCGGCCAGCTTAAGAGGCTCTTGCTCAGGATAAAGCAAATCAAAAAGTTTGAAAACAGGCAAAAAGTTAGCAATCTGGAAAAAAAGGTTTACTTGTTTAAATAGAAACTTTGTTAAAATAGGAGTAGAAAAAACTTACAGGATTTTTTTGTATGCTACCGGAAATAAACTGTAATAGTATCCACATGAGCTGATCGCGGCCTTTGCGTAACTCTAAACCAGAAAGCTGCAACAAAAGACCCAAATATCAGGAGGATGCTCTTGAAAAATAATAAAACAAAATTTACCTTTTCATGAAGCGACAGGACAATATGTGTAAAACTAACGAATTGAAAAAGTACAAAGTAGATTAGCTGTGATGAAAGATGCAACCAAACCCATTCATTTTGGGTTATTTGTTCTTCAGATGAATTGAACCCGCAGCCAGCAGAGGCATCATTTGATTCTGTCATCTCCATCGCATGTATTATGAGATTAACAAGTTGTTCTTCGAGTGCATTATAACGTTGTTTTTGATGTTTTTGCAAATTCAACATAACAGAGACCATTTCCCTCGAGTAAGGTTGATCCAGTACATATCGCAAGAGTTGAGTTTGCTCTTCCAGCAATTCTGGTTCGTATGGCAAGCTACCACGGAAATTAAACTTCAAAGTATTGTGATCCAATTTCCAGGAATTCATCATGTGATCAGCATAACCGAAATGCTCAACAATTGGCAACATTTGCGAATGTCCTATTATGGATACCATTTGAGCAGTTGTACGAAACTCCTCTACGAAATCTGTCATTAACTTGTTCAATTTCCAATGATATGGAAATGGGCGCATAATTTCATTTGCAATGAAGTAACCAGGTAACAGACAATTGTTCCTATCAAATATAAACCTTATGAGATCCTCCAGCACCAATAATTGCGGCATATACGTGACATTTATGTTAAGCGGAAACGATTGCGCTTTGTCGCGACACACCTTCATTATTTCCCGTACTCCCTTATAATCAACGTGTCCAATCACTTTTTTAATTAATTTGAAACTTTCAATCCAAAACGATTTGTTGTCATACTCCAACTTATCACAAGTGAGAATTTTGTCACACAACATGCTGTGAAATGGTTATATGTAAAAGTAAGTAAAGTTCACTGTACAAAGCAGACAACAGTTAATGAACAACTCACCGTGCTGTTATTAAATGTGCATCAACAAGCTTATAAAAGGATGCCATCAGCTCCTGCAGGCGTGAATAACAGGTCACAATTGCGGCACGCTGTAACATTTGGCGCAATATATTTTCTTTGTTGTCCGGTGATACATTTTTAAAACTGCTGACTACATAATGATAATTTTAAGTTTTACTCACATTTCTTTATACTCAAAAACCCTTACCGATATCATTTGTAAATGCCGAAGCTTTAATTTGTTCAGCATTGTTTTTGTATATAATTACATTGACAAATGCTTCCTCAATAGGCTCCATTTTCTACAATAAAATTAATTGATGAATATGTCTTACATACAAATACGTTAATATAATATTACTTACCAAATATTTATCCACTGATTCCAAAATGTGAATCTCCATTTTAGTGTAATAAACTGTTCTTTTAGGCAATTTTTGCGAAATTACTAGCCATTCACAAAATTGAATACAATTACTACTCGAAGTAAACAATTGCGGACGCCGGTGTGTTTTACTATAAAACAGGGTGGTTCAGATTTTACAGGTTTATTGAGTGTTTCATATGTTTTAAACAGCGTGATTCTAAAAATTGATTAAGTTGGCAACATTTCTAAAGTGAACACTGGGAATACTCTCGAAACATTGATTTAGTTGTCTACAATGGCAAAAAACATAAAAACATAAACAAATTACAAAAATTGCATTAAATTATACTCGAAGAAAAATTGCAACAACATCGAAATCATCTTTTAAAAAAATTGTGTTTCTTTCTAAAGTGTGTAACAAAACTATACGACATTATCCACCATCAATTGTTCAAAAAAAGTAAAAAAATCTAAATTTAAGACTTCATTGTTGATTGGCAAATGTAAATTTTAATTACAAACAAAATGCCACGAGGGACACGTTTATCGGAATTGGAAAAGGAAAAGATTAAAGACTCTGGTCTCAATATTACCAAAATTTCAAAACTAACAGGCCGCACACGCTGTGTAATCACTAGTTTTCTGCAAAATCCAGACGACTATGGTAAAAAATATAGTACTGGTCGAAAACAAAAAATCACAGGTCGTTGCAAACGTCAATTATTGAACCTGGCGAATAATTCACCAATGTCTTATCGAGAACTTAGTGAACAAATCAACATTCAAAACAGATTGTCCAAGGAGTAATGTAGGAGAAGCCAACTCTTTGGAAGCACCACAAGACAGTACACATTGAATTCGCTCATAAAAACTTTGATACGAATTGGGACTTGGTGAGGAAATATTACTTTTGCAACCTGAATTCATTACAATACATTACATTCATATTAATTTTTCTTAAAAAGAATATTTTTTCAGGTGAAAAAAAGTTCAATTTAGACGGTCCAGATGGCTATCAAAGCTATTGGCAAGATGCACGAAAGGAACACCTCACATTTTCAAAGAGGAATTTTGAGAAATCTGTTACGGTGTGGGGTGCATTTACTATCTGTGGCACTCTTAAACTACAATTTGTCAACTCAAAAATGAACAGGAAAGAGTATTTGGATGTCTTGGAGAGTAGTCTCGTACCATTCTTACATGACAACAAGGAAAGCCCATATATTTTCATGACACAATTCACGGATTTTTATCAACCGCCAAGAAAAATCCCTATTATGGCCAGAACTCTCCCCAGATCTGAACCCGATTGAATATCTCTGGAGCAAACTTGCTCAACGTGTTTATGCCAAAAATCAAAGGTACATTAGAGTTGAAGAGCTAAAACTTGCTATTTCAAAAGAATGGAAACACGTCGACACAAGATAAAAGAACAAAAAAGTCGTAAACACCATTTTTTGCTCAGCACCTCTGTGAACGTACTAGTAGTCTGTTAATAAAATTCTGTGCTAGCAAATTCTTCGCTCCAATCAAGCCCATAATTGTTCTAGAGAACTTAGAACGTTGATTGTGATGGCATTAGAAGTTAGTTCTTTAGGAACGTTATACAGCAAGGCTTCAGCATCCAAAAATTGTTTATTATGCAAATGATAGTTTTAAGACGTCTGTCTATCTGTGCCAAACAATTCAAAAAATCTTGCATTGCTTTCGCCAAGTAGCATTTTTCATAGATTTTCATCTTTGGGTTCTAGACAAACGGTACGGCAAACATAAGAATGTATGTACATAATTAGCTAAGTTGTAGAAGAGATTGAGATTATTGTTTCAACGATAATTTAAAAGCAAACTGAAAGCAAAGCGTCAATAAATTTGATCTAGGTAAACATACAACAAGAATAAATTTACGCGATAGTTAAAGTACATACATAAATGCCAATGATTGACTATCTTCTAAAAGAAGAAAACAGGAAAGTCAATGGAAAAAAGGAAAATCAAATGAAATCAAAATGTCGGTATTCTATGATATGAATACGTAAGATAACCAGAAAGTAGCGTACAATCGCATTGGTATTCAAGTAGCAATATAGAGAGACAAGTTCAAGTAGTATAGTCATACTTCCTATCCTATCCCATTGTCGTTCTATTCAAAAATTTACTGCATTTAATTTTAATGATATGACATGACCAATACCTGTTGCTTGCGGCTGATAAGTTTTTCTCTCATGCTTTAAGATTCTTTAGCATCCATGAATCATGAGTGAATACGCAATTTTGATTGTAAATAAACGAACATACTATTATTTGTGTATTTTCCATTTTTTTATTCATATAGATAATAATTATATTTTTGTTTTTGTTAATATTTGATTAAAACTTAATACAAAGTTTTAGAATTATGTTAATTTATACAATTAAACAATAGTATTTGCTTTATTTTAAATTACATGTGATGTGTGATTATTTGAAAGGTGCGTGAGTGTGGTCGTTGTGGACTCTTAGGACTAAGACTAAGTGCTAGGTTACCCTGTAGAAGACCGTATGTAGTCATTCTTAGTTGTAGTATGTGTTTTATGTATGTATTGTATTACAAATAGATGCGACTATCGCCGAGATAACTTAGATGCGTCTACGTTTGGTCTGCTCTTTTCGGACTTGTTGCTGTTTATAGACAAAGAGTGGTCGGAAAAGAATGGCACGGCGTTGACGTTGTTGTGTGTTACCCGTAGCTGACACTGCTTCAGTATCGCGACGCGTGCGTGCATATGGACGGAATAGTTCTGATTTAGCAGAATCACGACGATACAAAGTGCTTAAGAAATCAAAATATGGACGGGAACGCAAACTATCCGGTTGACGTAATGGTGAGTTATAATTGAATGAAGTTGGTGTCTCAATGTCAAGAAGATTATGTGGCCCATCGTTTTGCAACTGTTGTGGTTGTTGCTGCTGCAGTTGTTGTTGTTGCTGATATTGAGGTACATATTGGTGCTGTTGTGGCTGTTGATACTGTGGGCTAGCAGAAGTTGTATAAAGAAGACAACCGAACATGACGCAGGTTAGCGAAAAGATCTAAAAATATACAAAAAATAAAAATATATTAATGATAAATCAATATAAATACATGCAAAAAAGTTTAGAGGTTGCTATGACGGAGGCGGATCTACAGGAATTTAAGGTGTGAATAATTTTAGACCCAAAGTGATACTAGCAAAACCTGAACATGAATATGGCAAACACGTCGGTGGCGGCGTCTAGAACCTGATCGCTAATGACTTATGTGTGCTTTAGATTAGCATATTTTAATGAATTAATTTTAATTAAACTACAATCCAATCAAAATTTATGGTTGCGAATAGATAAAATATAATCACGACGAGCTATGCCAAATGATCTACCACCACAAGATAACATTTAATAAAGCCACGAATTGTTTAAATCAGCACGGGGTTATCATATGGAAATGTTTTCATTTTCATTTAATTAAATTCCATATCATACATAGATAAATAGAATCCTACAGCTTATTTGAAGTCAAATCACATTTACCACTAACATAAATTTTGGGTCAATAAAATCATTATCAATATTAATATAAATAGTACCTAGTATATTATTAATAGTAAGTATTTATCACGCCTGTCGTATTTGATACATAAATTAATATTAAATTTATGTTACACAAAAAATTATAAAAAAAAATAACAAGAAAACAAAGAGATGATGATTTTAATAATAATATTGTATAATACTCAAAAAGAAACAAAATTTTAACCACTTGGCACTTGGAACTGTATTCGAAACTGTATTGTAACCGGTTAGTTTTGTGGTTCAGGGCCAAAAGTTCGTTTGTCGCATCATGTAGAGCAGTAACGCGTACGTGATGCTTTGGGAATTGCAAAGAAACTCAATAAAAAAAAGTATTTCAACTGGTATAATTGATTGGTGAATTAAAAATGATTGTCCCTTATTATATACTACGTTGAATTAAAGCATGATGAATTCACTTCGGATCATTTAATGAACAATCTGTATACAACTTTTACTATTTTTTCATTCGAAATTGTGTAATTGTTGAGCTATGCTGAGCTGTATTGCATTTGTTTGAGTCCTGCTTTATTTTTTGCATGTCTTGATTTTCTTTATTTTATAGAATCACAAATTTAATATAATTTATCCTATATCCACACCACACCAATTGGTCAGCCCCCTTGCTGGTTTGTCAACTTGTTGTGGTAAGGGGTTCAATCAGTGTAAGGACCTTAAGAGCGATACCGGTGTGGTAAAATCGGTGACATGTTGTGCACTGAAGCTAAGAGCAGTCCATAGGCATCACAAAGGGTCGTAAGACCTCTGTCCTGTGGCGTTCAGCCTGTATATGCTAACCTATCCTATACAACTTCTTTTCATTGTATAAATGTTTACAACTTATTATTTCGTTGACTTTAGTACAATTCGTTGGTATAAACTATAATCCTCTTTCTTATTTTGAATCAAAACATATCAGTTATTGAAATATATTGATAAGTTTATTTTATTAAAATATTTCCTAATAAACTATAATGAGTATATCTGCAGTCTTCAAAGGAGTCACCCACTAGCCATACTATTAGATTTCCTGAATCGTAGACAGTTGATATAATCTAATTTTACTAATATTTTGTCTAGTTTAAAGAAAATTCTCTAAAATCTAAATATCTAAACTAAAATTTTATAATAAAGAAATAAATAATTTTAATAATGCCTCCTGATTCAACAACCAAAAATGATAACTTCAACAATAGTGACTTAAATATATTTAACCATTAAAGGATAATAATAACTAAGTATCATATGTGTTGTGGTCTCCTTTACCCTAACTTTGAAACAAAATTTATGTTTTAAGCATTCATTCACCTTGTGGAAAAATATGAAAAAAAAAAAATGCAAAAAAAACTAAACTCTCTCAGTTAAAATTATGATAATGTTTGCGACCTTGTTAAAATCCGAGTATGTTAAATGATGATAAAAATCTATAAACAGTTGGAATTGATTTGATTTGAAAACGGATCGATTTATTTTTTATTTATTATAATATGAAACTTTAAATGCCAAACAAACACGTTTCATAATGAGGCTATTTAATATTTTTTTCTTCTTTAAATCTTGAAATCAAATAGTGTATAAAATTTATATTTTTATACATAAAAAAAAAATAATAATCAAGTGAGCCAACAAGCAATCAAGACTACTTCATTTGATATTTTCGAATTTTTAATTAATTGGCAAATGTTACTTTTTTCTTGCTTTTTTGCTTTGATTTCAAACCACTTTGCAGACAAATTTATTTATTTCATTATTGCTAAACATGAATTGAATACTTACTTTAAAAGTAAAAGTTGCCATTTTCTTGTTATTGTATTTTAGTTATTAATCGTATTAAAATGGTCTTATTATATTTTTGTTGATCCGGTTGTATTTTCTTAAAATATCTTTGACTTTTATTGAAAAAATTATGTTATCAAATCAGACACACAGAAAAATCCAAACAATTGATTGATTTGTATTGCTTTCTTTATTATTATTATTGTTATTATGATTTGATTGATTGATCGATATTGATTTTCTTTTTTTTTTATTTAATTTTATTATTTACGTAATTATCGCTTGGTTTTTTTTTTATTATCAATTCAATTCAATACACAAAATATTTACACAAAATTAAATTTTTTGATTTGTTTTTTTCTAATGTTTTCTTTCGTTTACACTTTAAAGAAATATTTTATGTTTATTTATTATTCGCACAGATATATTTTTGATATCTTTATTAAATTTGAAGTTGATGTCGATGTTGCCGACGCGAATCGCGTTAAGTTACTGTTAAGAATCACAGTAACAAATTCATTTTTATACTACTTACGAGAAGAAAAGATATACAATAAGTTAAAAAAAAAAAACAGCAATGAAGATACAAATGGCGTCGACAGAGCTAGGTGTGAGCATGTGTAAGTAATGTAGTACTATCTATGTGTGAACAATGAACGGGTTATGCTTTTGTAGTGGTTGCCCATCAGTTGTAAGTATTTGTGCTGCTTGCCGATATCACTAAATCTTTGGCGAATTTTTTCCTTCTTCAGAGGGTTTTCAATTTTTAATGCCACGATAAAGGGGCGCCGGAATTGAAATGTTTGGTAAAATGATTCAATTTGGAGAATGTTGCAGTGCGTTAATGTGTCACTTAATTAGCACATTAGTTTTCTTCGCACTTTGCAAGTTTTTTTTGTTTTTATTTTCAACCGTCACTCAGGCGCACACAGATACACACATGCACATAAATATATGAAATTAGTGCAAATATAGAATTGGATTTACTATGAATTTAAAAAAAAAAATTTGATTTTGTTTCCACAACAATTTCCATGACGCACGCAACTTCATTGATTTCTTCGTAATTTAATTAATTAATTTATTATTTTATTAAATTATTTATTGTGTTTATTTTTTTGATGAATTTGTTTTTTTCACAATTTATTTCAATCAAAAATAATAAACAAAATATTATTGTTATTAACAATGATACGAGTATTAATAATAGGATTTTTATACGTATATGATGGTGACATTATAAATTCATGGCTAAGCTGCGTTTATAAGATTTAAAATACGGAAGCCGGCATAATAAATTTTATTGCAATTTATTATGACAGACGAGGGAAATTTGTTGAATTGTAAAATTGATATTTTGTTATGGGTTTAAAGATTAGATTTACATAATGGACAAGCGTTTTAAAAAGAATGTGGTGACACAAGCAGAAAAGTAAGTTCTTAAATATACAAGCCTACAACTCTGAGCTTTGAGAAGAAGATACCAATTTGAAAAGAGTAAATATGCAATTATAATCAACTAATAGTTATAAAGTTCAATAATTTTTCTAAGTTTTTATTACATAGATTAAAAGATTTAATTGTAGTAGATTACAAAGATGTCGCTTGGTTCATCTTATCACATAAAAACTTCACTTAGAATGTAAGTTTTTTAGCTATAATTGAACTTTAGTACCTACAATAAACACGGACTAAATTGAAACGATAATCCAGTCCATTTATAAATTTAGTGGATCTTATTCATAATTCAACATCTTCACGTGTAAAGAAGGATTTATTAAAATAATATTTAAATGCAAAAGTTTTTTATACAAAAAGTGAGTATATGAATTATTTAATAAAAAGCACATTAAACCAATCGAATATTTTGTAATGTCATTTTTGTAAAATTGTAACGTTCAAACTTTTAAAAGATCAAAAAACAAAAAATAAAGAACGATAACTTAATGTGGAAACCGGGGCTATTTTGATACAAGTATTGTACAATATTTGTATGCGAGGAATAATGTATTGCAATGAATTTACTTGATTTTAGCTTAAAAGTTCAAAAACAATACAACACAAACATTACGTTAAGTAATACAAGGTATAAAAAGGTTTCAATCTGACTTAAATATTATGCAATAAGGCATAGTTTATGAAGTCAGACAAGTGAAAATAATGTGAAATGCCAAATTAAGTAATACATAGTAATATGAAAAGAAAGAAAAAACTACAATAAATTTAATGTTTAAGCAAGCTATGTTTGTATGCCTTACTCAACATTTTTTCAATTAAACTATGACTTTATAAAATTATGACAAATATATGTATACATATATCGGTATACACATTATAATATTGTTTGTATTTATTTGCATATTTAAAAATCTCTCAAGTGCACCTCGTTTCAAAAACTACTACTGAGTTCAGTCAAACTTACATACCATATACAACAATAGTTTAAGTTGAGTTTAGGCACTTAAGTGTCACCACTCATGATGTCTAGTATCTATTGACATAATTTGTTTGTTAATTTGTATATTTATTATAATTTTATTTCGAATTCAAATCGGAACAAGATATTTGAATGCATATTATTAATACTCATAAGAAGTATTGAATTTGTTTATGCAAATACATATTCTTTTTTACTTTTCTATCTTCTCTTTTTCAATGAAATGACGCATGCGTTAAATGGAAAATCGTCAACACCTTATTATAATCACCATGATGATGATAATTATGATGATAATGATTATGTATAAGTTGGCGATGATCATTCAAGATTTGGTTGCTTTTGAAGCTTTAAGAATTTGTGAAGGTTAATAACAAGCATTCAACGAGTCTAAAGTTGAATGAAATAAAACAATGAAACGAAATTACCAAATAAATATTTAATAAAACATGAAAACAAAGACAAAAACTGAAATATATATATATATACATATGTACAATATTTATTGATTAAAAAATTAGCATTTTTTTAAAAATTTTTGTTTTTATTTTTTTTTTTTTTTGTCTTTATTATATGGTTTTTCGGTTGAACTGTGGTAAATCTGAATAGGTAGAGTGTTTTTAATGAGTTTAGATTAATATAAAATGCTTACACGTGATGGCCTGCGTTCGAAATTCTAGTCATTCTAGCCTTGCGCGGGGAATATTGAAATATAATAAGATGTTGAACTCGTTGTTGATGCCAATCCCCACCTCAGTCGGACTGAAAACAACTCAAATTCAACCGTTTTAATAACGATCAACCGGTTGACAAAAACAACATATATACATATTTATACAATAAATAGCCTCAAGTCTTATTAGATTTATGATTTATTGTGATGATGACATATGTCAACACAAACCAAATATATATGGTACACAACAAACTATAATTCTTAAAGTTAACCATAATATTTATTGATTTATTCATTTGCTCGTTGGATCGTTTCTATGTTGATTGTAAATATTTTTATTCTTATACCGAGTTCTTGCTCGGAAAGAAACCGAAACAGGTTCCATATGCCAAGTTGGCATTTATGTGTGGTATATTCTATGAGAAAATTGAAAATTATTGTAATTTATTAAGAATATTGATTAGAATTCTTTTGAAATCATATCATTCATAAGAAGAATGGTCGTCGGTTGACAACATTCTGTTGTGCTTAATCATACAATCCATTGATTTCTTTGTAAATACTATTTAAGATATAATTTGTTGCTGCTCTCATGAATATTAATCACTTTCATCCGAAAAATTTTTCTCAAAATCACTAATTAATATCAGATCTTTCTGTTTAAACAAGTAGGTGCTAAATAGTGACAAATACAAATTCATGCCGTTCGAGAACACTACTTTGACCTACGTCAAATTATTTTATAAATTTATTGTGATTCATGTTAAATCTCTCTTGTGGTAACAGAAGGATGGAAGGAAGGAACTAAGGAAGGGAAATCTTGTAAGTTTTTATTTTATTTATGGAAACGAAAATTTCCAAATTATTACATTTGTTGTCAGGGATTTCCTTAATTAACACATTTTACAACTTACAATTCCATGTGGTGATGTTGTCCATCTTCATTCGTGAAATTTCCATTCTTATACGATTTTTCCATAAAAAAATCTCTCTTTCAAAATTTTCTGTTTATTATGGAATTTTATTTAAAGACAAAGTTTTCCTTAATTAATACCTACTAATTTGATCTAATTATTTTTTATTTGTATTAAATATTAAGAATTGACGTAAAACTTACAAAAACAAAAGCCATAAAAATTCCATATTTTCTTATTGTAGATTTTGGTAAATTAATTACTTATTATGTTTTTTTAGGTTAGTATAATTGCTAAGTAAATAATTGAGGTTGGTTCTGCCTTATTTTATGTCACTGCTTCAATGACGACATAACAAAGAGAAGACAGAAGACGATTCACTTAATATTTATTTATTTATTTATTGTATTTATTAATGCCTATACAGTGTTATATACTACAATAATTTATCTGCATATACCAATCTGTCTGCCAATGCTCAATGACATTGGCCTAGTAACAAGTAACATAACAACAAAGTTGGCAATATCATGGCCAAGATACTACAAGGCGAGGTTTAAGATGCAACCGAGCGAGAAGAAAATCACTGTAGTTTTAAGCATTAACACAGGTCTGTAATCAATAATTGTTTTGAATACTTTTATATAAGAAGTATAGATTTAGACATATATATTTCAAATATACATTAATTTGGTTGAAAGTAAATAAAACAGTTATTTACATATTATTATTATTTTATTGTATTGTATATTATCAAACAGCAAACATTGAATTTGTGAAGACTTTCCTGCTTACACCACTGAACCGATTTTGACAAAAAAAATACCAATTGTTAGGTATTCTTCGCAAGATGTGTACAATGTCAAAATTGGTTTAGTGGTTTAGATAAGAATAGGCGTTAAAGATAATCGCTTTCCGACAACAACAACACACAGCCGTTGATGTTGTGAATGCAGTACAATGGGTGAATAGAGAGGTTTGTGTGCCTCTTCTATTGCAGTACGCTCATTGGTTGTGTGAAGCCGTGTGATAGAGTTTTCACCAAAGAACACTGTTTATAGAGAAGTTATTGTATTAGCACTTTGAAAAATAAATGTTTTTATTAGAATGCAGTCGATTGTGTCAGCCGGTGGTCCCTCTATGTTCTTCAATGCGTGATAATGTCAAAATATCTGGGATAAAATCTTTGGTTAAAACACAGTCATAAACATTTCTCATCCTCGCGAAATAAAAACATTAAGACTTTAAATTGAACCCAGTTTTGAACTGCGGTATACAGCTATGAAGAATACACCCAGATACCCGTATGGGGTCCAAGAGTCATTGGAAAAGTAGTTTGATTTAGCAGAAAACACATAATATATACTGGCATAAAATCTTTTAAGCATGGAGTTTACAAAATGCATACTTTAAAGAGTTGATTTTATGGATCTGTCAAGATGGTTAGATAATTTAGTTATCATTCTTTATCGGATTTTGGAGCTTAACGTTAAAAAGATAAAAATATATATATAAGTTTAGGAATGATTGTAATATAACAAGAATCTAAAAGTAACTTACACGAAGTCTAACCTGCCTTATTTATACCTATTCTTAAGCCAGGACACCGTTATTTGAAATATCATGTGATGATAGTTACCTGCTTCCCATTGGTTAGTTTTTGATACATAGACAACGGATAAAACGCAATATGCTAGTGACTATCAGCACTTCGGACAAAGTAGGTTATGATAATTACCGTACAGACAACAAACAAGGTCAAATATACCAGGGATGATGATATTAACCTATTAACCCTAATCTTACATGCTACACTATATTTTGTTATATATGTGAATATTTTAGAATAGTTAAACAAATTTTTTTTTTTCCTTTAATTTTTCTGTTATTACAAAACAATAACAAAACAACTTATTTTAACAAGTGGCAAGGAACAATACATTTAATATGATCTAGTAGAGAGGTCGACAGGCGTCTCTTTAAAATGCGCCTGGCTAGTTCGCTTCGAGGATTTACCAACTGAGCAATGTAGTCCTTGGCTGACGATTAATCACATCGCCGATTTTTGGTACTTTCAAATCGTTCTCAAGGTCCGCTGTGCGCATGTCTTTTCATGCAGTACTCTGACCTTGGAGATAGTTGATTTTGCTGCAATTCCATGCACCTGTAAGCCGTAACGCCAAGCAGGAGCAATTATTGCTTTGTAGAAGTGTTCCTTATTTCTTAGTACCAATTTATTCCTACTATTTAGGAGCCAACGCAATTTTCTAATTCTCTGTTGGAGCGACTTCGTTATATTTGATGTATGCGATTTAAACGTTAACCGCCTATCCAAATACACACCCAGGTATCTGCTTCAGCAGCTGGTTGCCAATGAAGACTCCCGGACAATCATCCGGCCGTAAGGTGTACGTCACATGTTCCATCTTCTTGTCCAGACTTCAAAACTATGCAGATATGGTTGCAGGTTGTCAGTGGCTTCGTAAGTGCACCTGTTTCTGGAGATGATGGCCGTATCATCTGGATCTTCTAGCGATAGTTTGAAGCCATTGGGCATATCCTGCGTGAACAGGGTATAGAGTGTCGGCCCCAAAACACTACTCTGGGTGACACCTGCGCGAATAGCATTGATGCTAGACTCTACACCATCCAATACCATTGTAAAGTTAAACATAATCTTAGAAATTAGATTATGGTAGAATACCAAGTTAAACAGTCGGTTTCATATATCATAAAGTACATACTATATGTCATCAGACATGGAAAATTTGATTTAAAAATCGTTTACCTATAAATATATTCAGAAATCAGATTTAAAAACAAATAATTATGGATAATTAATCTTACATACTTTAAGGTTTCAAAATTTTATGAAACAACTCAAAAATAATTTAGAATGAATTATATTTCATTGCATATTTTTAGGCATTTAGGATTTTATGATATCGTGAAATTAAAGTTAATGCAAAAATCATGATCAATTCAATTTATCTTCAAATGCATACAACAATATAATCCGGTACTCTCTCTCTCTCTCTATTGATCACGCACTAAAAACAAATTAGCAACTTCATGCCAAATTTAGTAAACTAAATGTTCTAAAAAAACAAAAAAAAAAAATTCATCATATATGTATGTATGTACCTATGTACGTGTATAATAAAGAAACTAACAAGATTTGTAATAAAAATTTATTATTGTTATTGATAATCATTTCATCGATGAAATTGCACTTTTGCTGATTTGTTGTTGAGTTCTTTAGGGACACATGAAATTTTATAAAAAAATATTTACCTATAAAATTGTGTGTAAATTGTTTTGTTTATTTTTTTGTATACCCTTCACTCTTAGTATAATTAGGTGGGAATTAACAATTTGTCTTGATGTTTGCCATGAATTAAATTAAGTCCCATATTGTGGACATGAAAATGTTTGAAATTGTTCGATATAATATTGTCATACCATGTTTGCTAGCTTCTAGTAGATGAATCCTTTAGTTATTGAGATAATTAACTGAAATATAAAACTGTGTCTTTTACATATTCTTAGCAGATAAATAGTTTTATTTACTGAAAGAAAAAGTTAACCATCCTTACACAGACAGATAGGGAATGAGGAACATTTCATAGCAACAGTATCAATAAAGTAGATTCAAAAGAGACCCATCCGAATTCAATTCACGCCATTAACAGAATGTGAAAATAATATGTATGCATTACTACCAACAGTGTCATCTAGTAATGTGAAAGGTATTTATTTTTCGTTGGAATGAATGTTATATTTTTGATATCGATAGGCTATGGTATAAAATTTAGATGAATGGGTGAATGAATCAATAAAAATAACAAGTATACGCCATGTTCTTGTTATTCTAATTAATTAGTATCTATATAATATGATATTTAGTGGGTTATTTATGAAATATGCAAATCAATTTATGTAGTACTTATATTTGTTTTATTCTAGAACTTTAATATAATTTCCGGTTGTGAACTGCTATAAAATGTATAATTCACTTTGCCAATAGAAAATGTGTATGTAATTTTATTCATATGCAGAGTCATAAGTTGTAATGTATTCAGTGAAAGTGATCATATTGACTATTTTTGTCATATGTTATTTCACAATTTTCAATAAGTTTGTGTCTTAAGTCTTTTGATTGATTTGCATTAATAGAAAATATTTCAACTTATTTTTTCCAAAAATATAATTTTATTTCTGTATTTTGTATATGGTAGTATAAACAATAACATAAATAATTTGTATATGTAATTAAACTTAAGGTACTTCTGTGATGCATAGGCAAATTAGGAATAGAATAAAAACTAATGTTAAATAACAAACGTCATCAGTCTGTAACTCTCACACCTTTAATAGCAAGGCCAAATGTGATTGTCCCCGTTCTAACCGAACAAATTGGGTACAAAGAGCTTCTTGCGTTTGGTGCGTGTCTCCTGATAACGAACAATTGGCGAGAAACGTGCACCTTCGCTATTTGGGCTGCTACTGGAAGTCGCACTGGCATCCTGACGTCGATTGATTGTACCTGTCGCAGTACTGGCTACATGATTTGATACTGGTGCAATGAAGCCATCATCTACATAATAATATCCCCGTCGTAGACGACTTAAACGTTCTGAGGTCAATGGTTGGCCATAACTTAGAATGTAATCCTTGTTTCGACTCACATGTTCAATTGGAACACCATAACTGCTATAGACATATGGACTGTGATTGTCGGCACTAAATGTGGGCTTAGCACTGCTGTAACTGATCTTGCTCAAGATGATGCCAATAACAAGACACACAATTGTATAGAATATCTGTAAATAGTGGAAAATTTCGTAATCAGATTTTATTTTCACTGAGTGAGGTCATTTAAATAATTTTTCACACCTTCCAGCAAATGGTGCCAAGAAGTGTGTCTCCTTTCTGTAAGTGTGTGTCTTACTCAACTTACCGTAAGTTCCATTTTTAAGAATTTGTTGTTGTTATTTCAATTATTAATCCGTATTAAATCCTGGGTAATATTTTTATCCGTAATATATATATATTGTTTTGCTTTGATTTTTATTATTTTGAGGTCTTTACTTCACAAGTGTTTATTTGGTTCTGTGTATTCACTTCAACAGAACCTTTCCTTTTATAAGAAAAATTCACAATTTATTCGCACTACTTTGTGAAATTGTAACATTTGTAGCAACAATACAAATTCAAATCCGCACACCGCCGATCGGCTCCCATAGATGACGCAAGATTGTCTGGTCTCAACTTATTCGCACATCTTTGGTGAATCATTTGGAGTTTGCCTTAATCGTTGAGATTGTCGTGTAGTTTTTATTTTATAACTCTATGAATTTGCGTAGATTGGATTAATTAAATGAAGACTGTAATTATAAAATTGAAAATTATATCTGGTTTTATCTTGCATTCTCATTTTTTTTTCACTAATTTCGTTATAATTCGCTAGATTGTCGCTTAAAGAAACAACACGATCCAGAAACCATTACATCCGTTACTATGAAGCACTGCAATAGAATATTTTAATATTTATAATTTTAGAGATTTTAGTTTTTCATAAAAATCTTATGATCCTCCTTTAATCATTAAAAATATTGTTTGGACACAACTCTAGAACATGGAATCTTCTATTGGACTTAAATAAAAATAGTTTACATAATATGACAATATAATATTTTATGTTTTATCAAGAATCTGAAGACCATTCATGCATTGCATTGTTATCAGCTTATCATCTCTTACTCTAAAGTTTCGATTGATTAAGGAGTAGATGGAATCCCATAGTCAGGTTCATTCGACTATCGCATGCTAATTTGTTTTGTTTTAATCGTGGGATATTTCACTTTTGGATGACAGTATTACGCGCGGAATATTTCTTTTAATTAAGTGGTACCAGTGAGAAATTGGTGTTAATTTAATTTTTTTTTTTAATGCATTTTGTGACAAATAAATGCGACATTTATTATCACATTGGCGCCATACCCAAATATAACTAAATTAAAAATAAAAATGTATTTTTAAAAATAAACAATAAACAGCTAAAATTATTAAGTAATAATCGTAACTTACATAAGTTTTCTTTAATGTGCTTTATTCATATTTTTTGAGTTAGATACAATATATAATTGCTTTGATACTATTGTATGTGCATACACGAGTCAACACTAAACAAAAAATGATTATCTTTCGCTCAAACGAATCATGTGCTATACTCAAAATTATCAATAGTCATCCTGCCTGCACCAACACTTTCGCAAATCAACTCTTGAATCAATCAATAGTTGAAACACAGTGTGATACTGAGTCACAGCAGCAGGCACGATTCGAACGACAGCATAGACAAAATGAATTAAATGACTCGTTTCATGAAAACACATGACTCGATTCAAAAACACCATGACTCGTTTTCATATTGTGTATGCTCTACCATTTTCCATCATTGAAGTTAGGTAAGGTTCGGTTCTGTTGATCAAATAATTTTCATAATTAATCTATTTCTGTAATAAGAAATCAAAGTTCAAAGAAATATAATATGAATAATATACATTTCCTAGTAAAATTCCACTTGATTGTTTGCAAAAAAATGGCGGACAACACATAAAGCACATAAAAATAAAATAAAACATTTTTGCAACTTTAATAAGGTGCAAAAATTTAGACAAAAATTTATTTATTTATTTAAGAAAAACCAAAATAAATTTACTACAATTTAACTTTAAAATCAATTGATTGAATTGAAATCGTGATTTGCCGACTGGTGGCAGCAGACATTCTGAAATCAATCGGAACCACTAGATGAATGCATTTCACTTGGAAGACAAAAAGGCGCTAAAAGAAACACGTTTTTTTTTAACTTGGCTATCAAATCATTGATAAGCAGCGCACATCTTGGCTCATATTATACTATATATAATAAGTTCAATAATAATGACAACAATAAATAGATTAATCAAATTTCATACTTTAACTCTAATTTAAGAAATAAGTAAATAAACAAATTAAATACACAAAAAAAAAGAAAAAAGAAGAATGTTGCCTACTATAGCACATTTTTTTAGCCTATAAATTTCTTTCCCATTTGTTTTTCCGGTTGGTTGATCTTCATTTTTAGCAAACCATCAATGTGGCTCATAACATAAGTAAACAACATCTGCAATACACTAGATTAGATATATATATAGTACAATATGTGTATATACAATATTAACATTTATACGAGATAAAGTCTAAAAGTTGATGTCATTACTATTTGATAAGTGTCAGCATTCAGTGAACGAACCCAGCTGAGTTTCTTTATCAATTCATTAGTTTGGACATAACATGAGCCCATAACTACATGTTCATGGCAAAGAAACAGTCAAAACAATGGATTTCATCGAGTAAACAAAAGCAAAGATCGTAAAGTGGGCCGAAAATATGATGGTCAAGCAAAAAAATTGATGAAAAGAGATTTACAAATAGAATAAAGCTAATCCTTGGTTTTATATTGAACAAATCATTCATCATTATACATATTAGGAAAACTTGAAAAAATGAAAGAATATTGAATCAAATTTTTATAAATAAAATCTGATTTACAATAATTCGTTGAATCAACCTCGTAGGTAAATATTTACCTATGTAATTTTTTTTTGAGAGCAATTTTTATTTCCTTGTTATTAAAAAAAATATGATATAAGACTTTTATCAGATTTATATTTTAATGGTTATTCTTTACAGGGATTATTTGACAATTATAAAACCTATTTTAATATAATTATTAATTTAACACATTATATTTTTAAGACCGAAATTAAATTGAATTAAAATAAATAAATAATATTTAAAAAAAAATCTTCAAAACGCAATTGTATTATTGATTTATTTTGATTTGCAATAATATTTATTTATTTAATTTATCGTTTTATAAGAAGAAAAAATAAAATGCGAAAATGAAATTTAAATAAATAATCTTTTCTACGTTTCAAGTAGACCGGAACATGAGTACACATATTTTGATATGAAATTGTTTTTTCGATATTTTTAATACCTTTTTTTTCTGCTTGTTATTATGGTATATTTATTTTGAATTGCATTTGTTAAGTCAATGATCTAATTTTCGTTAAGACACCCACCATTCGCTAATTCGAAAACCAGATTAAACTAGATTTTATAAATTTGCAAACATTGAAGTGCTATGATGTATCGCAATATCGCGATTGCTTTCAGCTTTGTTCTTGTTGAAGTGTGATCTATGGACTTTTACTATGAACTTACATTCCACATGTTATTTTCTCAATTGCTAAGCGGAATTTGTATGTGTTTGCAAAACTCTAACAAACTGAGTCAATTTCTTTCTTATCTTTAACGAGAGAATACAAATTAGTGGGGTAAATATTTTGCAGGTGTGCCAAGCTTCGCTTGTATCACCTATCTATCGGATAGATTTGTTATTATGGTAAGTAGTAAATGAGCTGCACAAATATTGAATTTCTTATTTGATATAATAGGAATTTATGTGAAAACATTTGTTGATATGAATGCTTCAACAAACAGACATATGGATGGTATCCGACATGAATTTCTGACTTTAGCAAATGACTTTTATTCATCAAAATAACCTTGTAATGATTGATGGTGACAAAGGAACTCACACTACTCTTAGTTTAATATTAAACAAATATTTAACTGCATTTGGACTATTTCCGTATTTATAATTGCAATTTGAAGCAAATTAGTATAACTCTATTAATTATCGAACAAAAATTATTATATTAACATCTATAATATTTTATAGGTGTGTGTACCTACACACATGTATGACGCATCAGGTGGCAATGTGTCAATGTCAGTGCAGCATGCGACCTTAAAAAGATGCATACCAATTCTTTACATATTTGTTTTAATAAATCTGCTTTTATTTTGCTGCGTAGTAGTCTTTGGTTTTAATTATAAGGACACGATCAGCAAGTGCGACATACGCAAACAACTTAACGATTAATTATAACCATTAATATAAATAGAGTGAGGTTCTTGTAGTTTTCTCTGCACCAAATTTAGAATCAATTAGCAAATAAAATATTTGTATAACTTGAACTATTCAAAAAAAAAAAAAAAACCAACTTTAGTTAGTATCTCTACTGTATTCTAAGTAAATTAGATTTAATTGTAATAAATTTGAGAGTTTACATTGACTGCATTACTGCATTATTTTTGTTTAAGCAGCAAATGACCCTTTGGCTTGAGTTTGTTTTGTAGAATACGCTGTTTTTCGTTCTTGGCAGATTCTTTTAGATTTACATGACGTTTCTTTGCATAATCCAATTCACTGCTCAATTCGACGATTTTGGTAGCGATCTCTTGTTGCCTAATCAGGCGTTTCTTCTGATTAGACTGTAATGAATTCCAATGTTAATTATATTTACAACATTAATTATAAAGAGACACTTACGCCGAGCGGCGTCGGCCTGCCATCCAAGTACGAATAGTCAGGGAGATTGGTGAGGGGACCAAATGAATTGGGATTCTCTGGCAGCCCCTTAGCCTCGCGCCACATCTGGTCAATGCTGCACATGGCGGTGATTGAGACATATCGTTGCGCTGAATCAAATAATGATTTTGTTAAACTTCAAATTATATTTAATCACATTTACCACATCACTTACATGCTGCTGTTTTAGTAAGAAATGCACAAGTTCTAGAAATACTGAGCATTGTTCAAGCGGCTTTGCGTAATAAAAAAAAGCATTCCCGAGCTGCCAACTTGCAGCAAGCAGAGAGAAGCAGTGCTGTAAGACACAATATATCAATTTCACCTTGCTGAGTTTGTTACCGGAAGTAGTAGAAGCAGTTGATAATTTAAAATATAAATATTATTATTATGAATATTATTAACGATTAGAGTCATGGTTTCAAACATTGGACCAGCGATGTTCAATACTAAATACTAAAAAATATATACACATTATCCTTTTTCAAGAAGTTTTCCCGCACCAAACTTTGGTGAAACATTTCGGTTCTAAACTTGACAGTAGAAGGTAGAGTTCAAAGAAGTCAGGGTAAGGCATTCCTTTACAATGCGATCATATAATTAGTGTGTAAGTCAAATTTGAGGCACAGCAGCAGAGACCAAAGATTTGAATCTGTACTCTTCCGAAGACATAGAGCCGTCAAAACATCAGTTTTGCACCGAGATTCCCTTTTTCCAACCAATCGAGTGAATAAAGAAACCATCAGATACTGTGTAAACTACATTAATTGCTTGGAAAACTAAGTGAAAGTACTAGCTATCAATTTTCTAGATACCAGCAGAGACATAAAAAGAGTCAAACAATATCACCCAGTAGCCCAATTTGCATTTCTACACAAGTTTAATTATATTCTCCCCTCAGAAAAATTTAATGAATGCAACATTTTAAATAAAATAATGTTTTCGTTTGAAAAAATGAAAATAAACTATTTAACAATATCGTAAATGCATTTACGATATTACGATGAAACTAATCAGCTGATCTACAACTTGATATACTCTCGTCCACAAACTACCTTACGATTATTATTATTTTTATTGTTTTTATGTTTATATTTTTCGGCTTATAAAAATGAATCAAAATTTGTATGTGTAATATAAATAAAATTAAATTTTTGGAATATACAAACAAATAGAAGAGAGGCAACAAAACCTCCAATCGCAACCATGCTGCGACTCATGAGTTGGTGTACAATCACAGAGTCCTCATGTAGACGACGTAAGTATGTATTTTGTTTTATTTACATATTATAAATATTGTTACATAAATTTAATTTTGCATATTGTTTTGGTTTTTTGTTTGGTAAACAGCTATTGCCTTAACCCACCACAACGTAAAAAACAAAATTACTATGAGATTCTACAGCTTCAAAGAAATTGCACACAGCAAGAAATACGCAATGCTTTTGTTAAATTGTCGAAACAAGTGAGTTTTACCTTTTATTGACAAATGTTTTAAAGTCAATTAAATAATAAAATTCTAGTAAGTTTTGTTTATTATAAGTACAGTCGAACTTCCTCATAACGAACTTTTATGCAACGAAGATCTTCATATTATGTACACGTTTCATACAGCGAATTCTTCTCTACAAGAAATAAAATTTTGAAGCTTGAAATTTGAATTTCATGCAATGTGATTTTACTAAAACGAATTACCAAAAAAAGAAGGAAAACTTAGTTATGGGATTTTCAATAAATTTAAAATGATTACAGGAAGAACCTACTGGGATGAGTTTATTCGTCCATGGAAGTAATTCGTTCCTTTTTGGAGATGAAGAGAAGTCGTCTCAACCAATATATTTTGAGTCTCTAATAGTTTAGAAGAATGTGTTGAAGAAAAAAATCTTAAGAAAACAACTAAGACCAAAGCAATAAAGGCTGTTCAAATTTGAGGTATCTTTTTAAATTTACCTCTATCTTTTTTTACAGGTACTAGATTACACCAATGTTTTTTCATGTATGAAGTAAATACATCCGGTTAGTTAAAATGTATCGCTACACGAATAAACGATGTGTTTTCATTATTCAAACTTATTTTAAATATGAGAAAAAGAAGAAGAGATAATGATGATGATGTTGCCTTTTAGGTATTGAACAGTTTAAGGATTATCCGCATATACTTTAATATTTAAGAAACTCCATAAGATGAAATCCAATGGTGGTAAATCGCATGATCTTGGCCAATTCACGTCTGTTTTGCGTTTAAGCCTTGTTTTCCAACCACTTGGGTCCATAAAACTTGAAGTTTCGTTATTAATGAGGCAATGCATGCTTCTAAATTTTAGTATAAAATGTAAAATAAAAGTTGGATTAAATGAAAAAAGTACCCGTGCGAATTCGTTATAACGAAGTTCGACTGTAATAGGCTCCCAAAATAAATGAATATTCACAATTATTATTTTATTTATACAGTTGCCTAACACTTTAATTAACCTTCAATTATGTTTGTTTTAAACAATTGGCAAATTGCAAAATATTTACTAAGTTATTTATAAACTTTTACCTATTCTATTGCAGTATCATCCTGATGTGAAGGGCGCCACACCAAATAGTGAAAAAACTGCCCGATTTGTACAAATCTCAGAAGCATATCAAACGCTTGTAAAACCCAAGACTCGGGAACACTATGATTTCATGCTGGAAACAGTTTCTTATCCGAGTGCTCCTAGTAAGGAAACCGAAGTGTATCCTGGTGAAATATTTAAACCATGGGAAGTGAAACCAAAGTACAATCCAAATCCTGGACCATATTATGGCTTTCAAGGTCTTAAACGTGTGTCGAATTTGCGGGTTGCATTAGTTTTAGCAACAATTGGTATAATTAGCACAATTTTGGGTTTCTTTACATTAAGGTGAGTACTAAGGCATGTACATATATTCATTTGAATAAATATTCAAATTCTGATTTACAGATATTCTTTTGCTATGACGAGGGCTAAACTTGATGAAATCTCAGCGGTGGCAAGTTCACATCATGAAAATGTCAAATCAAATGCAAAAAAATTTGGCAATGAAGAACAATTGCGACGGATGATAAAGCGTATGAAAGGTGAGGACACTTGAGTACGTCACTGATTGTACTTTATATTGTTGTCCTTGTGCTCCAAAATTGTTTGTAACAAAATTTTCAATTTTAGTGAATAGATGACTTTCGATAATTATTTTAATGTAAATTATAGTTCTGTATTGTTCTTGTGCTAAGTTAAAATAAAATTAAAACAAAACAGCAAAAACAAACATATGAACTTAACACTTGCCCAGTTCAAAGTCAAATTTCTAATGATTCATTGGAATGGAAATGGCATGCGTGTTCCTAATTTTGCTCATAAGATCAAATATTTGCAAATATCAGCGAGTCTCTTAAATAATCAACAATATTCTATTGTTTAAACAATTGGTTTTATAATTCGCGAATTACACCCATAGTTAATTTTGGGTATAAAAGGCTTAATGGAAACAATTTGGAAGCATATCAATATTAGCTATCATTCTTCAAACTGTTATACTTTCTTTCTAATCGGATCGGATCAACATAATGGGATCGAAAATTATTGGATTTGGTATTTTTGCCTTGCTCGCTTTTGTTTGCATTGACTCAACTTATGCACAATTGACACCAGATGATGCTACTACTTTAATACCACCATTACCACCACTACCACCTTTGCCTCCAATACCACCACTACCCTCTCGCAAAAGAATATTCATATCAAACTTGAGGTACACTGTTGTTCATCGAAATCGTAACGGTGGTTCCGGAAACGGTGTTGGTGGTGGTATTGGAGGCGGTCTTGGCGGTGGTGCAGGTGCTGGTGGTGGTCTTGGAGGTGGTCTTGGTGCAGGAAATGGTGCTGGGGGAAATGCTATCCGTAGGCGCAATCGCAACCGCAATGTCAATCGTAATCGCAACGTAAGAGGAGGCAATATCAATAGACAGAATTTGAGAGGTCAACTTGTTTAAGAAAATAATTGAACTTACTAATTTTTTTCAAATTTGATTTTGTTGTCTTAAATTATTTTGTAAATAAAAATATTATATGTATGTACATATACATATCTATTATTTTAATTCAGACATACCATATTTCTTCAGTTTATTAGTGATACCGTATAATAGGTATCAGTGAAGTTTCGTATCCTTATCTAAAGAAATTAAATGGATATAATCGTGTATTACAACTATATGATGATATTAGATGATATTGACTCGATATATCGAGCCCTAACAGCGAAAAACAAGTAAGCGCCAAATTCAGGAGAGCGTGTTTCCAGCGCTTTTTACTACTAAGTATGGCAATGCAAACGATAAAATTAAGTTTGTAATATCTCCGTAAATGTAGTGATTATCCCTATAATATTTCACCATGTGATGAATTAGTGCCTTTACGACTAATTTGCATCAAAAAGTGAAATTCGAAAAAAATGGCGCTTACTTGTTTTTCGCGGTTAGTGCTCGATATGGTGATATTTTTTAATGTTTCTATCAAAACATAAGCGAAATTATGTGGTGGTGATGATTCAATAATATCGGCGTACTTCAACTGAATTATTTTCTACAAAGATTCTGTTAAAATTTTTAGCGTAAAAGGAATTGATTAGACCAGTGTTTCTTAACTTGCCATCAAGAAACATATTTAAGAAATAAATGAAGCACGTACGCAGATCAATATGCCTAACCCTAATGTGGACACTAGTTTTGGTACCTTATTCCGGATATCGGGATATCGGTGGTAATAATTAAATGTTATGTGTCTGTGTGTGTGTGTGTGTGTCTGAATGTGAAGTATATGTGTTTATTGTGTGTTCAGGTAAATTGGGGTGGAAAAAAGACAGAAATCAGCAAGTAACACTCTCAAAATTAGTAGACTGGAGGTAACCTGTAATCTCATGGCTGTAGTTTAATTCTATCTACTTATAAAATCAGCTCAAAGTCAAAAAGGCCATAGTGTTTGTAGTTTAAGGGTTAATAATGATATAAAATACTTAAGATTGGGATGGAATCTGCGTATAAAATGTCATTAGAATTTTGAAAGGAAGTCTACGGAATACAAGTTTTAAGAGCACCTGGATTAGACATATGTATATAATGGAGGCTAAGGTATTTCCATTAATACGTTAAGGCTTATTTACATTTGAGTGAATTCAGTGTTTGCTAGTGAACTCGACCAGTGTATCATTTTGACAAGTTGCTAGCAGCTGTGTGTATTTCATTTGCCTACAAAAAGACTTGAGCGAGTAGATAGTTTAGTGTGTAATCGTTACTTTATAAGCACCATTTCAAATTTATTAGGATATAGTCAAATGGTGAAGCCGTACAGCCCATGCTTGTGATGTTTGGTTTGGAATGCTCTTAGAGCTTCAGTGTTTGCCTTCGACCATATTGGCATAGGAGACCTTACTGACAATATTGCAATACAAAATTGATAACATCATTCAAATAAATGGTTTATATAATTTAATTTAATTTCAACAAATCTTTATTAATGAAATTTGCCTAATTATATTTCATATGGAAATTGCACATTTTATAATATTTATTTAAATTTATTTATTGAGCACAATATATTTTGTTAGTTTTTAATGGATAACAAATTAAACTACACATAGAATAATACAATCTTAAAATAAATGGTAGAATTGTTAATGTCGCATATGAACTTGATGATGATATATACAAAAAATTATTATACAACATAATGTAATACATATTATATACCATAGTAGTATAGTATAAAGGATTTTCAAAAATAATTAAATCACAAGACTTACAAACCGACACCATTACATACTAATCAATCACAAATTCATTAGGATAAAATATACAATAATATTAAAATGAAAAATAATCATATAAAAAAGAAAAATAACATATAACATATATGTATGTTAAAATATAAAATTGGTAATAGCTACTACATTTGCATCTAAAACGACTCAAAATGTATACTTGCTCAATAGATACATAAGATATACATGTACATCTATATATGGTATATACAAGGTGGCGCAAAAGAAGTCATCCGATGTTGTTTGGCTCTTATTTTTTTTCTAAATGAAAAACTTCGATTCTGATTTGATTTTTGATTATGTTTATTTAGACCTTTAGAATTAATTGTGTTAAGTCGAGAATATGATATCGGACAAATGGGCGCCGCCACAATTGATTGCCATACGGGCTCGTTTTATGGCATTTTCCATCACTTCGGCGAGCGTTTCGGGCGATAAATTCTCGCATTCGTGTCCTTGAAGGCTTCCAAGATCTCTGGCTTGTTGATGTAAACACGGGACTTCAAAAAACCCCATAAAAAGAAGTCCGGGACCGTTAAATCAGGCGATCTGGCGGGCCAGTGCAAATCGACGAATTGTTACGCAAAAAAATAGACACAATTATTCCGCGTTCTTGGGGAGTGTATCGCTCCATGGCTTATTCACTTGTATTCTGTATCTGTCTAGTCCACAAATGTCAAAACAGATTTGACATTGGCGGCCATTTGCAAAAATGAGAGCATCTTCCAATAGGGTGATGTCTTTTGTGCCACCTTGTACAAACACACAATCAACAAATTCTTCAACTAGTCTATAGTTAACATGCTACATAGCTTAGTTGTAAGTTAATCTGAACATAATCCAATCAATGGTTTATGGTTTAGAATGATTTTGTGTCATTTGTAACATTTGCCATTTCCTTGACTAAAATGCGAGCAGCAACATGTGGTGGTTCAGGTTTAAAAACAACAGCATCATTCACTTTATAGTCGGCATACTTGAGCTGATAGACTTCGGAGAAGCCCAGCTTCTCCATAACGCGTGCCGAGTAATGTGAACTGCACAGTACATGCATAACCTTGATATCATTGTCACGCATGAATTGCAATGTGCGCTCAGTCAAGCGTCCAGCGATGCCCAGACCACGATAATTCGTATCCACTGACAATATTTTACCATCAAGTATTGTATCAATACCGGGATACAAATCGAATACATTAAAATTCTCTTCAATGTGATCCATAAGTGCGAGTATTTTCTTAAATTTCTGATGCGCGCAATCATCGGCAGAGTTTACGGGCACATAATCTGTTGGCTGCGTATTAAAGGAACATTGAATATTATTTTATTAAGATATATGAAAGCAATAAATACCAACCGGTCTTCGTAAAAGTCCATTCAGAAAGACACCAATAATGGCGCCATTTTTGTGCACAGCCTTGTACGAACAGTTGTCCGTGACACATTTCAGTGAGTATTTTTCCAATTCTTTGCAATCGCCCAGATTTAAAAACGTATTAAGTGGTTCATCCTGGAAAACAACAATAAAAGGGAAATTGTGTAAGTTCAAATGTTTTGTATTTTTTTAATTGTATTTCCAAGTGGTTCATCAACCTGAAAGCTTATAAACACATAAAGAAGTTCAAGGTCTTAAGCTTTATTGTTTTATTTTACAGGTTTTAACAATTGCAATAAACTGGTTTTAAATGACAATAAAACAAAACAAAATATATATTAAGAGACGGGAATAGAGCAGAGATGTAGTATATTATTATAAATTCAAAGTTTTGTTCTTATTAGTATATTGTATTTTATTATTATTTTTCTGGTTTTGTCTTTTATTAATCTGTTCAATCATGTGATGTATGTCGTCTATAAGTTGTAAAAATGTCTTTAAAAAATCTATACAGTGGTGGCTTTCAGATTAGTACATCAATATGTATTGAGTTGCAACCTTTCCTTTGGGTATCTGTGATTTACTCTATGCGAAGGAGTAGAGTCTACATAGCTTGGTAAGCTCGTAAGCGTAGCTTCACTGAATAAATATTTTTTTTTAATACAATAGTTGATATCTTCTATGCATTAACATTACATAACTTCGGAAACAGAGAATAGTGTCTGATTAAATAACTTGGAGAATATGGTTGAGAATATTTAAAATACTGAGAATTAAAACTTTTCAGGCAGCCCACGCACTAAACTCCGTATCATAAGGCTGCATATCCTACATATGTCTATATCTAGATATATAGTTATAATCGTAACCCTGTTCGTGGCTGTGCACGCTTATCTCAGAAACGGCTTAACATATTTGAATGCGGTTTTGAATTCGATTTTATCGAAATCGACTTAGTAAATCAAAAGATATTCATATTTTTAATTCTGTTGCCGACTTTTTGGGTGATTTTCGAATGTTTTCCTCTATTGCTGCGCGCCAACAAGAAACATCTTATAATTAGGAAAAAAGTTAACAAAATACACGCTATTACAAACATATTTCGCATTCCACGCGTACGAAGTCGTGGGCACAGTTAGTGTTCATACATATTACTAAAATCAGAAAAGTTTTAATTGCCTCATTTATCTGGCTTTATTTAATTAACAATCAACACACAATTATTGTTTTAATTAATTAATGTAAAATATAAATAAGTTTAAGTGATTTTTAATTTTTATTACAATTAAGCATACGAGTAAATTAATTGTTAATCAATTGCCAATAAAAACTTTAAAGCTCATTCAGAGATACATACATACATTTTTCATATTATGAATTATAATACATATATTGTATTTTAATAAGTATGTATGTATAAAGGAAATTGACATCGTTATCTGTAACTATTTGTTTAGCATATTTAATTTATGATTAATAATATAATTTATTGATAATCAAGCAATGAACACATGTAAATACGATTGAGTACTGCAATTATAGTTGAACTTATATGGTAGCATTGCAACAATGTAGAGTTGTCGATCGATTCATTATATATTTTGTTAAGTGTCACTTGTTTGTGTGTTACTAATGAAGTCATAAATAATAATTATAAAATTCAATATGTCATTTGCATAAACGATTTAGGTTAAGCAGTAATCAATAAAGGTTAATCGTTATATATGCTTTCAACAAATTTTGCTAATTTATTATTTATCAAATGAATATAAATTTAGGATTAGAAGGGCCTAAAAAACAAAACAAAAACCAACAAACTTTCTATAACCAAATTTATAGGTGTAACTTAAGATAAGCTCAAATCACGTTCATGTCATTTATTGACATTTATTTGCCAATTAAAATAAATTAAGCCGATCTATAATACCTAACAAGTGAGTTTGTGAAATTGTCTTTGTTTACTTTCTAATGTCAACTTTTGCATACAGAATTCAATTGTTTTCAGCGTATGTAGTTACTTATTTTCTTCTTTTTTGATCAGGTTGATTTACCAAAACAAGTCACGCTTTCAATTATCATACAATATACATTTTTTTTTTTGTATTTGTGGCGGAAATGTCTATGAATCTATTGTCTTATTAATCAAGTGTGCAAATATTAAGTAATACATAAATGTATTGAGTATATAAAATTTAATTAAATTAATTGAATACGCCCATAAAACTCCGGTCGCACCATATAATTTTCTACCCTAGAGATGATAAAATGACAAAGACTAGTTTCAAGTCAATAACAATTTGCTAAATATTATAACTTTCACAAAGTCAATGGATAATAAAGTCTATAGTGTATTTCAGTTTTGATCTGCTTAAAAAAATAAATCAATCTAATATGTCTTTCTGTTTTTAAACATATTTTCGTATTTACAAAATACCATTTACAAGTATTATCAGCTGAAATTTCAATTATGGCGAACAAAAGTTCATAATTTTTAATTAGGATCGTAAATCAGTATTTAATCTATTTATATTAGACTGATCGGAATACAAAATTTCTGATCTAATATAAATGTTTTGTCATTCGTCAATGATATAAAATTTCCAATGAAATCAAACTTAAATTCTTTTCGGTTTTTTGTTTCTTATCTAAACTACAACGGTAAAGGGGAAACATTAAATAAAATAAAACCTGTTACAATAAATATCATTAGGCTACTATGATGAACAAAAAAAAAAAAAAAAAAGATGTAAAACTTGATCTGGTTTTACAATGGAATTGTGTCGTTTCTTTTATAGTAATATCAGGTACTTCCCAAAGGGAAATCCATTTGTCTATTGTCAAACATATCCATGGACCATTTTTGGGGGACTCCTTCCAATGATGACTCACTTTGTTTTTAAATTTAATATTTTTATAATTCAATTATGTTAATTTTGTAAAAAAAAATAATGAATAAATTATAAAAAATTCGCTATGACGTAGTCAATATGTTTACGATTGTTATCAATAAGAAATTTATGTAAATATAAATAAGTTGAATTAATTAATTGGTAAATCAAAATATTTGAGTTTTTATTTTCCCAAATCATTTCTATTTAAATTTAAATAAGGAAAAATCCTATTATTCGTATACAAATCAAAACACCTGCACTGTATTTTTGTTTATCCATAATAATTGTAATTAATAATGGCAAAAGTTTAAATTATAATAAATTAAAAAACAAAAAAACCAAAAAAATACTCAATGGAATTTCTCGCTTATTTTATACTAAGAGTTTTCAATTTTTTGCTTGTTGTTATTTAATGGATCAAACGAAATCAATTCATGATTATTATTCATAATCAATGAACGCCCTCAATAATTGAATATGTATATTTTGGGAATTGAAACTGAGGGGAAAAAATATACAATACTTAGCTATACTATTGTACTATAGATTTGTTCTTATTTATAGAAACTTACTTTAAAGAAAAACCGTTTGAGCATTGTGAGCACAGCCTCTGCATCGTCGGGTGTAATTAATTCGATCGTGTAGGGACTTTCATCATCATTGCCACTTGCCACATTCAGCACGTTTTCCATTTTCTGTGTCAATCGGCCAATCGGATATAGATTGTTGAGCTATTGAGTAAAACAACAAGAGGAAATAGTAGACAAAACAACCATCAATTAAATACAAAATTTTTAATTTCACCAATTGTAATAAATAAATCAAATTATAATTATTTCATTTTTTCCGATTATTGAATTTTCTGTTGATTGCACAATCAAATTTATTTGCAAAACTATACAAAAATATTCAAAAGAGCGGGAAAATTCTTGTTTTAGTTGAATGGAAAACAAATTGCATTCATTCTGTGAATTATTTATCTTATATTTTGTTTTTTTTTTTTTTGTTAAATCAAAAAGTGAATGGTTCACAAATACAAAATAATAATGCATAATTTAGTTGTCATAAATGTTGTAAAGATAATTAAGTGTGCCTTTACTCGATTCATGGAAGTTAAGTTTAAATAATGTTGTCGTTCTATTTTTATTCGAAATTGTACCTATGAATGCTAAGTGTTCTGCTATACATTTTTGCGAAATTCATAGGTGGTCTTTTATATTAAACAACATTGAAAGAAGAAAAGAAATAGAAGAAAATCCGAATTTATTTGTTTTTTTTTTAAATTTGTTTGTAAGGAATATACATATACTTTGCTTTCCCCAAAATTCTGCTAATATAAGGAAGGGATCATTTAAAAGAATATATTCAAAATTATTGTATAGGAAGTTATATGAATCCGGAATTATAGATGTGCCTGACACTTGACAGAAGGTTGTCAAACAATAAAAAAAAACCAATAAATCATTGATTATAATGCATAAAGCTCGTGAAAATTACCTAAAGAACGAAATGCTTTAATGACAGCCCCATAATTATTGAAAGTGTGACACCATAATCCATGATTGATGTTGTAACGTTAAGTAAATGGGTTTTATAGATTTACGAGTACAAGTAAAATTACAGGTCTCTGAAATTTTTTTAATTGTCATGCCTTTAGTTCAGAGGAAAGTAGTGTGTATGCACTTAGTTAAATAAGTATGGTAAGTATGAAGTCAAGTAATGAAGTAAGTAGTGAAATGAGCATGTTTGTTACTTCGTTAATAAGTAATTAAGTTTGTAAGCTAAGTAAGTGATTTAGTATAATTAGTTAAGCAAGTAAGTATGTCGATGTAATTGAATAAGTAAGTAATTTAGTAAAGTAGTAAGTAAGTTAGGTAATATTTTTCAATAAATCTTAATAAATTATTATGAAGATCCTTTTAGAGCTACTAATCCAGTTTGATTAAAATGCATATATGAAACCATCACAATAAAATTTCATCTAACAAGTTTTGATACTACTATATGAAAAATATCAACAAAAAACCTTTGGCATTAATTAATTAACTGCCCATGAATGAATTAGAATCCCATAAATAACAAATAAAAGAACTTGAATTGAATGAAAAATGTGACAAGTAAACTTTTAAAATACTTAATGAATTTGTATTTTTGCAATACTTTTGTTTTGTTTTATTTTGTTATTTTCTTTCATATTTCCCTCTCTAATGGAAAAGCGTGTGCACATTTTTCTTCATTAGAATTCAAAGCGTAAATGTTTTGTTTACTCGATTGAATATACTACTTATGTATATAGTATTTTTATCAGACATCAAGTGCACGACTTTGATACATATGTACATATACAAATATGTGTATCAATATACATTTCATTGAATAAACACTTACCGCGCATCTTGACTCAAGGATAATCGCATCATTTTTTCCAAATGTGCGTTTATTCTTCAGCAAGGTTTGTCCGGGCATATTTTGCACTTCCATTTTGATTAAAGACGATTTATTGATCTTTTCCTGTTTTTAGCTCAATATTTTATTATAGTAGTTTTTATTATTTTTTTTTTTTTTATTATTATTTGATTTGTTGTTTTCTTTAACGTCACAACAACAAGGTGTGTGGAAATTAAGTTGTTGTGTGTGTCGGTTTGATTGAAAAATTATTTGCAAAAATATTTGCGGAAAAAGGCAAATGAAAATTTATAACATTTCAATTTATCACACGCGTAGATAATCAACAAAAATAAACCAAAAAAAAATACTTAAGTATCTTTTTGGGGAGCGTTTTGTTTATTTGCTTATTTTTTTTTCATATATTTTGCTTTTTTATCAACAAGCAAAAGGCAAAGTCAACGGCAAATCAATCCGAATATACAATATAGTATGTGTATATAAAAAATAAACAAAAAAATCAAATTTTTAGTGATTTTTCTAGAGTTTGATTTTTTTTTCTCTTTAAATAATGAAGTTGGTTTTAAGATACACTTGATTAAAATTAACACAGCAAGACAGTTTGGAAGGATGGTTTTGTAAAATGATATCCTTGTCAAACGATTTGATCGTCATAAACGTTGTATAAACAATGAATGCTAAAATGTTATTTGTCTCGACTTTATATAGTGGAATTCAACGCGCCACATAACGATCACGATCGCACGAGAACAGTTCCGTCAGTCGAATAAAAGGCAAATTTTCTGTTTGCGGCCCGTCGAAGTAAGCGAACGAAACTGAACCTGTCTCGATGACGACGAATCTGTGGGTGAGAGCAACGTGTATACATAGTATGTATTGTTTGTATATATTTTCGTTGTGTGAAAGATTGTGGAAATGCGTACTCATGTATCTATAGTACAATAGCATTCGTTGCTTTCTCTTGAACTTAGATTTGCTATGATTTTTATACCCTGCACCCATTGGGTGGTTCCCCCCATTAGGCCTATGAGCAACAATATATGTACAAGATTTACATTTCCGAAATTTTATATTGAGAATTTTAAATAAGTCTAAATCGATTTTTATAGAGTTAGCTTAGAATTTTGAAGATAAGGTTATGAAATAATCAATATTGTGACCAAAATAAGGCATTTTAAGTCCACTCTGTTATTCTTCAACACCAAAATGAATTTCTGAAAGATGCTGGTCCCTTCCTAGTAAGTTTTTAGCCCAAAAGAACTTAAAGTTCCCTGTTTCTTTTATGTGATTTTTTTGCAGATGAAAAACGTTCAGAATCTTCATTGAAGCATGAGTCGTAAAAAGGTATTCAATAATCGAATATACCTGATTTTAACGCTCTCATATGCCTGAGTATACTACTCTCTTGTCTCTGTTATTTGAGTTTATTATAGCTAACGGACAAATGGGTCGTGTGCCGGGCTCGTGCAATAAAACATGTTTTTTGTTTTGGTTGATGTCTTCTAACAGTGTCATCTTTCAATCATTGCAGCATAATACAGACACGATTGATATCAAATATTTGTCTTATGCAAATATCTTTGGCTTATAGTCAATGTTTGTCAACAGGGTCATTCTTACACATATACATACTAGGTATATAAACATATTGCATATTGTATATAGTTCAACATGTTGTTGCATTTAGATTTGTATATTTCATAGAAATGCATATAAATTAATATCTATCTATTAATGCCTGTGTCAGTGTTTATATGCAAATATGTACAATGTACATATATATCTGTGCAAATATTGTAGATTTTTATCTGTATTTCATTGTAGCATTTATTTACAATGATGAGCAGCATTTCGATCAGCTGGCAGTCACACAATGAATAGATAAGTATAGATCTATTGGAATTCAAACCATCATCTGATATCTTGATTACAATTGTCTATTATTGGCAGATGTAACTGGAAGTGTGAGGTTAATGCCAGTATCTGCTGTCACCACAATCCGCTCCAAGAAGCTTGTTAACAATCTGCGTCACTCAGTGGCCAAAAGTGCATGAGATCTCAGATCTCTCATTCAAATTTTACGAGAGATTCCACTAATCATCATTAACAATGACAACAACAACAACAACAACAACAACATCACCCACAATAACAATATCAACAACAATAAAAATTAAAAAAAATTGTTTACACTTTTTGTCTTTGCTTTTTTTCTGCTCTTCCTTTTCTTTTTCTATTCTATTTTTTTTCTTTCTCTTTTTTGCTATTTTGTTTTGTTTTGTTTATTCTTTGTTACGAATATTGCTTTATTTTTTATTTTCGCTCGCTTCGCTCAATTAACATAGCCGCTTAAAATATAATTAAGTCGTTTTAGCTGTTGACCATACCAAAATCAATCGCAGTTTTTGTTTATTTTTATTATAATTTATTGAATACACTTCACAATACTAGTGTGAAGTATTTGAATGATTTGATGTTTGTAACGCCTAGAGTAGTAGAACTCAGTTTTTCATAGGAATCAATTGAACCTAATCTGTGGAACTGTAAACTAAACTCGGCGAGAAACCGAGGAGAGGAATATAAGTACATCGGGTTCTTGGTATTTGTTATTAAAAACTGATTGAAATTTCAACTCATTATCTTCGAAAAAGGAGGAGGTTATCAATTCGACTGTATTTTTTTTATTTTTTATTTTTATGTATGTTACCTCAGAACTTTTTTCTAGGTGAACCAATTTTGATGAATCTTTTGTTGGTCCATATATAAATTTTATCAAGATCTGACCAGTGCGCGTTCCATTAGCGCTACTTGAAGTCGGTTTTCTATTTTGTTAAAATTTTATACTTGTTGTATTGCATTTTGCCAGTGAGTAACATTTCTTTAGTTAGCATGTACCTCCAATAATAAGATGGAAGTTCGTCTTTTTCTAAGATTTGATTCAGTGTTTGAGGTTTGGACGCCCAATGAGTACCTTTGTCCATGTGTGGCTGACTGTTTCTATGTAAAATATATTCCACATTTGTTCTAGCCATCAAGATTTGAATGCTATATGACATAAGTCTTAGTTTATTGTACTATATCAAATAATTTGACCTAGAGTCTACAAAGAGTTGAATTTGAAAACACATCAGTTTAACCAGAGGAAGTTATAAAAAGTAATAGATTTATAATAAAATTTCGTATTTATAATCAATTTAAGAAATAAAAGAACAACTTCTGTGAAGTGTATACAAATTTAAGGGAGACCTCAAGTTATTATTTTGTTTTTTCTGCTATTGAATTTTTTTTCTATTTGAAATTAAAATTTCTTTTGGTCACCCACCCGCTCTCTTTCTGTTCTGTATGTATCATTCTATGTATTTATTTTGATTTGGCTACTAAGTTCAAAAGCGTCTGCCATCTTTAGGACTTTGACATTTTGACGCAGCTGCAACTATTGTTGTTGGTTTATGTGTTCTACAATAGAAACCGTTTAATCAACAGTTGGTTTATAGGTAGATCCAAAAAGTGTTGACGTAGTCTACTATGGTAGACGTCTGGACCAAGCGGGAACGTCAAATTAATTATGCTATTTCTTTTTATTATAATTTATGCGGATTATTAATAAAAAATAAAAATAATAATAATATTGTTTTTAATGTTGTTTGTTTGACAATTTATAATATTTTTTTGTGGTTTTTGCATAAGCAAACTTGTTTTCAACAATAGTATTTCTTTGTTTTTTAAAATAATATTTTATTTTTAATTTTATGTCTATCTTTCTTTTTATTATTTTTATTATTGTATTATTTTGAATGAATAGAAATTGCGATTTAAATTGCATAAATTATTTGTATTTTATTTTGTTGTTGTTTTCAATTAAAAAGTTTTACAATAAACCACGATTAATGAATTTTTTAATCATTTACAAAATGAGTTTGTTTGTCATGATGACAACATGATGATCAGGTTTATTTATTTAAAATATTTTGTATAATTTTTGCCAAAATCCCCCCAAAAAAAGTTTGGATTTTTTTATATTATAAATTGGATCAAAACATGTGACAAATAAAATCAAAACAAAAAAAAAAAAAAATTAAATTAAAATCTCATTTCAAATGAGATTATAATCATAACCGCAGGCCGCCAACTGATTAAACAGATACAAGTTAAAGAATGTTTATTTGTTTTGTGAATTTTGTGGTTTCTTGTGGCACTCAATGGAACTTTTCCAAAAAAGCGGAAAGTAACTGTCGATATGACTGAAACTCTAGAGTCAACTGGTTTTATGAAGTTTGCGATAAAAGAATTTGAAATGTTTTTGTCTTTTATTTCTAAGTAAAAATATTAACACTTAAAAACTTGAACAAATGCATTTTTATTCTTCTTTTTTTGGCTTTTGACAAGCCCCCAAAAACCCACGTGAAAGACACTAAAACAACAAAAAAGAAAAAAACAAAAAATAATAAAGATTAAATTGTGGAACAGAAGAAACTTATTTATCGTATACTTAGTATAATTTCTTTGTTTCGGTTTTTGTTTCTTTCAAAATCCATAAGCTTATATTTCATTTCATTTATTCACAATATTTTGGTAAATTACATGAACATGTACGATATGTGTTTTAGCATTCGTTTTTTTAAAAATTAAGAGATCAGGCTACTTTTCCTATTCTACTTAGACATATATAGGGGATTAGTAACTATGGGATTTAACAATATGTTCTTAATAGTAAAAAGAGGGATAAAAGATTAACAAAAACCATAAAATAACTTATGTAATAATTATTAATTATATCTACACTTAAGACTAAAGTATTTGTGCACGTCTGTGTACTATTAAGTCGATATTTGCTTTGTGATGCAAGTCAATGGGGGAATGGTGCCAGGGCAGAATTAAAAAAAAATTATTTTAAAGTTTTAAGTAAAAGAAATGCAAATTTTGGTCTTATTAATACCTGTATTATCTGCAAATAAATTCATTTTTGTTATATGTTTTGTAGAAAGAGATTATAGATACATATTGTCACTGAGGGATTAAGCCCTTCGGTGGTGTTGGGAACGCTACAAAACGCGATATTCGTTTGTTTGTTTACAGGCTAGTATCATGCTTCTTTACGATGGTAAACTTGTCGACATTTGAGGCCAATAAAGATCATTTGCGACACGTACTTATTTCCTTGCTCAATCAAAAGAAAGAAGCCTCGAAAGTCATCGAATTCTTGTAGAAACTTACGGCAAGGTTTCTTCAATTGTCAAGACTTGAAAACAGTTATTTCAACGATTCAAAAGTGGTAATTTCAATGTAATTGACAAAAAATGTGAAAATCGAACAAAACAGTTTGAAGATGTCGAATTGCATGGATTATTGGATTCAGCTGATACACAAAAAATGATGGCAGAACAATTGAATGTCACTCAGAAAGGCGTATCCGATCGAAAAACACCAGAATGGAACAGAAACATTGCAAGACAAAGCTCCTGCACATTCAGCAAATCTGATCAAAGACACAATTTCCACCCTTGGTTTTGATTATCTATTGTTTTCAACGATGACACACGCACTGGCTGAGCAGCATTCTCACAACATTCGATAAAGTGGAAGAATTGTTTGGTGAATGAATTTCGATGAAAGATGAAACTTTCTCTTGGAATGGCATCCATAAATTGCCTGGTGTAGAAAGCAAGGACTGATACTTTGAATTAAGAATTTATTTCCATTATTCCTAAACTATTGTGTATTTTTAATGAAAAAAAACGACATTTTAAACTTCTACTACTTCCAGGTAGTTCACTTTAAAATGTGTTATTTAGGGATGTAACGATACAACATTTTGCCGATGTGATTCCGATTATTGGAGCAATAAATCGGAGATTCCGATACCGGTATATACAAATAGCTTTTTAAAGGCACTTTTATTTAGACGATCAGTTCAGTCACAGTCTATGTTTCAGTCTTCTATTCTACAGTGAGTAAAAGGTTGTGAGTTCCGGTTATGCGTCCACAGTGAGCTCTGGTTTGTTCTGAAAAGCTGTTTTTTGCTTTGGTTATTTTACACATACATGAAACTTTGCGTGCAAGTTGTCAAAATTAAAAGTGAAAATTTTGAAGAATATGCCTATAGTTCTTGCAGCTTTTGGATCATCAGTATCCTACACAACTCTTTTTTCGAAACTGTGTTCTAAGATTATTTGTTTTTTAGGTAGCAAAACATGTCGTTGTGCAACTCTTTTTCATGATAACGCTTTAAGAGTGTCCACATGTTTAATGTCGTGTAGCCTTTGTGTCATCATCCTGTTTTATTTCAAAATTTTTCCAGATGGAACTTGCACACTTTAAAGGCTTCGCCATTCCAACAATTGTTTGCGCCGACTTTTTTATGTTGTCACTCCAGCGGCTTTTTTTAACTTAGTGGTTTCCCGCACTTATTCACTGTTTCCAGGCTTGCCAACTTGGGAGAAAAAGTCAGATTCAGAAGAAAAAATATAAACTACGACTAAATGGCCTTTTAGACGATCAGTCCATAACTGAATCGATAACAGAATCGGTCCATTTCGATTTTTAAAGCGGTAGCATGGACTGAGATTGAACTGACCGTCTAAAAGGCCTTATGTTGGCAAGCTTGACTGTTTCATATCGGTCAATGGAGTATCGGCGATTCCGATATATTGTATCGGCCGATTTATCGCGATCGGTATCAGTTTCCCTTGAGTATTTTCTACCCTTTATTCATATTATTTGTTTCAGCAGACACAGTTTGACCCCTGGAAGTCACATTGATCATAAAACTCACACCAATGTAAATTGTATAAAAAAAGATATATTTTGTGGTAATAAATAATAAAAAAATAATAACTAAATATTGCACACACGAGTTTGCAGGTGTTTGAACTAAGCTTTTCGCACGTTTCTAACTTTGATTTACAATCACGTCCACAAACATTCACAAATACATCTTCATACTTATTGTATATCTGTGTACTTGTATACATTACATGTATAAAAATAATATATATATAAATATATATATATATATATATATTAATATATATAATTTCAAACTAAAAATAATTGTTTTTTTTTTCGGAGACATAAACCATAAATTTTATGTTATTGCATTGATTTCAATCGAACACGCCTTGCCACACTACACCATATTGCAATTCATAGTAGTTTTGATACTATATAATAAAATCATAAATCAATTATTTATTTTACTTTCATCTGTCACAAACATTTGACCTCCCGAACAAAGAAATTGTCACAATTCAATGCAACAATAAGGGAAGAGATTTTTATCATGTTGTGTTTGTCACCATATTATTAAGTAATTTTTGTAATTAATTGTGATCACATGTATTTGAAATTCTAATCGAGATTTAACACCACCCATCATGTTGACATGTTTCTATCTACATAAATTTTATTTGATTTATTATCAAAAGTGCACAGTCTGTATTGTACTGTCATGTGAATTATAAATATACATATATATTTAGTATTATATAAGGTATAAGAGATATAAAATATAGTAGATATTATCATTAAGACAATGTTAAGTATTTTTCAGTAAGTAAAATAAGTATTGCAATAATGTTCTGTAATATCAATTGTGAGAACACAGCTAGAAGAGTACTGTTTGCCCTTATAGTACACATACACCCAGTTTAGTAATAGTATATAAAAAATAGGTCCAACGGTTGGGTCTGGGTGGTTTCCTCTAATTTATGAACGTTTTTTCTGTATATTGTACTATTGTACATATAGTATACTTAAAGTCTGATTGCATATTTATAAATTTTAGTTCAATATGAAATTATAAGAAAACTTATAAACAGGTTGGTTGAAAAGTATTGAAAGCGACACATATTAACCAATAGGAGAATAAAAATTTATATCGTATATTAACATTTTATCTTTCATTTGAACACTTTAAAAAACATTATTTTGAATGGTCACTTTATTCTTTGTTTACAAGCCATTTGAAGTTGACGGGTCAGCCTATTTGTTTGCAATGGAAAACACCGAATATCGTGCGGTGATAAATTCTTTGTTTTGGAAGGTTTATCAGCAACGGAAATCCATAAAAAATTGGTAAAAGTGTTAAACGAATCTGCTCCATCAAGCGTTGCACATGATCCACGTAGTGGACGTCCAAAAAGCGCAACAACTCCAGAAATTGTTGAGCAAGTTTATGATATTGTGTCTAATGATCCAAGTTCGACTAAGCGGAAAATTGCTCATACCATAGGCATCTCAGATGAACGGGTACTCTACATTTTACATGATGAATTGCATATGAAAAAGCTGTTTGGAACAATTAACAATTCAACAAAAACTGAATCGAAAACAAATTTCTCAGCGTAATTTTAAGCGTTTTAAGCAAAATAAAATAGATTTTTTGAGTCGTTTCATAACTAAGGATGAGACTTGGATCTACCACCATGATCCTTAACTGAAACAAGAACGTTTACATTGGAATGAAGCTGATTGTTCAGCTCCAAAACAGGTGAAGTCGGAACGATCGGCAAAAAAGGTTATGGCATCAGTTTTTTGGGATGCAAAAGGCATTCTGTTAATTGATTATCTTGAAAAAGTTAAAACAATTAACTCTGAATATTATTGCAAACTTTTGGATCAGCTAATGAAAAAATTGGTGAAAAAATACCCGGTTTGCACAAGAAAAAAATTATTTTTCATCAAGACAATGCACGTGTTCAAACAAGTGTTTTGAAGATGGTTAAATTCAATGAATTACAGATCGAATTGATTGAACACCCACCGTATTCACCAGAATTGGCTCCCAGCAACTTCAACCTATTCAGAATCTTGAAGTATTTTGCAGAGCTTCCGGAAAATCAATACAGAGATGGTATTAAGTTATTGGAGAATCATAGGAATAAGTGTATTGAAGTTGAGGGAGACTATATTGATTAAAAAAAATTAATTCATTTAAAAATTATCATTCTTTCATTTTTGCTTTCACTACTTTTCAACCAACCTTGCCACTACATCAACAATAATGTGGTTTGATTGATATGAAAATTAACATGATATTGGTTAGTATAGTCAGTTAACTGCGGTTAACGAGTGAGCTTAAGTCGGATTAAACAATTAGAAAAATCGTTTATCATTTCATTTTCATGTTCTTTGTTTATTTTTATATTTAATTTAATTTACATATATTAATTGAATTTCAATAATTTATGTCATTATATCATATCCCCTTCAATCGAGTACATATATTATTATTGGAAAGGTCAACAGATTAATATAAAAATCAGTTGTTTTATAAGAAAGTCTTAGAGGAAATGTCCATTTTCTTTTGTACGTGTATAAGAACAGGTGTTGTGTCTTTACAAAACATATAAGTAATACATTTCAATTCAATAATTATTTATTACTCATACGCAGTGTTAATACAAGTACAGATGTATGATTTGACTTCAATTATTTCTCATTACTTATACGCAATGTATTTATACCATATACAATACATAATATGTATAAAAAAGTTTTAATTTCTTTGTTGTCTTAAACTGTGTATATTCTTCAGTAGGAAATTAATCACTCATTACTCATACGCAGTGTACATGCACATTCATACTTAAATATAATTTGATTTCTTTAATGATTGTCTTATTTGTTTTTATCATTTGGTAGACAATTATTGTATTGCATTTGAAATAATCAATTACATTTAGTATGCCATGATTTTTAAATCTTCAATTTCTATTCAAATTGGATTTTTATTGGTTAATAAAAATTAATTGCTTAAACAATAATTTCATAATTGACTAACAAGTCACATTTATTTTTTACTACTCATTTAGTGATTGTGAAAATATGAATATGCAACAAAGTTCTTAATAGTGCAACAAAATAAGATTTTATAACCAGCCTAGATAGACAGAATAAACCAAGGGTATGGACGTCGAATTAAGCATTTCGATTATATTCATTTAAATGTATTATTTATGATAATTTACTGCTGCTACTGCTACTGTCTGTCATTCTCTGCTAATTTGTTCATTGCTGTCAATTCGTCAACTTGACTGACATCAGAGTGTTGCATGCATACTACAATACATGTATATATATATAATATTTCAACGGAATTTGCTTTAGAGAATATTGAGTATGCAATATTTGCATTTGATTTGGCAGTGGAACAAAACATGACACTAAACGACATTAACATGGTACTTAAATTTTATGCTATATGTTACTAACATAAAATTAGAATTTTAATTATTTTAAAGTAGCTAACTAACTGCATATTCGTTTGTAGGAATACAATATTTATAAATAAGTTAAGCAAATATAAAACCAGATTTTTTATCTTAGACATTTACAAATATGTTCTGGCGCCCAGTAACTGTCACAACTCATTTGACCCAACATTCGTTATTTTATAACAACTTGCAATGATCAATTTGATTTGCATGCGTGAGCGATTAATTTGGCTAGTCACAGATATTTGTTAACGACTAATCAGATATACTACACACATAGAAATGTAGCTTTATTATTGCATCTGGCACAATATCAGAAACATTTAAATTGCAATTCACAATCGCCAATAATTGTCGACTAGTCACTGGTTTAAGCGTACGCCACGTGTAGTCATGTAGAATAGAATAGAAATAATAAGTAAAAATAGCTATTTAATGAATATTATGGCAAAACGTATGCAATCTTCGATTAACATAACGATTAACTTGTCAGTTGAGTTCAACGAAGGTAGTTTGAGAAATTCGTAAATTACAACAAGTCTCTATGGACTTATGGGATTCAACAATATTATGCCACTGCTTCAAATTGAATTGTAAAAGTCATACACAGATTTTCATCTATGCTATTGTAGCGTTAGTATATCATAGGAGCAAACCAAGGCAAACAGGACATAAGAAATACTTACATAGTATATAAAATCAGTTCTCAATATTTCAATTTGAGTGTTTTCAATTATGATGTTATAAAACCCTGTGATACTCAGGTAGCTAAAAATCCTAAAGAAAATTCCCCAAATTATAATTTGCGAACATAATAAATTATTACTTCAAAAAACTAGGTAGGTGGTGAAGTTATTTAAGTTCATCAACAACATAACTATCAACCCTCGCTTTAAGATTTAATTGACGTAATTACATTAGACAAGTGTGAACAAAATATTTGATCAATGTAAATTAAATAAGTATTTTCCTTTAAATAATTCTATTTTGGACAAAACAACATTTCTCTTTGTCTCTCTTTTATAGTTAATGATATCAATTTCATTTCAAGGTTGTTTTTATTAGTAAATATCCCAAAAAAAATTGTCATACTAAATATAAGGTTCAACATGAAATATTGTACAATATATCAAGGCCAACAACTATCAACTAGTAATAATTTTTATTTTAAAATTATGCAAATAAAATATATACCTACATGTACAATAGTATACAATAGTATTTCCCAACTAATGAAAGGGGCGTGTTTGAACACTTTATAACTTTTTATAAAATTCCATATGAAATCATATAAAACTCAATTCTATTGGTAGTTATAGATTTTTGCATATAAATTTAAACTGGACCAATAATAGTGATAGTTATTACGTCAATAATTAATTGTATTAAAATATTGTTAGAGTAGTGTAAGCCATTTACTTGTTAATGGTTTTTGTTCATACAAGTATTAAAATAATAAAATACAATATTTCATTATTTATTAATTCAGTTAGTGGGTAGCTTTCTATAAAAGATTGTTTTTAGATTGCTTTAAAAGCTTCATTTACAATTTTAATGCATTTTATATTTACTGTCGTAGAATAGATATTTTATCACTGATGTCTTAGAGAGGCATATATGGACATTAAACATACTTAGATTATATGATTCAGTTAGAGTTCTCAGACTACGAAAATATGTAGACCCCAGTCAAAAATAAAACAACCACGATATTCAAATACTGTAATACTTTCTCTACAACTTCCGATATTTGCATAGAAACATACACAAATTAAATACATACACAATATACACTCCCGATCAATCGAATAGTCTCAACATATTTTGTCTTTTATGCAGTAAGCTACTTATTTTTGTTTTTTAGAACAGAGCATTAATTTTGTTGTCTTTCGCAATTTTCCATTATTTAAATACAAAATGGGCCATGATGCAGCACTAACTTTGGAAAATAATGCCTATCGAGAAAGCAATCTTACAGTCAGGTAGTAACAGTTGTCTGTTATTTTCTAAGAAATCCATCATATTATGGAGTGTATAATTGTCATGTATAGTATGTACATGATATGATAATTTTTGTATTAGAAAGTTCTTTATATTTTCAGCTGGATACTTATATTTTGGTGGAATAGAAGTAAATTTTATGTGATTTATTTTTTAGGTGTCAACAGGACCATATTTAAAGCCTACGCTGTCGATCCGTTCGTCCGTCAGCGAGCTCTATCTCATGAACAGTATTAGCAAGAGAGTTTAAATTTTCACAGAGTGTGTATTTTTATTGCCGCTATAACGACCGGAAAAGTCGAAAAATCCATACAATTTCTACATAACCAAAGCAGTGTATAACTGCCAAACTGCTTTTTGTTGTCTACAACATTTTCTGTGTGAGTAATAATGCAGTGTGATATCAGACGAGCGAATGATGAGAAATATTAAATAACTAAATAATTCCTTGAAAGATTATTAAGGTAGTAACCTTATTAAATTGATAAACTTGAACCATTCACAAAAAACGACACTTCCTCAGAAGAATATAGAGCTCGTTTCAATAAAGTTTACTGCTACCCAAGTCACAACACAACATTGTTCTTATTCACTGATGGATCAAAAACTTCAGATGCAACTTCGTTTGCTGTTGTCGACGGAACAAATACAACAATATCGGTTGGTTCTATTTTAAATTTCTGCTCTATCTTCACTGCAGAAGCATTCCAAGCTGTACGATTTGCTGTTAATATTCCATCCAACGTCATTGTTTGCACAGACAGCAAATCAACTATTAACTCCGTACGAAACCCCAACAGCAACAGTATAATAACTACTTCAATCTGCGACCAGCTTATTCAACATAAGCATATTAAACTTATGTGGGTCCATGGCCATGCCAAAATACTTGGCAATGAACTAGCCGACTCCCGTGCTAAGCTCGCCATAAAAGAACCATTACAAATAGCTAACTTACTTGAAAAGGCCGACATCCTCCGTTTAGTTAAAGCTCATATACGGGAGAAAGACCAGATTTCATGGATTAACGCAAGTCACCACTACAAGCGTTTAAACCCGAGTGCTATCACTCCAATTTATCCTGCCGAATGCCACCGTAATGCAATAAAATTATTCATCTCATCAACACCTTTTGTGCAGCCGCAACAATGATACATGTCCTCTCTGCAATGACGGTGCAACTGTGGAACACCTGCTCTCAGAATGCAATGCAACACATCACCTTCGAGTCCAAACCAAAATTAACATGATAGAGCTCCTGGGCAATCCAAATCTTAGCAACATAAACTCGATCTATAATTTTTTTAATTCTACTAATTTGATAAATCTTATATAACTAATATTAATTAATCTTCAATACTTCAATTTTATTTATCTAAGAGCTGAAAGCCATGGCAGCTAGCGCTCTTAATTTTAAGTAGTATAAGAATTTTTTTTTTTTATTCTACTTCTTAATAATAATAATAATAATAAATTGATTACATGTTATAAACATGTAGTTATTTTTAAAAGATAATAAGTTTCTATGATTGAAATATGTCTTATATGTATGTATATATTGTAATTATGAGCTTATCAATCTAATTAATTGCAATTTTAATTGAAAAGATTTGTTTGACAAAAATCTTGATAGCTCAATTGACAACCAAATCAATATTCAAAGGCATTACAAAATACATAAATTGAACTTTCAAACATGTTAATACAATATTAAAACACAAATATCAATAAAATTATAATCTGCAAAAAAAAAAAAAATTATAGATAAACTTAAGAATATATAATTAAAATAATATACTTGATACCAGTATTATTTAATTACAATATTATATGTAAATACAACAATGTTGCAATGCTGATTTAAATTGATTTAGTTAAAATGTATTACTAACTTATTATATTGTGATTAATACTATAATACAAAATATCAAGGTAATTATAGATGTTTGTACACATACTAGAGAGATAATTAAGAAAAAATTAAAACCTCAATTTTATGCCACACCAAAATCAATAAATCAATAGCGTCATGAACTCTGTCAAAATTTGACAGTTTATGACAAATGTTCGACAGCTTAACATTCTGAGCAAATTGGTTGGCATTGCAACAATGACAACAACAACAACAACAACAACAACAACAACAAAAACAACAACAATAATAATACTTACTATTAAAAACAAGAAAAACAATATATTAAATGTAGAGCTTTTTGTAAAGGAAAAATATCTCTTTCCTTTGGCAGTAGTAAGTTAGTGGTGGCGAATGCAATTCCGCATTGTCACCAGCGGCAGCTTTGTTTACTTTTTGATTTTTAACTCAAATACAGGCGACGACAATAGAATCAACATGGCGAACGTGACTTGACTTCATTGCATTGTATTGTATTGAATTAAGTTAAGTTGAATTGAAAGTTAAACATTAGTTATAGACGGATGTTGGACACTTGATTTTAGTACCGTTGTTGTATTAAGTATTGTTGTTGTTCTTGAAATTGTAATTTAGTAATGTTAGAATATATGAAATTAAATTACTAACTAACCACAAACATGTTTATTGAACAACAATTACAAAAAAAAAAAAAAAGGAACTAAATTACAACTGGTTAGTATGGATTGTGAATCATTTGAAATTATCCTATACTATATTTTATATAAGAATTACATATTAATAATCGCGTATATGTACAAGGTAAGTCATAAAGATAATAATCCCTATCCGGGCTACGCCTATGTGACGTATCAATGCCATTCAACTAATGACTAACCATTCATTGTACAACACAATATTCCAAGTCCCAATTGGATAAAGTCTTGTGAATGTTATGCATAAGAATAAATGAATTTAATTTGTATGGTACATTTTTTTAAGGACTTGAATCTAATAAAAACAAAATTACTATTCATGCTCCTTTTTAAAGCATTTCCAGCAATTCAAATAGACACTCTTGTTTATTTAATAAAAAGAACATAAAATAAAATTACAGAGCATTCTTCTATATTCTAATACGATGTATGTACATAATATACATACACACCACCACTTACATACGTCTGCGTCTTATTCTCCGCTCATTTCCTTGAACGATCGCGCGCTTCACTCAAACGGAAATTCGAATTAATTCGGATGTGTTCGGCTCTGCTGAAGTTTTCATTTCGTTTTGCAAGCTAATTCTTTCTAACTCATTTCACAGAATGCAGACGGCTTTCGAATTCAAAACACAGTCGCATTCATATTCATTCATTTCGTGTCTCGCTCTCACTCAATTCAATTCAATTCAATTCGAGTTCATTCTTTGGACTTCAGTTGTGAGCGAAACCACGAGGTGTCTAGTATATACTAACTATGTATATGTATGTATAGATCTGGATTAACAAATAACTCAAGGTTCACACAATATTCTTTGTAAAGAAATAAGAAATAGTTTCAATTGCAAAAATATTTTTTATTCAACACTCAATCTTTAAACCTCAATGACAAGTGTTGCTTATGAAACCAAGCCAAGTCCTCGGAAGCCTACCTTATTTATAAAATTTCTATTTCACTTGTCTATCTATACTTTCTATACTCTACTTGATTATTTGGGACTGTAAATGTATGAAGGGTATATATTCCTAATTAAAAGCATAACAAATCTATTAAAAACTAAATTTATTAATTCAATTATACTAACCATAACAAAAGAGATCACAATTAAAACTTTAATAAAACGTGCAGTGATTTTATGCAAAAATTAAAAAAAAAATTTACTTTGCTAAAAACCAAACCATCAGAAACCTTGATCATAAAGTACTTGTAGCAAACTTTAACTTAGCTGTCGTGTTCATCGATACTGAGCTCATTTAACTTTAGCTATTTACATATTAACCAATTAATGACAACAACAAAAAGACTCAATGTATCTATACGACTATACGTATCTAGTCAATTGAGTAAATTGAGGTAAGAAGGTAATGGCAGCAAGTGCAATACTAGTAACTCCCACTTGAAATGTTTCAATTAAACATGCGCCTGAGAGGTCGATCGACTAAATGCATTAAAGTAATCATTAAGTATTTATCAAAGTCATAAATAACATAAACTTTAGTGCACGTTTTATAAATACACCTCCTTCTGTTTGTGTTTTTTTTTTTTTTGTTTTTGTTTTTTCTTCTTTAACAGATTCCTTTATACTATCTACTACAATTTATGTACTTATTTTTAATTTTCATTTTTTTTTAATATACAAGTATGTATATATATATAAATAAAAAAGTTTTGAGGCTTGTGGCAAGAAGTGAATGAAAATCCCAAGCCGTGATGTGGTAATGTTTCCATTCATTGCATTTAATATAGTATACACTGTAATATGATAGATATGCAGATACATTTCGCTTTAAGTTTGCTTTGTTATTATATGTTGTTATTTATCTATGAGTGCATATCTAATGAAATTGCATCCATTAGTTGCACAATTGTATTATTATATGTATGTACTTAGAATAATATTGTACATATTGTTGTATTTCCGCCGCAGGGGTTCATTTTCATTCTGCATATAAATAAGTTCCGTTTAACACACATTAAATTTTATTGTAAATTCGCATTTAGCACTCTTTAAATTATTGTAAATTCAATTGAACTCATGCTGTGCACAGAAACAATTTATATACTTAGTGCAATTGAAGTCGTAAATTAATTTGCTGAACAATTTGTATTAATATTTTCATCAATTTTTTCTTTGTAAATTGTAATGCATTTTATTAGAACAAATTATTGAAATAAGTAAATTGACAGATACTATTTATTATTTTCAATTTAATAAAAGGTCGAGGTCACAAACTAACCAAGCAACTAAGCAATCTAAAATACATATATCTAAAGTATAATGTTTCCTTATGTTGATTTATTCAATTTTATATCCTCATTCTCTTTTCTCTACCTTGCCATTTTATCTTTTATTCTGACACATCATACTCTTTATCCTTATAAAATCCAATAAAATCACATACAAAAAGGATTTTCATTTGCAACATAAAAGAAATTTTCATTTATCTTACAATCACACACACACTCACTGACAAATACATTTCCATTTTCATTTGCATTTTCCATTTCGTCGTTCGTTCGTTCATTGTTCGTAATTGTTACAGTTGCCAATCTCGCCATCCTCACCATCCTTGTTGCCATTCTCATAGTCCTTGTAAATGTTGTTGCTGCTGTGATTGTTGTATAAATTGCAATTTTGCTTATATGTTGACATTTTCATTGCCCGTTAACATTAAGGATACAAAAGCAACAAGCTAACAAACGACATGAGTTTGGATGTACCACAAATCTACAATGGCAATGACAGACTAACTTTTCAACAGGATGTACATCATTTGCATTCTACTCCCAACTCCTCCCCAACTTGTTCTGTACAATATATTCATTCTATTCCAGCAACAAAATCAATGAGTACACTTTAAAGGATGATAAAAGCAATACGTCACTGGGTGTATTCATTTGAAAATCATACACATAATATTAAAATACAGAAACAGCAGTTAAACCGGAAACGGATGCTACAAGAAGCCAATTAAAGTGAGTTTACTTTGTTCGTTTGTGTTTGTTTTTTATTGGATTTTTCAATTTTCACAACAATTTAAATAGGAAATGGCAACAGATTGCTTTTATGTCAATGTAAATATTTTACTTAGTCATGCATACAATTTGCTCGACAATATGTCAGTCAGCATTATTTTTTGTGTTCTATTCTGTTGTTTGCTGTTTTTAGCTTACGATGTGTGAGTATCTGAGTATCGTGAGTATCATGGCAACGAGCTTCACAACGAAAAAATATCGTATAAAACTTGCATCCAACAGACAGATAGACAGATAAAATGGCGTTCGTCTGTCATGTTGAAAGTTTGGTTATCAACTTTGTCAACAGTGAGAGAGCTCACTTTATATGGTATAAATAAAAGAAGAAAAAACAAAATCCTGACAACAATATTGTCGACAAGTGACAGGAAGGATGACAAATTGTGAATGAAAAAGTTTTTAAAATAAATAAGTGTTAAAGATTTCAAGTTTGCTAAACTGATAACAGAACAGAAACCACATAAACTTATCAGTGGAAAGAACATATTGTTTAAACGGAAATACATAATTATATTTTATACCTTCCGTTGGACTATAATCTATTATAAAAATTAAAATTTGATTGTTAAAGTCATGTTATTGTTAATGCTTATTTTAATCTAAGAGGCAATTATCCACATAAAACCTAATATGGCATTGCTTAGTCGGAAGTAATTCATAAAAAAATTAAAGCTTTTTCATTGATATCGTTGGGAAAACATATATGACTATTGAACACGATTTCAAAAGAATTTCTTTAGGCAAATATTAAATGCAAACCACTGTCAATTTATTTTGATAGTGTCTTTCATTGTTTGTTGGCAAAAAGCCAGACAGCGTGCGCCATCATCATCATGATCATCATTATCAGCATCCACGTCAGCATCCCCGTGGTGTTAGTCTACATCACAATCATAACATTCATGAGTGAATATTAAGGATGATGATGACGACAAAATGACTTAAGCAACGCTTGTTGCACAATGAAGCCATTGTTTGATTTTTTGTTATTTTTTTTTTTTTTTATCTTTTCAGCCTGCAACGTAGTCTGCTTTCTTTTTTGGTTTCCAACAAACACTCAGATACACAAACACATTTACCATATACAAAAAAAGATAAACAAGATGCGAAGGATGCTTTATTCATTGCCTGTTGGCAACTTTAAGAACAAAAGATACTTTGTACTTAGATTTGTTTGCTCCTTCAACATGCTTTTGGATTTTCATGAATGCAAACTCGTTCGTGCTCTAATGAATAATGGGATTTCAAATCCAACACGCGCGTTCGTCTTCAAATTCTCCAATTTAAGTTCATGTTTTTTAGTACTTTAAAAGCTTTAAACACTGGGAAAGCTAAAAGACAACAGCAACAACAATAAACACAAGCATCGCATGCCCTCAGGCAAAAAGTAATCTGAGTAGATGCAATAATAATCAGCAGATACTTTAGGTAAGTGTTGACAGATTGATTTTGATTTTGCTTTTTATTTATTATTGTTTTTCTTATGATTTTATCTAAAGTGATGTCTAGATAGGGGGTGTGCTTCATGGCTTTTCAATTGTTTCCTGATATCCTTTTGTTTTTATCACTTGATTTCCAAGTTATTGTATTACAGCACTTTGTTGTTTATTTATCAAGTGTTTTCTTTAGTCACAAAGGGTCTAGAAGCATAGTCTAGTATGTACTATACTTGATGTATATGAAAACAATCAAAAACAAAATGATTCAGATTGTTTTCTTTATCAATTCATAATATTTGTTGAGATATGAGGAACTTATTATTTTATTGAGATACAAAGTAAAGAGCGTATCAAGGGAACAATGTTTTATATTCAGAATAAGATACATTTAAATTAATGTTGCTTTATCAATTCTTATTCAAGTTAAAGACAATGTTTAGTAGAATGTAGTGAAGTTTTTATATATTACGAGTATTGAAATACAAATACTCTTTAGTCAATAATAGGAATACTTTATTTCATCCTAAATATGATACAAAAAAAAAAAACATGATGTTTGCTTTATAAACTTGAACTTATCATTTAATTAAAATTGTAAGTATATAGTCAATAGTGGAAATACTTTATAATAAAAATAAGATAAAAATGATACTTAAATAGAACAACTTTCCGTATGAAAAGAGTTTCTTAAGATTTTTCTTCTATTATATGGTAGTATACTACAATGGTTATCTCTTCTCTTCGTATGCTGAAGTTTCATACTAAAGTTTTGAGGTTACAAAATGAATAAAGTTTTAGTTAAACTTATACAACATAAAAGAAAAATGAAAAGGAAGAAAGAAAAGTTGTACTTAAATCCACAGACACACACACACATATTACACATCTTACAATCCAACAATATACAATATAAAAGTAAATACAGACATAGTCATACTACAATACTATATACATAAACAGGTACCTTATAGCATTGCTTATCTATCGTTCAATGCACACTTCCCTACCTTATCACCTTTCTAACCGAGGCAACAAACTATCCAAACAAAGAACAAACAAAATCCAATCAAATCGATACAAAGTATACAAACATGCTTAAAGCGTTTGGTATGTTGTGACCCTATCCTTTACACATTGCCCACGGCAAACAGTACGTATGAGTGACTTTTATATGAAGTTTAAGAGGGAACACAATCACACAAAGGAGTGCGCGCATTAAAAGAGGGGGATTTGTTGTTTGTCTGTACTGTGCTGAGCTAAGCTGTGCTTATCGTACTGCTAAGTAAAGAAAAATTGTAGAAAATAGAAAAAAATTGTAAGAATTTGCCAAACACACCAACAACCAAAAGATACACATACTCACTCACGTGTACTCTAGCTAGCATAAGCATACAAAGTGTAGTGTGGAGTAGAGTAACATAACTCATACGCAACGTTGTGCATTGGATAAAAGGAACAGAATAAAACACATTCGAATCAATTGAAATAAAATGCTTGACAAGGATTTCGTGTTTCGTTTACTTTGATTTTGATTTGATTGTTAAACGTGTGTATGTGGTTAGTTTCCTTAGTATTGTATCTATCGTAAGTGTGTGCGAGTGAGCATCTGTGAATGATGTTTGTTTTTCTTCTTTCGTTTTAGCATTTGATCAATTGTCACGTTTTGTGCGTGTAATCATTTAGTGTTCTGCCACAAATTGTTATTGACTTTAATTAATTAAATATTTGCTTTACACATTTATTCTGTGTCAATTTAAATGGAAAAAAAGTTAGAAAACAAAGACAGAACATAGAAATTTCATAGTAAAATTAATGGTCATATTACGTCAAAAATTCTGGTAATGTTCCAAAATTTGATGTAATAATTGGATGTTTTGGTTTTTGACAACCCAAAACGCAAGGAATCGTTTGTTTCATTAAAATCTATTCCGAAACAATCACTGGATCTCTGCTGTATCAAACATAATTGATAGTTTTAAAGCGATCATTGCAAGTTAATGGCATAATGACAGTGCGCAATTACTTGCCAATAAACCATATTTTTGGCTAATGTCGGATGGACTCTTTTGTAAATACTACTTCCGTCGATCACTAAAGTGAAAGATATACAAAATTGGCTATGATAATACATGCACAGACTAAAACAGAGGAAAATAATTGTTGCTTCTTTGAATAAATTATGTTACACAAATTTTCATAGCAAAAAGCCTTAATATCAGATTAATAATTCAAGACTTACTCATACACTCATAGTTGGAAAACTGTGACCCACAGACCCACTGAGAACTACTTTGCATAGAAACAGATTGAAGGACGCATACGGCTTGATCGATTCATACGAGTATTGTCATACAAGTAGCATTTTATTATAACATTTTCCTTTATAATAGATTTTTGTCATGATCAGCATAGCAAAGGAATTAATTGAACATTATCAATCCGATGTGATCGATTCATTTGCATAAGAATTTTAATAGAGGAAAGTTAAATTGATAAGACAATGATAACTTGATTTCTCTTAACATTCCATTTTAAAACAACATGATGAAATTACAATTATTGATTGAGGTGATAATCTATAAAAAAAAAAAGAAATGTACGAGTATATGACGTAAGTCTACATTTTCTTCGACACTTATTTATATTGGATTTCTTAACAAGACATTGAACACTATAAAGCTGGTTATCATTAGCAATTTAATTGGTATTGTAGCTTCAAGGGCTAACAGTGCGTATGATGTATTTCACCTTATAAGTATAAGTTAAAATAGAATTAATTTGCGAAAATTGAAACTATTGTTTTATAAATTAGCTTTCTGAAATTATTTTTAGTTTATTTTTGTCCTTTGAATAAATTATGTTTATTCTGTTACACTTTCATAAATAGTTCATTCATTCATTGCATGTTTTGGGTCAATTGAATTAAATAGAAATACATATGTACATGTTAATCGACAACAACAAGGGTGCTTTAGAACTATGGTGTAACAGCAACAACAACATTAACTAACCCCAAATGGATCGAAGAAAAACCAAACTTAGAAATTGAAATTACGAATATACTTGCAATAAAAAGAAAAACACTACAATACTTAGATTTTTATATTAATCTTATTAAATTAATTGTGCTGATGTTTTTTGCTTAAGTACAAACAAAAACTGCTTTGAAGCATTGCCAAAATTTTTAAAGACCTTTTTCTATTTATTGTGTTTTTTTTTTTTTTTTTTTTTAATTTAATTTGATTATTTTTTTGTTGGCATCTTGAATTAATATGCCGCGTTTCTTGCTTTTATTTTTAAATATTTTATTTTATGTTTTAAAAGAATCACTAACAACAACATAAAGAAATTAACAAAACACTTGTTCTTTCATTTCTGGCGGTAAAATGAACAAAACGAGAAATTAAAAGTATTTTTTTGGCAAAAATTTAAAAAATTCTTTTAAATTATTTGATAAACACAAAAGAAATTTTAAAACAAATACCAAAATATTGTATTACTTACGTTTGGCTAATAAATTCTTGTTCTTTTATTGTTGTTAGCAAAAAAAAGAAGAAACAAAATAAAAATATTATTTTTATTTAATTTTTTGTCTATTTGTTTGTAGTTTGTCTGTCCGTTTAACACGCTTCTTTTGTAGTTCACTTCGTTTTGATATTTATTTTGCTTTTGAATTCGTGCGCTTTTTTGATTCTTTTTCGGTATGTTCTCGTGAATCTGTTTTTGCTTTTCTTTTTTGGGGGGAAAATGTGTCAACGAATTTTCCGTTAGCACGTATTTACCACGAAGGCAACGCGTTTGCAACTGAGCCAGAACTGTTGTAAACAAACCAATTCAACCCCTCGGCGCCATTCGACGATTGCGATGCCACACTCACTTCTATTATATAGTATTCAACAAAATAGTGACACTCAACTTGGACAATGCCGGCAACTACGACCAACCCCAAAATGAAATTTTCGATTGATGGAGCGACATCAGGCCAAAAAACACTCAGTGAACAACACGGAACTGAACTAAAAACTGAGCTATCTGCCAGCTGAGTGAGTGTAATGCTCTCCAATGGAAACAAGAACTATTGATAAGAAAATCACTCATCCAATCACACACACAAAAATTTTTATTATGCCACCCAATAGACATTGAGAGAAAATACATAGTTACAAAACATTTAAAAGGACTTTCCACATTTTATTTCTATTAATATAATATTTTTGATGTGTAGTTCATTATTAAAATAATCTAATAGATGAATATGTAATACTCGGAAGAGCAAGGATAATATCCCACAAAGTATTGTATTTTAGTGTGGAAGTGATTAGTTCTATTTGTTTTTCGAGTCTATTATAAAAGCTTTTAAATCTTGAGACTGAGAAGTTATTGGTTGCAATAAACAAGGTAAACATGCTCCAAATTAGAACTACAATATATACATAAGTATAGGTTATCTATACTGATCTATGTTATATATAACTATCTATATATATCAATTTATTCTATCTATCTGTATCATGATTACATCAGAATTCCACATGTCCCTTGGGTATTGAATACTCAAGTTAAACCGTTACAATTAGATTAATTTTTTATAAAATATTTATATATATTTACATGTACATACTTACATACATATAACAATGCTGTATGCTGTGTGCTATGTGCTGTTTATAAATATTATATAAGATTTTCATATTCAACAAATTATTTAAAAGGAAGAGCAAAAGATAAGCTCAAATGATAAGAATAATTGACAACTAAATGTAAACATACTATATATGTATTATTATTGTTTTATTATTATTATTTTGAAAAATTGAAGGTTTAAGTGAATTCTTATCATGAATAATAGCGATGATTGTGTTTTTTTCTTATCAGTTTCGTTTGGTTGTTGAGTTGAACTACATAAAATTTGAGTGAAACAACAAAGATAACATTCTTAAATTTGTTTCCATTCATAGAATACGAAAAGTGCATCTTTATCAACTGATTGTGTATAAAATATACATACGTATGCCAACTACTACTGGCTGTAACTTCAGTCAAATCAAATATGACCACATATCTTATACATACATGCATTTAAATTTAAGTTTCAGCGACTAAAATATAGTTTAGTTTTTCATTAGTAATATCAAATGGAGTTCTTTAATCAATGAAAGAAATTGTCGTTTAAAATTCGAACAATGTTTTAAAATCTTAAAAATACATTCATTTTTCAGTCCTGCTATATCGTTCAGATTCTAAATTTTAGACTGTCAAATCTTGAAGATCCTGTGAGTTCTTGTGAGAGCCGATCAGAAGCATTAAATCCGATTATCCAAATATGTAATGTAATGCACATAATTTTACCGATTTAGATCCGTCTTCTAGTTCTACTCTTTTGATATTGTTTAATAAGGATGATAAACAATGTTGAAATTATTTTTATTGAAATACTTCGGGTCTGACAATGATTGTCAGCCATAACATTTGTTGGTTTCTCATCTCTTTTTTTTAAATTAGATTGCTTTGAAGAATAATGTTAATTATATCATTGATTCACCACTTTTCCATACTGAGTGGAACTAGCTGCCTACTTTTTATTTATGGCATTGGCCATGGTAAGTCTTCAGCATGTGGCGTATAGCATACTTGTAGTATTCTATTGCTGCTATCGTCAGTTCATCGGTGAATTGTTAATATAAATTTCAAAACTGTAAAGAAAGAACATTGTGCTTTGTAATTATCATTTTTTAAATGTTTGTAATATTGAAACAAGTTGGCAGCACTGTAAACGAACGTGTACAATATATTTGTTGTTCAATACTGTGGTCATGAGCAGCAACACCGTTTTTAAAAATTTCATTTTGTTTACTTATTTTACATAGAATATTAGTATTAAATTAAATAATGTTTATTTCATTAAATATCAAATTATTGCCTTATTTGCCCGGGGATTTGATTTTGAAATACAAACTCTTTCTCCTCCAAGGTTCTAATTACTCGCTCAAAGTTTTTATTACTTTCTTAAGGTTCTTATTACTCTCCCAAAGTTCTTGTTTACTCTCTCAATGTTCTTATTATTCTCTCAAAATCCAGAAGTTATTCTTCCCTTTTCCCCGTCTCTTTCATAATTCATTATTCATTATATTGAAAGAAAGAAATCGGCGAATTTTTAGTTTTGACCTTAAAGGTCAAAATTAAATATCGCTGCATTGCAAGGTTTAAAGGTGAAACAAAATATACATTGAAAATTCGCCATTTCAATATTAATATAAAACTAGGTTAAATTTTTCTAAAATATAACAAAAATGATAGAACTTCTCATAAAATAAATAAACGAATAAATTAGACGTCAATAATTTATAAAACCAACAATATTGTGTTTGCGAGCGGCTTTGTGGCACGTGCAACCGTGTAGAACATCATGAATGGAATGTAAGTACATACTATGAAGTATAAATAATATTAAAAAAATTTTTATTTTGATATATTTTTTGATTTTTTTGACTTAATTTTATGTTTTCTTTCAGCAGCAGTGAACATGATTTCAAAGCTGCTACTGCTGCAGCTGCTGAAATGGCTGCTGCTAGTAGTACAATTTCACAACGTCAAGCAAGTATTGATCGTGGTGGGGATTCCGAAGTAGAATGGCCATTAGAGGAATGTGGTTTCTTGGATGCCGATGTACAACAATCACTACGCGGTGCAGCTGAAGACATTTCACAATATCCAAAACATGGCTGGTGTGATGTGACGAAAGATTTCTTTGATTCATGTAATGAACTGAAACCCGGCGAGTTGGCACAAGATATGCTCTTTGGATTATTTGAGGCAATGTCGGCTATTGAGATAATGGACCCAAAAATGGATGTTGGCATGGGCTATAAAAAAGATGAAAGCCAACCACATACCTTTGAATCAGCTGTTGAGGTAAGTGTTTCATATGGATTCATAAATGAGAATATCAGTTCTTACAAAATTAATAATTTTTTAGGCCGGCGTACTTAAGTTGGATAATCTGACGCCTGCAGAATTGATTGGTATTTTTGATGCATTGTTTGCTTGCCTTGTGTCTTGGCTGGAGGGTAACTCCATGGATCAAGTGTTATTTACTTGTCTGTACCTGCATGCGCCATCGAAAATAAATGACAAAGCTTTGCGTTCTTTTTGCATAGCTGTGCGTAACTTAATAACGATAATAAAAAATATTGTTATATTGAATGCTGTCAACGAAGAGGAGGATTTCCAGTTGTATGGTAATTCAGCTTTGCTTGCCGCAGAAGAAACTCTACCAGCAACAGTGCCACCTGCACTAAAGGAGGCTGAAGATGAACTTGTACGCAAAAGTAAACAAATGAATACTCCTGACCTGTTACCCGTAGTGCACCGACTACGTTTCATGCGGCATTTCTTTCTGCTGATACACCAGATTGAGACTGTTCATGTGTCGACAACAACTGAAGCAGCAATGAATGATATATATAAAAACCTCACAGCATCTCAAGAACTTGTGCCACAAATACGACGTACAATCGATAAGGGAACTCAGCAAATAGAAGGATGTAAGTATGATGATTTACAGGTTAAGAAACAGGCTTCATTGTAATATATATTTACAGCTGATGAACCAAATCCTATGGGATTTTCGCAACGAATACACGATCGAAGCCAACCGCCGACATTTCCGCGTAGCATTAAAATTCGGAATCGACAATCTAGCATACAATTTATAGAAGAATTGGTTGGACGCATCAAGTACGCCTGTAAAGTGATAAAACATCGTGATTACTACTCGGCACTTGTGAGTTTTATACATAATAATATATCACCAAAATACAGAGAATCTCTATGTATTTTTAAATCTTACAGAATTTCTTAATTGAGTATAGTCGCAAATCCGGTCAATGTATACTTTCTCGAAGTATCGCTCAAGGGCTCTTTATCTCGAATCGGCGTTTGATTTTTGGAGCTCTGCCAATGCACGACTTTCTGTGGTTTTCAGTTAATTCTTTTTGTTCGCCACCAGTTCTTAATGCAAAGCATCCTATTAGTGCAGATACAAAAATTCAATTCTATGTAGATTCATTTTTCCGTTACTGTATTAATATGAACACCTTCAATCAATTCATACGGTTGTGTGGCTTCAATCGTGCACGCCAAAGAGATAAACTTGCACGTTTAATTGAGACCTTTGATGGAATACAAGTCGATGCGGCACGTTTAGACTCACATCTTACAATGCGCGCAAATGAATTAGCAATCCAAGGCAATGAGCCGCATGCGACGGCGCTAAAGCAAAGTGCGCAATTCTCCACATGGGTGCTTTACAACTGTTTTCGTGCAATGTTGCTCTACATAATGTCGGGCTTTGAATTGGAGCTACACTCGGTGCATGAGTTTCTCTATATTTATTGGTATGTTTTATATCAATCAAAAGACCCATGTGCTTATAATAACATATGTTTTTAATTTCAAGGTATCCTTATGAACTGTTGATCGGTTTTCTTGTATCTGCGTTGACACGCACTGAAAACAATCTCATTGCCCAGGAAGAATATGCCGAACAACAGAGTAAAGCTCAGTCAGCAGGTGCTAGCAAGAATCGAGCAAAGGCAAAATTGAAGAAGAACAAAAAACAACAGAAACCTTACCGCCAGGAAATTGTATTCTATCATGCTATGCTTAGTATGTGCGGTGGTATGTATAAGGCAATGGGTGCTTTAACAAAAGATGGACGCATCCGTCAACCAATGTCTAAATTTGACAATGAGGAGATACGTTACAATCGACGATTTGCGCCATTTGCAGCGCTAACGAGCCCACCACCAGTGTCTTATGTAGAATTTAAAAGTATTCGCGAGCACATGATGCGACCACCATCAGACGAAATCTATGCCATAGCAGCGAAGCACTTTGATCAAGCACGCAGTGCGTTGGAAACAATACAAAATCCTGAACCAGAGGTAACAAGGGATATATGACATGGTTTTCTATCTCATATTTTATATAATACTTAATCATAATTTTCTATTGCAGATGCTTGACATGCTCCAAGTGGCTAAAGTTAACTTTGTGGTCATGAATGTACTTGCTAAAGGACACCAAAAAGACTTGAAACGTCAACCAGAATTTGACTTTTCTAAACATCGTTATTTCCCAATTATTAAATTGAAATAGACTAATTAAGTCATAGCTTTTTGACTGCAACCGTCGGGTACGGAAATTTCTTTTTCTTTTCAAAAACACATTGCAAAAAAAATAGGCACAGTGAGTCAATACCCCATCGTGTTCAGATCCATTTGTCTTAATATTTATTCGACTTCTATATATGCTTATTTCACAGGCAATTCACAAAGAAAATAAAATTATGTTTTTATGAATTGTAATTCATTTTTTTTTTTTTTTTGTTTGAAAATATTAAATATCCTGTTTGATCACAACCTCAGGAACATAACCATTTATTTCACAGCTATTTTTACAAGTGTACACAGCCAAGACGCCCCAATCAATGTGCTCATCTTTAAGCAAAGTTAGCAATGATGGCATTACTTGGAATTCAAATTCACGAATACCTCCGCATAACTCACAATTTGGTATGTTATCCAATTGTTCGGTAATGGCTTCTTGTACACCAGTTATCCAGAGTGGTTGGTCACCACGTTTATAACGTACAATTTGATATGGATGTTTAGAGACGATTTTTTTGAAATTCGTGAAATTTTCATCTTCAACGTTATCAGGATCATTGGCACAAAATTTATTTAATTCCTCATTTGACACATTTTGTAGTACTCCAGTTTTGCCAGCAGCTAAAAGTTTTTCATATTCAGCGATACGTTCTTTCTCTTTAGCTTCATCGTCATCGTTATCGTTAGCTTCGTTTACTTCATTACCTTCATCCATTTCTGTTTTACCTGCCATACCGATTTCATATTCCGGGAATATGACTGTTGATATAATCTCTGCCTCGTCGGGGACAGCGGCGGCGGCAGCGGATTCTGTCGTGTTTTGACAAACATGTTTATGGTGTGGCCAATGGATTCTCTGGTGTGCAGTCGAACAATAGCTTATTTTCTTGCAACTTCCACATGACGATGACCCAGAGCAGCCACACATATGACAAAGTTTAACTTTTGGAGGTATGGCTGGCTAAAATAGTAGAACATTATAAGTGATTAATACAAATTAAGTAATATCTATTACAAACATACCAAAGGATCATCGTCTGGACCATCATCAGGTGGTTCCTCGGAAAAAAATTCATTTATTAGCCCTAATTGACTGCGCAGCACTGTAATATTACTGTAAATATTAATTAATATTAGTTACAGTTCATTTGTGTTAAATAGACAAAATGTAAATTCATCCTTACTCAGCATTATTTTGTTGTTGACACTCCTTGGATCGGCACATGAAGATGTAAATGGTGCGATGAAAGCAGCGCTCGTGTTCTTCATAAGGCGAATATAACTGGCAGATGAAAGCTTTTGGCATCTCACATTTTTTGCAAACCAATTGTTCCTTTGTTGGAAGTGTCGCCAAATCTAACCATGCTGGCTTGCCGCCTACTTTGCTTGGAAAATAACGGTTCGTTAGCCACTCAGGTTCCTCATCCTCGGCAAATCCCAATTGAAGCTCGTTGTCGTCACTCATTGTCTGTTCCTTCCTGCGTTCCTGTTTGAATTATTGATTGAGTAAATAAATGAACACGAGAAAAGTAGCGTGTACCCTTCGAAAAGTAGCGTGTACACTCGAAAAGTTGATTAAGTTGGCCACACTTTCAAACTGAACTCTGAGAACACCCTCGAAAAATTATTTAGTTGGCCGTAATGGCAAAAACATTGAGGTAGGTGGCAAGCCCTTGTAATCATTTGATGAATAGAAAATTAATCAAAAAATAAATTAAGGTTAATTTTATAATTAAACAAAAACAAAAAACAGATACACACACAAATATGGACCAAAAGAAAACAACAAAAAGTGGAAAAATACAACACCAATGAAACGCGTCACAAAAAATATTTCAATCAAGAAAATTTAAAATAAATATGAGGTATGCTTTTTTTTTTTGTAAAAAAAAAATAAATAATGACGGTATGCTTTACTATAAAAAAAAATATAAAAGATAGAGCGAGAAAGTGAATTGGGTTTAAATAATAACGATTCAATATTCATCCCGAAATCCCATAGCATGTATATTGGGTTTCGGTATCTGTATGTAACCATGAACTTCGACTCATTGAAGCCCTAATGGTAATAATAAACCTGCAACAAACTAAGCATAGTGTAATCGTATGTAGAGTTTGGGAAGCTTTCTGGGGAATTGGTATTGACATAGTCTATAAGAGGAGTCTACAAACTCAGATCAATTGAAAGGTTCCAGGAAAACGACTGAAGTTTTGAAACTAGCATTGTTGTATAAGGGCGCTTTGTTGCCAACCCAACCCTTAAAATTTTCATGATCCGACCTTGATCTATTGTGCCCTGAAGGGTACTCACTCACTTACTAATGAAATCATTTCACTGTATAATAATACAATAGAATTAGAAATGATATATGCAAAGTTAATACTGATAAATATATAAATGCATAAATAAATCAATTTAACAATTATCAACGCAATTTCGTACAAAATAGGAGCTCAATTTTCAATTTCTTGACCCAATTGCTGTTGTGTGAGAGTTTTATCCAAAGACTACGAATCTACGAATATTCTCATAGTCTTTGTTTTATCCACATGAAACTACATATAGTTTAATGGTCTTGGGTTTTATCCAAAGACATGAAACTAAATAGACTGGACAATTCGAGTTCGAAAACATGTGGGTTCGATGTGACGAAAAAAATTCCACTCTCGAACCTGATCGAACCTTTAGATTCATAGTCTCTGGTTTTATCAGAAACCGATAACTTATCAGAAAATAACAATCGATAGCCGACAACGACGGACGATTTCTAGTAAACAGCCACAAAACCGTTGACTCACAGGAGATGAAGAATTGAAGTTAAATTGATTTTTAAATATCATTCATTTACTTATAAACTCATTAAATGATTATAAAATAATATAAAATAAATGGATCAATTGTTGAATTGTGAATAAAGTAAAAAACAGCTGTTATTTTGCATTGAAGCTGCCAACCGGTTTTAAAACTGTCCATTACCATATGATTTTTAACATTGCCATCGTAATATTCATTGTCCTATTCAACACTGTTCATTTTGCATACTATTGCTCTCGCGAGAGGGCACAGTTTGACAATCAGTGTGACAGTTTGATGATAACCATCCATTCTATGGACTTTTACAAATCTCACAAATTCACAAATTCTCACAAAGAAAAACTAACTGTAAGACATAACAAGGCGTAGCGGAGCGTTTAATTAATTAAATCGTGTTTATTAATTATTATGAAAACATCTCATCAAATTTAAAACATTTTTTACGTGTCCACGTGTCCTTTCAACGCGGTACTATTTGACGGCGGTTAATTAATTTGAAAAACATAATAAAATAACAAACAAACAAATTGTTAAGAATTATAATATAAAACACACTAAAGGAAATTGTGTTTCAATAATAAAATGAAAAAATACACGTAATATAAACAATACGAATAGTACGAATTTAATTTGCCAAGGAAGGCAGGCAAAAACAAAATCTAAAGTGGCGACTCACACACGCCGTTCGCCCCCGTTTTCGCTTGCTAAATTGTATTCTCCATGTTTCTTCACATTCTTTTGGTGTTCAATTATTAATTATTTTGTTAGTTACTTATAAAAGTTTTACATTTTACAACAGAACGGTATTTCATTGTCTTTGGGTTGGTCAATAGTGTGACCTACGCGAGCGGAAAGTGTTTCGTGGTATACAAAAAAATGAAAATAAATAAATAAAATTAATACGTAAATTAAATGAAATAAAATAAATTAAAAATGTAATACAAAAACATGTGCTATGTAACACACATTTATGGTGTTTTAATATCGATTAACCCATTGAGTTAATATTGTAGGTAATCAAGCAAAACAAAAAAATAAGAAAATGTATATAAATTAATAAAATTAAGTTTCACTTAATAACATATGTAAGACGGAGAGTGTCTGTGAGAGAGAGACAGAGAGGAAGAAATAACAAAGAAATATTTAAAGAGAATATATTAAGTAAATTTAAAAGCGGCACTACATCAAAATTGAATATGACGATAACGTAAATTTCTTCTTTCTCTACTCTCTTCATATAATTTTTCAAGATAAATACGGAAGCATTTTGGTTCGGCACAAATAATTCTAAAAATAAAACGCAAACCACCTACACAATAACAACAACTCACAGCAAAAGCAACAAATATTCTTCGTATATGAATTTCATTGTCTATGTAGAGCATAGTATTTAATAAAAAGAATAAAAATAAGAAAATACGTGATAACCCAAAACAGCAATCAGCAGCTCCAGCTTATCAAAATCTAATGAATACACCAACCACCCAAACGCCCACCAACCCGCACCACTAGAAGCAAATAGCAGAAATAGTAGGAGCACCAAGCAACCACTCGCCACATCGCCTGCCTTTAGCATCAGCTTCTACAGTCCCCTTAGCTCAGCAGCAGTAAGCACAAAAACATCTTTAAAGAAATAATGCAAGCAAGACGAAAATGAAATTTACAACAAAAACATCATCAGCGACTGACAAAATCAGAAGCAACTCGAACTACGACGACTTCTATAGGAATTTCTGTAAGTTTCATTTACAACTACCTACTAATGCATACATACATACATATATATCAAGACACACACAGATACTACAGTGTAGTAAAGTGTGTGTTTTTGTGTGTTCCTATATAATTTACTTCCGTTTATAGGGTTTCTGATTGTGTGTGATTGCTTCCAACTCTGTTTTCTATCTTTAGTGTTTAGTTATGATTGTGGCGATGTGATCTTGTTGAGTAAGAGTGAGTCAGTGAGTGAGTGTAAAGATGGTAAATGTGCAAATTATTTGCAAAATATTTGCTAATTTTAGTATTACAATATGTATTTATGTTTTTGTTTTTGGTTTTATTGTACCTTTGCTGAAAATAAAAATTGGAGCACCCTGCCATCATCGGTTGCCATTTGTTGTACTCATCATCAGCATCAGCATCAGTATCATCATCATCTTCGTTTGTGCCAAGTTTGCCGGCAGCAATTGGATGCCTGTACACATATACACACTCAATCAGTATAGTATAGTATAGTATAGTAGTATAGTAAAGTATAATATAGTATGTTCATCTTTGTATATGTGTATGCATAAAGATGGCTGCGTATCTGAGAACTTTTGTCAACGTGCCAATAACGCGCCCAAGTAGTTACACACTCACACAGATACTCGTAAACATACAGCCAGCTACAAAATAGTATGTGCTCTTCTAAAGCTTTGCTCTGTACTGACTGTGCCTGGCTGACTGCCTTATTTATCCTCGACCTCCATCCAATGTTTTTCTTTGCTTTTATTTTTGTTTTAGATATTTTTTGCCTGCATTTAATATTAACAAAAAAGAAAGGCCTACCCCTCAAAAAAGAAAAGAAAATTGAAACTGAAACTGTTGCTTTTTTAAACTTCTAAGCAAACACAGAATTTCTCTTTATTTTCATCTCACTCTCTCACAGATGCTGTAGCAGCAGCAATATACTTACATAGTCTGCTAATCAATATTTTATATAAAACCTTATAAAAACCACAAAATGCATCCGACACAATTACGAAATTATAATATTTACCCGACAGACAAAATAAATAGCATTCTAAACACACACACACACACACAGATACAATGATACACACAGATACAAACATCAACACCACATTCAAATTTAAACTGAGAGAAATTTACTATGGGGAACGTGTAGCATCCATCCATCCATGTTGTTCTGCTTTTGTTTCTAATCCTTTTATTTTTTCATCTCTCCAAGTTTGTGGTTTTCAGAGGGTTTTGATGATGGATGCATGTGTGTGTGTGTGTGTGTGTGTGTATCTGCATACATTGTTTTCTTATTACATAAAATGCAACAAAATTCATCAAATTGTGATATTTTATCGACAACAATTTATTTTATGGCAAAATTTTGTGGAAGCCAAAACCAGGAAAAAAAAGTTATGATGATGCGAAACTTTGAATTTTTCTACTGTATAGTACACAACAATGAGTTTTTTTCAGTAATGAATTTTTGTTTATATATTTTGTACAACAAATAGTTTTGAAACAATTTAACTATGGCTTTACTTTACATCATACTAATTGTATCTAGACAAAGTTTTATTGGATAAGTAGTTTATCACATAACTCAGACTAAAAAGTTTTATGTTTTTGTATCAAATGTGAGAAGGGAAGAAAAGATGTTTCGTAAAGTTTAAACACTACTAATTGTATGTACATATATTGTATTGTTGGTTAAGAACATCAAACACATTTTATTTAATTAAAAAATTCTGAGGTTATTAAGTCATTTACATATTTACGTATTACTCAATTCTTTCATATGAAGGCATTTACAAATCATAGCATAGTTGCTCGGATTTAAATTTTACTCATAAATAAGACTAAAGATTCAATTGCACCAAATGACAAGTTGTAACTATTATGGATAATAGGTGTATGGCATAGTGTAAAAGGTTTACATTCAAGTGATTTGCAGCGGTCGACATGATTATTATAGACCTTATCTTTTTCGTGTTTTATCTCTGCCAAATTTTCACTATTTTTATAGTGAATTTTAATAATTTCAATGCGTTGTTGAAGCGTGTATCGTTCCATTTTTATTAATGTCAAATGTCAAAAAATTACAGCTTCAAAAGTGACATCAACCGAAATAGCGGGCTATTTAAAATAACACCTCTTTATATGGTACTTTTAGGTGCTGTTTAAATATTTCTCTATGGCGACAAAAACTAAAGCAAATTAATTTTACATATGTAACTTCAGACAGAGATACAAGCTTTACGTCCAACGTATTTGCATACAAAGTGTTAAATCTTGTGCGGTGGTATGGAAGCCTTCGTGTGCGAGTCCGACTCCCACTTGACCGATATATATCTCTTCTATACATAATTAAGCGGCAAACACATGTTTTGTGAATCCTTTCCTGTCTAAACCATTGAACCGATTTTGATAAAAAAAAAAATACTAATTGAAAGGTATTCTTCGCTGGATGTTTACAAGCGATTTTATACTTCTGAGACATGAGATCAGCGCCATTTATCACGTGATAGTAGAGTTTTTGCAGAGAACATTGTTTACAGAGAAGTTATTAGAACTTAAAAGAAACAAATGTTTTTTCTAGAATGCCTTCGGTTGTGTAGGACGCGAGTTACCCTAGTTTTAATAAATAAATAAATAAATTGTTCCATTATTATATAATCTAAATTATACTTGGAACTATGTACATGATGAACAAAAATAAAATGTTTCGATACCAACAGTATGAGTTAGGACAATATTATATTGTAAATAGTTACTTGCTTTCTTGGCTGTAAAGAATAAACAATTAACTTTGAAGAAACCTAAGTGTAGGTATTTTAAGGGACTGGATTAATTTCTAAAAAAAACATAAATTCGCCTTCAAAAGATGTTTAGTTCAAAGAACATATTTGTTGAATTTTTTATATAAAATCATAAAATACTCATTGTAAAATAACTCGAAATTTGTGTAATTAAATCAAAACAGCAAAAGATTGTTGTTGATAGATGGTGTATAAGTAATTTTATGTTGATTCTTAATTGACATATTTATTGTTTTAAGAGTCGTTTGTCATTTATCGAATGTTATGCTATCTATCAAATATAAATAAACTCTTTATACACATATTTCTATTGGACAACAATTGTCTATTGAAAACATAATCGTAGGTAGAGAGACATAGGGGCATTGGATCGTTTAGTAAAATATTGTAAATTCAAGAAATAGTAAATGAAATGTTTGTAAATCAATTTTATAATTTGTATCTTGTATAGAATGTAAATTCAAATTGCAGTAGGCATCAGTATTCATTATATGTAGAATGATTGTAAAATTGAATCGCTTGAACTTTTTTTTCCACTGTCTCCTATCGTGTTTTGTTCAACATCATTCAACAGAATAGAAAATACTAAAATCCCATTAAATAATCAAACACATGCATACAATACTACTGACTACCATACTAGTAGTCACTGCAAATAAACCAATTTGCCAATATTGAAATGTGTCCATGTTCATGTCTCTCTGTATCTCTCAATCATTCAATTAGCCATAATTATTGTTTTGAACAATTTTCCAACCAAAAAGCAACCAGTTGACAGAGCATAACATCAGCAATAAAGAAGATGAGTACGAGAAACCACATATGTAAGTATACATAGTATATACGTTGATAGTTTGTTAAGAGCTGATACTTTTGGTCAAGAGAAATGTAAGGAGGGACAGGGTTGATGGTTAGTAGATTGCAGATTTAGTTTGAGTGGCTAAACGAGAGTATTATCCACCAAGACCCACATCATCTCATCCATCCATCCACAATATAGTCAATAAATATTGTAGTAGAATGAAATGGTTTTATAAAATGTTGTTGTCTTGTCGTCGTTCATCATATTTGTCGCAGCAGTTACTACATACAATAGTTTTGTCGTGCAAAATTTGTTGTTTTATTTAGCAAAACATGCACACACACACACAAATACAGATACACATTCATAGATACAGACACACACAGTTTAGTGTTGAATAAGCACGTGTCATTGGGGTTTTGTATGATGTCCTTATGCGGGTTCGTGTGTGTGTGTGTGTGTGTGTGTGTGTGTGCTTATCTTGACCACACTCACTCACTATGTTATATCAATACTTATGTATATGTATGCTAGTATACCTCTACTTACAACATTCTCGTGTAATGACGATACATCTTAATCATCATAGTACTTGTTCTATTGATTTTCTTTTTTTTTTATTTTTCTTGCATTCTTCTTTCTTTCTTTCTATTATATTATTTATTTATTATTTTTTCGTGTATTTTCTTCTTTCTATTTTGTAAGTTTTTGAGAACAACTTGAGCTTACTTTTGTTTTGTTTTGTTTGTGTTTTCTGTTTCTTTCTTCTATTTTTTTTTTTATATTATATTATTTGGTTTCTTTGTTGAACTATTAACTTTACCAGTATAACTACTACTTACTTACTGATATACTCGTCTATGGTATATAAGATTTCACCCATTCTTTCCAATTCACTTTCTCCCCTTTCTTTCTCTTTCTTTGTGTCATTGTATAAACAGTTCTTTGTTCAATTTTCTATGGGCTTTGCCTTCTGTAAGTTGTAGTATGTAAGTATATTTGGCAAACTTGCAAAGAAAGAAAAACTTAGTCTGTGTGCTCCTTTAATTTAAATATTGTATCACAAACAAATTAAGAAACTTTTACTTTAGTATGTATGTAGAATGTTGTTGTGTATTTCCCTTTAATTCCTTAAATCCATTACATTATTAATTTTATAGAAATGTGCATTTAAAGAAACATCTGAGAAGAGGATAATTGTTTAATTCTATATATTTCTAAGGGAACCAATTATGTCGTGGGTGAGCAGCAAAATGCTTAATCCCTCGGATTTTTTCATTATCTATAGTTAATTCTACTATTGGAAAACTATGCTCCTGATCGAACACTGAGAAATGGAATTCGTTTTGCTTATAATCTACTTCCTTGGTTGATAACTCTGCCTAGTTTGTTGTGAGTTTGTGTTTGCATGATTATGTTAGGTATATAGGGCCTCTGACAATTCTGACGGAATTGTCTTTGAATGAGCTCTTCGGTTATTCTGATGGAAGTGACCTGATGTCTATGGTTATTTTGGTATTGAGATTTTTGATTATTATGGTATTGTCCTAATTGCTCGTATTGATTTAATCGGGGTATTGTATTTAAAAATTTTGGGTTATTGAAGTAGAACTAGAGGTTTTCTTATTGCAGTATCTAGAAGAAATCTTGGCCTGGAGGAAACGATTTCTATTAAAATATACTTTTTTTTTTACAAACCTATTATAAGATCCCTTAAATCAAATATTTTTGAATATCAAAGCAGTAATTCAATTACTATTACCTAAAATTCTCTTATAAACGAATTAGCATTGGAATATTAATGAAATGTTAAATTTTGTGATGAAGGCATATAATCGATTTAATGTTCTTTTCTTTAACTATACGAATAATTTAAATAAATCGAATTAATAAAATGCTATCAACTCAATAATGCAAAAAACCATAAAAAGACAAAAGAAATGGAAATAATAAAAATAAAAGAAAAAGAAAAACCACTTTATGCATAATTGAAGAGCGACGAATGTTCATATTTTATTTAAGTTTTTCATTCAAACTACACACTTCAGTTCATCGTTAATTGATTTAAGTTTTGCCTTGAGTTGACTTGGTTTGATTTGCTTCGCCTCAACTCGGCTTGGCTTGGCTTGGCTTTGGGATCGAGAGCGGCAACGGCGTGAACAGAAAATCCAATAAGAAATAAGAAATTGCATTTATTGCCATGGTTTTGTTGATAAAAAGTAATACCCGCTTTTATGCTTTCATGCATACGCCATTCACCATACATAGTATCTATGTTTGTATGCAATAATGTATATGTGTGTTTGTTTGTCAATGTAGGTATGTATGTATGTATGTATGTATTGCAACTGTCAATCAACTTCAGTTTCAGTTGCTTGCAGCTCACCATACCCCAACCCACTCCCCAGTCTTCTTTCTTTTACTTGCTGATTTCTTCCTCTTTTCCATTTTGCCTAACCGCTGTCTGTTATCGCCAGCAGTTGCTCTGTTTTCAGTCAGTCAGTACCCCCCCTTCGTTTCTACGTGTGTCCCGTCCCATGTAACAACACATAAAACACACCCATATAGTAGTGTGTGTGTGTGTGTAGTATAAACGATGCAATGGCTTGGATTGTGTGTGCTGCTAATACTATGGAGTAGTAGTAGTAAAGTTCTATCATCATATATTCAATGCAGTATGGTGTAGAGTGAAGAGTGAATTGTAGTGCGCTTGTTTTAATACGGTTTTTCACTGTAATTTAATATGATTGAGTTATCAGTGGCTTCTCAGCCACTCACTTACTCACTCAATCACAGTGTTGCTTTCATTACTCGTTCGTTCTTTCTAGTATTCTCTTTATTATTTGTTTTTGTTTTCTTATACTTCTTATTCATTTCTTGTTGAATGCGTAAGTTGTGTTGTTGTTTTTGTTTGTGTTGCTGTTTCTGTTGTTGTCATTCTGCTTGACTTAATTCTACCTTGATTTACCCTCAACATTCTGATCATATTAGTAAGAATTAAGTTTCTTACCAAAAGATGGTCTGGTCGGATGGTTGGTTGGTTAGGTTAGTTGAGTTGATTAGAGGTTGCTTGGTAACTTTGTTCGTTTATGTTATTTGTTTATGGTAGGTGAAATTGCACTTGGTTAGGGATCAACATAATGTGCACAAATTCTCTTTAAGGAATGTCCAATGAATCTGAATAGTAAATTATGCTTGATATTTATTTTATTGGTTTATATTTTCAGATAAATGATATTTTATTTAATGACAACTCTAAATAGATAAATAATAATTTATATGGATTGTGCAATAATTTCATTTTAATATTTTTATTGAACATTGCATAGTACAATACATATATGTATGTACACTTTTTCAGATAAAATAAGACTATAAAATTAAACAATATGTATATTTATTAGTTGTTTATTGTTTATTTATTTTATAATAAACTAGAGACCCGTCCCTGCTTTGCATGGGTGCATTTCCATTTCTTCATCGGTTTCATCATTTTGAAGCAAATGATGTCTGTTTACGTTTCTTGTTCTAAGTACAATTTATATAATAAGTCGTTCATTATTGGCATAATTGATTTAAACAACTTAAATTTCATTTATCTAAACAAAAATATCAAAAATATAATTGATTTGCAAAGATATGTTTAACAAAGATGACTTGATTGATTTTAAAAAATGTCTCTTAGCCACCATATAAAAGCTGGAACTGAATGATGGAGCTGAAGCCCGAAAATAAAGTTAACAGAATGCGAAGTTCTGCCTCCTTTTTTAATGAACTAAAACTGTACATAATTATAATTTTCTTAATGCGTTGGACAACCCTAGTAAAGATGAAATTAGATAGCGTCTTAAAATATGCATATGAATAAAAGAAGTAAAGCTATTTTTGGGCGAACGTGCTTAAAATAGTATACGCAGGATATAAATATGCTTCAATCAACTTCGATACGCTTTCATCCATTTTCGTTTTTATTTTGAATCACAGTCAGCTGTGCTCGTCATTTAAGAGATGGGCAGAGAGAGAGAGACAGATGATTTGAAGCCGAGTGATTTCAAACTACTTTGACTTCACAGCTTCAGACTCAGCATCACATTGTGTTCGATCACATACAAACAGCTGTATTGGATTTTTCACAGGCTTCACACTCAGCTTCAGTTTTATCATTCTGTTCCAGCCTTAAAAAATATATAAAGATATAATAAGAATTGATTAAAATGTACCATATCGTACATGAAAATCTTGCGGATAAAATTCTTCAAATGACAGTGAAACCCGTATCAAAATACGTTGCGTGGCTTCAAAGTAATCAGTATCCAACAAAACAAGGTAGCGACATTTTGGACTGTTAAGCTCTCAATTTTGACTTCATAAGTATATCAGTGTGCTAAAACGCTGAAAAAATACGCACTTAGTCTTGAACATAACGTGAATGACACACAAAAATATGAATAAAACAACAAATTAATAAACAAAACAGCAACTTTTGTAATTTTCACACAAATTCTAAATTTCAGGCAGAAAAAACATAAATGACAACATAAGATAGTGCTGTGCAGCCTAAAAATTTAGAAGAAGAAGAGCGTAAGTCTATTCTTGAGAGAGAACCGAATAACTGTAAACTACTGTCGCTACCTTCTTTTATTGTATCATGTGTACATATGATGAAGATGAAATGACATTTGATTTCACATCATTGAATAAATCATTCATTTTCAGGAACTGTCATCTGTTTGACTTATTTATTAAAATTCTTAGTGGCGCGTTTCGAATTGTGGGAATCGAACACAATAATTTCTACTTTGGAAAAACATCTTGACATCTTTTGATTTGTTTTTTGACCCCCTTTTGCTTAGAGGGCCCTGTTCACAAACTCATGTTGCCTCTAGAAAAACTCATTTGTGCAATTTATTTATTTTTTTGTTTTAAATTTTAAAACAGATAACATTTGATATAAAGATACCACTAAATATTTAAATGAGGATTTTCAAATCATTTTCATTATCATTTTTTATACATACTTCTTTTAGATAATATTATTTAAAACATATTAATGAATGCATACGTATACTTGATATTAACTCTGGTATGTAATAATAATAATAATACGTATATTAGATTCTCTCTCTCTCTCTCTCTCTCTCTCTCTCTCTCTCTCTCTCTCTCTCTCTCTTTCTTTATAAAATACTTTTATTTTTTTGTTTAAAAATTTGTAATTTAATTTTATTTAAACGATTATAAGTCAATCACTTTAAGTTGATGGTGATGAGTTCATTGAATGAGTGGAATACCTGAGTGTTGACTCATCATCAAGCAATGCTTAAAAATCATGAAAATATGTACAAACTTATGTACTTATGTACTTGTACAATATCATCACATAATGTTACTATATTTTGTATTGGGATAGCAATACCACACCACTCCCATTTACCTGAATTAAGAGGTATTTGTAAATAATTATATATTTTTTTTATTATTAACAAACCAAAAACAAAGAAAAAAAAATGTAATTAAATAAAATAAAAATAAAACTTGAAATTCATGCTTTGAACTCTTGTCCGGCGCGTCAGTCAACAAGTCTTATCTTGTTCAATTTACAAACAGTATAAAACCAGTGTTGATCAATGATGACTTGTGTGTGTACTTAAGATTTTCTCTTCGTGATTTTTCCCCCCTATCTTAACGTCTCTGTTCGTTCGTTCGTTTGTTCATTCATATAATCTATACGTGCGTTTTCTACGTTTTTGTTATTTTATACCATTTTCTCCTTGGTTCATCTTCTTTACTACACATTTTCGCATTTTGTTTGTTTTTGGTCTTCATTTGGTTATTCGTTTACAAGAGGGAAAGAAAGAAAATACAAAAAATTGCGTAGCTTAAACTTTTTCAGCTTTTATACTTTATTCTCACTACTACTGCTACTTTTTTTATTTTTTTTTTGCCCAAAATATATATAAAGCACAATACTCACTCACTCACACACATGCAGACAAATTACAAAAACAAGAACACAATCAAAGGCCACAACGTCAGTTGATTGTGTACTTTAATGATTTGTGTAGGTGTATGGTATTATTGTAGTACATACTATATACATACATATGTGCTGTTGTGTTGTGTTGTTGTATTTTTCTCGTTATTTGTTTGTTGCCCTTTAATGTGCATTTACGTAAATGAGTCACTCTCAAGGTTATTTATGTTTTTGTCATTTCACATTTTTTGTTGATGTTTTCGTTTTTATACCAATCACTATAGTGTGATTAGGTATTATCAGTGATGTCTTGAAGTTTGTAACGCTCCGAACAGTGCGTCATAGGCCCCATAAAGTCAAAATAAGTGTTTACAATACTAGTAGCTGGCAATCTTGGTAAAATAATGAACAAGTGATTATTAAATCAGCTGTTTTTGCGTAAAGAAAAAGAGTACCGAAAAAGGTTATTCTGCAGCGTATGCTCATAAAAAAATGTACACACATCATGGCTAAGGCACTTTATCAGAATGATCAGTTGGAAAATGGTTTGCTGGATTTCGTTAAAAAATTTCCATGTTAAAGACCCGCCATATGACAGTTTGGAATCATCAAAAGAGCAGGCTACTCAAAGAAGCGCGAAGTTTGGGTGCCACATGAATTAACACAAACAAATTTAATTGATCGAATAACCATTAAAGAAACGCTGCTGAAACGTAACGAAATGGAACCATTTTTGAAGCATCTCATTACGGGTGATGAAATATGGATTAAATATGAGAATATCCAACGTAAGCGATCATGCTCAAAAGCTGGTGACCTTCCACAAACGGCTTCAAAGCCTGGATTGACGACAAACAAGGTTATGTTGAGTTTTTGGTGGGATTGGAAGGGAATTGTCTAGTCTATTATGAGCTGCTAGAATGTGGCGGTCCTCTACTCTGCACAACACGACCGTTTGAATAAAGCAATCAAGAAAGAGCGACCAGAACTGGAGTTGTCTTTCATCATGGCAACGCTAGGCCACACACAGTTTTGATCAGAAACTTAAGAATTTCCACAAAGACGGGATTATGGTTTTAACCGAAAGATGGCAAAAGGTTATCAATAACAATGGAAAATGTTTGATGAAATAAAGTTGCTTTGTTATAAGAAAAATAATTGTTGAAACATGATTATCATTTTCAGAAGTTAGTTTTCCACCAACCCAGTATAATATGGAAATGATCAGCGTGACTTGTCCGTTCATTAGACCTTTTGTTGTTGCTATCCATGCTATATAGTCTCCCAATTTTGAAGTTGTCAGCCTGAAATTTGGTGATTACACATCCCATTATCAAACCCATAGTTCTACGATTACTGAAAGTCGTAGTCTCCAAAAATTAAAAGTTATTAATAGACAGAGAGGGAGATGTGTCAAGTCTGCGTATATCCTATGTGAATAGAAGTCAATCGCAGAATACATACAGTTGTCATAAGATAATCAAACAAAACTATACGAATGGCAATTGACATACATATATGTATAAACGATGCAAAAATTTCGATTTGAAATGCATTTAAGCTTCGGTGAACTGAATTTAAATAAATGTTCTGATTTTTTGTTGCTTTGTTTTGCAGTAGCTTATAATCATGTGCATCAGCCATTCCTTGAAAAAGTAATTGTTCTTAGTACAATAATATTGTATAACCAACCATCTTTGGATTGTAGAAATTTACTGTTTATTTTCTTTTGACTATTGTCAGATGCTGCATATTTCTCTGATTTCATTGATTCTGTTGTTGTAACTAGTATAGTATAAAAATAAAAATGAATGCAATGCATTATGCATTCCAAATACATTTTTCCTATAAAGTCGCTATACAATTTTCATGTTTCATTTCCTTTGCAATTTAACAATAAAAAAATAAAAACAATCTTTGTTTCCGCTTCAGTTGATTACATTCTTTACTATGAATAATATACTTTGTATTTTATCATTTTCTTAAATACAAGGGTTGTTCAATAAGAACATATCCCAACTATCAATGTTAAAGAACAATTAGTCTTTTTCAAATTACAAATTTTCTTAAAGTATTGAATGTTTTCACATGTTGGAAACAAAAAATATAAGCATATTCTCATTGCGTTTGTAATATGGATTGAACAAAACAATGGTTTGCCGAATCAGTGGAACATGTCAGAGATGTCAACTAACTCCAAAGAAGATACAACTGTTTCAACTGAATTTCAGTAGGAATATTGTCAACTGAGGAAAAAAATGTAGTGACATTAAAATAATGAACTAACTGTGGTTATGGCTATTCATGTGTAAAATTAATCATGCTCCTTTTTTTTCCTAAATTAGGCTTTCAATGAATATTTTTCATTTCAAGACCTCAATTTATCCCTAAATTACTTATTAGGGATCTTTTTGTTAAACTCTATTTGGAGTATTTGAAAATTCGATTCTTATTCTTAGTTCATCTAGATAGATACTTATTGAACAATTCTCGTAATATTATTGTAGTATAGTCATTTACTATGTGCAATTTTCTTGCAAGCAAAAGAGTACCTAAAATGAACTTATTTGAAATATACTTACTATTTTGCTTCTTTCTATCGTTTTCCGTAATTTGCTATATTTCCAGCTGCTACTTTCTGCTACTGCGTTGATGTTGCTGCTCTTCCGTAATATTGTATTTTTCCATCTTTTAACAATGAAATGCCAACGTACCGGAACAATGTCATATACTTATACTTACTATAGGTACTATTGTACAATAATAGTTTGATGATTTTTTTTTTCTTTTTATTTCTTTTCATTAATTTCGCTTGACCGAATCTTACATATCCATTTCTATTTGAATTTAAAAAACAAATAATTTTATAAAAATATCAGAAAAGTGTTTTTATAAGTATAATATTTGTAGATTGCTATAGAAAAATGAAACAACAATCATTTTTCAGTACTTTGAGTTTGCAACACTGCTTTATTTGACAACCGATTTAATAGCTGATAATTGCTTTTTGTTTAGTTTGGTTTGGTATTTCATTATGGATAGACTTACACCAGAGGCACGCTTGCAAATTGTTGAAATTCCTTTATCAAAATAATGGTTCTGTTCGTCAAACTTTTCGTGCACTGTGTCCATTTTATGGTAATCATAATCGTCCATCAGAGCTGTTGATTCGAATAACTATGGATCGAACAGCAAAGCATTGAAGAAGACCCAAATCAATCAATTCGTCGGCATTCTTATCAAATGGGGTTGTGTCCATACACTTTATGGAAGATTTTACGGAAGAAAAAGAAAAGCTTATATTCAACTTGTGCAGGAATTTAAGCCAAGCGACCATTGTATGCGCCGCCAATTGGGCCAATGGGCTGATATACTCATCAAAATTTTTAATGAACGTATAATTTCACGTAATGGTGATTTAACCCCATTGGATTATGTAAAGTCACTTGCCTACGCCGATAAACCAGAGACAATTGAACACCTGGAAATCAACATTCGAAGAGTTATTGGCGAAATAACATCGCAAATGCTGCAAAAAGGATGTGAAAATTGGACTTCCAGACTTCACCTTGCACGGAACAGCCGTGGCGGACACATGGCCGAAATTATATTCAAACATTAATGTCATAAAATTATCTATCCATTAACGTTTAATTAAAGTTTTGTAACTCTAAAAAAACACCCTTTATAAGGAGAGACGTCTTAGCACATTCTCCTTGTCACAATAGTGATGTTTTCATATTTGGTTTACTTTATGGGTTCCTCCAACTTCTATGCGTTAAGAACATACCTATGATCACTATATCAACAGTTATCCTTTTTTCCATTATTATTCAATGTTCATTTATTGAATTCTCTTTTATTGTTGTTGTGAGTTTACATTATTTATGCAAAGCTTTTGACTAAACTCTTAAGTTTGTTTCAAGTGTTTTTTAAGCAGGATGCAAGAGCATATCTCTCTACTAACTTTCTGCAATATGAGTACTAAACAATGTAATTAAGACTACGTTAAATAAAATACAATATATACCTTCACAAAATTATGCTTGCTTAAATGAAATATGTATTAAATTCCTATTTCCATTTCATTACATTTTTAAACTTTCACATCAATTCTATATAGGATTTTACTAAATATAGTAGTAATAATATATGTATTGTGTATTATTTCGTTCCTATTCAATCTATTACTCTTTTTGTGTACGTGCGGTTTAGGGCAAAAATTTTGATTACCACATCACATCGCATCGCGGCAAAAACAAAGCAGCACAGTAAATCACGTTATCAATTTCTCATTCATGCAGAAAATGCCATATATACTACTATATACATACATTTATATATACTATACATAATGAATACACATATATAGAGATATCTAATGGAATGAAAATTTCATTTCCATCTGTCTAACAATAGATTTGCAATAACAATTTTGACTATGAGTTGTTTGTTTCAATCGAGTTTTCTATACATAGAATGAAGGTAACTATGTAGTATCAACCATCATAGTATACTACAATATTGTACATAATGACATCGTTATATCCAGATAATATAATACAATACAAAAAGATAATAAGTAATTTAATTCTTAGATTGCGCTTGTTCGTTCGTGATCTGTGATTTTATGAATGAAATCATCATCATCATTATCATCATTAAATATTTGAACAAAAAGGTTTCTCTTCTATTAGTTTATTTGGTTGTGAAGTGCTCAGTTCATGAATAAGAAAGTTTCTAATTTAATTAATATTTGATTTGCATCAAGTGAAAATCGTGAAAATTGAACAAAACTGTTGCTATTGAGTTGAATTTATTGTATGGTATATATAATTTTCATATCACTTAGTTAATTGCTTAATACTCACAAGCAAGCAACATCTTTTAACATTTATCTGTGAATATACTAAAGGTAAATAATCTGACATTTTTCTAAGAATTAGGCGAATTCCAAAACAGAATAATTCGATTGAATGAAGTTTATATACTTTTCACATTTAAGCTGAGGAATTTGAAATTATAATTTTAAATATACGTATAATAAAAATTAAAAACAGACCGATAGTCTATTGGATTATGCCTAACTTCTCTTCTTTTATTTTTTTTTTTTTGTATAATAAATATTTAATAAAATTCTAAGCGTTGCACATACTATGGATAAATGATAAAACGCTATTCTACTGTGAAAAATATACATACTTATAATAATATAATATTGATGATTCATCAGTTTACTTGTTTTTATAGGTGGTTGTTGTTTGTTATAGATACATACATATGTGCTTTTATTTATTTGCTTTGTATTCGACAACGTACTTTGACTTGCTAAATCTAATCGCAACTGTTGCCCATAATAAACACTTTAATAAATGACATTACAAAAACAACTTGAACTACGATTACAAGTAAGCAAATTATCGATAACTCATATACTACTTATTCTCTTTATACTTAGTATTGCACATTAGTATACATTTTATGTACATACTTATATTAAATAAATAATATTCGATATTTGCAAGCATCTTACTTTAGTTTAATAAGTAATAATTCAATAAATATATACCTATGTAAATATATTTAGAATGCGTCATTGCAATACAGTGAACTCATATATACTCATTAAAATTTATACTTATAATGGAGAAGAAGAAGTGATTAGTATTATAAGTTTGTCAGAAGCAGACATAAAGTATATTCTTGATCAGCTCGATGAGATGATTGGAATTAGCCATCTCCGTCTGTGTGTATGCAAACTAGTCCCTCAGTTTTTGAGCAATAAAGCTGAAGAAATTGCAAGGTTTCTTTTTACCATATGCTGAACATTTGTCGTAATCGGACCACTAGGGTGGTACCTCCCATATAAACCCAAATTCAAATTGGTAGAAACAGTTTTTTGTTTTCTGACTTATCGAACTGAAATTCGGACACAATAAGTTTCTGATCCATTTTCACCAACCCAGTTAATTTCATGATTCTAGTATTATCAGGAGGGGTACCTCCCATATAGACCCAAATTCAAATTGATGTTCTTAGTAGAAAAAGTTTTTTGTTTTTTGACTTATCAAACTGAAATTTGGACAATATAAGTTTCTGATCAATTTCCACCAACCAAGTAAATTTCATGATCTTGGTATTATCAGGAGGAGTACCTCCCATACAGATCCTAATTCAAATTAATATTCTTATTAGAGAAAGTTTTTTATTTTTTGACTATTCGAACTGAAATTTGAACACTATGAGTGCCTCATACATATTCACCAAACAACGCGTGAAGAGTATTACATCTTTAGCATAGCCAAAAAATAACCTTCTTTCTGGTTTTTTGATAATTTAACCCAAGTAAACATACAAGCATTGTTAAAGTATCTTCGGATTAAAGGTCTAAAGAGTTTAATTTTGATATACTCGTATAATAGACTCTAATTTTTATTAGTAGGTGTGAAGAATTTTTTGTCCATAAAGCTGCCTTTTAAAGGAAAACGGCAAATAATAGTGAAAACTTACGACTCTTCTACACCATTTTTAAATGTCTTACATATTTTCCCTTTAAATACCGTTGAACTTTGATTATCTGAAACACCATTACCTCAACCATCAACCAGCTACATTGATTCACCTGAGACATGAGTCGGCCACTTCCGCGAAACTGCAGTTGTACAAGCACCAGCACCCGTGATTTCAATTGTATATGCTTTTACATCTGTTAACCGGAATGCTGTGTGGTATATTATATATAAATCTAATAAGCGTGATTTCCTTTACAATATTATCCATGAGTTCATTCATTTCCTTTATTTACCATGAATGCAAGTGATATTGTGAATCAAACTTATCTCTTATTGATGTTCAGTTGTGCTTTGGAAAGATACGACATTATAATATTGACAGTCCTTTTTGTCTATTTGATTAAGTTATTTAGAGAAGCTCTCTTATTGTTGTAAATATGAAATAGTAATTAAAGCAGACCGACCCTCTTTGCAATTTAAGTTTACTACAATAATAAATACAAATGGTTATATGGTGAATGACATGGTGATGATGATTGGACATACAGATTTATCAATTGTCATTGGTCTTGTTTCTGTATTTCTTTTGCCATTGTCGCTACTATTTAGTGAGTACATATTATTGTTATTATTATTGCTGGTTGAATCATCATCATCATCACCACCATTATTATCTTTGTGTTATATAGTATACTTATTATTGCAAGTGCCATTTGTTATAAAAAAAATGAATGCACTTAAAAATATTAAATATAAAATTCTATATACAAAATATTTTTAATCATGACATTAAGTTGTTTCCTTTTTAATATCAATAAAAATATACAGAATAACAATAAAAAAAAAAATACCTAAATTATATTTAACCATATAATTGTTACACTTTTTTTATCTGCAAGAGTATGTAGTACTTATTTGACCAAAATCAATATGTTGCTGGCAATGTTCAAGGCCACTATCATCATCACCACAATCACTCACTGACTCTTGTCTTTCTCATACGCAATCTTCTCATTGTTTTGAGATTTTCTTAAAAAAAAAAATGTCCTTTAGTTCTTTTTCTTGCTGTTGTTGTTGTGAGTATTTTTGAACTATTGTAGAATACGAGTATACTATGAGTGCTTGACATCGATTGTTATACATATTGTAGAGGCAGCTTTGTTTGATTTGGTTGGCACTCAGCCGAGTTTGAGAAGCTTATGCGACAGACGACAATATCCTGTTGGCAGCAACCTTGAGCCTTCCTTGTACGATACAACTTGTCTTTATAGCGTTTTCTTACTTATTTGTCATGTCTTGTGTTGTCTTATTTTATATAGATACTATGTACAATATAATATAGTGACACGTACTATAAATGGAATGAAATCCTTGCATCATTTGTGTCAATTATTTTATTTTCTTTTCGTTTTTTGTATTGTTGAATTTCAGAACAATTTGTGCGTCATTGGCGTTGAAGAACAACAACAATTTACGCCAATATGTCGGATTTCGTATCACGTGATATGTTGCCAGATTTATGGGATGAAATTCTGCGCCGTCATTGGACCTTTCTGGAAACAGAAGAATGCATGCAAAAACTAGAGGAACGCAAAAAACTTGAAGGTATGTGAGAGTTTACGACAATTCAATTATATAATTTAGTTAACTAATTTAAATTTTTACATGATGCTAGGCTGCCTGAAAGAGTTTCTTTGCATTGTGCCACACGATCGAAAGTTCTTTTTGCCTGAAACCGGTCATGTATTGCGCAAATCAATACGGGAATTAACAGATTTTACAGCACACAAAGCCATCATTGGCTTCGAAGCTGTCAGTCAATACGCAAATAATCTCTTCACAAAGCCATGGCGCAAAGAGTTTCGTGTCCTTAAGGTTTGTATTCAATTTCAATTGCAATATCCAATTAGAAGTTTGCTTTGTTTTGATTTGTCCACCGTTTAATGAATGTTGTATTGTTGTTAATTACAGACCTATTCGGGCTTCTTTCAACATGAAATTAAAAGCAATTTGCATGATGCAGACAAAATGTTCGAAGCAATGGGCTACCGTCGTATTTCAGATGAGGTTTTCGTATTGGACGGTCCTATTTGTCCGGATCAGGTGACAAATGTATCACGAGATGCCATGGCTGCCTATGTTGAGTGCCAAATTATCAAGTATATCTATGCAGGGCTATCTGCCATTGGGCTGCACTGCACATGGCAGGATATTTTTCATTATCGAGAAAGAAATGTGGGTGGCACAACGCAAGCCATCAAAGAAATTGCATATGTTTTGCAAGAGAAACGTTTACGCAAAGAGAATGTGATAAATACGGAAAATACTTACGGCAATATACAACCACAGCAACAACAACAGTTGATGGCAACATCAACATCAAGCGCCCAATGTGATAATTGTACTTCGTATCATCAGCTGGCAAAGTCACAGTATTCACAGCCACCATCTGTGGCGGCAGCAGCACCTTGTGCTGTACATAATAATGCCAGCAATAGTTGTGCACTGCATCCGAATTTGTCACAATCGCCGAATCTCTTGTACAACGGTAATGTTATGCATGATCCAAATAAGTTAATTGCTTCCTACCCAGCACCCGGTTATCAGCCACTTGCATATGTTGCGCCTACACAACAGCAACAGGCACAAATGACTCATTCACGCAGTCTAGAGCATTACAATGAACCGCACGCTGTCGGTTTGCCGCACAGGCATTCGTTTGATCATCAGCAACAAGGTTGCACAGCACATCATCACCATCATGTCTATGAGGCGCCGTACGATTGTTTGGATGGCGTTAGTATGGGTAGTAGTGTATCTTATGCAGCGATTGCCAATGGCAGCAATGCAGGTGGTTATAGTAATGCTTATGCTCATCCGTATAATGCACCTGGTAATCGTTATCCCCTGCCTTATAATATATCAAATCAACTGAATACGCAGTACTCAGCACCAAATGTGACTTGTAACGGAATCAAAAGCATTGATCCTTATGCATCTGCAAATGCTATTGATAATAATGCTTACGCCTTAATTTCGAAACAGCACAATTGCAACTACCACAACCAACAGCAACAGCAACAACATCATCATCAGCAACAGCAACCTGTTGTGCCCTTGCGTCAAAGTTTGGTAGCAAGTGCAAATGTTCCAGTTACAAGCAGTGCGTCGGGAGCAGCTATGCAATATCGGCAATGCTCCTTTCCACCAGATCAACTGATTGATTTCGATGATCGGGCGCAACTTACGCAGAACGATTTTCATGCACAAATGCATATGGCAGAATATGATCCACACCGGATGTATGACCGAAGACGCACAAACATGAATGCCACATATGCACAACCAAAAGATCATCTTTGCACTTATGAATCTGTTTTGGCTCCCCAAGCTCAGGCACAGGCACCTACTAATGATATGTATGTCTATGCACGTCCCATACCAAAAAGCAATCGGGTGGGTCGGCAGCAATCAAATAATGGCGTAAACAATTTGACTGATAAATACGTAAGAAATATGGAACTGAATCAGGTATGTGTAAAATCATTAAAAACATCTTTTATATTGAATTTTATTTACCAATGTTTATAATTTTTTCAGGAGTTTGTTGACAATAATCGAAATAAGCATAAGGAATTGAAGGAAACACAACGCGCAACATCAAGTACCGGAGTTCGGCGAAAACTTTCAACAAATGCCCATGATCGTGACACATTGTCTGATATGACAAGTTACGAATCAGCGAGTCTGGATGATTTTGTGACTGTGGGTCATGGCCAAGATCATTTGCTGCCTTCGCCTACGATGATATCAAAGAATCAAGAAGGCGTTGGTTCGTTTGAGTCATGGAATTATGTTTTTCAAAATCTTGAACGTTCTGGCTACTCAAAAGACCTTGGCGATCGTGAAGATCTGTTTGTACAAAGCCTTGATTTGGACTCCTTAACACTTGCCAATGGGCATGGCAGCAATAATGTAGATAAAAGACGTTCGGCACACATTGAAAGCAAATCGAATCGTCTGAATAGTGGCGGTCTTCCAAATACAAATGATAAATCGCGAACGCTAGAAAAGACGTCAGCAAGCTTCAAACGTGATCTAGTAAAAAGTGCAACAATGAAACCAGATAAACAGCAGCAACAACAGCAACAACAAATAGCATCAAAACCATTGTTACCAATAACAACAAATGCGAGTAGTATTAATGTAAGTGGTGGCGGTGGCAGCGGAGTTCGTAAGATTAAATCAGCTTTAAAAACTACAAATCTGGATAACAATAAATATCCAGATGGCATTGCCAATCAATCAGCAAATTCACGGAATAGCAATAACACAAGCACAAGCAGCACTGTAGCAATTAATAAACAACCACCACCGGTATCCACGCAGCTCATTGTCACCAGTCCAAACGAGTGGAGCTGTCGCTTTTGTACCTTCCTCAATCCAGATACAAAACGAATATGTGAAATGTGTTGCCGCAGCAAAGATTTTAATATGGAAGCATCAAGTGTATCGCATGCATCTACTTGTGTCTAGGCTGTTTTCTGTTGTCTTTTATATTTTCTATTCATTTTACTGTTTTCTGTAATATATTTAGTTATATAGTATTGAGTGTACATTGTGTTTTTTTTTTTTTTTGTCTTCTTAGTTATAGCATTTTGTGTAAAGAGCCTTGCAAGCAAAGTTGTTTCTTGTTATAATCATAAAAAAAAAAAATAGTAGTTGTTAAACAAAAGAATACAATAATAAAAATATTATTTTATAAATCAATTTCACTTGATCGATATAATTGATATTAATCAAAATTATACTTACTTATATTTATTGTAGTTTTATAAATGAAATTTATATGGTTTAATTTTAATTTCATCTAGTCTAAAAAAAAAAATGACTTTGAAAATGAAAAACATTGTTTGGATTATTTAGAATAATCTTTAATCTGATATTTTGTTTGTTTTGAACTGTTACGCTTTGATTAGTTCTAAATTGTGTTTAATAATTATATAGTATAGTCAAGATTATTTTGTTATTTGATTTGATTTAGATTTCTACAATACATATATTGTAGTTTATAAAGCAAGCAAGCATCATGCAATCAAAAAAACATCACAAATGAACAACATGAACGAAAATGATAAACACACAAATAATGTAATATAAAAAGTGTATAATTTTTTCAATATGTTTCCAATTACGTGCCTCCCCAGAAAGTATATTAATAAATACATAAATAAATATATAAATAATAAAATGATTAAAACAAAAGTAATTGTATTTGATTCACTTTTTGTAGTCTAATAAATTTAAATTTATAAGAGAAAAATGGAAGAGAAAACACTATACTAAATTTAGTATTGATTATAATGATGATGATCGAAACTGATTATACATACATACGAGTACATAAATAAAATATATAGTTACAAGAACAACAACAACAATCAAATATTAAGTATATTTTATAATAGTGTAGTCAAAGAATGAAGTAACAGCATCTAAAAAAATTAATAAAAGAAAATATACATAAAAATACAAACAATAATATTTATATATAAAGAACTATTTCTTTTCATTAAAAAAATATATGTATATGTAAATAAATAAAATACAATAGTTTAAACAACAGCGAGCTAAAAACATTTTCTACTTAAATACATACAAATAAAATAAATTACAATATTTATACAAAAATACGAATATAAAATCATTACCTTTTAAATATAAAAATTTATTAACTTGATATGTAATTGTAAAAATTATAATGCTGAACCGATCACAGAGACAGAGACATAGACATATATGCAAATATAACAAAATGTACGGGTTGTTATTATGTAAAAATTTATTAAATAATTAAATTAATAATCGATAAAATGATAAATTTAAATAAAATAAAACGAACGAATGACGTGAAAGTGAACGTGAACGTGAAAATGCAAATGCTTTAATATATTTATTAAAAATTAAAAATATAGAAATAAAAATACATATTTTTTAATATTATATAATTAACAACAACTTATTACAGTAACATCAACAACAACAAAATAACAAATATAGAAACATTTTTGCAATTGTAAATTATTTATAGATTTAAAAACTCCACCATATTGACCTGATCGTAATCAATGAATAAAACTATGTTATAGTAAAACAAACAAAAGCAAAAGCAAAATCAATTAAAACCCCAAGCCGCCTATTTAATATATTGTTAAATTGTTAAAACATTAAGTGATGTTAATACACAAATTTTGTATAATATTTTTCTATTAAATTTTAATTCATTTTGTTGCATAATTTAATAAAACAACATTGTGTTTTTCTTTTTATTTATACACATTTATTATTTTTCTGTTTTTTATTTAATAAAATCAAACCAAAACTATTTAAAAAACAAAACAAAATAATATTTTAAAAAACTCATAACTCAAACAAACAAAACAATCATAAACATAACAAATTAATTTCCTATTACAAGAAAAACGAACAAAACATTAAAATAAAATATATATATACTATATGATATATAAAGAAAAAAACAAAGTAGTCATCATTAATAGTTTTATTTATATTTAACACACAAAAAAAAAAAAAAGGAACTGTTTTATTTATCTTTTATAAGAATATTATACCAAAAAAAATAACACTAGGATGTGGATGATAAAGTTGTTGCAAGTCCTTAGTTTTTTAACCGCTCAAGTAATACTAAGTTCTGCCTGGAATTATTGCCCAACAAATTATGAATATTGCGTAGGCCAGAAACATTTTATATGTAATTTAAAAGCACTAGTAAGTGTTACAACTATATGGTTATATGATTTATACATGAATTCATCATCGTCCATTTTAAGATTTCATTAATCCTCTATTCGCCCATATCGACAAATTCTAACAACTTCTACAATTTCCTTTATAAGTTTGCAGTTTTGCTTGCCATTGCTCATTTACTCTGGATATGGTACGCTTTTTTATCTTTTACTCTTTAATAATATACCGTTATTATCTGCTGATCTTCTTCTGTATAAAGTGTGTCCATAGTTTTTTTATAATCGTCCAGGTCCATGTATCATACAACACAAAACTTCCTACAAATTACAATATTATTATATTGTTGATTTTCTTTAAGTGACTTTATTATAAAGCCATATTAGCATATCGTATGTGCGTGTGACAATCCTCTCTTCTGCAATTCCATTGAGTACATTTAACAACTCACAGACCCAATAACTTAATGTCTTACCACAAAATTTATCAGCGACGATTGCTTACGATGAAAGAACTGTTGTATTGTATGTCAATTCAAGTTGGTTTACATATGATTGTAAAGAATATGTCTGAAAACCGGTATTGACGAACACATATCTGTGGCAATAAGTCAAAGTAGCTTAAGTCGAAAATTGAGTTTGAATGCTATTATTATTAACCGCTTCAAAACACGTACTTCGCCTAAATAATTTTTAAAAAACTTTACGGCTTAGAAACATTGGTTACATCATTTTACTTCAGATTAAAAGCATACAGAAATTATTTTACACAAAATGGGCATTATAAAAATAGATTTTCGGCTTAAGCTACGTTGATATATTGCCACCGATATGCTAAAATGATAATATTTAAGATGGTATAATCAACCAATTTTACTTGTATTACTGCATATCATAAGTGGACTTATTAGTGGAAATGTGTCATATGTTATATCGGATATTTAGTCTCTTGTCCATTGACCGTTGTCAAAAAGGTGAGGTTACAATTGTTTTGGTACAATTGGTAATTAGTTCTATAACGAATTGATCAAAGAATTAATATTAAAAAAAAAAATGTATATGCTATTCAGAAGGGTATGGAATACTTTGAGATACATTACGATATGGATGTACATATGTGTGCATCATATGAATTGTATATAAACAACTTAATAAATTTATAGAAAAAATGTATTCATTTGAGCAGCTCAGGGGCCCCAAAGTACGAGTACACATGTATCTGAATCAAAATGATTTATACCTTTAATTGAATCAAATTTATTAATAATTTCATGTGTATTTTATTTAATTTAATTTATCAGACCCCATTTGAGGGTACAACAGAATTCCTTGGTCATGTTATAGAGACCGATTTGCTTAAATTTCACTTCTTGGACTTCCATAATACAAAACGTAATTTTTTGGCTGGTGGATATGTTAATGGGAAAGATAACACAAAGTTTCCCACAGCGTCGCGAATGCGTGAAATCACATGGGACACTGAATTGGCCTATATGGCTAGGCTCTATACTTCTATGGTTACAACGATACCACCGAAATGTTATAATACCAAAAAATTTAAGAATGTTGGGTTTGTTTCAGGAGTTCTAGTCGTTAGTGACGACAAGGATCTCTTAACTATTATCGAAACTATTTTGCATGAATTATGGAAAGAGCATTTAAATATTGTCAATCCAGCAGAATTTATTAAACATTATAATAGTGAAAGGTAAGTTAAGTTATGTTCATAATATACGAGTATAATACACATATTGCTGTACACACATACCTATACATATTTCAGAGATAAAAATGTAGAAAACTTCGTAATAATGGCAAATGGTAAGAAGACATACTGAATAAAGTATTCATATGTATACTACATACATATTGTACATGACAGTTCGACCATAAACAATTTGTTTTTACAGATAGTGTCAAAAAAATGGGTTGTGCGATATCTATGGGCATTAATTGTTCGAAAGAGGATATAGATTTGTAAAATATATTTGATTTTTCCACGTACTTGAGTGTGTTAATTGATTTGCCCTGAACTTTTACAGCGGTTGTTATTTTCTAGCGTGTTTCTATGACAATAACAATAAAGGGGATGCGATTGTATATAAACCAGGAAAACCTACAGTACATTGTGTTGATTGGGAATGGTCGTTTATCTCAGAATATGAAAATCTTTGCTAAGGTAACTAAAGTTATGTATGTTTATAGTACAAAAATATTATAATTTTATATATTAATTTACTTTTTCAGAAACACACGAACTTAAAAATAATAAATTGAAAGTTTATATTGCATTTCGGTTTAATTTATAGACACACTTTATTTCTGGCATATGATTTACATAAACACATATATTATCTCATCTCATAATACATAAGTATATTGTAGATACATACTATGTATACACATTCATATACTACAATACATATTTATCTACTTATTTAGTAATAAGTATAAAAAGAATAAAATGGAAATAAATTTTCGTAACTTTAAAGGGAAAAACTACATACAAAAATGAATGCGATAATCATATTAGCATAGTTTTATATCTTTCACGAAGCAAATTTAGTAGATCACTGAACCATTATTGAACTTTTAAGCTGAAATATTTGATATCGTATTGAAAATTTATCATAATGACAAAGTGAACGGACCACTACATAGCATGCTATAGCTGCTGTATAAGCCATTTTTAATTGAAAAGTTGTTTGAAGAGTGTTTACATTTTCTATTGATTTGATCCCATAGCAGTTCACGTATATAAGCATATTGAAATTTGACTTCATTTTTATAAGAAAAAGTATTTAAATAATTTTTTTTTTTTTATAAATAATATTTATTTGAAAATCAATCAATCATCATTTTTTGCTATGTGAAAGGTTTGAAATCTTCGATATAACCGAATGTTAGTATGTCACCTCAATGTTATTGAATATCTCTTCTATTTAAATATATATAAGTACTTATTATATGTACTGATTATTTATATTATGCGATTTTATTAATTTAATATTTAATTCTCATATTTTTTTTTCATAAATTTCTTTAGTTCATTTCGAAAAAGGCCATTTAGAAGTCTCTTATAAACTTGAATGCATTCTTCAAAAAATACACAGATAATTTTAAAATACACATACATAATTATATAAAGCAAAAATTGTTTACTTTGTTTTTAATAAATTAATAATCATTTAAATTATATTTAGAGATTAATTACCCGTTGTTTCCCTAAAACACACATTCCTTTAGTCTACATTCAAATGTATTCATGATTTTAATTCTAAATAATTTCTCTCTTCATTGCCTACCTTTATAAGATCAATATCATCATCATCATCATTTGAATTCTATTCTCATCTTTTCTATATTTAAATGCTTTCAGATTTAGTTATTTATAATTTATAATTTTTATGTACTATTGTATTTTTTGTTATTTTTTTTTGGATACTTTAATACATTTATAAGTCTACTAGAATAAACTTTTAAACATTTTAGTTTAGTTTAGTTTCAATACTATTTTTGTTTCGAAAACCTTTTAGAAACCGCCTCCCTAGGTAGCGTGTTGTATGTGTGTTGTAATAATTTGAACTACAATTTGTTAATTAGTTCCATTAATTAAAATTGTAAATACAATATTTCTGGTATTTACCTTTCATACCATTGGGAAGTGATAATTTTACTTATCACTTATGTTAATCGAATAGAGAGTGCAGTAACCTTTCATAAAACCGTTCCTAAACTTTTTGTTAATAGGACGCACTCTACCTATCGCTTCATGTGCATACTTAATGAGAAAATTGTGAACTAATTAAATGGTTACTAACTGCTTATACAATAATATTGTATACTGATCATGATTATACCTTTTATAATATGAATTTATATTAAGAACAATATTTGGATCAGTATAACTTCCTATTGAAAGTTAGTGATAATCCTAACACTCTTTTCTTATTTTTCAATATATGATTGTTGTAAGGATTAATACATAATGAATTGCTAACCTTAAATGCCTGATTGCGTATACGCCAAGAATGGCATTGGTTTTTATGTCATTTTTAAATTTATTTTTCATGTTTGCATCTCCAGCATCCCATTTTCCATCTCCAACATATAATTCTTATAAGCGGAATATTTAAACATGGGGGTTCGTTCCGCTGGTGAGTGAAATAGGTTATGTACCGACTAACCAAACACTACTACAACATTAAGAATTGAGTTATTTATCGTTAGATAATTCATGGGCCTAAGACTGAGTATTTTTTAGTTTAAAAGACTTGTATGAAAGGTATTAATTATTTATTAGTCGGTTAACCGAAATAGGGGTTTCATATTTATGGTATTATGCTGTTTTAAATGTTGAACTTATTTTGGCTATGGTTTTATATACTTATATGAAAATTTATATGAAGCCTAAGAGAAAGCGATTATTCTTAATACAAAACTTTTTAACATTATTTTTTGAATAAGATTGTATACTTAAAAATTACAATATTATGTTTATTTATTTCTGATTTAAGTTAAGCTCAAACAATTTCATAATACTTACAATAATAATTTAATGTTAGTTATATAATTAACTGATTAATTAATTTTTTTGTTTGTAAGTTTGTTTGTTCTGATCATATCATTATCATTATAATCAATATAAGGATAAGGTGGGTCTGATTAAAATACATATTATATCTTCTTATTCCAAAATTAGATACTCATTTTTTTAATGAATTTGCCCAGCATATTGTATATTTTATATTTTGGTTTTTATTATTATTATTTCTATAAGTATTATATTATGTAATTCTATATTTAATTAGCAACATTTCGATAGCGTTCGATAAAAATATATATCACTGACAAAGGTTTCAAAAAAAAATTGAGAAAATTACTTTGCCAGTTCTGTGGTAAAATTATATAGTAAAATGCTTAAGTAGAATTATGTACTAAGTATGTTATGTAAGTATTTCGATAGTTTGTCATTCGATTGTTAAATATTGAAGCAATTCTCGGTTCTAATAAGAACAGTTTTCATTATTTATACGACTACTATATTGAATGCTTTTCCAATTGTTATTTACTGTTTTCTAAATTTAATTAATATCATTTTCGACTTATTTAATAAACATTTAAAATGTGATTTTTTTATGTTATACAATTTTAATAAAAGATTTTTATATATCATTTATGATTCTATGCGATTGACACTAAAGACACCTTTATCATTTACCATAATTGTTAATTAATATTTTTTCTTAATTTGACAACAACAAAATGCCAATTACAATAATAATAATTTGAATTGATTTATAAAATTTTTTGTTAAACATTTTGTTTCACAATTACAATAAATTGAAATGCACTTTTGATAATCATATCATACTTACTACATATATCGATTCTTTAATCGAACCTTTAATCAATAGTTTCAGCAAACATGGTTTCTTTTCATTGATTTACAAAATGGTGCATGCTGAACCCTGCATCACTTCACTGATAAACATTGGTGTGCCAGCACCAAGGCCGCCATCTGTTTTCTGATGATCATTCTGTAAAATGATTTCCAGGATTTATTAGAGTATATGAGTATATCACATCATCATTACAACTTACATCATCGAATTCACAGTCGAAATAGTTCGACTGACAATCCATGCAACGACAACCGTCTGACATTTTGCATGTTATGCCCCATTGTTTAGCAAGATCCTTGTAGATTTCCTTTGAGGATTTGTTGCTCATTAGTTCTGCTGTAAGCGCATTTGTACATTCCTCGAGTTGAGCATCTTGCACTTGACGCTGATGTTGCTGTTGTTGTTGATGCTGCTGCTGCTTTTGTTGTTGTTGGCTGGTCCAACTGTCAGCACCACCATTCCAACTATCAGAATCACTGCACATGTAATCTTGTGGCACTGTGCTCCCACCACCACCTTGTTCATGCTCATTATAATGAGCAACTAGAAATAGTAAATATATATATATGATGTATATATAAGTACATATTTACTTATTTTTATCTTTCCTTTTTATCTGAACGCATGCCAAACTTGTAACGACCCACTCACCCACAAACTCATTTAGTCACACACTCACCTTCATTGTAGTATTCATGATGGTTCAACAAAGGATCATAGAAACCAACGCCATTATTACCAGTTCCTTTGCCAACACCATCACCAGTACTAGCAACATTGCGTCCACAGTTGCCATCACAATTCTCATCGGTACAATCTTCAAGTAAGTTCTCACGTGAATCTGGGGTCGTCATATTTGTTCTCTTTAAAGAAACCTCTTCCTCTTCTTCAAGATTTCTTTGATCACCGTCGTCTTTGTTCCCTTCGTCGTTTTCGTTTTTTCCAACTTTACCGTCACCACAATCGTCGTCGGTGATCTCTCTTCTCAAAGATTTGTCGTGTTCCGTTTGAAGTAATTCACAATTTTGTTGATTACTTTGCAAATTATAATTTTGATTTTGTTCACAATCTGGATCTGTACACGTTGTTGTGTTTAACTCCAAATGTTCAAGGGCCGCTGAGAGATTAACACTATTGCGAGAATGTGTTACCGAACTGCGGCGGCTTGTCTGTGATTGCGAACGATTACTATCAATGGAACGTTGTCGATAATGTTTACGTTCAAAATTACTCGACAAACGATGATTCTGTACATAAGTATGTAAATACAATTTTCTTTCTATTAAAACCAATTTAATTTTGAATGCTGTAGTAATTAGGTTACTTACCTCCTCTAATACATGTTCATATGAAGGTGGTGGTGTTGTTGGTACAGTATCTGTATCGGTTGTTGATGATTCACTTATACACTGAGCCAAGTTTTGATTAAGATAACCTAGAATTATGGATATAAATTATGAATAAACTTTAGCATCTGTTAGTCAACTGAATGAAACTGAAATGCTAACAAAACTACAATAATATAAATTCAAAACACGCAAAAGAGAGGCTGCACGTTTTTATTGTGGAACTACAAGAGAAATCTAATAACATTTCTACAAAAATATATGTTATACTAAATCATTCACTGGATAGATAGTGGGTGATAATACTACATATGCATATATTTAAGAATAAGAACAGTAAGAAACTACTGCTTGCCATGACAATATGTGCAGTTCTGCAAAAACAAGGCAACTTCAAAATGTGACATTATTGTATAAATTATTCATTAAAAAAATGCAAAATGGAAAATCGAAATTGTAAATGTGAAACGAAAATGACAACTCAAATAATGTATAATGGATGGATGATGGTAAATGAATTTTTGCATGCAGCTTCAAGGAAATGTAGGTCAAAGAATTATGATGTAAAATTTTATAATAATGAAAGGTATAAATATGAAAATATTGCAATTAACTTGCATTGAACTTTTTGCATCAATCATATATCACATTACATTGTAGAACATAAGGTATGGATGCATTTCTTGTTGAAAATCTAGAGCTAATTGGATATGGATAGGTGGTGTATGGTATATTATAGTTACTATGTGTGTGTGATTACTATTGTATTTTGTATATTTCTGTGGTGTTAGATTTTTGTTCTTACCCAAACGCAAAGAATTGGTTTTGCTTGGCAACAATGATTTACGTTCGCTGCTATTGTTGCCCATTGACCCAAGACTGTTGTAATCCGCTGAATCAATTGTTGAACTACTGGCGCCAATTGATGAATGATGATTAAGCAAGGCTTCGTTAACCTGTGGATCTGGATCATGTTCTTGCGAAGTACTACGAGAGCTACCCATGCGAAATTTTAATTTAAATGGTGCCATTGTTGTTACGCTCTCTTAGCTCCTCGTTTGCCTTTTCACTTGGCACGCTTAGTACATTTACCTCTTCTTAATGAATTGTTGACCCTTATAGCCTTATAGTATATGTCGGTCTTGTTGCGAATTGTTGCACTCTGTTCAGCAGGTTGTGGTTCATTCATAAATATGATGAGTGTGTGTTACTTTGACTTTTCTCTAGTTTGTGGCTCTCTTTTAATTAGCAAACATGTTACACAGTTCGTTTAGGTGCATAGATAGACATGTTCTATTGTAGTTAAGGGGGATGCGTTCAAAAAGATTTAAATTAAAGTTTTACAACATTTATGTGAAAGTTTTTATTTTTAATTAAACAAGCAAAATATACCCTGCATACATTTTTGTATACCTTTCACACTAGCGTGAGTGAATAGGTATTATCATTTTGCATTAAAACATAGAATCATGCTAAAGGAGACCACAGGTAGGGAAAAGAGAATCAATTAAGCTATGTCTTCCGTCTGTTGATATGCATGATAATCTCTCAGTTTAAAAGCTATTGACCTTAAATGTGGTATGTACTAACATACGTACATTATTGTCACACCCAGCTGGAAGTAGAGTTCTACGATTACTAATTGAATTGAATTTAATCCCCATATAAAATATTCATTCTTCATATTTTTCCATAGTCAATTAAATTCACTTATGTCCAAACAAGTTTGTGTGAAGTATTGCATATATACTTATGTTCATATGTACCTTTTCTCTTGACAATATGCACAACATAGCAAAATAAATATCAGGCTAAACAGTATCGCTAACTTTTCTTTGAGTTTTTGATGTGAGCCTGTCACACTTCGATATGCGAATAGTTACCGGGCCTTATATTGCTTTATTTTGGTGATCGCAAAAAAGGCGCTAACGAAAATTAGCGATGATGATGACACGAATGTAAAATTTCAATTTACCGAAACCAAAAATGTTTCACAAAAAAAAAGGCTATCCCTAAAAGTATACTTTCCTTTTTTATGTATTCCGATTTTAACACAAAAATCCAAATTTCCAACTTTTCCAGTGGATTATCTAAACATTTTCATCTATTGCATATTCTTCTATTTAACCTATAACGAACACAACACAAAAAAAGTCGATCAAATCGATCAAGCGGTTCTCAAGAGATCAAACATTTTTTAACCCCCTCCTCCCTTGATGATGTAAGCGCACAATGACAAAATTTCTCTTACATGCACCGTATATTCCTTTATTTTCAGAATATATAAATTACTTGGCACTACGGCTTTTGAGTCAAGAGATATATTACAAATATTGGCGACACATTCAGCGTTTCATATATGAAACATTGTTGATTTTAAGATGATTATGGAACCCTTTTTAAAAAGAAAGAAGGTTATCATTGTACTACTCTTCACGCTACTCCCGAATTACATCCAATCGAACAGCATCAAATGCCAGATATCAAATATGCTTCCTTTCTTAGCATCACTATATTACAATTTGAGTATCAACAAAGAACACTGTTTGAGTATCAAATATGAGCACAGTTTGCGTGGCACTTTTACTTTTACTCTTTATAAGTTTGTTATTTAATTTTGGTTTGTATAGGAGGTACCCCTCCTGGTAATCCTACGATCTTAAAAATTACATGGATGGTAAAAATGGATCAGAAACTTATAGTGTCCATATTTCAGTTTGACAAATCAAAAAACAAAAAGCTTTTTCTAATAATAATATTAATTTAAATGTGGGTTTGTATGGGAGATAAAAATATATATACTTTATGTGGTCTGCTATGTGTTTTTCTATGTGTTACAAACTTCATCACAAACTTATAATACTATTCACTCCAGTGAAGAGCATAAAAAGATCAAACAAACAAAACATAATAAACCTTTAAGCATTTATCAGGTTTTATTTGGAATTAACAAAAAGAATGGCTTGTTATTCTAAAAGAAAAATCTTTTTATAATCATTAATCTTTTGTTTCATACAAAATTTTCTCTTTGATGCGAGCAAGGTATAAATGCTTTAATTGAACAGAATATTTAATTGATTTATTTATTTATATTTTAATAAAACAAATTGAAAATGGAAATCATCAAAATTGTGTAATTACATAGTATAGTCTTTATTTAATAGAAGTAGTAAGTATTTGCTAATTGAATGAGAATAGTGATTGGTTGATTTATATTTATTTAATAGTAGGTGCTGCAGTGAGGAATTTATTGTATATATTATTATATGAATTGGACAGTTCATATACGTACACAAGTTTAGATTTAGTTATTATAAAATAAATGAATACAATAGTAATTGTATATTTATTTTAAATTTAAAAGACAGTAAGACTTTTCCTTTTAGACAGATTTTTTTATTCTCATCACTACGCACATGCAGATAATTTACTCGTATATAAATGAATTTATTACCACTGTACCTGTCAATTAAATACTTTATTATAATTAATATATGTTTATATTAATTGAATTGAAGGAAATGCATATCTGAAATGAGATTAAAAAAAGAATAAAAAATTTAATGAAAATTTGCATTTAATTAGCGATAAACAAGATAAAATACTCGGTTGAAAAATATTACTTTAAACATATGAAAAATTTGAGCTTAATTGATTGATTTACATTTACACGTATATCTTATCTGGCATTTAGTGGTCACGTTATTCAAATTTACGATAGAAAGTGCATTCATTAATATTCACCTTAAATTGTTTGAATTTATTAATTGATTAAAGCAAACTTTGAGTGATAAGATATCTTTTACAATATACTACATGCATAACTCTATTCTCCTTCTAGCTAACTCACACTCAACATTTACTAGCATTAAACGTAGTTATATCCTGTATACTATACATACCATACTACGTAGTATGAAAAAGAGACCCCAGTTCTTTTTGCTGCATTTTTGATTTTGTATGTCAAGTGATTATGAGTGAAGTACATAATGGTTGAATGTGATGTTGTAAAACCATGTTTAGCCAACCAACCATAAACAAACTAAAACAATCATAGGTGTCCTGATTTAGTGTTTGTATGCCGGGTTGTAATTTCGGCTTAAGCATTGTACGAACCAACCAACTCAACTCATAGTCAGCATCAACAACTAACAACAATGATGACAATAGCCAAACTAACAATAAGATTTTCTCTATTGTTATGGAGATGACTCTAAGTCTTTAGACGTTTTTGTTTTTATCCTGCATACGCATAAATGCACACACAGGCAGACACTTATACACGTACATATGTACCAATAGGAAAACATCATACAATTTACGAGTATACACGTATATGAACGTTTCTGGAATTATTACTCATACGTATGAGTAGTTGTAATTTCTTACTTCCCCTTGAAAAAAATTGTTGCATTTTTATTTAATTTTATTTTATTTAAGCGTAAAGATTTTCTCTATCTAAAGTATGCTAATATTATCTAATTAATGTTTAGATGATTACAGTTAATTGATACACTTATTTCATAAGACCAACATTTATTTATTCATTTAAAAATAATAGTTGATTTAACCATGTCCGTCTGTATGCAAACTAGTCCCTCAGTTTTTGAGCTAGAGAGCTGAAAGGTTTCTTTTTACCATACGCTGTACATTTGTCGGAATCAGCCGAATTCAACCAGTAGTAGGGGTAACTCCCATACAAACCCCCATTTAAATTAAAGTTCTTATTAGAAAAAGTTTTTGTTTTTTTAACGTATCGAATTAACATTTAAACACTATAAGTTTCTAGTCCATATCCATCAATCATGTAAATTTTATGATCCTAGGGTTACCAGTAGTGGTACCTCCCATACAAACCCCCATTTAAATTAATGTTCTTATTAGAAACAGTTTTTTGTTTTTTGACGTATCGAACTGAACTTTAAACACTTTGAGTTTCTGATCCATATTCATCAACCATGTAAGTTTCATGATTCTAGGGTTACCAGGAGAAGCTTACTTATAAAGAATAAAAATACAATACTCAACCTGTGTTCTTTGTTGATACTCAAACTGTAACAGAGAGAATATAGTGATGCAAAGAAAGGAAGGTTGGATGCAACCCGGAGGAGCGTGAAGAGTATTACATCTTTGGCATAGCCAATGATAGCATTTTTTCTGGTTTTTATTTAATTAGAATTCATAGTATTTCTCAAATTTACTAAAACGAATAAAATCTACAAAAAATTTAGATGAAAGCAGTGAACATAAAACATATATGGTACATAGTATTTACAGTTAATATTTGAATTTATTTATTATGTTGTTCTAGTAGTATATTTGAATAAGTTCATATTTGTATTGACTTCGTTGAAAAGACTCGATAATTCTAATTTATGTACATTTTCAATTCAATGCACACAAACACACACACACAATTACTTACAATAGTACCAGTACATAGGAATGACAATGCATGAGATTGTAAATATTGACTTTATACGCATCATCCATTCATACAGTATACTCATACAACAATATGAGAATCGTCCTGACAAACAAACCCATTCAACCATTCATCCATCCAAGCCACCAAACCTTCTACCCATTTTCCACACAACCAGGAGCAACAACTTTAGCAGAGTACACAAGTGTTTCTTGTACAATGCATAAACACAAATAACAATATCCTGTCACGTTTCCTATTTAACAATTGATATTCAATCATATTCACATGATAAGCACACACACCCACTAAAACGTACATTAATATTGTATAAGTTAATATGGGTAGATGATACATACATACATACATATGCATCTACAAAGGTAAATAAGTTTCTTCTACACTGACACTTGCTAACAAAAAGCAGGTAAAAAGTTAAAAAAGGAAAATATTACAATAACTTTTTAAATAAGTCAAATTTTTGTTATTTTGAAAACTGTGCAAATATGCATAGAGTTTTCCATATTTCCGTTTAAGATAAACAAATCAAAATCTAGCAATGGCAACTACTGCTTACTGAATTGGAATTAAATAAAAGATACTACATATACTACAATGTGTATATGCCGGTATGTTTTCCATATTATTTCGTAAACAAATATAAATCCTTACCGTTTTTCTGAAGTGAAGCATATTAAGCACAATGACTTTGATGACTTGCTATTGAAGTGTATTTCAGTAAAAAAAATAAACTACGCAGTTATTTTATACCATATTATGCATATGTTGTACATTTTTACAATCATATACTTGAATAAATTGATTCCAATTAATATTGCTTCCTGTTAAAATGTTTTTAATCCCAATTACCATGGATACTCCAATAGAACTGCACCCCACACAATTCATTAGCTTCTATACTGATGATTCTAAACTCAATGATCACACGGTAGGACACTAATTGGATACTAGATTGTCCTTCAGATGACCATTATTATTATTATTAATATTAGAGTGTGTTTTGTGCAAAAAGGTTGCCCTTACTAAACGGTTGTCACAATCTTTTATGTCAGCTTAGTATGTAAAATTATTAAGTCTTAGAATTGAGAGTCACTTAACTTACCTATAATTCTATATGATTCTACTTAGTGGCGCTTTTCGTCTATTTTGTACATAGTATATCAAAAATTACAGTTATCCAATTTAGTAGTCTTTGGAGCGTCTTGTGCTGGAGGTACCAGGAAACAAGATAGCCAGAAAAAAGAGTGCTTATAATTCTTATTTATACATATTTATACTACTTGTTAGTCAAATTGGGTTAAACACAGGAAACTTAATTTATAATGAACAAAATTCAATGCCACCACCACATTTTGTACTAATGAAAATCGATTATTTATAATTAAAAATGCATTTGATGCTTACGACAAGTTACAAGTTACGTAAGAGCAACAAGACTGAATAAATAAATGATATGAAATATTTAAATAAATAATAATAGTGACCCAAATATCAAATATGTAAGACTTTGAAGGTCAGAAATAAATGAATATTTCTTGTGACTGACACTTAACAACATGATTTTATATTTTTAAGCCCAACAAAGTAAAAACTAAAATGCCACACAGTGATGCCATTTTAGCCTTTTTTCCGGACAGATATTTCCTTCGATCCAATGGACAACAATAAGGCTACTGCAAATTTTGTAAGTACCGTAGATGAAGAGGATTATGACCTGATAGATGAGGCAATAAATCTCATCTGATTTATAAAAATAAATTTATAAGATAAAAATTACAAAATAATCTGTCCTGTTTTTGTGATAGGCAGATGGCATCACTGATGCCACAAAACAACAAAAAACATATCTTATAAAAACAAAGAAAGAAAAATCTCATTACAAATAAGTATACCCCCCCATGGTTAAGCAATGAATGTGACTATGTGTGCATTTGATTGCAAAATTTCTTTTGTTCCTTTGCAAATTCTATTGTATTGTACAATACTAAAATAATATCAGAATATAAGAATTTGTTTACCATGACTTAAATGCTAAAGAAATAAAATGGATTTATATTATTTTCCTTTTTTATTAATTATTGTACAAGAGTGCTTAAGCAGTTAAAGCAACTTATTTTATCATATAAAACCTTGGTAAATACTTTCCAACAAAGGTGTTGTTTAATTGTATTTGGGGTCCTCACGAGATTGCATAAACTGCATAATCAACAGCTGCATAAACTAAGTGACAGTTAGTCCATACAAACAAAATTTGAACATTTGCGTAAAATTAATACATTATATTCTAATTATTAATTGCAATTTCTGCAGTTAATTTAATTAATTTGTCTCTTTCGCTTGTTAGATTGGCAGTTATGCTTGCGAGAACAGCTGATTGCATCAGTTTATACACCGCCAACCGTTTCGGTACCTTCAGTTACGAGTTTGCGTAAATTGCGGTTATTTATGCTAACTCGTGAGGACCCCAATTGTAATACATACATATGTAAATGGAATAATTTGCATATGTACGAGGGGTGCTATGTATATTTCGGGATCTGGCAACACTATTGACAATACCTAAAATCTAGCAACACCATAATAAAGTTTGACATTTTTTAGCATAAACGTGCTCACAACGTTTTGATGTAGCAATCGACCGTGTGGGTGTTCCAAGACGACTCAAATGCAACAAAAGGTGTTCGCGCTCGAAGCACTGCGAGGCAAATGGTCGCCTGTTTCTTCGGCCGAATGGGTTATGTGGCCACTGTTTCGCTTGAGCAATGTAGGACGGTCTATTCTAAGTGGTACACGACCATTTGTTTGCCGGAAGTCTTCAGAAAAATTCGCAAAACCTACCTCCAAAGACGAATCATTCTCCATCATGACAATGCGTGCTCTCACACATCTCGTCAAACAGGTGAATTTTTGAGCAGTCAAAACATCGAATTGATGACTTATCCTCTGTACAGTCCTCATTTGGCACCCAATGACTGCTTCTTGTTCCTGAATATCAAAGGTAAACTGCGTGGTCAACGATTTACGAGCGCCGAAAAAGCAGTTGAAGCGTTCAAAAACCGTGTCTCAAGAGGAATGGAAAAACTGCTATGACAAATGGTTTGAACGAATGCAAAAGTGCATTGATCATCATGGTGGTTTTTTTTTAAAACAATAAAGCTGTTTTCATTTAAAAATGTATGTTATTGTTTGCTATTCCCGAAATATAAGTATAATCCCACATATTTGTATGTAGTGTTGTTCACTTTTATGTTTTCAATAGTCATTATTAAAATTTCCTTTCAAAGTTTGAGTAATATAAAAAGAAACTCAAACATGTAAGGAATCATACTTCTGGTGCAAAGAATCTTATGAATAATGCTCATGGTCGCTCAAAAAAATCATCTCTTTAAAAGCATGTCAGGAATAAGGATAAAATAACAACAACAAATAATACAAATTTCTATACAAGTAAGTATCAAGTATTTCATATAATCATATCCTCTATAGCTTATGTATTGTGTAAGAAGAAAAGTTTGTATGCTTATTTTTAACTGATTAAAAAGCTAATGGGGATATATATTGTTCAAATTAAATACGAAGGTAAGTTCAATAAGTTTTATGTTTTTATTGATTTACTCTTCTTTTAAGTCAAGTCTTCTTAAAAATAATACAATTTGTCTGGACTCTATACCTTCAACATATCATAAGTAAGGCTGTTTATCGCTGTTATTTATACACTCTGTGATATCTTTTCTCCTAAGCCTTATTTTGGGTTTGAAAACTAGGAAATTGACACACTGGGTTAATTCTAATAATTATGCTGGATGGGCAAAAAATTCATATTGAAATTAGTTAAAACTGATCTTCATTGTCAAATGAATATCTTTATCCATAAAAATTGTCTTGATACGGTACAATAAAGGAATTACCAAATATCTTAAATATCCCTCATATCATGACAATAAAGAACCATCTAAATGCGAAACTTCGGCAAATGTACTGGCTCAAAATAAAGAATAAACTACTACTATACAAGGTCATACTAAAACCGATTTGGACCTACTGCATTCAATTGTGTGGCACGGCTAGTGACTAAAACAATAAAACCATTCAGGTTCCAAAGCAAAGTCTTGAGACTAGCAATTGGCGCTCATCTGTTACCTAACAATCAGAAAATTCATTAAGAACTCAAATATCCATGGATATCATACAAAATCAATCGATTTAGTCAGCGGTACATCTACAGACTAACTTATCAACCAAACAACCTGGCAATAAACCTACTCGACAACAGTGTGTGTAACTCTTCCCATAAAACACTAAGGTAAAATTAAACCATTTAATGATTGCCACACTCTTAGATTGATGTTACATAAAGAAAGAAAGAAAGAAAAAAAACTATCTTTTATTTCAATAGCAAATAATGGATATAAATTATACTATATAAGTTCCAAGAACTGTAGTGAACAACTTATATACTAAATCATGTAGACTACTAAAGTGAAAACTTATAATGGATCCTAGTTATGTAATTTTCCAAATTGTATTGCTCTTCTATTAACATAATTTGCTTTTATAAAAATCCGTTTATATCATGCTTATTATTTGAATACAAACTTTGACTCTTCTATAAAATAATTTCTGAGAATAATCAGACAAAATATATTGTACGAGAAAAAAACGAATCACTTTTTCTGATTATACCACACTACCATATATTGACCGACCTTGACACTAACCAAACTTGTACTACAAACGTTATCTAGGCCAACGGAGCAAGAAATGCAGTTTCATTTCATGTACCTTACTCCTCATCTAGTACATAGGTTCAAGGTCATAGCATGAAACATTTCATTAATGAAATATGTACCTATGTATATTGTTTGTACTCGTACTATGTAGTATAATGAAAAAGGAAATTTAATGTTACTTTTTTATGACATTTCATTTTGAAAACTCATTTCCACTCCACAAAAAAACAAAAAAAAAAAAAGAAAAAGAAACACAAGTGTAACATGTTATGATTGAACATAAAAGCTGTGAGGAAAAATACTTTTAAATATAAATTCATCTATATCAATACTTATGTAATATTCTCCGTATCAAAAATGAAAAGGAATAAGTGAGGAAAAAAATGCATAAATGAATATTTTATTACTGTGAGCAAGGATAAGAAAATGTTTTATAAGTATAAATGCAAAACTCAAGAGCAGTTTGCTTTATGAAACCATCTTTATGTTGAGTATCTTTTTCTGTTTTATTATATTTTTTATAGTATGTATTATTTTCATTATTTTACTACAACTTCGATTACAATTTGTGTTACTCTAAATGATCTTATATGTACTACTATAGTCCAGTAACAAGGCAAACATATCAATTTCATTTTCTGTTTCAAAGCAAAATTGATTTTCCTTTTCTTTTTTATGATAATCCTTTGAATAGTATAAAAGAATGAATCCATTTTCCATTATCTAAGAGCTTTTAAACTTTATATTGAGTAAAATTCTCCACTTAAAAAAAAATGACTATTCTACAATAATAAACTATGAGGATCTTAGCTTTAGAGTGGCACTAAGCTCAATGATCTATGAGCAGCGGGAAAATGAGGAATATACATATCATAGTTAGCATGAACCTTTATTGGTAGTTTAGCTGAGCAACATTGAACAGAAGAATTCCACTCAGGACATAATAGTAATGATAATGCAATCCTACGGAAAGGATGGAATGTTTCAAGCAAGGGCCACCCAGTAGCACAAGATGTTCCTGGAGTGCCATCGATTGTAGGTTCATTGACATAAAATAAGGATGATAACGTGCCAAATTTTAATGTGTGTCTTCCCTGACATATTTGTTTAAGCCTGTGTTTTGTTTTTCCGTTCAAGACAAGCTTGAACGATCATCAGTTTCAATGGTAAAAGCAACTCATATGAGATAGATATTTAATGAATGTTCGTTTCTACACCGTTTCAGGAAGCGAAAAGTGATTAATATTTTCACAAAGAACAAGTTTTGAAGAAATCTATTAATAGCACAATACAATAATTCTATACATGTGTGCCTATGAAGCTGGCACACACACTCTATTTTATCTAAACGTAACTAAATCAATTTGTAGTTGATTGCCGCTAGTGAAGAGTTCCATTTATAATTGTATATCCTTGATTCTTAGTGAGAAGAAAATGTGTAATAAAATATAGCCAAAGGCAAATGTTATTACATTTGACGTTAAATGAATTATTGTCTTTGCGACATCATGACAGTGATGCAATGCAAACAACTAAATTAAAATTTAATTGGAAACTTCTGATGTCACGCTGATGGATAGATAGATGGTCGATGGATGGATGGATGGATGGATGGATGGATGAATGAGTTGGTTAGATAGATAGATACATAAATGAATGAATGAATGTATGAATATTCACTAAGAGTTACAAGAAATAAAGGAGAAGAGAAAGAACAAAAAAAAAAAAAAAATTAATGATTGTTTTAATGGACACTGAGAGAAATATAATTTAATGATAAGCAAAGTAAAAAACATCATTCCATTATTTAATCAAATTATCAATAAAAGGATACTGTTATCAACTTAAAGGAGGAAGAGTACTAGAAAAAATAATATAAAAATGAAAAAAAAAAACACCAATGGGGGAGACAGAGTAGATAGTTACATATACATTGTACTTAGTCTCTAACTACAGTTTTTGTTCATAATATAATTTAAGATTGTTTTCCAAGAACACTGTGTAATATAAGATCATTATTAATGCACATCATTCAACATTATCATACCCAAAGAGAAATCAATGCTAGTCACAAAGAATGAATGCATGAATGATGGAATGCATACAGAAATAGGATACCAAATAAAGACAAGAACAAAGGAACTTTAATAAGGTCCTTTGATTAGACACATACTACTTGTAAAATGAACACAACAATATTGATGGGAACAAAGATATCATGGACTATTTTTACCGTGATATATGTATATCTATGTTCTATGTTTCTCTAACTATCAGCTGAGCAGACAAAAAGCAAAGGACTCTGAGGCGCCCACACTGAAATGTTGTCAGAATGAAAATAAAAGCAAACAGTGGCCGCCATCACAGCATGAATGAAATGAATAACGAGCTACAGTATTCCATTTCCAAAGATGAAGGTGACGACACCACACAATTTGTACTACAATATATGTATGTATATATGGTAGAGGAATGTTGCTAACCAGAAGAATAAAGTGCAAAGAGGGGACACAAAGAAAGTAACAAGAGTAGTAGCAGGCAACACACCCATCTTCATTTTGTGCAAGAGTATTAGTACTTATGTTATTTCGCAATTTGTTTGCTTTCATATATTTCTTATTATATTTCACCGCTTACACTATTCATTTTTAGTCTTTGTTTTGTATGCTTGTTTCAACAAAGCGCCAACATTCTTTGTGGAAAAATAATACCTAATTGAGTAAACAGTGAATCAGACTGATAGACATAAAGACAGATAACCCGACTGATGAAACACAGACAAAGGGAGAAAAAAAACACGCGGAAAAGACAGGAGTGCCACAAGGACTAAAAAAATGCTGCGCAACAATGACAACTATTCGATAAAGAAATTCAATGTTTGTGTGGGTGGAACTACAAATATGAGAATGCAGCATGAAAAATCGAAATAAATTACGCACTATATTTATTTTAAATTATTTGAATGGACATTTAATTTCAAGTTCACACATGTAACAAACGCCATTTTGTTTTAGAAAAGATAAAAACACAAAAAAAATTGACTCATTGATTACACACATAATGGGAAAGTTCTTTTGAAATAAGTATGTACTTACCAATAATGATTAAGTCAAAATTAATAATGAAAAACACATGAAATTTACACACAACTTTTCTATTTTACACACAAAGAAAAATTAATTAAATTTCCCTTGTTGTGTTTCTTTCTTTCTCTTCTCTTCGTTGTTGTTCAGGAATTTGCATTCGCTTGGATCTCCTTTTCGAAGGACTCGTTGCTAAAGACTGAATAACAGTGAAACGCTTGTAGCATTTATATTCCTTTTGCTGGCACAACAAGGTGAGCTTTTGCCATTAAAGGATTCTGCGCATGACGAATTTCCGGCATTTCCTTTTAATGTTTTCACCGTATTTTTCTATGTTTGTTTTGGCCATGATTCGTGACTTTGTAGCTTTTAGCCCTTTCCAAACATATGTTTTTTATTTTTCATTCATAGACAGGCACAGCATTTTTATTAATATTTTTATTATTTTCAACAAAATTAACTTTGTTTATCCTCAATTTTAACTACAAGTATAATGCCACCAATACTTTTACCTTCCTTAAAATATGTGACCACTGCTTTAACAATTCCTCTCGGTACCTGCTGTGGCCAATCATCTGTATTGAAAGCTATATTCTTAACATAGAAATTGCCTTTTGGTATGGGGCAAGTATTATCATCCACTTGAGGAAAGTCTGTCGTTTTACCCGTAATTAGAGAAGGTTGAGCAAATTGTACATAGAATTTTTTGTAACCCTCACAAATGCTGGTCTGCGGTACATCCATTGCCATGCGTTTGAAGTCACCATCACCATTTGGACTGGAATACAATTCAACGGAAAATTTAAACTTATCATCGTCCATATCCTCTAGGAAAATGATACTTCCATTGATCATGCGTTGACGACCAACAACCTTCATTTTGCTAAAATCAGCCAATGTTTCATCTTCGCCTTCAAAAGCTTCCAGTTGTTCATTGGCAACTGTATATGCTTGATCACACTAAAAATAATGAATTGGAATTGAATTGTTCTTAGACAATTTTAGGTTGAAAATTACCTTTGCTTCAAGCAAAATACTTCCAAGGATTAAAAAGATAAGCATATGCTGCATGGTTCTTCAATGAAGGAAACTTTCAATTATCCACATATTTATAAGTTTTATAAATTATCATATTTTTGAAGTAGTACTTAGTTAGAATTGTTTACATTTTAGTTAGTAATTTGACATGCAATCATGTTTTACATTTCCGCTAAATTTTATAATTGAATGAAAAAACAATAATACATAAATTTTAGAGGCTTCACTGTAATTAAATAGTAATATGTATTTATACAATGTTGCTATTAATTACTAATTCTATTTTTATAATTGAATCAATGTTAAATGTCAATAAGTCAAACAAACTTTTAAAATTGTTTTTAATTATTTTTATTTTTAAATTTTCAACAAAAGACATCAATTTTGTGAAATCTTTATTTCTATTGGAAATTGGTTCCAGTTAATAATGAAAAGAATTGCATTCAAGTGACCTCCTCCTCTGATAGCTCAGCAGGTTGTCAATCTTTTACCAACATTTTGAATAACTCTTTCAGATAATAATGGTTCAATTAGTGATATGTATTTGCTCGATGATGTTGTCTTTGACGTTTGGAACAGTTTGAAGATGAACTGTACTCTTCAAGAAAACTCATAAGAAGTAAATCGGATCGGATTCCATTGCAGTGTGGTTTTGCTCTTCATCTAATCGGCAGCACGAGAACCACCTTCACATGAATCGTTTACAATAACTTATACACCACGCGAAGCCAAAAGCAAATCATACTCCCGTCCCAGACTAACACCGAAACCGACCGGTAACAACAGCAACGCGTCTATCAAATCGTAATTGTTGCTCAGATGACATATTAAGATATTTTATTCAACTGACAAGTTTGTACTATTAATAACACTGTGTCACAGCGAAAAAAAACTTCTTATCAGACCTAGTGGAGGGTATAGGTCATAAAAAACTAAAAAGAATGGCATATAAAAAATTTTTGATACAGCCTCAAAATCTTGACTTAAAGCTCAAAAACCGTTTTTAAGAGGTTCCTGTACATATTACCTTATAACTTGGACATTTTTTATCGAATTTTAAATTTTTATTTTGTATTTAGAAGCTGAAATGTAGCCCTTTACAACCATGTATCATGTATTTTGTTATCATTTAAATTCATGGAGATACAGACCAAAAACTTTCAAAAATTCTGATTTTTCCATCGATTTTGCAACTTTAAGTCTAATTTGTGCCCCTTATCTTATCTAAATTATATTTTTTCTCAACGTTCATCGAAAGTTTAGTGATTTTAGCTTTAAATGAACCCTGTTTGAATAGAATCGGTTAAAAATTACTTGATTTATTGTACTTTTTGTAATTGCATATGACAGTTTTCTTTCCTTAATTGTTGCAGATAGAGGGAGATAGCTAGAGGGAGATAGCTAGAATAAGAATAAAAAAGGAAAGAAAACTGTCATATGCAATTATAAAAAGTACAATAAATCAAGTAATTTTTAACCGATTCTATTCAAACAGGGTTCATTTAAAGCTAAAATGACTAAACTTTCGATGTACGTTGAGATTAATTGAATCAATGTTAAATGTCAATAAGTCAAACAAACTTTTAAAATTGTTTTAATTATTTTATTCAAATTTGAGGTATCTTTTTAAATTTTCAACAATGTTAAAATTAATTATTTACAATCGCGACGTGTTGTTGTTCCTTCGATTCGAAGAACCAATAAATGAATAAAAAAATCTTATGTATAAAGAAAAATGTTAAATGTTACTTTAAATTAAAGAACTTTTATTTATTCATTTGTTCTTCGAATCAAAGGAACAACACGCCCGCCGCGGTTATAAAAGTTTTAAATTTTTCAGTGCTGTAAAGCGACTGTTTTCAGCATTTGCATAGATCTGGCAGCGTGATCGTATTTCTTTAGCACTTTTGAATGCTTTCCAGCACTACAACAGATGATTGATAATTTCCCGCTCAGTTAAAAGAGCACAAATAATTGCAAAATGTTAATGGTAACCAATAATTTTAAATATGTTTGCAAGGTTAGTAAGTAAATATATACTTAATTATAATTAATAAAAAAAGGATCTTTGAATAATAAATGCCTTTTTTGTTATACACTTTTAGGAAATCGGAATTCAATGTTCCAATAAACAACTTAAAAATAGCATTGGATTTATTGAATTGCTAAAGAATTTAAAGCCAGTGGAAAAGGTAAGAAAGAAAATCAATTTGATTTAGGCTTTCCAAAAATGCAATATTAATAAAGTTTAAAATTTTATTAGTATTTAGTTGCTAAACAATTTTGCAATGCAGAATGGAATTGCGGCAGCTTGGCGGTATTGGGAATATTCCAGCAGCTAAGACTCCTTACAGCTACAGAATTTATAATTAGGTAGTGTATATGTGTTGTATTTTTTTGCATTTATTAACTAATATATAATTTTATTCCAGTATACAACAGAATGATAATTTGCATTTGGTTTTAAATGATTTTTTTGAAGCAGAATATGAATTAATTACAAATTTATTTACATCATCGCATTATGGTTTGTTCTTGACTAATATTTGTATGCATATAAAATATAACTAGCATTTTCATCCTATAGATACATTGAACTGCATTGCCTTAGGTGTTATATTAGAAGATGCTCTACGTGGTCTCTTCAAGGATTTGTTAATTAATCCAAGTGTAAATAACTTACAGTACTTGGAGACTGTAAAGAAAACTCTACCAGCAGATAGTGATGCCTTATCCAAAGTCATACAAAAACATATTAATATTATATTAGAAATACATAAAAGTAATGTCCGCGAAGCCTTTCGTCATTTCTCTTCATGGATAAATGAAGGAGTTGATGATATTCAATTTACAAAATTACTTTGTGAGAAAGTAAGTGATAAAACATCTTTATACCTAATATACAATAATTTTACAAATTTATTCCAGTTAATTTGTAACAAAGAACATGAAACATTGAATTATATATTTAAAATATCTGCAACAGAACATTTTAAAGAATGGAAATTCTATTTAATTTTACTTCAAACTATAGCAAGTCGAGCAAACAATGAGACCACATTATTTATAAAAAGTAAGTATAAGTTTAAAAGAAAACAAAGAAGTATATATTACTAATATAATCATATTTATGTATTAGAATATTTCAAATCACGTTTGCATAATATTGCTACAATGCCTTCCAAGCAAGCCACATTACATCTCCTGCTTAGTGTACGCGCTGCCACAGCCACAACATTAAATATTGAGAAAAATATTAATGCTTATGCCGATTGGTATAAAGAAAATATTTGTGAAATGAAATTTGTTATGGATACCGAAAACTTTCAGAATATTCTTAATACCCTCAATGAATGCGTTAATTTTGAACAGGAAGCCCAATACATAGAGGTAAGTGATTTCAATTGTTTTACTTATAGCAAATTAAAATACAATATACATATGTATAATATTGGATAGGTGCATGCTATGCTATCAATTTCACCGCCTGTACTTTGCGGTAAACTGGTTCAAAATTACAAAAGTAAATGCAAATCAAGATTGTCCCAAATAGAAGGAAAAAAAGAAAATGCTAAGCTAAATCCAGAGGAAAGTATATTAATCAATGATAGTGATTAGCAGTGTTACACATGTACTTACTTATATGTATTACAATAAATGAATTTATAAAATATAGAAATTATCCCTTCTACCACTATTTACTTATTAAATGATATTGTTAATATTATAATTTGTTTGATCGTTCCTTGCCCGCTATGGGTTTGTTGCGTTCATCCCAAAGGGTTACACCATCACAAGCACATATCTTTTTGAAATTCTGCAAAATGCCAGCTGAACGCGCAATTATACCACAAGCAATTCTACAATAATTTTTAGAGAAATCACTTAAATAATGTTACTGAAAAGGCAGCGATTTCATTTTCAATTTACCTTTCACCTGAATTTCCATCTATTAAACTTTGAGAGTTTTTGCCATGGCCGAAATCATCAGCTCCCTGTGTAATAACTGCTGATCGTCCAATTATATCCCACACCTCTAGCACTGAATCAATAAATCTAAATGTAGCACGTCCATTCTCATCCGCTCTTATGTTACCCAAATCACCAGCATGCCTTTGTGTTGGATCAGCATCGGGTGAACCATGCGGTGAGCCACGTGGATTATAATGAGGACCTACGGACGCACAACCTGCTGAAATATCACCAGCCTCATGTATATGAAATCCATGTAGACCAGGTGTTAAACCATCGACAACACCATCCACCACTAGACCAGGTTCCTCTGGTTTGATCGATGTAAAGCGTACAACGCCTTGTATGGGCGTTCGATCAACATCACTGCCCGTTGTGTTTATTAGTACGACTGCCGATTGACCACCAAAGCCACAAAGCACCGCACGCTTACCAGTGCTTTCTATTTTATCCTGTAATTCTGACCATGGTCGTTGTGTGTGTACAATCACTCGTCCTTCTTTCGAATTGATATCAACTTGACCCATGCCCTGGAGAGCATCGCGCACTTTTTGTGCACATTTCTCACCTCCCATTTGCACAGCGAACTCAACCTAATACAACATTATTTCGGTCACTTATAATTTACTTTACATATTTTATTGATTTTACCTTTACTTCGCTCATTTTTAAAATAATAAAATTATAATTTCGTACTTCACAAAAGCAAAAAAGTTCTAGAAATTGCCGAGCTTATCATTTGTTATTTCTTCTTCTTCAAGTGTTTTGTTATTGCGGCCCCATAGAAGACGACAATCAGCTGTTTTTGACAATTGCATTGACAATCACAAAACACAGGGTGCTTCTGTTAATATTGTTTTGTTCATTCTGTTAAGAATATATTATTTTACAGTTTTAACACATTTTCTGTTGTCACAACTGTTAATAACATAAAAATAAAATTTTTTTTTAAAAACAATTCAACAATTTCGAGTAAATTTGTGGCAATTGTTGTTGTGACCATGAACAAAACATATTTACCATATTTGTTTGCCCAGTTTGTTTTGTTTTCTAATGATAATCCTTATCAACTAAAATAGAAAGAAAAAAGGGCAACAAAAAACATTTAAGTACCAATTATCAATTTCCAATGTCATCGGGTTTCTTTTGATAGCGTATGAAAATATACCATTAACACAATAATTAGGAAATTTAATTTAGCAGCAAATGAATCATAGCCCAAAGTCAATTAAAAAAATTAGAATCAAATATATATAGAAATGCCTAGATGACGAAAAAACTTACTTCTAGTGTCCATTCTTATTCATTTCACAAAATTCTAATTGGATATATTTGTGGCTTGGTGACAATACTCCCCCCCGATTCAATAGTAGTTCAGTAGCCCCTTTTTGTATTACTGATGGTGGCTAGTGCATTCAGTAGTCGTAGGTAATGGAGGAGGCGAATCAGTGTGAAAACAATTGAGAGGTAAGTTTTTTTTTCCATTCAACTGGTACGGTGGCAATTGAACTCTTCCAATGACATTGCCATGTTAAATTCACCAATTCAATACATGTAAAAGTGGGGATAGAGTTGGTGCTAGTACCTGGTTTCAAAAGGTTTTAAAACATTTATTTGTACTGCAAAAATCTTCTTGATTACTATTTATAAATTACTTACTGACCCGGCGAACTTTGTACCGCCTTCTCGTACCATTTCTTGTTTAGTCACTACCACAGATTCGGAGATGAACAAGTCCAGTGATCCCTCATCAACTTACAAGTCTTCCATGCGACCCCCTGGGTATACTTCATACGTCTTGGCATAGTGAACCTTACATGAGGGGTAATGCAAAACAAAATTACAAGGTGATCTCTATTAGTGTAGACACTATAGACCATATCATAGACTATATACTATAAACACACTGCAAATTATAAATTAAATTTTCTGTTTCAGATGCTACTGATTTACATAAAATTGTGTGAAACAAAAAACGCATTTTAGTTCGATAATGCATAAAAAGACTTGCTTGACAAAGGCGACTTAATAGATTTTAAAATATATCCTCTATGCTTCTATATGCAAAATTTGATCTACCAATTTTGCAAAAACAGCGCCACATATCGGGTTCAAAATTGTCCTATATTTCAGATCGGAATCAAGCATACATAATCACAAAATTTTTTATTGCAATCAGATGAACGGTATGGCAGCGCATAAGACACAAACAAACAAACAAATATTGATTTTTATAACGTGAAAATGTAAAACCCTTTATTCTCAGAACTTTGGACTCCATACATTATTCATATTTAACTGCTCCAAAACGATTAATCTGCTCCACACTCAGTTGAATATCAAGCATGAAGCTTTCTAAAATCTTGCTTTCTCCTTGAGACTATCTACTTAAAATACTATGTATACACTAAATGTCTAATTAAAAGACATTTCTTTTTTATATGGTATATATGTAATCGTAAAACTAATGTTTTATGTGAACACAAGTTTAATGTTACCTAAAAATATGAAGAATATTATCAAAACTGTGTATTAAAGCTAGTATGTTACTTAATAATTTAAAACCATAAATCACATCACTTTTTGCACAAAATAACTGGTAGGAGTTAACTACTAGAATAGTTAAACCATTGAACTTGTTGCATTCGATGACTCTCTGTTTGCGATTGTGCGTGATGATGCATTTGGTACTGGTGACACTACTGTCAACTCAATATGTGTATTTGGATCGGTGGGTGAATATGGCGGCGCAGGTAATGCAGCAATAGTTATTGGCACTGAAGGACTGGTTGTATCCGATTCATTTACTATATTTATTGCCGTCATTGCAGGAGCTGTGTGTGATGGTGGTCCTGGTGCTGCCGCTGCTGTTGGTGTCGTTAAATTACACATACGCATAACTTCATCGTAGCTGGGAAGCTCTTTGTCATCCTTCTCGAGTTGTGTACGTATGCGGTTAGCTTCCTCACTATTTGGTTCGATGAAAAATATATCATTATAACGATTCGGTCTCTCATCGGAAATTGTATAAACGTTTCCTTGGCGATCTGTAAAGAAGAATATTAAATCTATTAAAAAAATATTCAATTTTATATAAATCATCATCATCATCATCTGCCTTTAGCCAAATCAAATATAAATTTGACTAATTGGTAGCCAAATTAGTTTTATCTTGTTAAAAAAAACACCAAGATTTATGTTCCATAAAATCAATTTGATTACATTATTAGCTACACTTAAGAAAAAAGTATTAGAAAAAAGTAATATGAAATCCCATTCATATGAATATGTGTCAGACCTTGATCTTGGATATAACTGTTATGTTGCCGGCGTTGACGCTGCCGCCTACAACCATGTGGTGGACAAATTTTGGCAAGCGTCTTATTCTCAAATCGTACATAGAAACAAACGAATGGTATAAAAATAAAGAAAAACAGAAGAAGTCCTAAATATATGACAAAGTTAATATATAATCTTGAAGATGAATCCATTATAGTAGTTCTTCTTTAAAGTATAGAATTATATTTCCTAGCACAAGTGACAAAGAATTGAAGCTTTCACTTTAAAATGCAACAACCAAAGGTCTTAATAGAACCATTAACACTACTCAATTACTTTGGGTTGTACTTTTTTGAGTATTCTCGTACAAATTTTGCCATTTTGGTATCGATAAAAGTTATTATTATTGAACGATAAGATTAAGTTTGTTACCTAAAGGGGGATTTAATAATTACATTGAAAACTACGTGAAGTTTTATAAACAATTTTGTTGTTTACATTTTTTAATAAAAAATTATAGTTTTTGATTTGATAATTTATCAAAATACTAAAAGAACATACCATCATAACGTATATGCCTTTTTATTGTTTCGAAAACCAAGAGCAAATCTTAGAAAAAAAGATTTTCAATGCAACTCAATGGAAAACTGTACTACATATTGTATTTATTCAATTTACCAGAATTAAAAAAATTAATAGAAATACAAACATAAAATACAAAATAACATTTAAAATCATTTTGACTATTTAAAAATAAAATATTTATCCCGAACTTAGCTGAAGGAGATTCGTTAACAAATTAAATTCTTTTCAAATGGGAACAGCTAAATAATGTTTGCTTATTAATCGATTGATTGGGCTTATCTATATAGAAGAAATCGGTATGTATTTTTCTTATTATTTTAGTTTTTGTTTACCAACATGATGTGTTCATTTATTGCAACGTTTATCTTAAGTGAGCGGGCAGTAATTCAGAGCAAATAATAAATTAATAAAAAATGTCCAGACTTTCAGATCAGAAGGTCGATGATTTATGTATTTGTTGTTGGAGTCAAAATTTAAGATCATATACAATCCATGTAGATAATATAAAATCAAACTAATAATATTATTCTAATTCTAGATTAATTTATATTTAACTATCAATGACGAAGTGCTTATGGCTTATACCCCGCAGTGTGTTGCAAACAATTATTACACTCTACTTCGTAGTTTTCTAAATTGTTTCGGTCACGGATCACTTAATTTTGTCTCGCATATACTACTTAATATTTATAATTTTAAACAATAATCTTACATATAAATGGAGTTGGTTCTTTTAGTTGATGAATAATGCATTAAGGTTGAAATAAAATAAATCTTATACGATTTGAATTTATTGTTTTTTAAAGTTTCTCGGTCCAGGTAGTAAATACTTTATAAAACATGTTCAATATTGAATTTGATTGTCGCAAGAGATCACTTTAGGTTTAATCATTAACCCACTAATCCATTAGTTGCTACTGTTTCGAAAACGAAACATAATTTCAAACTAAATCTGTATTGTTTCTATGATAGATAGAAAATACGCCTTGTATTCAAATCAAGAAAGATAAAGGTTCAAATTATCATATTAGTATATAGTCGAGAGATAAAGATCGGATCATTTTTATTTATTTGTTTCAAAATTTTCAAATAGACTCACTAAATTTCAATTCCGCTAAAGTACGCGAATTTGCTTTAGAATATGTAAATTTGAGATGCTTATTTTGTTCAGGTGGAGTTTCACATAAATCGATTGATAACAAGTGTGTGTGTAACGCAACATCATTCACATTCTTTTTCTGCAAAATGCTAAATAAAGATCTTTATTGGTACAAACTCAGTACAATGTCACAAGACCGTTTTCGCCACATAAACAATACCTTCACATGGTGCTATGGTCTCGATGAGAATGCTCTTTTGGTTTTATTAAAGTCATTTAAGAGCGCGTGTTGTCATTTTTAGTCTAATTGAATCAAATACTCCTTCATCTTGGCGCCTTGCAAACGGTAACTTTGCCTGCTTAGCCTTGCTATTCAAATTAATTTTTTATTACCATAGATTGGTCCCATGCTTTGTTTACTTTACTTTTTTGTCCATATTTCTTTCCTCTATTCACTTCATTGTTGTCATTATAAGTTTTTCTCTTTACATTTCCACCTACATTTTGCTTGGAATACTTAAGGCTCATTTACAGTTGGCTAGTTGGCGTGCAGAAAAATATTGAGTGTACAAAGGAACGAATTAGAGAGTGTGCTTGTAACGATTACACACAAAACATTTTACTTTCTGAGTTATCAAGTCATTTTGTAAGCAAAATATTGATACACTTTGAACATAATGAGAGAGTACTAACAGGCAGAGAGTAGCGATTAAAGTTGGACGGCTGTCAACTTTTCTCGTTGACTCGCAACAAGCCAACATGATTATACTGGGCGAGTTTGCTTGCAATTAGCTAACAAGCTTTTAGCTTGCCAACTAGCCAAGTTTAATTAAGGCTACAAATCATGATCTCATGTCCCGCCACATCGGGACAATGCTTTTGATAATGGTATGGTGAACGTCTGAAAGATAAATTGTTTACTCAGGAATTATTCAAATGAACAAACATCAACATCTGAAAGAATCAGAGTTGTGTTTCTACATAATGGAGAAATGATGGATATTTGTTTGTTATGACGTAGTGGGCCACGAACCCCATTCGGTCAATATTCGCAATCGTTGTGGCATTTGCCGTAACATAATGTGAGAAATGCGATAAATATGTATCACAAAAATATCACATTATGTGTCTAATAAGGACTAATTTAAAAGGTATTTGACAAATTTTCCCCAAAAATAACCCCTGTGGGTCAATTCCAGCAAGAAATGAGTTAAACAACAGGTGTGCGTTGATCAATGGATATAATGTACAACACAAAGAAAAATAATAATCCCAATAACCCCTTATACCAACATTGTAAATTGAGAACAAAAAATACATATTTAAATTTTAAGAACTACCAACTCGCCTCGGCTTCGCATGGGTAGATGATAGAAAGAAAGATAAATTAATATTTTAAATTCGTACAATGAACACAGCGACTTCCCTTCTCTAAAAACGCAAATTTAAAGAGAAAGAGAGTCGCGTAATAGCCGACTTAACAATTTTAAAAATAGTATAGATTTTTGAAACCTTGGGTTACATTATTGTTATTTACGTAGGAATCTCTCATTTTCTGGAAAATAAAATAGAGCCTATGTTACTCGTAGTTTTTGAGTCTATTGAATACAAATAATAATAATAATTTATAATCTTATTATATAGATTATACGAGTATAGATATAAGTAGATAATATAAGAAATATCATAATTTTCAGTCAAAGTGGTCAGTTGATTGTGTAATTTCAATTGAAAAAGAGATTTTTAGCACATATGTGAAGTATTTCCTTTTTCCTGATAAAATGGCAATATTGAAAATACTGGAAAGGTGGAGGAGAGAGGTTTGTATTTTTTTGGACAGTTTTAAGGAACTGAATTTTTTGGAATTAAGTCATAAAACCGACTTAATCATTCAATGAAATAATTGAATGAATTTTGATTTATAATTACTTAAAATCATGAATAAGAATCACGATTTATATAATAATTATTGCCATATAATGGTTAAATCATGACGTCTTTATCTGTGAATTGATAAAAAATAAAACTTGTTTTAAATGCCAACTTTCTATTATAATTTAAAAATTAAGAGAAATAAATGCAAAGATACAGACGATTATAAAAGATACTGATATATAAATACATATAAGTATATGTAATATGAATATGTAGTGTGGTGTGGTCTTTAATGCACGATTTATTACTTAACAAACATTAGACTTAAGGGCTAATGCCTTATACACACTAGTCAGGGCCGGATTTACGGCTGGGCAACTGGGACAGAAACCTCGGGCCCCAAACATTGAGGCCCTCCACAAACATTGGATTAAAAAATTTTATAACTGTAACCTAAAATTGTTTTTGGTTTTTTTTTTTTATCATCAAGGGAAAAGTTTCCTGACATGTACAACAGCTACTCAGAAAATACAACTCAATGGAGTTGAATTTAATGACTGGAAACATGCATTTGAGCGTATTTCTAAAAACTCAAAACATTATCTAGAAGCTATCACAATTTTTGAAAACTAGGAATGCATCGATAAGACTTTAGCGATAGCGAGTTGTTAGCACAATAAAATGTATTGAAGAATGAGGTGTTGACAAATTATTGTAATTGGTTCACCGAAAAATTTCAATCTTCTAGGAGTTTCAGAATTGCTGTCAGAGTACGATCCATTTCTCTCAACTCATTTCAAAGAAAAGGCTAATAAAGAAAGAGGCCACGACAATTATCTTTCATCCAGAATATGTGAGGAGTTGATTGCTTTGATTGCTTTGATGAGAGAAAGAGTCCATAATGAGATTTTTTTTTTTTTACATACATATAACATTATATATGTAATTTTATTCGTAATATTGAATGTCGAGTTGCATGTTGCAAAGATTTTATCAATGTACAATGTGAAAAATAATAGTGTATTTGTGAATTTAGAATTCATATTTAAGTTTTTTAACTTATGCCAAAAGAGTAGAATAGTAATGATTGAATTATGATTGCGACTTTTAAAAAGCGTATCTCATTTTATAAGAAGGAGTGAGAAATAAAATACTAGACAAAAAGAATCTTATGAAGACTAGGTTCTATGGATAACACCTACATACCCATAAATTGTGCCGGTTGTTGGGAACGATGACGTCGATTGCGTCTTTGTCGATTCGTTTGATACCAAGTGCTCGGATTATACTCGCGACCACAACATTTTGTCAATAAAAACCAGAGAATAAACTTAAAGAGATTTAGGGAAAGATGGGAAAAAACTGTAACAATAATGACTTAAATCATGTGAACTGATTCAATTTACCTGAAGCAAGAAATATATCACAGGTAAAACCAAAAATATTATAAAAAATGTCGTTATATAAATCGAAAATATATCCATTTTGTATGAAGATTCTCTTTATATACAAGAGAATATCAACACGTATTCTCGATTGTCGTCAATATTGGAAATTTGTAGCGCAATGAACTTGTAGTGTGTTGAAATCACTTTTACAGACTAAGAGAAGAAGTCTAACAAAGAACAGAATAATACAATAAAAAGGAACGAAAACAATCATATACCACTTATCAGTTTATCAATAATATATGACAACATTGTTGCTTTTGTGAATGTATAGAATTGATTAAAGAACCGAATTGATTTAGCCAAATACAATTGACAGCTCTCTTGCGACTCAGCCAAATGAAATCGCAAGCTCATGTCCATATAAATTATGGTACAATATTTTCCTTGCTATATGGCCAAGTAAAAAAAAAAAAACAAAAGACTAAGAAACATCTTATCAAGTAACCGTAGATTGATAAGATTAGCACAAAAAATCGTTAGTACTTATAACAGCGAAGGTTCCATAAGAAGTAAATAATTTGTTATTTTTTTACACGTTTCTTTTGTTATTTTTCATATATAAATTGAGTTTGCTTTTAAATTTATAATTCCTACAAAACATACCTCTTTGTCCTGGTTGCCTAGGACGAAAACGAAGATCTGTACTTAGACTATAAGCAGAAGTATTTGGTTCACCAAATGGATGGCACATTTCCAGACAGACCCAAATACAAACTCGTATACAACAGCAGAGCACGGCACAGGACATAAAGACCATAAACAAGGCCGACATATAAAGTAATAGCTCCTGCATCCTTAATACAATATATTTTTCACTTTAGATATTAAAAGTAAAACACACAGAAAATTTACATTAAATGCACAAGAATAACTTGACAATAAAATGACTATCCTACTTGATTTGCTTAACTTAACTTAAATCAAATGTCAAATAGAGAACAAAATCTGACAAATCTGAATTGTTCTAGGCACTTTAACAGCTTTTTGATGCGTTTATTATGCTGTATACAGTATTCTGATTAAAATAGCCACGAGTTGTGGCACTTATCAGAGCCAGAACCAGTGTTTCCTAAATGATAGATGCGGGCTCTGGGGTATTGCAAGCTTTGTGACATGTATGTACATTTTCGCACTAAGCACAATTCTTATGATAAGAGCGATAAGAGAGAGAAAGATAAGATAAATATATATAGAAATACATGTGACGAAATACAATTACATACGAAACCCATAAATCAGTATGAGTAGAGAACTACAGAACTAATGAGACAGTAACATACATATTTCAAAAAAGAGAGAACGAGAAAAATGGAGGCAAAAATTTTAAAAAAATAACTTAATTTCACTATTAGAAGATCATTAAAGAGAATTATTCTCAAGCACATGACAGTAGTAAGATAAATACAAACAATATCTAAATAAATATGGTAAAACTAAAGTTCATTCAAATTTCTAATCAAGTAAACTAAATTATATCCCAAAGCGTGTGAAAGACTTTATATGGTATTAGTATTATTGAGATAATTAACATATACTTATAAAAAAATAAATAAATTAATTAATTCACTTTAATTTACTTTAGTTGAATCGATTTAAGTTTTGCTCTTAATGGCTTAAAATAATAGATCAAGTAGTATAGTACAGTATTATTGTCTTAAACAAACTAGAAAAATGTTTTCAAATCAAGGATTTTTGAAACAAATTTTTTAGTATTTAGCCTCAATGAGGTTGTCTTATGATGAAGGTTACAATACATTTTCATTCATTCAGTTTTACTATTATAAGTATATTAGGAAATAATTAACTACCATATAACAAAATGATCTAATAAGAATTGATGTAGTATGAAGTGATTTGGTGTGGTGTAGACAACAACGCTTACCTCGGGCATTTGCAGAATTGTTAGATTTACGACAACAACAAAAACAATAGTAATGATATTGATTTTGCCTATATGTTCGTCGATTTGAACGTTTGCGAAGTTGTGCGATAGATATCTATGGTATTGTAGTGTTACATATGGTAGGTAGTATTATTAAATGGAAGATAAAGTATATTAATTTTGTAAGAGAATATTATGATGAAACACTTTTCAGTCAAAACTTACACGTAAAACTGTATAAATTATAATAATAGAAACTATAGCAATTAAATAATATAATAAAAAACTCATAATTTTAATTAAAAAAAAAATTTAAAAGTACAATTATTCACGAATTTTCACGAATATTCCTAAGTTATGAATGAATGAAAGAATATCGTAGACTGACTGATATTATCGTTAAAAAAAATTGTCTTATGCGTAACACTTCATTTTCTTATCTTTTTTCATGCTCATTAATAATCAAATTATTGAATATGGTATACAATATATTAAGGAGAACATGTATCTATAGAATTTATATTCACTTTGTTTTGTTTTATTATCTCACCTGCTGTTCTAGCGTTAGTTTGTTGGCTTCCCGGTGGATCTATACGAATGGAACGTAAAATACTTCCGGGAACTATCGGTTGTTGTCGTTGTCGTTCTCGTTCGGGATCTTGTCGTTGTCGTTGTCTATTTCTTACAATTTGTTTATTTTTAATTGCTAAAGCCTGACAAAATAATATTCATCACTATACAACAAAATTCGAACTCAATGCAAATAATTGTAACTTACACTAAATATAAAAATTACAACAAAACCAATGATCCATAACATATAAACAGCAGGACTCATTACAGAGAAACTCTAAAGAAATAATCCAAAAAAAAAAGTAACCGTGGAAATGTTTACGAAACCTTACGTTTAAGACACTTTTGTAAAATGACGCATATTGCATTGAAAAAAGGAATACAAGAAGCAAAAGTAATTCACAATACATGGGAACTTATCTAGCAATTGGTGATTAGCTAATTTTATATATTTGTACAATCGTTTAGTCATTGTAGATAGGAGCAAAGTGCTTTTCTCTGAAGACAACAAAATGTCAAATTAGTAATTCGAACTAAAAATATAGTAGTGGGTTAGTTGTAACTATAGCATTTATTCATGATACGAACCTTGTCGATAATCAAGTTGCTCATCATTATCAGTATTGTTTCTGGCACTTGACTGTAAACATTTGTATATCAACTAAAATGGCACAAATTTAGAATTAAAAAAAAACCCAAAATTATTTACATTATAATACAATATTTCCACTTACTATAAAGAATAAAATCATTAGAAGAATAATATAAAATAAATCTGGTGAAATCATTTCGCACAAAATTGAAAGAGAAAAATTATAATCTCAACACTTCTTATTTCTTCTATAACTTATTAGCATTGAAATCATTACTACCAACTAAACTAAACTAAACTAAATTAGTACAGATTAAATATCCATAACTTGGAACATGTATGCTGGAGGAATTCACACCCACAGAACTTTCACAATTCTTCAAAATACCTTATCTTTTGATTAGAAAGCTTTCAAGCATAAAGCTTTTTTTTTTGCTTACTACAATACTATTTCAAATTGTTTATCATTGTTTTCTTTTTAACCATTATATACATAAGTAAGTACCATGGGTACGTAGTAGTAGTATCTCTATTATAAGTATTAATACAAATATTAGCACACATGTGGAAATTGCTCTAAGAATAGCATAAGATAATTGTTTTATACATCTTTCACACAATTTTTGAAGAAATGCTTTTGCTGGGACATGATGTATTGGCAATCGAGAAAGTATATATTAATAAATATATTTTTCATCTGTTTATTCGTCCATTTCAATGATTAGACTTTAAGCTATCGAAATAAAATTTTCTACAAATCCGTCCTAATCTCAGAAAGAGATACAAAGTCGGAACAAGAACAAGCTGAAAGTGGTAGTTCCATTCACAAATCAAAGTTAAGATTGAAATACCAATGTACACAACAAATCCATACAGCAAGGGGAATTATTACTTTTATCATAGTAAGGGACTCAATAGGAGTAGGAACCCTGAAAGTAATGTCAGTGGTAGCCTTTGCTATCATTATGGTCGAAGGCAAACACTGAAGCCAATGGGCAACAATGCTTTAGGGTGAACTCGCTACCGAGACGAGAAGATTGTCTGTCCTATAACATATGCTACAAAAATGGGTATGGAATCTTCTTTAGATATTCAAACAAAATTATTTGGAATGACACAGTGTACTATACAAAACTATTTACAGTAAAATCTTACGTGGGCGGACACAGTTCCAATGAAATTGTACGACCACGAGTGATTTCCATCTGGGTGAGATGTCCGTGACTAGAGATTTTACTCTATTTTAAATGTTATTTAACATAATACATACAAAGTATTGTATATCCAGAAATTTGTCAGATAATTTCTGTATATGCAATTTCTTAATACAGTCAAATCTCCCGTGGGCGAACACCTACGGTTCCAATGAAATTGAAAAGCCTATTTGTCCTCTCTTATCCTATCCTATTCTAACCTATCTATATATTGGACCAAACAGACAAATAATACATTCATATACTTGAAAACATATGGTACAAAAATGAGTTTTTTGTATGAATCTTCTTTGGAAGTTCAAGCAATATGATTTGAAATGGACACAATGTACTACACAAAACTATGTACAGTAAAATCTTACGTGGGCGGACACAGTTGCAATGAGTGATGTTCACCTGGGAGTTTTTAGTGTATTCTCAACTGGGATGTGTAAGATATCCGCGACTAAAGATTTTACTGTATTCCAAGTGATATTGCATACATATAATACAAAGTATTGTACGTCCAAAAATTCGTCAGATAATTTCTGTTTGAGTAAGTTCTTAATACAGCAAAATCTCCCATGGGCGGATACCTACGAATCTAATGAAATTATCCGGACACAGGAGATGACTGCCCAATGGCTAAAAACATAACTTGGGACTAAGGAATTTGTCTGGCCACGAGAGATGTTAGCCTGAGAGATTAGTGCAAGATATTAAGTTTCGGTGAACCGTAGTTACAATAATATTGTGCTTTCTTTTCTATTTTACTGAATCACATTAACGCTTACCTTCGGCAGACATTAACTCAATTGGTCCAATTTGCGCATAGACCCCCATAATCCATTCCTGTATTTTTGTGTTTATACATATCATTAGCTACGTAAAGAAAAATCACTGAAACATTCGAATAGAAATTATGATAATACGTTACCCTATATACGAGGAAACATATTATGCAGAGAATCACAATATACAACCAAATGTCCATATACATATGGTCGATTTTGAATATGATTTTCCGTGTTTAAGAAGATATAGTAGTTTAAAAAAAAATAGAATGACAATAAAGTCATGCGACTTATAATTTAGAATTGAATTAAATTTAGAAATACTTGAATATGTTTTGTTAAATTGTCAGATCAAATACACATTCTCATCAAAGTTTTTTTATCTGATTTTATTAGAACTAAATAAATATTATTGTATTTTATTTTTTAATAAAACTCTCATAATAGACCTTCCCTAATAACCTTTGACGTCACTCATATTACTTTTTGTGGCCTATTTTAATTAAGTTATCACTTTATGATACCATCCATATACATGCAATATACTATAGTTTATACACATAGATTCATATATACATACATATATAGAATTAAATAAACACCACTCACTTGGATATGAATCCACATTGCTCTCTTTAACACAACAACCAATAGATTGAAGAAACACCTAATGGCAGAGAACAATGATTTTAAAACTTTCATAAAAACGATATTGTATTAAATGCAAAACTTACGCGTAATAGAAAAAATATCATTAATAAAAGAAATAATATATAATACCAATCTATAAAAGACATTTTCAAGCCTTCAAAATTAAATAATATTTAATTAACTGATTAATTGAAGTTTATATTGTATATCTTCTTTAAGAAATAACACTGACGACTGAGGACTGAGACTAAACTGGATTGCACTGAAGTGAAAAGTAGAGCTAAAAAGTCGCAACTAATACTACATGAACACCAAAAAAAATTGTGCAGAGTAATGAAGATTCTTATCATTGCGATAAGCTTGAAGCGGGTGAAAAGCTTTGTCAGTTCACATGCTCAGCCGCAGTTGAAGAAGGAAAAGAAGAATACAATAATATTATTATTTAGATAATGATAAGCATCCTAAATACGATGACGAATATATTGTATATTGTGTGTGACGTTGTTAAGTACCTACCACTACAGAAAAATATAAATTAATACAATATTTACCAATTTGCCAGTTACTCTTATCTCCAGATGCCTATGAGTTAATATATGAATCTGAATCCATCAAATAGTACGAGTACTTAGTACAATAACTAAAACATTTTGACCTAGACTCACCCTGTTCAAGTTCATATTGTATTTACCCCAATTAGTAGGTGTATCCAACTTACCGCGTATACACTCTGTAGAATACATGACAATATGACGGGTTTTCTTAAGTCGGCAATAATATCTACACTGTAGGAAAGGAACATTTCAAAATGTATATTCTCTACATATGTTTATTTTTTGGGTGCGATAAACTTACATAAATCACTATAACAATTATTATTAACACAAATAGTAGCACAATTAAACACAGCCAAAGAAGGTTCAACATTTTAGATGCACGTAGATTGAATGATTGTGAAATTTATTTGAAATTTCAAAAGTTCCATTGAATACTTGAAAAATTCAATATAGTATGTACATGGACTTAACTGACACTCAACCTAATCATCATATTGTGCAATACAATACTTTGTTATCATTATGAAGAACTTGGTATTAACATAGTATAAGGTATTGTGGATGAATATCAGGAAACATTGTCACTATTGTATATAGTATAAAAAAACTTACCACCAACTTGATTTGTTCTATTTTGTGTAGTATTTGGTGCTGTTTCATTTGTTCTGTTCTTGCCACGAACCCAATGTACCACAACCTTTGAATTGTTTTCAAGTAAATACATTTTTTTTTCAATTTATCCAACCAAATTAACTTACGCGCAAAATGACCACAAACAATACTATGAAAACATAAAAGAATAAAATTTCCGCCATTTTTATCCGATTATATTTAATTTTTTAAATCTTATTCTAATTTTTTATTTCTTCTTATTTTGACTGAAATATTGTCAGTATTGATAGTACACGGCTTAGAGAATAATTACTACTGAAATATTTTCCATTGTCAATATGTCTAATGCCATAAACCCAAAATTGATTATTATTTTCTTGTTTTTTTTTTCTTTTTATTGTATTGTATTTATCTGTAAATACTATATCAGCTCTAGGTGTGTTTGTATGGGTTTGGAGTGTTTTAATCTTATCGATAAGGTAAGGTAACATAAGCCAAAAACTTCGATGAACAATTTCAACGTATGGAGCAGTAATTATTTAGTTTGTTATTGGCGCTTCGACGTTATGTTAAAATTGACGCATCACATAGCCAATGTTATATATTCTGATTATAATGATACAAAGGTTTCTTTAAAAATTTGTCATTTGAATATGTGTTCAACATGAAGGCAATGTTATCACGTTAATCACAAATATTCCAACAATCAAGAATGGTAGATATGAAATTTTTATAGCTTGATTGGGATTTACAGTGCTTACTTTAGTTATGAATAAAAGGACTGAAAAGAACTTCAGTGAAGTGTATCAGATTCTTTGAGTTGGTTCATAACCGTAGATAGAATAGATTACTCATTATATATTATCGATAGATATATGAAAGGCATGGTCGTTAGGTGGCTGGAATTGAATACCTAAGGAATAGAACAAACTGCAACTGTGCTATCACTACATGCCTTTAAGGGCCTGATCTGATCCCCTTGATCTGAGTTATAACATAGAATGACACAAGGGATTAAATGGTTGTTGTTGAGGCTTAAAACTTCTTAAACAGTTCTCGTCATACAAATACAATAAAAAGTTTAATACTAAATTATTAGACCAATTCAAGTTGTAAATCACAAATGTTTTTTTATAATTTGTTCTTTACATTTTTGTGTAGAAAAAGAAATTGGAATTGACTTGATTAAACTGGTTATTTGCCAATTTCGTTTTGAACACATGATGAGGATGATATTAATGTTTATAATTGAATTATTAAATTTCCTGTTCGTTGGACGTAAAGCTTGTACCTCTGTCTGAAGTTATATTAAATTAATTTGTTTTTGCCGCAAAAGTGAAATATTTAAACATCGCCCAAAAGTATGCTACAAAAAAACTAACCAAAATGGGAAACAAAAAATAATAAGAACATTAAATTGAATTTGGGTTTGTATGGGAGGTAGTTATTCTAGGATCTTTAAATTTACAAGGTTGGTGAATATAGATCACACACTTATAGTGTTCAAATTTCAGTTCGATATGACAAAGAACAAAAAAGTTTTTCTAATAAGAACATTGATTTCAATTTGTATTTGTATGGGAGGTACCCTTCTTAGTAATCCTAGGATCTTGAAATTTGCATGGCTCACTGACGGACGGACGGACGGACACCCTTTGGTTCCGGAACCCTAAAAATTGGAAAATAGTTCATATCATTTAATTAGGATCTTAAGACAATAATAATATAATTGTTTCTCAGTTAATCTTATAAGGTAATACATTATATCTTGATAATAATTTACATATTTACACTCACCCACGTCATTGGAATTTCCGCCAATTTGGTAACAGTCTTTGGCATGTAAACACATCTGCCGGATATATAAGAAAATAAACAAACAAAATTACTAATGCAGCAAACAAATCTGCTAAATCAAGTTAATTTTTTAGAATAACATCCAAAAAAGAATACTTACCTTAATAAACATTGCAATGCCTAGAAATATAAATAGCAAACATATGTAAAGTGCGAATGCCATTTCATTGAATGAATTATGAATTTCTACTAAACTGTCAGAATTTGATGGTCATGTCCAAAAGGTAAACGAACAGGGTTCTTTATATTTTATTAATGAAAAACGATTAAATTGTATACTAAAAGATGATAATCTTATCGGTTAAACCAAGCGAACACACGAATGGTTAGCAGAACTGTGTGTGTGTGTGTAAGTTAGTACTAAGCAAAAACAATGCTTTAGTCATTTCAGATCTGAAAGAATGAATGAATGAAAATATACTACAAAAACTAAACAAACTTAACTAGCATTCTTATGACGACAATACAAAACAAAAGTGAAACATCATTTGACAAGGTCGTCGATATGATGAAAAAATATTGTTAAGACACATACGCCCAAAGTGTAAAAGAAAATTAATAACACTTAAAAAACAAATAATAAAAGAGCAAATACAAAAAAAATCAAATGCCAAATTATTGTTAAGAGACTCAAGTGAGTAGTCAGTCTCAAGTTCAAAAAGATTCCAAAATATTGTGTGTTGAAAAGATACTACAATTTACAATACAATACAATATAGTAGAGTCTGACTGTGACTGACCCAATTGTTAAATTTAAAACAATTACCATTAGGAAGGTGCACATTAAATACACAAAAAGCACATACATTTAATTATAGTTTCCATAGATCAACAAAAAAATAGTAATTTTTATTTTGTCGTCTATATATTTTTGGCTAAAAACAAAAGTCGTAACAACAACTAGAAGTAGCAAATATTTTTGTTGTTGTAATGTTAAAACAAAGAAAACAATTTTTGTTGAAATGTGATAATTATAAGGTACAGATTTGTTGAACTTGTTGTATACGTAATACGCATGTGAACGATTGCAATCAGTTTTCGCACTTCAGTTTGTATCATAAATACGTAGTGATACTTAATGCAATCATGAATCATTTTTACTAACATAAAGCGTACGAAAGAAAGAGAGAACAATTTTTTTAGATATCAATTCTAAACGGTTACTATTTTTATCCATACTTTTTTTATGAATATGCAAAGTATTGAGTGCATACTACATGTACTAAGAGTAAAAACGTTGTTGTTGTCTTGGCGAGCGAGGTGAAGAGAGCGCTCCCATAGCACAAAAATATTTCGTAAGAAAACAATAACAACGTACATCTTCACCCTAGCCCCTCTCTCTCACACTCTATATGTCCTTTGTTAATGCGTGGTACTTTTCCTTGCTTTGTTTCTTTTGAGTTGACAGTGACTGATTCTGTTAATAACATTCTGTTGGCAACGAGAAGAAGAAAACATCGCTACAAGATCGGCAACGAGACCGAAATTTGTATGAGGCGAGCGAAACGAACGCTCGCGTCCACGAACTCTCCGGGGAACTGCTAAGATTCTGTTAATAACATTACCATGAAATAATATTTTAATATTGAATAGTTTCATAGAACTCCACGATTGTCATAAGATAAGAGAATTCAATAATGAAACATTCTAACGAAACGGAAACAGCTTATCTTTTGAAATCAAGACCATTGGAAGCATGAATCATGTTATTCAATTTTTTTGTGTTACATAGTCGTATAAAAGTAAATTACTAATAGAATATTCGACGAACGTTCGCCGCCTGCAATTCGTATTGTATTCGTGCCAACGAACTTTCTTGCGAACGGGGCAAGGGGAATTCTTTCTTTCCCCCGGAATAATATCAATAAATAATTCTGTTAATCACATCACCATTTTCATTAATTTAATAAAATATTAATATTCAACTGCTTTATTTCATGCAACATTGCAGGTAACATACAACTATTTAATTTTCTTTCTTTTTACTAAGATTCTATTAATAACAATGTGATAATAATAATTCAATATTGAATAGTTTTATAGAACTTCACAATTGCCATAATATAAGAGAATTCAATACTCACCAAGATGAAACGGAACAACTTGTGTTTGGTCCAAAAGAGGCAAAATCATCCGACACCGGCTACGCCCTCTGGCGGTATGACCATGACCAATCACTATTGATCTAAAAATACTAAAAAAATGCAACTCTGGGCCGTTGAGATTTGCTGAGGCCGAGTTCACTCGGATTCCAGAGACCACGCGATTGGTCGGTTCATCAAATGCTCTTGAGCTATAAATAAAATACTAATTAATATGTCACACAAAAGAATGTGTTTATTTTATTATAGTCGAGCAACAAAATCAGTTTGGCTATAACTTTTAAACGTTAGCTCCATCTATGTATCAAAATTATTTATGCTTGTTTTATAACTACCCTGTGTTTGTGCAGTAATTAAGAAAGAGAGAGAAGAACTGCCGAACCATGCCAACTCATTATAAAATAGCTCTGCCAACTTGTTTTCTTGCTCTGCAATGATGAGTGAACGAGATGTCAAGCATACCAATCATTGTTCAACACTAGTAATAGGTAGAACCTCAAAAAGAGACCGTCTCTCTTTGCTTGCGCTTTGCACATATGTATTTGTGATTTGGTATTGAGTATCATAATTATCGTCTGACATTTTTGGATATGGAAAGAATATCGAAAGTAAGTTTTGAATTTAAATATGTAAAACTAAAGACACAGTATTTATAATGATTTTTTTCAAGGTTGAGTGGACCAGAACACTCGTCTACAAGTTGATTGAGATGTGGAAAGGTTTTGAATTTCTTTACAATCCAGCTCAGAACAATTATCACAATAAACGAGCCCGAAATGATGCAATAAATGACATTAAAAGAGCCCTGGAAGAGATAACTCCCAATGTTACAGTAACTGATATCAAAGTATGTGGGTCGGTTTATAACCACTTCCATTACTCGCTTCTAATGTATAATTTGTTTATTTATAGATGAAAATCAATTACCTGCGCGGACAATACACCAGAGAACTGGCCAAAGTGAGAGAAACCGCAGCAGCAAATAATGGTGAAGTGTATATACCAAATCCTTTTTGGTACGAAAAATTAGATTTCCTTTTGGACTATGTAAAAATACGTAAGCCAGGATCAGGAGACAGTAAAATGCGCTTCTATTCAAGCCAACCAATTGCTGCTACTGATTCGTACAGTGAACAGTATTCGGACAATGAAGAAATGGATAATTCTTCAGTTAAAGATATCAAAAGGCCTCGTTACACAAATGAATCGTCGTCATACAACGATAATGCAATGTTTGAGTCTTCAAATAGCGAACGTGTTGCGACGTCACCTAGTATTAAGGGGAGCTTAAGAATAAATGAAGACTTCCTTGATCAAGATTACGTTAACGACAGAGAAAATGTTTGTAAACAAGAAATTTGTCAGGATGATATCCTAGATATAGATTCTTCGTACCCTAACGGGTCGCATTTCAACGGAAGATTGGAATTAGATGAAGCTTTTGCAAATTTCATCAAAGCTGAATTATCCACAATTACAAACGAAAACATAAGAGACAATTTAATTGAGAAAATAACAATGTCACTTTTTGAAGCTAAACGCAAACAAAAAAGGCGAATGGAATCATCATAGTTTATAATTACTACTTTGTATGTAATATTTTACTTTAAGATTAATGTGAAAAAATTGTAATACTTATATAGTTTTCGTTACTTTAAACAACGATATTGCGTTTTACTGAAAGTGGAAAATACAAACGTAAATATACAAATTTGAATTACATGTGCATGTATGTACATATGTATATATTGGATTCCACATGTTTTATATACATCTGGGCTATGTGTACTGTGTTGTCCTTATTCCACATATGTAATTGATAGTTGCAAACCACTCTACACTACATTGAAAGTGAATAAGTCATTGCCTCATAGTGTATGGTAAATGTATGTATGATGATGCTGATACGACGCATCACAACACCTTCAACTGCATTGTATGGTAATTTAAAAGAGGTCAACGCCAATGAATCTATTCAAGATACATTTTACACTCAAAAGAGTGTTGTGTTCCAAAGACCCTGTTGCTGAATGGAAATAATATACCTTAAAGTAACTCTGAGAAATATCTAGGCTTACATGTTGACACAAGCTAATTTAGAAACCACATTTTAAAGCCAAAAAGACGCACTTGATAATAAAATGCATACGAGAATATATTGGCTGTTTGGTACTAATTAAGAGTTGAAAAGAGTAGAAAACAAAATTCTACTATACAAATTATGATAAAGAGTGGGTTTATCAAAACAAATTGTTGCGTAATAATATCAATGCAAATTACACCTTTTGCAATGAAAATTAACTTGCTACAAACATTCTCAAAAGGAATGACACTGCCTGGCAGCATCGGTTGAAAAGATTTCACATCGTAGATTAATTAAGTTTATCATACTCGTTTAATTTGAAATATTTATTAAGCATATAACGATGTCTACATGTATTTTAAAAAATGTAACCTTTTATAAATTTAAATTTCGTTGTATTTATAACTGAAAGTAAAAAATACAGACGAAAATATACAGATCTTAATTACATATGATGGATTCCAAATCTGTTTTACATATGCACATACTTGTGCTGTCCTTATACGGCATAATTGATAGTTGCAAACCACTCTTCTGATATTTACAAAAGTTTTGTGGTAGCATCTTCTTTTGTGGATATCATATGATGTGATCAGATCTTGTTCTTGTTACTTGCTGTCTATACAAATAATTCACATAATTCAACCAATGGAAAAGAGAAAAATTTTTGTTTATTATATTTCATATTATTTTTCTAATGAAGAGATGACAACATAAAATTATGATGATATGCGCAAATTTCTATTTGTAAACAAACTACATATTGATAGTGCCTTTCAGTTATCGATAGTATTCCAACTCTAATAGGGTGCAATACATGGTGAGTCAGATTCATGAATCGGACTGATATCAAAGTAAATTCATTGAGTTATCGGCAAAACAGATTAATCATTCTGAATTATTACTTTAATAAAAGCACTTTAATACTGAGAAGAGTAAAATGAATTTAAATAAAATATAGCTATTTATTAACATTGGAGCATTAGTTGCTGGGCTTCTTTGAAAATACTATTATATTAAATAAAAAATATCTTTTCTATATTGGCTATAATGATAAGATGGGTTTGCCTTAAAAATTATAAATTATTATTAAATCATATTTTTTTCCCAAGAAACTTGCCAAAAGCCAAAACAAATGAATGATTCACAAGGGATTCATAAGTCGCGTTTTACCGTGTATGGCCCCTATAAATGGCAATGTGTTTGTTTACATTTTTCTTTGAACAAATTTGCCAAACAACTGGATGAAGAAACGTAGAGTCAAGCGGAGAAGGAGCATTCGTTGTACTTACATTACGGAAAAGAGGAAAACAGCAAATCAGGAAAATGTAAGAAATCCGCAAAGCCACTTTCAGTTGTGTTTTTGGCGTGATAGCGAAAGGACACGCGAGTCAGCACGAACAAGCCGGCGGGCAAGCAGACAAAACTGCAAATTGGTGGCAAAACAAACAATAAACTTCAAAGTTTTGTTGAAATTGTGATAGCAAATAAATATTACATATGTACATACACACATACTCATAGATATACATTTGTGTGGTTTACTATTTTGCAGAAAGAGGCGCACAACAGTTTAGTAACATCAACATCACCATGGAAGACTTCCACACCATCACACCAAAGTCATCTGTTGTTAAGATTGCTACTTGCTTGGAGAAAATCTACACGAAAATTAGCAAGAGTCGCGAAAAAAAGATTGTCGAGCATCAAATCAAGGAAATTGAGTTTCTGAAGACACAATGCAAATCCACGAACCATGTGCTTCTTAGTCTCATGAGCTGTCAAACGTTTGTTCGCCTGGTGGATGAAGGTGTGCTCGAAATATCCACTGTGCTGAACATGCTATTGTCTATGTTGCCTAATTCTAGGTAAGCTAAGTTTGATTTTAGCTAAACGATAACCACAAGGCAACAAATCTGTTTGACTTGTTTTGATACTTTCAAAAGTAATGTAATGCAATACAATAGATAGGTAAAAACCGAATCAATTCAAGGATACGCGCATAAATTATATTCATTTAACATGTTAATGTCCGCGTGAAGCGCAAAGAACACAGAAAAACACGAAAATCGTATCGTGCAAACGCGTGTCTAATAGAATAGAATTCTTGATTTCCTTATGGTTGTTCTGTTGTGCTGTGCCGCTCTTAGATTGCAGGACTCGCGTGCTGCCTGCCAGGCATAGCATTGATTTAGCACGCATTACCTACTCATTATGTATGCGCATAGTCTAAAGCATGCCACCACAAGTGGAAGGTAGTCTTATTAGCATATGCCAGCCATGCCCATTAGTTGTTAGCTTGAAGACTTAACGCGGCATTATTTAATTGTAAGGCGTTTTTATTAAGTGGGCCCCCACTCTCTTTGAACATCTTTTGTAGTGATTTTAGTAATTATTATCGCAACAAATAAAAGTTACAACCCACTGGGCGTGCACGAAACACATAATCAATCATAACGTCTAACTTAAACATATCGGCTTAACGCCACCATAGATTAACTCTACGTTGGACTAACTTCCGTTGCTTCCATTACTTATTTACATGTATGACTTAATTGACATTTATGTATATACTTTTGTATACATAATTATATGTAAAATGTGATAAATAAGACGTTTTGGGGTTTTTCGCAAATAGAATTTCTTTTATTTGTTCTGAATAAATACATATTGTACATATGACTAATATAATGTGTATTGAGTTCAACGTTCTGACCATTTACACTTGGCATTGAGACTGCTGTTCAGCTATTGTTTTTTGTTTACGCCTTTTGACCTGTTGACCCGAATCTTTTACATTATTAGTAACAACAACTTTGTTCAGTTCAAATATCTCAACATCACAAACCTTTCCATTTGCATATACAAAATTACCAAATGCTATAGATGCATACATACTTAGTAGCATAGGACAGTAGAAACTTACAATTTAGATCCACTTTGTAATTGAGGAAGTTCGAATCTTTAATTTGTATTTATTTTTAACTCACCTTCTTTTTATACCAATCAATTAAATTCTTCATGCTTTCAATAGCAAAGGAGTGAGAAATAACAGGTCAGGCATCATCATTGTCAATGGCCTTGTCAGGTGAAAGGTCTGTTACTTTTGATTCTGCATTCCATGCTTCAATTTCATACCTACCATATCTATCGTATCTGTTTGAATCAATATCTTTTAATAGTGCTTGGTGGTAAATCATCTTCACTGACGAATTTGTTATAGCACCATTCATTCAGTCCAGTTCATTCCATTAAAAAATAAAACTTCAGAATCTGATTTCAGAGCGTTTAATACATCACAGGTCTTGATTCAATAACTGTAAGATTTGCAGTTGTAATAATGTGAGCTAGTACTGTACATATTTTCTTTTATATTATTTGTTAAAAACATAAAACAAATATTGGTTCGTGCAAACAAATATCATGAATTCTGTATATATAATATTATACATATTTTGATAAAATCCGATTACCAATGGCAAGTGTCCTTAAGTTTTTCTTTTTTGAGTAAGAAAAAATAACATTATTTCCTGAAAGTAATTAAAATGAAGCTCGTATAACATTTCCTGTCAGACCTTGATAGCGCAAATTGTTTACTTTTTTATGTGAAAACAAAGTAAGCAAATGCGGCAGTAGTATTCTCTCTCCACCTACTCCATCCACTAGAATGTGTACAATAGTTCAGTTTGATATAAGTAAATGTACATTTTTCAAATATTTAAATACTAGAAGAGAAATTTACATTGAACTTGGATTTTTATAACGATTGAAGGTTTTTTCTGTAACCTGAGAAACCAATAAAAGTTAAAAGAAATAACCTTGAAGTTGAGTGGAATGAAAAGTAAGTCTTGTTCGTTGAGTGGTAAAAAAATGTTACACGAGCTAATTGCATATTTATGTTTTTATGTGTTGTAAAAAAGAAATGGTAAATTGAAGCGTCACAAATCGCTTATCCCAGCCCAACCCATGTGATTACTCATAAAATTCACCATAGCCATCGAGCAATAGAACTACGTAATTACGTCTAATAAAGTGAAACCACATTTCCCATCATACAAAAACGAACAAATAAATCGCATCAAGCTAATGCATTTTAAAATTTATGACTGCTAGCAGGAAGCAGGCGCACCTACTTACTAAACGGTAATTACATGATTGCTTTCCTCGCTTTTTTTTTCAGTCCAACACAGTTTACGGTAATCACAGAGAGTATTGTAAGTCTACTCATGTTAAGTCTTAAAAGAAAAACTTCCACTTTGAAGCCTCGAGAAGTATACCAGAGTCAATATGGACTTAAGACACAGCAACATCCTTTAATAACATTACTACAGAATCCCGGTGTCAATATGAATGATGTGTCTAACAAAATTATAAGCATTTGTAACCATTATGATAAACAGTAAGTAAAAAAAAAAACAAACAGCACACAGTTGTGTTAAATAACTAAATTGGCAATTGTTTAATTTACAGAATTAAGGATCATAGCATTGAGTATTTGAGGCCAGTCTTTCTCTATATACTCTGCAATCCACAAACTTTGCATGATTCCAAAACAATATGGACTTGTTTGCTATCACTAAGCCGAACTCAACCCGAGGCAAAGGACCTTATGCAAGAAGTTTTATCTTGGAGTAAGATCAACACTTCTTCAACTTGTCTTTTAACTAGCATCTTGGTTATCGAAGCAATTGATTATTTTCTGCAAAAAGAAGACTATGGACAGTCTATTGATCTGTGCATTTATCAAGCATTGTTGGTCAATAATCTTGTATCCTTCGGAATCGATCCACGACCCAGTTTGCATAGTATTTTGCGAGTACTTCATGCATCGCGGGAGCATACTAGAAATCATTACAATGTTCTACTCATACTACTAGCAGAGTCATTGCATCTACAACCGCCGATTTATCTGGCAGATTTACTGCGAATCATTGCATTCATAGTCGTACAGGAACGCTGTGGGCATCAATACATTCTGAACATGTGTCTGGACGGTATCATTCAGTGGATGTCTCAGACTGCATTTATACCTGCAGAGGGCCTGGCACTAGCGGATCAAATCCTGAAGCGTGTACTCAATAAGACACCTGCTGGTGATGATCATGATGATAAATCCTTTGTTGAGAAAGTGTGCACGAAAGACTTACGTCCCGCACATATACGCAACTATCATCCGGATATTGCCATAGCCTTTGATCTGGCCAATTTGGTAGAATCATTTGATTCCTCTGAATATAAAGATGTTTTTGCCTTTGTTGATGCACTCAATGTCAAAGCCAATTCGGCATTTTGTCAAAGACTACATCTGTTTTTGCGTGCTCTCTTTCTGTCACGTGATCCTTCGGTAGATTGCTGGTTTAAGATATATGAGGTTATTTTGGAAATAATCAAGGTGAACAGTGGCATAGCGTACGATTTTCTTATGACTTACATATTTCGCTTGGGCAACGAACAAAGTCCTGAAATACAAATTGAATTGTTACGTGGCTTACCCTTGTTTGCTGTTTCAAAGGTAAGTCACAATTCCATGTTACTATTTAACTAATCTAAACACAATTATTGTAATTCAATCTCAGGATAATGTGCCTATGATACTTAATACTCTACGAAATATGGCGCCTGACAATCCTGATTTCTGCTTGGATCTATATTTGCGTTTGTGGCGTGTCGAGTCACGTACCTATCCATTTCTCATTAAACAAATCACCATGCCCCAAAAGGAAAAAACCTGGGAACTGGAAATTGCTAAAACGTATACAATACGTGAAATCTGCTATGATAGACCTAATCTGCATGGCAGCGATCTTGTACCACATCTGGCGCATACCCTAAACACGTGTACCGATGACGCTGGTGACTTGGCCACCTCAATAGCTTTGGAAGCAATTATTGCTCTGTGTGATAGTCATACTGTTAACATAGCATCAACTTGGCAGGCATTGGGCAGCAAATTTAATTCTGAAAAACGACCTCTTGCATTGAAGTCTCTATATAAATTCTTTGCACTTGTACCATTGCTACAAACACCCACCTTAGAATATGAACAACTCGCCGATGACGCTTTGTCACAACTCTGGCAGACTGTAAGTCGTTCTGATTCCGATACAGAACTCGTGCGAAATGCATTGGCTGCACTTAAGAATTATGAGCTTGGCACGCAACAAACTTTGCGTCACATACCAATACAATTTCGACAGGATATTAGTAGTATCCGTGAATATACTGCAGCAAATGGACGCGAAGTACTCGATCTACAGCAAGAACACATACCTGGCGAATGTTGGGTGCAGCTTTTGCAGAAAATACGACCAGAATGTGGAGATGCTGCCGCCGATCTTATTGCGCACTATATTCATCTTGAAATTAATGAATTTCGCAGCGGTGTCTATCGTTGGCCTGAAGGCAAGCCGGAACCGCGCAAATTGCAAAGTCTCATTTCACATGGTCCACTGCGAGCGGTTGTAAATTATCTAGTTACTCAATCTCGTTTTGGAGATTGTGTGCCAGAACCAAACACGGTGACATTTGCTTTGCGTGCCATTTCGAAAAAGTTCACAAAACCCATACCACCAGTGGACTGGTGCTTCCTACATAGTTTCTTCCATTTGTCATTTGATGCACGCAAATATTGCATATTAATTGCCAAAAATCAGTTGCTTCACTCGGGCACTGCAAAGCGTTTATTAGAGAATTTCTTATTGGAATTTGAACCAAATTGTTTTGAGGAAGATTTGCTATTACTCTTCTCTTTACTACCGGAGCTTGGCAATGGTGTTAGTTTGCAAATAGTTAAGAACTTTGCTGAGAAAGTTTCAGTATACTGTTTTAAGGAATCCCAACTGAGTGGCTTCACTGAAGGTAACAAATGCCCCAAGAAAACCAAGGAATTTGTTATAAAACTTATAATCATCTTAATTTTCAGGTTGCCTCTTTGAGAAGTTTTTGGAAAGTGTAAAATATGTTTTTACCGGAAAATGCGACATTCCCGAAGTGTTGGACATTTTTACTTTGATTGTTGAGCGATATATGGATTCTATGGACTTGGATTCAAGGGTTAGTACTTATTTTCAATGTTGATTTGTCTAGTGCAATTTTATGATATAATGTTATTCATAGTTATTTGAACGATATACCGAAGTAGTAGCTGTTCTACATCCGAATGCAATTGATGGTTTGACTACACCAGCAAATTGGTGGGAAACTCCATTGGGTAAATTGAAGAAGGCAACCATTATTCGCTGTTATCTGGTACTCTATAATACAAAATTGACAAATCCCCTGAAATGGCTAACACCCATCATTGATGCCTATGTCACTCGAAAAGAAGAGCATGCATTCTTTTTCCGACATTTGGCCGCAACACTTTATGCCTTCGAAAGTGATGAACATGCTTGCAATTGGATCATGGAAATGTTTTCACAAATACAAGCATTACTTGCAGAGTCCTCGAATAAGGAAAAACTTAAAAAAGTTCTATATCTTTTGGAAATATTCATATTATCAGTGGATGTACTCTCTGGTTGTGCCGTTCTACTTGGCAATGTGGACATTGTGGCTTCTGATCGCAACGAACGTTATGCTCTCTTTCCGGAAAGCATGCAATTATTAAGCGAACATATATTCTGGAAGGATTATGAAGCTAAGGTTGTTTATAATCATATTGTATGATAATCATTTTCATAAATAATTGAAAAATTGTTCTCTATTTTTTTCAGATTTATGAATTTTTATATAATCTCTATAAGAATACAGCGATACCCAATACATATGCTGTGATTTTCAAGGATGCTATAATATGTTCACGTAATAAATCATATTTTGATCATAAAGGTATTTGGACGAAATACGTTGGAATGAGAAAATAAAAAGTAATACGACTACCACCAGCACCGAAACCATATTGGTGGCCTAATTTATATATTTTGCTGCATATCAAATAAATGCCTTAAGTGCACTTAAAAAAACTGCCATTTTAGGAACGCGGAATTAGTTAGCTTTAATAATATTTTGTGTGTGATCTTTTAATAAAATTTTATAGATGAATATGTGTGTTTTAAGTTTAAACAGTATTTGTTCATCGGTGAAGCCAAAAACTATCGCAATAGCTCCAACTCCTGCAGAACAATTGAGATGCAACTTTGTACGTAGTCTCTTTTTTTCTAAATACAAATCATTTTTCGCAGCCACAGTGATCTGACTACTTTTAGAGGACATATCCACCATATAAAAAAACAATCCACTTAAAAAAATATTTATTGTATGATATGTAATCAAATACAGTTGTCTTGATTGAAAAATTTCCAAATGTAATAATAGTTGGAACGATGTTACGATTTATATAGCAACATTTTGGTGAACAAAGTTTCGCATTTTCTTGGTTTTTAGATATTTTCTATACATAAGGTCTTGCAGTAATAGCTTCGAATAAGCTTGTATCCTATTTTCAAAAGTCTATAAGCTTTTAATAAATAAATATTTTCTTGTAACTGAAGATATTTTAAAGTTTCATTTACTAACACTGCTGATAATAATAAAACTTTTACTGTGCTTTACAGCACTCACTATTCACTCAACAGAATTTTGTTTATTAGCACTGAGTGAGTCTAACAGCTGTTCGGTTTTATTGCTTGTTGGGTGGTTTTGTGATTCGGTTCAAGTATATTTACATATTGAAAATAAATTCCAAATAAAAGTTTATTCAACTTCTTAAGTTTAATAGTGCAAAATATTCCAAAATACAAGTTTTATTTTTATAATGGCCAAGTGATACGAAATACTATTAGTTGAAATTCAACCGACAAATCATTTGAATTAAAATTGCTAGAGTTCATAAAGCAATTAGACACACACAATAAAATACAATATACACAAAGCATTGGAATATCAGAACATAAACAATGGATGATATTAAATTAGCAAAGGTACTTACTATACTATGTATTTAGATTAAATTACATATTACAATATTATATCATTATATGTTGCAATGAAATTATCCAATGCACTTACCATAATCCTTTTTTACCTGTGACTCATTTAAGCTTTTGTTTTTCTTGATTCTCATTTTAAATCGATGGCCAATGGCCGCATCAACTGCACCTGCACCTGCATGACTCTTCAAACCCCACTACCAAATTGCATAGCAATTTCTCTCTAGCAGGAGAAAACATATGCCTTACGAGATCTAAAAGACTAATTGATTAATACATTATTAACACTAATCTACAGGTGTTTTCATTTGTATATTATGTATTATATTTAGTATAATTTTAAGATTTTGTTTTATGTTTAGTGCAACACATTCATATGGAATACATATAGGGATAATGATATACCTATGTACATATTAACATATGCTTGAATTTTACTTTGTCTTATGAATGTTCTGAAATTTTCTTAATTATTAAGTTGTCTCTCATAGGATACTATACCATATACAATATGAAAAGGCTACTCTCATCAAAACAGTTATAGTATATTACTCTCATCAAACCACTTGCTCTGCAAATCATAAGTTGTTCAATTCTGTTTAGTTCTGTTCTCTTGCTTGCCACAACATATTTTTTGTTTATGTGTCAAGCTTTACTTAAGCACTTTCCTTCTGCAGTAATACATAGAATAGACAACAAGGTTTCTTCTCAAGAATCTGTTTTCACTAAGTAAATGCATTAAATACTATGATATGATATGTAAACTCATGAGCGGGTGGGAAACTATTTCAGGTTCAAGGACAAGTGAAAACATCATAACAATCATATATTTTGTTTATTGCTCTCCAAATGCCTTCAAAGTCAAGAAATCCATTGATGTCTATCTATGTAAAATAGAATGGAAATAAATATATATACAAAAATATTATAACTTTCTACTTGATGCACCAATATCAGCTTTCTTGGCTATAAACAAATTTCCATTTCTATACATATATTGTATTTTATTTAATATTTTTCATGACAAACTAGAGAAGTTATGTTTTTCTAAATTATTTCATCCGCCTAAAATAACTCAGCTCCACAAAAGGATTAACGTCAGGAATTCCTTGCGTATGAATGATATTAATGAGAATGTACCCCATGTAAAAACAATAATAATACAGAGAGAAATGTACATGCAGAGTAGTATATTGGAGAGAGAAAATTTCCCCTGTTAAACAAATAATTTCCTTTTTTCATGACACTTGGAGAATATTTTTATGAAGACAACAGTGAACAATGAACAGCGTAGATATTGAGTAGGAATTTGCTGTTAGAGCCTAAAGGTACCTAGGAACCTTTGACGGATGTGCGAAAACGTCTTTTAATTCGGTTTTTAGAATATCACCAAAGTTATTGTTGTCGTTGTTGTTGCTTTTTATTGTGCCATTACACAATTATACTAGTATAGTAGTACATATGTACGTGTGTATAGTATAGTAAAGAAAAAGAGAAAATCACAAAATCAAACAAAGTAGAATTTTGCAATATTGGAAAGTGAAAGTGTTTTGTATCATTTTACCGTCGGTCGGCACCTTCGACGACTCAAAGAACTTAGTAGGCTTATGAGCTAAGTGAAAGTCATTTCTATATTCTTTTGGTTGTTTGTTTTGTGCTTTCGTTTCGTGCGGGTATTTTTTTTTTTGATATGTTCAAAAATCAATAAATATAGTTAGCAATTGTAAACTACGAAAATGTATTAAGGGTCGATTTGGTTGGTGGTCAAAATAAATTAAATAAATTTAAAAAGAACCTTTTCGGGGTTTTTTTGTTTTTTTTTTCTGTCGGGAGCGACAAATGAAAAATGGACTTTGCTAGATTCATGAATAAATATAACGAATTTGAACATCAATTATCGCCGACATCGGCATTACGTTTGAGTTTTGATAATATTTCGCCTGAAACCGAAGAGCCGCCAGATGCTAACAAGCGACTCTGGGGTGTTCCGGTACCACCATTTGTATCGGACAAGGTCGTTTCATGGATTGAAGAGGAATTTAACGAGCCAACACTTTACTATAATGGCATCACAGTTTTAAGAAAGGTTTGTGATGGCTCGCCGCTCATACCATACACTGTCTTTATTTAAATATTGCTTAGTTTACCAGAATTTTATTCATGTTCATATACTTAAAATAGGTCATCATCATCCATGCATCCTTTTGCCCAATATAAGCAATTGCTACCAACACTCATACATACACACAAACATAAATAGAATGGTCTGTTGCCTCCTTTTTTTTCCTTGTTACAATACAATATACCACACTAACCATTGTTATTAGCCTTGTTTGTGGCTTTTCAGCTATTTTTGCTTTTAACTGTCAATATTTTTGTCATTTTACCGCTCCTTAAAAGCGTCGTGGTTTATTGTTAAGGGTCAAGTTTGGTTTGGTAACCATTCTAGCGGAAATAACATATCAAATTGTTGCTTTTGTCACGAACTGCTGCGCTTATGATGGATGGTAAAGTATACAGGTTACTACATTGTGATGTTGCAATTTCCTTGGCAAGTGCTGCATTTAAAATCCTTTTTTGAGAATCTCTTTAGACATTTGATGAGCTCTTTGTAATTTAAATGTTTATTCTGAATGTTATAGCTTTTAAAATGGTCAAGAATTTAAGTCGATTTAAGATTATTGCATATCTTTTTAAATATTTTTTTAGAGAAAGAAACGGTTAACCTCATGTATGTAGCCCTATTCTCAAAGGATATGATCAAAATATGCATAAAAAAAAGAAAAATTAACAAAGAAATGATGCCTATGGAAAAGTTGAACAATCTGAACGAAACCCCGAATTTAAAATTAATTTCATCAAGTTGCTAACCAGTAATCGGAGAACATAACATAACAGTAGCTTGTATCAATAAAACGTGTGCTACCATTCGATAACTTAAAAACTGATAGCACAGTATGCTGACAAATAGTTTTAATCTTTTCTCTCCATGATATACATACATATATACATTACAAAGTCTCTGAAGGACGGTTATGTGTTTTGCTTTACAAATCCATATTATACCGTAGATAAGCTTCCTTTTGAATTCTCAAATATGTGTATTTAGCTTTTACATTAAATATACTTATCATTTTTAATCTTTATTGATAATATGCAATTTTTATTTTTGCAAATAATGCACAACACAATTGCTTTATTCAGAAAAGAAATTTCCCATGGAAAATTTGTTTATATGTTATTAAATGGATAAATATAAAAGTGTGTGTGCCAGTAAAATATTTTTTTAATGTAATAATGCAAAATGGATTACCATAATCCATCTGCATTATGCCTTATAGCATCATCATAAAATATTCTATGAACTTTTATTATTTCTTTATGAAACTCATATTTAAGCTCATAAATAATACACACAACGATTAACGATTGTCCTTTATATTGTTGTTTGTGTTTGCAGGTGGAAAATGTACGAATGATTGATCGTTATAATACGAAAAATCCAACAGTTGGAACACTCTACGTAACAGCGACACATTTAATATTCGTAGAACCAGACAGTAACAAGGAAACATGGGTAAGTACACAGATTAAGTGAATATTACAAAATTAAAATAAAAAGGCAAGGTAATATTTTATCAAATATATTATATTGTATATTTCCATTAAAAAAAACTTTTGTTTTTATCGTTCTACAAGTTTTTTTGTGAGTTTATATCATTCTCAAAAGAGGCTCCTAATTGTCCGTTTAATGGATTCTAAACTTAGGCTGGTGTACTTATCACTATACTTATCCTAACAAATTTAAAAGAAATTCAAGAAAAAGTTAATGGATTTGTATGGTTCTGTGTGCATATCTGTAAAGAGTTGATATTGTGCTATACATTTGAGGATTTGATTCTTATTTTACTTAATAATAATATGATCAAGTTTGCATAAAAACCGACACATTGCAGGGCAAATCGATTTTTCTGCGATACTGTCAAGATCAACACTTGATGTGGTATCTAACATTTTCTTCTTGGAGTTACAAACATCAGAGGATAGTCATAATATCAATAAATATCTTTTACAAAAGGGAAAAATATTACTCATTTAATGTCAAACAAATTTAAGATTATTTCTGATTATTAAATTACAAAGTTAAGATATTCACTTTTAGTTAAATAATGTTGTCTTTAATTACATTAGAAATACTCTTCACAACAATTTAAAGTGGATAATGTTATATTGATTCTTGAAAACATTTCATTTACGAATATGTAACTTAACTTTGATTATTTATTAGCAAACTATTGTTCACAAGAAGACCAATAAAATTGTAGAAAACTTTTGATGAATCAAGTCGTTATATCGTTATTGGTTCTAAAAAACAAAGACCAAAGTTGCATGAACAGAAAATTGATTTTTATTGTTAAACTACTCATATTTTATTAAAGTATTTAATGTGGGTGGGGAGAATCCATGATGAAAACTTACAGTTATTATAAACAAAAGAAAGCACAAATACTAGAAACCATCGAAGCAACTATCAACAGCAATAATATTTACAGGATTATTCGATTACTGAAAGCAAATACTTATGTATGTATGTATTTATGTATAAGTGCTAGAATGACATCATCATCAATTGTTTTTGAAATGAAATTGTAGAAATACACAAGAATAAACAAAATATGAACGGAAAACATATTTTTGATTGCATTCAAGGACTCTTCAACAAAGCGAGCCGAGAAGCCTGTTCTGCTCTTTGCAGAGAACAAAAATGTCAAAAAACTTGACTCAAGTTGCACTTGATGAAGTGAGTGAAGTACACATTCCCACATACAAATGCAAAGCTTATGATGCAAAACATCCAAAACAAACCCAACGAATCCAAAGCAAAACCATCCGGCATTCAGCCAACCAAACCAAGTGAATGATGTACGTTTTGTTCCGATAACTAAACTAGTGCAGCAGTAGCACTTGACTAACGTTCTACTCGTAATACTATACATACATATATTCATTCATGAGTGATGAGCGATTGCGCTGATTTAGAAAAAAAAAAAATGAATGAAAAATTTACATATCACATAAATACACAAAGAAAATTCCTTTTGATTTTGTGCTCGCTTTAAGCTTTTGAGCACGTTGGCATTTTATAAATCAAAAATCCAAAGTTAGTTTTGAATCAACAAATTTTGATTGCATTTTTCTAGAGTTTGCAGTCATCGTCATAACCTTAACAATCGACATACATTCAATTTCTCTTTCAAAAGATTTCGATTCATTCAATTGCTATTTATGGAATATTATATGTAGAAGACACCTGTTAGGAGAAGCAATTGGTTCAAAATCTTTGTTCAAAATGTTAGTTTTACTCAACCATAAAAGCATTTACTCTCCTTTGTTTAGTATTCTGCATGTTCAAAGTTTCTAGTCAAATTGATTTTTTGTTCTGATGCCAAGTTTTTCTATGGTATACTCAGTGTGTACCTCCGTCGCAACTTATAATTTATTGTTCCATAATTGTTGAAAACAGAATACTAGAGTAAATAGTTTTAGTTTCATAAGTTAATAGACTCTGTTTGGAGTAGTAGGAAGGATGTAGGTTGAAGTTTAAGAAGTTTTTAGTGACATTACGTACCATGCTCTGCATATGACGTCATACAACTTTTCACTTGCTTTTTCCATATTCCGGTTGCTCTAATTTGTCTAACTTTATTTATAAGATAGTTTGCTTCATAACTGATACTGAGATACATTAAAATGTTATTTATTTTCATTAGTAAAGAATGCAAAAAGAAATGAGAACTAATTAAATATTAAATGAAATAAGCTGTAATTTTCTTTAGTAATGAATACTTGTTGCGTAACGAAAATTGCGTATACGCGGCATGTGCTGTAGGCATAAATTACGCACTCAGTTGTGAGAACGAACTGAACACAGTCACGTGCATTGAGCATTTGCAATTGCCAGCATTGCAATAAGTGAGAAAAATGCTTCTACTATTGCCTTTCTACGCTACAAGGAAATGCATGTAACCCACATAAAACTGTATACATACACATGCACACACATATGTTCGTAGGTACATAAACCCCATTGAGTGCCGCTACTGAAGGCTTGTGGTATGCACAAGCGTTGCATGCTTGATGTGTTTGTGTTAGCCCATTGTTTGTAGTGTCGCTGTCGTTGCCTATTTGTTCTTGTTATAATCCTCTTCTGTTGCGCTGGAGGCATTTAAAAAGTTCACAAATACCATGGACACATGCAACAGAACGAATTCCTTGAAACGGAAGCGAAGCAACGCAACGCAACATAAATTAAAATGAAAATGAAAATTTTCATTCGGCAAGATAAAAATTTTATTGCTTTGCATAAGAAATATGCAAATTTTTCTCCACTTACTCCATCATATTTGGTGATGATGATTTTTCATAACAAATTTCAATGTTATTTGAAGAACAAATCTTATAGCATAATAAATTTCAGCACTTTACTACTGATTGTAATTATATTATGATGAAAGTAATATAATATAACTTGTTATCAGGTAGAAGGAAGACTGCTTCACTTAGTATTGTCTAACAAGGAATGAGAAGGAGCGAATGACAACCCAATACCTACATTATATTTAGTATATGTCTAGCCTTATTTATAAGAAACGATACTTAGGATCTGTCTTCTTAGAATGTTTTGTCAATTTATGTCAACAACCTTGTGCGGTTAGTCATGACATAATCAAGAAGTGGAAAAACTCGTCCAGTTTCTAAAACTTTGAGATTAAATAACACACAATACAATCTAAGCAGCTTGACAAATTTAAACACTTTGCTGCTAATCTTAAGGAAAGTTTATATAATACTATCTTCCAAGGGAAAGAGTCTCTTAGTTTAAAAGAGATAGTCAAGCAATGAAGGATGTCATTCTTCTCACTTATTATTATGACAAACTTCAACTGAAATTGAATATGCCCTTTTCTATTGTATGAATATTTTGATGCAACATGAAAAGTTCTAAGCACAATTTATAAAACAATGTTCAAGCATCGTTAGCGGCTTTGTTAAACTTGAGTTATGTTCTGTAGCTGTTTCTTTTGCCTTTTCTATTGTTTTTGTTTTATTGTTACTGTCGATGTTTCTGGTACTTTGCTTGCTTTTTAAATTATTATTGTGTGTCCCACGCGTGCACTTGGCAATTTTAGGTTTGTCTTAATTAATTGATGTGCGTATGCTTAATATTTACACACATTGTGACACCAAATGTTGCTCAGGACTTTGATGAGCAAAGAGGAATCAAAATTTAAATTACTTTCATCAGTGTCCTTGAGATTTGAACTCTTTTTTTCGCTTGCTCTCATTATTTTAATTGCCAATTAAGAATCCTAATTAAAAGATGAAAAATTGTTTGGTTTCCTCACTTTTATTTTGTTTTTGTAATTACTTACAATTGAATTTCTTCTTTAGTACGTGTAATTTTCAAAGAATTTTTAACAAAAATTTCAACAATTTATTGATTTTCTTCAATCTCACACAAAAGAAGTTTGGCTAAAATAGAAAAAAAAAACTCTTCAGTTTATAAAATAATTCAAGATTATCAACTGGCACAATTGTTGTTCATCTGACCTTTGGATTTCTTTTTCTGCCAACACTTAAAGTTTCTTTTGAGTTTGTAATTTTTATGCCAAAAGAAACATTTTTTCTTTGTTCTTTTTTGTATTACTGAACACAAAAGCATACTCTAAGAGAATTTCACTTATTTTTTAGTGTGGGTTGGGTGGAGGTTGGAGATGGAGTTGTATCACATTCTTTACAAAAGTTGATGCATGCCTGAACTTGACTATAAAATAAGAATGGAAATTCTTCCCTTTTATGAATTTAAATGCCACAGATTTCATTCTCAACAAAATATTTTGTTTTGATGTTTCAAACATTTTGTTCATTTCTTCTATTGCTTAGTTCATTATACTCGTACTGATTAAACTACACATAGAGTAAATAATACTATAATAATAGAGTAGTACTATGAATTTTGTATGATGTTTGAGATTAGTTTGAAAAATACAACAGCAGTAGTACCCTATGCATTGTAGTTATTTAGGTTGCATGTTTTACTAGTCGATTAATGGGGGAAGAAGGGGTACTGGAAAAGTTTGAAATCAAACTCTACAAGATTTATGCTCTTAGATTTAGTTTCGGTTAAAAAAGAATTTAATTACTTAGTTCAAATTATGATAATTCCCTCCGAATTTGTGTAATAATTTTTAAACAAATTTATCGCTCAAACATCTTTAATGATGATGTCATAAAAAACTTGATCAATCTAAAGTTGAAAGCTGACGTTTTCTATACATTTTCAAAAAGTCATACGATGCTTAATTGCCAAGTAACTGATTCAATTAAATCGAATCCAGCATATGGCTACGATAGAAAAACAATTTAGCAATTCAAAACTTTTCCATTTCTTATAAATTTATTACAAAAGAAAAACTTACGCGAAGTTACATAAATCGCACCAATATTGTAAGGAAAATCAACATGTATGTGTATAAGAGTAGCTTACGCCTTAATTCCTTTAAGCTTCCGTAAAAGAACTCAAAAGATATTAAAGCTAACTCTCAAAGGTATACGCATAGTCTAGGCCTTCTTAACAGGATATTGTAGAGTTATAAAACACTTACATAATATGCGAAAAGTCCCAACCATCAACGTAGATTATTAAATGAAGTTGAGAAAACCGAATTTGTTATGCCATTGAGAGGTTCCAATGTGGACCAGACTCTGATAAACAATATTTTACATAAATAAATGAACTTGTTGTAAATCTAAAATTAAACTTTGCAGTAACAAAAAAGATTTGATCAATTCATAAGTGAGAACCAAACTCATAGGTGTTCAGTCGAGAGAACCAAATCATCAGATATCACGTCTCGATAGCATCTCGCTTGCACAGTTTGAATTTTTAGTGTTAACTAAAGCAGTGTTGTCACCAAGAACAGTAACAGAATCCAGAACATTTTCAACAGAAACAGGAAGTGAATTCAGTGTTGTCTACTGGCCTTTACAACAGAAACAGAATTTAGTTTATTAGTGACAGAAACAATCACTTTTTACTTGTTTCTGTTGTTGGCGGCAACAGAATTGTCATTAATTTAACATTGGCACTCATTTCTCTATTGATACAGAACTTTTTGTCCATAAAATCAATACAAAATATCGAAAAAATCAAAATTCAGCGAGAAAAAAATTATAAATTTCATTAAATTGAATGAAATTGTACTATGATTATGTTACACAAATTATGACTATGTATAATAGATTATTTGAATATAAGATAAAATCGGTGGAATCGCATTTAATGTTACATCTACTTTTTGTGTCTTGAAAAGAAATCTCATAAACTAAAAGTGATGACTTGCAACTCTAACAAACTAACAACAAACAAAACAATTTTTATTTTCCCTTTCAATGAGTAAATGAAAAATTGTAGTATGGTTATTTGTTTTTATATCCTTTTTTTATCACCATCCACAGCCAAAAACAACCCATTCACATGATGAAACACTCTAAGTAAACTTTTATTACTTTTTTTTCATTAAATAAACATTATCACTAACATTTGCAGAGTGTGGTGTATCCTTGAAACTCATCCATTTCACAAAAACCTGTATGCCATACCAGCAAGTCATACAGACACACAAAATTACACAGAGATACATATATGCAATAGTAATAAAAAATGTTTTGTATTCTCCTTTTTTATATATATTGCGCTCAGATTTTGCACATGCACATTGCGAGCATCGAGAAATTGCCATTGAGTACGACCGGTTCCCCGTTGTTGATTCGCTGCAAGACTTTTTTGTCTGTGACATTTGTTATACCAAAGGATTCCGAGTGTCATGATGTATACACTTCGTTGATTAAATTATTTCAACCAGGTGAGTGAGCCATAATAATGACCACTTTATGATTGTAACTGTAATTATTCACCACGACCCCCAAACTCTTGTTACATTTACATATACTTACTTATGTGTACAATACAATAAAACTCATTCAATTCAATTGATTGATATTTCTGTATTTTCTGTTTTTATTATTCTATCACTATTCGCGCTTGCAGTTTCGATAAATAAATTATATTGCTTCAACTATCAGCCCGCCAAGGATGATTATCCCAAGAACGCTGGTTGGGATTTTTTTAAATTGGAAAATGAATTCAAACGTCTCCGTGTACCGAATGACACCTGGACCTTGTGCTCGCTGAATGTAAATTACGAACTGTGCGATACTTATCCACGTCAGATCTATGTGCCACAAGAGGCTAATACTGCAATGTTGATTGGTAGCTCGCGTTTTCGATCAAAAGGTCGTCTGCCAGCGTTGACCTACTTGCACTCGAATAAGGTAACAAAGGAACGCAAAAGGAACTTAAGAAGCAAATAAAAATGTACTATCATATAATACTTTCTATGCAGGCATCCATTTGTCGTTGCAGCCAGCCCTTGTCAGGCTTCAGTGCACGTTGTCTTGAAGACGAACAAATGTTGGAGGCCGTACGCAAAACCAATCCCAATACAGACTACATGTATGTGGTCGACACAAGACCAAGGGTGTGTATAAGTTGCTTTTAAGTACAACCATAACCATAACATCAAACAATTTTGTATATGTCCAACAGATCAACGCCATGGCAAATCGTGCCGCCGGCAAAGGATACGAGAATGAAGCTTTCTACGAAAACATAAAATTTCATTTTCTCGGCATAGAAAATATTCATGTGCAGCGCACAAGTCTGCAGAAACTAATTGAAGCATGCGAGCAAAAGGCACCAACGATGAGCGCATTTCTAAGCTCCTTAGAATCATCCGGATGGCTGAAGCATATTCGTTCTATTCTGGATACCTCAAGGTGTGTATGAAAATTAACTTATGTTCATACGTACTATGATGAAAATGGTGATGATGATGATGATGATGAGTTGAAGCACATGAGAATCTAATATAAGTGAGTGAATTGCTGCACACACATATAAAATCCACCACACACATGCTAAGTCCATAAAGGCAGTGTTGCTGCCGGGTGTTAACCAGTAATTGCTTAAGGGAAGCAGGATGTAATCCATATATAATTGGTACCTACGTATGTATATGTGATTCCTAGAAAATACATTAAAAAAAACTAATTACATCACTGAAAGTAGTTTTAGATTACAGTCAAACTTTTCATAACAAATTTAGTAGTAGTAGCGTTTAAATCGAAAATTCTTTACAATTTTTCTTCCATATGTCCAAATTCCATAACTTAAATACCTCTACAAATATCTCACTGATAAAAAATTAACACATGCTACCTAAAGTCTAATTATTTGTGGATTTCCCCGTTTATGAACAAGATTTGTGGTGTAAAATTATGGAATATATGCATCAATAGAGTTGGCAACAAAAAATCTAGGTTTCTACATGAGACATTGCAAAGGACATACCTATCTTTAGTATTCTTGACTAATTTGATTACAAAGCATGAATAATATTGATTCCTAATATAATTTCAACTGCTAATCTTGAGTTTTATATTGATGTGAACAATGAGATTTGCACAGCTTTCTATCCTTTAAATGACGACATTTTAGAAATAATATCGCTCAGAGCTAGTAAATCTAATCCCAAGTGTAGTGTCAAGAAAGATGATGATGACACATTTTCAGGAGTGATGTAGTGAATTCCTTGACCGTTTTAAATTCATATAACCAATGGAATACGATACAACTCAACTGATGATTATTATAAAAGAACCAACAATTACAGAATCAGAATATATTGAGAAACTGTAATTAGAAAACTTCATGTTAAGTATGTACTATTTACTGATTCGAGTTATGGAACCTCGACTGTAGTTATAAGTGTGGCACATTTCAATAGAACTAAATAATTTTAATTAGTATTATATAATTTGTATAATAATCTTCCATTTAGCTTCATTGCAAATGCCGTGGATAAAGGTGTATCTGTTGTTGTCCACTGCTCAGATGGTTGGGATCGCACAGCGCAAGTTTGTTCACTAGCTGCACTCATGTTGGACCCATATTATCGAACAATCAAAGGTTTTCAGGTACATTTATAAAATTATTAAACCCAAAACCATAATTCCTTCATATATGTTAATTTGTATTTGTAGGGTTTAATTGAAAAAGATTGGTTGGCTTTTGGGCATAAATTCAGCGAACGCTGTGGTCACATACAAACGGAATCTCGTGAAGTTTCCCCAATATTTACACAATTTCTGGACTGCACTTGGCAGTTGATGTCACAACGCAATGATGCATTTGAATTTAATGAACGTTTCTTGCTTATCCTGCACGATCATGTGCATTCGTGCCAATTTGGTACATTTGTTGGCAACTGTGAGAAGGATCGTTTGGATTTAAAGCTTAGCGAACGCACATATTCCTTATGGGGCTTTATGACAAATCATCTAAATGAATACATAAACCCGCTTTATAAACCCGATGTTGATGAGACAATTAAAGCGAATTTATCGCCACAATGCATCAAGTGAGTGTGTTTGCTTGTCATACGTATATGTTAACATTATAATATTTATATATTTGTATAGATTTTGGCGTGGCATGTATAGTCGTTTTGAGAGTGGCATACATCCACGTGAACCACTTGGTGATTTGCTTCTAGTCAGCAAGGATCATTGTAATTCATTGGAAGATCATGTACAACATTTGACAAAGGTAAATAAGTAACAAGAAAATTTTACTAAATGTACTAAATTTGAGTTTTCATGTTACAGAGAATCGCCAGTTTCAAGAACTACATTTCAAAATCAGCCAAAAAGCTACAAGATGCTACAACCAAAACCAGCAAGGAAAGTTCAGTTACAGAAATTAATGACAACAAGTAAGTAACATGTGATATTGATATATCCATAGAAAATTTATTCTTAAACTTGAAAAAATTTCTTTTCGTTAGATATAATTATGATAAAAAAATGAGTGAACTATCAGCTGCTGATGATGATCATCCATTAAAATCTCATGATATGTCATTTGCAAGTCTTTCGGTAATGATCAACTTTACTTGACACCCACCCCGACATAATATTAAATGAGATTTTTCTTTTAGTTATCCGAGGTTGCCAATCCAAATAATCTAACTGAGGAAATCAATTCGGTGGCTTTAGATTGGAAGTCAATGCGTAATGTGAATGCCTGCTCGTGTTCTACACCGTTCGATCAGTTTACTAAGAAGGTAAGTTGTGGTTGTTGTAATTCATGAAATAACAATAATGAATATTTTTTTGTTTGTAGACACATTGTTGGAAATGCGGTGATATATTTTGCGAACGTTGTATTGACAAGAGCATTGCGCTTCCTGGTCAAGATAGTGGTAAAGCTGTACCTGTATGCCGCACTTGTTTCCAGTTACTACAAAAGAATAGTCCGTAAATTTTAAACGATAATAAACCGAATTAAAATTGGCAAAGATTTTCCTATAAATGCATAATTACTAACTCAAAATATGATATAATGTACCAACAAAACAAACAAACACATCTATCTATCTATCTATCTATCTATCTATCTATATATCTAATATTATTTCTAAGCATAGCACCGCATTTTTGGTTTGATTTGGAATTGCATGAGAGGGATTTTTGATGCTGTAATGTTGAAGAAATTGAAAAGAAATAACAAAAATATTTATGGGAATTGTGCGATAGAGTTGTGTATGAATGTGATGCATGTACCACCATAAGCTAATAAATAAAAGCATATTAAAAGCATAAAAATATGTGGATTTTAAAAGAAACACATTTGAATTAATCAAAAAATCAAATTTATTGTTGCATTTTTAGCAGTAGTTGATTGAAAAAGAAGAAAAACACATTTAAAATATTTAAAATAAATTAAATGTGCATTAATATGTAGAAACATAATATTTGTTCCAGTTATACAATACAATAAAATATACAAATATGATGTAATACAATTTTTTAAGCGTGGCTTCTCTAAAATAAGAGACACTATTCATTCCTTAATTTCAATTATAAATGTTATCCTGTGACTATAAAACTAAACTTCCCATGCTTACAAAGTATATTACATTTATTTCCTTTCATTTCATTTAATTTTAAATATTTTTTTTTTTAAACCGTTAAGCACAAACTATTATACTATGCTACGTACTAGTACTTTAAACAATTAACTATTATTAATATTGATTTTGGTTTTGAATAATTTATGAATTATACAAATTGCATTTTTCATTTAAAACGCAATCAAATTAAGGCAAGCAAGCATCAAATGTGAAGGATATAAAATTTTACTCGTTAATTTAGAAAATACATAAAAAAATATGATAACATATTCCATTAATATTGAACGCAAATGCGATATACACAATATATAGTAAAATATCTCAATAATCAAAATAAAAAATACATAAATAAATAAATTATTTAATCAAAACACAATGCGTTTTCCTTTTTGAAGTGAAATACATACTATGAAACAATAGACAGACAGAAATCAGTTATAAGTTAACGCTTAGTTAAGAAGGTTATACGTAGATAGTTTTTTCTTAATTGATTTAAAAATGATAATTCAAACTATTAAGAAATCACCAGGTGCTCAAGTCATATTAAGATTTTTAATTGACTTTTCTAAAAACAGCAATGTCCATGGACTTAAACATTTGACACGTACCGACATTCATTACTCAGAGTTGTAAGTGTCTTGCATGCAACTTGCTTAAAGTTGTGCTTCTTTGACATTTCACTTTCTTATGTCCATTGCAGCATATTTTGGATACTAATACTAATTGCACTTGGATGTTATGTAGTCATTTTACGCTTTACATTAATTGATTTATACAATCAAAAGAATGTGCGAATTTCATTTGATATAAACCGCATGAATTTTGTGTCCACCATGCCGGCATTTACTTTTTGTAATGAACCGATTGAAGGTATTAACATTACAGAGGAGTTTATAAGGTAGGAACATTGTATTTACTATTTCATAGTACATCTCTATCTGATAAGAACACAATTCATCTTTTTGTAGTTTGCCCAAAACTTATTCAATTCAGATGAACGGATTAGCTGGCGTACAAATCTTAACATATCTAGGAATTTGTTACAGCTTCAATAGTCAACTAACTGATGTTTTGGGAATAATATCTTCAGAACAACAATATAAGAATTCAACTGGCATCAATCAAATACTGCCTAACAAATATTTTAAACATCAAATTAAACAATTCGATTTTTACAATAGATATCCAATGGAATTTCAAGTCACACATAATTTCACAACTGATGTAAAACTATACGTTCACTCTCCATTCGAAATGCCGGTGGCTTGGAGTAAGCCACAAGCCCATTTAAAATATGGAGAGAAAAAGAAAATGTGGCTCGACACAAAAGAACTTGTACATGATGAGAATTTTGCAAGGCAATATTCAAAGATCTAAAACTAATGCCTATTTAAATTCAAAATGCTAATTTTATTTTCAGGATCACTTCAATCGATACTCGACAATGTCGCACTTTGGATGAATCCAATTTGTTAACGTTTCCCAATGTATATTCGCGAGGACTTTGCTTCTTAAATTGTCGCATACAAAAAGCTTTACGCGTATGCGATTGCCTACCTCATTTGTTTGCTATACAATTTCCTAAATACCCCAATTGCACTCCTAATGGACTTCAATGTTTAAGACACTACAGAATTTTAGAAAGCAACCTACATGATTTCCAATGCAACTGTTTGCCAAACTGTGCAAACATATTTGCAAAATTTATACGCACGGTAATGTGACACATAAAATGAAATAATTTTCCTAAGAAAACTTAATGATGTAACTTCTTATGACATATGTAGGTGCGACTGGATGAGGATAGCACATTCAACATGATTGCCATCTTACCGTATCCACCAAACGTACAATATCAGCGAAAAGTTTATTACACACATACAGATTATGTTGTTACATTGGGCAGTGCACTTTCTCTTTTGCTTGGCTGCAGTTTGTTGAGCATAATCGACCTATTCTACTATTTTAGTTTGCGTTTATTTTGGTTCAATCGCGGCTACCGTGGCACGCCATAGATAATGTTCAATAAAGGGGGAAAATTTTCGTTGAAAACAATATTTAATCACAATAAACAGTAGAAAAATGGAAAACATAAACTATGTGATTGTTTCCGGTTTCTGTTCTGGAATTTTTCGAAACCATATTAATTGAGATTTTCTATGTTTTTCAAAATCCCAAAATCATTCTTGGAAGCTTGGGAATCACCGACTTTAGTAACCAATATCTGGTTTTATACGAAGAATTACAGGAACACTTGTGCATGGTAGAATCGAGACTTCTGTTACGACTGCGGTGACTAGCTCTGGAGGCGTAATATCATAGTTTAGATTGAGTGGCGTCATTTTACTTTTGGTCTGCCAATTGGTGAGACAACACTTATTGTTCATTATAAGATCGTCGGGATTTCCAAGTTCGTTGTAGACAATTGCATCGGTTTGGAAACGTTCGCTGAATTTGTGAGTTTCGCAACAGACCAGAACAGGTACATTATACGAGTGAGCGACTAGTGCTACTTGGGCAGTGCCTGTACGTGCCATAACATAGCCATTGGACAACAGGGCATGAGCACCAAGCAATACTTTCGTTGCTTCTGACATGACAAAGCTTATAGCATTTATGAGTACATAAGTGCAAGGTATGCCTTTGTCAGTAAGTCGTCTCAAAAGTTCCCGTCCTTCAAGATACGGACGTGAATCCACTACAATGACACGGAAGTCGACCTTTCGTTGTTTGGCTCCCTCGCAAATAAAGTTTACAAGTGAAGAGCTGTTAAAGATTCATTTCAATTAAGTCCAGTACATGGGAGTGAAATTTCTTACCACCCGAATGTAAGTAAAACATCACCATTCGTTATTTTCTCTTGCAATGAAGAACTTATTGCAAGCGCAGCTTTGCCTATTTGATTTTCTATGTAGGTATCAATGAAGTGTGTCAGTAAATCCTTGTGCTGTTAAAAAAGAAGTAATAGTAGTCGAGTACTCAAATTATGTATTCTTTCAGTCTTACATCAGTTTCTAATTTATCTGTGGGTAGTTGCAGTAATTGATTCTTAAATTGTTTATACGCATTGTTGACGGAAACCGCCAGTGGACGGCATTTGTGCAAATGATCAACGTGATGCTTGACAGCTGCTTCCAAACTACGGGTGAATTCCTTTTTTTGTGGTGTAACAAAGTCTTGAACGACCTGCAGCGAAGAGTAAAAGAGAGTTATTAGGTAAATTATCAATCTGTACCATCAGCGTATCATACATACTTGTTTCAGAGCATTTAGGAAGGCAATACATCTGGCATTTGAGCCCACAATCGTTCGTTTGGCATATTGTTCGCCAAGTCTTGCTATGCTGGGATGCAGCAATGGATCGTTGATAAAGAGACTTATGTCATTTTGTACATGTTCTAAATGATTAAACAGTTTGACTTTGCAATCCTGATCAACAGTTGAGTTCATAGATCTCGCTGGTGAGCTTGTCATTGATTTGCTTGGTGATGATGTTGTTGGCGCAAGTTCCTTTTTACTTGATGCTGGTGATGTTGGACTTATTTTATTTCCCACCGCTGGAATTTTCTTCTCTGCTGGTTTATTCTTTTGTGCTAACGCTTGGGCTTTGGCTGCTCGTTGAGCTTCTTGCACTGCCCGCCTTTCAGCTTTCGATAATGCTGGTTTTTTCTGTAAACAAAAGTCATCATCATTAGCATTAATAAAATAAGTTTAATTTATCAACTAAATCTACCTTTTCCTGACTGGCAGGATCTATGGGTGCTGAAATATCAGAGGTTATTTTGACAGATGACAACAGCTGCGCAACAGCTTCTGTCGCATCCTTTGCCGTTTTACCGGTTTTAGCAGCATGTTTTGCTGCTTTTTTTGCTTCTCGTTCAGCTTTTATTTGCTCGCGACTTTTCTCGTTTACTTCATTTGAAGTAGTTGTCGCAGGTGTGGCTTGCACTTTAACTTCTACTGCTGCTGTTTTAGGTGGGGTAATTGTTGGTTTGGCACTAGCAATACTGCTATTTGCAGTACTGTTTGCATTGGGTTGCGCCGTGTCACCAGATTTGTTTTTCTTAGCTTGCTTTGCAAGTTTCTTAGCTTCTCTCTCGGCAATAATCTCTTCTCGTGTTTTCGTTGCCACGGCATCGGATCCGGCATTAGAACTTTGGGTTTGAGGCCGTGTGGCAATTACAGGTTTCATCTCACTTGCTTTTGCAGCAGCTGGCAATTTTAAATTTGACTTAACAACTTTCTCAGGAGATGAATCCGACGATGATGTACTTTGTTGATGTTCCGCGTCAGTCCCTTGTACTTGATCGTTTTGAATGCGATTGCGTTTGTTTCGGGGACGATTACGTTGGCGATTTGGACGCTTTTTCTTCTTTTGAGTTGAAGTCACAGTCACCACTCCCTCGATCGATTGGTTCTGTGAAAATGTAAAAATTGTGTTTTAATATCAAACAAAACTATACAAAATACTTTCAAATAAAGCGGAGTTGGCAAGCATGAATAACTTTCTAACATTATACGAAAAGCAAACAAAAAATGCTGATGAAAATCTCAATTGAAACTTGCAATTAAAAGTGTGCGCGATATACCTTTGGCACCAGTTCGCTTTTAACAACCATTTTTGCAGCTTGGAAAAGAAGACAATATAAAAACTATAATATTATTGTTTTGATTGAACATGTTTATTGAATTATTTAATAATAATGTGTACATTGCACAGTGCTCCAATTTTTATTAAGCGATGCTACTACACATATTTGTCTAAGGGTAATATGATTTGATTTACTAGGTTTTCTTTAAGTGAGTTTGTTAGTAGTACCTTGCACCAAAAGTAATTTTTGTTAATTTAATCAAACGAGAAACTATCCACAAATTCACGATGGTCTATTTAATATTTGGCAAAATTAGAGTCACAGCTAGAGATGTGTAAATGTTTATCATCATTTTCACGCTTTCATTTCAAAACAATCATAGATCGGTTGCTATCGATTGTCAAACTGAATAGCTGAATAGGCTATATAAACTTCAAACTTCAATTTGCTGTTTAGCAATAAATTTTTAAAATAAAAATTATCTCCGACAAAGTGTATATTTTTATCTTTCAATAAAAACTTTAACCGGCTTTATGTGTTTGTCCGAATTGATGCAATTGTTTTGATTTTACATTTCTTGTATTAAACGACCACTCTTTCTTGAGTGCTGCCAGGTTGCAGCAAGAGTCTATTGTGAATCTATTCTTCACCACATTGTGAATTGATGAATTGGAATTGACATTTAGTGTTTTTCTCTCTCTAGGTGAGTGTGGAAATTACATAATTATTTTTTTTTACAATAATTATTTGATTTGCAGATTCAGAAGAAAATAAAAAACACAGACAGCATCATGGCCGATAAAGTCGTTGCAGAGAAACCCGCTGGTCGCCCCATGAAGTACCCATACACTTTTTCTGCTAAGGTCGCTCAATTCCCAATTAAGCATTACATCAAGCACCAATGGATCTGGCGCTACTACTTCATTGCCGTTGTCGCTTGCGTTCCAGTCTTCTACAAAATCAGCCGATTGGGTAATTTGTATTCAAGCACTTGTGTTTAGTGAAATAAATAAATGTATTTTTTATTTTTTTAATTTTTCAGCCAACTCTCCTGGCAACAAGAAGGCCTGGGCTGAATCTCAAGCAAAGGAACGTGCAGAACACCATTAGATTTCGGCGCATATATTAAGATTAGTTTAAATGCAAAACATACATTTGTAAAACCTGTAATCTTCTACCATTTGGGATTTATGTTTACTTTAAGCTGATTTAATATGGCTATTGTGTTAATAGAAGAAATTAAATGATTTAATCTGGAAAATTTTATCTATTGTTTGATTCTTGTCTTCGACAGTTTTCTAGACATCCGTATTAATTATTACTTCATAGTTCTCATTATCATCATAATTCGAATTATGTAAATTTAATAAAAGATTAATACAAAGAAAGTAATTTCATTTTTCATCAGCAAAAATTTAGCACAATAGCTTCTTCTTCGATTATTTTGCCATTCACAGCGTATCGTAGAGTTGCAAATCGATAAAAAGAAGAACAAAGAATAATCGGCATGCGTTCGTTTTTAGTCGTAAGGGAGAGCTGGAATAACCGCGCAAAGCATCTAATAAATACTATAATAAATTTTTTCAATTAAAATTATTATTAATATAAACAAAAATTCTTTCGATGCATAGTAATGAGAAATTTGTACTTCACAAAAGTGTTCAATCTATAACTTAAAACAATAAACGTTTACGGTATGGTCGCATCTCTTAACACGTGAAAAAAAGAACAACACTCAAAATGGAAGTACAATCCAACTTTAATTTTGTTGATTTTGATTTCGATTTTCTTGCACCACCATCCTCCTCCAAACAAGATGCAACAAATTGTTCCTCTAGCTTGGAAAGAACATGTTCCGGGCAGCCGCAGAAGAAAATATGCAAAGGCAGCAGCAGTTCTACAAAAGAAAAGAGAAGCCGGCTGGCGGAACGTATTTGCAATACAGATTTGGTCGTAAGACAACAAGCAGATCTGCAACAAAGTGCAAACGACATCAAAAAGTTGTATGAAACTGAAAAACAACAAAGAATCGAAATTGAGCTAAAGTCAACAAGTTGGCATAAAGAAAATGAAGTGCTTAGAAATGAGTTAGAAGAATGGAAGCTGAAATGTGATCAACTTGAGGCACGGATAAATGCAAACAACCCGCCAGTGGATGTGATAGAACTGGTTAAGGGATATGTGCGGGTCGCCCAAAGATTTTCAGATCAATGTTCCTATAATTTTCTACATAGACGAGATCTTATAAATTTAAATAAACTAAAGAAATATTGTAGTGATAACAAAATCAGCCCATTTTTGCGGACTTCAGGTGTTCCGAAAGTTAATAAGTCTGTAGAATGTTTGTTGTGGACAACGAATCCAGAATTGGTCAGTAAACCAGACACATGCACCCGAGCCACACAATGCGTTCGTGCTCGAACGCAGGAACAGGGTACACAACACAAAACAATTACAATGTCGTGTGGCACAATGACGACTTCGATGACCCCTGTTGGGCAAATCGATGCAACTGTGAATTTTCCTGAACCAAAGCAGATGTCACCTTTCAATGAAATACTAACTAACATCATAAAAGCGTGGGATATCGAACCAGTCAGTCCTATTACTGATCTACAAGAACCACCCACAAAAGAGATTCAACCGATTAGTCGAATTATTGATCCACTAGAAGCACCTACAAAGGAGATTCAACCGAGTATTGATCCACCTGAATCATCTACAAAAGAGATTCAACCGATTAGTCCACCAGAATCACATACAGAAGATATTGAACCGATTGGTCCTGTTATTGATCCACCACAATCACCTACAAAAGAGATTCTACCGATTACTCCTAGTATTGATCCACCAGAAGCAATCGCAATAAAGATTAACACGATTAGTCCGAGCAATGTTCCACCAGAACCACATACACAAGAGCTTATCAAAGAAACGAAAACGGTTGGTACTTGTACCATTCTGTGCAATGTCTTAACAAATATTGATGATGTGCTGCAGTTGCCAACAATTAAGCGTTCCGACTCGAGGCCACCGTCGCGATCAATGTTTAGTAATGTGAAAGATGAAATTTTTAATTTAAATCTACCTTCTGGAGGCTTAAAGGACTATTTCAATGAAAAGTTGTTGTCAAGTAAAAGCTTTGGAGAAGCATCCTCTATATCAAGTTTTACACCAGATATGTTTGAGGAATTATGGCAATTATTTGGTCAAATGGTGCTTGGATTGCTTCAACGACGATCTACTCAACCTAATACCAGAAAGGAAGATTTTAATAGTTGGCTGCCGCATATGTATGAGGCATGTCAAAATTTCGAAAAGGAAATTTTATTACAAACGTTACCCTCCGGTGTTCCTTGTTCAACATCATCATCATCAAATCATTCTATGGATGGCCACCATGCAAATCAGATGGACTATGCTAATCAGCACACAGGTATGTACTCCATAATTATACACATATATATGTTTTATATATTTCACAATCTAATTGATGGAATTTTTCCTACAGATCCTACGCCAAAAACTAAAAGCATTGGAACAAGTCCAATAAAGCCGAATGAATTTGAAAATTTTGTCACAGATGACGAAAGTGATCACAATACTTATAGCAATAAGACATCTGATAATATTGACATCAGGCGTATACCCCTCTTCTCAGAAAGGTCAATGTTCAGACCTATTGATTGTCAAGAATCCAATCCAAAGAGTGTAAAATTATCAAATGCCTCAAACGCAAACAAATCAATTGTGGAATCATCTAATGAAACGGCTGTAAACTTCCTGAGTTCCTTGAGTACATTTAAAAATGTATGTGGTGACAGTTTGGAAGATCTTGATGAAAGTGAAATGCAATTATTGGCATCAGCAAATTGTCCACTATTTAATTGCCCACCACAATCTCAAACTGATTTAGAAACTACTCCACTAGAATCAAATGAAGACACTGGATCTACGGCTAGAGGCTATGAAGAAGAAATGGGAGTGGATAAAAGCCTAGAATCAATCAATGTGAATACTGAAACGACTACGTCAATCACCAAAATTTGTTCAAAAGAAGCTAAAGCTGAAAATATTGTTAGTCAACATGCAAATCTGAGTCCTGAAAAACTTGATGGAATTGACAGTTACGAAGAAGACGACAAATTTGATAGTCTAGTTATAGATGACACCATCACATCTGAAACACTAGTGCAGCAGCAAAATGAGGTTCAAAATAATGCTGAACCCCGATTATGTAGTAGATTTAATGAATTATTTGGTGATATACCAAATGAGCCAGAGAAGAGAACACGCAAGAGAAAACAAAAAATGGATGCATCCCAAAATGGTCTATACCCTTGTAAGCGTTCTGCTCGCTTGGCAGAAAAGCGTTTACTTGAAGGTGATAAAAGTATATTTGATACTACTCCTATGATTATTGGAAAGTATACTACAGCAAAATATAAACAAGAGCAAGCAAGAAATATTCATGATTCTGTCAAGAATGCAAACTGTGATACACCTAAACCATTGTCAATAACAACAATTACAAATCCTACCTTTAGTGAGCGAACCAATGATCCGAATGTTCTCAATTTTGTTGGCCAAAGATCAACAACTTTTCCTTTTACAAACAATCTGCAACCAAAGGTTACAACAACAACAACAACATTGTCAACAGCAGCATCAATTACGGATTACAATAATTTGAGTGATACACAATTAAATGATAATTCTAGTAAACACATAGAACCAAGAAGTATATGTGTCGTCTCGGAGGATGATTTCGAATCTCCCTCTTCACCTCAGCCATCGCAGGACTATGGTGAGGACCAGTTTAAAGCTCCAATTCAAATACCTTTACATTTACGTAAATCGGCTGTCACGGGGGGATCTAATTTGTTACTAGAAAACATAATGAGAAAAGAAAAACAAACAATGGCAAAAGCAAACAAAAAAGTCAAAATCCACGAGGGAAATCTTATTAGAGAAATGCATACTAAAATAACTGAATATCTCCAAAGTTCCAGCCAATATGATGTCAGAAATCTATGTTATGATTTGCAAAAAATTAGTCAAAAGGAGGATTTATATATTTCTGCATTATTAGATTCCGAAATTTTAAAACTGATCGGAAGCAGTCAAGAGGAATCGATAAATACACAATTTATGAACGCACTACGGCATCTACAGGAAATTTACCCAGAGTTCTTAACACAATTCTTGGCAAAATTAGATGTAAAACTATTCACATTTAACCAAAGTTTGAAGCCAACGTTGACGGAATCATTAAATTTATTGCAAATTTATCTTGCGACAATTCAATTTCAGGCGACCATGTCTGCTAACGAGGAATTTAAAAATCCTGCGCGTATAATTATTGCCAAAATTTTGTACTTTTATCAAAAAGACATGCCACGTTTGGTATATAAAGTGTTGTGTCAGTTTCCCACAGTTCTACCACATCGAGATGAAAAGACTTATGATCACTCTGATCCACTAATAACTGTTATCAAGCATGAACTCATGAACTATAAATATGATATGTATGACGAAGAGTCATGCAGTCGCCATTTGTTATCGAAATTACGTTACGAATATCATTTTGATATCTATAAGCCTCTACAGCAAGATGTCCTCAACCAATTAATAAGCAAACTAGAAGCAGGCCAACTAAAAAACCTTCAGCTAAGCTTTGCTGTATTTTGCAAGCGTATGTATATGCCAAAATGCCTCAAAGACGTAATTAATGGACGCCTGCTGCCTCTTGTGAATACATATTATGATCATGCACTACTATCAACTGAATATGATGAACGTATTGCAGCCTTATTCAATTGTATGTCGACGGTTCTCAAATCGTTTGTGTTAGAAACTGATATAAGTGCATGCATGTCAGTATTTAAACGATTTTTGTATGCTATTAAAAGGCCTTGTGTCCAGGAAGCTGCAGTGCAAGCCATTATCCGCATGCAGCGCTATGGTTACAACTTATGTAGCGAAGCACTTAAGGATTTCCAGCCGAACTATACGCTTCAACCTCTAACTGTGGCAATGTTGAGATCGTTTGCACAGCGGAAAATAGAATATAAAAGACCATATTAGGTGTATGTTCATTAATCGAGTCGTATATGTGCTTGAAATAAATTTAGTTTAAATCTTAAAGTGATGAGGTAGCCTGGCTGACTTTCTACTATACATTAATGAATCTATTGCCAGAGGTAGTGGCATGAATGGTACAGAATCAATAAATGTTGTCAATTTACATCAATTATCGGAAATTGCTTAAAAAATAATATGTCAGAAAACTAGTATAATTTTGTTTCACAAACTCTGAAGATTTTAAGCCTAAGTACGCGGTGCAACCACTTACTACAGCAACGTAAGGCTCAGAAAAATTGTAAATTATAAAGCATAGAACAATTACCTCAAAAAAAAATATGTATGTATAATTATATATTAAATTTTTTTTTAAATTAAGTATGTTTATCAGAATGATAAATTAAATATATGTGTATATTTACTTTAAACAAAATTTTTGAATGTTTTAATATAAATACTTCACTTAACACCTTGCTGGTAACATATGCAGATGACCTTGCATTCTGTACTACTCTGGCTCGGCCATAGAAGCAGCAGAGTAGTAATAAAATCTTAATCTAATTTATAATCTTCCACTTTACCTCCAGTTGGAGGGATTGTAAGTACTGAGTGCCCTTAAAATTGAAGTTGGGCTGGAAATTCATTTCTTCTCGTGTCGTGTCCGTGATCTTTGCCGAGTGAGTGTTTATGCTAATGGATACCGGTGCGTGTTAAGTTTCTCAACATATGTAAGTTTCATAATTAATTTTTTACTGTTGGTATATAAATGTAGTCCCTAGTTTTTAAAATACCAAGGGGCTCTAGTTATGGTCTATACTAGAGGCACTTGCAAAACCCCATAGCTGTGAGCCATAGCTCCAGATTGGCTTTATGATGCTGTTATAAAGGAGAACTTTATAATAAATGTTTAGTGGAGAGCGTGAGTTGAAAAGCCAGTGAAAGCTGTTGGTTTTCAGTTTCATTTGAGTTCTCTTGGCTTCAATGTGTTTTCGCAAGGTAAGTCTTCTGTCAAGATGGACTCCAAGGTCACAACATTATCTACTTGTGAAATCACAATATTATTTAGAGTTAGCGGAGGGCAAGTGCTTCTGTTGAGTGTGCAGATAATAAGTTTGCTTTTTTGTCGAATCACTTTTATGCGCCAGTTGGCTAACCAAACTTCGACGTGTGAAGCAGCAGAAATAATCAACAATTATCTGCATCGATTCCAAGAATGTTGCCATCAATTCAAGCAAATCATCCAATTGTGATTTTACGTTGAGGCGCGACATTTATCCAGATAGCGCATTCGGTTCAGAGATATTCCTAAAGTAGACCAAATTCAGTACCTGGGCCTAATACTGGACAAATGCCTCACATGGCGTTCACATTTAAAATGCAACATGGCATGCTGCAATACAATGTCATGGAAATTAAGCTGGGTGTTACGTTCAAATCGTAAACTTTGCTTAAAACGTACACTTTGTTATGTTAACCAAGACATTATCTCATGGCAAATTACTGTCAATAAAAGTAATACAACTTGGTAAAAAGGGTACATTAAAAATATTAAAATATAGCTTACAACTAATTAAATAAAAACAAACTAAATCTGTCTCTGACCCGGTGGGGGAAATTTATTTGCTAAATAGCTAGCTATACCCCTACTCACAGCCATGTGTGGTCAGATACAAAATTTTATCGTCCAGATTCCAGTAGGTGTTGCAGCTCCAGAGCGTTAATAGCGGTAAGCGAAATCTCAGGAGAAAGGATGTGGTACATTTTATTATAATTATCATATAATACATACATCTAGAGCAAGAGGAACAAAATTTCTAGTAGTACGAGGTACGACTAGGGGCACAGAAACTAAATAATACCAGTAATAAGTTTGTGAAGAAAGCTTATTCCTAAAGAAATTCGGCGATTACTCAACGAAGAAAGATCTATAAGAAAAAGCTTGCTTGAGTATGAAGACAAACGTTTCCTACGGTTCGAATTTAAACCACGAAATGCAAAAAGAAGGAATTGCTTCTGTACTGACTCAATACGGTCTTGATGTATTTTGTTTTAAGGGCTCAAGACGTGCGAAGATTTGTAACGTAGGGATCGTTAAATTCTCTAGACCATTATTTAATAAAAACAAAAATACTTTTAGCTTTATTAACAGTTGAAGAAATGTGATGTGATATGTTAAATCTCAGTTTATGTGTAAATATAAGTCTTGAATTTTGTATAAAATTTTATTTAATAAATCATTTTGAACACTAAATATTTTGTAAATCAATCAGATAGGTTATCATTACAATTTTTAATTAGGACACATTGGATTTACCTTGGTAATTGGATTTTGTTTAAGCGACACCAAATAAAATAAATTTTACTCATTTTATATATGGTAAATTTATAGATACATATATTATTTTGTTTAGTTTAAATGCTACACACACAATAAATTTCTTGTTTTACTGTTTTACAAATTATAACTTAACTTTATAAGTTTCCAATAGAATATAGAAGGGAATACAATGGATTGCACAACATACATATGATTGGGTTATAATAATTAAATAAACATTAATAGGATAGTTGTTTTAGACATTGAGATATTTTTTAGTTTTGTTTTTTCTATAAATTATACTAATTTCATAATTTTGCTTTAATGTTTCATTAAATGATATAGTACAATATAAAATATATTTACTTATAGTTGGGATTAATTTTTAATTTACAATCATGGACACAATCTTCAGAAAAATGCTTACTCTGATTTTATTGTATGACCTCATCAGATCATTGATCATTGATATCTGATGTAAAGATATTCAAAATACAATATATGTATGTTAATATAAATATTAAAAAATTTTGAATTCAATTTAATTTGGTATAAAAATTGCGACTAACCATTTCTTTTTTTTTAAGGTACTTCATGTGATTACGAATTATATAATATTATAGTATATGACTATGTATAGTATATGTATGTATGTAAATATTATAAACTAACAAAATATTTAAGCTATTGTATGTTATAAAATAGAATATAGTATTATGAAGCGAACTTTGTTTTTTTTACACGTATGCATAAGGATTAATGATGTTACCATCTTTTGTTGTTGTTGTTATTATTATTATTATTATTATTGATATAAAACTGTTCCGCTTCGTGCTATAGAATTTTATTTAACTGAAATTTCAAAATTATTTAGAAAATTATTAAGCAATAAAATGATAAGATTTCAATTAAAAGAATGCCTACCAGAGAACGACGTTGATGTTCTTTTTCCAAGGCAACTTGAGTTTGTTGAGGTGAGAATTTGAGTACAGCAGAGATTACTTTGACAAGTGTTTCATTATTTGTATTGCCGGTTAAGTACTAAAAAAAAGAAGGAAATTATGGATGATCCAATCATCAGAATTTATATGCATATTTTACCTGGAACATGATATTTTTAAGATATTCGAATTCTGTATTCGCTGTTATACCCTCACTGTGCTGCATTGATACCTAATAATTATAAAAATCATTAATGAAAGAAAGTATTGATTACTTGATATGTCATCGAGTCTTACCAAAGTTTCATCCAATTGCCTTGATATCTTAGCATTTTGTAATTTCAGCCGCTCATTAGATTGTTCAAGTATTAGATAATTTTCACATTTTTGTTCTAAAAACAAATTACGATTGGTCACATCCTGAACTTCATTCATAATATCTTTCAATTTCAATTCTAGTTCGGCTTTTTCATCTAATTCTGTTTGAGTAAATTCTTTTCTTTGCTGCTGCTTGTGGTGCTCTGGCGCCGGCATTGTTAGCAATAACTTCTGGGCTTGTAGGCCAGCTCGCAATTGTTCCAATTCCATAATGCGATCAGCCATTTGCTTGTTGTTCATTTGTAATTCTTCAATTTCCTGTTTAAGATTTCTATTTTCAGATCCAGATCTGAACTTAATATCTTCTAATTCGCTTTGCAATTGTTCGTTCATTGTACGCAAATGTTCAGCATCAACACTTGGCGCCGCATTCAATTTATGTTCATCATTTTCAGTTTTCAGTGTTTGCCTACTTTCTAGAAGTTCTATTTGCAGTGCGTCGATCTGTTTGGTTTTCGTTTGCAATTCTTCATTGATTTCGTTAACTTCCTTAGTGAGTGTCTCAATTGTTTCACAATTGCGTGTATTTTCTGCAAGTAAGGATTCATTTTGTTGCTCGAGTCTTTTGAATTTATCATTGCCATCATCTGTATGTTTTAATAAATCATGGTTCGCTTGCTGAAGCTGTTGCATGGCATCAGCAAGTTGTTGCTGAGCTTGCAGCAATTCCTTTTGTATCGTATCATTTTGCTGAGTTATGAAACCAATGTGTTCAGTTTGTCGTTTCAATTCACTGATTTTCTCTTCAAGCGACTGCTTTAAGTTATTAACTTCAGCTAATGTTGTTTCGAAATGCGAATCCTTTTCAGATATTTGATGCGCATGTTGCTCAGCATTTTCCTGTAGCACATACAATTCGCATTGTAATGATTTCAGTTTCTCCTTAAGTTCTGCGTTTTCTTTGTTCGTCGCCTGAGTGGCATCTTTCGCCACGGCGAGTTCCCTTTCCAATTGCTTGGTATGCTTATTTAAATACTCATTTTCAATTTGCATTTGCTCGAAAGCAATTAATTTTTTCGCTGCTTCAGAATGATTTTGTAGTTGGCTTTCGCGATCTGTAAGAGCTTTTTGTAGTTCATTCAGCTGAAGTTTATGTTTATCTTTTAGAGAGTCAATTTCTAACTGGAGTACATCGTTTGACTCGTGTAATTTTTCCACATCATTATTCAAATTACGGCACTTCTCTTCGAGTATTTGTAACTGACTGCCTCGGTCGATTTTACTAGCTTCTAAAACTTCATTCAATTGTTGAGCGCTAGACTTTGCTTCGGTCAATTCTTTGAGTGTGGCTGCATGTTCAGTTTGTAGTGTTGCCAGTTGAGTTGTAAGATTATCATGTATTATTTTGTATGATTCAAATTCTTTAGATTTTTGTTCACTGGTTTCTAGTTGAGCTTGTAGTGTTTCAATTGTTGATTCTTTCTCTGTAACTAACCTTGATTTAACTTGCAACTCCTCACGAAGCATATTCAATGTTTGAGCATCATTTTCAAATGCTCTAATCGTAGATTGTAATTCATTGATGTTAGCCTTTTGGGCTTCTAGCTCCACTTCCAGAACATCACGTTGCTCCCTAAGTAACAAAACTTCTTCCTTGGATCGTTCCAAAGTCTCGACATTTTTCTCAAATGCTTGCAGTTGTTCGGTAATTTTAATTAACTCATTTTGCAATTGTGTATTTTGTGTTTGGGCCTCCTGCAGAAGTACTTTATGTTGATCTTGGTCTTCTGTACAAGCAATTTTGAAAGAGTTAAGTTGTTCTTGTAAGTTGTTTCTTTCCACTAAGAGTTCTGCCACTTCATTTGCTGTAGCCTGTTTATCTCGTGTAAGATTTTCTACTTGTTTTTCTAAAGCAGACTTCTCCTCATTGTTGTTTTGCAAAGCTTCCTTTGCACACTTCAAATCATCTTCAACTATCAGTTTCTCCTTTTCCAATGCATCGTTTTTATCCTGCAGCGTACGATAATCATGATCCATAAGTTCTTGAGCATTATGCAAACGTGAGTTTTCATCTAGTACTTGTTTCATTTTCTCATTGAGTTTCTCTAGATTATCTTCACATGTGTAAAGTTTCTGGCGCATTTCACTTAAATCAACCTCTTCGGAAACATGTTGGCGTTCACGTTCCACCAATTGTTTCTCCAAATGATTTGACTGTTCTTCAAGCAAACAATTTCGCTCTGCTAATTTTGTATTCTCGCATACGATAAGTTCCAGCTTAGTCTCTGCAGCTTGAGCACGTTGTTCCCAGTTTTGCCAAAGTTCACGAGCTCGTTCAGAATCAACATTGACATTTTCTTGCTGTCGTAACATACTTTCGATTTTCGTCTCCAATTCTTGCTTCTTTTGTTCCAGCTCTGAATGGGATTTTTGCACTTGTTGCATGTGATCCTGCATAATGTCAATTTCTTGAAGTATCGAAGTGACTCTTTCTTGCAACTCTTGTTTTTCATTTTCAATTTGTTTTGCTCTCTCCAATTTATTATCTCGTTCAGCTAATTCGGATTTAAGTTTTTCCATTTCCGCATTTAATTCATTCAGTTTCGCTTGTTGTTGTTCGTTGTGTTTTTTCTGTTTATTGAGTTTGTTTGTTGCTGCCTTCAGTTCTTTTTCTTTCTGTTCAACTTCTTGTTTGACTTTATGACTGTTGTCTGTGTCTCTCGCTGCCTTTCTTATCTCTTCCAATTCTGCTTTAAGTGTTGTAATTGTTTCGGTTTCACTGTGTGCATTTTTTTCGTTTAGTAAGCGAATTTCTTCTTCGAGTTGTTCAATTTTTCGTGTTTGTTGTTCATAGTTTGATTTAAGTTCTTCATCATTTGATTTTTCTTCATTCTTTAGTTTCAATAAAGTTTCACGTTCTGTTTGCAAAGCACTTTCCATATCGCGAACTTTTCTTTCACTTTCAGCAAGTTCAGCTCTTAGATTAACATTATCGTTTTTGCTTTGATTTAGTTCATTATCAACTTCAGCCAAGGATATCTCAATTTGTTGGTTCCGTTGTAGCATCTCGTTGAGTCTTTGATTTTGCTGACGCATTTCCTGTAAGCTTTGAGCATTTTCATTTTTAATAGTTTTGATTTCTTCCTCAAGTTTTGTTAGGTTTTGATCTTTGCCAGCAAGTTCTGTTTTCAACTGATTCAACAAGTGTTCCGTAGCTATGACCTTAGCATCTGATTCTTGCTTTGCACTTTGGAGCTTCTGGTATTGTTCCTCACTCACATGTTTCTCTTTTTTATTGACAGTTTCAAGATTGGATTCCAGAACTTTTAACTTGCTCTTTAATTGTTTAACTTCATTCTCTTTCTGTTCTAGTTCAGTGTGAATTGCTTGCTTGGTTTGCGCCAGAAGCAAAACATTCTCTTCTTCCTGCTTGCGAAGACTTTCAATTGTAGTAGTTGCAATTTCATATTTTCCATTTAGATCATTTAACTGCTTAAGGCTTTCTGATAATTGTTGTTCAAGAGTTGTAACTTTTTGATGTAGCTCAGGATTATCAATATGCACTGAATTATTTGCAATACTAGTTGTTGCAATGGTGCCTTTCTTTTCATTAATTTCACTTTCACTTAAATCTATTAGAGTTGTTGTGTTTGTTTGTTCGGTAACACTTTCTGGATTTTCACCTAGTAATGCCAACTTTGTTTGATATGCTTGCATTTTGCAATTCATATCATCCATTTCCATGCGCAAGGCTTCCTCCAGATGAGCTTTTGCCTGTTGTTCCAGTGTACATTGTTCACGTAGCTCACTAATTCTTCGTATGGCCTTCTCTTGGGTTTCAACTAACACAGACTGTAACAAAAACAACAACATGTTAGTTTTTTTTATCAGAATGACGATAAAGAGAGATAAGAGCACTAGTACATGGTGACTCACTGAAATAACTTACACGGGCCTTACTGCTGTCATGTTCCAAGTCTTTGTATTTTTTCGCTAGATCTGTATAACGACAACGATATTTATGGTAACGATCCAATGATTTTTTATAAGCATCATATAGCTGTTCCTTGGTTATGACATCCAAGCGAGCAGTGGAAGCTGTGTCATCCATTTCACTGCCCGAAGCCTCATAATCTGATTGTAAATGATAAACCTAAAAGATAATAAAAAGATATAGAAAATGTATGCAATAATGAATGGATTTGTCTTTACTGTTGGCGCATCATAGGACGGTAGTCGAAATGAGATGTCACTAGCCATTGAGGAATTCGATAGTTTACGTGTACGCGGTATTGCTCCTCCGCTGCCATTATTAAGCGATTGCATAGAGGCGCGCCCACGCAATGAGGCACCTGGTGGCAGTTTTTGTGGCCTAAATGGCGAATTTTGAGGTGTGTCTACGAGGAAGATAAATGATTGAATAAAATGCTTGTAATATTTAATAGTAGTTTGCAATTTACCCTCTTCCGTGATACTGAAGAAATTCTCATTTGTTACATTTGTGTTGTTGCTGTCTGTGCTTGGTGTTGCACTTGAAGATGATGAACTCACTGCAGCCTACAAATACACACAATATATGAATGTAATAATTTAATAATAGAAGATAAAAACAGACACAAAGTTATTGCAACACAAATCCCAACAAGAAAAGGGGAACAGCTATTTTGGTCACATCAACATTTGTTTTTGTTCTGTTCTGTTCTGCTCTGCTTTTTCTTTTTCAGATTTGTTGATTTGTCATTTTTTGTCTGCAGATTTTCACTTGCCTGTGCTGCATTTGCAAATTGTTGAAATTTCGAAGGTGACGCTTTCACCTCCTCAATCAATTTGTTTTTTAAATTGGCAAACATTTTACACACTCGCGATTACGACGGCCTCGATAAAAAATATATAGTTATGTTTATGAGAAAAACATATATTTCATATATCAGTATCAGTGTTTTCTTTAATTAAGAAACAATAACAAATACGTGTTATTTTTCCAGAGTTACCATACTCAGTTAATTCATAAATAAATGCGATGCAACAATGGTTTTAAAAAATACCAAATATTGATGAAAGTAATCACAATGTTGCAGCAACATTATGATACATGCTGCAATTGACACAGTGTTGAGCAGCCACCAAATGTCATTTTTGTTCACGTTACGTTGTGCAACACATGATAATCAAGAAGAAGATATCAAAAAGTGCGTTGTTTTAAAAGCATTTCAACTTTTGTTTTTATTTTGTCAAATTTTTTGACATTCAAATTGAATTTATTCCAATTTTCCACGTTCACATGATAAACACATACTATTCATATTAATTAACTAAATTATTTATACATTAAACTATGCGACGGACCGCTCAACTGCACAGTTGTCGGCTTTATTTTTGCATTTTTCCACATGGTCCATGGTAATCTGGTTACCATTTTGGCAAACAAATTGTAAGTATACTCAGACAGCGTCAACCAACCAACCACAAAATTTTATTATTTCATAATCAATTTCCTTCGCTACAGATTAACACATTCCCTTGTTCAACAAGTATTTCTGAATCTATTCAATTATTATGAGCTGCACACTTATCACACAATTCTATTGTTGATTTTTCATTCATAAAAGCCACAATGCCGGAAATAGCAATTTTCATTTAACAGAATATTTCCTTTTAGTGTTTTTTTGTTATTTCTTTCTTAATTATTTATTTGCTTAAACAATGTTTACTTAATTTTTTTTTTTCATATTAGTTTTGCTTATTTCTTTTAATTTATTTTCTTAATCCATTTGAATTTTTGAAAAGTATATAAATGTGTAGAAAAAGTATCGAGTAAACCGTGGGTTAGTTGTAACATACTTATCAACTATGTAGTATGTTGGGAATAGTAGATAGATTGTAATAAAGCTTAGTCAATTCTAATTTTTGAATCATACCAGTAGTTTCATAAGGAAACAAAAGCCCTTTATCCGGATTGCGAAACAGACACTGGCATGATCTGATGCAATTCAACTAGATCTTTCACTCGCTACAAGAAATCCGACATGATCGAAAGCATATCAATTCGACTATGTTATGATATGAAATTCGATTTTATGATAGAACACCCTTTCAATATTGAAAGACAGGAGCTTTCGTGTCGAGTAGACTATAATATAACAAATTCACTGATAAAAGCCATAAAGCAACAGCAGCAACAGCATTAAAAAAGGTGATGCGCAATATTAAGTTTTTATTTACAACTTTACTAACATGTCAAATGAGAAAAGGTCTTTTTCATTAATTTCATTAACGTAAATTAAATTTTGTTTGTATTTAAAATAGTACAACTGTAGGAATGTACAATACATAAATAAGTGGAAGTTAAGTATGTATTTAATTATAATATGTGTAGTCAATATGTCAATATAATTTGCAAAAAAATATATTAAAATATGAGTATGTTCGTGTTTGTAAATGTTCAAAGCTTAAACAAACAATTTAATTAAGTTTTTTTTTGGATCTACATTTAAATTAAATTAAAAAAAGGGAAAAAATACAAATGAATAGGCTATAAATTTATATACATATTATATACGTATTATAATTTGTTTCATGGAATGATAATTAATTACTTAATGACAAATACGGAATATTGTTTGTGTGACCTGTGAATATGCACAAACTTATCAAAAGGAAAAATAATCATAGAAATGTTTTATTTATTAATCTATACAAGATGATTATATTTTGAATTACTTACCTCGGTGCGGAGGAAGTGTATCATATAAAAAATAAAATATGGTTTAAATAGAAGCCATACATCTAGTACTTCCATGGAAATAAAAAAATAGACAGGGACCATTTTTTAATACATTGAACCGAGATTAAACACGTAGAGTAGGTAAAGGAGAGGCCGGGAGCTAGTTACCTAAACACCTACCAACTAATATGATTGGTTTGAATGACTTCCAGTGTTTGGGTAATTTGGAAGAGCAGAACTCTTTCGATGTTTATCTTGTCCATGTACATCGACTTACTGATGGCTTTGTGAGTTACAAACATAAGATTTAGGTCAGAACATTGTGTAAGAGATTAGAAAATGAGAAATTTTCAGGTAAATCAATGTTCTTGCAATCGATCCCAGACACGAAAACTACACGAAAACCTTTAAGTAACTAAAAAAGCAACCCCTAAAATAATGAATTGTCCATAAACTTAATTAAAACACAAAATGGCTTTACTGTTACTATCAATAAATTTTTATATCTTAAAGGTGTTTCAAAATTTCTACTTAGGGAATCTTTAAACAAAATCATAAAATTTGTGTGTTGTCACAAATTTGTTAGATAAAATTGCCATTTTATAATATCTACAATAATTAAAAATAAAGATTTAAAGATACATGTAAGATAAGACAACACAAGACAAGACAAGACAAGAAACATTAAAAACACATTCCTATATTGGTACATGTAACATGGCCGCAAGTTAAATAAACTCACAGACACACAATGAAATTGATGATGAAGATGCTGTGAGTATACCTATTTACTTCATTACTTCCATACTTACTTATATGTCCGGAGTTATCAGAGTATAAAATAACAATAAAAAGTTATGTGTTGCATAAAATTTCTTGTCTGTACAATACATTCTTCCTTCGTCCTGCAAGTGATATGACTTTTTATTATTATCAATGAGAACTTTCGCTCTTGCGATAAGCAAAATGAGTATAAAGTCATTAACATATAGACAATTTATCTTGTAGTATACGTTGGGTGCTATACTTTTGCCCTTCTAAGTGACTTACTATCCTTGCCTTTCTCTAGTTCAGTTTGGTTTGGTTTGATGTAACAGCAAAATATACAGATAAATTAGAAAAGACAAATGACATTTTTGAAAATTATTTTAATGACTTTAATATGAGCAAATGTAACTCAATACACTACGCTAACGCCCAACTAATTAATTTCACAGCAGTCAGTCACATAAGTGTTGAAGTATCTCTTTCCATTTCAATTCATCACATGCGTTAGTATGTAAAATTTGTCATTGTAATCAATCTCATACTATGTATCTGAGTGTATACCATAGCCTGACAGATATGATAAGATAATCATAATTTTTCAAAACAGACGCCGTTTTAGAAGGTTACGTGTCACCATTAACCACTGAGGAAAGTAACAACAAAAAGCCAAACAAAAAACTTTAAAACTGAACCAATTATAATAAACCCAAAGGAATTCATATTAATGACTGCGCAGAAAAGTAAAATAAGTGTACTTTGAATAATGATAATTAGGAGACCAAGATTAGGCTTAGATTCTTTTTGAAAATTTCCTTTAAAAAAAAAAAAATAAAGAAAAATTTGTTTGCCACCGCTAATTAAGCTTACTTCCTCTACTACTAATCTGTTAGATTAAGAAGAACATTGTTAGATAAAGTATCCATTAGATGTAATCAGAAGGACAATCAAAAGGTGCCAAGAGTTTAATTTTCGTTATGATTAACTTAAAAAGTTGCAATCATGATTAATTATTAAAAAAATAAACGAAGATAGAAAGACATCAAATTAAGTAAACCCCAAGTGAAGATCCTATTTTAGGAGCAGCAATCCCAGTTTATGGTTATTTATATAAACAAAAAAACAAAAGCTTTCTTTGTTTAGGTAAAATGTTTAAGCCATCTTAAAGTTATAGATTTTAATGAAATATATGTCAAAGTATACACAATAGTATGTTAGTTCTTCTCATTAATCAGAAGTACATATGCCATATGAATGTAATATTAATTTAAAATTAAAACTAAAACTTTTAGCATTTGTATATCTTTGTTTTTTTTATTACTTTTCACATTCACTTTAATCCACTTAGCATAGTAGAATATTGTATCTTTTTTGCTTGCGATTTTCATTGGAAAAATTGCAAAAACTGAAAGGAAAATCATGGCAAAAAGCTTTTATTGCTTAATAGATTTTTGCCTTTTCCACTTTCATTTTAATTGAATTCTACAAGGATGAATTTTAATTTTTATTAATTGTTACATTATTTTAGTCCAGCATCATGAAATATGGAAAATAGTCATATCCTCCCAACTCGTTCCTAGGTAAATATGAATACTGAATGAAGACTCCTCACTGCCACACAACGCCCATTGATGATAGGATTGGTGCAGACAATCTGTCAACATCAACTGATGCACACACCAAGTCTCGGACTATTCACGTCCAATGAATGCATGAATGAATTAATGAACAAGCATGGGGCATTTGTCGGATATGCATAGTACAATATATATTTTCAACAACTTGAAATAAGTCATAATTGTAATTTACTTCCAATTACAAAATTAGTTCAAAAGAATTTTAAAGAAAAGTTAAGCGACAAAAAGAAAAGAAAAGTAAAGATAAAAATGAAATTTTATAAAGTTGTAATCGATGAAATGGGGTTGATAATAAGTATTGTCAATGTTTAAAACAAGTAATACTATATCATATCTATACACGTATATACTTGTAAGTAGATATATGGTAGATGTATTTGTAGTAGATGTAAAGTTGATTTCATTTAACCAAAGAAGCATAGCAAAATGCAACAATCAACTTTAATTAGTTCTTAGCTTTGTGTTCGGAAACTTTATCTTTTGCCTTGTAGTGTGTACTTGGGTTGGCTTGGCTTGGCTTAGCTTGGCTTCAAGTTGGTGCAATTTATTTACTTTTGTTGTGAGCACAGTCAGCGGATTACATCCATTGTTAAGATACTCGCACAATATAATAAAGAAATCAAGTCAATATGTTAAATTTTTTGAATCTGGAACTTAATGAAGTTGTATGCAAAATAAAAGTATATTTATATACTTAAGTCAAAAAGGAAAAATTCTAAAAAATAACAAAGAAAGAAATATTGATTTTGGTCAACAAAAAACTGACGAAAAAAAGGTCAGGAAAAGAAAAACATTCCAAATTTAAGTGGAAACGTTCTTAAACGAGCCACTTTCTTATTAATCACAATAGATGGAGAAACTGTCACAAAAATGTTGAAACCCAAAATGTTCAAACTGACACATTTCAACAAAAGCTTTGCTCGATGATCCTGTTGCCACATTGCCTGTGGCTTTGAATTTTCCTCTTTCGATTTGACCCTTTTTTTTTCTTAAACGTAATCAGAAAAAATTCAGAAGTCCTTTGTTGTTCATTGCTTCACTGCATTGATGTTGTGGCCTTGAAATATTTTATGCTTTTATTTTTTTTATACAACAATTTTCAATGCTGAGTTTTTTCTTTAAATATTATTCTATATTTTCCGTCTATTATTCTTATTTTCTTATCTACACAACAAAATGGTGTTTTCAGGTGTTAATACAACACTCTGCACTCTTGTTTCAAGGGAAATTAACTGCCTAACAAATTGAGATAAGATTTGTTAGACAATTTTATTACCACAATTGTTGAATGATAAACCCACCAATCAACCGACCTACGAACCAACAAACAACCAAGCAAACATTACCAGATTTTAAGTGGCGTTTTCTGATAAAAATTCTTTTGCTTTTGATTTATTACATTAGGTGAGCAAAGGATTGTTGTTCAATTCCATATATTGTGTATTGTTGTACATATGGGTTATCTAGTTGTAAGTAAACGAATAATAAACAAAGTTGAAAAGCAATAAATCATGCAATCAATTAGCTCATTTTAATGGAAAGTCATGTTTTACTTAAACCATATGTGTACTAGTAGTATGTACATATATCATGATATTTAAAATATTTGAACTGATTTTGTGTACTTAATGTCATGTGTTTGTTATGTAGAATTTTTTAAATATTATTGTTATTATTTAAGCATATTTATACACACCGGTCTCCGACATCCATAGTTTTGATATACTATGTTATTCTCATCCATCCTCTGCGGAAACTTTGACTACCAAAAACGTGATCCTTTCAAAGGATCAAGGGTGATAGCAAGCAAAATTGGGAAAATTGTATCATCCGATGACGTTTATTGACAGCAAAACTACCAAGTAGATTAAAAATTTAGAGATGAGGTAAAATTGTTCTAAGAAATAAAACATGGTATTGAAAATTTGGTGAAAAAATGACAAAACGTCCTTTGGAGTTATGAAAAGAAAATGAACTTTTCACAAAAAAATAGTCATGCATGTTCGTGGAAATTTAACTTTGAGCGGCTGCTTTTTGTGGCATGAAGTTGATGGCAACATTAATAGATTTGTGTACAAGGAATTGTTGAACATAGTAATGCTACCATATGCAGAGTTTAATAAGTAGGTCTTTGGTGAGCCTCCAGTCATATTAAATATTCCCAACTGTATCTTGTTGAAAGTTGTTTTATTTTTAAACCATTGGAAAAACAACCAATAAAACTTTAAGAAGGATTTATTAAAATTGCAAGCAATAATTAATTTTATTAAATATTACCAAATTTAATTGATTGATTATTTTTGCATATTTAATCTCCGAAAGTATATTTTTCTCAATGTAATTTTTATTATTTTTTTAAACTTTTTAACGAATTAAGTATTTATAAATTAAGCTTATTTAAAGGATTGTAACAGCGTATGTCGAAAGGAATATTGATTCGTAGCCACTTCCAATTTGTCGCATATTTGTGAGGATATAATAAACTAAATATAAGTCTTTTCGAATTTTAATGTTTTAACTTTGACAATTATAATTGCAGTCTTACTTTTTTCCATTCAAAGTTGCTTTACTTATTTTTTTGGCCATTACAAATGACAATTGAATTACGAATCAATCTAACAATATCTATACAAGGGTAATAACCAATCCATCCTAAATATGGTAAGTAGATGGGGTAAACTGGAAATGAGGATTTTTCTTTGTTTATATCGCTTTGTTTTAAACTTTGCGTACAAAAACTTAGACGAACAAAGCCTATTATTTTCCATTTGGTCCAATAAATTATTTCTTTTATATCATTTAAAAGTAATTTAATATCTATTAAAACTAATTAGACACCATTTTCTAGAATTATAAAAGTCAAATTAACTGTAAATATATCCCATGGCGATGTGGCTTATGATATCGCGTCTTTTGATTGTTATAAGTTTCTTAATTGTCTTGTGTTGTATTCACAAAGTTTGTTGCATGAAATGCAATAAAAATAGCACACGTAGTACACTTCATCATCAGACCAGGAAACAGGAAAATTGAAAAAGGAAACTGCGGAGATATTATGGCTTCTGATGTTGGCGCTTCAGTTGATGACTTTAGTTACTTATACTCATGATAAAAATTGATTTTTAATGAATTTATTGTTGCCATTGTTTAATGTGTGGATAAAATTGCTTTAACTAATTATGCAACCAATCAATTTACATTATAATTCAAAGGAATATGTACAACAAGTATTTACATATTTATATGAGTATCTTACACATTTATTCAAGATTCATTTGATGTTGTAAAAGAATTTTATTACTTTATGGAAATTTTTCTATCATATCCATTAAGATAATAAGAATATCAAATTAATTTAAATCGTCATTGTGTCAGTCGGTTGTAAATGCATTTTAAATGATGTAATTTAATGCATATATATAAATATTATGTACTATAAGAAATTCATTAGTTCTGAATCTGAATAGCAAAATGACGCCAAAGGAAAACATTAAAGTCATTCAGCCATGTTCAAAATGAATATTGTTTTTGTTTGTGAACATGAAAATATGTCAATAAAAATGTCTTGCTCATCTTATTAAATTTCAATTTTCTATGCAGAAAAAAAGTTTTTGTGAAAAGTTAAAAATTTCTATAGTTGAAGTTGATATACATACTATAATATTAAATATTTTTCTTACAATATGATGTAATATAAAGAGACTATGATGGAGGAACATATGGTCCACCCTAATACATATTAAATGGTGTCGTTATGTTACATCCATCGACATTGTTTTGTTCTAAATCTCGTCATATAAAATCAATATCTATTTATTTTTTTTTTGCAAAGGACTTCAGTTTATAATGTTCATTGTTGCCCGAAGGCGTTATTGCCATCAACATATAATAGATTCTTTAACATGCTTATGATGAATGTTTTTATAAGTAACAAGTTAGTACGCTATAGTCATGAGGGTCAGACTTTAGGATACACAATAAATTCTAATCTTTTCGAAATTTAAAGATAGTAAAAGCAGAAAGTATTTAAACGTTTATAGAAAGATGCAATAGATAAAATTTGGTATCGGTTGGTATTATCAGAATCAATAATGTCAGAAAAGTTATTATAAAAGTTGTCCAAGGTCTTTACATCCCGATATGAAACGACAATGTTCGACTTAAGGCTCACCCAAACGATCTCGCAAAAAGTCTGCAAGCCTCTTCAACACGATTTTATTCCTATCACAATGATTCCCAGGCGGAATATATTGAGGTAATGGGTGGTTGGAAGAAATTTTCCATTAAAGATGGCATTCAGCTGATAAAATTTATCTTAAAAGTAGCTTAAGAAATCAATGTTTGAGGCAAGTCTGGCCAGTTGTAGTTGAAAGCCAGGAACGTAAATTACCCCAATGAGGACTAAATGAAATTTTAGAACTCGCTCACTCAATTCAAGGTGAAGAATGAAGAAGTTTGCAGTCAAAGACCTTGATGATGAATAGTTTATTAAATTTTCTTGAAAGAATTCAAAATCAGATGACAACAATTTCGAATATATTAAGACTATAGAAGGCTCAACTCTCCCACAATCAAAAATGCCTGATTTTTTTTTGCAGAAAAAGATGATGTAGGGGCACCCCACAAGCACTCTTAGGATGATGATAACAGCGACACTTCATTACATATTTCAAATAAAATATGTAACATATAGAATATTTTGATTTCTGTAATACTCGTAATAGGTGTTTTGCTATTTCTTATGTTTGAGTATTTAATTATAAGATTTCAAAAGATGTTTGCTTAGATTTCATATAAATTTTCGACTTTAATAATAATAATGCAAATGAAAGAAAAAAAAATACCTTGATGTTATTGAAGTCCTGAATTTACAATATTTCTTACCAAAGTGATAACTAATTAAAAAGTGTGCATTTACTGCATCAACGGTCAATAAAGATTAACAAAAACCTAATAATAATCACAGCGAATTGGTTACAAAATTCATTCAATTTTAAATTGGCTTAAAATTTTATAATATTGAATAATTGTGGTTCTTTAAACAAATTTGGTGAAGAAGAGATTTATTTTAAAATGCGTAGATGTAAAATGTTAATCCTTATCGAAGTTTAAATATGCTTCCCAAAATAACATTTCTATGCATTAGTATGTATTTGTATAATAAAAAGAAAACAGCCGCTGGACAGATTCTAAATGGATTTGCATACAATAAACTAGGAATGGTCAAGGTAGTAAGTAGAATATAAAAAGAAAACTTTATGCAAAAGGACTGTTAGTTATATTTCATAGTATAGAAATAAATGGACTTAACAAAATCCACACAAAGGAAAAATTTATGCAAAAATATCACCACTCCATCTTAAAAAACTGGGGGCATTTGTTTTCAGAAGATCTACTCTCTTTGCGATATTAAATAACTCTATCCAAAATGAGTCAAATAATCACATTTAAAAACAAGGAAATTTCTATTCTAAAATATGAGTTCTCAATCTTTTGAATTCAAGGCACTTATGTATGTCTATTGAGGTGAATAGAATTATTAATATTCACTCCCATAAACAACATTTTTGTTATGCTTAACAAACAACAGACTAAATTGATAGATACACTTAAGTATAAAGTGTATTAAAATGTTTTATATGTTGTGCTTTCCAATTTCTATTCCCAAAATCTACATTAAATGTCACGATTGTGGTTGTGCTTCAGAAGACAAAAACCAATGGTTGTCATGATAGATTTCTTTCTCTAATTCTCTGTTTTAAAACATTTGTTATTTTTTTATTAAATGCATTTTAAGGAGTCTCTCTCTCTCCTTTCAAAATCTTTCAATCTTTGGTATTATCTTATTCACGTTGTTTTGTATTATTTTTCACAATTTGAACTCTCAGTTTTATTGATATTCCCTCGTACTAGTATAACTGAATCATATGGCAACATGAGAAATTTGTTATTCCATTGCGTCTAATTTGATTTCATCTCCATTTTCATATGTTCTTCTCTTATATTTTTTACGAAATTATGAAAAAAACAGAAATTGAATTAAAAAAAATTTGATTGTACATGTTGAATGTTGAATGAATTCTGGATTTATGTGTGTATATTTAATTTCGTGTCTCGAATTATTGAAATAAAATTTACATACTAGTCTTCCTTCATGCTATGCAACTAACTTTACAATATTGCAAGTTGTTCGAGTACAAATAAAGAGTGTTTCCATGGCAATGAAAATCAATTCAAATGTTGCCAGTAGGGTGTCTACACTTTCATTACTACGTGTATAGTATTTCCAAATTTCCTTTCAAAAATACTAATTATGATATTGCAGTATAGAATATGTTGTACACAATAACATTTCATATGACTAAAAAATATATTAAATTAGTTTAAAAAAAAAATTAATTTAATGAAAATATTATATTATACTAGTACTTACAAATCCCTTGGTTAATGGAATTAAAATTAAATTGTAGCACGTACCAAGTACACAGGATACAGTGTACTGTAATACTATATTCGCGAAAATGTTGTAATTGGTTATGATGAAATGAGATTGGGAGTGAACATGTAGAGAGAACAACGTGCTGTGTTCCTGTGTCACATGATTTAAATTGAATGTCACTTGTTACACTGCACAAATGATATTGCAAAAGAAAGGACAAAGGGAAAGGAATTACAAGCAATCAGAACAACTGAATTTTGCATTTATTCCATTTATTTTTGACTTAGAATTTCTATTCAGCTAAGTTTGACATTTTTTGGGCGACAAAGAAAAGCATTTCTTATGCTGATACGAATAATAATTTATTAGTTTTCATAAATCGTCAAAAGCTTCACTTCGCTTTGGTTCAATTCGACTTTTATCTTAGCTTAAAGAAACTTCACACAAAAATCCTATCATTAGTCATCGTTTTCAGTAACAGAGAAGATGAGAAGATGAGTGATTTTCATTGTTATCCCTTTTGAAGAATGAATGAATTCATAAGTGTCATAGTGTCAATATAAATGTTGATGAAGATTATTCACATAAGTCAAATGCGAGCATAGATTCTTCCATCGATTGTTCTTTGTTTAGTTGTTATTTATAGTAGTTTTAATCAATCAAATGTCTGGATTTTATAAATCTTTCATGACATTTTTAGTAGTGCAAAGTTAACATTATATTTTTCAATAAAATTTCCTTTAATTTTCAATTTACTAAAAGTAGATTTACATAAGCTCAAGGCCGGCAAATGGATAGAATTAAAACCTTAAATTTAATTTTTAAGGTAGCATAATCCTTTGTAATATAAAAAAAATTAGTAAAATGCAAAAACAAAGAACACAACAAATTTCTTCATAATTGTAATGTATTAAGCTGAAATATTTTATTTTATCTTAAGCTTTTGTCTTTACAAATATTTTAATAACTACTAGTACATAAAATTGTATAGTATATACTAGAGTGAAGATACAAAAAGTCCATCTCAATTTTCCAATTTTTTGATAGGAACTTTCTTTTCCATTGTTATTGGTTGTGTTATTTTTAATCTGTTGATTGGATCCAATCAAACTATGAATACATGCTTGTTTATGGAATAACAAACAATAGACAGCCATCCATTCATCAATTCATTTGTTCATTTTCTCACTCATATTTGAAGAGGGGGAATTGAGGAAATTGTATGCTATACTATGAAAAAGTACAACATTGTTTTATTTTGGGTCTATTAATTGCTCAATTTGTAAAAAGTTCTTTCCATCAGTCTTTTTTGGGATTTATTCTGACATGTCAATTTGTCAAGGACTATTTTCATTTTTGAAAGAAAGAAAGTAAGTGAAGAAAATATTGAACTAGATACTCTTAGAATATTAAGAAACATAGGTCACATACATAGATACACACGCAAACCAATACATATACTAAATCATGCTTGTCAACATGACATATGAATAATGTATGTGGTTAGCATTTGGTTTATGCATTTTTTATTAATGTTTACTTGTATGTAGAGGAAAATATGGGAGGAATACTGTAAATTAAGATTCACATATCTACTATTGTATCTATGTATGCATGTATCTGTGTACATAGGTCATTAGCTTTTTAGCTAAGCATGTGCGTATCTATTGAAAATAAGTATTTGAAGTTCATGGCTAAAAGTGACACCTTAATCCGGCAATCACTTTTGAGATTTATAATTTGGTGGCTATTACCAATTTAGTAAACACACTAGGCAAAGTCAATTCAATTGTTTGAAAAAATACAGAGATCAGAGGTAAGTCAGTAAGTAAGTAAGTAAGCGTGTTTGTGAGTTTGTTTATTTTTCATTTGGAAAATAAACACCGTCGGTCGAGACTAAACGTTACTCAACAAAATATCAGAATTGAACAGAAAAAGAACATCAACAGAATTCGAGCAATTGCACGCGCCCGAGTTGTTGCTAGGAAAAATGTTGCGGAAACTTGAACGTGCGCACTTTGTTGCCGGCATCGTGTGGATTGGATTTATGCTTTCAGTATTTTAGCCATCTGTTCTGTTCAATTCAATTCAGTCCCTTAGTCGTTGTTACCATTTTACTAGCACAAGTCGCAATGGCGGAAATGGAAAATCTCACCTTGAAATAGTGAAAATTCGCGTTGATGGTTATTTCCGTTTCTTTTCAAAAATTGTTCTTCATGGAAATCAAAAAGAAAAGAATAATGAAACTAAAATATAAATTTCCATCTAAGGCATTATTAGAACTAAGCCAAATAAATAAAATAAGTGTTTATGAAATGAATAAAATATAATAAGGAAATCAATAATAAATTACATATATCTTTTCAATTAAGAATCTATTAAAAAGTGTTAATAGATTTATAAGTGTTGTTACATCAAAACTATAATTAATTTATGAAATATTTTACTGAATAAATACTAAAAATACAATATAATTGAATTAAAAAAAAAAACATTAACAGAAAGATTAAACATAACAAAGACTAATGATAAATTGGAAACTCTAAAAAAAATAAATATTAATACAATATAAAAATAATTTAAATAAATAAATAAAAAGAATAAATAATAATGTTTATTGAGAAATAATTTCTCTTGTGGCTATTAGTAGGTAAATATTTATTTTTCATTAGAAAATACCTTCAATTCCGAACATAATATTGAAAAATTACATAGTATTTTTACCATTTTGTTGTGAGCTTTGACTTTGACATTGTTGTAACTTTAAGTTCTTAAAGTGCATTTACCTACTCATATTTTCACTAAATATTATATGTTTGTTACATTGACTTACGCTTAGTTTAAAATTCCTAAGAAATAAAGCCATAAACCATGAAACACACATTATTTTCAATGGATTTATATGTTTCCTGTACGTAAGTGCATTATACGATATTTATATTTATATTGCATGCTGGAACGCATTAATCCATGTAGAGGTCCCTGGGCAGTGCAAGTCTTGGGGCCTCTAGCATAAAATAGTTTAATAGTTGTCTCTTGATTAAAGAACTGAATTCGTCAATATATTTGATCAATATCTTCAATTTATCTATGAATACTATTGCTTATTATACTTCTGTAATACTCTGTACTCACACAGACCCAATAATGGCTACAATTATTCTTCAAGATTATGTAAATGCTGTAGAACAGAGCTGCCCAACATTTTTGGTTTCTTGGGCCGCATTGAAAGAATCCGTAATGATTTGGGCCGCAAGTGCAAAGAAAAAATTGTTCTTTCGCCAACAATGCGACAAAAAAAAAAAAAAAAAAAAGGCTTACCCAGCGTATTTGACCGGCGAGCAACAAAAAACAGCACTGAGCAACGGGGTGCCTGGGACGCATTGACCCGTGCCGCAGTCTGACTTCATTTGGTCCACATGCGGGCTGCGTGTTGGACAGCCCTGCCGTAGAAGATTGGAGAATAAGAATACAAGAAATCATATATATTGGATATAATTTTACCTCTAAGAAAAGCCACTTGCCTTGTTTAAATTAATTGCAGGAAAATATCTTGGTATTTACTTAGATAGAATAGAACTAGTAACTTATTCTCTTCACATGCAACTGAAGCGTAATGGAGATAATATTTTCGATCATCAACGGTTTCGTTTTAAACAATATTCAACCTTAAAGTAATTCTTTTCTGAGATTCATTTTAAAGTTATTTTTCCTACAACCCATGGAACTTCTATTGGCGCCTAGATGTTCTGGTCCTGGTTAATTTCTTAATAAGAAAAACTTCAGGCTTCTTTACATTTTTGTAAATTTTGTATTTTACTCGAATATACAATAATAACTGGTAACACATGATAAAATAATATACAATAAGTATTTACAAACGCAAAACCAAACCAAATCAGATAACAAATTTAAATAAAAATTAACAAATGTATAAAATTGTAGAATACCGACACCAAGCAAACCACACTGAAATATTTATTGTATGTTCTAAGTTAACAAACTTTTCATTCTTGAAATATACACATTCTCTTCAAACACTTAAGTTAACATGTCTATTTTATGGTCAAAAAATATAATGCGCTTCAGTTCTTGAAATTTTATATCTGCTCTAACTTGCAGCACAATATTCCAATTCATAGATGTTTGGCATAAATTCTTTAAAGCATCGCAATGCAAGCGAATTTTAAAATAAGTATATGTATAGGAAAATAAGTATAAAGAATTGTTTGCTTAACTGATTGACATTTTTTCTCCAAGACCACAAGAATTTTTACGATAAATCATAAAAATACCAATTAAAACCTCGTGTACTCTATAAACATTTACTACTGGTTGGTTGTGTTCAAAATCCACTCAATTGTGCATAATTTCTAGAAGTTTGATTGCAGTTTAATGGCTTTAAGAATGGCTAGTACGAGTATTGTAAGATTTTTTGGTTTTAGGGAGTAGCATGAAAATGTGAAATTGAAACTGTTCCATCAAAAAGTAGATACGCACATAAAGAAAAATCAAATTAAAAAAGGCTTAATATTTTAATGCTCCATGTCATTGTTGTCCTTGTCCATGTGGCACATATGATACCAAGAAATTCAGATTTAAAAACTTATCAAAGCTTTGTATTCTCTATACTATTCTATTATTGTTTTTTTTTTTTTTTAGCGAAAGTGAAGGAAAAGGAAATGTACCATATTCTATGAAAGATACAATAAGAAAATACGTATATCAAAACCTATTTTAAACTTTATTTAAACAGTCACAAAAAAAAAAAAACTTTAGAATCGAACAACACTTCACACTTTCATTGATTAAATTTATTGTTGTAAACTTGCAAACATTATATTTTCTTTTTCGTTTTTTCTTTATCTTTTGTATTATCCGAGACCATAGATGGCTTTTAACTTAACCTTCTTAGATTATCTACATATAATTTATTTTTGATTTAAACCCTAAAGTAAATTGCATTTTTGAAAAAAAAAAAAACAGTTGTCTACTGATGTGAGATGCAAGATTGTTTCCTAAGTTATTTGCTATTTTTTGATTTCTTAGTTTTTGTTTACCTTTAACTTTGATGTTTACTAACATTGCCACTTAAAATACTTTTAACTTTACTCTCAAAATATTTACCAACGTCTTCAAAACTATTCGTTTGAATAAAACGAAATTATCGAGCTTCTTTGCCAGTTTGCCAGGTATCCACAATATTTATTCAAGTGACCATTTTGTATACCATAGTGTAGACGAGTTTGAAAAGATTTTACTTAAAACTACCATACAATACAAACGACAAAATGTTTAGAGTCGCAACAAATTTGTAAACACAGAGAAAAGATATAAATTTTGAAATAGTATACAATAGAGAGAGGGTATAGACAGATAGATCTGATAGGCAGGCAGAGAGATAGCCAGACAGACAAATAGACAGAGTGTCTTTAAGATTAATATGGCAAAAACATTTATGGGAAATTGCTCAAGAATTTTTATTAGAAGCGAACACAATTTCTGCATATAATTTCGTATAAACATACAAGTTTTGGAATGAGAAATATATTTGTTATTTGACGGAAGAAAAAAATAGATATAATTTGTAAATTTCTATTTCTTTATAATGATGGCATAATCAGAAGGTCATTTCGAAATAATTTGATATAAGTACTACTAGTAACATTCTTTGTCAACCTAATCTATTAATTAATTTATAAATTAGGACCATGAACTTCCTGGCTGACATAGAAACAAAAGGATATAGCTAAAATACTCATATCAATTCCAAAGTAAATTTTTAAATTTAAATGACCGGAATATGACTGATGGCACCCCCAAAACGACATCATTATGTGGGTTCGCGGCAAAAATTCTTTGAAGAAAATGTCAACAAACTAAATGCAAAGGCAAACAAATAATGTTGGGGGACAAAATATTGTAGAAAGAGCAATAAATGCTGAATGTTGAATTCTGAAAATGCTGAAAATGAATTATGCAAATTCGACCTCATTTAGTTTGTTAAATCATCTTGAATGTGTTTATTAGCACAGCCCGATCCTAAGAGTAAGCAATTTAAATGTGACAAAAAGTCGTTCAAAAATTTACCATCGAAGCTCTACACTATTTTTTGAGTTTGTTTTAACACTTTATCGTGATGCTTGTAACACATAAAACTGTGCAGATATTCACAAGAACTCACATGATACAACATAGGAGCTTTAAGGTTTGAGAGTGTGGCGCCTTCGTTCTATCCTAACATAATCAACATGATCTAAGAACCAATAAAGTGTATATGCTAATGATAAGTAACTTGGGAAAGATGATATTTATTCGTCCATCTTTCCTCTCCATTTCCAGAATGTACAATACTTTTCAGATTTTTTTAGGTTAGAGTATTGAAAATTTACAAGTTGATTTGAAAAGACAATTCACACAACATATTCAGTAGACAAATAACTGATATAGCTGTCTAATAAAGTACTAAAAAGATTATATGCAGCTTCCTGTATGATCAAATTTATATCGTTGAGTGTTAAAGGTATATAAACTTCGGTGAATCGAAGTTTATGTTCTGCCTTCCTTTTTTTTGATAAGCATTAACTACGAGTAATGGTTTCTGCATACATATTTTCTTCTCCATAAATATTACAATATGCTCATTAAACGGGTGATGGTGTTGGGATTGGTGGTGGCTGATGGCTGATATCAGATGGGATATGGTTGGTGTTAGCTAATCCCATTTGGGAAACCAAACTGAAATAAAGTCAAATTGCCCATCGAATATCAAGTCACTGAGCAAATTAAGATGAATACTTATAATATTTTGTGGAAAAGTCAAAATAAAATTGAGATACATTAAATTACTCCTACTCCATACGATGAGTAGTAAATATGCTTTTTTAAGGCTCCTGGCGGTCGGTGCACGTGTGTGCTACTCTGCGTCTGCGTCTGTGGGTGTGACTGTGACTGTGTATTCCATAAATCGTTTAAGTATGGGTAATAGAAAATATATTAATGGTACCATAATTCGACATTAAGTATTATTTCTCTAGTCGATTGACTTACTCGCCGCTAGTGTTAGTGTATGGTATACGAGTAGTATGTATTCCACAATTTCCACTTCAATCTTTATGAGTTGAACAAAGCTTGGCTAAATGCGTCCGGCATTTAAAGATTATGCTGTCGCCTTTTTGGAAACACTCACCATGACATAGACATGCTGCTGCTGCTGCGTGTATGTTTGAATGTTTCTAAACAGGATTAATGCATAGCGTAGCGTATACGCCGCTTTGTCCATGTGTCTATGTCATAAATCTGTGGTGTCTGTCAGTTTACCTATGAGAGACACAAATTCACATTCGGCATGCATAGAATTTCTTAATTTCCTTGTGTGTTTTGTCCATGAAGTTTTGAAACGTGTTAGGATAGTTAATTGCCCAGTCTGCATAAGTAACTTTCACATTGTCAAGACTCTCGTACTCATATAAAGAGTTTGTTGTTGGTTTTGCTGAGTTTAGAGAAACGAGAATGTATTGTAAATCATTTCATACCATATACCAACTAGAACGTGGATACACTTAAATCTACTAAGATACTTTGGCTTGACTCACCCGCTTTAAGGTTTATCGGTATGCCATAAATATGAACAGAATATGGCATACTCGACACTCTCAAGTCAATTCAATAGGAAGTGCTTTCAATTAACAAAATTGCAATACACATACATACTTATCCATGAACACACACTTTTTTTTTTAAATTTAAAAGGAAAACAAGAATAAAAAGAACGAAAAAAAAAACCAGAATGCATGTTGACTAAAGGACTAAATGGTATTGGAAGATGCCACAAATAATGATTCTTTGAATGAAGCAACAAAAAGTGACAAGCAAAAAGAAAATTACTTAAGTTTTTATATACAATATATGGAAGGAAGAAGGAAGACAATTTTTTCCATTGCATTCCATTATACAATAGATAGAAATAAAGTTTTAATGCAATTGTAAAATTTTAAACTTTTATTTAAGTTTTTCATATTGAAAATTAAATTCTATTCACTTAATGAATTTTATTTTGTGCTTTAATTTTCAAATTATTCAAGCGTAAAATGTTCTGATGGCAGAAAAGGAAATACGAATTCAAAAATAAGACAATAATTTGCATAGAAGCAGGAGGAGACACAGGACAGATGGACAGATGAGTGATCTAGAGATTGATTACCCTCGCAATACATTCACAATACACCCCACATAAGTGGGAAATGTATAAAAAATAAACAAAATTTAGCAATACACAACTGAATAAAAATAAAGGTAAAAAAAAAAATAAACAATTTAACCCACACACTTTGAGCATACAATGGAATGAAGTTCAAAGACCGCATTTCCAATTTCCGCATGTGGTAAACTAATATAAATAAATACAATTTATGGTCACCAAAGGCATTAAAGAGCAGAGAGAAGCAAAAGAATATACAAACACAAGTATCGCAAGTGACAAATCTTATCCTTTGTCATTTCTAACAATTCATGGAAAGGAAATGGTAACTCCTTGGTTGATACATTATCATGGTAAAAGGTCTCTTTAAACCAACATTTATTTACATACATATTATTCATGCAATACTCATTCAATTACATATGTCAAACCATATAAATGTTTGTATTTCGAATTCAAAGAAATCACATTAATATATTCAAACATACGTATTCTTCTGTATAAATTTGTTAGTTATGTTCATTTAAATTCTTAATGTATCTGTACTAGATTTGTAAAGTATTTATAGAATATTGTAATTTATTAAATCAATCTTGATTACATAACTCAATTATATGATTTGAATATTACTGTATATAATCCGCTTAAGAATAGGAAGGATATTAAAATAATGAATTATTAAAATAAAGTAACATATAATGGAAATGGGAAGAATAGTAAAATATTATAAGTACTGAGTTTGTTCAGCTGTGCTTTGGTAATTTAAATTATCTAAAATTGCATCATGCCACAGGAAAATATACATTAATTTCAAAAACTCAAAAACACGTAAAAAGCACTAAATTGTCTGTGACTATCGTCTGCCTTTTGTTCCACCATCAGATTCTTTTTCGGTTCACAAGGAAATAACATTTAAAAGAGATGAACTGTTCTTATGGTATTTATGTACTAGTATAGTATCTGGGAGAAAATGTTTCTGTTTATATGATAAAATTAAGTTTATGTTCAACAATGATGATGCTTAAATACTCTTCCATAGAACATTTTCGTTTAAACAGACAATAATTGAGTCATTCCGATCCTGTACAATTTTGTGTGTGTCTTCTTGCGATTTATGTAATGCTTATATATAACATTTACATTGTCCTATATACCATTTAGAAACATTACTTACGATTAGATTGTCGGTGTAAGCAGACGACCTTGATTATCAATCGCTTTGACTACCTTAAGGACACTACTTACAAATGCTTTCTCAATGTTTTTACATGCTAAATACTGGAATGTAGTAGGACATTACTTTCATAGCAAGCTCTTCTAGCTCCTACTGTCAACCTTTAAATTCGATATATAGGACATTGCTTCAATTCTTCTAACATTGTCAATCTTTGGTATTTAAAGAATATTTACACCCTTGTTAAGTTGCTCTTTGCAATCTTTATGACTATTGAATATTTATTGTAAAATAAATACAAAAAATACAAGATTTTTTTAGTTTATGATTATTAAATGTATTTCATATTTTATTCGATTTTTTTTATATAATCTGTAAATCTTAAGGACATTAAGTAAATATGTTATGAGTTATAAATTATTCATATGATATTTAAATCCATTTATTTTTAT